>JAINEB010000010.1:1344642-2631785 GCA_022840565.1 Eubasilissa regina
CGACATCCACAGAATTGCATACACATATATTAGGTACGAAGTGAGCGGATTGTTTTGAGAAATTTGTTTGTGTGACGTATATTTTACAGTTTGGATGGAATACTTGAAATTGAATTGTTGAAATATTGAATATCCCTTGATTATCTATTTAATTCATCATTCAAATAAAAAATGAATACAGAAAATAACATGGACATTTCACCAACGTGTTCTAACGTTGTGAACGAAAATAATGAACTGTGTGATTGTATAATTGAATCATTAAAAGTTTCAAGTATAAGTCAATGAAAACTCAGGTAAATCACGGACTTTTTTGCATTTATATGAATGACACACGTAATTTTGGATATGTAATTGATGTCGCGGAGCGTAACGGATTTATAGAGCCAGTTTGACAGACAATTTTTGTCAGTACTTGCATCATGTTTGTGGGCTAGTCTAAAGATTTGTATATTTGATAGTACGTATAATCTTATTATCTAGCATCTCTTCTACAAAAAGTCACCGACCGCCACTGAACGAGCCGCATAATACCTGGCCGTTTATTTAAGCGCTCTACAGCCAATTTAGTGCCGAAGATGACAAGCCAGCGAAACATCGGAAACACTTCAATGGAGCGTCTCCAGTTACGAACATTATTTGTGGACATTAATTTTCTTATCGTTGTATTTTTAATTGTGAATCTATCCGCAATAATCTTGTTTTAATTAAATACTTTGCTCTAGTCACAGCATATACTCTCACTCGCACATTCCACATTCATATACACAGCGACACAGCGACGCGTGAGAACGCAAGAGAGATAGGTCCTACATTAAAATAATAAGTAATACTAGCAGATAAGATACAGCTAGGCCCTGCGGCAAAATTGTGGGCATTTCGCGGCCAAAAGTGGCTGCTTTGCGGGTATCGATGAATCTATATTTCAATGTTAGAGTTTTCCCCATAACACACCACACGTAAATAAAATCTCGATGTAATTAAAATTATTTCACCTTTGTTCGCGAAGAGACTATAATAAATATAAAAATCCCCCATGGAATGAATGTAAGATTATTAGTATGACGAACCAACTTATTCCACTTAAAGATATTCTTGAAAAAACTGAGATCACGTTTATATAAATGATTATTAAACACACATAAATATCACAAACTGTCAGTGTTGCATCATTCTTTGACAGTACGACCATAGAAAAAAATTGTACGATTTTATTCGCGGATTCTATGGTACGACGCGAGATGACCACAGATAAGAGAAATGACAGCTCAAAATTCGTATGATTTGGCAATATTTTGATTTATAATGTACGCTTCATTTCAAATTGAATATAAATTTACGTACTCTTATTGAATATATAAAATAGAAAACTTTTAAGTAATCTTAATCTAGATATATTAAAAACTCGTTCGTTTTACCATGCTGGCGTCTCACAGACCTGGCCGTTTAATCAAGCACTATAGGGCCATAATGACACTCCGTCCAATTAAGGATACAGGCAAAATAAACTACATCCAAGACTTTTAAGACATTCAGAAAGTCACAGAAATAGATGGGGAAACGAAATATTATTATGGATTTATTTTAATATGGGTTTAGTAAATTTTCCAGAGTACATACCTGTCAAATAATAGTGTTACCAACTCAACTGAAGCGATGCCGAATTTCTCTCCATCACCTGACTGATCAGATCGCCTATCGATAGTGGAGCCCACCTCATGAACCGCTGGTCGAACAACCTTGACATTTTGTGATGGTAAATTTCAAAGGTCGGATGCTACACAAATTAGAACGCGCCGTGGACCCCGTACGGGATGGATATTAACTCACAGAGACACATTTAGGTCATTGGAAAATTGGGGCTTTTAATCATCACGCTGTTTCGTCGAAGGGGAAGGCAGAGAGAACGCCACACTCTTCCTTAAAGGGAGATAATGGCCTCGATCACTTCCATTTATTTTCTCGAGCACGAACGTTGATTGTTAAACCTTATGGCGAAATAAAATTATGAGATATGTGTTCTTCCATTAGGTTTACTATACCTATCATTCACTCCCTCTTTTTTTACCCTTACCATAGAGCTCCACTTTTTCTGGGTGTGTTTTATGACTTGTGAATTATCAAGAAGAATGAACGTACTGCTCGTGATCGTCGCTGACTTGAAGTTATTGTAAAGCTACCGATGTTTACTGTGTTTCAGTTTTTTCGCATTGTGTGCCTAACTGCTATTGTGCATCACGGTGCTTCGTGGAAGTATCGAAGAAGTATTCTGAAGTGCAGAAGATGCGTGGTGGGTGCCCCATTAATCACTTATCACTCACATGTTCATTTGAAGATTACAGAGCCTGTGTATGTGTGTGGCCAGAGCAGGTAGGAGAAGAAAGACAACTTACATATTTAGAGAAATATAATAGCCGTTCAATGAAATGACTGAACAGTGTTTCCTGGAGAGCCCTTGAAGAATGCCCAGACGGCTGCAGGTCGAATGATTATTGTGGCATCGATATCGGGTGTGTTTTTACGGTTGTTAGGAGCTCTTGTTTTTCGCACCGGTAAATGCAAGTTGCGTTCAGGAGTCGTCCGCGGTGATGATGACAGTGGAGGCGATAAATATCCACGTGTGACCTATATAGTCAGATGTATTACATTTATTTATTTACAATGCACAATATATTTTTTATATAAACTAGGATTGAGTGGATATATCATTTTAAGAAAATAATTCTGAAAATAATGGCCGATTTTAATATTACGAAATATTTGTTCATTTGTATTTGTTTGACATTTTAATTGGCATTACTTTAATCCTTCAGAAATAGGATTAAAAAATAAGAATTACATGTTGTTTACACAAGGGATGGGGAAATGGAATGCAAGAATGGTGATAAGAATTTAGTAGGTACAGGGATATAACAATAAGAGCTCAAGAATCAACCAGGTAGCCCGATTTACCTGGATTTTCTTGCTGTAATCACAGCTTTCCTGAACTTCAGAAAACTTTTTCGACGATTTGCATGAAACACTGTTTACAAAATATTAGTTTCGGCATGCATTGCGAGAAACCGAAACCCACAATAGCAACAGTAACTGTATAATAACAGATGAGTGTAACGAACATATAGCAAGGCGTTCACACTCCTAACAGTTCAAAGTTATAGGCAACACCACACAGAAAAGTCGTGCTCTGTGGTATAAGGTTGAGGGGGGGGGGGATTAATACAAAATAAAAAGTTATGAACACACAATAAGGAAAAATCATTTGCATACTGCCTCGAAGAATATTGTTAATTTGGTTATTAAATATTGGTAATAGATTAGAAAATATATCAATGGCAACGAACAAATCATTGTAAACTTGGCACATTCTCACTATAGAAGAACATAATCCAGAATTGGTTCGACTTGTCGGAATACTGAAAAGAGGGTGCGATCGTGTTAGTCGCAAAAGAGCATTTATCTTATATTATATAACGACAAAAACTTGGGCGATATGCATCTCATAAGAATGTATTTTATGAGCGTTCTGCACAGACGATAAAACAATAAAGACGACGTATTTTTTCAATTTACTAACGAGTGTCTCGTTCAGTTACTTTATGGTTTTTTCATTTCAACGGTTTTTATTACCGCGTTGATGAAAGTTGCAAGTAACAGATTTTTTTCCCCGTTTAAATTATAGCTCCAGTGATCTACAACAATGTGTTAAGACTCAAAATTGACAAAAAATGAGTTACAGCCAGATTTATTGAAGGAACAGTCATCCATAATCACCATCGTCATCGATATATATATCTCTTATATAAGAGATAGAGATATTTAAGACATGGCCGTTTAATAAGTCATAGACTTTTCAGATACAATACATCCTAGACGTCCAGAAAATCATAGAAAAAGACGCGAAATATAAATATATATATTACGACTTATTAAACGGCCATGTCTTAAATATCTCTAGGTTAAGATTACTTAAATGTTTTCTCTTTTATATACTCTATAACAGTGCCTATGTAAATATAAATTCAATTTGAAATGAAGTGTACATTGTGCATCAAAACATTGTGAAATCGTACGAATTTTGAGCTGTCATCTCTCTTATCTATGGTTATCTCGCATCGTATCATAGAAGCTGGGAACGAAATCGTACGAATTTTTTCTATGGTCACACTGTCAAAGAATGATGCGAAGCTGACAGATTGTAATATATTGTGTTTAATAATCATTTATGTAAACATAATTTAATTTTTTTTAAGAATGTCCATTTAGACAAACTAATAAGTTGATACGTAATACTAATAATTTTACATTAATTCCACGGAGGATTTTTGTGCTTATTTTCAGATTGATTAGGTATTTTGAAATTGAAGTATACGACAGTGAATAATTCAATATTCCGCTATTTTAGTAATGAGACAGATTTCGAACGGATAAAAAAAAACTATAGATAAAGCTCTCTCTCGTCTATGATAAAGCATATTGCTAACGGTGAATATTTAAAATAAATCTATTTCTCAGATATTGAGATAATTCGCCTTTTATTAGGCACTATTAGGCGGGATTGACTTTGATGTAACCGACATCGAATAATAATGCGAGGGCCTCAAATTCGATAGTAATAATCTACATCTATGACTTTCTGGATGTGGGTTCAATAGTGTCATTATGATTGTACAGTGCTTGATTAAACAGCCAGGTCTATAAAAACGAACGTGTTTTTTATATCTCTAGGTTACTTATGTTTTCTCTCTTAAATATTCAATAACAGTACGTAAATATATATTCAATTTGAAATGAAGTGTACATTGTCTCAATAAAAAAAAAACATATTTTAGCAAAAGCATATATTGACATCTGTTATCTTTGATTCTGTTTATGGTAAGGGAAAAATCTTAATAACCAAAGAAATTGTCTATCCACAATTCTTATGTCACCAACATGTCATTTTTATTCATTTTGACAGCTACTGAAAAGAAAACTGACTACCAGGATGGACATGAATGCTCGAGAATATACATTAAGTGAAGACAATGGCGAAGGAATAATTGTTCACAAGCGGGATATTCTTGGAAATACATTCGTAAGGATTCGTGTTCCATAGGAATCGGCCGTTTTTTTTCTTTCGTCATTAGTAGGCATTGTGTCCTATAAGATATTTTATATTGTCTACGAGTGAAGTGAAAGCAGACATATAACACCCAAATTGCCTGATATATCACGCCGGGTGACATGCATTATTGACCATTCACAACTAAATGGATAGCTTTCGGCGCCTTTGTTTCTGTAGAAAGAATAATAGAGCGCGGAAACAATGGTAGGAATCCGGGTTTTTTGTTAGGTCACCGGGAACACGGTCCCAGGCTACTGTGTCACGTGGCCACGTGTAAGAGACGGTTGCAAGAAGTCGCGCTTTAATAGGTATATATACATGTGCGAAAATAATTCGAATTAGATTAAAATAAAATAAATACTGTGAAGGTTTATTTTTTTAATATAAAGTTCTCTCCTAAACAAGTGTCACATTTTGACGCTAGTCACCCGCTGCGCACTCTCCATAGAAATAAGCCTTGTTAGATTTTCGCTTCCTCCGTTTGCATAGACAGATTCGCCCCGACTACAAGAGTTGTGTGATCATTATTCGGACGTAAAACCTTTATTACTGACTTTTATCTATATATTATGTACACATCTGTGTATTGTGGTTCGCGGAATACATTCTTTACTATACTGCCCGGCCGTGTAAATCTCTTCAACGGTCTAAGCGCTCGCCATTTTGTATCGCGACCACGCATATTTTGTCACGCATCGGCAATCATCCAATCAAATTTCTGCCGCAGAACTTCATCGGATTATACTCACCGCTATATCTGTAACCTCCCATCTTACGGAGATTATTACTCACAATATTCCAACTGCCGTACCCGATGAAAGCCACGCGTTATTCAAACCAACACGCGTCCGATAGCATTCGTTTTAATCATCGCTATCGTCTTCCGTCTCGTCTCCCGGTGTGCACTTCTGCTGCGAAGGACTCCTCCATCCATTAAGAGTTCGTCGCTGGTCCCATCCTGCTAGCCATCCCACCATCATCACCGTCTCGCCCAACCCATGTGCAGATCCACACCTTTATACCGAAATTGTGTTTACCATTGTAATTCTCGAGGTATTTATTGATTATTCATATTCTAATGTGTGTCTTTACCTTGTGACATAAACCTTGTGACAGCTTGGCTGATAAAAATGATATCCGCTCCGCGGAATAAACCAGTGCTATCCATCACGATTAGATATGAATAGGGAGAACTGATCATCCTTGAATTGATTTATACATATCTGAGTTGGGCATTGTGTATTCCTGTATCTTGCATTTACTTACATTTGTAATTCATATCACCCATTTCTGTCTACCATTATATTCTATACTAGTAATTCTGATTCATCTATAAATTCTGTTTGTTTGAATAAATGTACATTGCCTTAGAATGATCTACACCATCTTTTATTGAAGTGTTTTCCTTCAACTTGCCTCTGATACCCGCAGCCCATATGAGAAGAATACGTGCTCTGATCGAGCTAGTCGAGCACCGGATTAATGGTAATTTACATTTTATCTACTTAACCTCAAAATTGAAAATACACAACACGAGACCTTTTTCTACAATGCTTAGATTAAGGCGGGCTCTGCCTTACCGGAAGATACATAATATACACAAGTAATATAATAGTGAATGGGCAGGTTAAAATAAAATTAATGTAAAATATATGAGATAACTGTTATATTGAAATGTCAAATAAAAATGTACTATTATATTTTGAATAAAATAAAAATGTATTCTTATGTAAAGCTCACGTAGGCGACGAAGAAAATAAATAAATAAATAAAATAGGAAACTCAAGACATGAATTTTAGTCGTATACTAATTGTAATAAAACAATGTAAAACGTAATGAATTATAATATGACTGATGGTGAATTTTTATTATCATGTCGTGTGATTTCGGAATAGGTTAATAATTAATATTAAAATTATTTGAAATATTCCAATTAAATTAAGTATGAGCTTAATATGATTGCTTAGTATGATTGTGAAAGGACCAGTTTTAAAGTTAAAATTAATGTTGTTTTGGAATTGGGTGGCATGGTTAGCCAAGCTCTTTAAATAGTAATAAAAAAAAAATCTGAAACGCTAAATCGATCAGCCTTGTGCAGACCAATAGATCCAGACAACAATACACGGCGACGCGACCAATCTGAGTAAACACCAGAATCCCTCACTCTTTTCCTGGCCATCTTTTCGCACGCATCTTGGCACCGCCTTCAGTGATCGTCGTTTATCTTGAACTTTGTATAATGTAACAAACAGTTTTATTTCAATTGTGCTTCTTCTGTAAATACTGTACGTACTGTTTCATTCATAATACGGAGGGTGGAACTAGCCGACCGGCGAAGACACATCCTTACAGCGAGCGTTTAAAAGTAATAGAACGCCATTAGTGTCATCAGTTGGTGTTGGAATTTAGGAGACAATAGACATCAGAAGTCGGCAGGACAGAGGAGGTAGTTGACAGTTGGTGTGGGGAACTGGAAGACACCGAGCAGTTGGGATTAGAGTTTGGAAGATGTCATCGTTCCGGTCAGTTGATAGTCGGTATCGGAAATTGGAAGATCACAGAATTCGAAGCAGTTTGTCTCGGAATTCGAAGGAGAAAACGGAGAATTTGAAGATAATCCGGCAGAGTACATCGAAAACAGCCCGTCAGAAGCAGTTTAAAATGCAGTCTAGTTGTATAGAGAAAACTGAAAACATGAAGAACCGAATGGGGTCGAGAACAATTAGAATAAGAATAACAACGAATAGAATGAGACGCAGAGTCGAGCAAGTGAAAGAAGCAGCCCAACAAGGCATTAGACGGTTGGGAGACAGAGCTTCACGTCCTGTAAGTCAGAGAGTACGCCGATAGGAACGGGCCGATAGGAACAGACAAGCTGAGAATGCCGGACGCCGACCTTCATCTGGTGGAGAGCCGGACACACCAGCAACGCAGCGTCATTAATTAAGATTTTATTATATATAATAGATAATAAATATCTGATTCGCGTGTCTTCCGTGTTTTATAAAATTAACCTGTCTCACTCTCACAAAAACTCTAAGCTTGGCCAGGTCTCCTTCCTTTCACTTTCCAGTCTTCGTCCGTTCTCAGAAAATCTTGTTTCGTGCCATAGATCATTGGCCGAACAGCGGGCTTTTCATTGGCTGCCGGACTGCAGCCGATCCCAAACACGGTGTGAAATTTTATATCTGACGTTTTTGGTGAGCATGCACGTGGACGCATGCATAATAACGTCACAACCTACCCGACTTATATTAAAATGAATAAAAACCATAATGTAATATTTGCAACAAATATTAAAAATACCAAATATTTCAGTTTGAAAAGGGCGCGACTTAAAACTTTGTTACTGAATGTATCCAAATACATAACTATCTTAAATTAACAATATGTCTTTAGGTAAAGAAAACTTAAAAGCCTTTTCCAATATAACGTACTGTAAGGTACATATGTCACTTTGCGGGTTCCCAAATTATTACATTGGTGTGGGAGCGGGCATGTCGCCCTTTACGAAACATACACACGCACAAAAATCAACCCCAATTCATTTCTTCAAAATTATTCGAGTTTTTCCTCCCTCCCGCTTCTCAATAAAAGATTTGAATTTTTTTGTGTTTAATGTTATTCGAACGATAAAATGAAGGTTTTCCAAAAAGGTACTAGAATATTTTACACTCCCATAATAATTTAAAAAGGTTCAGCACTTAAGCTTTATGGGTAATGTGTTATATTTTTGTACAAATTGCCGTATTTTTTTTAACAAAATCATATTTCTGTTTTTCTTTGGGAGATATTATTATTTTTAATGTTTATCATGTCATTTCCCCGCAGACGTAGGATAAAATATCGCATTCATGTATCCGAGCACAATACTTCATTACATACGAGTAATAAGGAATTAGTCGCGAGCTGGGGTTGCAGGTGTTCTTTTTAGCCGTTAAATGCGACCCATAGGGAATGTTGTACATGTGGCATCGTGTATTCTTTTGTTTGTAGGTAGATGCACCATGTACATGGATTTTCGGAAAACATTGTAAATTCATGTTCGTATCAAGTACATTTTAGTCACCCTGCTAGCGGAATCATTTTCAATTTCAATTTTCATTTTCTAGTTTTTCTCTCTGTATATTTTTCTGTATAATTTGTGTATTTATTAAATACAAAATCATGTCATCAATTATTTTTATCATCACGATAGAAGTTCGATCTCTAAAATGGAATGCTGTCGGTCATAAAAAAAATGATCACATTACTTTTCTGTCAAATAAACAAACCGTAGATAAAGGCATTACGAGGCCATGTGAGGTCATGAATATAATGGATCGACTCAAAATAACGTTTTTAAAACATTTTCAAGTACAACTTTTCAAAGGTTTCAAAGTATCAAAAATAATAGACAAATAATAAACAAAAATAATCCAAATTTTCTAAATTAAAAATCAATGAAATATTAGAAGCGAATTCCGATCTACAAGGTTTAGAGACCAAATTGATATTCCAAAACTAAAATACACATACCGCAACTCAAAATCACTATTTATCAAGGCATAATTTTTTTTAACAACTCCCCATCACAATTAAAAAAATTACAGTCTACTATAAATTTGTATGTGAAGTAAAAAAATATGTACACAGACTAACTGAAACATAAATTCTCGTGTATACTCCTTCTCTATACATGAGTTTGACTCTCATAGAGAAGAAATAAATGTTAAAAGAAATATATATATATCCTAATGATTATTTTAAAAATGTATTATATTTTCTGATATTAAAATAAAATATAAAAAAATGTACGATAAGCGCCTTTATATACAATTATAAATAATAATAAATAATTATATATTATTAGGAGATATATAACATCACTGCAGTAAACGGAACTCACACACAATGCAATGTCTGTCACAACCTATCGTCAACAAGGTATTGCCGCAACATCCTGCTTTCGATACAGTACATGCGTACACTTACATACACTTATGCACCCTGCTTTCGACACGGTACTGCCACGGTTCACTCTTGCACATATTTCGACACGGCATAACATATCGTATCAGTTCTGATGACGGGGCCTGCAATGGAGTTAAAAAATAGACGCGCGGGAAAATTTCACACTGAAAATTCTGAACGGCCTTCAATGTAACCTTCTTTATGGAGGGTATTTATTTTGAAGTAGATATGTATATAAACATTGTGTTAAATACAAATATTTGGATCATTTCGTCCGGGACACGGGTTGCGAAGGGTATTCAAGTATTTTGTAGGTTATTGAAGCTCAGTATTGATCTTCGCCCAGTTTGTTAAAATTTGAATATTGTATATAAAGGTTTAATAGTATTTTATACAAGTAAAATAAATGTAATAATGTAAAAAAGTTTACCTTACAGTTTAGTTAAATATGATGAAAAAGTGCTTTTCTATATTTAAATGAAGTCACGAGTTAAACATTATGAAACCAATTATAAAACTTTATTGACATATAATGTGGCGTTGTTGGTTTAGTGGTTAAGACACTCGCCTAGTGATCTAGTAGTTATTCCAGGAAACCAGCAAGTTAGTCCTATTTTCATAGAGTTCACAAGAGTTTTGTTTAGTTTGAAATTAAAAATTAGTAAGAATATTGATGTGACATGTTTGGAAATCATCAAAATAAAGACATGATAAGTTATGCGGTAATATATGTTGTAGGAATCTGAGGGAAGAATAAATGTGAGCGTCTGGTGTCCCTATATATTCCACCCAACGGTCACGTGTTCTTGTGAATATGATCAGAGAATGTGTGTGCGCTCTGGTAAGTTGAACAACAAAAACTACTTACAGTTGAGAGAAGTTTATTGTGGTTTGAGCAGATTTATAGTTAGAAAATATGCATTAAAAGGTCTACACCGAGATGTGTTTGCTAGTAATCTTGACGGGAAGACAGCCGCGAGAGGAATGGCGCACAAGGGCCGGCCTCCAGACGGCTTTTGGCTAAATGGCCACTATCAATGTTTTCCCACATGTTGTTTGCGACTGATTTACACTTAGGTATCTGCAAGGTGCGTTCGGCGGCCCTCGGCTGCGATGAAGATTATGGAAGCGATAGATCTTCAGATATGTTTTGTTTCAAAACGATGTCATACATTAAAGTTCTGTAACACAACGCTTTCAATATGCATACAACTGTGTTCTTGTCAATGCAATGCTTGTCTTGTGATTATGTCCTAGATACTATCCAGAAGTTTGTATTGGCCTTGCACAATATTTGGTGAATACATTTTCATCTAGACTTTGCCCTCTGTCGTCTTCCCTCAATTATGATTATTATAAGATATAAGGCACCTCTGGTTTTTTTTATTGTTGATTGGTATGAATAATTTATGTAGTGTGAATGTTGTCGCTTTCGGAGACCGAAGGATCGCTGTCAAATCGCGGTCGGAACACGATTGCGGTTGGTACCTCGTCAGAAAAACATCTACTATATGCAGTACTTAGTATACTTAGTTCTTAGTAGTTTCGGTCGGTCGGAATAATACGCAGAGGTAAGAACAGCTACTGTCAATCAAGGTTAGTGGTGATTTTTATTCTGCATACGTAATTATATTATCAGTAGGAAATCCGGAAACAACAGGGTGTGGCAGGAAAATAATGACGGTTAAACAAAAAATATACAAAATAAAAAAATCGATTATTGCCATCAAACATGAATAAAAATATAAAATATAATTTTGAGGTCCACACTTATCCTTCGAGGAGTCGGCGAGATTTTAGACTTCCACAAATAAATCTAGCAGGAACACAAAATGTTTCAAATTGTTTAATGAACTTTCAGCAAGAGAGTAACTAGTCTTGCTACTTTTAGTAGGTTAAGTACGGAATATGTAATATCTAAGATCATTTTTCGTGTGTTCATTATTTTATTTAATTCTTTATGCGATGTAATTTTTTTTTGTGTTTTCATAAGTGCTGCATACTAGATGTAAGAAAATTATAATTAATTCCTTGTTGCTCTCCTGATGTGTCTCGTAACATTCCCTTAACATCTTTTTTGTCTAAAGAAACCGAGGGCGCTATAATTTCTTACCGTACATGCGTCAAAACTTCGCAGGGGTAGGATCAAATAAATCAAGCAGTTATAAGGGTGGAAGGCTCTCCCGAGGCAGATCCTGTACAGCAATAGTTTGGTGTCTTCGTTTTAGATCAGCGATTCTCGTCGTATTTTTACACGCACACAATGTATTGTGTATTATTTATTTTGTAAATTGAGTTGAAACACTTTGTTTCATTCCATTATTTAACGTTATCACCTTTTCGTGAGCATATTCCTATTACATCTGTCGACAAATTTTAACCTTTTCAATTAACATTGATGAAAATAGGTGTATATAATACTGTAATATGTACAATGTTTTTGTTATAGGCGTTGGTAGTCGGATAAAAATTAAATACTAGATTTTTGCAAACTAAAGTTTATTTAATATAATCATATAAAACATATTAAATCTAAGCAATAACATTTTACTAAGGATCATGTGCAATAAAAAATATGAAATGTAGCATGAAGCTATCGTATTTCCATTGTCCTGATGTCCTGGTGAAATCTCTCTCCTCGTTTTCATCACTTACTGCACCAAAATTTTCCAGAAAAAAATCCTAATGCGAGTGTAAAAGATGGATTTTAAGATTTCATTCTCATTCGTCATCGTCATTCTCCCCGCGCACACACACACCTATTTCTTCCCACGTCGCGCTACCACTGACAGACACTCGGACTCTACTCATTAAAAATATTTATTACATATCTTATATACAAATCAACAGGATTGAGATCGAGGGGAATATCAAAGATCTGCAAGAGAACGGTGAGCTGTCAACAGATTGAACCACAATGGTATCAAGAGATGAATGGGGCTTTGGACTTTCGAGTATCAGGAAGCCGCTTAAGAAGAAAGAAGAACATTATTTATCAGGTTGATGGATATTTAGGCTAACACCGAGAATATGGAAAAAAATTTATCCGGTTGCAAGTATTTAAAATGTTATCGAGCCATAAATATTGTGTACCCTTTGAATACCTATATCCTACATTCTTATAATATTCTTTATTTAATATATAGAACATATTTGATATCTTAATAATTGAAACAATTTTTAAAGAAGTGTGTAAGGTATTTATAAAACAACAACAAAAAAATGGCACAATATTTTCAGGATGTGGTCGGATGTGGCCCCGAAACGCTACGCGCACCAAACAGTTTAAAACCTCTGTCTTCCGTGACGAATTCATTATGGACAAGAAGAGAGGTTTAAAACCCATCAATTGTGCCTTCTAGAACCCAGAATTGAACTTCGCAGGGTTACCAGCCCGCCCGCATATAAATCAAGAAACGCCAAGTTGTAAGTAATGTGTGAAAGTTGGCTGTGATAGAAACGCGCTGAAAAATAGACTAATTTATTAACTTATTCGTGTTTAACTTTTGAAGATGGACTTTTTGTATTTTCATTCACAGGACTGAGGCGGTGAGGTCACGAAACATGGTTACAATTTTGACTGGTGCTCGTTGTGGTCTAGAGTAGTAAGAGTTAGAGTTAGAGTAAACATCTCTAAGATGTCCAACTCATCCATCGCGTTCAAATTGAAAAAATTAATATTAAAAAAAAATATTTTATGACCCGCTTTATGTCAAAATATAATATTTTAAGTTCCTCTACTAGCTTGGACATTTTAAACGATAGATTGATTCCTTTTAAAATTAATCTTCGGGTAGCTTGTTGGTGTAGTGGTCAAAACGTTGGCCTAGTGATCTAGTGGTCGGGGGTTCGCGCCTCGTTACAGGACACCAGAAAGTTTGCGCTATTAAAAAATAGCACAAGCGTTTAGCTTAGTTTGAAAATAGTAAGAATATTGATGTGACACGTATTCCGTGTACGCATCACTATTTAAAAAAAAAAAAAAAACTACGTCAAATTAGTAATAATGAATGTCCTAAATTGTACATGCATGCGTGTTTGCTTATAAAGAGTGTCCTAATAAGAGCGAAAAATTAAAATTTTGGAGAAAACAGTGTTTTGAGAAAATACCGAAATTTTGATTTAATCACAAAGTAGACATGTGAGAATTATTTATGGAATTTATATACCCTTCTCGACTTTGCTGTCATATTACAGTTTTCTTGACGAAATTTTCAATCGCGGTTTGGCATAACTGCGGCTGGATTTCAGCGATACAGCTTCTAATCTCCTCCCTCAAGGCTCGGCTGGTCGCAGGCTTGTCGACATCAACTTATGAATTTAAATTTTTTTTAAATCGATTACGCGATGAAGAACTCTCATCGCTGTGTACGGTCTGTAGGCTGGAGTTGTTGTCAGTTGGATTTTGTAGGCGTGAAGGCGCAAAACAATGTTCAATTTTTGAGCGTATGAGCCCATACACGGGGACGCACGCATCTAAACGTGGCAATTTATACAAGGTGGCCCAAAAAAAGTGAGAACTTATGTTCTCACTTTTTTATACGCATCGTAAAATGTGATATAATTACATCAAAATTGGTTTAACTATATTAACTATAGCTTAAATAATTGAATAATTTACTTAATTACCTATTTACCAATATTATGTTTTATTTCGACAATTTCCGATCACCATCTTTGATTATTAATTTTACCATTTGGTTTTTTCAAATTGTTGCCCAGAAAGACAAAAATCACTGCAGAAAAATACCCTATTCTGATCAGAAATTTGCGAATTGAAAAACGTTGGGGGTGGTAGGAAACTGATTAAAGAATTTCAAAACAAAGCCTGAAGCCTTACAGCAGGAAGGAGCCCCATCTCACACAGCCAGAAATACAATCAGTTTTCTTCGTCGTGAGAATGTTGATTTCAGACAACAGACCAGATTTAAACCCACTAGATTATGCAATATGGAGTGTTTTGATTAGCTAAATATTGTTAAAAAAAAATTACATTAAGAATTATAATTAATTATATTACGTTTTGAAATAACTCGTGTGTAACGAGATGCTCTCAGTTTTTTGGAGCCACAATTGTATACAATTATGTAAGCACACCTTTAAGAATAAATAAATAAATCCAGCTTATTCAAATGCCTCAAGTCACTTTAGAAATGTTCCTATTCCATATAAAAGTTCAGAGAATACGTAGCGTATAGTTATACAATACTTGCGTCAGAATCGATTGCTTTCAAAAATCTAGTTTCAACTAAGATTGCGTACAATATTTGGGGCACATTTAAGTTACGAAACATAAACGCGCCGACTGAGAATCGTCATGTTTTTAATGTTTAATCCTTCCAGAACTTTCAGTACTCACCCCCAGGATAGGGTTGCGTGAGAAACTAATTGATTTAATTAATCGGTTAGCGTTCCTTCAGCCGTTAACTCCGGACATTTTACGTTATACGATCGCTAACGAAGTACCCCGGGGAGGTTTGCGTTTGTGACAGTTCTAAAAACATTCAGTTGAGCCTTTCCGCTTATATTTTCATGTCCCCATTAAAATGAACTCGTGCGTAGAGGAACGATCGAGCAGGGACAGATTTGTGAAGAAAAATTCTCAATGCGTACCTGTATCCGAAGGTTTATTACACAAGATATATTTATTATTTCTACAATATTAATTTTTATTGAAAATAACAATATAAGGTCCAAAATGTGTGTCTGTTATGTGAGGCTGTGTAAAATCTTAATAGTCCGTGTCCGCGATGCTGAGACTTTGATCTTTGAGAGTTAGTAAAGGTATGTGCGTACCAGGTTTCCATTAGGTGGAGTAGGCGTCTGTCAGACGCGGTCGCTTCATACATACTTTGGATGCTCCGCATCCCATGTGTTCTAGAAGCTTTAGACTTTTTGTTTCTAGCTGAAAACAGTACTGCTGAAAATAAATTCGTTCTGTCATTTAGAGACCCGTCATAACACATACTGCGACACGGCATGGCAAAATACGAATTAATTCTCAACTTTCGAACAATCGCGTATACACATAGATACCAGCAACAGTGTATTCTATCATTCGTTATGTATCCACAAAGTTTTAAAAGTATTCGACTTTCGAGCATGGTCTTCGAATACTGTATACGCATTCGTTAACAGCATTCAACGTACAAAAAACGACTATAATGCTTACGGGTATAATGCACAGAATAGCATACATATTATGAAGCGAGTGGATTGTTTTGAGAAATTTATTTGCGTGACGCATTTTTGACATAGAAACATAGAATATCCTTCGATTATATGTTATATTTGTATATTTGATAATAGGTATAAACTTATTATCCAGCATGTCTTCTATGAAAAGTCACCGACCGCCACTGGCGGACAAATGAAGGGGGCGATCGAAAAATATATATAATATTGAGTATAATTGTGTGTTATAAAAATAATCCAGGTACAAACAATCCAAGAAATCAAATCAAATAAATAACATTTTAGATATTTCCTAATAAAGAAGTAATTTGCAGTCAATACTAGTGTCCAGAATGCCTTTGGGTAAAAAGCCGCCTTTGGGCAAGTTTCAAAATGCCGGTCTAACAAAATACAGCTTCTAACGTGCGTGGGACGCGGGTGGCCGATTTAAGGGGCGGCCAATTTATGGGGATGGTTTTACAAAAATTGAAAACATTTTCACTTAAGTTAGTAGGGCGGAAATAAACTATCTTGCCTATAGCGGCAAAAAGTTTATCTGATAACTTACAAACACATACCCCGCTTACGGGCTACACCCAACAAACTATAATAAAAGCAAATACATTCTCATCTCTCAGTACATGGGATCCGCGATGTAAATTAAGCCAATCCCCCAAAATCACATATAAATTGTCATATGAATATGTCATTCATGAATTGCTTCACATTTAACTCTGAACTCGAGAGATATGTGGATACTTGACATAAGAGATATTTCGTAAAATACGAAATGCAATTTTTTTTACAGTTTTTATAATTTTCTCATTGAGATTAAGCGGTTTTTTCTATTTATATAAATGCACGATATCATCAGTGACTACAGGCCTGATGATGGATCAGATGACAGAAATGACAGGCCAGATAGCTATATTAATAATAATTAGAAAATGTGCGTTTTTTTACGAAAATATTGGTTTTTATTATTCATTTTTATCAGAAGTTATATAATAGATTTAATTATTTTTAAAACTATTACTTAGATAAGACCTTTACACTCACTTAGAAGCAATAAACTGAATGTTATTTGCCATAATTAAGACAATACAAGCATAAGAAGGACCGCAACTATTAGATGCATTTTCCGCGTGCCACAAAATTTTGTTAATTGGGTAAATTATTGCATAAACGAAATATATTTTCTTACTATCGTAAAGCCAAAATTATGGAGACAAATCTGCATTGAATCAAATTAGCAAAATATTAAAAGATAATAAAGTTATAAACTATTCAATTTGCACTACATATGATCAATTTTTGACGTTTTTAAAATACTCTGTTTTAGTGAAAGCATACATTTTCAAATAATATATTGTATTTACTCACATGCTCTGAGGCTTTACTTACTATATAAAATCACGTTTGATATAAAAAAGGCAATAATTTCTTACTAAATAGTATTTATATCTATCCTAATAAAGTGTATTTTTAATTTTCTTTATAAGCTTCAGATCGCCGATCGACATCGGTCGTAATGACGTCTGGTCCGCGCTCTCGTAATTTTCGTTAAAAAATTCCGAAAATATATATTAAATACTAAATTAATGTATTAATTATAAATATATACATATAAAATCAATTTTGTCGAAAAATATTGTTTTTGCGTCACCGGGATTCGAATCTGGATCTCTATTTCCAAATGAAACCTATGTTCTGAATAATTACAACTTCACGATAAGAATGTGTTTTCCTAGAAAATATATATTTTCACGCATATTTTACCCACGGTATGCATTAATATTGAACTTATTCACAACTAAATATCATCTAAATATACAAAACATATTCATATGTGTAAATTAGGTACTTTAATAAATTATTTAATTTTCAATCGATTGATTCAAATGACTTGGTTAAGGCCATAAACATGTTTGACACTTGTATTGAATGTGAAAAATCAACAATTTCATTGTCGTCCCTTTCTATTCAAACCTTTTTCTCCCGCATGATTTACGTAACAAATAACGTCTTTAATTATTTATATGATACTTGAAGCAATTTAAATATTAGCCTCATCTTGAAAGCATATCTAATTTGTGAAAAATGAAAGCTCGCCCTTAAGAAAAAAAATTAACAGAAAAAAAAATCTATTTTTAAATTAAAAATATTTATTAATTTTTCTTAGTAATTTACTACGGGCGTGCATTCATTCATTCTTTACTCTGTCATAAACATATATGCCTAAGTGATCTCATTTCCAATGCATTCAGTCTACTTTCGTTCCTCTTCTGCTAGCTCCAGGCCTTCATACATCAGTGTTGGTACCAGGACTCCATTGTGAACCGCTAGCCCTGCCTCGGGTTGACAAGTTCCCTATTTTTAAAGCGTATAATTTTTATATATCATGTTCAATAGTGTATATATGTATATTTATATTAATATTGCTTGACCTACTGTAACCAATCGAAAATCGTCGTAAATCGAAATCACCGCAAAGTATGTGAGGAAGTATGGAAACCTTGGTACAGGATGAGGTCGGTGAGGAGATAAGGGTTCTAGTTGAAGAATCAGTGATCTCGGGAACCAGGATTCGGAAGGACTGCTCACTTTACCTTGTATATGATGGCTTCGTAATCCTTGCAGTCGCCGCCGAGATCTCACAAATGGCACACGGATGAGCCGATCTCCGATCCCAATTGAATACGGCGATGCCACAAGTTCATCCTAGGCACGCAAGCACCAAACAATACGAGATCAAAACACAATATTACCAAATAGATTGCTGGTGCACTGGAGTTGAAAGGTCCACACCGCCAATGCTATCGCGATATCGAGATCGAACAAATATCGGTCAAGTTGACGTCTGCTAACGTCAAGGTCATAATTCAAGCCGAAAAGACGAGCATTAGGAAATAAATATGGATGGGAATTTGGATGTGGAAATGTGTCAATAACATGGGTCTCGACCGATTCGAAAAGACGAGCCAAAATAGCGTTTACGAATTCGAAACACATATACAACAAGTTGCTATCGTGGTGTTAAGTGTTGATGGGTAGTTATCGTTGGCAATAAAAGTATAATAAACTTGGAAATGTTTACTAAATATATTTTAATAGCTGAGAACATAACATCAGAGAAAAATGGTCGCGTGTGGATTTTATGAGCCGGAATACTTTAGAATTGCCAGTTATTGCGTGTACTTTACTTCTATTATTACAAAAGTCAGAAAAAAGGATCATAAACTTCGTTACGCAGCCGGCAGATGTGTAATAATAATATTTCTGTATAATGTTATGTACAACATTACAGGCGACTACTGACGCAATAAGGTCAAGTTCATTTTTCTGGGTTATGAAGTGATAAAAAAAGGATCGCTCAGGTCGTTTGGCCACATGGAACGGATGAATGAGGAAAGAATAGTAAGAAAGATACATAACGCAAGTGTTGACCTTCCGTATTGCTACTTCCTGTAGGTACTGAGTGTTTTTTGCACCGCTACTTGCTGGATATGTTGATGGTATGCGATGATGAGTGTGGAGGCGGTAGACCTCCACAATGGCATCAGAAAATTGGCACGAAACGGTAAACCAGATACTTGAAGATGGTTTTGATAAATACCTCAATAATGGACGAGTTTGCAAGAGAAGATGTATAAATGTAGATGAGGCGAGAATCGTGTGTCAGGATAGAAGCGTGTGTGAAGGTGAAACGGCGTGATAGTAAGTTAAAAAGTAATGAATTGTCTGTTTAACAGAGCGATAAAATGAATTTATTTGTATTCATTGAGTTCGTGGCGTGTTTTTTTTTTTAATAAATATTAGTTTATTTTTTATAATATTTACAATTTGCGATTGACTCTCAACAATGTCAGTTTTCAGATTCTATGTCTGAAGAAATCTGATTGTTTAGAGAGGTCGCCAAGAAGTCGTATTTTTTCCGAAGAAACTTCTTTGGTCTTATTTTTATATATTATGTTATTATCAGCTATTGTTGTTACGCTGTTTGTTTCTAAAAAAAAAGACAATTTCTATAGGTAGCGTCATTATTAAGGTAGATTCATCAAATATTGTTGGATAGATAGCGGATCGAGTGAAGATTTCATGACCGGAGCATTATCAGGAGAATATGGCAGATAGAAAATAACCTCCCAAACGTATTCTTGAATTATGCAATATTAGCAGTATGCGGACGGGCATTATCATGTTGAAAATCAGTTGATTCCGTCTTCCCGGTCGAGTTGGCAATAAGATTCATATTAAATGATGCCTTCTTTGTCCCACCAGATGCACAAGGATTTGTCGGAAATGTTAATTTTTTTGTACTTGATACTATATTTTCTTTAGTCCATAATTTATGCTAAATTTCTACAAATCGAAAAATTTAATACACCACACCAAAGCGCCTCCGGAAAACAAATCACTAACACAAGTGTTGTACAGATTGCAAATACGTTAGGCGCAATCCTGCTGCTTTTAGGGCTGTCACCAGAGAAATGCAAGTTGTCTTTTTCACTTGGTTTGTCCAATTGCTCTTCTCTTCTTTAACCTTCCTCTTCGTCCTTCGACGTGGCCCACCACAACGAGCTTCTCTAAGCTATCTGCCCAAAAAATTAAAGGGTAAATTGTGCCCAGACGATTATAATGCTGAAATGGGACTGTGTCGGTCTTGATACAAAGATATCTGTTGTGCTGTAAGAATATTGATTTGATGGACTGATGTATTCTGCAGTGGCGTTCATGGTCAGGTACATGAAACTTGATTACCAGTTTCGGCCTGGTATTTCATTCAGTCATGTACACCTCGTTTTACCAATCCTGAACTCAGTATCAATAATTGAGTTACACAAAATTTTCCACTGTTTTCGGAGATTTGACTAGAGTGCGAACGATACAGAGCTAGAAGAGCTAGGCAGTAGGAGTACTAGTCTCCGGCTGGTATTGCTTCAAGGTGGTCATACTTTTATTTCTTACTGTCCTTTAATTGAGCTTCGAGATAAAAATTTCATCTGTGTAAACGAACCTTTAGTGTTTTAGACAAATTAGAATATTATTAGTTTAAAAAAAAAGTTTTTTCAGCGTGGTATTGCCAGCTGACCTTTCCCCGGGAGCATTCCTGAACGTCGGTACATTATTGCTTTTTCTAATATTAAATGAAGAAATGTATTATATAATATAGTCGGAAGCTAATACACCATCGAGCTTCCTATTTTCTGAGCATTTTGATATTCTATATTTTAGTAAAAGCTATTAACTTAATATGAAAAAAAACCTTTTCTTAATGATGTATTCAATTAGAGCTATTAGCATGCTAAGAAATAGGACAAGCTTGTGAGGCTTATTAAGTAAGCTTGTTCACCAGTGGCGCGTCAAAAATAAATAAACTTTCGGAATAAAAATGTGTAGTAAATTAATAAAAAAAATATTTGGTCAGTGGTGTATCTTTTTCTTCTTTTTCTTATTCTTTTACAGACCGTTTCATGCTCATCAGCATACCTTCAACTCGGTCTAAATTCTGTTGCTTGTATATCAGGGAAATACAGGACTCATGACCTACATGTCCTGCTAATTGCATAGTTGCGTATGCGGTATCCAAAGTTCCAAGATCTTAAACTTATTCATTCTTCTGTTAGGTTAGGTTAGAGTAGGTAGTATCACGTACTCGGTGGTAATTCTTACGCAAGATTTCATATACGTGTTAAGTGTCACCTGCTCTATCTTCTCACGAGTCAATTATTTAACTTCATTATGCGGGAGCCTTCCTTCCACAAATTTGATCTTGTATGTTAATGTACTGACCAGTGTTATACAATACTATTCTTTAAGACTACACAAATGTTCATTATTGTACTTTGTTATCCTTTGTAAACGGACTTGTTTTGAAAACTCACTTGACATTTGCTACTTAAATTAATTGTGTGGGAATTCGAATCTAGAGATATTCTCATCTGAAAACAGGTGTGCCGTCAATATAAGCGATAGTCAGATCTCTTTTTAATTAGATTGTGTTTGACTTCACGAAAGAGAACTTCAGGTCTCATTATTTTCAATACACCTTCGTGAAATAGGTTATTTGAACACTTAAAACTCAAACATAACTACTTCAAAAGGTTGTTTGTTTTAGAGGTTTGTTTTTCGAATTGGCAATACTTTTTCCAGCGACAGTCAATATGACAGCTGACAGCTGATTTATGCTCAGTTTTGTTTGTCATTTCACCATAATAGATTTACATCAGAACAATGCTTGCAAATTGTGCAAATTTATTTCGAAAATCATGGTTCAGTTCGCGAAACTTACCGTGCGTTACGTAATTGTCCATTTGAGCAAGTAATTCGAATAACCATGGATCGTTTTCGCACCACGCATACTCTGATTGATAATACACATCTGCAGAGACATCGTGCAGTGCGCACTAAAGACGCTGTTGTTTCTTCAAAAATGATGCCAGCCAGAACGATACAGTCAATGGAGAGCGCTATAGATCCATGATTACTGACTTTTTCTTTCCCCAATTGAATGGCATTAATGTGGAAGAGCTGTGGTTTCAAAAGACAGCGCAACATGCCACACAGCGCGCGCCATAATCAATTCATTGAAGGAAACATTCGATGAGCGCATAATTTTGCGTAATGGAATTGACCTCCAATTGTGTGATTTAACACCTTCGGATTATTTTCTGTGAGGATATGTGAAGTGGATAGTTTACGCCGATAAATCAGAAATGATAGACAGACGACTTGGAAGCTGATTTTCTTCACGTTATTAGCGTTATACGGTCCCAGCTGCTCCAAAAAGTGGTCAAAAATTGGACTTTACTCCTTTACTTTAAAAGTGGTTAAAAACTGGACACTACTCCCAATATAAATGTTTATTATAAATATGTGTAGAGGACCTGAACGCGCCTCATAGTTACTTGGTTAGTAAACCAAGCTCACATTAACCCTAAAAGTATGCCTAAGACCCGCAAATTAACGACAATAGATCGCGGGAGCCAGCCGTAACCAGTCACATCTCTCGCGGCCGGCTTCCTGACCAACTTCACGTTCTTAGTGTGTCCATTGTGCAATTATCTTGATTATACAACTTGTGTAAGCATCTTGAATGAACGACCTGCTCTAGCTATATTTACATGCACATGGTCATTCCACGATATGAGTCGTTTACTTCCAAACCTCTCTATAATCAAACATGAAAAAATGTATATTTGAATGCAGTTTTACTAGAAAAATATTAAATTAAGTACTTAACCTTCAAACGGCTCAATAACGAAACTGACGATTAGTTTTTAGTGGTATTTCACTAGCTTGTACCAAAAAAGATCAAATAATGTGAGCGAAAAATATCTAAAATGAAGTTGTAAATGACATAAATTGGCAATAAATTTTGTAATTTCTCAAAATCGACAACATATTTATAATTTTTTTTTGCATTTCCTAAAGTATTAATGAAAATAAAAAAATATTTTTAAAAGTTTTTGTGATTTCTGGGTTTTGTTAAAAATCCGTTATTGAGGGGTTTGGGACTAAACGACTCATATCTTCTATTATACATCTGAACATAGTGGAGAGCTGGGAGATATAGAGCCCTGGCATCACTGAATACGGAATGCTATACAAAATTGATTCAATTACAATCTAGGATGCTGAGAAAAATCCCACACTTCCTTCTTGTCTGTATAAATATTTATTGCCTGCAAAAGCATTCTTCAACTCATCCCCTAAACCCCTAGTTTAAATTATTATAGAATTAAATTTGAAACGGTAGCTTAATATATTATTCCCCAATTCAATGCATTTGTCTCTATCGCTAGTTAATTAATTACGTATTTGTTTCATTGATTAGTTAGTAGCGTCGATGGAGATACGATGCCATCGATACTGGTCGACGTAAAACTAATCAACTTGGTTAATTGTATATTTAAATTAACGATAAGTAGCGTGGCCGTCTGCTGAGCGAAGGACGCCAGAGTTTTAAAATGTAGACATCTTGTTTGTAAAACAATCACGTGCAACAAACACAATCCGCCCGGAGGTTGTTTTTAATCGTGTTAAACAATTACAAATTCGTCACGTGGGGTGTACGAAGAGGGGACGGAGAGCGCTCCCACTTACACGGAAAATTAGCGAGAGCGAGAAAGTAACAGGGGAGGGGGGCTATTTACATTAATGAGAATAAGAAAATCATTTGAGTTCGGAGCGTGATTAATACGCGTCATACATTAGGGCGGAAAGCTTCCAAAATTTCGGGGAAAGGGAAGACTCCACCATTTAATATTGGACGGAAATTTAATAATATAAAATTGCTAGTTACGCTTATCCCCAAGCACGGATTTTTGTAAATTAACTTTCGCTATATTAAAATAATGTCCCGTAAAGAATTTTTTAAATTAAAATATTCTATTGATAGAACGGAATTTCGTTAAAGAGATTCTCAATTTTGTTAGGTTAAATTTTCTATTATTTGTATCAATTTTTTTTTTTTTTTTTTTTAATAAAAATGTAATGACATTGACAGTGGCCATTTTTATGACTGCCGTCCCAAAAAAATTTTAAAATGATATTTAGTAAATACTACAAAATTAACCTTTTTTGCGCGTTAAAATAAAGGTCATTAGTGCTTATTAAAATGAAGATCAGTCTATATATTCTTTCCTGTGGTACGTCATAAGTATGTAATGGTTCGTGTTCACGATGATCGCTCAATGAGACTTTGATCGCTGAGAGTCACTAAAGGTACGGGCATACTAGATGCGATATTCTAATCGATGGTGATTCATAAATCGCTTCGCATTGAACTTTGTACCAAATTTTAACTCGCTTCTAGTAGAATCTCCGAGAGAAATCTCATTCATAGATACGAGCCACAATAACGTGCAGTATAATATTTTTGTCCCTAAACTATATTGCACTTTCATATACAATATCTTACGGCGTACCACAGGGTGGTGTAATTGGACCAATCTTTGTTTTGATATGAAATAATAACATTTTTATTTAATATTGTATCAGTTTCTGACGACATTATACTATTTTTTAAAATTCCATATTGTCAGATGTAGATGAAAAGCTAAAAAATAGTTTTACTATTTACGCTAACGTAACCTTTCGTTAGTTGTTGTTGACGTCATATTATAGATTAATTACACTACAAAAATACATAAATCAAGCTTATATATAGAGGTAATATTGACCCACTTATAATAAGATGGAATCTACAAACGGTCGATATGTCCAAAAGGTGAAGAAACATATTTATTTAAAATCGTAAGGAATATGTTGGATGTACTATTAGATCAAAGGCTTAATAAATTTTAACATGTAGCATAATAAGATGGGGCGGAACTAGGCAAGACAATATCAGATCTGATAGTTCTTGTGTAAGATCATTGATATAAATATATTTATTTACTGACATTCAAATAACGGATATAAGGCAATCATATTACGTATTATTGTTCAAGGGATTCTATGATATCCGATACTGTATTACATCTGTAAAGCATTTGATATATCCGACGTGTTTAAAGTTTTAAAGTGCGTCACATTACGCGTAGATTAGAGGTGCCAGATTTTTTTTTTGTGAATTTGTTTGAAAAAAGCGAGACTCATTCTATATGACATTTTCTTTAATAAATAATATTTCAAAGTGTTTAAATGTGGATGACAGGCAACCCTACCCCGACAGGCCATTTAGGATTAATGCAGATAGATTGGCAAAAGGATTAGCAAACTAAATAGATAAATTACCCAACTTAATAAATTACATAAATTACAAACTCGAGACCAGCGTCAAGTTACTAGGTTTTGAAGACAAATCTGTAGGTATGGCGATGTTCACGATATAGTGTACTGTATCTGAATTTTAATTTTTATTTCGTTGATTTAATGCTTTATTGCTGATTTAACAGCTTCACGCGGTTTCGCTCCCTAATCGCTTAACTAATTTAAGTTGTCAGCTTAGAAATAGTTTGGAAGGTATATTAAGGTGAGCTAGACATAGGGCGGCATCTATAGAAGCGAAAGTCAAACTTACACCGTGCCGAATGGCTTGCGCGGTGCGCCGCCAGAGCGCGAATGATCGACCGTGTCTATCGCAAATTATATCTATCACAAGTTAGACTTTATTTAAAGACTTTGTAAGATAATTAATTAATTTATTTGAGAAGAATTTTTCTAGATGATCTATCGCCGCTTCAGTCCTTTCACACCCTAACTCTTTTGTCTATAGTGAAGATTTTTTGGGTTAACCTAAACAATTTTTATACGATCATTGTTAATAACATTCAAACTCTTTGTCCAGAAAATTTATATCAAAGGAATCTAATTTGATTAGCTAAGTATCAAGAAAAGACGCGAGTCGCTTCACAATTCCTTCTGCCGGCTGAAACACTTTCGCGTCTAGCGTCATTGTATTTTAAGTCGCGTATCAGATGTAACCATTTGCGTATAAATAATGTGATTCCATGTAAGTACGCTCACTCGTGTATAACCTCGTTTGATCATCTATATTAAGCTGAATATTTAATCATTCCAAGATTATGACGATTTTAATTTGAAGACAAACCATCTCACTCCTTTTATATCCTTCTGTTAATAGAAAATTTATAAATACATACCTTTTATAATATTTTGTCCGGCGGATCGGACGCCAGGGCAACGCCACCGGCTAGACAGTGGTTGATATGAAAGTGAAAATTGAGTCCCGCTTTCTTCCCTTCAGCTGACGACCTTTTTCTTTCACCTGTGGTAAATTTATTAAGTGTTGTAGAAATCTAACCTAAATAATGAAGGAGATTAATTTATACAAAGAAATAACAATAATAATAACCTCCATGGTGGTAATTAGTCAAAAATGGTTACGTAACCTTACTTCATGCGCCTTAACTAACGCACACATTTGATCTTCGAAAGTACAGGATCGCGGTCATCACACTGGATGTTGTCCGATGTTGGATAACCAGGGTACTTTCAACTGCTCCATCCCAGATCATCGCACATCCCAGTTGAATCGTGATACCGACATCAAGGTCATCTATCCTGTGGCGGAAAAAAGGAAATTGTAATTTTCTGCATAGGAAGAGAGTACAATGCAAATTAGATACTATAATATTAAACAAATAGTGCACTAGTATTCCCAAGATATATTTTTTTTAGTACGTAATAAATTCTCCGCCTCGCTCGCTGGACTCGCCTACTCAAGTGTCGCCGATTGGTGTCGTCTCTAGATACGAATCTAGGTAGATTCGTATGTAGAGACGTACGCAGGTCAATGTTGATCGCTATATGAACGCGGCGAGTTATTTATAAAGGTTCCAACTGGAGGGATTCAATTCTTACATAAAAACTTTTATACGAATCTCATTCAGATTTACATTAATTGTAATAAAAATATTTAATATGTATTCTAAGAATGCTGCAAATAGCAGTATGGTCGAAGTCAGCAGCAAAGTGAGCTATTTCTTCTGTTTCTTTTATGCTACACTACTTTTCAACAAAGTCGAATATGCCATGCATTATCTACCCTTGTTTGTGTATACATTAATGAATATACAGCCAACAGTATTAACACTTCTCAGTGTAAATGCTTAGCAATCTGTTTGAAAAGGGTTCGGCGGTTAGAATATGAAAAATTAAGACTTGGAATAAAGGAGAATGTAGTTTTCAATTATGTTTCAATGAGAAGAATAAACTTTTGCTCATATTAAAAATGATTATGTGATGAACACTGAAATGTTTATGGTTATATTTTTAAATAAATAAATAAATGTCTCTCTGTAGTTATAGCAAACTGAAAAATAACAATATTCTCTGTATAATGTTTTCAGGTTTGGTTCCGTCAATCTTCGTATGACTTGTACAGCGTGACGATGTGTAGAGAGAATGGTGTAGAATAAACAGTAGAAAGATGCGTGTAGATCAAGATCTGCGACGTACAAGGTTAATGACTAAAAATAAGATTCAGGTGGACAGTAGATGCGAAGCTAATTAAGTTTATCAGAGAATAGTAATATTAATATTTTATCGTGCGGTCATAATATTTTATAAGTATTTAAATATTACCGAGAACGGATGCACCATGTACTATGAATTGCGTTTGCCACGCCAATGACTAAATTAGGGACACATGCTCGATGTGCATAGTAAATTGCTGTGTATTCGCGTCTGAGTTCTCACGTTAAAAATAACATATTTTAAATATGAATTAAATATATTAATTAAAAAGATATACATATAAAATCAATTTTATCAAAAAATATTGTTATTGCAGCCTCCGGGATACGAACCTGGATCTCTTTCCTAATCGGGGAAGGTGCATTATCCAACTATGCTACAGCGACAATATTTTTAGCGACAAATTTTTGAACCTATATGTTATCTTTTTGATATTATATACCTTTGAGTAATCTGATAGCAGACGCCAGAACTATATATCGATTCATTTTTACAAAATTTTGGACACATTGATACAACTTTATTATTAAGAGAACACATTCTTATTGCCAAGTTGTAATTATTCAGAACAGACGGTCTGTGATATTTTAAATATGAATTAAATATATTAATTAAAAAGATATACATATAAAATCAATTTTATCAAAAAATATTGTTATTGCGCCTCCGGGATACGAACCTGGATCTCTTTCCTAATCGGGGAAGGTGCATTGTCCAACTATGCTACAGCGACAAATTTAAAATATCACAGACTTCTGAATAATTACAACTTCACAATAAGAATGTGTTCTTCTAAAAATAATATATAATATGTATATTTTTCAAACCTGCCGTAATACAATCTGAGTTTTCATTCATTGACCGAGTACATCCTGAATCTTCTGATATATAATTTAAACATATATAATTAAATGCGTTTATTATCAGTCAAGTCTACGAAATCATATGGAGATTGAAAATACCAGCACCCGAAAAATATTACAACACAGAAGTACAGCCATTGTTCTGTATGTAATAAATATCCTTAAGAAGTTCCAGCGCGCTGTTCTAGGAATTTCGCGATTTTTTGGTCGCGTAAAAACAATTCGTTATAGTCAATTGCTAAGGGTGATCTTGGATTCCACTCATTTGGTTTGCTTTGTTAATTCTTTCCAGTCATTTAACATTTAATTTATTTTAGCCGTCCAGGTGACCCCCTACAATGAAAGTGATTTGTGATAGTTGATTAACGATCTTCATCATTCATTTGTTCCTGTTCAAAGACTTCCTGAACTTGTGACATACATACGATAAAGGCTGCATGAACAATACAAACTACATAATACATAAATTAATAATGCCATCGGATACAAATTTTGCATTGTTACTCTTTAGGATCCTGACAAGAATAGTAACTTTACCTCGCGTTAATTCCAGGATACCTTGCCTGGACCAAATTTCGTGTACATCGTAAATTGTAAAAATCCTTTTCTTAAATTATAACTAAATCTGAATCCTGGATATCGCTAGGTGCGGACCGTTAGTTTCAAATAAAATTATTCTAATCGCCTGGCATTTTATCGCTTGATTGGATATTAAGATATATTGATCTTTAGGGATTGTATCGATTGGATTTGTGGGAGTCACTCGAATGGAGTGATTGATTTGTAGGTTATGTAATATCAAAAGGATTGTTTGAGGTGAGAACTGAGTTCTAATCCTCCTCGGATTCTCTGGCGTGTATATGAATGTCGCAGGGTATATTAATATTAATTACGAAGCGTGCATGTGAGTATAGGTGTCGGTGTTGCTGCTAGAGTAGGTTGATGAAATGAAATTGACGTTTATTGTCGAATTATGCACAAATAAATTTACACTGTTCGCAACTAGCGAAGCTCACTCACAGCCAGGGGGAAAGTGATCGCTTCAGCTGGCTTCTCGAACCGGTCGCGTGTAATGGCTGTAGAATATCTGGTTTGACAGCCAGTTTCATTCTTTGAAATAAATTATTCAACTAATAATAATTTAATTCGATACCGGATGTCATGTATAAGTTTCAAAATATGTTTTTTTCCGTTGACGGTTTTTTGCGTAGATTATTATATTTAATATTAATTTATTAATTTAACAGAGCGAAGTGTCAGTGTGTATTCGAAATATAATCCACGGACGCCATGTTGTTAAATGTCATTCTCCCACTTTTAGTTCGCCTCGTTTTCAATATTGTCTATGCCGTGGAAAACGTTGAGAGCTGTCACCCGAGGGACAAGCACCCACCATAAATCATAGCAAGATGGCGGCGACAGAGCCCCTGGCGCCGGCGAAGTGGCCTGGCCTAACTCAAATTGAGTTAATTTAGATTTCAATAGCAATGTCTGTGTCATTTCTGGACGGAAATTTATTTATTTCAAAGGAAAGTCTTCCCTCTATCGCCAAATGTGCTAAATTATCGGCGTCTGTGTGCTTCTAGATCATTGCGAGTGTTTCTTTGTTGTTTTGTTCTGTGAAGAAAATGGAAAAGAGCGGCTCACCGGGTTATTGTGTCTCGTTTGTTTTTACGTTGTGACGCCAGCAAGACCTGCAGTGACGTAATAAGGTACGAGTTTGATTACAAACTTGTACTTTCAGGGCTGAGTCAAGTGAGTAAATACTTTCCCGAAAACAAAAGTACTCTCTCGTGTATTATTTTGAGGGTTCTTCTGCACGAGGTCCGGGGAAGCGGCACTCCTTGGGAATATAGCGCGTAATAAAAAGTAACAGATATACGCATTCTTCTGACATTCAAAGTCTTATAATAGGATTAAGCCACCAAAATAAAAAAATCTTCTCAAAATAATGAAAACATACGATTTTTACATATTAAAAAAAAATGTTTAAAATTACAAAATTTATTTTTTTAGAAATATTTAGTTTTAAATTTTGTACATTTTAACAAACCATGACTAACGGATGACACCGCTGCTAAAATAGGCAGATTATATTGTAAAGGTTGTATATACAGGGTGTATTTAAATTAGCCTTTCAGGCTAGACCACAACGGCGATGCTAAAAGATGATTGTGAAGCAGTGATGGCGTTCATGGACTTTTAAGTCTCAAGAGGCCACTAAAGAAGAAGAAAAATAATTTTTAAAAATTTCATATTTAGTTCATTGGCATTGTTGTACACACACATACACATTAATAGACCAGAAATAGTTAAAGGATCAGAAAAATTATCTACTACTGATTAAAAATCAATTTGTCATCAGTCTCGGTAAAATATGTAACTCTTTTTCTCAATATGGTATTCATAGCCTGGGGTGACGTATACAAAGTATAAACTTTGTATACACCACCTTATATATATACTTTGTAGACAACTTAAACCGATAGATAGCCTATAAACTCATAATTTAAATCATTAATAATACTAAGCGAATCATGTTCTATTTTACTTTACTAGTAATAACTGCCCTGTCGGTTCCACTCAACAATGAAAATATAAAACACGATATATTAATTTATCTAAATATGAAGTATTATTCCAAGTATTAGCAAGATTCGAAAAAGAAATGCTAAAACCTTCCAGCGTCCCTTAAGTGCTATCTTTAATAAACGGTACCTAACAGAGAAGAAAGTATTTATAAATAAGAAAACAGGTATAAATGTAATATAAGGGGTACATAGTACAATTGTGAAATCAGTACCGGTACATACAACATAGGTGAAGGTATATAGAGCCGGTTGTGCGATCGGTAGTAATTTTTTACTTTAGTAAAAAAATTAATAAAGTAAAAAAAAAAATTTCCAAACGGGTTGTTTGATAGTTGGTAAAAAAATATTTACACCTGTAGTAAACTCATTTTACTCTCCGATATCAGGATATCGTAAGTAACAGTAGTAAGAAGCTGTTCCAAAAGTCATCTGACACATTGATACTTAGAAAGTTACAGTATACGACAATTAATTATTCAATATCCCGCTAATTATAGTGATGACAGTTCGTCCGATGATGATCTCGTTGCTTAACGAATTTCACCATTAAAGTGACATCGAATGCCTAGGCGAAAGAATTCATAGATAATTCATAGAATATAGCATAATGCATAGATAATGCATAGAATAAAGCATAATGCATAGATTAAAGCATAATGCATAGATAATGCATAGAATAAAGCATAATGCATAGATTAAAGCATAATGCATAGATAATGCATAGAATAAAGTATAATGCATAGAATAATTTCATGATAATTTGTCACGCCTATAGACATCTCCATCTATCCTTTGACAATAGTAAATTTCATGTTTCAACTCCCCGCAAAGGATTTTTACTACGAGCGTTAGTAAAAAGTTATTACTGATCAGACAACCAACCTTTAGAAGGAGGCAAAATTAATGTTGATGAAAAAATAAAGATTTATTGAGAAAAACGAAAATTTATTTATAACTATGCTCAACAATAAACTTTTGTTAGCCGTAAATAGTTTCTCTTCTCCAACCTGCTCTGGCTATCATAATTAATGGAACATGCGAGTGAGTGAATAGTAATCGGGGCACTCAACACTAATTAATCATTCAATATCCGGTTATTTTAGAATAATGTCAAAGAGGATCTCAGTCATGGGTTGGACGGCAAATTACACCTCCCGTTGACTCATACTGTTGAGGTGAAGAAAGAAGATATCGTTGCACTTCGGGATGCTGTCGAAAGCAGTTTTTTCGTTGTCTAAATTTAACGCACGGCGACACTCCCGGCCCACCAAAAAAAACTTGTTAACATTTCCGCGTCCGAAAAGCAATCTGTCGCACGTTGGCCGAAATCCCTAGGTATTGGTTATTCAGAACGGGACAGGTATATTAAATGATTATTGGAACAACGAAAAAGAAGAATAAGATGATATTGGACTTACATCAACAGTAGCCATTAAGGGACCTAGCCATCAAGAATACTTTCAAAGTGGGAATAGAAATAATGCTTCGAGTCACGCAGTATGCGTTACAGACTAATGGAGTTACATAAACGCTAAGATGCAGATAAAATCTATTTTGGTACAGCAACGAATGTCTAGATTTTTGATAAAATGAAAGTCAACCTTAAATTTGAGGATGAGGTCTGTTTCTGTCCAAGTGCCCAAGTTCCGAGATCGACAAGTGTCACAAGTTAAAAGTGAGAGTATTAAAAAATGTTGCGATACGTCATAAAGTAGTTTTCTTTATACATTTTACCGCTGAATATTCTAGATTCCTAAATCAGTAGACTCCTAAATGAATCTTCCAGTTTTGTTGTAACGTTTATTGTGAAAGAATTAAAAAAGCTCCACTAACATTAACACCGAAATTCTTTGTTCGAAATTTTTAACAGGAAAATTGTGCTTTGTCGTTGTATTACGATATAATGCCTAAAACGGAAATTAAAAATGTTGCCAGCGGAACGTAAAATATAACGTAATTTATTGAAGCCTGGGAAACAAAAAAGACAGTAGGTGTTCAATTATTAATGTAATCGTTATGGGGATCTTTTTATTTAAGGTAACAAGAAGGGGAGAATACACGTGTATCGGTATGTTTAGAGGTTAGGGGTGTGTAGAACGAGGAGTGTCTGAAAAGTTTCCGCCCTAATAAAGAAACAATACATTTTTTCTTCAAATTTATTTTTATTTTTCCACGTAGTTTCCTTGTAAGTCTATATACTTCTCCTAGCGATGCTCCCATCCCTTTAACCCGTCCAAATAGTACTTGGAGTATTTTTCTGCAAATAGTTATTTACGAAGGTGATGCATTCTTCATTTGACGAAAATCTTTGTCCTCCAAGCGCAACTTTTAGCTTAGGGAACAAAACAAAGTCGCTTGAGGCTAGATATGTGGTATATGAGGAATCAAAAGGTTTAGGTGCGGAATGGCAATCCGTCTCCAATGTCCAATTACCATTCGGTGCGTAAATTATTTTTTCATTCAGCGGACGTTGGCTATCATCACTTTGTTTATTGCGACCTGGAAAAGCTCCTCGGTAGACCGGCTATACCATTACCTCAGGTGCTTCAGCCGTGATGTTCTGTTTCTTCCAGCGCCCCGATTTTCAGCAATCTTCCCTACAGTATGAGATACAGGATCTGATAACTTCTCTTGATGTTCTATTACACTTATTTTTCTTTATTTATTCAAACCATAATATATTCGAAGCAATATTTTGAAGATCCACATCTCAAATATTTCATTATCATTTCGTTGTTCATTATCGTTGACGCAAGTCGAATACTCATTCCATGTCCTCTTTCGTCCATCCAATCATTTTATACCTGTCCCATTCTGGCCGATTACCTTACATTTCGCCGTGCGGGACCACTCTTCGATTGTGTTTAGCATTAAGTTTTTTTCGTGCTTCTTCCTGCCGCCCTACCCTCACGCCGTGTGTATCGCTTGGACCGCGCAGAGGAAGTGAATCCGTTTCGGAAGTGCCGTTATAGAGATCTCGGTTCTGCAAAATATACGTGCTCGTCAACCGACGCAATGCAATCGACGCCCAATCCAGGACCTCAAAGCAAGGTAGGCCATATCCACTTGCCTTAGTTTCCTTCAGACTTCCATTTCGGGTTGGGTCAAATATTTAAAACAGTCCACGGGATCTTATCCCATCAGTAAATGTCCATGTTTTAATTCCATAAAATAATATAAAGAATATCTTTCTGACTAATTGAATGACAGGATTGCATGAGCTTGCTCAATAAGGCATTTGATTTCAACAGAAAGGTATAACTCAGATATACAATACATTGTATCTTCTACAGTTTTTTTCCAACAATATAAAGTCTTCATTGTCAAGTCTTCATAATAAATGGTGCGATAGATACGGAAGCCAAGAGTGTGGTTCACTTCGATCTGCACGTGGCGTTAACTTTTTATAGTGAAGCTTAATGCTGTAGCGTTCAGCTGCACCGATCGTTACTCGGGACGATTCTTAAAATTTTTATTTCCATCTATCGCCCGTGTGGGCTTTTATATAAGAATATAAATTTGAATAACGACATGCCGTCCACCGGTTCACTCAAGGGAAAGCATGAGATGCGTGGTCTTGATGCATAGAATTCACCATACCGTCTCACATCCGCATCAGTAATCATTCTCAAGGAAAAAATAATAGAATAAGTTTGAGATTTACAACATTATAATTAATTAGCTTTTACACACAAAATTTGAGCATGATAGAATAAGAAAATGTTAGTCTACAAATTAACAAAGCACAAAAATAATATCACATCAGTGTGATTTCAATAAAAGATTTTCAACAAATCATCTTCATCAAGGTAGCAACAAGGCATTCAAATCAAATGTGAAAATAAACATTATAATTTTCGACGTCTTCTAAATTTTACAACCAGGAATTTCTTGATAACAGTTAGACATAAATAACCTTTGCTCTACAATAGCAATCCACGATTTAAATTCAGTTTTTAATGGTTTGAGTCACCCTGTTGTATACACTTGATGTCTCCTTGCATCGCAAACGTTGTAAAAGGTAGATTACTTGGTTATTAGCCTAGTTCCTGATGAAGCGTAGTAACCCTTGTGTCCTCATGTTGCAAAAATGGATTGAGCAGATGGAACCCAATCGTATTCTCATCGTCCTTGGCTCAAAATATTATTGTCATCACATTCCTGTCATGTAATGAGCGTTAAAAATAAAATACGTCTCACGGACGTCGAAGTGGAAGGGATTTTTACATCCTGGAAACACACAAACACAATAACATAAACTCTTGATAAACATGGTACAGCGTAATACAGATGCCTAGTGTAACAAATCATTCCCACCCTTCCTTTCTAAACTTGAAGTCACATTTTTGATATTTGATTCCGCGAGCTGCTTGTTGCGCTCGCTTTGGTCCGTTGACGGAAAGTGGCATAGAGAAGATCCATTTCTGAAACGTCAACTCAAAACAAAATCTAGTGGCGGGTAGGTAATATAACATAATGTTATAACCTTTGTGAATAAATTTCAATGAGTTAGAAAATGTATTGAGTAATCATTTGTTTCTCATTTCTTGTGAGCTTAACTTATGGCGTGTTACATTGGGTGAGACTCTTCTAGCACACCTTATCATTACAAACTCTTCAAAAATAATGATCGTATATTTATGATCTATGGATCGCTGATCGCCGATCGTCGTAGGCGCACGTGTGAATGCGACTTATTGAGATATACTTACATACTTACTTACCATCATGCCATTTCACCGAGGGCGTAGGCAGAGAGGATAGAGCGTCACACTCTTCTGTCCTGACACACAATTCTCGCCTCATCCACATTCATATATCTTTTTATAGAAGCTCATCTCTATCTGTCTCGTTTCCAAGTGAAGACTTGGAAGTGCGGACGTCCCCTATTTCTGGTATCAAAAATTGCGTCATATATCTTTCTTACCATTATCTCCTCATTCATCCGTTCCATACGTCCAAATCACCTAAGTGATTCTGTCTTAATCTTACTCACTATGCTAAGATTAAATTTACATTCTTTTCTTATTTCTTCATTCTTTACTCTGTTATAAATGAATCTGCTACGTATACGCCTAAGTGATTTCTTCTGCCAGCTTCACGACCCTTTTCTGTGATGTTATCTATGGTTTTAGACTACTGCAGTTAACGTTATACTGTTAAGTTGACAAGTTATCATCCTGCTGTGCGCGGATGATAAATTGAATTGTGAATTAGTTAAACTGTTCATCTTGCTATTGTGCACGGTGCGTGTCATCCCATTTCGCGCAATCAACGAAGTGTGAATTCGAGATTGTATGTTTCTGAAGCCAGAGGACCTATGGCCAGTGAAATAATAAAATCCAGATATTTAAATGAGCGCCCCAGGTAGATCGTGTTCCTTCCTGGTGTCTGGTTGGTCCTGGAACCCCCCTGTTCCCTATTCTTGTTCCTGTGCCTAATTCCTTCCATCTGTCCTACTATCCCATATCGCTTTCCCTAGCGTGATCATCTGGGATCAGTCGGAGATTGCGCTAACATAGATAGTGGCAGCTAGAATGCTCTATAGGTGAAAATGGTTAAGCGATTTTACTGATGACGGACCACCTTCATATGTCTGCCCATCTTTTGCTTTCAAGTAACTTGATTTGAGAGATAAAAATATCTATTTATTTATTTATTTTTTATATTTGAGAAAAAAAGAGTGTAACAATAATAACTGATAATAGAATAATATATATAAATAACACTAGTGAAGTTTCTTCGCAATTAAATAACTAGTACATAAGAAACTAAAAAATAGTATACTCAAACAAATTGATAAACAAAAAAACTTTTACATTACAATAAATCTACATATAATAAACTTAAAAATAGTACATCTTAAAAAAAATAACTGAAAAAAGAAATAAAAGAGTGGTTTTAAACTGAACATACAAAGTGGAAAGGGTAAGGAGGGGAGGGACATGGGATGCCATGTATACAATTTATGTTAATAGTTATTGAAAAGTTGGCGTAGTTTAATTTTAAAGGGAAAGTTATTAGAAAAATTTACGGCATTACATTTTGACGTAGAGCGGATCACAAAACAATTTTTTATGTAATAAGTCATGCCAAAATTTGGGTAAAAAAGATTATTTGATCGTGTTGGGTGTGTGGGATAGTTTAAAGTTATTTATTCTAATAAATAGGGCGAGTCAACTAAGTTAATAAAAATTTTATGGAGGTAGGATAAATCTTGTGTGATTCTTCTATTTAAAAGGGATGGGATTTTATGGAAACACTCACTTTCTGAATGAGATTTAATGTCTAAGCGGGCACGTGAATTTAATATATTAAAAAATCAATGTTTTGAACATTTTCAAGTCGGTCGCTGTAGGTGGAATAATACTATAATAATATATAGTAGGTCCAAACTACCGATCCGAATTCAAGTTGACTGCGTACAACTGAGAAGTATAAAATAATAAGAGTAAAAGATGATTGGAATGGGTTAGACGTTCAAGCAATGAATCCGAAAAGTCTATAGGCCTAAGCAATTACCGACTCTATATGCGGGATAAAATTTAATTTAGAATCTAAGATTACACCAAGATCTTTCACTTAAGTGCAGACGCTGTCATTTAATTGGACAGTGAATCCCAGTACTCAATTGGGTTACCTTGAATGTATTGATCAGAGGATTATAATAGATTGATTGAAGAGTAAGAAAAATCCAAAATTTTTGCACACGATATCGATAGACTCCAGTCAGTTGTCCTCTGGCAGCCGTGCGTCCCGCCGGTGTTCCTATCGACGTGACTCGTCTCTAAATGCCACTTCGCCACGAATCCAAGCTTGATTTGAACGAAACTGTTGAAGCCGCAAAAAAATTGTTTTTACAATACAATCATAATTAAGAAACATTATAATATTATTTATAGGTTGTTAAGATAACCCTTTATGGGGGGGGGTTAGTGAGTAATAAGTTTTTTCCAAATATTCGCCAGCCGAGGGGTCGGAAAAGCGAATCGTCGATACGATCGTAATTGAAAATAATGTTCGATGTTGGGGTTGAAAAACGGTTAGGCATACCGTTATTTACCGAGCACCGAAATCTTACATAAACACATATTACTCCTCTTCGCTCTGTAAAGTGCTTTCGTGATTATTTGTAAGAAGCGTGTCATATACAGGGCGTCCCAAAAAAAGTGAGAATATCTAGTAACACACGAGTTATTTCAAAACATAATGTAATTAATTATAATTTTTAATGTAATTTTTTTGCACAATATTTAGCTAATCAGAATTCATCAAGACATCCCATATTGCATAATCTACTGGGTTTAAGTCTGGGCTGTTGTCTGAAATCAACATTCTCACGACGAAGAAAACTGATTGTATTTCTGGCTGTGTGAGATGGAGCTCCGTCCTGCTGTAATGCCTAGCCATACTCCAGGCCTTGTTTTGAAACTCTTGAATTTTTTAATCATTTTCCTAGAATTCCAACGTTTTTCATTTTGCAAATTTTTGATCAGAATACGGTATTTTTTTGCAGTGATTTTTGTCATTCTGGGCAACAATTTGAAAAAACCAAATAAAATCAATGGGAAAATTAATAATCAAAGATGGCGACCGGAAATTGTCGAAATAAAACGTAATGTAGGTAAGTAAGTAAATTAGTAAACTGTTTAAGGTTTTGTTGATATAATTAAATTAATTTTGATGTATTAATATAGCATTTTAAGAAATGTTCTTACTTTTTTTGGGCCACCTTGTATATTGAACTATTTGACGTTTGTCGTATATTGATTTTTTAAAAATGTACTAAATCATATAAAATATATTTTTATGGAAAGATGTGCGTGTCGGGTATCACACGAAACAGGGAAAAAAACATGAACGCCATGGACGGACAATAATTGTTGGACAAACGCAGTGTTATCCGAGTGAAATGAAGAAGTCAAAAAGCTGTTTTAAAAATCGCTGCACTGATAATATTATCAAAGTCTGCTTGTATATATGATAAAGAGTAAATCAGAAAAAATACGAAATCAAAATAAATAAATAAATCTGCTTTCGAGGCGGGGCGGGCTAACCAGAAAATTATATTCTATGCAGAAGTGCTATGATACGTATGTCTGATACACGAAAAGCGTTTTTTTTTGTGAACTAATTCACCACAAAAAAGAGCTTTTGAAATGTGGTGCTACAAGAGGATTTAAAAAATTTCGTGGGTTGTCAAAATGCTAAAGAGGGCAAAATGAAGAAATGCATAGAAAAATAAAAAAAATGAATATCAGAAAATACAAGTCACACTACATGAGAAGATTCTAGGGAGACGGACGAGAATGGACGTACACGGTTTGAGTTTTGTCTCTTCGTACCAATCTCGAGCGAAGGTCTTGAGAGTTGCTCAGAGGTACACGATTTCATTGCAACTAAATCGCTGAGATTGTCTCACTCTGTGAACACGGTCATAAGAACAATATTGATTATTTAGACTTTTGTTGTTCTGTAAGACGTTAAAGGAATTTATGATAGTGGTATTTAAAATAAAAATTGAAATGCGCCATGAATTAGATGTAGGATTTGGTAAACCCAACTGTCACGAACGTGTATAACCGAGAATACCTACAACAAACAAGTGTACGAGGCCCCATATACGACATTTTTTACGTGCCGTATTTGACGGTTAAAAATAAAACTTGTACCCGTTCCGTTCAACCGGTTCCCACGTTATCTCATTATAGAAACGAGTGTCCTTATGTCTCACTTCACCATACCGTGTAAATAGCTAGTTGGCAGGAATAATAATCTGCCTATATAAGACGTACTTTTGATAAATTTTCCGTGCTCGCGTTTTATTTTATTGTATTATTATTATTATTGAAAAACCAGTACTTTAGAAAGAATTAAATGAAATACGGTTTTTATTCTGTACGTAACACCAAAATTATTCAAGTTATCAAGATAGAACGGCCGAGGTGGACTAGTCATGTTCAACGAATAGACTCAGAACGACCAGCCAAGAATAGTGTTTTTTATATATTTTATTAGTAACTATATAATACTATGTAAAAATCTGTTTGGACTGTGCCCGCTTCACTAGAGAAATTCTGTGTCGAGACGGGCATAGTTTACAAGCAATTGTTCAATTAATTAGAATAACAAGTAGATAGAATTACATTTAGTACTATATAAAAGGTGTATATGAAGAACAATTTTAAAATGGACTTAATTTATGGATCACTTTGTAGCAATAATTAATATAGGTATGAGTCAATATGTTTGGGTGAGTGCACCAATACTGGCTGTTATATTACGAATCCAAGTTTTAATATATAGTTTCATGTTCTTGGGACAATTCAATTGATTTAAATCTTTTAGCATTCTATTAAATAGTTTAGGTTCAAAATATTTGTAGTTCCTTTGACCATATGATGTATGTGCTCTCGGGGTTTGTAGGTTATTTGTATTTGTCCGTGTGGAAATTATATTTTGAGTTGTTTTAAAATGTGTCTGTATTTATATATGTATTTAAGAGTAGTATTAACGTATATTTGTCTAATATCAAAGACATCGAATTTATTAAAAAAATTCGTCAGTGCTCTTTGAGGATAACTTTTAATATAATTTTTTGAGCTGCTATTATTGGATTAATTGTAGACATAGTCGCTCCACTCCAAGCAATTATACCATGCTCTATGATTGATTGACAGATAGCGTAAAACCAATTGGGCCCAGGAGTGTTGGAAGAGTCAAGCTCCGATCCAAGTGGTTGTCTGGCGTTGCCCAGGATTCTCATGCAGTCGGTATAGCGAATTGGAAAACGGAGGACAGATAATAGTGTCGAAACTTGCTTGATAAAGCTAAGGCCTGCGTCGGGTCGCAATTGACGATATTAACTTTATCGATAGATACTTTCAATTAGTGAAGTTGTATGCATACTTGACTAAATCGTAATTCCTGCAAATTATTGTTGTCACCTTCAAGCACTAATGCAGCGGAATAGAAGTCATGGCCCGTGACGATTATGAATTATTATAAAAATTCAACATGATTTCATTCCTGTCTTTTTCTCTTAATAAATTTACTTAATTTTTATCAGAGAAATGCTTATTCTCTATAAGCTGATTGTAAAATTCGGAGAATTTATTATTTGAAATACAATTTGCTGTATAAATTTCTGAAGCCATATTTCAATTATTTACTTTTTGCAATCGAGGATCGATAGAACTATAAACGTACGTCACTGTGTCCTCAATTTAATAATTAAAAAAATAACAGATATCTCATAGAGACGAAGCAATTTTTTATTATATTTAATGGAAAACGTGTGGAAGTATGGGTTTACGACCTGTGACCACTTTATATAAATAAAACGTTCACCATTCTCACCATATCTATCAAAGTTGTATATATGTTAATATGTGGATTCGTTTCGAGTACCACTGCACCATCGCCATCTATGGACTAAATATAATAATTCATATGCTGTAATGAAAATCCATTTTTAAAAAAAAATTTAAAGTAATATTCTTCATCTGAAAATGATTTAAAAAATATTATACTACAATACGCCTGAAAAATGAGTATTTTTAAATTTTTATATATTTTCTTATTTCGACCAGTGAGTGTATTATTAGCATTATTTGAATATGTTCAAGAAGTCACAATTACTGTATTTTCATCTATTAAAGAAATAATTGATATCTCATTTTTCATTATATTTAATGGAAAGTATATGGAAGCCTGGGTAATTACAGGATTTACGACCATACATTTTCCATTAAATATAATAAAAAATGGTTTCGTCTCTATGAGATATCTATTATTTGTTTAATAACAGTGCCTTTGTAGCTGAAAATCCAGTAATTGTGTGTTCTTGGACATATTCTAATATTATATTAATATTAATAATGTAGATGACTTTCAAATAATGGAACGAAAGGTGTATTAATTTGAAAAATGTAACATATAGGTTCGAAAATTTGTCAAGAAAAATACTGGCGTTATAGCACAAAGGTAGTGCACTTCCCCGGATTGGAAATAGAGATCCAGGTTCGAATCCCGGTGACGCAAAAACAATATTTTTCGACAAAATTGATTTTATATGTATATATTTATAATTAATACATTAATTTAGTATTTATTCTAATATTGCTAATTTAATAATTGTTCATGTCTGTAGCGTAAACTTATTATTAGTTTATATAATCTAACAAACTACATTAAGTTATTTAACGCCAAGTTTAGTTTCGATACCACTGTATCTTCGTCAGGATGGGCGTATAACCAGCTATTTAATATGTTACCCATTTCAATCATCCATTTCGTCAACCTGTCACTCTTTCTCCCGCCCTCCCACCGTGATTGTAGCCACAATTCCGGCCGATATATAACTTCGTTACGTATTATATTTTATGGATTAGTTAGTCTGATACAGTGGTATCGAAACCGGTCGATGTTAAAATACTGAATGTAGCTTATACAAAGTTTATAATAATTAATTTTTAGCCTTTGCATGGAATAAAGTGGCCTATTCTATTTAATCATTGATAACACAAACTTCATATAAACATTTAATGTACAGATAAATAAAATTAATATATAGCACCTAATTACAAAACCCTATAAAACGACTCGATGTGTTTTTGAGTTATGGATGAATACGTATATTTTGAAAGTAAATTACAAAATGTTTGTTTTTACGTCAGCATTTTTAAAAGGTACAATTTTGTAATGTAATTTTTTTTCCGTATACATCTTTCTGGGAGCTATGCTGGATTTTAGATCACGTGATCGTCGACAAGCGTTGCGATTGGCTGATTTAATTTTAGGAGGAATAGCAACTTATACTCTGTCCGCTTTAGGATATTTTGGAACATACCCTGATTTTGAACACGCAATATTAATAGATTCAAGTGGCTTTTGCGAGAAACAATGTGTTCTGCATGTGGCTGACAAAAATATATATAAAATTGCATATTTAATTCTAATTATTCCAAATCTGTTTCATGCAGTTTTGGAATCGGACGCTGCTTATGATGTACAAAAAATGAAACGGACCGAAATAGGTGACGACATGATTCATGCAAACGTCAGCCAGTAGGCGCAGTTCTATAATCACCGACTGCTCTATTAGGTTGCGTATTAGGTTGCGTATTAGGTTGCACCATAGTAAATTGTCAAATTTGTAGGTGAAAATAAAAATGGTATATAAAATAAGCTCCATCCGCTTCTACGGTCTTCTCCCAACGGTCCCATGCTAAAAAAAAATATTTTTAAATAAATATTCGTTTTTAGAGTTTATAAATTCTTCGTACCTCCTAATTATTTCTGCCCGGGCTTGAAACGTTTAATTCTTTAAATATACTTGGAATTGGAATTAGAATATGTAGAAATCTGTCGGCGAGAGAAAATTTCGTAACTTAAAGAATTTGATTTTGATTTGACTGGATTTCAAAAAAGAGTTGACAGTTCCTGTAAGTAATTCCTCTAAGCGTCCAAGTTTCTGACTTTCGGTCAAATTGTGTGATACCCACTTTCTAGCTTTTTCACTTTTTCTATAGCAGCGAGGTGCCGTGAAATGGTCATAAGCGCTCGACCTGGTATGTGGATTAACATCTTATTCTCCGTTTACAACGTTCCTTGCTCTTCTTCGAGGCTCATTTTCTAGATTCATACTGCCGAAATGAACTTTTTCAAACCATAATCGAATAGTTCACTTTTAAAATTAGCAATATTAACTTTGCGGTTAAAATTCATATATTTTTATTTATTATCTTTGTTTTATTAACCACTTAATTGAGTTTAAATACATCTACCGGTTCCGAAAAACACCATTTCTTCTTCAGGATGATAACTAACTAAAAACATATGTTATTGTTTCTTTACCAGAATCTATTTAAAAAAAATATATATTTAAAAAATAAATTTAGTACCTAACTCAAATTGTTACTTAATACAAATTTAGTCGAATAATTTTTAGGAAAAAATTTTAGAATGGAACTCGTAGTTGAATTCAGTTGGTTGTTTATAATTTTTTGATTAGTTTTATACGATTTATTTATCTCCAACGATTCCAAATTATTTAATTTGTGACCAACACCGTTTACATGCAAAATTGACAATCACATTTTTTTATCATCACCATGACCATTTTCTATCAAATGATTAGAAAATTCTGAAAACCCACTATTGTTCAAACATCTCAAATTCTCCCTTATTCTTATATTTATTAAAATTTCTACCCGATAATATAAAATGCAGCACAATCCTTGCAAGTAAGTTTATAGATACTAGAATTGTTAAATTTATCAATTTGTTATTATTATCAAATATCAAATTGTTCTCTGGCTAGCAGACCCTTCACCGAATGCCTCGTTGATATTTCCACCAGCTTCAGCAGCATTGTATCCCAACTTGATATAAATCCCAAATATAACATCAATTCTTTAGGTGACATTATTATATTTAAGGAGGTAAAAAATATATACAATAGCAAAAATAAGTTTAAATTCAAAGACAATTGAAAAGCACAGTACCTATGTCAATTAAAAATAGTTGAATAGGTAAAATATTGTAAAGAACCTTTCTCAATCGCGATCCATTTTAAACTGACTGAAAATCTTCAATTTCATGTGCTACAACTTAGTACTTAAAAAGTTTATAAAATCGATATAAAAATGGTAATGCAGTAAATTCGAATCAAGTATAGCTTTGATTACTTTAAACAATAGAAGAATGTGTCAGATTCAAACAACTATTGATCGGTATAATACTAAGTAGGTACCTTTTATCATTTCTCTTCATTGGCACGCGTGACTAGCCCGCTATCGTCTTTTTTGTAGTTGATCGAGCCCATTTCCGGTTCAGTTCGCCAAGGTCTTCTCCCGCACGTGTACGCAGGAGTCGGCTCGGCAGGAACTTGACAAACACCAGATCTCTTCGGGCTTTTTGGCTTTAATCTCGCAGACGTGACACTCTAACTTTTGGATCGCACCTACGCACATACCTGTGAAGCTGAATTCATAAACGTGAAATTCTTTTCTTTTCCTAATCCACAAAGGAGAATGGAGATGTCACCGTCTGTCACTTCATCGCGATTTTTCTTCGTCGATATTCTTTTTCTTCGTAATCGATTCCATGACTAATGCAACTGCACACTGTTAATAAACGGCACGCTTTAATTATTAAAAAAAAGTAAGAGAAACTAAAGAAACAGCTAACCAATAATACTAAGTATCTATACAAAAATTACATTATAAGAATAAACTTAAAATGATAAAATTCTTTCACGAATTGAATATTAATGAAATGTATCAATTTGAAAGATAGACAGATGAAATCAATTTATCGAATTAATATTTTTGTTGCCACTGGGACTCGAACCTGCAACTGTTCTGAAAAACTGCAACTTCACAATAATATAATTTTAATAAAATATATATTTGAACTTTATTTTGGTTTTAACAGAAATATTTCATATTTACATACATTTAAATACATTACTCAACTAGGCTAGCCTGTTTTTGGGCAAATTATATATATATATATATACGTACATATCATATAATGTGAAAATATTTAAAGAGAGAGAAAAAATAATAATAAATGTATATATATAAAATATAAAAAAAATAGAAAAGAGAGAAGAGAAAAAAAAAAGAAGTTGTATTAATGTTTCCAAAATTTAATAAAATGAATTAATTAAAATAACTCAAAGGCTCCGTAAATATACAGTAGATTGCTTTAAAAAAATGAAATAACAGATGTATCAATTTGAAAGATCAAAAATTTGTCGTTAACTTACCGAACTGAAAAACTGCAACTTCGCAATAATTATGTGTTCTCCTTAAAAAAAAATCAATAACCATACCTCAAAACTGACAATGCGATATATCGAAAATATATTTATAGAAATATAAATAAATATATAGAAAATTCATGTTGACTGCGGAAAAAATCATTGGTCAATCGATGAATCCGAAGAAAAGCGAAACCTTTGTGACAATTTGAATCTGAATGGTAAGAAAAAAATATTGAGTGGTGCCGCGTTTGCAATTATCTTAATACATTGTGTTTCTGGAGTAATCTTGGAGTAACAAGATTGCGGTAGTCCTTACCTGATCTGTGTAGAACTCTGTTTTGGCGTTTAAACCTCGTCCTAGGACAGTGATGGAGAATCTTTTGGGCTCGGCATATCAAAATAATAATATAATAATGATAAATTCGAACGTTGTCTAACTGTCATGAGTCATGACACGCTTCACGACAAAACGACGAAACACAACGTTTTACGACCATGTACGCCATACATAGGTGCAGAGATACGATAGAAAATCAGCTAGCCGATATCCGCTCGGAAATATTTTTTTATAAATTCGATATTAGATATAAATACTTTATTTTTTAAAATATGTTCGATTATCTGTTCTCTTTTTTATGGTATAAACAATAAGTTTATAAAAATCAACGCCCACGCGTTGACCCACGTCATTTAAAAAACCTGCATGGGTCAGTGTCTGACCCGCGGGTCATAGGTTCGCTATCACTGTCCTAGGATGTCGTTCAAGCGTCGCTTTTTCTGATTTGGATCGTGGGGCTTAATATTTACATATTAATTAAATACCAAAGACACTTTTTAATAACGAACTTGACAGGGCTCGACATTTTTCTTGGACAGTTTGACGTTTTAATTTTGAAAAGCGATCTTTGATCTAATTTTGATATTTCTGACTTATTAATAATATTTTTATTTATTTGCAATATATCGACTTGCTATTTTGTCCCTGATTAATAGTTAATTAGGTTAATGAAGGTATACTGTAAAAACGTTTTAAGACAATTATGTGAATGAAAAATAACAGAATAATATTTTTAAGACTTGCAAAATCAACTTTGTGTTTAAAATCAAGTTTTTAGATTAACATTGTTCTATTAACCACTTAATGAATTAAATACATCTACCAGTTTCGAATAATTTAATTTTCCTTTTCAGAATGTCATCAACTAATCAATAACGTATGTTATATTATTTTTTTAACAGAATATATTTTTATAATTTTTTTAAAAATAAATTTAGTACCTACCTAACTTAAATTGTTACTTGATGATACAAAATCGTGTAGTTTGACAGTGAAAAGTAGAAATTTTATCCCTGAATTGCAGGTCCAAATGACTATTAACCGTCTATAAAACAATTGCGCTTGTGTCGGATGTAATATATACAGGATAGTTATGATGAATTGCCTGGATCGGTTGTTAAACTAGGTATAAAACAAAATTTGACAGTGGAGGTGTTCTGGTGAATTTCTTCGACTGCTTGTTGGTCCCGGGTTTCCTATTGTCAATGCAGGTAGAAAAATTACTACTAACCTGGAATTACGGATGCTGTTTCTCTGCTCGTCGTGGGTTGTATTGTTCTTTTTTGTGCTTCAATCTTGGGTCTTGATACGCTGACTTGATCTCCGCAAATCACTTCGACCGGCCGATCTGGTGGAGTACCGAATGTAATTGTCAACAGCTCCATGGTTGACAGCAGTTCTTCGGTCGAAGATAGCGGCAACTTTCACACTACATAAACCAATCATACCAACAACACAAAAACAGGGATGCCAGTTGAAGGAATAAGAAAGTGCGTAAACAGGAGGTATATTTAAGTTTATGTTAATGTTTGTATCTATTAATTGTATTAAACTTTTAAACTTCGCATATCCGTACTTTAAAGGAAATCAATATATCCGCGTGTGATATAAAAAGATTGGAATTTAATATGTAAGGAGGTATTTTATTTATGTTATTAAAATAATTTCGGTGATCAATGAATCTTGGAGCACCCCAATCTCTAGATTGCTCTAGGCTCGCGCGCTGCTTAGTGTAAATCAAATCTAATCACCGTCAGCTCGTGGATCTGCTGTCAAACGCTGTCAAATAGTTAGCGAGCGTCAAATTATTTGTCATCCCGACCATTTGTCGAGAACGTTTGATGGGCGTGCGCCCGCGCTTATTGGGGGCCGGAGTGGGCCAGAAGCTTCTCAACTTTAGAGTACAGGCAGCGGCGGCTCGATCTCAAAACGTGTCACCCGTTTGGAGGTTCAGTTTTATAGATTAATGAAATATATCAGAAGGATCTGTTGAAAGGTGAAGGTGGGGGGGCCCAATCTCCCCAGACTATATATGCGGTCGCAGAGTGTGTGATTGCAGATGTGTCTGTGGCTGGAGCAGGTGGAGAGATATGCTAAAGACTTACATGTTAATGGCGTTTGTTGGAAATTGATGCACTATTTACAGCACACAAGTAGAGTTGCGTGAAGTGTTCACTGGAGGTGAGTTTGAGAAGGCGGTCAAGAGAGAAGTGGTCGCTTCAGACTGGCTCTCAGAATGGCTAAGCTGCGATGTATTGTTATAGAACATATTATTTTTTTTCAGCGGCATCATGGGACTTTGAAGTTCATGACTGTAGTCACAATAGAGGGCTATCTATGGTCCAGACTCTTGGGTACTCACCTACTCTATGATACAAGGCGTCCCAAAAGTCTTTTTCAAAATAAAAACTCTGTAATAAAATAATGGATGGGTTTAATACAAAAATTATTATTTTGCATTTCAGTACAGTCCCTGGGAATTTATTTCATTAAAATGATGTTTTTTAAATGTGATCCGTTATTTTGCTGGTACTCTTCTAAACGGGAGGTAATATTTCTGAGAACTGTTCGGCACGTATTCTCCGAGATCGCTGCCATTACTTCTCGGATATTTTCTTTTAATTGGTCCAGAGAGGGGGGATTGTTACTGTATACTTTTGATATAAGGTAGCTCCATAGGAAAAAGTTCTTTAGTGTCAAATCGGGGCTACATGGAGGCCAGTCGATGCCACCTCGTCGGATATATACAGGGAAAATTTCACTGGTAAGGACAAACTCCATAGAATTGCTAAGGACAGAGCTAGTGCATTTTGTTATCATACGTCACGCGTAAATGTAATAAATTTTCTAACTCATCTCCTCTCCTTTCAGTATTCCTGTTACAACCACCCTTCCACCTTCTACCATTAACTTCGCCCCCTCCCCCTCCATCTGTCTGTACCTAATTACTTGTATATCTACCACCTAAGCCTTGCCTCCTATATTTGTGTGTAGTCAGTTTAATACTTCTCCTGTTACTGTTACTGTTGACAGTTACTGTTTCTCTCTACACTCGAGTAGTGCTAATAAACTAAAGTAGAGTTATAACATTGTTTAATTTATATTCATCCATTACGATCTGTTATCATTGTGTACTGATTTCGCAGAATAATATGACGCAATCATTAAATATCGATCTGGATCGACAAATTGATGAGGGATGAAAGCCTGTGAAAGTATGTGATATGTGGCGTGTGCACCATTACTTACCAACACTTCTCTTGGACAGCAATGCATATTCAATGTTGGTACAAACCTTGGTCCGTAGCCCGTTGCTGGGGAAAAGGAGAGTCACCCTTCTCTGTAAGTGATGATTCAATGGTAAGTTGATAATGGTATTTTTTGGCTTCTCAATTTTTACAAGTATACGCATCTGGAAATGAGTACCATTGAGAGAACCAACTTTTCCCCACTTCCAAGTTCAATGCTACTAGATGGGTGGTCGATAGTACCTCGCAGGGCGAAAGCGCGCAGCAGCCAAAACAAACTGTTCCCGGCAGAATCATTTTATTAATAAAGAATATACATATGAATATAAATGATTAACAATCATGATAACAGAATTAATGAATATACATATAAATAATACGACTAATGAAAATGTACATAGAGTATATATACTCTATCTGGCAGAATTGTAGTGATTAAAGTATATAAACGATGAAATCTTTTGAGGATTTAAATAAAATAAAATATACACGGGCCGCCGCTGGTAAAGGATTGTTACAGCAGCATAGCGTTGTATCCGATGTGGTTTTATGACAAGTGAAGCCGGCACGTCCTTTGAAATGAAATCCTCGTTATTCCCGAACGTCGGCAGTATATTCAAGAGTTGAATCAAAATTCTGGATATTGAAGGTTTAATTTTCGAAAACGTTATTTCGATATTTGTTAGAGCTTGCGAGGCTTTCATATGCGCCTCTATTATTTTCACTTTGTGTTTGAAGGTACGTTAAAATATTATTTTAATGTTAATTTATCTGCAATTTGAAATTTGTAACTAGTTTATCATGGTCTGTGGAACTCAAGTTATTTATTACTGAATATCATCATTGTCGCCATTTATCGTAAGATACGTAGCGTTTGAATCAGTTAAATAGTTTAGATATCTGGGAACAGATGTGACAAGGAATAATGATACCAAATAACAAATAAATAACAGGATAAAATCAGGTGGTTACGTTGTTTTCTTTTGAAGTTGTTAGAGGTATCGAGATTGTTGTGACAATATTTAAAGATTGAACTGTACAGCACACTGATACAACCGTTCATTCTATACGGGTGGGAACTTTAGCGCAAGATAACAAATTAAAAGTAGTTAATAGTTTATTAAATTTATTTTTAAAACCACTATGTTAGAAGTTTTTGTGTAAAATAATTTTTTTTAAGCCCTCATACTCAAACAGGATCGAGACCGAGGGGAAGACCGAGACTAGGATGAGCGGATAATGCGGAGACAGCTCTGCAAGAGGTAGATGGGTGCCGAGATATGGCGCTCCGTTGCTACCGCGGTCATGGACAAGAAGAAAAAGAAGAAGAAGAAGTAGAAAAATAACAAGAATAAATGTGTATATAAATGTGTATGTAAATGCGCATGCGAAACATCGCAACCGCAGCGCTACACCGGGAATATCTGGCAACGGTACTTAAAAAAGCACCTCGCACATGTTGGTACTAAATATTTGTACATATATATATTTCTAAGTTTTTTTATTTATATTTTATTGGCCATTCTATTTAGCATTGTAAAATGTTATTTTTATACATGTATTTTATAATTAACTTTTTATAGTTAATACACAATTTGTAACTACTGTATTTGAAGTTAACGTTATGTACAATATGAAATAAACTAAAATAGCCGGGACTGAATAAGTTATTCGAGTTGGACTATTCGGTACGGAGCAATTCACTCAGATAGAATACATGTTATTCAGCACAATTGTGGTCTATCAAATGTGCTTTGTCTTTTATGATATATTAGTACTCGGCGATCCTTGGAACTGAAAACAATTAAACTCAGGAACACATGGTGCTAGACGTATTGATTATTACACACCCGACGTTGCCCGGGGATCTGATTTAGATGTAATCTAGTGTAAAGAGGATTCGGGGTACCTTCTTATAGCGCAGGCCCTAAATAATAAAGACAGGGAGAGGGTCACACCAGCAACGATCATAGATGGTGAAAGTCTGAAGGAAGTGACTGAAATGCAATATTTGGGAGTCGTAATATATTCAAATTTGAATCTATCGCAAAATACAAGACACGTGACTAAAAAAATTGCTAAAAAAATGTCACTTCTGGGAAGGATCAGAAGATTCATTAGTACTGAGTCTTGTAAAATAGTACATAGCTCTGTTATTATTCCTCACATCAACTACTGCAGCTGCATTTTGTTTTTAGCTATTGAAGAAGAAATGCAACAATTGTCAGTGCTGCAAAATAAAGCTTTGAGAATAATACTGAATCATTTGAATATGATGACCTTTGAGCAGGAAATATATTTTATTTTATAAAATCCTCAATAAGAAAATATCGGCGGAATTTAAAAGAAAAATTGATGCAAATTAAAATGAGAACGAGCATCGTACAAGGGGAAGGGATAGACTGAGACTGCCATTCAGGAAGAAGGGCAAATCTCAGAAATCGATGATGTATAGTGCGATGAAAATTTTTTACGAAATGCCAGAAAACATAAGGAAGGAGGAGAAATTGAATAGATTTAAAGCGAAACTGATCAAATATGTAAGAGATAAGTTATTAAGAAGAACATGTTCTTATTGTGAAGTTGTAATTATTCAAAACATAGCTCTGTCATATTTTATATTCTAATTATACTAATTAATTACAATTCTGAAATTACAACTGTACAAATTACAACTGTATTAATTACAAAGATACACATAAAAAATAAATTTCATAGAAAAATACTGTTGTTGCGCTACCGGGATTCAAACCTGGATCTCTTTCCAAACCGGGAAAGGTGCATTATCCAACTATGCTACAGCGACAGTGCTTTTGACAACGAATTTTCGAACCTATATGTTACACTTTTTCAAATGAATACATCAATATTTTTCGATGAAATTGATTTAATATGTATATCTTCCTAATTAGTACATAAAAGATAAATTTTAGTAAAATAATCTTTAATCTTGTTTATATTAGAGCATATATAGGGAGTGTTTATGTATGCGCTAGGTTAAGAATTAAATAAATGCGAGAACTGTCACTTTTGTATGTGTGTGTCAGATGAGTGGTGGGGGTCATGGGATACAAGAGGCCGTCACTGGTGAACAGCTCTCTTATTCCATCGTTCCTTCGTAATAATAGTATTAAATATCCGAGTTATATAAATGTAAATTCTGTAAATAAGATGTAATAAATTATAATTAATACATATATCTATGGTATAATTGATACATATATGTCGTATTTCCAAAGACACCACACAGGAGCAGTCAAATTGGAAGTTCACCACAATAAATAAATAAATAGCACAAGCATTTAGCTTTGTTTGAAAATAGTAAGAATATTAATGCGACCCGTATTTCGTGTACGCATCTCTATTTAAAAAAAAAAAATGCTTCAGCTCATTACTTACGGGTATGTACAGGTTGCTTCATATTAATCTGCATACAAAATGCATTCGGTAGTAAACCATAGATCGCTTAAAACTCTGTACTGTCCTTTACGCGCTATCGACACATATCTCAGAAAGGAATCTCATCCCCATAAAGCAAATATTTCCTTTCGAACTGTGCGCGGTTGCTAGCGCTTCGACCGAGGCGGGCTGTAGTGAGGCGGAAAGTATTTAGCTATCAACATTTTGGAATTTTAATAAAACTTTGTGAAATTCGGGAGAATCGTCTCGGATTTTTAAAATACATTTTGATATATTTTCAAAAAGCAATTTATTTTAAGCGCGCAATTCTCTCGGCTGTCGGGAAATTTCACTTTAATATGAAATGGTTGTCGGGTGGCAACATTTTAAGGATCAATTACTATTCTACAAACAAAGGGAAAAGGTAAAAATAGTTCCCTTCCTTGCCTACGCAGGGACCCCGACCCCTCGGCCGGGGTAGCGATACGTGATGACGCACCCGCATGCCCGAGAGTTGCGCGCTCGAGAGAATATTTTATGGATATTTGTGTCTCTTAAAATGGTCATCAATGGAGGCTATTGGGACAAATTGAAAGCTTTCGATATTTTGTGTTACAGAAGAATCTCAATTCTTTATGGGGTGACGGAATAACCAATATCCAAGCGCTGAGAAGATAAAAAATGCTTCGCATATTACATCATACTATAGAATATGTTTTGAAATAAGAAATGTAGACAAGGGTGGTTCGACGATCTTAGCTTATCTCAACCGGCGATGATGATGATGATGATGATGATGATTATTATGAGCTAGAAAGAAACGAAACACAAAAAATGTTCACTCTAGGTACACTACGGTGAAAGAAACGAGAATGGCGTTTCCGCTTGCAGAATACATCCTTTTATTTCGTTTACAAACAATACATTTATTCATTAACATTTCCTCACCATATTAGAAAACTATACACAGAATATTCTGAACGGCCGTGAAAACCTAAGAATATTTTTTTCTAAAATTAATTTGTGGAGGATTGTTCGAAGCTCTAAAATTTTATATGGTTAATGGCGTTTAAGTTTTTGGTCCATGGTGAAAAGGTGTTGCATTTTGGTCCATTGTGAAAAGATGTTGCATTTTGGTCCATGGTGAAAAGGGTGTTGCATTTTGGTTCATGGTGAAAAGGGTGTTGCATTTTGGTCCATGGTGAAAAGGGTGTTGCATTTTGGTCCATGGTGAAAAGATGTTGCATTTTGGTCCATGGTGAAAAGGGTGTTGCATTTTGGTCCATGGTGAAAAGGGTGTTGCATTTTGGTCCATGGTGAAAAGGTGTTGCATTTTGGTCCATGGTGAAAAGATGTTGCATTTTGGTCCATGGTGAAAAGGGTGTTGCATTTTGGTCCATGGTGAAAAGGGTGTTGCATTTTGGTCCATGGTGAAAAGGTGTTGCATTTTGGTCCATGGTGAAAATTTTGCAATTTTGATTTGAACGCGACCCTTTGAAATAGTTGTCCTGTTTGTTTAACTTACATACTGATAGGAACATTACGGTCTTGTGGTTAAGATCACTAGCCAAGTGATCTAGTGGAGGTTTAAACCTCATTTAAGGAGTCCAGCAAGTTAGTCCATCCTATTTTCATAGCACAAGCGTACAGTTTAGTTTGAAAATTGATGTGACATGTGTTTAAAAAAGAAATAAAAATGTATTTGTATTTATAGAGAATTTTAAACTAAAAATAGTTTATTAAGGAGTACAAATTATAATTGTCAAGTTGCAGTTCTGATATTTGAATAAAAATTAAATGAATCAATAAGAAAGATATACACATAAAATAACAAGGGTTCCTGGTTCAACAAAAATATTTTTACAAAAAATTGATTTTATCTAATATATCTTTCTTATTGATACATTTAATTTGTTTTATAAATAGTTTAAATTATATAAAATGTAATCACATGAATTCAATGGCGTGAAATAAAATTCGTGTGATTGTATTTGATATAATCTAATTGTAACTTTTTTGAAATACTTACATTAAGCGTTTGTTTCAACAACCTTTACATAACTTTAACCGTTCCCATATTATGAGGGTAGGGAGGGTTCACGCACCCTGCCATTAGGGTGCCGGTGGCATGTTTGCGTACGTAGTGTTACTCGTTTGTTGCATAATAATTCTGCATACATAATTCAGATGAATTAATTCCCGCGTACTTAGCATACTTCACTGAAGATTTTACTCATCGATGTGGATGTTCCACTTTTTTTTGTCTTTCTATAATTCCAGTCCCTGACCGCAGTCACTCTGCATGTATTGAACGTAATCGTTGTTTGTGATTCATTATCTTAAGTACATTAAGGTTAACTTGGACAATTAAGGAGTCCCCTTCAATTCTTTAATATTTTGAGTATGTCCTGCTCTTTGTAGGTACCAATTACTGGGATTTATCACCTGGGGAGTTGTTATCATGATGTAGATGTCTCACAGAGACGAAACTATTATTTTTATTTACATAGTGAAAAGAATACGTAAGAATAAATCTTGCGCCGATTGGATTACGACGATTCCGGTCGTAAATCGGAATCACCGCAAGTCCGCGGGGGGGGGGGGGGAGGGGGGTAAAGGAAAGAAATAAGGCAACCTGGATATAAGGGTCGATGATGGGATAGGGGTTCAAGTCGAAGGGCCAGTGATCTTAGGGAACCGGAATTCGGAAGAACTGCTCATCTTACCTTGTGTTAAACGCCTCCGTCACTCCTGCAGTCGCTGCCGAGATTCACACAAACGGCACGCGGATGGGCAGATCTCCGCTTCCAATTGAACGCACACAAAAAACAAACAACAACTACGTGATCAAACACAATATTACATATACAGTGCTGGTGCACTGGAGCTGACAAATCCATACCGCGAATGCTATCGCGGTGTCGCGATCGAACAAGTATCGGTCACGTTGACATCTGCTGACGTCAAGGTCACATTTTATACTGAAGACGAGCATTAAAAGGTATGGTTGGGTGTGAATTTGGACGTGAAAAGATGTCAATAACATGGGTCGCCTCCGATTCGCAAGACGCGCCAAAAACGTGTTTTACGATTCCGAAACACATGTGAAGTATAGAAGTTTTTTTCAAGTCAGTACTTTCCAATTTTTTTAAACTTCCTTTTTAGATCAATACATTTGACAATATTTTGAGTATGTACAAATCTTTGTAGCAATCAATTACTGGGATTTATCCCCTGCGGAAATGTCATCAGGTAATAATGTCTCATAGAGACGAAGCCAAGTTATAAGTCTTGTAATGCCCAAGACTTCCATACTTCCCATGCAAATAAATAATAGTTTCGTCTCTGTGAGACATCTATATCTTGACTTCAATTTTTTGGTGACATCATCCGTAGAGAGGATGATACCTGGGAACTTGGTGGAGAGTTTAGTAGTGGAAGGTCAAAGAGGAAGAGGCTGATCTCCAGCTTGATTAGCCACTAAAGTGGAAGAAATTCAAAGATATCAAAAATCACAACGCGGGGGTCACGACTCCCAGTAATGAGAGAATCGCCTAGAGAAGTTGAATAGAATCTAAAATCTTCTTTGGCGGTCTCTCGTTACGAGGGATGACGTCTGCCATGGTTTCTTGGGTTGGCCACGGTAGGGGCCTGTGCGTGGGATTGCTTAAGGTGGAGGCGGTATTGACACCCACTCTTGGAATAATGGAGAGGTTGATCCAGTGGCAAGGGTGGTCCGAGACGACTGGAGCTCTCTGGTGTCTATGCACAAGGCTTTGTACAGATTACAGTACAGTAACAATAACATAGCGAGATGATGCATCATTCAATGAAGTCAATTGGTTCTGACACTGACACCTGACACCTGACACCTGTCACTTGTCGCATTTGTCATATAAATGTGTCAATTTCGTTTGAACAAAATACGGTTAAGACAACACTATTGGGACTCCAAATTGGTTGACACGACGATTTCTACTTGACTCTTATTGAGTGTAAAATTCGCCAACCTTACTCGTGCCCGATGTGATTTATTTGTTCGGCTGTCAATTGACCTAGTATTTGTCGAATAACTGGTTTTAACTCGCGATAAGCACTAAATGCACAATATCTGCACAAGTTCACCATGTAAATAACGAATTCCAGAACTTTGTTATTTCGCACTTCACTTCGCGTCTCACTTCGCGCGTCGGGTACCCATACCGAACTGATAATGAATAATGCCACGATTATGTAATCCAAACTATCCCAGGGCAAACGCTCGCATGGATGAAAAAAAATACTTCAATGTGTTTCTGAAGACAAATCTTAAAATATTAAAAGCGATATATGTGAACAGCTGCAGAAATCTGCAGTAAGTACGTCTTACTTGTACACCTCGTAGAAGATTGTTGGTGGTCCAAGATATTGTGACAATTATATCTTTATTACATGAATAATACAATTAAGGTACAAGGTATATAACTAGTCCCGCGCGTCACCCCTTTTATCCCCGCTCTCACACACACACGTACATACATCCCGCCCCGGTGGTGCGGCGCTCTGACACACATATATGTATTCGATCTCAAGGACATCACAGACATCAAGGACAAAATTTTGAAGCAAAACGTCAAGAGCATGCAATTTGTAGTAAAAAATACCGCCAAAATCAGAACAATTGAAACCTATATTTAACCCATTGATTGCATTCTTATCTTTCATATGGGGCACTCTTTGGTGGCATTATAATTTACGACTTTACACTACGATAATGCAACAAATTTATGATTTGTTTTTAATAAATCGATAGCAAAGGTTCTCAAGTATCCTCACAAATATGTACAAATACCGAAATCAGAACCATAATTATAAAATAACCTTAAAATATAAGAGAACACAACAGTGGCCTTCACCACCACTTGCGCCATTTGCGGCGGGCGAAATATTTGAATTAACCCCGCTGTGGGCATGTAAAGCGCGACTCATATATGAGTCACCCGCGGGGAATGGGTTAAACTGAAAATAACATTGGCTGAAAAAAAAGTGTCAAATAAATGATATTTATATATGAAAACAATATGATCTTATTTTTAGTTTTATTTCTTTACCACGTGCGAAAGTCTTCATCCAGTAGTGGATATAAAATGATGACCAAGATAACATAATTCTAGTGAATAAAACCGAAAAGATCGAAGACCTCTTGTCCTCTATATTATATCAAACACCCTGTATAGGTTCAGTAGCGACATGGATCAAGTAATAAACGAATAAAAACAGGGTACTTTATAGTTCATATTAAATGAAAAATACTTTATCTTGTATGTTTTTAAAACTGTTTTTACTTAACTTGCCAGAGGCATGCTAAGGGCGATTTGAATATTAAATCAGCTTTTTTAGGTTACTATTTGAATTTAAAGCGCTCTGATATATTTTTATAGGACTGCTGGAAAGGTTACACGCTTTTCTAGGCAGTGCAAAAAACCTGTAGAAATATTCTTAATTAAAAATAAAACCAAATGAGTACGTGTAATATTTGTTAGCAATGTCATTAATTTTACCGTCAGAAAATCCAAATTTTCGATCCCATTATTTGTAATAGTATTTTGCAATCTTTTCATGTTTAACGTGTTTGTTCTTTTGATCGATCATTGACCAAAGTTTTTTTTATCAAATTTTATTAACTTTCGAAACTTGTAAAATTTGACCTTTGGCTTGGGTGTAAAATTAATGGATATATGGATAGACATAGAGGTAGACTTTATTAGAATAGGTTAAATACTTAAATCAAAAAGGAGAGGAATATCAGATGCTCTTAGCTTACCTTGATATATTTTCAAGTCTGTCATTTCATCGTTCATGTTTCAAGACATCGCTGAACGCATCCGACAACGAGTGCACGATCGCAGCTAAAATACATCAGGCGACCCCCTTGATCGCACCCGAATGAACTACTTAATGAATATGACTCGATTGTAACTTGTATTCATAAATTCAGTGCCAACAGTCAAAAACCTTCTATTTTGATTTTCCCTGATGTTGCGTACATGTATAGATGCCTAAAGAATGTCAGGACAGGAAGGAGTTTGGCACTCGCCACAATCCGGATTCTGCCGGCATCTCCAAGGATGTGGATTGTATACTATTTAAACTCACTATTTCGTCAAAGGTTCCGACACATTAAAAAGGGGCTAGATGGGGGGGACCCACCCCTTCTCGGAACCGTTGTAGAAGTTTGCAACTTCTTTTATCGATTTCACACACAGTGCTACAAAAACGTGAAATTTACAAATAATAAACACAAAATAAAAGAAAAAAAAGAAAAACAACAGCTAATGTAAGAAATTGCAAAACGAACAGAGATTTTAATTTAGACATTCCTGCGCCCTTTTAAGTGCTATTTATATTTATTTTAAGATACAGGTATATAATAATATTACAAATACACAGATAATCAAATGTTATGTACGGAAGTAAAGAGACCAGTGGGTACAAGACAGCCAATAAAGGGCTAACTATCAAGTACACTCTCCCGTTAAGGGACTAGGACAAAACACAATAATGTACGAGTCACGCCATACACGGTATAGGCCAACGCAGTTATGCACGATTTTGTTCCGACACAGAATAGATAGACGCTAAGTCTCGAGATTGTATAATATTGTAAACTGAAAACCGGGAGGGGAGGGCAGGGGGGGAAGGCATTATTTTAGTTCAATAATTAATATTTATACACCTAATAAATATATGTGCCAGATACCTTCGATCTGGTTATTTTTACATGATGTATTTACACAATATTTGAAATGGAGGCAGCCGTTCTTACAAACCGCAGTCCTTCTGATAGCATCCATCACATATTGTAATTTTCTTGTCTTCCTACTTCGTCTTTCAATTCCTAGTGCACAGCATTGAAATGGGCCAACTCGTTTACTAAAAATGAACTCAGTGGTTCCATTAATATGTATATTAATTAATCTGGGTGACTCAGCTTAATTTAGCCACTGGATGAAGACGTAATGTATTTTATTACTTGTTGAGAATGACAATTTGCAATCGCAATCTATTTCGCCCTGTTGGTGTGTTAATATAAAATCCAGATCCGGCTCGAAGGACCAATATTATAATTCAATTCTAAATGTTGCTAAGGAAGGAAAATAACTTTCAGCGGGTCGGAGAAGATGGTTAATCTTTAAAGTCTTCCATAAAGGCTGCCTTGACATTCTGCGTCACCACTAGATAACCACCCTTAAGTAATGTGAAAGAATTTCATGGAATATCTCAAGATTAAAAATAAAATATGTATAAGTAAAAAGCCGTCTAATGTGATCCCACTACAAATATGTTCATCGCGAGCATACAAACTTTTAATCTTCATAATAGGTGGATCAAAAAAACCAAAAGGAATTATTAATATTTTTGATGCCGATGATAAGAAAGATTTTAAATATCTTACAAGGTATAAAATTGTTATTAAAAAGAATAGATTCTTATTGTGAAGTTATAATTATTCAGAACAGACGGTCTGTGATATTTGAAAAAAAAATACAAATTAGAAAGTTATACAAAAATAATAATTAGATAAAATTGATGTTATATGTATATATTTCTTATTATTGTCCAAAATTTAATGAATTAGTAATTCTGGCATCTCCTATCGGATTATTCAAAGGTATTTGAAATTCCGTAAAAATAAAGTAGATGGCTTTCAAATAATGGACGATAGATGTATCTATTTGAAAAGTGTAACACATAAGTTGGAAAATTTGTCGTCAATGCACTGTCTTGGTGTAGCATATTTCTAATTTATACATTTAATTTGTATTTATAAAAGTATAGAATTGTACCTATCCGTACGTTTTCTTCTTTTCATCCACGCTTTTATCATGGGCATGGGATAAAAGCCTCAAATTGAGGCATGTTCTCCTTCAGCATGTCCGCCTACTGTAATTTCACGGTATTCCACGCCTTCTAGTTCAGTTAGGCTACATGTTCACACGGCGTTCGACATGAGGAAGAGCATTGTCGTGGTGGAAAGCAGTCTTGACAATAAAGGCAATAAAACTGGGCCAGGTACACGTCGTTGTTGATGTTGATGTTCGGCCATTTCTGTCCGCCATTTGTCACTACTGACGCTCACCATTGGTCATTCCAGTCAAATTCAAAAAACAAAACGTCGTGAAAAAAATGGCGGATAATTATGCATCATATTTTTATTTGTTAAGTTTGTTTTATTAACCACTTATTGTGTTTAAATACATCTACCGGTTTTGAAAAATACCATTTTCTTCTTTAGGATGTCATAACTAACTAAAAACATATATTATTATTTCTTTAAAAGAATCTATTTAAAAAAAAAAAAATTTAGTACCTAACTCAAATTATTACTTAATACAAACTTAGTCGAATAATTTTTAGGAAATAATTTTAGAATGGGACTCGTAGTTAAATTTAGTTGGTTGTTTATAATTTTTTGATTAGTTTCACATGCTTTATTTATCTCCGACGATTCAAAATGATTTAATTTGTGACCAACACCGTTTACATGCAAAATTGACAATCCCAAATTTTTATCAAAACCCTGATCATTTTCTATCAAATGATTAGAAAATTCTGAAAACATCTCAAATGCTCCTTTACTCATATTAGAATTTCTACCCGTTTTACCAATATAAAATGCAGCACAATCTTTGCAACTAAGTTTACAGACACCAGAATAGTTAAATTTATCACCTTTGTCTTTAGAATTTATGAGAGGAATTCCTCCATAGAGGCAGCGATACTCTAGAGAAAAAGAATAAAATAAATAAAAATATGGCTGTATGATACACTGATGAAAAATGACGTTGTAAAAATGAATAAATGTGGACATTTACCCCGCAGAATTTTGCATATGTGAAGTTCCACACGGAGGTACGCTGAGGGCAAACAGCCTCGGGTTCTGTTTTTGCTCTGCCCTCTGGAATTTATTTTTTGTAAATGAAAAATGGGCCAATTCATTATTCGTCAGTTCGCGGCGCGCGTATCCCACTAAAGAATCCCGCATATTAACTTCCCAAAAATGTAAATTACATTCATAAAGTGTGTTTGCTGTCGGTGGGAGCGGTAGATGGAAGATAAGAACTGTTTAGAGCACAGTTGGCAGCTGATGAATTTGTTCTGGCGTCCTTTATCTTCGTTCTATCCTCTGATCCCAGCTGTTTCAATGCTCGAATTATCTCCAAGACAATGAATGATCATTTGTCGTCGGTTTTCGTATGGTAACTCTCCTGTATTTATGCGATAAATGTGTGTTCCCGCGTGTTGCAAGGTGTATCAGATCAACTTACTCCACAATATTTAGTGGTACGAGTCAAAAATTTTCAAGGAGTATGCGTAAATTCTGTGCCCTCTCGGAAAATAATCTTCTTGTACGGTTTTTTAGGCGAATCTGTCGTGTATATCTGATGTTTCGATTCCTATTGCAGGAGATCAGAGCTGATGTTGGACTCGTTGAGGTTTTCACGTACGTCCAGTTTTCTGGGCTTATCTGCCGTGTATATCTGGCTGACGTTTCGGATCCAGAACGACTTTAAGGGGTAAATGATCGTTTACGCGTTTTTATACTTCGATGGATAGGCTTGGTATTATACTTAAAATATATACATTCTATTTGTGTGGATTTAAAAACAGCAAATAATATTAGTATACAGTATAAGGATATTATACAGGGTGGCCCAAAAAAGTGAGAACATCTCGTTTCACTTGAGTTATTTCTAAACATAAATGAATTAATTATAATTCTTAATGTAATTTTATTTGCACAAAATTTAGCTAATCAGAAATCATCAAAATACCCCATATTGCATCATCTACTGGGTTTAAATTTGGACTGTTCGGTGGCCACATGCCTGGCTCGATGAAATTAACATTCTCACGATGAAGAAAGTTGATTATATTTCTGTCTGTGTGAGATGGAGCTCCGTCCTGCTGTAATGTCCAGTTATGCTGTAATGTCTAGCTGTACTCCAGGCTTTGTTTTGAAACTGTTTGATCATTTTCCTAGCACCCTAACGTTTTTCAATTCGCAAATTTTTGTATCAGAATTCGGTCAGGGCAACAATTTGAAAAAACTAAATATAAACAATGGAAAAATTAATAATCAAAGATAATTGTCTAAATAAAACGTAATATAGATAAATAGGTAAGTAAGTAAATGAGTAAACTATTGAAGCTATTGTTGATATAGTTAAACTAATTTTGATGTAATTATATCACATTTTACGAAATGTTCTCACTTTATATAAGATCATTTAGATTATAGTATATATCATATAATGAGAAAATTTCATTATTAAATACATCGACAGCTGTGAATGTCGCTTGGTAACATAAAACGAGCAACACCGGTTGTCAATTTAGGTGCGGTTATCACATTTTTCATTAAACATAATTATTTCTCGAATGACGTCTCGTCAATAATAAAATTATTTTTAGTGCGATATTATTTGAAAGAATGATAAATTTATAATCAATTTATTGAGCCTTGAAATTGTGCTAGGGAAAACGAGTGTTTTAACATATACGAGTACTTGGCCAGACCCGTGGTTTATCAAACTATATAATGTGCCTTGTGACAATAGATGTACTTATTTTAATCTAATTTCTGGTTAAGACTTTTCGACAAGGGTTCGTGACAATAATAAGGCACATGACGTGATAAAATGCTTGTACCCCAAATGCTCCTCTAATATTGGATACATGTTGATCTTCATAGTCCAGTGGTCAAGGCGTTGGCTTATCATACCGGGGCTTATGGGTTCGATTCGACACATTGTTACGTGCGTTCTATCCGCCTTCGCGTCATTCCATCCGTCACCGGTTGATCATTCATAGTATGGGATCAGCCGGAACGAGTCCTGCTCACTTACCTTCAGCTGACGACCTTTCCCTTTCACCTGTGGTACATTTATTAAGTGTTGTGTAGTTCGGACTGTAAGGGAATTATATCTTGGTAACGAAGGAGGTTAATTTTCACTAGGTTTGTTTAATACAAAAGAGCACAATCAGACAAATAATAGAAGCAAGAACAACATTAAAGAATAGTTGATACAATCCGAAGTAATTCAAGTATACCAATTCTAGCGATGCTTCGAAGTACAATTTGCAAAGCAACCAACTCTTGACTATATTAATAGTGGTAATCAGTCGTTCCATTAACATAACATTGACAAATAAATAATAACGGTCACATAACCTAAAAGTTCCGTGCGCAGTATCTGACGCTTCTTTAATACAGAATCGTTGCCGTCACGATGGATGTGCCCGATGACCGATGGACAGGGAACATCCCATTGCTCCATCCCAAATGGTGACAAAATGTCAACGCACATCTTAGCTGCCCAACTCCAATTTACCGGGTGCCTCTACCCTGTAGTCAGGAAAGAAAACTACCATTTCTGTATAGGAATAGAGTACAATACTGATTAGATACTACAATATTATACAGATAGTGCACTAGTATTCCCAAGATATGATTCTTACACTTTTATTCCTCGATTGATCGGATGGCTCGCCTCCGCCGGTACAGGTGTACTTACGCGCGGGTATAACCGCATATAAACGTGGCGAATTGTAAAAAAGATTACAACTTGAAGAATTACATTCTTACATAACATCTTATATGCGATGTTCTTGTGGCTGGGTGTTTTGTGATGTGTTTCGCTACAGTAATTGAGTCTCGTGGCGTGCTGTAGCGTTAATAAAATGAAAATAAATGTCATCACTCATGTACAACTTTTGTAGCTTAAAAATTAAGATTAACATATCTTAGGAAGGGCAACTAGCTTGACCTTACACTTTAAATAGTTAAATGACGTTCATAAAGATGAATAAGTTTGGAAAGATAGGCGGCGAAGGTTAGAAGACTAGAAATTCTGAAGATTGACTGAAACACTGAAATAAGGGCCCCTGATCACCGCTGTAATCTAGAAAATAAGATCACATGACTTCTATGTGATCTTCATCTGGCGTCCTAGTAGAATTGTGCAATCACCGAGTCACACTTCTCGTGGAATGGTTTACAACAGTTCCGGTTGTAAATCAGTATCACCGTAAGGTGGGGAAGAAATCGGGAATCATGGTCGATGAGGGGAAGGGAATTTAGTCGAACGATTTTGAAGGAGTGCTCATCTTACCTCTAGTATGACGCCTCCGCAATCCCTGTGGTCACCTCCGCAATCACGCAATGATGGCACGCGGATGATTAATCTCTGCTCCCGACTGAAGACGGCGAGATCAATGTTTATCCACGGTATAAACAAACAATAAACACTTTGATCACACATAAAAACAATGATGGCGGACTGATCTACACCGCAAATGTTGATCATGTTGACGTATGGTGGCGTCAAGGTTACATTTCACACAGAAGACAAACAGAAGGATGGGTACAAAGGTAGGAATTTGGACGCGGAATATGTATCAAAAAATTTGTCGTAGCTGACATGAAAAGACGCGCCAAAAGCGTGTTTACGAATTCGGAACAACTGTAGAGGGTGGCCCAAAAAAGTGAGAATGTTTCGTAAAATGTGAAATTAGTTTAACTATATCAACAATACCTTGAATAATTTACTGATTTACTTGCTTACCTATTTACCTATATTATGTTCTATTTCGACAATTTTCGTTCACCATCTTTGATTATTAATTTTCCCATTGTTTATATTTAATTTTTTCAAATTGTTGCCCAGAATGACAAAAATCACTGCAGAAGACCGTATTCTGATCAAAAATTTGCGAATTGAAAAACGTTGCGTTACTAGAGAAATGATCATACAGTTTCAAAACAAAGCCTGGAGTATAGCTAGACATTACAGCAGGACGGAGCTCCATCTCACATAGCCAGAAACACAATTAACTTTTTTCGTCGTAAGAATGTTGATTTCATCGAGCCAGGCATGTGGCCACCGAACAGCCCAGATTAAAACTCTGTAGATTATGCAATATGGGGTGTTTTAAAGAAAGTCTACCTTCGGCGAAAATTTACCACAGCTGATCAGCTCAAGTTGGCGATTTACGACAGAAGCATAAACGAGTTGCGTAGGCGCTTACAAAAAGTCTCTGAGAAACAAGGACTGTACATTGGAACATGATTTCTGATTAGCTAAATGTTGTGCGATAAAAATTACATTAGGAATTATAATTTGTGAAATAATTCGTGTTTTACGACATGTTTTCACTTTTTTTGGGCCACCCTGTACACGGGTCGTTCTCTGGGGAAGTACGGGTCATGGTATTGTCACGAGAAGACGCGGACGGCAGACGGCTGAACGAAAATGACAGAAGAAGAAGAAGTAGGAGTAATTATTTCGGTTTTCTTCACAACCGAAATAATTTTAACTCGCTCTGAAAACAGCCCTCCTTCGCTACCACCCTTTTTAATTAAAATAATAGAAATTAAAAGCATTATGTGTACGTTGTGCCTGGGGTGGTTATTCGGGCAGAGGGTTGAGAAATAGATACGTCCGGTGTCATGACGTACTCGCTGGCTCATCTTCAATTATGCGGCCCCGCCTAGTTCGTGTGTAAATCCTCCGGGAGGGCGCAGTATGTCATTATCATTCCGAGAGTTGTTCGAGTAACTTTGCGTATAATTTGTTTACAGCGTCTTTTCAAATATTGTTTATTCTTCTCAAAGAAAACACCTTAATCTAGCTAACTGTAATCAGAGATCAGAGCGCCTCACTTAAATTTTCTTTGGTAAACTTCTTTTCACGGTCTTTCTGAAGATCAGAAGCGTAAGGAGAGGAAAATACAAAAGTTTACTTCGGCTGTTCTCAATCTTTTTTTTAAAGTGCCACATAATTCTCGATATAAAGATTGTACGTCATGCTGCAGGCCTGTGTCTACGGAAGGGGATGCTATTAGATAATCTCAGATTTAGTTGAGTTGATATGTCTCATTACCATGAACACGTGTTAATATTGGTTGAAAGGTACAATAACTCAAACCAGTGTACACAGCGTTCACAGAAAACCTCAAACGTTTAAATAAATAATTTTGTTATATAGTTGAAGCCAAATAAAGGGTGTTTTAGTGTCGGATTGACAACACTTTTTCTAGCGACAGCCAATTCGACAGTTGACAGCTGATTTGTACTCAGTTTGGTTTGCCACTTCACCATGAATAGACTTACGCCAAAACGATGGTTGCAAATTTATTTCGAAAGTCGTGGTTCAGTTCGCGAAAATTATCGTGTACGTCCATTTTACGGTGGACATAATAGTCTATCGGAGCTAGTAATTCGAATAACCATGGATCGTTTTCGTACCACGCATACTTTAATTGTTAATACGCATCTGCAGAGACGTCGTACAGTACACACCGAAGAAGCTGTTGCTGCAGTGGAGGGTAGTATTGAAGGAGACCCGAATGAGTCGATTCGCTATCGAGAGATCCATGATTACTAACTTTTTCGTTCTCCAATTGAATAGCATTAATGTAGAAGAGCTGTGGTTTCAACAAGACGCGCAACATGCCACACAGCGCGCACCATAACCAATTTATTAAAGGAAACATTCGATGACTGCATAATTGGCCTCCAACATCGTAAAATATAACACCTTTGGATTATTTTCTGTGGGGATATGTGAAGTCGCTAGTCTACGCCGATAAACCAGCGACGATAGACGACTCGGAAGCAACATTCATCGCGTTATTGCCGATATACGGTCCCAGCTGCTCCAAACAGTGGTCGAAAATTGGATTTACAGATTGTGTTTTATTTGAGCCAGCCATATGCACGAAATCATGTTTAAACACTAACAGCATAAGATTATCTTTCCAATAAAGCCAATACCGTGGCCATTACCACGATTTTAATGTATTTTATTTCATTTTAAAGTTCTATACCTTTAAAAAAAAACACTTTTAACTTGTATGACTCTGGAAGGTAATGATCTCACTACTGGACGAAATTGAAAATTTTGAAAAAAAAAGCAACAGATAAAGATTAAATTTTTTATACATTGTTAATGGTTTAATCTAATAATTATTGATATCGATTTAGATATAAAGAATATTCAAGCTCCAAGCCATAAATACAAATTAAATGTATTAATTAAAAAGATAAAATAAATAAAATCAATTTTATTGAAAAATATTGTTGTTGCTACCGGGATTCGAACCTGGATCTCTTCCAATTCGAACCTGGATCTCTGACCGATTATGCTATAGCACACAGTGCATTGATGACAAATTTTCGAACCTACATGTTACACTTTTCAAATTAATACATCAATCGTTGCATTATTTGAAAGCCATTTTCTTTATTTTTACGTCTCCTATCGGATTACTCAAAGGTATTTGAGATTACGTAAATTACTGTGTGCTGTAGCATAATCGGTTAATGCACGTTCATCAGATTGAAAAGAGATTCAGGTTCGAATTTCAGTAGTGCAACAACAATATTTTTCGATAAAATTGATTTTGGATGTAAATCTTTCTAATTAATACATTTAATTAGTATTTAAAATATCACAGACCTATGTTATGAACAATTACAACTTCACAAATATCAATATGTTCTCTTAATAATCATTTATGTCTCTCGTAGTTTAAAAATAATTCATAGACAAATTCATAATTCATTTCCAGAAATTGGAAGGTAATGAAAATATGTGATCTTTTTGGGATGGGTGGATAATTAACAATTATTGTGATAGTTTGTGAAATACTCCTTTTAGAATAGTTATGTTTGCATAGTTGTGTGGAAAAAAAATGATAAAAATAAAGAATTTTCTCTATTAAAATCGTTTAGAAATGTGTTTTGCATCAAACGACGAAATCACCTATATGCGTCTGAGTATTTAGTGTTTAGAGGGCAGTGTACTTTAGAGCTTATTATCTTATATACGGTTTTAATTCTTCGATAGCTTGTTCCTTGAGCATTTGTTTGTTGTTCAAGCGGCTTAGTACATCGTCATTGTCTCGAAATATGCATTCTACATCAAAAAGCTTCGCGCGCCACAGTTTTGACAATCGCTGGTCTGTAAGTCGAAAAGTGTACAATGATTTATGAATTTTCTTTTCTAAAGGTAAAGTTTAGATGTAAATAAGATAGATATTACGCCACAATGATCGCGTAAAGTTTTCCACGCTTTTAAAGCTGTGTTGATACGAATTAAAAGTGGGGAACTCAGCGGGGGTAAAAATAATAGAGGCGTGTGAACACGGCCTAGAAAGATTTTTGTTCCATTACATTTTTCTGTATTGTTAGTGGAAAAGTAGGGCGGCTGTACCCGGGCGTGATTTTAACCCTAAATGTTGGAAATCTGCAAAATATATGTAATGTTTTTTAATGGAATCATTCGAAAATAGCACCCTTAGATTAGTGTAAGGTATAACGAAAGGTTCTCGTAATGTTGAATAATTAATATTAAAGATTATATACAGATGTAATGGAAATATAATATTATCTTTCATTATGCTTGCTCGAACAAAAGATATCTTTTCTCAATAGTGGGTTGTGGCAACAGAGATAATACTATTAGGGAAACGCTTCAATAAATAGATGTGGAGTTTACTGTTAAAAATATAGGTTTATTCAATACACAACATAATGTAAATATTAAAACTAGTTATTAAGGATGAGACTTAAAATTAGCGATAGTGCACGACTCAGAATTTACATGAAGACATAGAGGGCGAAAACTCAGTTGTCAATTTGTAAAGCTTATCAAATAAAATAGTACTAAATTCTCTAGGGCCTTTAGGATGAATAGTCCAATTAAAAGTCAGTTCCACTGATATCACTTCATGTTTACAGACTAGATAGCATTAAAGATAAATACATTGATTCACTGCGAGATGACGGAGCTGACCTGCACAACAGGTCTGGTGGTGGAGTTATATGATGGCGGGATAGCCGGTTGAGAATGGAGCAATCTCCAGGACCTTGGATGTAAATAAATGAGTTCTTTTGAAGCAGAAGTATAACAGATACTTTATTCTTTCTTACGCGTGGTCGGATGAAATAGTGGATGTGTCCTAACCCACAAGGTGTTTAAGAATGCTGGTCAGTGGTCATGATGTTAAATGCGTTCAGATGTCGTTCGGCGGAGCGTATATCAAAGGAAATTGGTCGCGACACAAAATGGCTGTGGTCGGCGACACGTGGAATGAAATCCGCTCGGGGAATGTAGTTCAATAAAGTAAAATAAGAACGAGGGCCACGGCACGATGATATTGACACAATACATAATATTACACAGTTTAACGTAAAGTACAGTTATCGCACGACTCTTGATAATCGAGGCGGATTAATTATTGTAAAAGAGCTTGACGGACAAGCGCGCAACTCGTATGGCGAGGCCGACAAGGCGAACGCGTCCCGGAAACGGAACTTCTAGATCGTGCATGTTTCTGTGGAATACGAGGGACTAGATGCACAATAGCTTATAGTCATCGTAGGCGAGGATAAATATTGCAACTTGAAAATAGACTCACGACAAAGGGTGCTGGTTAGCTATTGAAGATCACTTCACACACCCGTGATAAAAGAACTAAAAAACTCCATAATACAGATTTTAATCGGCTTTTAAAATGTGTCAATATTCTAAAATGTATATATAATAATGAAAATGGTTAAATGGCATCTAAATTAATAATTCTTGATACTTCATTTTGACACGTGTTTTGCAGCTGTTATAGATGTCATTAAAAATGACAGGTGTGGCAAGCAGTGGCGAGACAGGTTGATGATAAATAATATTGTATTATAGACTCTGATTATTGTAATAAAACAATCCTACAAATCCCAAGGTTTATTCATTTGGATATTATCTGTGTTTACTCACAAAAACAATTTTCACACATGGTCATATATATGTAGCTTTTTCAGGACTAAGATCTACTATCCCCCTAAATATTATTCAGCAAATTAACATTTATTAATATAAATACTAAATTAATGTATTAATTATAAATATATACATTAATTTAGTATTTAAAATATCACAGACCGTCTGTTCTGAATAATTACAACTTCACAATAAGAATGTGTTCTCCTTAATAATTTATTAATATTTTCATTTTTTTTATCTTCAGTCATTTTAAGTTCACGTTTAGGGGTCGTGGTTCGCTGATCGATAATACTAATAAATACTATTGCTCTTCTGTCACTTGGTCCTCTTGCTGCTACTTTATGGTTCGATCATCAAGTTGATGTCGTACAATTCGTGCTTCCACATTCCCAGTCATGATCAGGCTCCGCAGGCCTTCCTTTCATCCACATCTCATCGAGCCACTCCAGCGTTTAACTGTACATAAATGCAACCTTGATTTAGACACAACGTAAATATTCACACACGCATGCCATATACACTAACACGTGTGAGACTAGAAGGTAGTTTGGATACAATCATATTCAACAACGACAACCGCTACATGACCAGCTAATTGGACACATAAACAATTGCACACAAAGTAATAAAATATTACGTAACCCTATAACAGCTATATTTCTTAAATTACATAAAATTATGTTAGATTATTTAATACAAAGTCAAAACAGCAGACTATGTGCAGTTGTTTATATGTAATTGTTATGGAATCACAAAATATCTTTCTATTAAAATATTGTGACGTCAAGGGGGGAAGAATCGGTCCACAAATTCACACTGCTCGAATCAGCGTGGTGCCTCTTTGACCATTTCTGGTGAGAGGCCTCAATTTCACCTAAACGTGCGACTAACCGCTACGTGTCATCATGTATGAACACTCAGAGTTTCATGACATGTGTCGTTGATATTTGGGATACGTACAGCCAGGTACAAAAGGGAGTCTGGTTTTATTCTCAACAGGATTTACAACTTAAGAATAAAATTCCCCTAAATACATTATTCTTAAAAGCAATATACAAATTACAATTTAACTAACACACATAACAAGGGCGCGCTTTCAAATATAATAAATTTTCGCGTTTTTCAGGAAAATGTAGGTTTTTATTATTCATTTATATCAAAAGTAATACACCAGATTAGACTTTTTTAAAAGCATTACTTAGATTGGACCTTAACACTAATATAAAACTAATAAACTGAACATTATTTGCAATAATTAGGAAAATAAAACCATTATAAGAACCATTAAACACATTTTCTGACCATTAAATACATTTTCTGCGTGCCACAGAAATGCCTTAATATGGAAAATTATTGCGTACACGAAAATATTTTCTTATAATATTGAAGCTAAGATTACGGAGACAAATCTCAGTTAGAGTTAGTGAACCATTTAATTTGCCGGACATATTATCAATTTTTGACGTTATTAAAATATTTTGTTTTAGTGAAAACATAAGTTTAAAAAAATATATATTATTTACTCAGATGCTTTGAGGCTTCAACTATTTAAAATCAAGTTTGATGGTGACGTTGAATCCTCGTTGTCTCGTGACGTAGTTTCTCAGTGCGGGTTAGTCCCCAGATGGTATTTATCTGAGCTCCTCACGTACTCGAGTAGTTCTCCCTCTACTCTGACTGCTTCATGCTGGTATACATATCCTCCAGAGTGATTTATCCACTCGACAATTTTCGCAGAAGCTACAGTATACGACGAACATATAGGCTACAACCAGTTTCACTATGTCTCGTGATTTCGGCGCCTTCCGGCCCCTCGCGACGCGGATCCACGGCGCTCTTCTCCGGTTCTTCCTAGTGCTCCGTAGGTAATAGACATAATCTATCCCCCTGAGTGTCCCACACCCTTTAACTGTCCGTTCTTTTAAGATGTTGCCATTACTGGCCACGGTGCTTTGAAAGTCAGCGTTGTCGGGGCTAAAGCCTTTATTGTGCTGACCCAGAAAACCTTCGCTACCACCGGTTGGAGGTATTCTCCACCACAGGTTGCATCCACTCTGAAAGCATTCTCAGTATTTAAGAGTCCGTGTTAATGGGGTACTCTGAGTCGTCAAATGCTCAAATTTTCTCTGGTGGAACATCCCCGGTATGATCTTCCCAATATCAACTCCAATTTGTAACGTTCAAGCTCTCTGTTCTAAGGGAGGACTCAGAGTCCTAGACGTTGCACCTCCGACCAACTTTTTTATGTTTTTTTATACGCAATTTTTTGGTGTTATCATTCCTGGATAATCCTTATGAAGGGATGTCCTGATCTAACTTATCTAATTGCAGTTAATTGCTATGTAGTAGCTCTCGTGACCTAGAAGGTTCTAAATATCTCCGTCTGGATTTATTTTTATAACATATCTTGTTAGTAGAATTTCCCTGTGTTCCCAATAAAATAATTCACTCCGATGCTCAGTTTCAGTATCCGTAATAAAACTACCCAAAACCTTTCAAAATAATCCATAACGACTCCAGCGGACTTCGCAGTTTTACGCGTATCCCTAATAAAACAATTGTCTTCTGGAACCCTCCTAGACTCTTTTTAGAAAGCCGCCACCGCCCGCTTTTATGACCTGACATGACCAACGCCTAGATTGTTAAGTGTCTATAGCTGTGATAGGAAGTAATCTATAAGTCAATGTGGGTTTGAACTTGATAGTACCCGTAGATTTAATACAAAATTCTAGAATACAAATAACTATTTACAATTGACAAAAAATAAAAAAGTATCGGCTATTGGCATAGACGGATGGAAACTAGTGGGCATATCTGATTGGTCCGAAGATCTATCTTTAGAGCACAGGTGGGGCGAGGGCTTCTACATCGCAGACCATTATAAAAAACGCATAACCGAGGTCCACTTTAGGAGATCATTTGTTATTGTGTCAATATCTTCGTAAACCTCGAGTCGATGATTTTAAAATGTCATCATTATCACCTCATCTATTTCGGACCCTCATGTTTAAGGATCGTGCTATTCATGAATTCCACGTGAAAAGTTCTTTCCGCTTTTTCCATCTGGAATTCCACCTTTTTTCCAAAGAGAATCTTCCTTTTACTGTCCGTCCTGTGGCTCACCACAACAATCTTCTCCAAGTCTTACAAGATGTTTAAAAAATTGATGGTAAATGGTTGAAATGAACAAATCTATAAATAAGTCGAAAAATGTCCCTAAAATAAATGTGTGTTGCGTCTAGTTATGTATAGATTTAAGTGGGCTGGAACCTACTCAGTGAATTTTATCCCGCGGGAGTACGACTGCTAAGTTAGGGAGAATTTATTCGGAGGGGTTGAGGCGGCCGGCGACTAGGGCGAACTTCAGAGGAGTTTACGGGAGTTTTATGGAAAATCATACAAAGGTTTCTTCAGTCGGGACTTTCCGTTTTTGTCTCTTTGGTCTCGCGCCAGGTAGTTTTACCTTCGAAAAAGGGGTGGAACAATTTTGTTGAAACCTTTTCGGTGATTTGCAAAAGCAGTCCGGTAATTATAGCGGACATCTTTTCAGGTATGGACTTGGAGAGTATAAGAAGTTAGTAATAGTTTAAGGTTTTTAGTGCTCGTGTTCGTATTATAGAATGAACAAATAAATGGTAGAACTATTTAACTAATTTACCATCCCAACGGGATGGATTATTTTTATAGCACAACAACAGAGTAGCTTGTTGGTCCAGCGGTAAGGACGCTGGCATATCGGTCGGGGGTTCGAGCTTCGTTCCTGCAGACAAGCAAGTTAGTTCTATTTAAATAGCATAAGAAATAGTAAGAATATTTATGAGACATGTATTTCGAGTATGTATTGGAAAAAAATAAAAATAGAAATAATTTGTGGTTCAAAAACTTACAGTTTAATAAAATGAATCTATACACTTGACCAACTAAAATAAAATAATGTAATCTTTGATTAGAGTTTTCTAAGTCTGTATTTCTGAATTTTCTTGCCGGATGCTGTTTATTGCAGAATCCATCATCAGGGCGACGTAATTTTTCCCAGAATCTTGATACATTTTTAGATATCTACAATATAATGTTATGAATTTTTATCATACAATTGCACATGCAAGAGCACATTATTTCGACCACAAATGAAAAATACACCGAAAGCAGTAAATCCTCAACCGGAACATAAATAAATCATATTTAATATACTATCATCCAGTAACATGAAAAATAAACAAACTTTCATTTATGCCTGACACAAATTCATGTGGTTTTTATCGTTTTCATAATCGCGTGGTGCGTCACATAAAATTATATAAAAGCTTCGCGCAATCTACAATGGATCATTTTAACATTTTAAATAGATTAAAAAAAAACTTGTCGACGACACTATGTTCCGCCCTCCTCTGTATAACTTACCGAAGAGGTCAAAATAGAGATAATCAGCTACACTTTGAGGGTGAACTCATCGCTTACCCAAGATCGTTTATAAGCAAAAGATCATATATGGCCCTACTCACTCGTCGCCTGGTTTGAATGTTTTAACGCAAATAGGCAGCTGTGCAACTTTCGAACAGTCGAACAGCTGTCATCTGACTGCGGGAATATGGAAAATGATTACATTTTTAATTAAATGTTTAATACATATTTTAAAAAAGATACATACTCACATGTAAATGAATGTTTTTAAATAAAAATAAAATTATAAAACTGCACAGAAACAAAAATAAATAAATTAAACTTTGTATTGTATAATTTCAAGGGGTAGTCAGTAGCAGCATTCTCTCTCTCGAATGTTCCATTCGTTGTTTATGGAGTATATTTACTTCTGTGCTATTGTTGGAGTTGAAGGTGTATGTGTGTGATGTTAGTTGCTTGAGCAGTATCCGTCTCTGGTACTAATTGTTTATTTGCGTCTGCTTATTGGTCGCTCTGGTTTGCGCCCTACACGGTTGATAGGTGAGCCCTTACACGACCATGTCTACCATGTTACCAAACTATTATTAAATTAACGGCCTTTTTAATAAGATGGTTGGAAAATTCAGAGAAACTATTACTGTTGTGGTTAACATTTTAGCAAGGACAATAAAAATGAGTTACAATATTTAAAGGATTTGTGTAAAATTAAATTCACATTTGTCATTAACTCTCTGGAGAGGTTTATCATTATGAGGAACGTCCACGAATCCAGGCCTACTCTGGAGCTGGAAGGAAAATGCTCTTCTACCCCCACGAACGTCTGGCAGTGCAATTAACTACGTATGGTGGAGACGTAATAAAATACCATTAATAAAAAAATGAACCCATGTTATGACCATAACCATTGTCGAGAGAAAAATGGATAAGAAAGAGATTTATCAATAATTTAGAGTTGTAATGCCTTTTCTGGCAAAACAATTCATTAATATCATTTCATGTGGTATAAAAAAACGGAAAAAAATTTAAAATATATGTAAAATGTAGCCTGTTAATAATGTAATATTTTTTGTTTTTACAGAAATCAAAAATGTCCGCTTCGATCACTTGAGATGGCCCGGAACAATGACAAGTCTCAATTGCAATAATTAATCTCCACATGGCCGGACCCCGCACTAGTAAACTGACGGCGCCACTGCTCGCCCTGTTGGTGCTGGCCAATGGCGGGGCCGCGCCGGGGGACGACACCGGGACCGAGGCCTTCGATTGGCCGGCTGGGCGCAGTGGCGGCTCGCGGGTGGTCGTGTTTCTCAAGGAACAGTGTAGCGGTGACCACGGTGGCGAGCCGGCCGAGGACTATAAGGTCGGGCTGTATAGGTACATGAAGAAGAAGGGTGTGACTATGGCGGATGTGGATGTGTCATTCTTGCCGAAGAGTGGTAAGTGTTTTTATCCTCATTTCAATTTTTTTAATGATGTGCTTATGTGTGTCATCAATAAAAAAATAGTAGGTAAAAATAGATGATAGTTGGGTTGAAGACATCGGCTCGGACTGAAGACAGAAAATGTTTATAGGATTATATAGAAATAAACTCCGTCAGATTTGTCTTGAGATCTATTCATACACATCACTTTTCTCGAATTATTCCTATATTTATTGATCAAATACTTCGAAATTATGCATTTTTGTTGCAACTTTTCATTCAAACTTAACAAACTTTGTTAATCGTCTTATTTTTGCACTTTATTTGTATCATACAAACGCGGGACTATTGTCATTGGACTTGCGGTTCACAAGCCACGGCGTCCCGAAGTTGACTGAGCGTGTCAATTCGTACTGCTTACATAACGAAATACTATATAAATAAATCTGACATCTGCCCTTAATCCATTGACACTATTATCTTCTAACTGCGATGTATACTTTCTGAGATATAAGGGTTCAAAATAAGGATTGCAAATTTTGATAAAACAAAAAAATCGGCCGAATTTCTAAAAATTTTATTTTATTTTTTGGTAAATAGCGATAATAAAAAACAGTTTATGTATGATAAATTCATTATTTATTGTATTAAAAAAAGTTTTTTTTTCAACTAAAAATATACTGTTACTATTACTTGAGAATTAACCTACTATGCGTCAATATAACCAATTTATCCCCTATAACACTTTCATATACATTGTGGTCATTTGCTAATGATATGAGTTTAAGAAGTCCCATGTTTATACGTTATATTATGCGGACTACTCATGGTTCCAACAGTTCCGGAAAATCGAGGTTTTACTGTATATATTAAATAACAGTATAAAACTGCTCCAATTTATCTTGTTAAAAATATCAATAATTTGTATAAATAACAGAAAACCAAGGCAGAATAACTAAATACAGGTCGCACTATCGCACCCGATAAAACAAATCTCAAAACTGATCCGCCAGTTTTCGGACATTTCTTTTGACTTTTGTTCGTTTAAAGGCCGGCCGAGTGCATAGGGTCCTTTCATGAAGGCGTTATTTCTCTACATCGCTTTCTAGAATCTGCGATTATCTATTCATTGTGTAACCGTTAGTCAGTGATTGTAACAATATTTTATTTTTATATATTTAGAATTTGGAATTCGCTATGAAATTTTCGGAATTCTTAACGATTCTTTCAAATTCTTCAAATTCTTCGATTCAAATTCTTATGAGAACGATTTTCAGAATTGATTTAAATTAAGTATGAAATCCTCAGTTTACAAGATTTCCAAACATGCACCCTATATTTCGAACAGATTTTAAAGACAGGTCCCTAAAATCGTGAAAAGTCACGATAAAAAAAGAACACATCTTTTCCAAATCTATATTTCTACACAAATTGGCTACCAGCTGTGGAAGACTAACGACTGTAGTTTCAACATAGAAATGGCAAGTTATGATTGAAAAAGCTTCTGTATCGATAGCGATCATTTTTGTAAAGAAATCATAGATGTGAACGATTCACAATGGAACCATTCTTGAAAATGTTATTGCGCTGTAAACATATTATCACAGTTGGCATCGTTCTGAAGAAGATATCGTTCGCATAGACAAACTCACTAGATTTTTATTAGTTATATAGTTATATAAAAAGGTTTATTGATGACATGTCGTGTATTCTTTGTGTAAGGTGCAAAGAACGGAAACAAATAAATTGTGACGTGCAAACAAATAACACAAAAAAAAACTATTGCGGGTAATATTAGATTTATTAAAATTGGTGCTTGACAAGTACTGTGTGATGTACAATTAATCACATTATTGACGTGTTTTAACAAATTTACTATAGCGCCGTTTTATGTCCTGGCACACGTCCATCTTCATACATTTGTTTAATATTTCAACACAGTTGTTCTCACATATTTGGAACACACTAAGTGCTTACAAGGATGTAGGAAGGGTGATCGGAAATTGGTTTAGGGATAGAACAATAAGGGCTCAAGGATCAACCAGAAAGCACAACTTACCTGGATTTTCTCTGCTATAGTCACAGCTCTCCTGAACTACAGGAAATTTTTTCGCTGATTTGTACGAAGCACTGGAACACATAATACCTGTTACATACTAGTAACAGGAACTGTGTAAATAATAGATCAGTGTAGCTAGCACACAGCAGGATGTTCACAAAAGTCATAGGTAATACGTAGAAAAGTCGTGCTTTGAGGGTATAGGGTAATTGGAGAGGAATGGAGAACAGATAGGTATAGTAAAACTAAAAGAGCATTCACACAGGCTCACGGTGACCGGCGATCTGATCCTGCCATAAATAGCGAATACCAGGTCTCTGTTCTTGTCGCCTTTCATCTCAGAAACCTTGATTGTTATATGTAAAGTTCATACATTATATAAGCATCATGTATCTTGTAAAATAATAAACAACTCTGTCATTATTCATCACTACTGCAGCAGCATTTTGTTTTTGGCTAACGAAGAAGAAATGTAACAATTATCAGTACTGCAAAATAAAGCTTTGAGAATAATATTCGGAACAGTGCAATGCTGAAAGATGCATATGATGACTTTTAGGCAGAAAATATATTTTAATATTTTATTTTATAAAATCCTCACTAAGAAAATATCGGCAGAATTTATACGAAAAATGGATGCAAATCAACATGAGCACGAACGTCATACAAGAGGAAAAGATAGACTGAGACTGCCATTCAGGAACAAGGCTAAATCTCAGAAATCGATGATGTACAGTGCGATGCAGATTTTTAATAAAATGCCAGAAAACATAAGAAAGGAGGAGAAACTAAATAGATTTAAAATGAAACTAAGCAAATATGTGAAAGATAAGTTAGATCATATAAAAATACTTATGTACTATATTAAAAATAAATAAGTAAGTACTAAACTTGTTCTGGGGACTTGAGTTGTCATTAAATATTTTTATTATAACTTCTTCAATTATCAATTTTTCAGAATTTTCCATTCACCTTTTGGAAGCGAACCATTCTTTTGATTTTGACAAGGGTTTAGAAATAATATATACAAATACTAGGGGTTTACAGTTAGATAAATTTGAAATTTTAGTAATAAGAAAAAGTGTTAATATTATAAATAACCAAATCCTCTTTGTAAATAGTCACTTTTTAAAATTTGTTTTCACATTAGTTCTTACTTATTCACCACTTTATAGTTTTGTTTTTATCTGTGCTTGTATTTTAAATTTCAGTGTACATTGTTTCCTGAAGATGTATTGAAACATGTTGAATAATCAATTTGTGGTTTAAACAAAGTATTATTTGTTTATATTAATCTTTCATCTCTGTTTAATCATTGTTTTTCAGTTATTTCTAAACTAGTTATTAGCTGTGTCATGATAATGAATTATTTCCGTTGTTCGCGCCTCTATTCAGATCAGATATTTAGATTTACATTTACCATCTCATCATTTTTGTTGTCAATTCGTTCATTATGAAATTATTCATGAATTTCCGATACCGATATCGCTCATACAAACCGATTATTATAGCAATGTTGCCGATAGGATAACCGATTATTTCACAGATGGCTTCAATAGTTAGATTTCATTGTTCTACTTTTTTGCGTGGATAGGAAAATCGAAATAAAAGCTTAAGTCTGTACAATACTATGGTGGAAATGATTTTTTGGGTGAATTTTTAGAAGAAAATTTCTTATTTCATTTGAAAATTACAATTGAGTACAGGTTCATCGCGGAATAACAATGCGGACATTTCATACGATGTTGGATAGGATTTAAAAAACAAACGTGGTTAAGCAATTAACTCTTAATGTGAAGTTGTTATTTTTTAGCACATTAATTCCTTGATAATTAAGCCAACGTCTTCATACGTAAATCTTTCCTTTACGTTTGGTGATTACTTACCATAAGTCACCTTATGGTAAGTAATCACCAAATCTGTACCTAGGAATTTCGGCCGAGGGGCGCACAGCGCAGTTCAAACGCCGATGTGTCAACATGTTTTTTGTCCATCGAAAGTATTGCCGTCGCAAATTAAATCCAAGCCACGCAAAAACTGCATTTTGACAGCATCACACAGACGGAGGTGTACATTTGGCGTCCAACTTAGGGCTGAGATAAAGGTAGATCAGATCCTTTCTGCAAGTGTCCTTTTGTTAATCCGATTCGGGGTACGGCAACCCAACGTATACAGCATAGATTACGGTCCACATAATCTATTCCCACCACTTCCTATCGTCTTTACTTTCGTTCCAATGATGCAAATGCTTTTATTGCCAACTGTGCATGTACCAGATAGTACAGGAAATGATGCTAAAGTCGCGGGCTTGGAATCGAAGAAGAACACCATGGTTGAAGAACTTGAGGCAATGGTTAAGCTAGTTCTACTTTTGTAGAATAAAAGCCATTTACTGTATTTTACAAAAAGTACGCCAAGATAGTCAGAGTCTATGAAATGAATAAGGCATAAGAATAACAAGAATAAATATTATGTTACGATAGAACTAGGTCGAGCAGCATTGTTTCAAAACTAAACCAACCAACTAAACAACTCCCAAATAGTGTAATACCGTGCCGAAACCTAGACGCTGTCTGCGGGCCCAATGCTTAAGCTAAAACTGGCACAAGGAGCAACGGAAGAGGCTCAGAATATCTTTGAGCGATCACGCAACTGATACAAACATTGTAAGAAAACAGCTTAGCATTGTACTAAGTATAGTGTAGATAGGTTAAGGTAGGTAATGTGAATATATTGATCTTGAACATGCGAGTAATATGACTTATAGAATATATTAATATACCAGTCATAAAGGCGTTGTGTACCGACAGTACGTAAAATACAAACGTGGTCAGCAGTTCACGGATAGATCGACTCATGAGCTTCATTTTTTATATCGACGCAAACAACTCCAGAAACTACCTCTAATAACAATTCGTGCACCTAGTAGTAACTTCTTTGTACTTTTATAGGTAGAAGTTATTTGTACCTTATATAAATAGATAATTGTAATAAATCCTTATACTACTACATATTTCATATATCACACTTCGCGATATAAAATGAACACAAGGGTATTTGGGTGATTATTGGGGCATCCAATACTATCACACACATCGCATCATACGTATCAACTCACAACGTATTCTTCAAATGCTACTGATTAGCCAATATAACAACATAATAACAGTCATTCATTCATCAATAATTACACACCTGCATTTTACATCGGTAACTGCAAATCTTCTTCATAAATAATATATTGGTAACTACTAATCTTCTTCATAAATAACATATTGGTAACGGCTAATCTTCTTCATAAACAACATATTGGTAACTGCTAACCTTCTCCTTAAATAATCTATTGGTAACGGCTAATCTTCTTCATAAACAACATATTGGTAACTGCTAACCTTCTCCTTAAATAATACATTGGTAACGGCTAATCTTCTTCATAAACAACATATTGGTAACGGCTAATCTTCTTCATAAACAGCATATTGGTAACTGCTAACCTTATCCTTAAATAATATATTGGTGACTGCTAATCTTCTTCATAAATAACATATTGGTAACTACTAATCTTCTTCATAAATAACATATTGGTAACGGCTAATCTTCTTCATAAACAACATATTGGTAACGGCTAATCTTCTTCATAAACAGCATATTGGTAACTGCTAACCTTATCCTTAAATAATATATTGGTGACTGCTAATCTTCTTCATAAATAACATATTGGTAACTACTAATCTTCTTCATAAATAACATATTGGTAACGGCTAATCTTCTTCATAAACAACATATTGGTAACGGCTAATCTTCTTCATAAACAGCATATTGGTAACTGCTAACCTTCTCCTTAAATAATATATTGGTGACTGCTAATCTTCTTCATAAATAACATATTGGTAACTACTAATCTTCTTCATAAATAACATATTGGTAACGGCTAATCTTCTTCATAAACAACATATTGGTAACGGCTAATCTTCTTCATAAACAGCATATTGGTAACTGCTAACCTTCTCCTTAAATAATATATTGGTGACTGCTAATCTTCTTCATAAATAACATATTGGTAACTGCTAACCTTCTCCTTAAATAATATATTGGTAACTGCAAATCTTCTCCCTAAATAACATATCGATACCTTAATCTGTACAGCAGCTAACTCCACCCATGGTCAAAAAACTGTTTTTGATGCCATTATGTTTCTCTTTTATGCTTCTATCGTACACTGAAAGCCAAAATTCCCATAAATTTTAAACACTTATTTAAAAATAATAAATAAATTCTACCTGCAAAAACCTTAAATGTTTATCTGACACAAGTGTTGATGGGGCACCAGAAATATAAATTTTTCAGCCACCCTATTTCTGCATAAACAATCTACTAAAGCGCATTTTAGAATTTTCATAATTCTGAACATTTTAGGAAAATTGAGTTAGCTGCTTTGCAGATTCAGGTATCGATATTGGTAACTGCTAATCTTCGCCATGTAACGAATTTGACGTATTTGTTTTATACAATATAAAAAAAATATGAATAAGCCTAGTATTAATTTATCTTGTATTAATGTACTTGTTCAGACTACTGGATTCTGAATATTGATCTTCAGCAAGACTAACTAACGTACGTGTATTCCACAATGGCGTCATTGACAATGGAAACTTTAATAAATATGATTTACAGTTATGATTATGATTATGACCCTAAATAGGATAGGTGTTTACGATTTCAAATGAACCCTTTTCAATGTTTCTACCCTAATTTGAGAAAAGGTTCCCTTCTAGGTGGACGCCTAAGATTTTTAAAGGGTCAGTAGCGCTGGTTTTTGACACGGCGTGCTGATTTAATTAAATATAGTAAGAAAATTTTCAGTATTGGAGCGTACGATAAGTCGGAGGTACACTGATTATTTATAATTTATCATCGTTATCGTAGAAAAAAGCGGAGATCCAGAAACCACCCCGGCTTAGAAGGCTGTAAAGTACTCGCTTAAACGGCCTGGTCTGTGATACTCCTGTCATTTCATCTATGTCTCATGGTCATACCGCGTCGCATTCTATGATTTTTTTTCTTTATCTATGTCACTGTCAAATGTGACATGAATGTTTTGTTTGTATTTTTCACATCTGTAGGGGTAGCTATACAGAATGCACTAACAGAAAAGAAAATGCTTTTTGCTGCTAGAACCGCTGCGTAACCAGGGCTTCCTTAGTTTCGTTATTTCATCTAAAGCAATGTAATAAGAATACACAATGTACTATTGTTAAAGCAATATAGTAAGTGATTTTCGCATTGAAATATAGATTCTAGTAAGACCCTGACCTTGCAGCGGTCACCAATGGCCGCGTAGCCTCCACTATAGGTCGCAAAACAGCCAAAATAGCCGCTCGCAGGGCTTAGCTTATCTGCTAATAAATTGTAATTTGTTATAATCAATACGATAAAAGAACATGTCATATTTCTATACTTGTGCCACCTGGAGAACAAATAAATATAATATTTTGATATAAAACGTGATATATAATATTATTGAATATTAAGTTTATTACGAACCACAAAATATTAATAATCTCTACGTGCGATAATAAAGTAGATATTTGGTTCGGTTCCGAACACACTCCCTGCAATATATTTTTATTAGATTCTGTCCGCTTCTACGATTTACGACTCCATAAAACGGGTTAATTAATGTTCCTTCCCGTTTCAGTTCTTTTCTTAATTTCATGGCTGAATAAACACCCTCAGAGGTAGGCAGAGGAAACTGTATCAGCGACACATCGTATAATCTGAAAACTTAAAAAACTGTCCATTTTGGATATCAAAGTATATAGTAGGTAAAAATAAAACAGAAAACGTTGTAAATGTAGGATATATCCTTCTCAGATACCAAAAATATCCCTCCTAAAACTCATCCCTTAGAGATAACTAGGGGGGTTGTATTTGGCCACTCGTTAAGCCTTAAACAAGATCTTTTGGATTTGGAGATATGACATGTGTACTGTTTCTCAGGTAAGTTTGTAAAATTCCATAATACATGAAAATAAAGGACATTTTAATTAACTAATCGTATTTATATTAATCTATAGTAAAGGACATCCATATAATTATTAACATGAGATGAAAAGAGAAATCATAATTCATTGGAATTCCGAGGGTTTGTATACATTTTTACATGATTTTAAAAATTTGAAGTAACAATCTGCTGTTCTTCTGTACTGATACCCTCGTGATGTGGTGGTCGGGGGTTCGCGCTTCGTTATAGGAGACCAGCAAGTTAGTCCTATTTTCACAGTCAAGCGCTTAGCTTAGTTTGAAAATAATAAGAATATTGACGTGAATATTCCGTATACGCATCTCTATTTAATATATTAATTTTAAATTCATATTCAGGAACTCCGCGCTAAAGAAACAAGAGCCAGGAAATTTTATTTTCGATATTTTCGATCTCCTATAAGATGGAAATACAAAGTTCGATATATGACCGGAACCTCACTACACGTCGCAATAAGCAGTTCGCGCTGTGGAAGCAGTATGACCAAGATGCAATGCTCATATCATTTCATTTTCAGTGCCGACGAATCGGCGTTTATTTTCAAGACATCATTCATTTAAAGCTTGCATTAATATAAAAATCCTTAAAGTAACCAATACACCAGCAAGTACAAGTATTAATACTACATTTCATTTATATGCAAGCGTGTTGGTTTCATCGACCGAAACGTCGAGAAAGTAGGCACGAAATTCAGCTACTGTAAGAAACGTACTTGCCGTGGAGGGCAATGAATCGGAGAGACAGTCCACTAGCGTGGTGGACTGCGCTGCGATCATGTCATGAAAATAGTCTGAATTGTACATTAAAATAAACAAACGAATTATAACTGCAGAAATGAAATGTCCCAAATGAAAGACAGCCTTGGTTTAAAAATAAAATTTCGTTAAGAATTTTAAAATGCCAGCAAAATGAAAAGAAAACGAAACGATGGATGCTGGAGACACACGATTAAGGTACAATTTTGTAATTGTGTGAAATTTAAAAATGGCATAAAGTAGTGCACATTTGAAATGAATATTTTTTATGATATTAGAAGAAAAATATTCCACACAGTCTAGACACATCACCGGCAACCCGGTGTCACTGACAACCGCTGCAGACATTATTTAATTGGATTTAAAATCTAATCTTTTTTATCACATCTTTACTTGACGTGAAATTTATTTTGGGTTTTATCGAGATTTTTTAATTAAAACAAACTCAGCACTACACACATCATTGAGTATTATTTTTATGACGACTATAGTCGTCTACTATAAACTATAGTTTGGAGAGCTGTTGACTCTTACAATTACAATTAAATACAATCGAGTACCTAACAATTGTGTGTGGTTTATTAGAAATATTGAAAGTATTGATAATTCATTTTTATTATTACTATAATTAAACATTAGAAAAATAATACTTAATAGTGTGAGTTGTACAATGTTTGGTTTAGTTAAACAATTAAAACATCTTTGTCATCTTTAATTTAATATGATTTGATCAGATCTTTAGTTGAATCTAAATTTGAATTGTAAAACGTCCAAAAGTTTGAAAACGAACTGAAGTGAGTCTGGAAATGTCAAGCTTTGTATTAATATAATTCCTTTTGTGTAGTTAAAGGGCGATTTTGTACGTAGCTGACATTCGCTTTAGCTTCAACTCCCGAAACTTCGATAGCGACGGTACTAGACACGGTAGAATAACCCCGAAGACACGCCATCGTCAGCTGACAATCGTGAAATCCTACAAGGGTATTTGTCTGATTGTTCTAGCGTGTACGCTTTTGTCACATTTCATCAATCATGCGGTCGTTTGACTAGAATAGTTTGGAGACTTCTAGGAGTAGCTGAATATTTTATATCAATTATGGTTCTTCTTCGAGGATCACTCGTTGCGAGAATGACGTCTGCCGTGGTTTATCTATTACGAGTCTTCGTGTTGAAGCGACACAGGCAGGCTTCTTACTTAGTTTATGGCGCGAGTGGGTGAAGGATTACTCATCATATCATAAGCCACGTGAGCTCTTGTGTCCTAGATCACAGGTTCAGATCGACTTGAGTAAACGGATCAATATATGTAGGTATAGACTAAACATAAATTCTTGTCATTATAGTATTTTTTCTTCTTCTTCGGCGGTTCCTCGTTGCGAGGATGATATTTAGCATAGTTTATCTTCGAGTCCGTATGTGGCTGAGTCCTATCCTCGAACTACATTCCCAATACCCGTGAACAATAATACCCGTGAGATGGGAAGATACAGATACAGTAGTACATACAATCGGATGATGTCCTGCGTCGGAGATTCAGTTAGATATTTGCCGATGCGTGGTGAAATAACGCGTGGTCGCTACACAAAATGGCGTACGCTCAGAACGTGGAAGCCATTATAAGATATTATAGATAGAGATCACTCCGCGAACTCCGAGATCACAACGCGAACAGACGTTGATACAAGATGTATATAAAGTCAGTAATAGAGGTTTAACGTCCCATTAATGATCACACAACTCTTGAATATGGAGATTGGTGAGATTACTTGGAGAACTGACAGCGGTCCTCCCGACTTCAACGACAGTTGAGCGAATTTGGTCTACGCAAGCGGATGGGAAACGGATAAGTACAGAGATTCTTTCTATGGAGAGTGCGCGACGGGTGACAAAACTCAAACTGGGACACTTGTCTATGAGAAAACCTTAAACTGTAGAAATAGACCTACGATAGCGTATATTTAATAAATTGCCACTAGATTTTAAAGGATCTGAAATGATTAACGATTTTAAACCAAAAATAACAAAGTGGTAATGGATGTGGGTAGATTACAAAATGAAACTAATTAAACTGATAGTCATTTATCAAAAATCTATTTTATAACTTTCGATAGTACCTTAACAATATACAAGTTATAAAAACTCTACAGGACTGTTTAGAAAAAACCACGTTTAGTAAAGTAATTACCTTTATTAGTAAAGATTTATTTCATATTAAAAAAAAAAAAACTTAATCTGTTTGGGAAGTCGTTTATCATCGTACTTATCTGTCGTAGTTTGTACTTCACATAGGATAAGGTTGCTCAAGTCGTACCACTGCCTAAATCGTACTTTTTGTATTCTGAAGTTAATACTGTGGCAACAGCTTCTCTAGGATCATCCTTTTTAGAAAAAGGTGAATCAGGGTAAGTGTGATATATAAATTATCGACATAAACTTTGAACTGTTCTCAAACTTCATAAGATGATGCTATGACTTTGAAACCATCCAATATCAAACCGAAGGATCTTTAAGCATTTCCTGATTTAAGTCTTTAAAAATCGGAATGTAACCTTTTAGAATAGCTGATATTGAAAGCATTTTATGAAAATTGGACGAGTAGATGCTCTTACCCCAAATTTGGGGTAAGTGCATCTAGTTGTATCATATCTGACAAATTGTTAAAATAATGAAAATTTCTTTACTGACCAGCTCGATGACAAAATGAATTTGTTATTTTGGTCCTTATTGACGGGTAAAACAGGCAAAGTTCTAAAAGAAATCTAGTACAATTGCATATATGGAGGAAGTGCGACGTATCATAGTGATTGTTTTTGAAATTGGTTAATTATTTAAAAAATTACACATCGCTAATAGAGAAAGTTTCCATTCAAAAATTTATGGGGTATCATACCAACCACTGAGTAGACGCACTTCCTCTGCGGTGTAAAATTTATGGGGTAAGTGTATCTGGTCTTATTATTCGCAATTTGCGGAAACAATCACAAAACTAACAAATACATTACAAACTACGTCTCAAAATAAAGGTACTTCAGCATCCTGGCACAAAAGATTATCGAGAATGCGAAAGATTGAAAAGGCTCACACAACTTGCAAGTTGACATCAAACTGTCATAATGAAATGGTATTACAAACAAACTAATGTTTGGATATGCACTGTCTCTGGACTGTCTCTTCAAATATTGATTTGTAGCATTTCTTAATAGATCGCGGCACTGGAATCCTATTATTAATTAGATAGAATAATTAGAAGACGTAGATGCACTTCCCCCATAGATGCACTTACCCCGACTCGTCTTATTCATTCTAAGTCGTATCAATGTGAGATTCTTAAATCGTAAAGAAGAAATTGAGAATGCAGAAAATAAAAACCAAGGAGCAGTTAAGAGAAAGATGCATGCAATGGAAACAGCCAAAAAAAAAACGATTGGTTTTATTATCTTTGTACAGAAGAATGTGAAGAAAACGCGATTCAGTGTTTAAAATTGAAGACATGGGTGCATGATCTAATTGGAATTAACAAAAAAACTAAGAAATATGTTTGTGATGCCTGTAATAACTGAATATGCGACGGTGATGTGATAAAAATATTTATGTATAAATAGACTACACGTTATAATAAATATATTCTGTTATTCTAATATATTCTATTGCGTGGACAGTACTATGGCACGGTAGGCTAACAGCGGAGCTTGTCAACCAATCATGCAGCGTGATTATAAATGCAACTGGCTGCATTTATATCAATAGAAAATGTAAATTTATCATTACTGGTTTCGGTTTAATGAATGCGGGCGTTCAACCGCAAACTGCACTCTACCAGCAGATATGTTTATCACAAACACGACACACCAATGCAGCTTCTGTCAGTCGACGTGCTCATGACTGAGCATCGGTGTCCTTTATTCTAATCACATATAAAGGGTACTTTTTTTAAAGGTTTTTTTCTCGAATTGGCAACACTTTTTCCAGTGACAGCCAATTTAACAGCTGACAGATGATTAGTGGTCAGTTTGGTTTGCTATTTTACCATGAGTAGACTTACGCCAGAACAACGTTAGCAAATTGTGCAAATTTATTTCGAAAATCGTGGTTTAGTTTGCGAAAATTACAGTGTACGTCCATTTTACGATCGACGTAATCGTCCATCCGAGCAAGTCATTCGAATAACCATGGACCAATTAAATGGCATTAATATAGAAGAGTTGTGGTTTTAACAAAACGCATGTCACACAGTGCGCCACAATCAATTTATTGAAGGAAATTGGCCTCCAAAATCGGCGATTTAACACCTTTGGATTATTTTCAGTAGAGATATGTGAAGTGGCTAGTTTACGCCGATACACTAGAGACGATAGACGACTTGGAAGCTAACATTTGTCGCATTATTGTCGATATATGATCCCAGGTGCTCTAAAACATGGTCGAAAATTGGACTTCCCCACCCTTTAAATCTGGATCCTGTGTAGTAGCGAGGCTTCGGTTATGTCTTGAACTAGTTGTGTTTATCCTCGACTTTTCGCCATCCTTATATACTTTCAGTGATAACCAATTTCTCCAGGCTATCACTGGTGGTCAGCCTTTCTTTAGTACGGAGTTCCTGAAGACATTCGTTCGGCTCTCAGTCTAAGGTATATGCGACATACGATGTCAATACCGCATCTCGGAGACATCGGGCACGTTTCTTTCATTCCTTCTCAGGGTCCAGGAATTGTTGCAAGGTCTGGTAACAGCGTCAGAAGGATTAATGAAGTATTCATTAGTATAGTATGAGGGAGCGATTAGGAAGAAGAACTACAAATATAAGATAAAAAATAAGATTTATCCGTGTTGACTAAATGCTATCCGTTATTGTCAGGGGGCCATTAAACTTACAGATCCCTTGCGAGAGCTTCGTAAAAGATTTAAGTGTAAGCTACACAAAGCGAATCCGCTCAGTGAAAAAGTATTTCAAGTTCGAGTGGAAAATAAAGTTTTTCGGCCAAAGCCGTGACTTCGATACGAGTTCGTTCTATCTTCATTAAGGTCTGTTTGCTTTTCATCACTTACGACTACCTTTTCTAAAAAATGTATACCTATTTGTCTAAAAACCTTTAAAATATAATCCTTAATTCGAAACTCTAGAAGACATTTTGTTGAAACTGTATTGTATAAATAACCTAGGTGTATTTTTTTCTATCTTACGATAACACGGACAACAGTTTGATATATTAATATTCATATTATTAATTATATCAAATAATTATATATGTTTGGAATAATATCCATTTTAAATGTCACATCAAGTATCGAGAAATTGTCAAGATAAAAATAGTACAGCGTGAAGTATTTTTTGGGATCATTATGAAGAATTTTGTTTTTTTTTTAGTTTTCTGTTTATTTTTATCAGTTAAAATCAATCCAAGAAGGAAAGGAATCTGTTAGATGCTTTAGAGATGTAGTGTTGGGCTGATCCGTGGACTATGTGGCGCACAAATGTCTCTATCCTCCAGGAGTAGATGAATGAAGTAGATAATGGAATAGGGAATTACAAATGAGGGAAGAATGGGACTTATCCTTAGATAAGGGAATCCTTCGATAGCGTACCAGGATGACTCACATAATAAGGAGGGCAGCTTGACTCACCTGATGATGACGCTCCCTGGCTTATTCTAAAGTTCGCACTAAAATGCTCAAACTGGCGATTCTGATGAATCTTCTGTTATTCCAGTGGATCTAACGAATGATCCAGCGAGAATACCGCTTCCTTTCCAGAATTTCACACATACAAAAACGAACTAGTCGAGCTGGGGTACAGGTGTAGACTGATTGGGAGTGGGCTAAGGGGTAGGAACAAAACTGGTGACAATATTACTATATTTAACAACAATAATATTGATTCGAGTCATTAAATATATGTAGAAATTATGTGTTCACCTGTTCAGAAACAATTATTTAATTTATATTTGTTTTCAAGAATTTTTAGTAATGCACAGCTTTCTTGCTTGTATGCACTGCTCGCCCCTGCTAGACACGTATCACAACATTCCTTTACGTTAACAGTCCACCTATAAAGTTTTCCAATCCTATTTCAGTCGTTCTATTCCTAATAATTTTTTAACGTTCCAGAAAGATCTCCCGTAATACGTACTCCATATTAATATAAATGTGCAAAGGAATCACAAATATATTAAAATGTAAAATTTAATAGTTTAATTATAATTAACAGCAGAATTATAGTATTGTCCCATTTTTCAAATTACTAACAATACAAATTAATTTTTGTATTTTGAAAATATATCTTCAGAATGAAATGGTCTCATCTTTCACACAAAATTGACACTTTTTGTACAAAGTTTGACATTTTTGGGTATTGTATGTAATATGTAGTCATCGGTGTAATGAGTGTGACGTATTTATTCTAACACATAATTTTATTAAATTAATCAATAGACTATATAAATAAATGAATAGACATGAAATAATGTGTACATATAGGATTTGGAACAATTATGAGGGACGAGAGGCATTCTACACACAATCTTTGTGGAAACATAAATCCGATAGTTAATGACACATTTATGCAACAGTAAAAGTCCATGTATGCCTCCAGCCCCACATCTCAACGGTATCAATTCGTTTTCTCTCCCTCGCTTTCAGGGTCCATGACACACGGTATAAAAATATAGAATGCACCAGAGACTCTACAAACCTGACCTTAGTTGTGTTACGATTTGTCGATATACCTATCTGTCGTTTAATTTCTGTCATCAAAAGCCAACCACGCTCAACCATTTTCCTGAGACGAATTCTTTATTTTTTTGCCATTATCATCTTTATCATTATTATCTTCCATTCGTTGGACCGACCAAGTAGAAAAGGCAACAAGCACTTTTCTGGTGACAGCCCTGAGACGAACATAGTCAAAAGGGCAGGAGTGCATGGAGATCGCGATCTTTAGTTATGAGGGACCGACGTGGAAGATGATTGTCAAAAGATACCTATGAAGCTTGGTGAATTCGAAACGTAAACCTGGATAAAGTAGGGAGATCTTGGTTGATGAGAGGGTAAGGGTTCCAGTTAGAGCCTCCAAATATTCGTGATTCCAACTATTCGAATATCGAATAGTTAATGATAATATATTCGAATATTCGAATATATTCGTAAAACTTTAAAGAAAGGAATAATTTACGAACTCTTCGTGGAGATAAAGAGAAGTCAGTATTCTCTCGATAACTGACAAAATTTTAGATATGTTTATATTACTTCATATCTCACACCCCGCGTTTAAGTTTTTTTCATTATTTTGTATATTATTTCTTGTTTGTCGGGTCAAGTATTTATGAAAGCTAAATACTAAAGAATAATAGAAAGCCGACTCCATCGTTGACAAAACAATGTATTATAAGTGCTCGTTGTCATAAAACCATAAAGATAAGCAGAAGACTTAAAAAAAAGGCAAATGCAAAAGATGTCCGATAAAGGCGTTTACATTTTTACTGTCCGACTTCCATTTGGCTGATAGCGGTACTTCTAGAGAAAAAAATCGTATACCTGAATGAATCAATAAATGCTTGCATATGATTTCCAAGGTTTTTTGTTCCGTTTAGAAAAATATTAAAAATCTTATAATATAAATATGAGCGAATACTTTACGAATATTTTTATTTGGAACTTCCAGTCGAAGGACTAGTGATCTCGAGAACCGGGATTCGGAAGGACTGCTCGCCTTACCTTGTATATGACGCTCATACAATGGCACGCGGATGAGGCGATCTCCGATGCTACTTGAATATGGCGCTGTTGCTAGTTCACCCACGGCACACAAAATAACAAACAATACGTGATCAAAACACAATATCACCAAAATACAGTGCCGGTGCACTGGAGCTGAAATGTACACACCGCGAATGCTATGGCAATGTGGAGATAACAAATTTCGGCCAAGTTGACATCTTCTGAAGTCAAGGTCACAATTCACACTGACAAGACGAGCATTAGGAAATATTTGGATTCGGAAAGTGTGTTTTCCGACTATGGAACACTTGGAGAGTGCTTAATTTAAAAAGAGTGGTGTATTATTTTTATGGCAAATCGTGTCTTGCACAAACAACCCGATCACGCTGGAATAAACACAGTATTATTATTATAATTAAAAGAGGATGAAGGGGTAGATCTGATTTACGATTGTAGCTTGTGTACACGTTTGCTCTGCGGCTACCGACATAAAATACGGTGTGATGGTAAATATATAAATGATCCCGCATTACATAGCGAGATTTTGGAACTCTGGAGTTCCCAGAATTATTTGCTTACCGAACCACACATCTGTTTACTTGGTTTTAGAATATATGTTTAAAACATGCTGGTATTATATTCCACAAAAAGGAAGTTTTTTTATTTATAAACTAATTCAAATAATACGTTGGGTACATTTTGAATTATACTTATGAAAAAATATTTAACTATTAGAATGATGCCTAATTATTATCCGCCGTTTTGTTTTTTGAATTTGACTGAAATAGAAATAACGAGCATTAAGAACAATGAAGGTGGACCCACCGCTTACCCAGGACCGATGTAATAAGCTCAAGGCTCATATCTCGGTCCTACTCATTCGCCGCCTGGTTGGCAATTGTTGGTTGCCAAAACAAAATTTGCCCTTTTTGTCCCCGGTTTACTCACTTCGTTAGTAAATAATATTTGCAATAATATAAAATATAAACATACATGAGACTTACCCTCCACGCACCACTGCCGGCAGATTTAACCCACGAGAATACTACATCGTAAATCATATTTGGCAGAAGGTAGAAAATAAGAATTACAATGTGAACAAGAGATCATGATGAGCATCGGGAGTGGTGGATCCTGGACAGAAATGGCCAAAGACAGTACAACATCAACAGCGACGTGTACCTGGCCTAGATTGATTGCCTTATTGCATTTGGCTCTTCTCACTAGAAAGTCTGCCGACCCCTGGCCTAGTAGTTCGAAATCTGTCACTTTGATGGTGAAATTTTGTCGTATTATGTATTCAACAACGAAATCATCATCGAACGAACTGTCATCACTAAGATAGTGGGTTATTAAATGATTAATTGTCGTATACTGCAACTTTCCAAGTAACAATTTGTCAGATGACTTTTGGAACAGCTGTGAAAAGTCCGCCATATTTAACTTTCGATTTTCGTTTTTACTATCGGATTTCGCAGAGTAAAATGAGTTTAATACGGGATATACTTTCGAGAAGTAAATATTTTCTAAAGATAAACAACCAAAAATTTTCTCAAAATTTTTTACATTTAAAAAGTTACTACTGATCGCACAACCGGCCCTCAGACGCACATTATTAAACAATATCATAAGGTGTTACATTACAAATATTTAAACTCTTTCGACTGCTGCTGGAGAGATTTAAAATCATCTAATTAATTATGACATTTGATGTTTGACGTATGATGAGCGCGAAGTGGACTATGAGAGTCTAGAGTTGTCTCCAAAAAATCTCACGGGAGCAAAACATGTATCATGGATATAAAATCTCATTCGTGGACACATGTTTTTTTAAAATAGAGATGCGTACACGGAATACATCAATAGTCACATCAATATTCTTACTATTTTCAAACTTGTGCTATGAAAATAGGACTAACTTGCTGGAGTCCTGGAACGAGGCGCGAACCACCGACCACTGGATCACTAGGCAAGCGTTATGACCACTACACCAACAAGCTACATTATTGATGTGACATGTAGTTCGTGTGCTCATCTTAATTTAAAAATAAATAAATTACGTAGTGCTACGAAATACTACGCCGTATATGCTTAGAGAAATAAAAATGGTTGGCATCATTCTTCAGCAGACTGAAAAGAGTCCCCCGACAACTTTTCTGCCCGCAGAAAGCTTCTGAACTTTACAATTATGATTACGACCAAAGTTCACGATCGGGGAGGGCTCCAGAGAAGGCAGTGTCAGGGTGTACGGTGCATTTAGGGGTTAAAAGATCCAACAGCTGTGTGAACTTATTATCTTCAAAATTGTCTTTTCTGAAAAAGTTTCAAGTTCAAAGGACGCAGAGACGAGGGTCTTTTGAGAGATGAGTTGCCTAAATTGCAAAGCTTTCAACGGTGGCTTAACTTATTTTTGGAGATTAATTTCGTTTCATTTTTATTTTAAATCATTTGTGATTATACTATATTGTCCCAAAAGTTAACATCCTGATCATCGCGTTTTCATAAATGTTCACCGAGCATATATAGCGCATACTAGGGTCACATTTTGATGTTCTGGTCGGTCATGAGTTGGCCTATCAGCCCTCCAAAGGATGATGTGACTCTTGGGATACCTGTGTACGAGTATACAATTATAATATTATTATAAATCTTGTTAACGTATGTGGGGACAGCGATTTTAATTCACCGGCATCTTGGCCTGAAGAACTGACCAAAGACGCGAGCGAAATTTATTTGCAGTGTCCGAAAAGTACGAAACCGAACGCCGCCGACTTGCTCTTTCACTATTCATATTTGAAGTTCAGGTATTTTCAGTACTTTTCTTTCCTTATCCCTGACTATAATAAACTATTTGACCTTTAAATTTCCATCACCAAATATCCCATGAAGATATGAAACAATAACTAATTTTTTTTATACCTTACCAGTTATTTTTTAAACCTAATCAATTTCCTAAAAGCCCATAAGAGTGTAAATTAATAAATAAATTTGGTGTTAACAAAGTGACAAGGTATAGAAAGAAAGTGAAATCAGAAAATTTTATGTACAATACCGATTGGAACAATAAAATGGAATTTAACAGACAGTAAAAAAATATTATACATAAATAATAAGCATAATCACTATGGTACTCACTATCACGATCTTAACTTATCAATGCGCATCTAGAAGACAAATCACTAACTAGTGTTATGTAGATTGCGATGTACGTAGGCGCAGGTCAGAGAAAGACTTGTAAAACGCAGTACACTTTCGTTCATCACCAGAATACTTCCTTAACTAATGGACAAAACCATAAAACACTGTGTGATGTAAAAAGAAGAAGAACTTAGCTTTTTTAATGAGTAACACATTTTTATCTATTAATAGAATTTTTCATATTTAATATTACACTTAAACTGACTGAGAATTGTAAAAAACACTTGAGCAAATGTACCCTGCAGATACTGAATGTAGTGTACGTAAGTGAAAAAAAATATAAAAAAGAAGAATGAGAAAAAATAACCAGAATATAATAATATTATTGGATAATTTGTATAGCGCCATTTTTGTAAAAACTTTCACCTCAAGTAAGCAAGTAAGTAAGTAAGTGTAAAGCGCTGTTTATAGTTACACTATCTTTGTTTTTTTAAATTAAAAATTGTTATTTTCACTTGTGCGAACGATTTTTTGAAAAGGAGCGTTTTAAGTTTCTTATTAAATAAAATCTCTGATGCACTGTTTCTTATGACGGAGGGCAAAGAGTTCCACGCTTTTGGGCCTACCATCGCAAATGCTCGTTCACTAAATTTAGACTTCTGGCAACGGTTAGTCGGTTCTACAACTCTTCCTGCGGTTGTAGTGGAGGCTGACCTGAGAGTTTGACGTCAAATAGTTTGGATAAAAGTTCTTGAAGATACAAAGGCGCCGTGTTGTGTGTCGCCTTGTAAATCAACCAGGACAATTTAAATTTGTCTCTTTTAGGGAATAGAGCTGATGTAAAATGGATGTTACGTGAGAGAATTTGGATACTCATATTTTATCCGTGCAGTCGCATTTAGAATGGATTGCAATCTATCCAACTGAAACATTGGCAGGCCAGCATAAATGCTGTTATAATAGTCCACACGTGACACCACAAATGCATTTATAAATAGACGGACTGCCTCAAGAGAAAGATGTCTCCGAATACTTTTAATGTGTTTCATTTGATAAAAGCATAGCATTTAGCTTAGTTTGAAGATAGTAAGAATATTGATGTGACATGTATTCCGTGTACGCATCTCTATTTAAAAAAAAAAAAAAATACACTGACAGTTTTGCTGATTTGTGTATTTATTAAAAGATTTGAATCAATGTGCACGCCCAACAACTTAACTGCAGACGTTGATGTTGACAACAATAATATGCGCGGGCAGAGGTCCAGCAAGCCGGCCTTTTGACTCACTTTTCTCTCAGCCGGCGTCCGGATCACTTCTTCAGCAGACGCTTCACGTCTTCAATCAATCAATCTGCAATAAACGTCTATAAACTGTAAGTAGCATTTAGTGCACCCACTCCGCGTTTAAAAGATTACAATTAAAAGAACAGGCAAGCGCTAGTGTAATAACAGGGCACGTAGACGCTTACACATATAACCGTCTGATCTTTTGACATAACCATTCCTTTACTACTTTGTGATAACAAAACAACGCAAACTATTCCCATTAATTCTTAGTATTGCAGTAATATTTAATTTAGGTACGACAATAATGATTAAAATTCATCTCGAAATAATATACAGCCATGTCACCATAAAGTTATATAATTAACATAACGAGCTAACGGCAACAGCGAGAGCTTCGTTATTCGTAATGACACATTATTTAAGCCTATTACATTATTTTTGTCACGAATATTGGTGACACAGAGCAAATCCTTTTATAACGATGCTCGACAATTTAAAGCACACGACTGTGTACTGAAAATAATCCATATTATATATTTCGCAGGGGCGTGTACACAGATTTAAAATTTTGTCTAGAGATTTTCTCTCCGTAATGTGTAACATGTTGAGCTCTGATATCCGGTGTTAAGGGATAAGATTTTTATGAGTTTTAGACTCGAGACATAGATTATCCTGAGATTAGTTGTCTTCGCACTTATTGTACGTCAAACCACTGTTTGTCTTTAAATATTAAATCTTTAAATATTTTGTGCATATTGTGAGAAGAGAAGCCACGTCGCAGAAGACGGAGAGGAAGTGGAAGACCTCCCACCTATGGATCGACCCGAGTAGAAAAAGCAACATACACTCTTCTGGTGATAGCAGAATGCCGAGAAAAGTGGAGGAACATAGTCAAAAGTGCGGGAGACCGACGTGGATATTGGTGACGAATGGGCGCACGTGTCGAGTCTCGTCATTGAATCAAAATCATCGCCATGCGTCATGATGGAGCACGTTCCCGCTAGGATAGTACGATAGATGTAAATGTGATCAGATTACATCAGATTTAAAGTGCCGACTGCACTAAGTCCTGCGCGGATTTTCAGTAGCAATCTATTTTAGACTTTAATCACGGTTCTGCAGTCGCGAGCACGACACTGGCATCATCCTCGATCTGAGACCGGATTATGTAATATTGTACTCCGTTCTTCTGAACACTCAAAATTAATAAAAATATAGTCATTTTTCGTCGGGGCTGAACATTTAGGGCTCAACGTTTGTGCATTTAAATATGACGAAATATTTCACTATCACTATCAGCCTCAGATGGACCAGATTTGTTTAAAATTTTTAAATCGCTTCTACGCGGAAATGGCGCAGTGGCGATAGATCGCTTCCCGAGGGAATAACGCGAGTTCTGCATAAAATAGTATTACAAAACCAACAATTCTTATGTCCTTTTAAAATTAGCAATATTAACTTTGTGGTTAAAATTCAATTTTTTATTTATCATCTTTATTTTATTAACCACTTAATTGAGTTTAAATACATCTACCGGTTTCGAAAAATACCATTTTCTTCTTCGGGATGTCATAACTAACTAAAAACATATATTATTAAATAATAAATTAATGTATTAAAATCAATTTTGTCGAAAAATATTGTTTTTGCGTCACCGGGATTCGAACCTGGATCTCTATTTCCAATCTGGGGAAGTACACTACCAATTGTGTTATAACGCCAGTATTTTTCATGACAAATTTTCGAACCTATATGTTACATTTTTTCAAATGAATACACCTGTCGTTCCATTATTTGAAAGCCGTCTACATTATTTTTACAGAATCTCAAATACCTTTGAGTAAACCGACTGCAGACGCCAGAATTATCAATTCATTTTTATTAAATTTTGGACACATTGATACAACGTGTGTTATTAAGGAAAACACATTCTTATTATGAAGTTGTAATTATTCAGAATATAGGTCTGTGATATTTAAAAAAACATATATTATTATTTCTTTACCAGAATCCATTTTAAAACATAAAACTAGTATTTTATACAAATAATAGTATAGGAAGTTTACTCTTAAATTCTAAAGACAAAGATGATAAATTTAAAAATTCTGGTGTCTATAAACTTAGTTGCAAGGATTGTGCTGCATTTTATATTGGTAAAACGAGTAGAAATTTTAATATAAGAGTAAGGGAGCATTTGAGATGTTTGAACAATAGTAGGTTTTCAGAATTTGCTAATCATTTGATAGAAAATGGTCACGGTTTTGATAAAAAATTGGGATTGTTAATTTTGCATGTAAACGGTGCTGGTCACAAATTAAATAATTTGGAATCGTTGGAGACAAATAAAGCGTGTAAAACTAATCAAAAAATTATAAACAACCAACTGAATCTACGAGTCCCATTCTAAAATTTTTTCCTAAAAATTATTCGACTAAATTTGTATTAGGTAACAATTTGAGTTAGGTACTAAATTTATTTTTTAAATAATCGTTGTTTTTTTAAAAATAGATTCTGGTGAAGAAACAATAATATGTGTTTTTAGTTAGTCATGACATACTGAAGAAGAAAACGATATTTTTCGAAACCGGTAGATGTATTTAAACTCAATTCAGTGGTTAATAAAACAAAGATAATAAATAAAAAAATGAATTCTTATGTGATTGTTGGGCGCCTGTTTTGCGCTTACTACCGATTATGCAGTGAATCAATGTTCGAGTGTTCGACGCCAAATAAGAAGAAAACCGAGCGGCCACGGAGTACGAGATGATCTGGGCTTGTCGACTCGCAAGCGTTCCGCAGCACCTAAAATCAATTGAAATAACAGTAAATGATAAAACAGTCACAATAACCTAACTTAACACGAATATTCGTCAAGTCTAATCTATCAATCAACTCCTATTTAGATGCAGTAAAATTTCAGAACATGAACATCCTAGAATATCGAAGAACACGTGGTGACCAAATACTTATTTTTAAACTACTGCAAGGCCATATTGACTGTCCCAGTCAATTATAACTAATATCCCTCCATATACCATCTAGATCGACCCGGCAGTCCGTACTCTTCCATATTCCTAGAAGTAGAACAGCTTACACACAAAACCTATTTATTCACCGTTTAAGAAGTTAACAAATATTGACTTTTTCAATATTAGCCTAACTACGCTTAAAGAGTTCTTTTTATGAACCATCACGATCTCAATGTTAACCGATCATTCTACCTACAAACACACCTTATTCTTAAATTATAACAACAATAGTTTCAACCTCCCCACCCTTTCTCCCACCTTCTTTTTTTTTATCTTCTGTTTTATTATGTACCTATTATGTTTATTTACACTGTCAAAATCCCTTAATTATTTAAATTAAACATTATTAGACCAACACATTCATATTGTGAAGTTGTAATTATTCAGAACAGACGGTCTGTGATATTTTAAATACGAATTAAATATATTAATTAGAAAGATATACATATAACATCAATTCTTTCGAAAAATATTGTAGTTGCGCCACCGGGATTCGAACCTTAACTTTCCTAACGGAGGAAGGTATGTTATCCAATAATGCTATAATTCTGGTATCTGCTCTCAGATTACTCAAAGGCATTTGAGATTAAACGATTAAATGTATTAATATCAGAAAGGTAACATATAGGTTCGAAAATTTGTCGCTAAAAATATTGTCGCTGTAGCATAGTGCACCTTCCCCGGTTAGGAAAGAGTTCCCCAGGTTACAGGTTCGAATCCCGGTGACGCAACAACGATATTTTTCGATATAATTGATTTTATATGTATATTTTTCTAATTAATATATTTAATTTATATTTAAACAAAAAATTGAAACTGAACTAATTGCATAAGTTTCTACGCAATTAATAATTAATACAATTTATTTTAGTATGTATGCACTTGTATAACTATTTTTATACGTCCATTCGGTACCGCATGCGTTGAGTAAATAATACATGGATAATACATAGATTTTACTAGGTATCTTGAATAACAATAACTTGAGGTGTGATTCTTTAGACTTGTGCCGGAAGTTGTATTTTGTATTTGTTCTGTGAAAACGATCGCATTTGTTGTAGTGCGTTAACTGAAGCCTCTTAGAATCCCAGCCATTTCTGTAATTAATAGTATTCACACGTACTTAATACGTCTGGAGGTTCGCATTTCCGAGGCATCCAGTTTCCTCTCATCCATCATCCCCCGACCTCGCGTTTCACTTCAACCGGGAGTTTAAAAAGTTATCAATCTAAATTTATAAACGTGTCAAGCAGCGGTAAAAGAAAATAAACCCAATTAATTAAACTCTCAAACAACTATTTAATAAAACGTTTGACAGAGTTTTAACAAAGTTTAAAGTTCCGCAGAGGTGAATCCGATAGATTTGATTTCAAGGGGGGTGTTCAGGTGTTGATGGCTTTCCACTGTGACTTCCGAGTTCTGTAATACGCACAAGGCTTTCTCGCATGAGTCGACAGGATCTATACTGAGGGGGAACTCGTGACGAAGATAGATGGACTAAATTTAGATAGACCTACGTGAGGTGAACGAATGGCCGACATATTTTTTTAAATTATGCGTTGGCAACATTGCTAAAGTGATTTCGTGTTTAGTTTATGGTACAGATCAACGTATGTAGGTATAGACTAAACATAAATCAAATATTATACGTTAATTTACTAATGGTTACATGGGAAGTATGGAAGTCTTGGGCATTACGGGGCTTACGACATGTCATCAACCGGCTTACGTGATCACTTTACACAATGAAACGTTCACCTATCTACCAATGCTACCATATCTATCAAATTTTTGGAAGTTGTATATATGTTATGATGTTGAAACTTTTTCAATTATTTATTACCAACTGCGCTGTCGCATGTTTTTTTGAAAATTTGATATTCATTCTCATGTAACAGTATAGATGTCGCTGAAGCTGAGACTTTTTTTTGACTGAAGTATGAGAATTATCTTTTGTACACTATGCACGAGAAATTAATGAATTTATTTAAGAAGAACTTCCCATGACCGATACCCAAAATGATCTGCTAGCTATGGCTTCAGGCCTTTTATTATCCATAATCTTTTGATATTGGTTAATAAAAGCATGTTTTGTTTTAAGGGAAGATTTTAGTCCCAATAGATTTTACGGGTTCATGATTCTGTCTCTCATAATTTTATATTCTTTCTCCCTTGATGTTCTATCTAACTGTATATCTATCTCTTTATTTCACATGTAATTTTATATTTTATCGCCCTCTTTATGTATATATATATATATAAGTGCACTCTTTTTGTATTTATTGTTAGTTTTAAAAACGACCTGACGAAGATTGAGCTAAGCAAAACCGGTTGACGTATAATAAAATTCGTGGTTTCATACAATGTGATGCGTGGGAAAAATATTAATAAATTAGTTTATTGTTGTAACTGAAATAAAAGGATACATTCTTCAAGCGGGAACGCCATTTTCAATTCTGTCGCCGTAGTGTACCTAGTAGTGATGAGAAAAAATGCAACTCTTGAGTCACTGGTGTGATTGTGATTAGTATTCTATAATATCAGTGATTGAAAACTGTGACTATGATCACAGTTTCTGATATCATAATACACGAAATTGATAAATATAACATTTATATTATTACAACTTAATTTGCGTAAAAAACATATTCTAGTATATAATTAGTAGAAAATTACAAAATGTTAAAAAATATAAGCAAAATTAGATTAGGTATCAGTAAGGCAGCATAAAGATTACCAATAAAAACAGATTCCAATAGATGGCGCTAATCAAATTACGATAGATTTAAACGGCGGCGTCAGAAAATCAATAGAATTTTTAACAACAAAAAATTTGAATCACGAATCACGATATTCCTAGATATTCAATCACTGATAGTGAGTGTGACTCAAGATATCAGTGATTGATTTACGGTACGCGATTTGGAGGTAATAACTTGTACTTAGATTGAAGATCTTTTGTGTTTCATTTCTTTTGACCTCATCATCATCGTTGCCGGTTGAGAGAAACGGAGATGTTGTTGAAGATGGTGTCTAACTTGTCTACATTTCTTGTTTCCTATACGGAACAATAATTTAAAAAAAATGGTAGATAATTATGCATTAATCTAATATCATTTTTAGTACGTTACCGAGAGGTTGTTGCAATATTTAGCTTTGTCTTCTTATTAACGAGTTGAAAATACTAAATAGAATTCTTAATTCCGCGAGCAATATGCAAGGATAATAGATAGCCTGTTATATGAAGGGCAATTTGGTTGGTAGAATATATGCTGGATTACGAGCATACTCTACAAATCGGCAGTCAACTGAATTAGGTATAATCTACGAAATGTTATGGTGGGGGTAGTATTTAATTGCATTTCACAGCGGGTGGGTAAAGCCGGGCTTGCGGTTTGGCAGAGCGGGGTGGGCGGGGATGGTTAAGCAGACGAGGATTAGGGGACGGGGATGGAAGATGAAAGGAAATATAATCTGGCGGTGAAATTATACCATAGAATAGTTTTATTCGCTTGCCAAACCGCATTACTCTTTTCATATATTTGGAAAATGAATTTTTCTTATAATATCACATAATTTTTTTCGTTCTTACAAGTAATCACATTAACTTTATTTAAATTTAAATTTAAAAGATTATAAATAGATCGTTCAATGATCCTTACAGATACTTCAATATGTAATATTTGAATATGTCAAAGAACACACAATTACTGGATTTTCACTTCGTTATTAAACAAATTATATATATCTAATCATAGAGAAGTAGCTATTTTTATTATATTTAATAGATGTGGAAGTGGTTTAAGTGATCACTTTATACAAATATAATATAACGTTCACCATTCTAACATATTAATCAATCAACATATCTATTAAACTTTTAGAAGTTTATATGGGCAAGTGCCCTACATTTGGACAAAACTTTATTTTTCAACTTTGGATTTTTTTATGTGATAAATATAAAATACCTATTGGGATGATATTTGTGTATTTTATATTTTTAGTATAGTTAATTTTACACCGTTTAAGAGTTATAAGAATTTTACTGAAAAACTGTATTTTTGTCCAAAGTTATGACAGGTACTCGTACCTTTGGACATGGGTGTTTTTAAAAACTTTTAATATATTTTTTTATAATCTTCTGAATAACATGAAATAACTTGATAGCTTAGCTTAGCTAATCAGCTTGATAAAAAATATGATGTAATTAATCTTCTTAGTTACGTTTGTTTTTTAAATAAATATTGTACAGCTCCACAGAATTATTTGTATCCGATTCTTGTGATAGAATAAAACTTTGCAACTGGAATATTTTCTTTGTGTCGTTTCGATATGCTCCCTACATGAAAATTGTTCTTGAATATATCACAAGTGAGTGAATTTTTTTTATTTACCAATCACTTGCACATATTACATGTTATAACTATTTTATCTATAAAGGTCTTCATTTTTATAACTTTATTTTTTTCATTCTTTGTAAAATTTTCCTTAATTTGGATTTGGATCACCTCATTAACAGCTTCATTCAAGACTTCAATACCAATTTACTTTTCGGAACTACTAAAAAAAAGGTTTTATTACCCATAAACCTCTACTACATTCGTTGGACGCGTCCAAAGGTACGACAAGCGCACAAAATTAAAAGATTATTAATCGTAGAAATTTACGGTTAGAAAATAGGCTTATACGACAATATGTAAATAGTCATTAAAAATACTTCATCAAAATAGGTAAAAAAATTGTTTTTTTTGCAATTTTTTTTCAAATTTGTTAAAAAAAACACTATTAATAAAATTAGCGATTTAAGACAATAGTGAAAATGGTGAAAATAGAATACTTGTATATTTTTAGTGAATTTTTATGTTGAATTTTGCCAGGGTTGGGTTACATTATGATACAGAATTTTTTTCACTCGACAACTTTTACAACCCACCCACGTTTTTTGTCATTGTTTTCATATTCCATGTTTCACTACACTTTCTGATTTTTGAAGCACCTTTTTTTCATTGAGTAATCACGCTGACCTGGACATTCGAGCTGACGGTGGTCAGTGCGTGTCAGCTCTCGGGACCCGGACCCACCGTCTCCGAATATTCTAGCCCAAGGTCGCAGCCATCACAGAATTTGCCAGCCCAACAAGCCGCCATCTCACCAAAAAATATCGCCAAGAATTCCCGGCCTCTCAAATTGTGGTTCTTATGAGCCTCAACTATTCTCTTCCGTGTTGGCTAGTTCAATTTCCTTTAAATCCAGTCTCGATCCGTTCTCGTAAAAAAAGTGACATCTCCGCCATCTTGTTACGCTACTCTGCCCTCCTTGGTCGATCAGCGAGCTTCTCACTTTCTGCTGGATCGCAGCCAGTCTCGTACACAGTGCGACATTTTATATCTGACGTTCTTGGTGGGCCCTCACGCGTAACGCCATGCATCACACATAATATAGAATAGATAAAAAGATAATGCTGCTAGCGTAAAAGAGTTAGATCGAGGTAAAACATTTGAAAAATACACACAAGTGTTACAATTTAGAAGATATAACAAAGTATTTTAAATATAATTCATGCAATATGAAGCACATGGCTTTCAAGGTCAAGAATTATGAAAAAAGTGACGCGAGACAGTGTGCGGCGTTCGCGATGGGTGTTTAAGGAGTAGTACAAACTTTTCGAACCAATATTGCTTAAATTTTTTTAAAAGACCCCATAAATTTGAATGTAATCGTAAGGCCACAATGGAATAACAAAACAAGTGCAGCGGAGATTAATTTGTCAAATATCTGGGGCTGAGTGAGGTGCAACTTAATTCGGATTACATTAAATTGAACAAAAAGCTGTCTCACTCATGAGAAAAATTTCCTTTCTAGTAAAGAGCGATATTATTTTAAAACTTTGATATCTAGGTATAATATGATTCTTCTCTTTCTAAGTGTATAACTAAAAACATGTCAAAGTAATGTGTTCGTTTATCATTTTCAACGTATATAAATATTTTGCAAAAAAAATCAATTTCGAACACGAAATGCCAATAAAATATTGACGTCACATTCCAGGTTCCGTGGCCTTTCCGTTAAATGTCACAATTCATCACGTGGGCGTGTGAATTTACGGCGAGATCACAGCGAGGAGTCTGACGGACGCGGACAGAATGGACCGTTTCCGTTTCTCTTTGAAATATCGCGTCTATAAAACAGTTATCCACAGGAATAGTGTAACAATCCGACTTTGTATATCTTATATTGTGTTCTTAAATATACTTGAAAAGGGATGAAGATATCATAAGTAGACTTTTTGAGGTCTATCACCTTCACTATCAACAAAACCTCCGACAGACCCTGAACGCAACCTGCATATACCTGGGTGTAAAACTAGGCTCTCATCAGCCGCAAAAACATGTCGGTAACGACCGGATAACAGGTGCCAAATCCTCTTCATTAGCAATTTTGCACTTATTTTTGATTAATTAACGTGTGAGCGCCCACCATAACATAATATATAAAATGTCACGCTGTTTGTGGAGCTCATCGCAGTCGAGTTAGCCAATGAGACGCCCGCTGCTCGGCGAATAATCTATGGCTTGATGCAAGCTGCAACTTTTTTCTGCGGATCGTGACGAGTGAGGTCGAGAGAAAAGAGCTGACAAAGTCATCTTCAAAGTCAAAGTCATGGAGGAGAAAAAGAAAAAAAAAGAGGGCGAGGCTCGAATGAGCCAGAACGAGATACTGGGCGTTCATGGTGCTATTATTGCTAATTTAAATTGCGCCTGCGCATTAGTAATGAAACTGTGATCACAGTCACATTTTTCAATTTTTTTTCAACACTAGAGTTAATATATAACCGGTATAAAAAATAAAAATAAAACAGTCTGTCTTCTACAGAGAACTTTTGAGAACTAAATGAGTTATTTTTCCATAAAATAATGTAAGGACAAAGGGATATAAAATAAAAAAATCAACCCCTCCTTTTAATATTCAAACAGAATTCTACTTTTAATATCTAGCTGTACAATTTACAAAATGTTCTCTGTGTAACTTTAACTGATGAGCTTTGGAGCTAAATGTGCTTCGTATTTCAAATATTTGAAACTCCTCCCGCAAGAGAACAATGTCCACATCAAATATTTTCAACATAAATTATAGTTGAAACAATTATAATTCTCTCCGGGTATTCCTTATAACTATATATATATATATATATATATCTATGGATAACAAAATAATTGCTTGAGATTTGCTGTGGCGTGAATGATGAGAGCCTCAACCATCCACCTTTCACGCACTCTTTTCATTATGATCGCGGCGACGTATTATGTATGTTATGTGAGTCTATTATTGCTTGAGCACAGCTACAGCTAAAAATACGTAATAAAAAATCTGTACCGAGGGGTGCTTGATAGAGATCTTGTTACGATAAATATTTCCTTCTCTTTTCTCGTAACTGGTTGCTCAGCGAGAACATGACACTCGGCAGGATTCAGGACATTCTCAATGTATTGGTTCGTCGTTAAGTCAGGATGGTAGCACTGCCCACCAAAAGGATAGCTTTCAATAGAAGAATGAATATATATTGGCGATGTTTAATGATAAACGTTAACAGAACAATTGAGCCTAATATTCTTACAGACTAACAAGAGCTTATATATACTAGATAATTTTTATAAACACATACAAGGACTCTTGATTACAGAATTGTGGTATAGAAAAAGCATGCACTAAAATACGGTTGATCTCTGTTAAGGGTTGCCACTAAAAAGAGATGCTAGTTGAAATCCATAGGCGGCTTACCCGGGGAGGTGGCGTCATTCCAGACAGCTGGTCCGGTCCCTGGTCAAGTTGACGGGGCGACGAACAACAGCCGCAGCGGTGGAGAAAACATTTCGATGTCAATCTTGGTAACGAACGCTGGGTGTGGGTAAGCGCCGCTCCTATCCGCGCAACGATGAGGATATTGCGTCGGTTTCTTTTGCTGATTTGAAAGTATTCGCGCTACCATTATGTATTGAGAGGGATACGCATTAACGAAGATGCGTGTACCCACAATTCTTGACCTCGCGTCGAGTCAAATTCGAGACAGCCGCTACGCCCATATACGCGAAATCATATTTGAACACATAAAATTATCTTTCTAGTAGAGCCAATACCGTGGCCATGTTTTATTTCATTTTAAAGTTCTATACTTCTAAAAATAACGCCCTTTATATTAAGGAAAACACATTCTTATTGTGAAGTTGTAATTATTCAGAACATAGGTCTGTGATATTTTAAATATTAAATTAATGTATTAATTATAAATATATACATATAAAATCAATTTTGTCGAAAAATATTGTTTTTGCGTCACCGGGATTCGAACCTGGATCTCTATTTCCAATCCGGGGAAGTGCACTACCTTTGTGCTATAACGCCAGTATTTTTCTTGACAATTTTTCGAACCTATATGTTACATTTTTCAAATTAATACACCTGTCGTTCCATTATTTGAAAGCCATGCCATGCGTCTGCAGTCGGTTTACTCAAAGGTATTTGAGATTCTGTAAAAATAATGTAGATGGCGCAAAGGTAGTGCACTTCCCCGGATTGGAAATAGAGATCCAGGTTCGAATCCCGGTGACGCAAAAACAATATTTTTCGACAAAATTGATTTTATATGTATATATTTATAATTAATACATTAATTTAGTATTTAAAACACCCTTTATGTTTAGGGGCCATCGGCGGAGATGTCTGAGTTATTTTCCCTTATTATTATGGTTCTAATAAGGATATCTAAGTTACACGTGTACATCAATAGAGCCTTTTATCAGACCTTAAAGACCAATCCTAGCTGTAAAATAATTAGCAATATTTGAATATGTTCAAGAATACACATTTACTGGATTTTCAGCTATTTTATATTAATGGAAAAGTATTATATTAAGTGAACATTTATGCAATGTTACGTTCACCATTTTACCCAATCAACCACTACACTATCGCCATCTATGGACTAAATTTTATATTCATTTTTCCTGAAACATCACATAATTATTTTTATGAAATTATTTAAAGTAATATTTTTTATCTGTAAAATGTTTTTTAATATTATAATATATGGAGAGTGTAGGAGTATTGAATTGTTCAACTGAGTGGTAAAATTCTGATCTAAAGTTCGCCTACCTAGGTCTGGTAAAAAGGTCAAGAAACAAAAGGTTAATTACTCGATGAATATGTAACAGGGTAGTTAGGAATTTAAAGGAATCGATTACACAATGTAGTAAATTCCGTGCGCAGCTTTACAAAAACACATCTCTCTACCGAGAGAAGTGTCAAGAAAAAAGCGGAGGTGGATTATCGGCGGTCGTGGACCTTGAGACTGCTCCCTACAATTGGAAAATAACCACGGGCCTCTGGCGCCGAAGGTTGTATTCAACCTACGCTGTTTCGCTCGAGTGCGCGCCCCGGCTAGGGCGCGTTTTGATTGGTAGGTGCGTCAGCGGATAGCTACAGGGTAATATTAACTAAAATATATAGATCATGAACTCCTTGAAAATCACAAGAACGAAGTCGTGATGCAGAGTAGCAGTCATACTTTTATTCTTCAACTATTAAAATTTTGTTATTAAGGAAAACACTTTGTTGTAATTATTCATCTGCGATATTTTAAATACTAATTAAATGTATAAATTAGAAATTCATATAAACATAATTTAATAATTAAGAATGCGTTCTCCTTAATAATATATAAGTTGTATCAATTTGTTCAAAATTTAATAAAAAATTGCGTCTTATACATGCAATCGCATCCCTATATGAAGGAAGTTCTGCGTGTGTAAGAATCAATGGAACATTCACAGCATGGTTTGACGTTACAAATGGTGTCAAGCAGGGTTGTGTAATGTCTCCATGGCTGTTCAACTTGTGTATGGATAAATGTGTGAAAGAACTGGAATGTATGAATGTTGGAGCAAAAATGGGCGATTTGTTTGTATGCTGTTTATTGTACGCCGATGATGCAGTATTATAATAATGGGGAATAACGAACAGGAACTACAGAAGCTAGTGAGTAGAATGTACGATGTATGCAAGGAAAGCGACCTCATGATGAATGTTAACAAGTCGAAAGTGATGGTATTCGAGAAGGAGGAAGGCAAGACACCGTGCTAAATACTTGGAGATAATGAATGTTTGGAACTACTAGATGAGTTTGTATATTTGGTAAGTATGTTCGATAGAAACGGAAAGGCTGAGAATGATATCAAAAGAAGGGTGACTGCAGGAAATAAAGTGAACGGCGCTTTGAATGGAATTTGCGGGACGGGAATTTGCCAACCAAGGCAAGATTAGCGGTGCACAATGGAGTCCTGGTGCCGACATTGATGCATGGAAGTGAGGCCTGGAGCTGGCAGAAGAGGAACGAAAGTATGCAGTGGAAATGAGATCACTTAGGCGTATATGTGATAAATCTATTTATGACAGAGTAAAAAATGAAGAAATAAGGAAAGAATGTAAAGCTGATGTTAGTGTAGTGAGTAAGATTAAGAAAGGATCACTTAGGTGGTTTGGTCATATGGAATGGATGAATGAGGAGAGAATGGTAAGAAAGATATATGAAGCAGGTGTTTGGCATGACATGTTTGGCATGGCAAGTATCAACTATCGGCGAGCTTGTATGAGAAGATGTATGAATGTGGATGAGGCGAGAATTGTGTGTCAGAGAAGAGGAGTGTGACGCTTTATTCTCTCTCCTTACCCCCGCGGGGAAACTGCGTCATGGTAAGTAAGTAAGTGAGTCTCCCACCGGATTACTCAAAGGTATTTGAGATTCCGTAAAAATAAAGTAGATGGCTTTCAAATAATGGAATGATAGATGTATCAATTTGAAAAGTGTTATATATAGGTTATGTATACTGTGTGCTGTAGCATAATCGGTTAAATCACATTCCCCGGGCCGGAAGTGACGCAGGTTCGGATACCGGTAGCAACAACAATATTTTTCTATAAAATTGATTTTATGTGTATATCTTTCTAATTAATACATTTAATTTGTAATTAAAATTTTGGCATTTTGTGAAAAGATTAATTGGAATGCGATAAAACAAATAGATACTCTTCAAAATAAACAAGCTTGGATTGGGTCAACAAAGAGTGGCTATAGGTAATACGGAATGTAGACAAAGACAAGATGGTTATTGTTGTAAGTTGGCGCAAAGTTAACTGTTAAAACGTGGCTTATTATAAAAAATATGTATGCTGTGGACGTCGGCCAAAAAGGGAATGATGTTCTGATAGGTAACTGTTCCGTGTTCGCAGATAAAACCAGCGCCCATGTATGATGGTGCCATCTATCGTAATTTAGCGGCAACATGTAAAAAGATAAAAAGCATCAGATATCGTAATGTGTCCCGCAGTAATTGTTGTTTTAATTCACACTTGAAAAATGTGAGGTAAGTAGGAACCTATCAAACTCAACTCAAATTTTTTTAATAATGTGAAATCGTTTGCATGCTTTGTTGAGTTATATTATACTTTACCATTATTGAAACGTTCAATAAATTGAAATGAATCTAGTTTTAATTGGGCGAAAACTAATTAATTTCTACGTGAATACTTAGAGGATAATTGACAAATATTCGCTTTGTAAGAACATTATATAATTAGAAAATAATTATTTACCAAATCACAATATCTTCCTTTGCAAATGTATGATCTTCAGAATCTGTGAAAGCTCTTTCATGTGGTATTATAATTATTTGGAAAATATATAATATTAGTAGAACTCATTAAAACGAGATTCTAGAAAAAATTTCAGCGGAGTATCACAAGGTTCTGAGTAAGGCTCATTATATCCTTAAATTGTATATGTGAGTTTGGAGATATGTGCGATATTATAAAAGTAAGATATGTATGTGTACGAGTGTATATATATGTGTGAGAGCTCGATACCCCAATTATTTCACCGGGCGATCACGTGTTCATTTCATCATGATCGCGAAGATGTATTGTGTGAGTGTGTGTTGCCAGATTAGAGCACGTTGGAGGTGAGAAAGACTACGGCTTACAGAAATGTGGAGAAATGCGGCCAAATTAAGTAGTTAACGGGGTTTGACGAGTGGCACTTAAGAGCCGGCTTCTCAGGCAACCGCCTGGACTCAAAAAAAGATGCTCAGAAACAGATAATGCAAAGTGGAAAGTTTGATGTATTGAATATTGAGCATAATATGAAATAAAAAAGAGTTGTCTAAACAATTTGAAGGAAACCCGAAAGGGTCCCATCCTATCCCGGAATCGTTTTGAGTTGTTTACTCTCGCTACGATTCCATTGAACAAAGCAACGCGTGCAATATTTTACAAAATCTTCAAAGCTCTTAGTTAATTGGTCACGTTCCGTTAGTAATTACTAAACCCTTTAGTGAACTTTTTTTTTATTATATGTCATAATTATTACACTCAGTTATTAACTGTTACAGGTTGGTTCCGGTATCATCGTACCAGAGCCGTATCTGTAAAATATGTATCAATTTGACACGAGACTCGTTATCATATTAAATTCAGAAGACAGCCAGAGAGAAGCTCTAGAAGTCGTTCACCCCTAAAAGGGGAAAGTAAACGTCACATTTATGTTTTGAAGTTGCAAAACTCGATCGACATACACCCTGTCCAGGTCGCAAGAGTGTGCGAGAGAGGAGACAGTGGTGTGATCCGTTAGGTCTCCATAGTCACCGCTCTTTCCAGCATAGTGCATCTCAGCAACCCCCAGGGGGAGACCCATACCCTAATAAATACCCTAAAAAGTCAGAGAGTCCTTTAATTTCTTAATAGGCCATTGAAATAATAACTTAATATTGATGAAGAGACGTCTTAAAAATCCATATGCTTACTCACACTGAGGAGAAAGTGTTTTCATGTTCGCATTGCACTTATTCTAGTAATCAGAAAAACCACATAAAAAGTCATATTCTTACTCATACTGGGGAGAAACCGTTTTCATGTTCTTTTTGCACTTATACGCATAGTAAGAAAGAATACCTAAAAAATAACATGGTAATTCAGATGCGTACACAACGTGGGGAGAAACTATTTTCTTGTTCACGTTGCACTTATTCGCGCAACAGAAAATAAACTTAAGATTACATATGCTCTCACATAGTGACGAGAAACCGTACTTATGTTCTCAGTGTTCTTATTCGTGTAAGACGAAAGGATACTTAAGAAACCATATGAAAGTGGGGAGAAATCATTTACATGTTCACAATGCTCGTATTCTTGTAATGTGAAACAGTTATTAAAAACCTATATGTTTTCTCACACGGGGAAAAAACCTTTTACATGTTCGCATTGCACTTACTCTAGTTATTATAAAAGAGATATAAAAATACATCTTCTTACTCGTACTTACGGGGGAAAAACCGTTTTCATGTTCGCATTGCACTTATTCGTGTAATCGTAAATGCCACTAAAAAGACATTTGCTTTCTCATTCCCAGAAAAAACTGTTCTCATGTTCGCAATGCTCTTATTCGTGTAATTGTAAGAGTGACTTGAAAATACATATTCTTACTCATACTGGGGAAAAACCATTTTCATGTTCGCATTGCGCTTATTCGTGTAAACAGAAAGCCCACATAAAAAAATATTTGCTTACTCATTCCCATAAAAAACTTTTCAAATGTTCGCATTGCACTTATTCGTGTAATCGGAAATGCCAATTAAAAATACATTTGCTTTCGCACACATAACAAGTGAATATAATGCGTTGTACGCTGGAGACAGCCTGGAGATGCTGCTAAGGCACGGAAATCAAAGACCCAATACAAATTTAGCTAGCAGAAAGCATTCGGCTAATGTTGATTTTTATGATGGCCCTTTCGCTGTCAATAGTAGCCGCTGACCGACTGCGGCCAGTGTTTTAGTAAAACTGTATCTTAACACCAAGGAAAAAGAAGCACTGTCAGACCTAGATATGAATGAATTTAATCGAGAATGATGCGGTCACTTTGATTTCTGTTATATGTAACTAGTAAATTATTAATCTGTAGCGATCGGAATTCATATTCACCGCCATCTCAGTCGGCATCGACGCTAGCGACAGCGCTGCCGGCCGCTACTACAAGCCTGGCTCGATAATTCACCGCTAAGCAGTCTCTCGAGTTTCATCGTTTCACAACGGGGGACTTGCCGGCCCGCGCGCGCCGAGCGAGACCACCGACTCTCTTCATTTCATTTCATTATACACGTGCACCTTCTACATATTTATTCATTTCTTTAATTTTATCTGTCTTCATTATCATATCCATCACAATAAACACCTCAACACGCAACGACATATCTTTCATTTAACCACCGACCTAACCCCCAAAAATCCAACCTAATTATATAACTATAAGTGACCTACGACTGTATAACCTACCTATAATATTCCTAACTTTTCTATGAATCAATACTAATTTGTTAATAACACCAATGTACGGAAAAATCGATTTTTTGGTTAATATAAACGTCTGTATTGTTTTTATATCAGAATGAACGAGTATGAGAGAAGAATTGAATCGAATATATCTCCCTAAACATATGAAAAATATTAAGCTTCACAATCATTTAAAAAAAGCAATTAATTCCTAGTTAAAACATGTCCATAGCACTGCCAACTCGTCAATATGTACACACGCAGTGTTGTATTCATTTTGTAGGAGCTGAACATCAAGGATAGATTCTTAACTATTTGTTTAAGACAAATCTCTCAATATTTTGGGCATCTTGCGAGAAAAGAAGATCCAAGATAGATTTCCTTATTATATATTGCGCTTTCCCATCTATTATCTATGACTTATTGGATGTAGTGTCATTTGCCAATAAAAATAAAGTAGCGAAAAAGTATAACGTGCTTTTAATATCACTAGATTAAGATTACTTAAATATTTTCTTTTATATTCAATAACACTACGTAAATATATATTCAACATATTTTAGCGAAATCGTACGAGACTGGCAGGTATATTGACACCTGTCATATTTTTTTTAACTACGGCGCTTACCATAGAAATATGCACTTTCTTAGTCGCAATGTCTAAACGAATATTTTCTTCTTTATAACATTTATCTCTCCTATTCCACCTGTCATATTTTTTTTATCTATGGCGCTTACCATAGAAATACGCACTTTCTTAGTCACAATGTCTAAACCTAAATGAATTAGATATTTTTAATTAATGGCCTTCGTTTTATTTTTACCACACAGATTTTATTCCTTATCCCATTTTTCTTTTCCTTTTCTCTCACCCTCCCGTTCTCTTGGAATATTTTCTTCTTTATAACATTTATCTCTCCTATTCCACCTGTCATCTTTTTTTTCTATGGCGCTTACCATAGAAATACGCACTTAGTCGTAATGTTTAAACCTAAACGAACAAGACATTTTCAATTAATGGCCTTCATTTTATTTCCTATCCCATTTTCCTTTTCCTTGCCTCTCACCCAACAGTTTTCTTGGACTTCTTTATAACATTTATCTCTTTATAACATTTATCTTTATTTTAACATTTATTTATCTTCTTTATAACATTTATCTCTCCTTTGTTTATATTTTTATTTTCAACTTTTTCTCTAACTTTTTTCCGCATTAGAGTAGAAAGTAGATTAAAGTCCTTTTAAAATTATCCTCACTGTTTACAGTATAGTGTACTTTCTGAGAAAACATGTAACTGGTTAAATGATTGTTTTCCTTTCATTATTATGTTTGTATTTACAGATAAACTGTATGTTTTCCTAATAAAATAAAAATAACAATGTCAAAATGACGATTTTTGGTTATGTTTGCGACCTAACATTTTTCAAAATCTGCTGAGATAACAATTCATACTATTCTGTCTTTACTTAAATGCACATTATGCTGATAAAATAACATTTTAGTGTTTATTATTGTCAAATACTAATTTAATGTATTAATTATAAATTTTTACATATAAAATCAATTTTGTCGAAAAATTTTGTTTTTGCGTCACCGGGATTCGAACCAGGATCTCTATTTCCAATCCAGGGAAGTACACTACCAATTGTTTTATAGCGCCAGTATTTTTCATGACAAATTTTCGAACCTATGTGTTACACTTTTCAAATAAATACATCTGCCGTTCCATTATTTAAAAGCCATCTTACATTGTTTTCACGGAATCTCTAATACCTTTGAGTAAGCCGACTGCAGACGCCAGAATTTAATTTGAAAAAGTGTAACATGTAGGTTCGAAAATTTGTCATGAAAAAATTCTTAATATTTTATTATTGTCTATTCGCGATTCTTATAAATCATCTAGATGTCATTTTTGTTCTTTTTAGAATAATTTTAATTACATCGAGATTTTATTTTCGGGTACATAGATTCTATGACACCAATGGCTATCTGCAGGGGCTAGCAGTTAGTCGATTACTTATCTGCTAGTCTGTAATAAAATTAATATGTTGTCAGTGGTTCGCGCCTCGTCCAGAACTCCAGCAAGTTAGGCCTATTTTATAGCACAAGCTTAGTTTGAAAATAATAAAAATATTAGTGTGACATGTATTCCAAGTAAGCATCTCTATTTAAAAAAAATAAATTAAAAATAAATAAAAATTCCGTGCACACAAGCCATAAAGGTGGCGGAGACCGGGTACGCGACTTCTGGACACTCATAATAGCAATTATTGCAGCTACTCTACAGCTGAATTGTACTTATAGCTCATGTGTGTGGAGAGTAAATGTTCAACTAACCGTACCGATTTGAACAGGCAGAGGCACTAGATCCCACTAGCTCACACTGAAATACCTCGTATTAGTCTGATTACTTACAATAAAAACTCAAGCAAGAGTCAAATTAAAAAGAAAAAGTGACTCGTGAATATTATGTTCCAGCCGATGTTGAAATGAAACACAATTTTTTAATTTGGTTTATTAAAATTATTTGTAGAATATAACACGCGTGATCTTTTAACAATGTTTTTGATAAAATTCGCGTGTTATTTCAGCAATTTCATTTTTAATATTGTCCTTTAGCATCGGAATTGTTGTCGGCTTATTGGCGTAGACCTTTCCTTTCAAGCACCCCCACAGAAAATAGTCCGGAGCCGTCAAATCAAGTGATCAACTTTTTGACAATGTGCGGCTGGGAAAATTTCAAGCATAGTTCTGTTGAATCCACATGTGTTGCAAGCTCAATCGACCCAATTCGGCCATCAAGAAGTTTTCCAACATGTGACCATAGCGATCACCATTTGTTCGATCTTTATAACTATCCGACGAACGGTGTTCGCCGTGTGCGCAATATGATTACGACGTAGATATAATTCCAATCCTACTGGATACAAGGTACTCCTTTCCACTACCCTCTCCTCCTATACCAGAATACGATATTTCTGTGGTGTGTTCTCTGTATTCAAGTTGAACCTTTGATAGCGTTTTTACCATTGGGTGTGTTGTGTTGATTTGCCGCCAAGTTCATCCTGCCATGGAGCGAATTATTGGCTTGTGAAGTATCGTACTACTGTGTGGGCCGATACTGTCTGATTGTAATTGAGTTCTCGCTACCGTGCGACTCGATTTTTGACACTTCGCGCTATCACCGAAGTGTATATGTCCAAGTGTACAACGTGCTGAACAGCGTTATACGTGTCTCGAGGATCCAGCGGAAGAAGATTCTGGAAGGAGTATTTCACCAATTTATTATTATTTCCCCACCCCCTCGTGTAAACATCATTAATGGTTACAGCATTGCTATTATTATTAAGATAAAATATTTTAATAACTTCAACACATTGTTGACGCGCTAAATACACTATGATAAATTGTAATAAACTACTCTCTACGACTAATATAAAAGATTTGACAAATGTCTGCCAAATCAAAATGGCGATGAAACAGAATTGACCTGGATATTCACCCTGTAGAAATGATTCTTCATCATCATCACTTTCATCTCCTTATGCTTAGAAGAATCAAACGAATGTCTTCATGAGGAAAAATGAATCTTCCATACATTGGGCATGTTGCTAGAAGACATGGAAAGAGAGCCTTGAGAAATTGGTAATCACGGGGAACATACAAGAACGGAGGGCGCATTATAATAAGTCACGTCGCACTAAACAAAGCCCAAGATCGCAAACAGTGAAGGCAGAATAGATGATCACGAAGTTCAGAATATCGAGGTCGATAAGGTGCTTCCATCTTTCCCTGTCTTTCGCCGCTTTGGTATAATACATTTGACTTTGGTAGTACTCTTAGACAAATGAAGACCCGAATACTATTTATCTCTTTAGTCTGGACCACCAGTCTGGGTCGCCTTCTTTCCGAAGTTGCGAAGAAGATAGTTGTTCCTCTGGTGGAAGACACCTTAATCGAGGTTTTTCTATGCCGAGGGTCTGCCTTATCTCGGTCCAATAAATGTTCGATCTGAATTAAGTGTATTAATTAGAAAGATATAAAACCAATTTTATCGAAAAACATTGTTGTTACATCACCGGGATTCGAACCTGGATCTCTTTCCAAACCGGGGAAGGTACATTATCCAACTATGCTACAGCGATATTATTTTTAACGACAAATTGTCGAACCTATATGTTACCTTTTTCATATTAATACATTCATCAAAATTGATTTTGTATGTATATCTAATTATTACATTTAATTCATATTTAAAATATCACAGACTTACGTTCTGAATAATTAAAACTTCACAATAAGATTGTGTTCTCTTAATAAATGTTTGATCTTTACGATCGAAAGATCACCAATAACCGTGCGCGCGCGTGTAAATGCGACATATGCGGATATAATGGCTCCTAACCCATTACCTATCTGTTTCTCTCCCTTCACTTTATATCTCAGAATACGACCTTTTTTTGTACCATGGTCTATAGTTTTAGACTATGGCAGTTAACGTTTGCTATTGGAGTACGTTAGACTGTTAAGTTGACGAGTTATCTTTCTGCCGTGCGAGAATGACAAGTTGGATTGTGAATTGTCCTGTTTTGATGGGTTGATTGTTGAACTGTTCATCTTGCTCTTGTGTGGCGCGAGTAGTGCTCACTTCGTGCTATCAACGACTTGTTCAAGTTTGAGAATGCTTCGTGCTGATCGACGAAGTATTTATTTATGAAGTCAGAAGATCTGTGGTCACAGTGAAGTAAAATCCAGATAAAGGAACATTGAGGTGTGAGTAGGCCGTGTTCTTTTTGGTGTCTGGTTGACCCTCGAGGCTCCCTATTTCTATTTACTTCCATCCGTCTTACCTCCGTTTTCTTATCCCGCTTTTATTTCTTCGCGATCATATGAGGTCGGTCGGAGATTGCACTTACAATAGTGTTAATCTTGATACCACCCTAAGAAAAATCATTTCAGCTGTTTGGATTCTTGATTTCACTCTTTCCATAAGGATCTAAATTTGATGGTTTCATATTAAAGTGGGCGTAAAGATAGTCAGTTTGGGTTTAATTCCTTTACCATCGCACTATAAAAGGATTTTTTCGAATAATTTTTATAAAATCATCACGATTTTGAATATTTTTTGGTGTGTTCAAATTAACAAATCCGCACGCCACTAAAACTATTCCCCGACACGACCTCCACGAATGGCAAATGGGTGGGACCAATTAATCACACTTTGCGAAGACACGAAAGCTCAGACGAAATCTGACAGTTCAGCGGTTATCAAGATTGCAGAAAAGCAATTTGGCAAATTTCGAGTAGCACCACACTCGAGTTAGGCAACGTACAAAATAAATAGTACATATTTTTATTCACTGAAAATTTTATTACGTATTGTAAATTGTACACGTGCGTAATTTGTTTAACTGTATCTTCGCAAGGACAGTCGTACGTTAACTGATCTATAAAATAAAATATGAATCGAAATTGACTAACTTGGTAAAATTAATTTTTCTTGTCCTTTGTTATAGTCTTGGCAGAGCAGTCGTGGTCTTAATGTTGATGATACCGTACTATTCGGCTCCATCTGCAGTATTCCTGATGGCTTCCTGAAGTGAGCATTTAGTTTGATTACAGACTATTCGATCTTTATGATTGTCTTTAGGATCATCGATCGTCATATCGCGTGCGCGTGTGATATTTTTCTCTGGTGTTCTCTATGGTTTTGGATCAGTTGAAAGTTGAAGTTTGAACTGACAATTATCGTTTACCAGTGGTATGGTAGGTTGTGAAAACTGCATGGATTATCTCTCTGCCGTGTGGGAATGATAAATTGACTTACTGAGTATACTGTATGTGTTTCGGTTTCTCACTGTGCGTGCTGAAACCTGTGTGCTTGCTAGTGTGCTTGTTGTGTCACACTTCGCGCCATTAACGAACTGTGAATTAAATAATACTTCGCGCCATTACCGAAGTGCATGGACAGATTACTTCGTGTTCTGAAGCTAGAAGACTTGTGGCTCCAGTGAAGAAAATCCAGAGACTTGAAGGAGCATTTCTCAGGTGGGTCGTGTTTCTTCCTAGTTCCGGTTGTTTCTTGAGCCCCCCTGTTTCCTATTTCTGTCCCTCTGTTAAATTCTTTTCACCCTTTCTACATCTTGTATTTCCTCAACCCCCTTGTTCAGATATAGATGTTACCTAATATGTCGACTCTGCTTTGTGTCACAAGCCTCTTCATTATCTATTCATCTTCCTGCGCCCTTGTTATCCTAGTGGCCGGTGTATCCGTGAAATAGCTTCGATAGTCAGGTTTTAGTTTACTACTGGTAACGAAACGAACAGAGTATCCAATTCCAGATTATGTAAAGTAAAACCACGAACCTGGTTTGTCTGGCCTACACTTTACCGGTAATAAAACGCGATCTATATTTTGCTCTTACCGCCATCAATACATCTGTCATCGAGGGCATTCCGATTAGCTCTGACGCCCGCAAGTTTTATAGAATTACCCACACAGAATGTCATGTGCATACTCTGCATTTATAAGGTTAGGTTAAGAGATTAAGTCATTCGGGAATAAATTTGATGTATCTGAACATGAATTATTTGAATTATTATTTATAGATATTAAAATTTTATATTTATTTATTTAATTTTGGAACATGAGAATTTAACGTTTGAGAATCGAATAAAATATGTAGTCAACGTGGTAACGAATGTGATGTACTTTTTTCTTTACATATTTTCTGAGATTACTCTTAGAATGATTTTTGAGGAGCGGATGTGGCGAAAAAAGATATTTAGAGATTTGTATATAATATAACCATCTTTTTAGATAATTATTTTTTAAATCGACTGGAATGTTCCAGTGTGATGATTGAATATTCTATTTGTGAGGCTAAAGGCTTTTTCGTTGGAAAAGGCGTTAATGAAACAGCGGGGTTTTTTTAAATCCGATCTAAAAGATTTCTGAATTTAAATTCAATGTTCTCGCAATATCCATAAAAACTATTGATCCTGTCATAAACCGAATTGGATTTCTTTAGAGGATCTCACTTTTTAAAATATAAAATGGTTTTATTATATCGCATCTACTGTTTTTCGTTATCAACTCTATACAGAGTTGGCATTTTAGTAGCACTTTTAATTCAAAATTATCATTGTCTACGTTGCATCGCTCTTACGGCGCAATGATGGCGCTGCGGCGCACATCACGTGACTCGATGTGCGCGTCAGGCCTGCGCAATTGTTCTGCATCTCAATGATACTCTGTATCCAGTTTGTTGACATGTAGAATTTGCGCTCCACGTATAAACGAATATTTAAATTAAATGTAACAATTAGAAAGATTTAAATACAGATAAATTTAATTTATTGAAAAAATATTATAACTTTTAAATACTAATTAAATGTATTGATTAGAAAGATATACATATAAAATCAATTTTATCGAAAAACTTGGATCTCTTTCCAATCCGGGAAAGGTGGCACACAGTACTTTCGACGACAAATTTTCAAATTAATACATCTATCGTTCCATTATTTAAAAGCCACCGAATCTCAAATACCATTGACTAGATTGACCTGCGTTCTGAATAATTACAACGTCACAATAAGAATGTGTTCTCCTTAATAATATATAAGTTGTATCAATATATCTAAATTTGAAAAAAAATGAATTGTTAATTCTGGCGTCTCCTATCGGATTACTCAAAGGTATTTGAGATTCCGTAAAAATAAAGTACATGGCTTTCTAATAATGGAACGATAAATGTATCAATTTGAAAAGTGTAACATACAGGTTTAAAAATTTAAAAAATCAAAAGTACTGTGTGCTGTAGCATAGTCGGTTAATGTATCTTCCCAAGATTGGTAAGAGATTCAGGTTCGAATCCCGGCTGCAACAACAATATTTTTCGATAAAATTGTTCTCATTAATAATTATAATTTCACAAATGATAATGTATTCTCTTTAGAATATAATTTTTTTATTTCAGTAATTAAATAACTTGGAAGCTTAGAACCTGAGTGGCTCTTCAGATATTCTGAGAAAGGTCAAAGTGGACAGTATCCTGTATCGTAGCAGAGAAAATATTGATTTCAATAATAAGCGATCTCCGGGTCGGACGTCTCGTGGAATAGATTTTAATAATTCGGATTGTAAGTCGGAATTACCGTAATGTACGGAAGGAAATTTGGAGACGGATAGAGGAAAAGGTTGGTGAGGGGAAAGGAATTTTTTCGAAGGACCAACGATCTCAGGGAACCGGGATTTAGGAGAAATGCTCGCCTTACCTCAAGTATGACCCCTCCGAAGTCCCTGCAGTAGTCATCGAAATCATGCCATTCACGAGGATGGTCGACGATCTCCGCTGCCGACTGAAGACCGTCATGTCGCAGTTCACCCACGGCATACACAAAAACAAACAATATGATCACAAATTACAAGATTCCAAAGTATAGTGCTCCATCACAATGGAGATAATTGGTCCATAACGTGAATGATATCACGTTGTCGAGATCAAACAATTTTACAGTATTAATCCAATGACACCGAAGTAAACTGTTTGATTTTAGACTCGTGGATGCCCGGTGGTGTGTATGTGAGCGAGTGAATCAAACTCCGGAACACATCTTGTGGCATAGCGGGATAATAAGGGATGCTCGTGATCGCATGATTGGAGGCTTAACTGGGTTCAAAGATCGGCCTGATCAGTAATGCGAGGGATCTCAAGCTGTATAGGAATTTCATCAAAACGTGGACTACAAGATGGGGAATATTAGGCAGATGACGACAAGATCGCGTCAGCGAGAATGCAGACACTTCACTTTTAATAAGTCAAATTCTCAAAACAAACAAAATCGTGTGCAACTTCGTTGGCCTGTACCGTGTGTGACGTGACTCATACATCATTGTGTTTCATCCCTTCATGGGAGAGTGTACTTGATAGCCCTTTAATGGCTGTCTTGTACCCACTGGTCACTTTACTTTCGTACATAACACTTGATTATCTGTTTGTTAGTAATGTTGTTATATACTTGTATTTTAAAATAAATAAAGATAGCACTTAAAAGGGCGCAGGAAGGCTTAAATTTAGATCTCTGTTCGTTTTCGGAAATTTTTACATTACTTTTGTTTCTTATCTCCTTTCTTTCGTGTTTATTAATTGTATATTCTGTAGTACTATGTGTGGAACCAATAAATAATAATAATAATAATGTGTTTATTCCAGCGCGATCAGGTTTTTTTTTTTAAAACCTGATTCGCCATAAAGATAATACATATTAAGTTATACAATAAAGGTTATGAAATAAATATGCTGGGAAAAAGAAAACCAAGGAAAATATCAATAAATATAAAAAAAAAAAATTTTAAAAAGTTAATAAAAAGTAAAAAGTTCACACATATATACACACAAAATATAATTATTACATATATAACTACTTCAGTCACGGCCATTGTTGTATATGTAGCTATTTTCAGCTTTCCATAAAATAAGTTGAAACTTCTACAACGATTTCGGAAAAGGGTGGGTCCCCCCCTTCTAGTGTCCCTTTATTAGTGACGCCTCGATAGCGTCGGGTCCCAATTTACACTGAGGGTAAGCATCCATGGTATGCGCAGCGCCAATAAAGTATTCGATTCGAATTAAAATTAACAGATTTTGATATTGTTGTGTCGTAGTGTCGTCACCCTGAGCGATTTCGTGACGTGTGTATGACACGTGCTTCAAGCAGATAGCATTGTCGCTAACGCAGCAGTCGTACGTTATTATTAGGTGGAATTCTCTTAGCTGTCATGTCTTGTTTGATCATCATTAGAGCAAGGTGCGTCAGATGATATGTGCTTTAGGCATTTATGTTACGAGACGCCAAACGATATTGGATAATACATAATGATAAAGAGCTTTGATACGTCAGAAATCTTTCGGAATCAAAACCCATCTTTAAATTAATTATCTGCGGTACCATCTACGAATTACGATACAATGTAAAATGTACAACGTGCTTTCGTTGATCATTTAATCAATTACATAATTATATTTATTAAAACTATGGAGGCCTATCTCCTCCACAACCTGCACGCACCCTGAATACACCGAGGTGCAAAAAATATGCTCTCGTTAACTGTAAAGGTATATTTGGTACCAAACCAGCAGACGCTTCACGTATTTACTGCTCATATCTCACCTGTTGTATCGCGCAGAATTACTCGCCGAGGAGGCTCCAATTAATTGATACAAGACACCTGTCAATAATTTAAAGGTGTAATCATCGGCGTGGCGCCAAAAAACCCGTGGCATAGATATCAGGAAAACAAAGAAGTCTTAGTAAAACGTACAGCGGCGGCTTGTCTCCGTGTAGGTACTTGCAAATATGACTATATGTATTGTTATGAATTTGAATATAAACAGTGTATGAACACCTTTTGTGTTACATTTCTTTCGACTTCATAATCATCTTCATCATCGCCCTTTGAGAGAAGCTGAGATCGACGAACCAACTTTGTCTACATTTTTATTTCCTATACGGAAAACCTGTTATTGGCCATCTATTCGTAATAAACGCCTATCCACTGTCAGTTATTTATCTTGTTTGTCCAACCTGTTCTAGCTACATCTATATAATCAATATAATTCTCAAATAAACTCAGTAGAGAGCTGGGAGAAATAGATCCCAATCTCCACACACACAACCTTCTGATAAAAATAATTTCATAGACAACAGTCACACATAAATAACCATAATTGGTTTAACCATAAGTGGCATACTTATTATTGTTGTGGAGGCCCTGAACTCGCCTTACAGTTATCTGGTTGTTAAACCAGGTTCTCAACAGCCGTAAACATTCTTGATACCGATATCAGAGACAGGCTACAATAACATTTAAGAAAAATATTTTTTTTTTATTAATATTAAAAATATAATACAATTTCAATAATCAGTGGATATATACATATATTGTAACATGTTTTTTCTCTATGAGAGTAAGACTCGTGTATAGAGAAGGAGTATATTAGAGTTAATTTATGTTTTAGTTAGTCTGTGTACAAATTTTTCTAATTGTGATGGGGAGATTGTTAAAAAATTTGATACCTTGATTAATATATTTATTTTGAGTTGTTCAATCATCGTTTACTACAGCTTTAACTGACTTAATAGTTAGTAGAATTACTATATTAATTATTGATCTGAGTTTCATAACGTTTTTTTATCGCTGGATCACGTACATGAGTGTTAACCGCGCAGTATACTTATACAATACGAACACGTACGCGTGTGTCAGTAGGATACAATGAAGCGTCTTTAGTTGAGTTTAAAAAGCGCATATGATTCAATAAAGGAACAAGAGTATAATACATGGAATTGGGTCTGAATATATAAATACAAAGTGTTTCAAAAGTTTTTTCATAATAAAATAATAATAATGGATGAGTTTAATAAAAAATGTTTATTTTGCATTTACGTACAGTCCCTGGGAATTTATTTATTAAAAAATATATTTTCTAAATATGATCCGTTATTTCGCTGGCACTCTTTTAAACGGGAGGCAAAATTTCTGAGAACTGCTCGGCACCTATTCTCCAGATTATTGATCCAGACGTATTGGTCCAGATAGTGAGGATTGTTACTGTATACCTTTGATTTAAGGTAGCCCCATAGGAAAAGTCCATTGGTGTCAAGTCGGGGTTACGTGGAGATCAGTTTATGTCACCTCATCGGTATATTAATTTTCTGGGGAAAATTTCACGAACGACTCGTAAGGACGTGTTAGACGTATGTCTAGATGTGTTAGATGTTGCTCCGTCCTGCTTAAGCTAAGTGTTTCGGTTAGCCCCAGCTAATATTTACAGTGCTATCGCATGATTGGAGGCTTAACTGAGTTCAAAGCCTGATCAGTAATGCGAGGAATATCAAGCTGTATAGGGATTTTATCAAAACGTAGACTGTGAGATGGGGTATATTAGGCAGATGATGACAAGATATTGTCAGCGAGAACGCGGACACTTCACTTTTCATAAGTCTGGCTTGTACAGTGTATGGCGTACATCATTGTGTTTCGTCCAAGTCCCTTCACGGGAGAGTGTAGTTGATAGTTAGTCCTTTAATGGCCGTCTTGTACCCACTGGATTATGTTACTTCTGTACATAATTCTTGATTATCTATTTGTTTCTAATGTCGTTATATACCTGTATTTCAAAATAAATAAATATAGCACTTAAAAGGGCGCAAGAAGGTTTATATTTAAATCTCTGTTCGTTTTTGTAATCTCTTACATTACCTTTTGTTTTTTATCTTCTTTCTTTTGTTTTTATTAAAATTGTACATTTCGCGTTTCTGTAGCACTGCGGGTGGAACCGATAAAAGAAGTTGAAACTTCTATAAGCTGGTGTAAAAATTTTTTTAATCATCTCCACATATCGCTCTGATTTACGGTTACTGCGAGACTTCTTTGGTCTTAAAAAAAGTACGAACCGATTAGTCCTCGCGCTGACATTGCACCCCAAATGGTAACTTTTAGCTAATAAAGAGGCCGCTCATGTTTTTGTTTTGGATTTGGACTCAAATGTCGGCAATTTTGCTTATTTAGGTGGTCAAGTGTGCCTCATCTGAGAACAACATGTTGTTGGTGGACGAAAATCGATCAATCATTTGGTTCGCCAAGTTGAGCCTCTTTGAATTATCAGCTGACTTCAATTCTTGTAGGGGTGAAAATGTAAATCTGTACGCGTTATGCGATGTAAGAAACATCTAGGAACATTTAAGACACTTGCCCTTTTACGAACGGAGAGATTGGGAGTCTCGCGAACTGACTGGCGCACACTCCGAGGTTTTGTCATTGTCGATCCAGTCTTTTCGAACTTCTGTACCCAAGTAATTTTCTTAAAATTCACGCACCCAAGTAATTTTTGTAAAATTCACGCACACAACACGCACGCTTCGCTCCCGTGAAACGCTCCATAGCGACTGAATTCCGCCCCCGCCCCTCTCCCACTCATTGCGTTGATGGAGCGAATGAACAAAAATTGAAAAGACTTTTTCTTTAAATATCTTAAAATATTGACTTTTCTGCAGACTGATGCGCACAAGTCATGATACAAACAAGACCATGATATGAAAGGTAGAATTTTAACTTTTCTAGAGTTGCAGAGTGATACAGAGTCGACCATATGGCTTTCTCAACTTAATTTGACCAGTTTTCAAAGCTTTTGAAGCTACGATATGATACGGTTGTGTACCACCTCTGCGTTTAAAACCATGTATAGGCCAACCATGTATAGTGCCGGAGTTAACTTCTGAGAACGACTTAATTTAATAAACAATATTGCATCGGATCTCCTGGAACGACGACTTAAGAAATGAAAGAAATCTCTGACTTCTATAGGTATTTATTAGGGTGTGGGTCTACTGCTAGGGATTACTGGGATAGACGATTTCGACCGAGTTTTGCGACTTCAACACATAAATGTGACGTTTACTCTCTCTTTTGGGGGTGCATGACTTCTATAGCTTCTGTCAGGCTACCTTCTGAATCTAATATGATAACGAGTCTCACGTCAAATAGATACATATTGTACAGGTATGGATCTTGTACGATGATACCGGAGCCAATCTATATCATCTAATGAGAGTGTTCCCGTAATTTCCTTCGACAGCTGGTTTCCAGGTTTTCGATTGACAATAAGGGCTCATATGTTACATGAACACTGGACTAACCTTTTTATTATACGTACTGATTTTCTGGTCCGATGTTGTTGTTATTTTGGCCGGGTAGATGTCGACCGACCGAAGTGCGCAATTAATAATTAAGAAGTGAAAGGAATCTCGGACATTTCCGGTATTCATTTATTAAGGTATGGGTCTCCCACTGGGGGTTGCTGGGATGGGCGATGCCTGGAAGAGCAGTGACCTAACGGAGCATTCTACTAGCTCTCCCTCGCACTCTTGCGACCTGGACAGAGTGAATTTCTGCCGGACTGTGACCGAGTTCTGCGACTGAAACAGATAAATGTGACGTCTACGCTCCCCTTTTGGTTGCCTTTTGAAATTAATGTGACAACAAGTCTCTCATATTGTACAGGTATGGTTCTGGTACGACGATACCGGAGCCAATGATGATATGACTGAATGTAATAAAATAAATAAAAATATATCTGGGGGATGGGGTGTAAATAAATAAAAAAAATAAAAATACCTTATTATTGGTAACTCGCCTATTCGCTAGAACTACTTCTCAAGCTTGCTGAATCTTGTCGTACGTGGTGGAGGTTGACGGATGTGTTGCTCCCTCTTCGTGCGTCACACTCGTCCGGCCACTTAAAAAATTCACGATCCACAAAAAAAAAAACATTTTAATAAACATCATGATAAAGCACTGTCCCCGTATTAATAAATTTCTGTCACCTTCATACCCTCCGACCAGAGAAATCGGATCACTGCTCGTTGTTCCTTCTTGATGCAAACTGCTAGCGGAGCGGACATGTTTACACTGTAATAACCGGAAGGCAGATGTCTCGATCGGGATCATATTTTGCATAGTCGTACCAAAGCAGTATGACAACCCTGAAGATGTGTTATGGCGAAAGTGTAGATAATTTTTGACTCACCTTCGTACTTTTTTATTTTAATTTATCTGAATCATAATAAATTTATTCATAGCTCTATCCATCCAGCTGATTTTCAAGTCGTCTTATCCTTTCTTCCATGTCCATGCTTCCATTCGCATTCGCCATCTAAGGTAGCACGAACTCGCTCAAAGCTGATTATTTCACTGATGACAAAATACTTTCTCCTGTACAGAAACGAGAAAGTGCAAAACGCCGGGAGAAGTATGAGTGGCCCAAGGCTTGAAACTTTACTCTTTGAAACAGCGCAGCATCTCAAACAGAAGTATGATGGTCCAGGCTGCTCGGTAACTACCAGTCTTGGAGAAAATTCCGACAAAAAATATCTCGAATCGACGAAATAAAGCTCTTTGAAAATATAATAAATTTTTATAGACATTTTCCACGACTGTTTCTTGTCATTTTAATAAGTTTTCAAAGTCTTTGCAAAGATTTTAACTAGCTGTAGTTAGTTGAAAGACTTAGTAAAGTCTTTGAATACTTATCATTTTCATTAAGAGTCCAAATCAACTAAATAAATCAAATTTCACTGACATTTTTTTAATTGAATTATTATATTCAAAGATTATTATCATTGCTATTCCAATTATTAAACTTATTTTAAAATCAAATGGTTACTTATTGAAGACGACTAATAGGTAGATCCAAAATGAGGTGATAAGAGAAAACAAGGAAGAAGAGAGAAGAAGAAAAGATGCAGGTGGAGGTGTATTCTTGAAAGCCGCGCCTGGCCATCACAAAACTCTTCCATTTACTGCGTTCCGCTGCCATCCTTTCGCGTCCTCCCACGTCACCCCCGCATTCCACAGTTTTACCGAGTACAACTTGTGCACAGTTGTTGCGGGAGTGCATGAGAGATGGCACGCTCATTCCAGAGGCGTCTGTGATTCGCGAATCGTTTCACTGGGATGTGAATACCTTACTAACGTTTTGTATTAGGTCGTAATCAATTAATCATATATTTAATTATAATAGTTATACCTTTATTCGGGTATGGGTGACTCGTTGGTGTTCCTTAGGCCGGCCTGCGTGGGTAGGACTCTACCTACGCGCCTACCTCTCACTCTCCATACCTCGTGTTTTGCAACTCCGTTAGTCTGTCCGTGTAAGTGTGACTCAATACATTTTGTGTCTCGTCCACTGTCCCTCTTTTGGGAGTGTTTTTGATGAATGGATCCATGAGTGTCTGCCTTGAAATACTGCACCTTAGTTTTACATTTGTATGTAAAAGTATGTTCTATGGATTTATATTATACGATTTTTATGAATAAATAGAGTACACAACACAAAACACATTAGGGTCATTTTAGACCCACCAATCCATTTTGTGTCTCGTTCACTGTCCATCTTTTAGGAGTGTTTCTGATGAATGGATCCCTGAGTGTCTGCCTTGAACTACTGCACCTTAATTTTCCATCTGTATGTAAAATTATGTTCTATGGATTTATATTAAATATTTTTTTATGAATTTATTTATTTATTTATTTATATATATTTTGACATCCATATTTTTGTAGTTACAGAGGTGGATACATAACATACATAATACATAGTTTAATGTGTGGGATGGAGTAGACTTCACCTCTGATATATACAGCGTTGTCCTGGCTACTTTGCTAGACTAAAGTCTGTGTTAAAGTAGCCAGTTTTTTTTTTTTTTTTTTTTTTTTTCGTGCTGTTGTGGTGTTATTTGAAATAAAAAAAATAAATCAAATATGAATAAAAAAGTAAGAATAAAATTAAAAAAATAAAAGTATAATAAAATAAAAATATAATAAAAATATGTGGAGTGGGAGTGTTGTAGGACTAGTGAGTTATTAGTAAAAGAATTGTATACATTATAGTAAATTGTTGGATATCCATGCTTCTGATTCATCTCTACCTGATTGAATCATATATTGGGTCCATTTTTGTGTAATCTTATAGTAATTGTACGATTTCCAGTTGGTACTGAGTGTATTGTATAGTTTCGTAGCTAGGAACATGTAGAATCTTTGATAAAATATCGTTGTTGCTCTCGGAACTGGTGTGTAGATGTTTGTTGTTTGTCTAGTGTTGTGTCCATGATTTATTGCTTGGGGAGAGTTGTTATTAGTATGGAAGTATTGAACGAATCTCAACATAAAGATTTGTCTTATATCAAGGACATTGTACTCTTTAAATATAAGGTCTGATGGATATCTAAAGGGACGACCAATTATTACCTTGAGAATTGTTTTTTGTGCTTTTTTAGCCGACTCCAATATTGTTTTTGCTGCTCCTCCCCAAACTAAAATAGCATAATTAATTAAAGAGTAGCACAGTGCAAAGTACACCGATCTCAAGAGTTTGTAATCAACTATACATCGAATTCCTTTAAAAAAGTAAATTAGTTTTCTTATGCGTTTTGCTAGATTCGATATATGTTCTTTCCAGTTAAGATGATCATCGATCAGTACTCCCAGATGTCGAATAATTTTGACTCTTGTCAGTTTTTCACATTGGCATGCGGACGCCGTGGTCTTGTTTGCTTTGCAGTCATGAACGACGAGTGTAGGACTTTGACGTGGTCTTGTTCTTTCGTTAATACAGAAACATATATATTTTGATTTTTTTGTATTAAGTGATAGGAGGTTCGTATCAAACCATTTTTTCGCCTTGTTCAGACCATCCTGTGCACGAGTATTGACCTCTTCCCAAGACTTAGAATAAAGGTAGCACTTAATAAAGAATAGAATTAGAATAAAGGTAGCACTTAAGGGAGGACTGGAGGGTCTAAATTTTAAATCTTAATTGCTAATAATCACATTGAATTTCTTTTCCTTTTTCGTTTTGCTTATAATTATATTTGAATTAAAGTGCTGTATTTTTATTAGTTTTGATGAGTGGGACCGACAAGTAAGCCCTAGCTTCTAAACCGGTCCCGGGAAAGGGTGGGTCCCCCCCCTTCCAGCAGTCTTTCATAAAAAAAGTTACACCTTTAAAATATTACTTTTTTATAAATTATTTATAATTTTTAAAATTTTATATTCAGTTATATTTTACCGTTTTCTATAACATCAATGATTTTTTTAGAGTGCTGGTTGGGTCTGTGCTTGGAATTAATTATATAGTACAGAAGGCGTTGCGCGGGTGTAGAATTCGCAACCCAATCGTAAAATTCACCCTTACCAAACACTTCATAACTATAACCTTAAAAATGCGTTTAGTTAAAGTCTCTTGGATTTTGTATATTCCTCCAAAAAACATTGAGAACAGGCGAGAGTGGAAAATTCTGTAATTTGGTATTGGTGGTACACTAATGTCCCTGTTTATGTAAATGCCTTCGATAGCTGGTTCCAATACATCCCATGCTTCGACCCAGCTAATAGAACAACAACATCAGATGAGAAGAACAGCAAAATTATAAAGGTTAGTGCAGTTCATATATCATATGTGTGCTTATTGTTCATCGGTAACCTGGGAATCAGCTATCGAAGGCATTTACATAAACTATAGTGCAATATCATTGTTGCTTATCTCTTGTTCACGTCGTTATTTTTATTTTCTACCTTCTGTTTAAATATGATCTGCAATGTACTGCTCATGTGGGTTAAATCTGTCGGTAGTAGTGCGTGGAGAGTGAGTCTTCCTATATGTTTTTCTTTTGTGCCGTCTCGTTTTTTGGAAGGGAGTCCCTCTTACACCTTGTCTATCTTGTCAATTTTGTACTCTTTCAGCAATACTATTTTATTAATATTATTTTATTCTATTTTACATTATCACTTATTTTATTCATCATGTAATTGTTGTATATATTCTTATTTACTAATAAAGTGAGTCAGCTCGGGACAATGAGGGCAAATTTTGCTTTGGCAGTTGTACGGTATCGTCCTGTCATATAAGCGAGGCGTTATTGAATAGCTACCTAGTAGCATTAAAAAATACCAACTAAGCGGCGAATGAGTAGGACCGAGATAGGAGCCTTGAGGTTATTGCATCGGTCCTGGGTAAGCGGTGAGTCCACACGATTAGTGGTGATATGTCTCACTAGAGTGACACGGTATTATTTATCAATAGAAAACCCAGGACCAGGATTCATTGCTATCAAAGGTGTAAAAACGCGAACAAGAACTGTGTTCTAAAATTTCAACTTGACGACAGGCAAAATGAGTTTCATAAAAAAGTAAATATTGAGAATCTCTGTGCACCTTGCACTCCGTAATAGTCAAACACTCTTAGGTCAGTAAATAGAAAGGCTTCACGAAGGTGACAGACGTCCCGGGACTGGAGGCTAAACAGAGATTCTTCAAGGCCTCCTCAGAAACGTTCTCGGTGTACTGCGGACTTTGTACTCCGAAAATATTATTTCAAAGTGCGACGATAAATTCACCCCTTGTTAAAATTAAAAAATTATTGTGAGATCGTTTCTGAAATAGCGTTCTTTACTCGTATGATGTCATCAAATGTTTAATAATGAAGCCTATAAAATATACTTTATTTTCATTATAATTTTTTGATCAAAAGCAGACGAGTGGAACATAACGGCCGTTCAAAATCTTACGTGTTGAGTTTTCTGGACCATTTAACTTCAATTTAATTAAAAATATGATAGAACATGCCCAAACCATTAAGGTCATTAAAAAGCAAATTTGAATGGGGTCACTTTGTATCCCGCTCAGGTCCTCGAAGCGCGAGATCTTGCACTTCATAACGCAGGGAAAGATTGCTGAAAGTCGGGGCCTTGAAAGGAGAACATCGTGGAACCTATGGCACCATATACAAATATTTATTGAGTAAAGTATGTTGTATCTATGGAATGGATGGCAAGATGACTCGCGTGAAAGAGATAAATGCATCGCGGTCTCCAACCGTTGAGTCGCTAACATATCATACTGACTTGTACTGCACTGTACAGAGACATTCAGATTAAATACTATTGTTACAAAGTACAAGTAGTATTCCGTCGATCGAATCCTGCATACAATAAGGAACAGCACAAATTAAGGATATATAACATCTGCAGTGCACGGAATAATAATAATAATAACAATACATAAAAGCTGAGGGGTAGAGGGGCAGAGACGCAACTAGTATAGTACACAAAGCTACCCCTCACGAGAAACAAGACGGGAACAAAAAAAAAGACTTAAAGAAGGTGAGGTAATGGTTTACTGAGTCTACTGTAGAGTTGCAACGGGCTGTAGTTAACATAATGATGATAGCCATCTTCCGTTGAGCGGATAAATAAGAAGAATAAGGTACTTATAGAATTACATCCGAGTTTAAACACAAAGTTACAAATTAAAGAATATTTAAGGGTGACCAATCAAAATCACCGCCGCTCCCGGCTATCCGATGATGCGGGCAACATCTATACCTTGGGACCAGGCTCCGCCGAGAGACCGTGCATAGTCTCGCTCCAATGGGTCTCCACAAATAAATTTTTCTAATAATTTTGTATCATTAAGTCAATTTCATCATCGTATTTATTTAAACTAGGTACTAGATTTAAAAAAATTATAATTTAAAAGCATTTCAATTATTTGACATATAGTTTTTAGTTAGTTTATTTGACATTCCGATGAAGGAAATATCAATAGGTTGGTGTACGAAATTGAACTTATATTAAATTTATTAGTAGACCACATTCTTAAATATGAATTAAATGTATTAATTAGAAAGATATACATATAAAATCAATTTTATCGAAAAATATTGTTGTTGCTACCGGGATTCGAACCTGGATCTCTTCCTAATCCGGGAAAGGTGGCACACAGTACTTTCGACGACAAATTTTCAAATTAATACATCTATCGTTCCATTATTTGAAAGCCATGGAAAATTTCAAATACCTTGCTACCGGGATCCGAACCTGGATCTCTTTCCTAACCAGAGAAGGTGCATTATACAACTATGCTACAGCAACAATATTTTTAGCGACAAATTTTCGAACCTATGTGTTACTTTTTTGATGTTAATACATTTAATCGTTCCATTATTTGAAAGAGCCATCTACCTTATTTTTACAGAATCTCAAATACCTTTGAGTAGTCTCCTAAGAACACAGTTGTAATTATTCAGAACAAACGGTCTGTGATATTTTAAATACTAATTAAATGTGCTAGTTAGAATGATATACTTATAAAATTAATTTTATCAAAAAAATATTACTTGTTGTGCCACCGGGATTCGACCCTGAATTTTTTTCCAAGCCGGAAAAGGTGCATTATCCAACTATGCTAGAGCGACATTATTTTTGACGACAAATTTTCGAGATTTTTTAAAATTAATACAACAATATTTTTCGATAAAATTGATTTTATCTATATATATATATCTTTCTAATGAATACACTTAATTAGTATTTAAAATAATTTATGTTAAGAAATATGTATGTAGGCATGAGACATGTGAAATGTTCTTGGAATTTACGTTAGAATATTAAACTAGACGTCAAGAAACTTTACCGCGCAGTAATATTTCTTGATTGAGTCTAAGTTCTCGAGTTTAAATGGTATAATGTCGTTTGCGGAAAACTTTCCTATTTCTGGACCCCTTTTCATAATCTAATGAAGACTTAACTAGCTGACTGGGGGTTCAAGCAACTCGTTTAAGGGTTGAAATTCTACGTGTACGTTAGTTCCGATATGCTTTGAACGTAATAAGCCTTTTACCTGTAACCGTTAAGGGTGTCATATCAACATATTTGCACGGTATGTTTCTGTTTTTGGAATTCTTCTTTGTTATAATTTATTTAGCTGTCTCATGGGACTGGACATTCATGACCGCAGTCACTCTCTCTATCCTTTGACATCGCCGTTGTGGTCCAGTCTGCTGGGCACACTGGTCCATCTTCACATATTCTCGATCTTCCCCTCCGTTCTGTTGGCTTATTCTTCTCGCTATAAAGTCTGCACTGTAGCCTTCTTAATTTTATCTTCTTAACCTTTCCTCTCTGATGATGTAAATTGAGTTAACATTGCCTCTAATTATGTGAATATCTCTATAAATATACTTAGCACAGAGCTCATATTTTAGGTATTCTTGTAATAAAAGGCAGCTGGAGGGAGGAGAGGGGAACTCACCCTTTCCCGGGACCGGTTTAGAAGCTAAGGCTTCCTTGTCAGTCCCACTAATTAAAGCTAATACGCGACTTTTATTCAATGACATATTTAAATACATATATGCAAAACGAAAAATGAGAAGAAATTCAATGTGGTTATTAATAATTATCGCAAAGATTTTAAATTTAGACCTTCCAGAGTCCCTTAACACATACTCTGCGGTGGTGGGCCAGATATGACCCGGGTTTTTGTAAAAATATGAACAACGCTTAAATATTTGTTTAGTGCTGTTTTCTTTCTAGCTAATCTTTTAATAAACATTTATAAATAATTTAAGACACAAAAAAATGAAAACTGACCTAAGGCAGTTGCTTTTATGGGATTATCTCTCACCGCACACGCTAAATCATATATTGTCAACCTTTAGAGCATTTTTAAAAATTCTTTTATTAGTCTCCTTTCCAACATTCCGTGGAGAAGGTACACAAAGGATTACAGGTATATATCTACATGTTGTGATACAGTCCAATTATTGAACACAAATTTATTTTGTTTTGACTTATTTTCATCTGGCGATAATGTACGTATTTACCCAGAAAGGGTCATCAAAGGGCTTTACAATATTGTTGTTGCTGTTGTATTATAATTATAAATGTTGTTTAAAAATATATTATGGTTGAAAAATATTTACTTCTATAAATATTTTGTTAAAATTATTTTCATTCTGTTTGTGTAAAAATAAAAAATACTAATATTTAAAAAATCAATTATAATTAAATGAAGGTAAAATATTTTTAACCGCTGACACACCATCAGGCGGTCGAGTTGACGAGAAGATCACGTATTCAGTGGATGCTTGTATTTGGTCCGAACAGGCCGTTCGTTAATGCGCAAGAATACATACATTATTCGTAATATTTTTTATAAAAACTTTGATTTTTTAGTAGAAAGATTACGGCACATCATACTATTTCATTAAATCATATTAAAAATAATATATCTATAATAAATCTCCCAAAAAAGGGTTAAAATTCAGAAAACTGAGGTGGATCTAAAATGACCCACCACACCCTGACGTGTTTTGTGTTGTGTACTCTCTTTATTCATATAAATCGTATAATACAAATCCATAAAACATACTTTTACATACAAATGTACAACTAAGGTGCAGTATTTCAAGGCAGACACTCAGGGATCCATTCATCAAAAAACCTTCCAAAAGAGGAACAGTGGACGAGACACAAAACGGATCGAGTTACACTTACACGGACAGACTAACTATGTTGCAAAATACGAGGTATGTAGAGTGAGAAATAGGCGCGTAAGTGGAGTCCCACCCACGCATGCTGACCTAATTATCCACCTAAGGAGTTCCAACGAGTCACCCATACCCGAATAAATCCTTATAAATATAAAGCAAGATTCGTCCCAAAATAAATTCCTTATATAAAACAAGATTAAGATATTCCTCTGTAATATATTTATGTATTGGATAAAATAATTACAATATATTAGTATTTACCGTACGCTACAATAAAAAATGTTTTCTCGAAGAACCCGACGTGAATTTGTCAATACGTGTCTGTGTACGTGCGGCTTGGTGCAGACAGCGCAGTGCGCGGGACGCGGGGTGCCGATCGTCACTTGACGTGTCTTATCGTTCGTGATGATATTCACATTTATTCGATTTAAAAATGGCAAAAGTCTACATGTACACTGGAGTTTACGGCACCGGAACGCGCGTTTTATTTTATCACCGTAAGGGAAAGGTTAAAGTTGTCATATCAATCTCTGGTTAGATTATCGTGCATCGGGCCGTTAAACCTCGCAGCTGGGGATGGGGATGTGAATTTTAATTTCCATCCCCACAAAGATGTTTTGTGTTCGGTGAAAAATTTACATTAAATCAAAAAATAATACAGAAAAAAAAAATTATTACATATGATAATAATAATTTATTTTTAGAGTTATAGTATATTGTTAGCGAAGTAAGAAACGTTTTTCGGTGCCCTGCCTGCTACACTAGTATTTTACTATATTGTGTAGCAGACTGCTTTTCCGGTATAGTAGTAAACACAAAAAAGATATAAAAATATATAAATAAGGTTTAATTAATTTAATTTCAAGTCAGCCAATTGCTGCGTGACATACAACGAATCGCATTATTGATGTACGCTCATTATTTATAGTAGACATCAGATGTATGTAATAATATCGATATAGTCGCATATTCATGTGCGACATTTTTCTGTGACACTTATTTTTATGCTTTTCTCTGTGAGATTAAGCTCTGGTTATGTTTTTATAAATCTTCTTCTGTCGTGATATCCAACAATTTTTCTGAACATCGCGTCTTAGGGCGGTTAAAATGGTAATCATATTATAACAAAGGGTATTTTTTTTAGAAATATAGAACTTTAAAATGAAATGAAATATATAAAAATCATAGTAATCAAGACATTTTTATGCCATTAGTATTTAAATATGATTTCGCACATACAGGCACCGCGGCTGGCTCAAATAAAGCGCAATCTGGAAGTCCAATTTTCGACCACTTTTTAGAGCAGCTGGGGACGTATATCGGCAATAACACGACGAATGTTGGCATCCAAGTCGTTTATCGTCTCTAGTTTATTGGAGTAGACTAACGATTTCACACATGTCCACAGAAAATAATCCAAAGGTGTTAAATCGGACGATCTTGGAGGCCAATTCACAGGTCCATTATGCGAAATTGTGCGCTCTTCGAATGTTTTCTTTAGTAAATTTATTGTGGCGCGAGCTGTGTGGAATGTTCTGTCGTCTTGTTGAAACCGCAGCTCTTCCACATTAATGCTATTCAATCGGAGAACGAAAAAGTCAGTAGCCATCGATCTACAGCGCTCTCCATTGATTGTAACTTTCTGGCCGGCATCATTTTTGAAGCAACAACAGCTTCTTTGTTGCACATTACGACGCCTCATCTCGAATTACTTGCTCGGATTGACGATTATGTCGACCGTAAGATGAACTTAAGTTTCGCGAACTAAACCACGATTTTCAAAATCAATTTACAAGCTTTGTTTTGCTAAACCGAACTGAGCACAAATCAGCTGTCGCTGGAAAAAAGTGATGCCAATTCGAAAAACAAACATCTTAAAAAAACACTCTTTACATCATCCAATTGGCACTGGTTTATCATAAAATGAAGATAATAATATTGTCTGTCTTTATTGAGTAAATTGTATGTTTGTAAAAAGAACACATTAAAATGGTATGAAAATAAATACCGGTATAGAATAATTCACCTAATACCACTGAACGTGAGCCCTTCGAGTAAGTGTACCTAAGTATGTTCTCGCTCTGTAACAGACAGGCCGATGCTCATTACGTCAAGAACTGAGAAGGGTATAATGTATATAATAAAAGTAAACGCTATGAATACCAGTTTACTATAAATATACTTTAAAACAAAGGTTCTCACGACAATTTAGAATGTTCTCGGCAGAATTTTAAGGTCCGTGCACACAAAATACATTTTTATGAGGTCTTTGAGATTCGTGTCCAACTTTACGCTCGTTGTATGTCAGACGTAAAGTGTCAGTCCATTGACAATGATGCTCCGTTTGTCAGTCGGGTGAATTTGGGTGATATCTGAGTTTGTTTCCAATTTGTCTCGGTTCGTCACTCTTTTCAAATCATGACTCATTCCGTGGACACGGGCTACATTTGACCCCTTTCTGAAATATTTAGAAATTCATAAAGGGTCAATCATCAAAGCTTGAGTCGGCTGATGAGGTAAAAAAATTACAGGTCACGTGTTAAGATTTCAGAATGTACTCCGTCAATAAAAATTCAAGTTGTTTCACGTTGGATTTATTCAAGAGAACTGGTTATAAAATATTTATCGGTGTCTTACATAGATAGATTTTCTGCCTACGTGCTATTTACTCGTATATTTTATGCGGCGGGCGTGGCATACAGGCCGTTATATTATACATAAGAACACGTATTTTTAACATATTGAATAACGTGAGAATTAGTCGCATGTATGGCTGGCAGGTGTTCTTTTCAGCTGTTTAGGGCGGCTTACAAGAAATGTTGTACATGAGTCTTCATGAATTCATATGTTTGTAGGTAGATGCACCATGTACATGGATTTTCGTTTAATTTCGTTATACATGTTCGTAACATACGATATTACCTACAATTACTACCCGGTAGTTTCATTCTTCCCACCGACGTTCAGCGTATTATGTCGTATAGTTCGCGTAATAATTAAGACACGATTGTAACTTGTTTAAATAAACTCAGTGCAACAGTAACTACTTACTGTTGTTACTTACGCTACCGTTTCATTTTGACTATATCTGCGTAACTGATTACATCTCACACGATATTCTTGTGAGATGAGACACCTACATGGACACCCTTCTCTCATCCGTCTGATGGTGCTCTAACAATAGTGCAACATAACATATTAGAAGACCAAGAAGTTAAGTTATGTTAACTAAGCTTATTTTTCTTTATTTGGAAAGTTGTGCAGTTTGACTAAGATATTCCTTGCATAACTTTCTACAACTTCAATTTGTACTGGCGCGTGCAGTCAGTACACTGAAATAAGCTGTCCTTAATTAAATATTTTGAGAAATAAAGCAAAATTAATTAATTTTCTGACAGAATGCTACCATATACCACATCCTTTGGGACTATGTAATTATGCATGATGTACGTGAGATCACGAATGATGATCTATTAAGAAATTAAAGAAATTTTGGATATTTCCGGGGATTTATTAGAGTGTGGGTTTCTCGCTGGGGGTTGCTGGGACAGGCGATGCCGGGAAGAGCAGTGGCTAGAGAGACCTAACGGAGTATTCTACTGGCTCTCCCTCGCACTTCTTGCGATTTGGACAAGGTGAATTTCTGCCGGACTGTGACCGAGTTCTGCGACTGCAACACATAAATATGACGTCTACCCTACCATTTTGGGGGTGTATGATTTCTATAGCTTCTCTCTGGCTGCCCTCTGAATTTAATGTTATAGCGAGTCTCAAGTAAAATTGTACAGGTATGGCTATGGTCTGATGATACCGGAGCCAGCCTATGATGGTATTTTGATAGTAATGTAATAAAATAAAAAAAATATGTTTGGAGAACACATTCTTATTGTGAAGTTGTAATTATTCAGAACAGACGGTCTGTGATATTTTAAATATTAATTAAATACATTCATGGATCAACACTGTTATATTGTAATCCTGTGATTTGTGCAGCGATATTGTGTGAGCCGCGGGTGAAGTGATTTGATATCGCCGTCTTCATTTGGAGGTGGAGATTTGTCCGCCCGCGTGCTGTTGGTATGATCTGGTGTCGTACGCGAGCTTAGGCGAGCAGTCCTTCAGATTACCGATTCCTCGAGATCCATTGGTTCTTCGACTGGATTCCCTATTCCATCATCGACCCTTATCCGTTAATCCAAGTTCCGTTCCTTATTTTCTCTCTTCCTTCCTTTACCGCCCCCTCTTCGGCGATTTCGATTTACGATCGGAATCCGAATATATTTCAATCCGCGGGACACGCGACTCGCAGATCGCGCAATTTTCGTTACGGTAGATCCTATTCGGCGCGGGATCTAGGTTTTCTTTTCACCATATATAAGTAATTTTATTTTAGTTGATTTATAATATTGATAATGGGAAGATGTTCCCGAAAACATATCATTTAATCATTGGAAAAGTTGTGGAATAAAACAGAGAAATATAACGTTCACCATTATAAAATTTTTGGAATTTGTACAATTGTGTATTGGATTTTAATTAAAAAATAAATGTCAGAAGTATGTAAGAAAGAATTTTTGGCGTGTTGTCGAAAGTTTTTGTGATCCTCAACTCCTGGAATCTTACCTTGCGATCGAAGGTATCCAATATACTCATTTAACATGACAAAACATTGGTCTGTTTTTTTACTGTAGATTTTTTAATGAGAGCAATTCGAAGTTTTACAGAGATGCGTTTACATAAACATGTTTGTCTTGTGCCGCTTGATAAGTATTAAAACTTTTTTTTTAACTTTAAATAAATAAAATTAACGTAGCTCTTTGAACAAACTTGAACAAGTCACAAACATGGTTGAATTCCACGTATTATTGTGTGGAAGTTAGTTTTCAAAAGTTTTTCTTCCACTTGTGTCTGCTTCTTCGTTTTTTGTGGAACTAATTTGTAACTGTCAGTTTCCACACGTGACATTTACAGAATCTTAAAGGACTTGAAAAGTAGTATCTCTTTTTTAAAGAGTTTATTCTGCATAGTAAGAAATTATTAATTTTAATTGTAATTAGGCCTATGGTAGTTAAAAATTATGAACGATGTATGTATCGACACAGTGAAGCAGGTATGCTGGTTAATACTGATGAATGTACATGTGTGGGTTTGGCAGATGAATTATAAAGATGGTGGTGTGAGTGAGTATGAGTGCCCCGATAACCATCCATTCACTCACGTGTTCCTTTAATTATGATAGCCAGAGCAAGTTCAAAAAGAGAAACTATTTACGGCTGACACAAGTTTATTGTTATATTACAATTTAAAAATAAGTTTGATCCAAAAATACGGGAAATTTTCGTTTTTCTCATAAATTTTGTATTTTTTCATCAATATTGATACACAAAATTGCGGGTTGTTGATACATCAAATTTACTATTGTTAAAGCATAGATGGAGATGTTTATAGACGCGACAAACAATCATGAAATATGCTTTATTCTGTGCATTTTCTATGGATTTTTTCGCGTAGGTATTCGAAATCTGTCACTTTAATGGTGAAACTTTTTCGTATTCTGTATTAAACAACGAGACCATCGTCGGACGAACTCTCATCACTAAAATAGTGGGATATTGAATGATTAATTGTCGTATACTGTAACTTTCAATGTGTCAATGACTTTAGGAACAGCTGTGAAAAGTCCGCCATATTTGACAATCGATTCTCGTTTTTACTATCGGATATCAGAGAGTAAAATGAGTTTACTACGCGATGTACTTTCGAGAAGTAAATATTTTTTTACTAACGATCAAACAAACCGTTTTCGCAAAATTTTTTACTTTAGTATTTTTTTTACTACAGTAAAAGGTCAGACAACCGGCCCTAAGTAGTCCCCATCAGATATGATATTGTGCCAGCTGTTTTTCGATTCGAAACGCAATTTTCGATTCCTTCAGCGATCCTATTTTTATCTCCTCAATATTGGAAAAATGTCGTCATTCATTTCAGATTTTTTTTTTATCTTCGGGAATGTGAAGAAGTCGCAGGGAGCCATGTTCGCCGAATACGGAGGTTTATGCATCAAAACGGTGTTTTTTTTTTCGACGTATGAGCAGGTGTAATAGTCATGAGTTGTTCGACCGTTCGACCTGGTAGTAAGGACTCAGGTACACCGTGCCATTGAAATCGAAGAAAACAGTGAGTAGAACCTACACATTTGATCTAACTTGACGAGATGGGGTCTTCAGAAAGCTTTCAATGGGAAGATTAGACCTTAGTTTCAACGTAATATCCACACATTCACGTTTCATCACCGGTTCTGTATAGTATATAACAGCTTGTTTCATTCCACCATCAATACAGACACCCATACTCCCATAATATTGAAGGTCCAGGTAGCCTTGCATCATACTTTTCAATCAGTCAACTTGCGTCAATGTGATTATTATCATTATTCACATTGACGCAAGTCGCCGGCCACCAAAAATGGAGTGAGTGGTGGTGGAGGGACGGGTAGATGTTGAGAGAATGGGTACCTTCGATAGCGACCAGGATGGACTCACGGAACCAAAGGACAGCTCGACTCACCTGGTTGGTGAAGTTCACGCCAATGTAGTCAGTAACACAGCACAAAAAACTCCGATGAGTGTCACGTTCACTATAACAAATTCACGGCGGTGTGCGAATAGAGATTTAACACAAGATTTAACCTCCAAAAGGACAACCAGTCGACCCAAAGAAACAATATATACTAAGGAGAATAGGCTATGGGGGTATGAATAAACTAAAAACTGGTGACAATATTATATCTGAAAAAATACGTGTGGAAATATATGTGTTCACCTACAAAATAATAATTAATTTTATTGATTACGAATACGGAACAATTATATTTATACTTGACTTTGTATAATTAAAACCTATGTGTGTTATTTTTACGTCGACCGGTTTCGATACTAACGTATCTTTTGTCAGGACTGCCGTTTAACTGAATTATTCCATGCTAATGATACTTGTGGTGCCAAAATAATAATAACTTCTCTGAATTTTCCAACCATCTTTTAGAGACAAGCCACCTTTTTGTAAAATTTAACGGTATTGATATTTTACATAGAATTTTAATAAAGGCCCTAGATTAGATAATTTAGAAATTGTAGATATTAAAAAATCTCTCAACACTAAGTCTAACATAATTAATAAACAACTCACTTTTCAACATATTCTCTTTTTCAATATCTCTCTGTTAATTAAGTCCTTACTTCTACAAAGACTTTGCCCACGTCCCGTAATTGATGTCGTTTTATATTATATATATTAATATTTTCAGCTGTACACCAGTCCTGACGATGATACGTTAGTATCGAAATCGATTGATGTACAAATAACTCACAATGGTTTATATAAAGTTAACTATAGATACAATTTTTAATATATTAATGTTGTTGTCGCGCTCAAACGACAACAACTTCGTTGCCTTTCTCGCCGAATTATTCGTCTTTAGTTTTGTAATATATTTCCACACACTGTCAACTCTTGAGAATTTATGACAAATTGAGTAGATATCTCTTCCGTTGTTGACAAGAATTGCATATCTGTGGAACGTGTAAGAATCTTCTAGAAATCCTCGGTTTATTTCGAATTTACAGATGTGGAAGGTTTGGAAGCTTTTTAGGTTGGGTGGAGCTTTAGTTCCAGAATACATTTATATTACTTACATACTGTTATAAATATTTTGGATATTTTACACATGGATTTTAAATTTAATTTAATCAAAATAAAGCACTTGTTTTTTGATTCTACTCATTTAATTAACTTGAGACGTGTTTCGCCTTGCAAGTGCATTATCTCAAAGCTTTATTTTGGAGAACTGACAATTGTTGTATTTTTCGTCATTAGCCAAAAGCAAAATGTTGCTGCAGTAGATGATGTGAGGAATAATAACAGAGTTGTTAAGACTCAGTACTTAATGAATCTCCTGATCCTTCCCGAGAATAAAACTTTTTTTAGCAATCTTTTTAGTCACGACGTTATGACGTCAAACAAAGTCAATTATTTTAATCCAGATTGTAAAAATTATTATTATCATTGTATTAACGTTATTGAGATATCTATAAAGAAGTAAAGACTTGAAGATTTGAAGTCCGGAAGCGAAAAACAGACGGTAGGTATGATCTGTTTGCGCTTCTGTATGTACACAATGTAATAATTTTTCCGGCGCCAGGTAACAGTCGAGTCACGTCTCGGACGGAGCGCGACCCTGGGGCTAGACCCTGGACCTGGGCGCTAGACAGAAGGTGTCCCTGTACAATACCAAGAACGTGAAGATATTTCAATTTGTTAAGTTCTCTTTGAAGATCGCGCCGTGAGTTGAAATAAATTCATACCCATTTGTGATTGCAAAGTTACTTTATGGTACCATATTATTATACTTATTCATAATAATAAAATACTTTGTTTATACCACGGTTTATTAATAAATCGACATGTTTCAAAACCAAGTTTCAATGAAGAGGATAATATTTAGAAAAAGGAGGTCTGTAAATTATTTTGCAATGATTGCAATAATTTTTATTTGCACTTTTATTGCAGAAATTTTGATATTACAATTAAGAAGCCCTTAATATGTCTAAATAGCAACAATTATTCTGAATTCGCCAATCAGCTTTCGACCGCAGTGACTAAATATTCTTGTTCTAAAATCTATCTCACGGGTTCTTCGGCGACATATTGATGAATATTTTAAGGATTTTTTTCTGAATGCAGTAATAATTACACTGTGATCATGAAAATAGGTTATCTCCAGTGTCCGTAAGCACATGCCTATTCAAGTCTCCTTTCAGATTACACGAATAACTGCACTGTGAACATGAATAGAGTTTCTCCCCAGAATGTGACAGCTCATAATATTTTGACGATCTTTTCTGATTGCAAAAATAATTGCAATGTGAATATGAAAATAGTTTATCTCCAGTGTGCATAAGGATATGCCTATTTAAGTCTCCTTTCAGATTACACGAATAACTGCACTGTGAACATGAATTGAGTTCCTATACAGAATGTGACAGCACTTAATATTTTGACGATCTTGCACTGTGAACATGAAAATAGTTTCGCTTCAGTGTACATGAGCACATGCCTATTAAAGTCGCCTTTCCGATTGCACGAATAATTGCACTGTGAACATGAAAATAGTTTCTCTCCAGTGTACATAAGCACATGCCTATTAAAGTCGCCTTTCCGATTGCACGAATAATTGCATTGTGAACATGAAAATAGTTTATCTCCAGTGTGCGAGAGCGCATGATTTTTTAAGTTTCTTTTTAGATCGCACGAATTGCCTACATTAAAAGATTTTTTGAGAAATTATTATATGCGAAAAATATACAGCGTGCTACAGAGAGCTTTATCGAGAAAAAAAGAAGAAAAATATTATATATATTATTAACTTTTGACAAATTTATTAAGGAATAAATTCTCTTTCATATACTTTTTACTACCTGTTTTTTTCCCTCTTTTTTCGTACATTTCGACTTAAGTACATTTTTGAATCACGTACGAAAGTCTAGGTCGGCCTGTATATCTTTATTATATGGTCGCATTTAACAATATGACCATGACATGATATGACAGTTGCTCAATGTACTTGTCAGTCGTAAAAATTCATACGATTTCGTATGTTTTTTCATACTCGTAATAAAAATATTTTACACATCATTTCAAATGGGATATTGTGACGTTGCGAATTTAGTTACTCAGTGGTTGATTATTAAAAATACATTTTTTCATTTATAACAATCATATTATCTTTGATTTTTAAAATAAAAACATCTTTTTTTTTCCGGGAATTAATTGGTTGGCATTTGAAGGTTTTGAACTCAATAACAGGATACGTTGGATTCACCCCAGATGACCCGGTCACACCCCGGACACCGTCTGGGGGAGGATTCATATATTAAACATTCATTCTCACAGGCGCAGGCAGTCGAAATGGCGTCAATCACCACTTAATTAAAATGGACCGTATTATTTTCATAAATATGTCATGATCATGTTTGGAAATGGCACAATTATCTGATTATTATCTCGATTTTTTATTCATGTCAGAGCTTGGAATAGTCCGGAACATTCTAGAACGCCGATCGTGAGATTCTTACAAGTATAATGAATTATTTCAAGAGTTGGTTATCTTAATTTTAATGTGATTTTAATTGATTGTAGAGGATGCGCGAATGTTATGTATCACGATTTCAGAATGAATTCCATCAATAAAAACTCAGGTTGTTACACGTTAGATTTACTCCAGAGAATTGGTTCTTATATAGGTAGATTTACATGCTATTTACTCTTGTGGCGGACGTGACATAAATATACCGTTGTACCGTTGTAATAACAAATGGAATGTAGACATGAGTAGTAAAACAGACTGCACCTGTTCTTTTGGCCGATTTAGGTATACTTTATACACGGCTAAAATGAATTAATTTCTGTATGTTTTCTTACTGTGTGAGTATTATTTTATGTGAATTTTTAAACTTTTCCTTATTAATTTATAACTTTAAGTGTATATTTTTATGTAAATACACATTTCTTTATTAATTAATTTTTTTTTCATGAACCAACTCCCACGAAAATTACATTACACATTGCAAATTTTCTAACTCCCCAAAAAGCCGATAAAAATGACCTGAATGTTAATATTTCATAAATATTATATTTAGAGCGTTCTCTTGTAATGTAAAAAATCGTTAAAGTGGAAAAAAAACATAACTTTAATGTATTATAAAAAACTACAGTTTTTTGTGGTTCCAGTAAAATTGAGAAATATGGAGTTAGAAATTTTATACCGATATAATATAACAAATATAACTGGTATATGTTATACCATATGAATCCCCTTAAAATGTAAGATACGGTGTCATCTAATATATCTATCCGCTATTGGAGTGAGCACTTCTTTCATATTTTTCTTAGAACAAATAATACTCAAGGAAATATCCACATCTTTCAACAAGAACAGAGTAACTCTACAAGCATAAGAGGACTCTAGATCATTGTTATTAACTACATAGGTTTCGCGATAGGACGACATCTAGCGGATGTCACCCCAATGACAAGGGTATTTACGTTAAGCGACATCTGGCGCCCTCCCGGCAGTAATTAAAAGGTACTAGGCTACAGAGGTACAATAATACAAGGGTAAGAAGTAAACTAATATTCTAAAATGATTATTTATGGTAGTTATTGAAAAATAAAAAAGTTTCTCGCCGAGGGACAGTGACGGGCATATTTTGTTTATCTCGCTGTAATCTAATATGGGTCATCCCTCACTGTTATGGTAGCTTAATTAGTATTTAAAATATCACAGACCTATGTTCTGAATAATTATAACTTCACAATAAGAATGTGTTCTCCTTAATAATAATAATAATAATTTATTTTACAAAATAAAGATTTTAATATGGGGTTATTAGGTATGGTGATGGATGTATTGGTTGGCGGCTGGTCGGACGCTTATATTGTGAGTAAGCGGAGGGTCTCCTTATTAGTTTAATTTCCCCCTAAATTAACTATGATTCTTTTTCTTATTCATCGTGTACGTCCTGAGCCATGTCGACCCTGTTTATTTGGTCTATCCATCTTCTGTGTATAGTTTTCTGGGCTCCTCTTGCTAGTTTTGTCTCAGCTGTTCCTGTGATTACGAACTTCTCATCGTTTCTTCTGAAGTATTTAAGAGTCCTTCTCCTGCGTATTGTAGGAAGAAAGGTAATATAATAGAGATATTTGTACATCTCGTGGTCTACTGGATTCATAGCATCCGCCTCTAGCACCACATCTGGTTGTGGTACTGATGGCACGGCATGACACCGCATTAATTTTATTCGAAAAACAGTCATGTTGCTTACAATGTTTTGGGGTAAGAAGGAATTGAGAGGTACTGTGTAACTTTCTTTCTGTGTACGGTCGGTTGCAGTGTTCGTTTTTAATCAGAGTCACTCACGTATTCCGCAGGTGCAAGGAATAAAAACCGAGGTACGAGTATTAGCTTTGGCTTACTCTCGCTAGGGGCGGTAGTCGGAGGCTCCCGCGGAAAAATAATATTCAAGGCGCGAACGTGCTCCCTGGCGGGCGATTTTGAGTCATAGGGTGCAACAGGCAGCGCTGCAGCTTTATATAATTGGGTGTTATTAGACTTGCGGGAAACTGAAAAAATAATAGATTTTTTTCCAATTACATTTGTAGAATATGTTGATCCAAGAAACGCCAGCAATTGCTTTCAATGTTTGTTAGAATATTAAAAACGATATTAGTTGCGTTAATGTGCATTTCTTCTTATTTTATGAGAGCCCCCTGCAACAACAATGTATATTGTAAAGTTATTGCACCGATTTATTACGGCTGTCTTCTTGGACTATTTGCTGGTGATTCTTTATTGCGTGTGGGATTAAGGTAGTACAATATAACTCGATATGGCAACAATACGGTTTATTATAAAGTTTACAGTTATGAGCATAAATATAATAGATGTGCTCCGAGCTACGACTCCGATGCGAGAGAGCGCGCGCCCGAGCGCGGCGATCTTTTATCCTTTTCACGCCCCCAATCTTGCCAACATGAGCGCGTCACGCATTCGCTACATCACGATACGTTACATTTACTAATCTTGATAGTTCGACTTAGCGTCGGCCATCTTGAATGATATACAGTGATGTGGCAGAAAAACTCACTTAGAAATTATGTTTAAGAGTATTTTAAAATTTTTAAAGATTTAAAGATTTTTGGCTTCACATCATAATGAAATAATAAAATAATATTTGATTTTAAACCACATACACTAATGTTAACTAGTTTCAGTTGGATCCAACAATATAGGACAATATAGGTGTTTACATTGAAGGTTAAGAGGAAAGAGCAGCAGCATATCAGAGCGGGACAGAGTACCAGGTAGGGGGTGGGAGAAAAGGGTAGGGAACAACTTTAAAATTGGATTATTGGATACATTTATTAGATTAATTAATTTCTAATGCTTCTAAATGATTAAGTCGTGAACCTATTCCATTTCTATATAATACTTGTATCCCTGTATCGAATGTATGGTTGGAATTAATTAGGTGTTCGACAAATTCTAAAAACCTATTAAATTAAATTAATTTCGTAATTAATTTAATTAATTCCGTAATTAATTAAATTAATTTCGTTATTAATTAAATTAATTTCCATTCCATATTCGTAATTAATTAAATTATTTTTTGTTATTGTACAGTTGAATACATATACTTTCATAATTGAACCAAAACGAATATTGTTAAATGTAGTATATTGTCACTGTTAGCGCCATCAAATGTACTACGCGCGCGTATCTCATTGGACTACAGAAATATGTCTTTTCCTTTTTACTCTGGTCCTATCCTAGTCCCTAGGCACGAAGGAGAAAGAAGATCTTGCAGTCTGCCTATACGCCTGAACGAGCCACTCCGCTTTTGAAACCGAACACGGTACGTTGCCGTCGCTGTAAATACGTTTACAACCGCTAATCTTAATTACCGCTAATTTATAATTTTTTACTACCGCTAATATTTTTTAAACCAATTACTTTTTAACGCGAGTGTCCTCAAGTGCGAGACATAATTCTGCGTCGCTTGTGAATTGGTGGACCAGGGAGAAACGAACCAGCTTCCAGAGATCGGAGACCCACAAGTGCCATCCTATCTTTTATCTCCCGATAACCCGCCAACTTTCCAGTCACCAGTTTTTAATTTGTTCCTACCCCTTAGCCTATTATTTCCTCAGTATACATTGTCCCTTTGGCTCAATTGGTGATTTGGAGAATCGACCTCGCTCTGATCAGTCGTGTGGATTACATATTTGTTCTTAACTCGGTTTGGTATTTCGTTGTAGGGAAATACGTCGAAGTTCAGAGTGAAATATTTTTCATTGTAATCAGTATTATTGGTGATCATTTTGGACTTGTGACGTTTGTGAATTCAGTGAATAGCGTGCGGTGGATTCAGCAGAATCGTCGGTACGAGGCTGTTCAAAAATTGCGTGAACTTCTGGAACATCATCGAGATGGCGTCGTCAACCATGTGTCCATCCTAGTCTGCTATCGAATGCTCTCAATCCCCTAATCATTCCCGCATCCTGAATCCTTATTTCCTATCTGCCCAACTTGTCCGATTCCATCATTACCATCACTAGCGATCGGCGACTTGCGTCCTCACACCTATATTTGTTAAGCATCTAAGGAGAAGACTGAGACTTGGATAGGCGGGTAATGTCAAGACATTAACCTTTACCATACCATGATATAAAATACCCGAACGCAGCCATGCTGTCAACTCATGTTACCGTAAATAACAGTTAGAAAAAATGTTTTTATTAGCTTAAATGGCTTCGATGGCACGAATTTACTCTCAATATTGATCATTCAATTTTGAAAAAATGATTAATAACATAATTTAGAGCATTCATTAAGTCCCATACAATGTGTTTTTCCTTCTTATCTTTCTTCATTTAATTAGTGAGAAAGAGACAATTATATTTGTTGTTCTTTTCACTGTGAAAATAGTGTGTTATCTCTGTCATTCATATTACAAATAGTATTTTTACCAACGTATTAATTTTACAACGGATTGAATGGAAAAAATAATTATTTTTATACGATTTATTTTTCATAATTGATTTTTCACTAGTCATTCCTAAGCGCTAATATTTTCTTTAGGATAATATAAAATATGAATTTTACGTTGCATATGTTTACCAAAATATTACGGGTTTAATTATGATGGTAAACCTATGTTACTGCATGGTTTGGGAAGGGTTAATGCAATGGATAGGGAGGTGCCCGGCGGACTGGATCACAGAGGTGGTGTCAAGGGAAGTAAGGCACTCTGTTGTGACTCTGCGGTCATGAATTTCTACAAAGAGACTTTTAAAGAAAATTGATTATTATTTAAGATTAAGATGACTCACAAAGACGAAGATATTATTTTTATATGAGAAGTATGGAAGTCTTGGGCATTACATTGCTTACGACCTGTCATCGGTTGGCTTAAGTGATCAGTTTACACAATGTATCGTTCACCTATTTACCCACGCTACCGCATCTATCAAATTTTTGGATGTTGTATATATTAAATTTTTATAGCATAAATAATACGTATGAAAATAAAAGTAATTACTTTACTAGACGTGGTCTGTTCTAAAGCAATTACCTATACAGTTTTTAAAACTTGTAATTGTTAGGTACAATCGGAATTTATAAAATGTTTTGTAAAAAAATTATAAAAAGATTTTTGTCTATATATTGGAGATAAAATATGTTAGCACAAATGACAAATAGTTTCATTTTGTTTTATACCCACATCAGGCAACCACTTTGGTATTTTTGCTTTAAAATCGTTTAGATCACTTTAGACCCTTTAAGGTCTAGTGGTAATTTATTAAATATACGCGGTGCACAAAGCAAGAAAGTTCGTTTACCAAATTTTTGGCATTGAAAAGTATCGTAAGGTATTGGTGGTTTTGGGTCATGGACGTAAAGTTTATTTAAAAAAAAAAAAGTTTTAGGATTGATCTGGTATTAGTTGTCTTATATCCAGAACTTGAATGGATTTAAAGAGTTCTTCAAGGTTATGTCTAAATGGCTTCTTGTTTGTCAATGTGATGATCCATTTTTGAGCCTTAATTAGAGAATCCACTGATATAACTGACGAGACTGATAAAGTGAATAGTACACCATTTTTAATAAAGTAATAATATTGTGTGACAGTTGGATTTTTGAAATCTAAATAATGTTGGAATCTAAATAAGTTGGATTTTTGAAATCTAAATAATGTTGGAATCTAAATAAGTTGGATTTTTGAAATCTAAATAATGTTGGAATCTAAATAAGTTGGATTTTTGAAATCTAAATATTTTGCAATTAGTTCCTATTTTTTATGAGTACTCTATTTAAAAAAACAAATGATTTAATCGATAGAGGGTGTGAGTAAGAAGCAGACTTGAACAGAGGGTAGAAGTACCTCCTCAATATCAAAGACGGCAGATACATGTGAAATTTCCATCTCCCAAAATGGTTACTGATGCACACATTAAATCCTCGAATCGGGCGAGCTTTTGTTGTTTATTTGAATTATTTAATTCTGTAGAGCCTACATATATGATTGTGGTCGGATACCTCGATACAATGAGCGATACAGATCGATATTCGTTAAAGCGTAGTTATTGTTCGGAAAATTTTCAGTGGAAATAACGCTGTATTTATATTTTAAACGGGCTTCCAGTTGACCAATATTTCTGGCATATTCAATTATATACAGTGAACCTGAAAATGATTTTAATACAAAATAAATGTATCAACTAGAAAGCTATATAGAGGGTGGCCCAAAAAAAGTGAGAACATCTCGTAACACATGAGTTATTACAAAAAATAATTGTTTGGGACACGTATTTATTTGTTTATTACTATTCTTGCCTTCCTATCTCCCTCTCCTCACTTGGCACGCCGCCGCACCAGTTGAACGGCGACCTTGAAGCGGTGCGTTAATTCGTGAATCGAAGAATATTACTCAATTGAGACGTCGCGTCTATACAGTGTATTCTCAAGGACTAGAACCTAGACAAAGATAGTGATAAATTTACAGTCCACCTTGGAGGTGTCTGAAGAACTGGATTGTGGTGAGTGCAAACCTCCTTCCGTATATTCCGTTTTCTTCCGGCATCCATGCTTCTACGCAACATTTGGTCCTTTTCGAGCAGAGATATCATTATTTTCGTTCACATCATCATTATTTTCGTTCAAGGAAATTTCTATGATTATTATATTTATAATATTAAGCCACGCGGATATTAAATTGCGCGCGGCAGATGGTACATGGTGTATTAATGAAAATGTCTTATAATTGTATTGTTGTACATTTCATAGTAATTTTAAATCACGGAACTAATCGTTTCGAAATCAGTAAGGTATAATCTGTCAATGTTGTCGGTGAACAATTTTCTCCAGATCGCCAATCTAGCCAGATATGGTGATACTAAAACTAAATTTAATTTTAAAGTTCGCTATGAATAGACAAAATCAGATTTTATTGACTCGATCCCTTCAGATATCGAGTCAATAAAATCTGATTTTGTCAATTCTCACATCGCGGTAGAAACTGGGTGTTCTAAAAATTTCAACATAGAATGTCATTTTTTTTTGTGAAATATTTAGCTAACCAGAAATCATCAAACACCCCATATTGCATAATCTACTGGGTTTAAATCTGGGCTGTTCGATGCCTCGCTCGATGAAATTAACATTCTCACGACTAAGAAAGATGATTGTATTTCTAGCTGTGTGAGATGGAGCTGCGTCCTGCTGTAATATCCAGTAACGCTGTAATATCTAGCTATACTCCAGGTTTTGTTTTGAAACTCTTTGATCATTTTCTTAGCACCTCAATGTTTTAATTCGCAAATTTTTGATCAGAATACGGTCTTCTGCAGTGATTTTTGTCATTCTGGGCAACAATTTGAAAAAAACTAAATATATATAATGGGATAATTAATAATTAACCGATCAAGCGACCGGAAATTATCGAAATAAAACGTAATATAGGTAAATAAGTAAGTAAGTAAGTTAGTAAACTATTTAAGCTATTGTTGATATAGGTGAACTGATTTTGATGTAATTATATCACATTTTACGAAATGTTCTCACTTTTTTTAGGCCACCCTGTATGTTCTGTAACTGAGAGAAACTGTATGATTTTATTTATTTTAATACTGCAATAGGCCATAAATGTCTAATTATTGCAGTGGAACACATCAAAAATTCCTCACCGGGAATCGAACCCGAAGTATCCGGTATGAGAAGATAATATCATGCCCACTGGACTACGAAGGTCACCAATTTAAATTTCCTGTATTCTAATTCATACATTTAATTTGTATTAAAATACTATACTTCATAATAATAATGCGTTCTATTTAATAACTTTTGCTTGCTTGCTTTTCTGTAGAGCTATTCTTGGAATATCTATGGAAATTACAAACAAAACATTCATGTCACATTTGACAGCTATATAGATAAGGAAAAAATCCATCCGATGCGATATGACCATAAGGTATAGGATGAGATGATAGGAGTACCACAGACCTGGCCTTTTAAGTAAGTACTTTACAGCCTACTAACGAAGTCACCTCCAGAAAATCATAGATATAGACGGGGAAGCGTAATATATATATTGATGATATTTTTGCATTGAACTCTCTTAGGGTTATTTATTTGTTCTGTTTTGTATCTATTCACGAAATTTTAATTTCCGCCGTTATAAACGTCTACTTATATAATAACATTCTCGCACATTTCGCGTGTTATTTCAGCAATTCCTGTAGCATCGGAATTGCTGTTGGCTTATTGGCGTAGACCTTTCCTATAGGAGCCGTCAAATCAGGTGATCGAGGAAGCCAGTCGATATCACCATTTATTGACATTATACTGCCGTGAAAAATTTCACACATAATTTCAAGCTTAGCTCGGGCTGTGTGCGAGGTGGCACCATCCTGCTGAAACCACATGTGTTATTGACCCAATTCCGTCACCAATAAGTTTTCCAACATGTGACAAAAGCGATCACTATTATTGATTACAGAATTGCCATTATTATTTAGATAAATTGTTTTAATGTTTTTAATACGTTGTTGAGACGTTAGATTCTCCATTATAAATTGAAATTAACTCTACGACTACCGAATGACTGACAAATATCTGCCAAACAAAATCGGCCTGGAACATAATATTCACCGTGTACGTACGATTAAAAAAATATGATATATAAGGATGGTTGTTGCGTAAAAGCATAGATGCCGTAAGAAACAGATATTCGGAAGGAGGTTTGCACTCACCACAATCCAGTTCTTCTGACACCTCCAAGGTGGACTGTACATTTAGGATTATCACTATCTCCGTTCAGGGTCCTGAGTCCGTCGGATTGCACTGGATTAGACCCGACGTCTCACGTTAATATTATATATATATGCAAAATTCACTCGTTACCCCATCGGTTCAGGGTCGCCGATCGACTGATGGCGTGCCGGGTGAGGAAAGGGAAGGGAGGTGGAGGGCACAGTACGCTACCTTCGTTCAAGAATAAATATATGTCCCAAACAATGGTACAACAGAATATAATATGAAATAATCCACATATTGATACAACAGAGTGCGAATGGATTAACCTAACCTAACCTAACCAAACATGTCATATCGCAAAGATAAAAATGTCATGGAGAAAATGGACCGTTTGGATTGAAATTTTATTTGATAATATTAAAATATTATTCTTTAAACGTGATTTCATAGAGTTTTTAAAATTTAAAAAATATATATTCATTCCTGTCTCATCAATATTCTGGAGCTTTTTAAAACTAGCCTTAAAATAATATACCAATGTTTATTTTAGACCCGAATAACACTTGCAATACGTACAAGTTTATTTAACTAATTGTGCAGAAAATTTTCGAGCAAAACTTTCGGGCAAATTTGGATTGGAAGTTTTCTTATAAGCATATAATAAATAATGAAGGAAAAAGGTTTTAAAAACAAGAAAAATGTCACTGAACAACGGAACACTGTTTTGTTAGTAGAGAGCCGAAAAAAGGTTTCTGTACACTTTAACTAGAAAGTTAATTGTATACATCAAAAGCACGATATAAACCGTATTTTGCGCAAACGCAAGTTTGGATAGTTTTTGTTTTTGTTGGCAACACTGTTGTATGGCCAAACTATCCGGCTAAAGTTTCCGTCGTATTATCTAGTATCCACCCACGCCATCTACAACTTTACTTTCAAAGATCACAAATTAGAAATGGTATTATTCTCTGAATTCTGAATTCAAGTCGCCAAGTTTGCGACGTTCAACCGAAGCGAGGCTCACTGCAGCTAGAGTGGTCGTCTGCAGCGAGCTTCAGCGGCATATTGTCTGTATTTGCGGACGTCTTAGAACCGCATTCTACGTATGTCTATCTCCTCGGCCCAAATTTGAGAATGGCGCGGAGCGGGCTAAAAGACAGGAGAAAGTTTGCGAATGTTGCCTGATCAACATATTTTTTATTAAAATTTTATATTAATTGTGTCATATTGAAAGTTTATAATGTACATATACATATACAAGGATCATTTCCGTTTGGTAGACTAGGCTGGGGAGAAGTACTCATATTATTACTAGCAGATAAGATAGCTTGCTGGATCTCAGTAGAATTTACATTTCAATGTGGAAATTCCATATTATATCGCATTAAAAATAGTACATCGTGCATCCTTATTGTACTGCTTTAAATGAAATATAGATTCTACAAAAGCCCTGGCTGCGTAGCGGTCACCAAGGCCTGCATAGCGACCACTGTCAGGCGTTTCGCGGCCACAATAGCCTCCCGCAGGTCCTAGCAGTAAAAAGCAATCGGCTGTCGTTTGTTTTATACTGCATTATGTATTACTCTTCATAGAATTGTACAAACGGTGTTCTTACGTATTACCTTTGAAATATATACAGTAGACCCTCGATTATGTGCAAGGGCATGTTTTTTAAATTACATTTTTGATTACACGAATAATTGCACTGTGAACATGAAAGCAGTTTATTAATTATTTAAGCAGTAAATTAAAAATACAAATAAATTTATGCACGGATAATCCGCAAACCGGATAATCGGCACACGGATACTTGGGAGTGCTGTATATCCTCTTGAAGGCAATCTTGAAAAATATGAACAAAATATTTGACATATTTGACAGTTCTACCATAGATAAGAAAACATTCGGTGATCATAGAATGCGACGCGATATTATCATGAGATATAGATGAGATGACAGGCTACTTTTCTTATCTATGACAGGATGACAGATGCTCAATATATTTGCCAGTCGTAATACGACGCACCATAAGAAGTTTTTAGGTGGCTTTAATGCACAGTGACGAAAAACATAGAAAATACAATCAGCTAGTCATTGTTTACAGTATTGATAAAAATGGAAAATAATATTACTATTAATGTTACTTAATTGATGCCTACTTGAAAATATTTTGGACGATATACGTTTTGGTTTAATTTAGACTCATTGTTTCAATTTATTGAAGGAAAGAAAGGGACATGCTTGACGTCTTCAAGATGTGGGGTATGTTGTGCATAAATTGTGAAATGAACTAATGTCTCTATTTTTCAGAACTCTATAATAAAGAAAGGCTTTAATAACACGCAAAAAAGATTCCTCTCATACTTCAAGCATGTTGCTTGAAGATGTGGACATAGCCTGAAGAAATTGGTGTTCACGGGCAACGAACAGGGACAGAGGGATCTCCAATAAGACCAAGTCAGAGAAATGACGCGGAGCTTCGCTATACGTCACATTAAACAAGGACCAAGATAGAGAAAGTTTCACGTATATACAAAGGAGAAGTTAATTAAAACGTTCTGTGTTCTCATGGAAAAAAATCTTAGCCTACTTACCCAAGATTGGTAATATGAGACGAGTAAATATTACAGTATCTTGAGCATTTTTAGGGAAGTATTATAGATAATATAACGAATTCGCAAAATTCGTTTATTGCGTTTCAAAAGCATATAATAAATCCGTCAGGTCAGGTCATAAAACTCGGTGGCCGGCAGCTATTTCTTAGATATTACTTTTATTAGATACGTCTGGGATGGCACCAGAAGACAATTATTTTAATAGTGATGTAGGAAAAACTGCACAGGCTGTCGAAGTCATTAGGAAATATAAGATTTTATAATCCAAGGGGTAGTTTTATTATGGGTATTCGGAGTAGATTATTTTTTGGGAACCTTAGAAAACAAAAGAAAAATGGAAAGATGTAATAGATTTATATGTTGGCTTAATCATAAAGCAGCGATAAGAAAAATATTATACACAAGTAATATCATAGAGATAATACAAACATTTGGAACTTTGTAAACCTGCTGTCAGGAACGGGCGAATTTAATGATTCTGGCTGTGCTCTATCTTTTGATACGGTATAGTTGACCACTCTGAATTTTCCGGAGGAGGACTCAGCCAATCAATCACAAGTTAGGTATATCATTATCACGTCTTGATGATTTACCTTTGCAGGTAGACCGCCAATTTTAATTGCATCATTCTCGATGTTATTGCCTCATTTTATTTGAGGTCGCTTCCTTTAAGGTTGTTGATTGCTCAGTTAGATATATAATACTATTACACAATATCATATTATATTCATCAATTATTAAGTAATTCAAATATATTAAAATCAATTTCCTAGAGAATAATCGTGGTTAAAGTATAGCCTAAATATAAAAATAAATAAATTATTCCCTTTGCATAAGAAAGCATTATTTAAAATAAAATATGAAACTCAGTAGTAATATGAATTAAATGGTACTAAGTAATATTTGCCAATCCATTAAAAGAACATGCTGCCGGAACCGATCCCAGCCTATTACAAGTACCGTTTCGTAAAACATACCATTTCGCACCCTGATTGGACCGTGAAAAGAGAAGTTTGTAGTTCGAATTCTCACTGAGAAATCGACGCTTGACAGACAAAGCGTAGTAAGTAAACAACTGAAAACCCTTTTTAAAATTATTATTAATAATCGTAATGCAATGTTCGTGGAATGAAAGCAATATGTTCAAGGTTATATAGATCTGTTAATATTTTTGCCAAATTTTATATAATACATCAATAAGCCATTATAACTATTAATTTGACATATCGACTCCTCAGAATAACAAAGTTCCATCTGACACTGGCACTGTTTTGAGATAATGAGCTCAAAAGTGTTGATTGAATTTCAACACATATTCATGTATATTTTGTTTTGAGTATGCAAATATTATCAGTTTTAAGGTCTTAACTTATTTTAAGTATTATAAATGACGACTGTGAGATGAGGGAAATTAAAAATAAAATAAATCATTGTAAATTAACAACACTGATCCATAAATTGAAATAAATAACTGATGCATTTGGATCTTTCAGTTTTTGCTATTTCCTTTAATATCCGTTAAATATAGTTGGTGTGATGAAATAAATAAAGAATAATGTATTTGGAACCCTTTCCACGCAATAACTCAAATTAGTCCAAAATGTAAATTGGAATCTATGGAATAATGCTAAGGGGTTGATTTGTTATTTCTTTAATAGGGTTAGGAAATTAAAATGCAAATCTAAAACCATACACATATACGCCATACTATGCTGTCGAGTCATTTTGCGATCACAACAATCTTTTCGGTGAAGGAACGATTAGCGAAAGGGCATAAGAAGATTGCTTTGTTTGCGTCAAAGCTGGAAAGAATCGATCTTCGAATTTTGGAGATCAGAGGATGAAAGTTGCATCATTATTACATTGGCTGATGATATGTTTTGAGTTTATTTATATTACAAAATAATTTACAATATAAAGGTGTTTTTTTAGTAGTTCGATTTTCGAATTCGCAACACTTTATCCAGCGATGGCCAATTTGACAGCTGACAGCTGATTTGTGCTCAGTTTGGTTTATAATTTAATCAAGAATAAACTTACGTCAGAACAACGCTTGCAAATTGTGCAAATTTATTTCGAAAATCGTGGTTCAGTTCACGTCCATTTTATGGTCGACGTCCATCTGAACAAGTATTTCGAATAACTATGGATAGTTTTCGCACCACGCGTACTGTAATTGATAATACGCATTCGCAGAGACGTCGTACAGTGTGCACCGAAGAAGCTGTTGCTGCAGTGGAGCGTAGTATTGAGGTTGACCCGAATGAGTCGATTCGCCATTATGCATAGCAATAGATCCATGATTACTGACTTGGTCGTTCCACAATTGAATGGCATTAATGCGTAAGATCTGTGGTTTCAACAAGATGGCGCTACATGCCACACAGCGCGCGCCACAATAAATTTATTGAAGGAAACATTCGTGATCGCATAATGAATTGACCTCCAAGATAAACCAAAGACGATAGACTATTTGGAAGGCAAAGTTCGTCGCATTATTTCCGATACCTATACGTCCACAGCTGCTTCAAAAAGTGGTCGTGAATTGGACTTCCAGATTGCACTTTATTCAAGCTAGCCGCGGCGCCCCCATGCGCGAAATCATATTTAAATATAAATAGTATAAAATTATCTTTCTAATACAGCCAATATCATGGCCATCACCACGATTTTTATGTGTTTTATTAAAAGTTCTATAGATTTTAAGAAAACATCCTATAGTAAATATCCTATACAAAATAAATATGTTACTTTAAAAACGATAAATACGCATAAACCTAATTGGATATGCAACATTTAAAAAACTAAAACATTATTTTTTTTATAAAAAAATACATGAACTAATCACTAAAATAATCCTGCATTCTTTACGATTGATTTCTGACGTTCAAGTAATTTTTGAGCCTAAAGAAATCAGGTGGTTTGGAGGTGAAGAAGTCATCAACCCAATTTTAGGAGCAGCAGAGTTAATAAAGAAGATCTAAACAGGATTTTTGAATAGAAACTAGAATAAATGGAAATCTGATGGAGCAAGATCAGGAGAAAAGGGAAGATGTAGAGTAAATCCGTTAACTTTATGCGGGCAGGTATTTTCATGCTGAAAAATTACTTGAATCCAATTTGGTCTTGCCGCGTATCTCTGATTTCTTTCACAATTTAAAATTTCGTAACTTTATGCAAATTCCTGGTTACGATGTTTTGGTGGAAGATATTGAATTGTTGTAAACCGAAAAGTTTCCAATTTGTTTTTCTTCTAGTTCGAGTTTAAGCGGTACAACCTTCACTGCGCCACTGTTCCCATGATTAATATATTGATTAAATGTAAACTCCTAGCAGCTGAGATAAGACCAAATTTTAACAAACGACGGAATTGTATAACTTCGGAAGTTTTAAAACATAAAACAGACGTTTATTTTGCTGTACAAGTATTAATTCATATTTCTGACAGCGGCAGGGTAGGGACACGAGTCAAGCTCGTGATTGGTTCGGTGAATGGGTATTCAAAAAGTATCAGCTGTGGTAAGAATTACGGTAGCATTCATACTTTACATTATTTATTGTATAAGTAAATAGCGAATGGTAAATATGCAAAGTGCATCATCATTATTGTAGTGTGCCTTTGAAACCACATAATTAACCAGAAAGTACTTTCTTACTAACCACACATAGATGCCGGAAGAATTCTGGCTACGGAAGGAGTTTGGCAATCATCACAATCCAGATTCTGCTGGCACCTCCAAAATGTGGACTGTATGTTAATTTTCACTATTTCGTCAAAGGTTTCATTAGACGACGATGAGTTCCGACAGTGTATAGACGCGAAGTCTCATATTAGTATAATATTGTAGTCATATAGGTAAACATATAACCGCACTGGTCCAAGATCGCGAATCAACTAATCGGCGGCGTACCGGGATGGGAAGTGAATGGGGAGGGCGGGGGAATGCACAGTGCATTATTTTCGCTCAAAATAAATATATATATATATACAAATAAATACGTCCAAAACATACACTGTCGCAATTCCTATCATTTTTTATTATGTAGTAATAATTATGCATTAGTTAATTTTTCGTAATACGTATACTTAAAGTGATATATCGAGCCTTAAAGTTTTGAATATTAATTTTCCGGTTTCTTCGTGGAGTTTTGAAAGAGGTTAATTTTTTTTCAAAAATATCGTAATATATAATTTAAGTTTTTATAAACTTAATAAAATATGATGACATTTTTTCTTGAAACTGTGTTTGTAAATGTTGGTGCTAAGTATTTGTTTATAATTACAGGCGAACCTAGACTTTTGTGCTTTCTACTTTCGTACAATTCGCTATTTCATTCATTTTCTCTCTGAATTTAAAAAAAGGGCATGCGATCAGTTCGTGCTTCAATGTTGTCATTTTGACAAACAGACTTTGTGCAGATGTACGAAAACGATCCTTTTTGATTGCACGAATAATTACATTGAAGACGTTGAAATAGTTTCTCTCTAGTGTGCGTAAACATATGACTTCTTAGGCTTCCTTTATGACTGCATGAATAATTGCATTGTGAACACAAATAAAGTTTCTCTCCAGAATGTGAAAGTACTTGACATTTTAACGATCTTTTATGATTACACAAATAATTACACTGAGAACATGTGAATACTTTCTCTCCAGTGTGCGTAAGCTCATGACTTTATAGTTGGATGAATAATTGGATGAATAATTGCACTCTGAACATAAATGTGAAAGCACATGATATTTTAACGATCCTTTCAGATTACACGAATAATTACACTGAGAACATATGAATACTTTCTCTCCAGTGTGGATGACTTTATAAGTTTCCTCTATAATTGGATTAATAATTGCACTGTGAACATAAATGTAAAAGCACCTGATATTTTAAGGATATTTTCTGATTATACGAATAATTATACTGGGAACATAAAAGCAATTTCTCTGTAGCATGGATCTGGACATGTTTATTTAAGTCTCTTTTCCGTTAGCAAAAATATTCGCACTGAGGACATGAAAATAATATCTCACCAGGGTGTGTAAGCGCATGATTTTTTTTGTTTTGTTTTAGATTGTACGAATAATTGCACTGTGAACATGAAATCAGTTTCTCTCCATTGTGCGCGAAAGTTCCTGCCTATTTAAGTCCCTTTTCCGATTGCACGAATAATTATACTGGAAAAAAAAGAAAACATAATACAATAAAAATGCATAAAATTAAATAAATAAATATTATAAATTAAATAAGGAATAAATTACATATACTTTTTACTACGTGTTTTTTGTGAATTTCGACTTTAGTACATTTTTGAGGAACCAATCACGTTCGAAAGTGGAGGTCCGCCTGTATTTTTATGTTCATGTATGTTACCTGCTATATTTTTATATATTATATTATGTATTCATGCATTTTGCATTTTAATTTGTTTTGATCTACACTTTAACATCTCAAATATATACCTAATATATACATCTCGTATATTTAATGTCCAAGGTCCATTGGTCGTAAATGCCCTAATTATATAAAGAAATGTTTAGACTCACTTAGAAATGTCGGCCCAAGAGAACGTGTCTCAAAACCATTTTAGAGCGACAGTTTATCGATAAGGCACCCCCTGAAGATGAGTAATGAGATTTACCCAAAAAGTTGGAATAATTTTATTATATTTTTAATTTGATCATTTATCTTAACCTATAATTAAACTGTTGATCTATCTCTGTCATTTCATTACTAAAAATTCTGTGAAACAAATATAAATTAAATAATCTAAGATATGGACCGTGAACGTATATTTACGAATATATTACAATTAACGCTGTCTGTACCAGAAGAAACTTTAATGGCTTAGTTCTAAAAACTATCACGACAACCCATCGCTGCAGCTGTAGCGCTAGTAGATACAATCGACGCACTGTAGCTATTCACATTACCATCTTCTACTTTTAAGCTAGTGAATTACTCAAGTCTTTACTGAATTAAAAATTCCTTTAGGTTGATCCGTTTTGTATGGAGTCGTTACTTATGCTATTTTTTTTAACAGAATAATATTAGAAAGGCTTACAACTGCGTGCAAATCATTAAAGTGTTTACTTCCTCTTGCGTGCAAATCTTAAAGTGTTTACTAATTCGCGAAATTTACTATCTTACTGTTTTTAATCGTGTTGATTTCATGGTTGTTCTTTGCGTTCGAGGTGCATGAACTTGTTTTTGATTTGGGAAAAACAAAAAACTATTAGTAGGACTATTTCCTACGTTAACCTTTGATATAAATAATTATTTAGTTTAGTCATTACGTGAAGAATTTTCATATAATATAAAAATCATGTTGGGTCATAAAAACGTCCATACATTTTTGTGTGTAAGAAGGCATTATTTTACGTTAAAACTTAAACTCTAAAAACGCTATTAATTGTACTCTAAAATTACAAACAAATACATGGTAGGGTCATATAAACGACGGATTAATTTTGTCTAAAGACGTTGGTTAAACGAAAGTTCATAATCCTATGCAAACATATATTGTATGTTCCGTAAAGGAAACAAGAAAGTTAATAGGGTGGTTCGTCGGCTCACGCTTGAAGTACTCGGATGAGTGATGTCTGGAGCGGTGCTCAGAGGTCCAAAAGGTGTTCAAATAGTCCTCCCAAAGTCGATAAAATCCAGGTCCAACCCAAGGTAGAAGCGAAGTCAAGGCGAGGAAGCAAAAATAAAGCCCCGTGTGTTTACTCAATGAGGTCTATCGGCCACTGAGATGGGCCTGGCCGCGCCGAGACCGCTGTCTCACGCCGAACCAATGGGAGCGGGTTTATAGCCCGTCTGGCGGCGAAAGGGAGAAACTGCTGCCCAGTCGGGCTTCGTAGCGCTCGGGCTGGCAGATTCTAGTTTGCTGTTACATTTTATTGAATAACAAAATTATTCCTATGCCTTGAGACATCATGGGTGTTTTATTATTTTATAACCACATGTGCCCGCGATATCTTATATGGTTACAAGATCAAACGATCGGCCGGGATTAATTTATTTGTATACGGCATAGCTCCCGCGAGCGTGGTCCTGTGCGGCACATTGTATAATATCATTGGAAACAGCATAACCTAAATCTATACCCACTGCACCCCACTGAATATACGGCTGCTCTGTAAAAGACGAGATGATGAAGGCCATTATTTTTCCATGAAAATTTTTTTTTATAACTTTTTTCACGAGATTGGCCAACATATTTGCATAAATGGATTTGATCTCAATAAAATTGAACAAATTTCGCAGTACTAACTCAGGCATTTTAAATATCAAAAATCTAAATAAATTTGGTCCACGCGGGTGGCAAAAATACTTGGAAGTTTTGTTGCAAAGTTTCGTACAAATTGCTTTTTAAAAAAATTATATTTACAAAATTTCGGCAAGAGAGCATTCTTGGAAAATGCCGCCTACAAAAATTAATTTATACCATTGAGCAACGTAAAAGTAAGGAAAGAATGTAAAGCTGATGTTAGTATAGCGAGTAAGATTAAAAAAGGATCACTTAGGTGGTTCGGTCATATGGAACGGATGAATGAGGAGAGAATGGTAAGAAAGATATATGATGCAAGTGTTGATGGCACCAGAAATAGAGGACGTCCGCGGAAGACTTGGCACGACCAGGTAAACCAGATAATGGAGGATGGTTCTATTAGAAGCCTCAACAATCGGCGAGCTTGTATGAGAAGATGTATGAATGTGGATGAGGCGAGAATTGTGTGTCAGGACAGAAGAGTGTGGCGCTCTATCCTCTCTGCCTCTGTAGTTGTGTATTTGGGAAAATTGATCCAAATAAATGAAAATGCTAAAAATATATCGAAATGGAGTCTCGGTACGGACACTGATGTATAAAGCCGAGGCCTGGATCTGGCAGAAGAGGAACGAAGATTGTTGCAGTGGAAATGCGATCACTTAGGTGTAGGTGCGGCAGATCAATTTATGACAGAGTTACGAATGAAGAAATTTTTAATGAAAAATAAAGAGATGCGTACACGAAATACATGTCACATCGATATTCTTACTATTTTCAAACTAAGCTAAACGCTTGTGCTATGAAAATAGAACTAATATAAGCATATGTGTATGAGTTGACTGTATAGATGTCGTTGTTATTTAGATATGATTGTCTCGTGATTGTGTCAGAAGGTTTTGTTGCTGTGATACAGAAGCTTCTGTCATCTTCTAGTCAGTGTATGTCATTGTAACTAGAGCGGGGTGTGGAAATAAAAGAGCACTTTCAAAATTTCTGATTGATGAGTTACACAGTGGCTCGCTCGAGTTGCTGTTGAATGGAGATGTCTATGAGAAGACAGTCTGCGGAAGAGTGGTCGCTGGCTGTTTGGGCAGTGTCCGTCTCTGGTACATATTGTTTTATTGCGTTTACTGATTGATCGCTTTGGTTTGAGCCTTATATGGTTGATGGACGAGTCCTTACACGACCATGTCTATGGGCGCATGCAGGGTCACCACATACTTATATATCCTTTATTGTGCGGTTTATTGAGGGTATAATACTCGTACTTTCTAATAATAGAATTTTATCTGGATGCATCTATACAATGCAGTACAAGTCAGTATTATACATTATCAGTTCAACGGTTCGGAGGCGAAAAAGACCGCGCCGATCGCTATCTTTTATCTCTTTCACGCACGTCATTTTGCCAACCTTTCGCGCGTCTCGCATTCGTTCCATAGATACATCACAGTGAATAATATTAACTCTTGTCAACTCTCGGTAAGAGAACGTTCCGGTGCTAATCAAATATTAATCCAATTATTTAATCTAATTTCTCATTAGAATATTTAGATTCACAAAATCTATGATCTTCAAGACATTCCGTCCTATTCACTACTCTAGTATTAAATTGATTTAAAAAGAAATATACTTAACACGGGGCTAATGGATAAATGAAATAAGAAAAATAGAATTGATTTTAATATAATAATAAAAATTTCAATTCTAAATGTCATCCTTCGAATATATATTTTTGTATTATCAAATGAATAATCAGACGGAAAATGCGAAGGAATATATTTTCCAATAAGATGTCTCCTTTATACGAAATGTTAGTTTTTCGTGCGAAACTCTCGTGATGGGTATGCGTAAACCATTAGAGCAGGGATTTCGTTCCGAGATAAACGTTTTAAACCAACACAGACACTGCCTACATACCCACAGATTCACCGACATTTTCTGTACCTACAGCTTCCGCACGAGATAATATTATGCCAAAGTGTTTTCGCGTCAACTTTGTGTTTTTTTCCCCGAAATACAATTCAATTTGTAGCAGTGGTTTTTATATGAGATACTTAGATTTTTTTTCAGAAACACAATGTGTTTAGTAGGCCGTGTATTTTTATATTTAATTTTTTTTTGTATTCACCCACACAGGAGTCGCCACATTGTATCGCGAACGTGGCGATTGGACGTCAGGCAACCGAGGGTGTGTATATTGATTACGCTTTGATCTCGCGTCTCGGAGATTTGTGGTGTGGTAGCCAACTACTTTTAAATAATGTATTTATTTGAAATGTGTGACATATGAGTTCGAAAATTTGTCGTCAATCCACTGCGTCGGTATAGCGTAATGCACGTTCCTCAGATTGGAAGAGATCCAGGTTCGAATCTCAGTAGTAACAATAAAATTAATACATTTTAATTTGTATTTAAAATAAATTTTGGTCTGTATTATGACTAACATGATTGCCAACGTCCGTCGAACGGATAAGGCACGAAAAGAAGAAGAATATTTATTTCACTTGTATTTAAGTTATTATGTTGTTACACCTGATTTCATTTTTATATTAATTCTTTTCAAAATAATCTACAAATGTTTGTACAATTCTTTAAAAATTAGCAATATTTACTTTGTGGTTATTAAAAATTCATATTTTTTTTATTTATTATCTTTGTTTTATTAACCACTTAATTGAGTTTAAATACATCTACCTGTTTCGAAAAATATCATTTTCTTCTTCAGGATGTCATAACTAACTAAAAATATATATTATTATTATTATTTTTTTTAAATAGATTCTGGTAAAGAAACAAGAATATATGTTTTTAGTTAGTATTGACATCCTGAAGAAGAAAATGGTATTTTTCGAAACCGGTAGATGTATTTAAACTCAATTAAGTGGTTAATAAAACAAAGTTAATAAAAAAAATAGTCTGTTTAGTTCCTCCGTATTCTCGCCAGTTAACGCGCGGTTTAGAATTGCGCACTTAAAGTTAATATTTAACCTTGTATATTAGGCTGACTTAATTAAAATAATATCATAAAAGTAAAATACGGCAACAAAAGCAACACGAAACTAAAATAACTATTAAATATGCTAAAGTAATTGTTACACCTTAACCTTTACACTCTTCCAAAAGGTTATACCATTTTTTTTTAGTGATTTTTGTGGGAATTTATATTGATCCTTTTCTTCTTTTACGGTGTCATGACTCAAAAAACTGTGATCGGAGTCACTACAGGGCGCCATCCATCTCCTGACAGCGGCCCAATCTACTGAGCATTCACCTGATCAGGTGTGTCTTGAGAGCAAGTAAAAAATGCTTCTAAGGTAAGCATCATGAACGTAATTTGCATTTACCGGTGCGTAAAATCAGAGCTCCTAATAGCCGTAAAAAGACACTCGGTACCGACGCCACAATAACCATGCAACCGGCAGCTATCTTACCTAGCTCGGACTTATCGGGCATCTTTTTCATGTCATGGATAGAACGCCAGGCCCCGAGTACCGCGTCACCGGCCAGCTACAATCGGCACTATAAATGTAGGGTTCCCAATAGGTATCGTACTTGGGCCGCTTCAAGAGAGTTCTTTTGATTGTAGGGGAGGACAAATACCAAATTTTTGTCCTTGTACTCGCCTATGTTTCACTTCGCTTTCTACTGTTCAAGCACATTTTCTTCTTAGATGAATCTTGCACATCAGAGGTCCTCGAGCGCAGATCAGCTCCTCAAAGGTAGGACCCGCCATCCCAGATTTTTTGCCAGCACCGCAAATCCGTCATCTAACCAGAAATATAGCCAAGGATGCCCGGCCTTTAGTTATGACCTTTGACTCTACCAGACTCGATCCGCTCGCCAAAAAAAGTGACAGCCATCTTGCGTCACGCCATAGATCATTCGCCAAACAGCGGACTTCACATTGGCTGACCGGACTGCGGTCGGTTCTACAAGCAGTGGGACATTTAATATCTGACGTTTTTGGTGGGTTCTCACACGTAGACACATGCATCATAATGTCACAGTATTCCGTGTATTCATAAGAGGATTTATAATCCTAATATACTAAAATTGTAACTTCACTGTGTATATCAATGGTCACGAATGCGTAGTCGCGCGTGAGGTTGGTACGACAGAGCGTGTGAAAAAGATAGCTGTCGTGCGTCGCGATGAACGCGATTTCAGTAAACATCTATTAATTATAGTCCTCGCCTACCTCTCACTCTCCATACCCCGTGTTTTGCAACTCCGTTAGTCTGTCCGTGTAAGTGTGACTCAATACATTTTGTGTCTGGTCCACTGTCCCTTTTTTGGGAGTGTTTTTTTGATGAATGGATCCCTGAGTGTCTGCCTTGAACTACTGCACCTTAATTTTCCATTCATTTTCCATCTGCATGTAAAACTACGTTATATGATTTTTATGAATAAAGACACCGCTTAAGGGAAGCTGGAGGGTCTAAATTTTAAAATCTTTGCGATAATTGCTAATAACTACATTTAATTTCTTATCTTTTTTCATTTTACTTATACTTAAATATGTTATTGAATTAAAGTCGCGTGCTTTTATTAGTTTTGACGAGTGGGACCGGAAAAGGGTCAAGCTGCCCTTTAATTAATTAGTCTCGTAACATTGTATCGAATCTTCTAAATTTCATTAAAATTGTATATATTGATAATAAAACAATTTTAAACTTTTGTAGAAATGTGATTTATTTTATTAATTTTACAAAGACTGAACAACCGCAGACCATTATAGCTTAGCGACAAGAAAACGTTTTAGGTATAATGAAATTCCCGTTTCCAGAAACGTCTTAAGTACATTTTTATTGTAATTTTTAAAACTACTTCCCCGCTTCAAGAGTAATGTGACGCGCTTGAAGAGGCCGCTTCCTCGAGCAATATCAGGTCACATTTTATGAACAATGCCATCGCGGCCTAGAATGGCCGCGGGCCTCGCCGATAGGTACAGTGGGAGTTAAAAAATAGACCACCGGAAACGGAAGGGCGGAAGGAAGCCGAGGTTAATGGCGGCGCTAGTGCCGGAAGCCGAGAGCGCCAGGAACATCCAACGCGTGGTCACATTGTAGCAATGAATTTGTAAAAACGAATACTATTTGTTTCCTAATACATACAATTAATTCTAATAAGCATTGAATGTTTTGAAAGAGGTGAGTTTGTATATTTAAGAAATACGTTTGATAGGAATAGTAGGGTTGAGAAAGATATCGAAAGAAGGGTAGAAAATAAAGTGAACGGTTTGTGAACGTCTTTCGCCTTTATCCTTATCATCACCGCCCGGCATTATTGAACGCACCCTTCAGATATCAATCTCTCAGCAGACGAAAGGTCTCCCAGTATCTAAGCCAGGTAACGACTCGATCGCGACTAGCAACCGTCGGAAAGGCCGTATAGTGAATCTCACTCTTCTCACCGCTGCCTACCTATGCGCCAATTTTACACAATATGCACAATACATCTCTCGATTGTCAATCGGACTAGTGAGTGATGGATGGATTTTGGGGTATCCACCACTCACATGCTAAGCAGTTTCATCATTCACACATCCTGCAAAAAATTTCGGAATTGATTTTTTTTTGTAATTCTATAATCTCTATAATCTTTAGCCAACAATCAACTTAAACTTTCAACAAATTAAAAAATTGAAAATGAATTAAATAAAATAATATTATAGGATTAAAATAACATTAACATATATAATAAAACGCTAAGGAAAAGGCTATCTATCACCTTCACTCTTGACAGACATATTTAGAAGAACAAAACAGAATGTGCCGGCAAGGCGGTACTCTAATACAAGGTACTGCCTACGTAAAATGGCGGACCAAGCCACTCACCTCTTTTCACTTCACATACTGACGTCCGCAGCTCCCGAGAAGCTTCCAATCTCCAACCTCAGTCATTGTATTAAGTTTTCTTCAATAAATTCAGTGCCAATAAGTAATTTCTATCCAAAATACCTGCCCGCTTGTTATATCTCCACCACTATATATATATACGATCTTAATATTTCGTACGTTTTGCGATATGAGCACGAGCGTAGCTGTTATCATATGGAGCAGTCGTACACCTTACAAATACCCTTATGATTCTTACAGGCTCAATTGTCAAGAATTTTGAAGTAACAAATGCTTTAATAAGAGGCGCGTTTTTGAAGTAAGTAGTTTTCTTCATCTGTTGACTCACCACGTGCAACGTTAGAGACATACACATAGTGTGGCCATCTTATAATGAGTGGTTGAAATGTTGAATTCGTAAAACACACTTTTGGCGCGTCTTTGCGATTCAGCTTCGTCCACTGTTATTGACACATCTTCGCGTCCAAATTCCCATCCATATATTTTCTAATGACCTTGACATCAGTAGACGTCTACATGACTGATACTTGTAGCTGGACATTTCAGTTCCAGTGCACCAGCACTATATTTTGTGATATTTGTTGTTTGTGTGCCGTGGGTGAACTTGTAATATCGCAGTATTTAATTGGAATCGGAAATCCGCTCATCCGCATGCCATTGTGTGATCTCGGCGGCGACTGCAGGGATTACGGAGGCATCATATACAAGGTAAGGCGAGAAGTCCTTCCGAATACCGGTTCTCCGAAATTCACTGATTTTTCGACTAGAACCCCTATCCCCTCACCGACCTCATCCTGTACCAAGGTTTCCCTACTTTCCTCCCATACCTTGCGGTGAAATTTTCGTATTTCATTTCGCGCCGATTGTGAGATACGGTCCGTGATTCGTTTTTTGAATGTAGGTAATATGAAATCAGCTGACATTCATCGCCAAGTGTGTCCTGTTTTGTCCTGATTCGGCGCTGAGCGATTTCCATATTTTACTTCATCTGAAGCGGTTCTCCGTGGCAAAAAAAATTCGGTACTTAAAAACGCGCCTCGTATAAATGAAAAAAACTCGACCTTAAAAAAAAGTGCATATTGGCAAGCACTTCTTGATTCAGAAATGAGGGTTGTTAATAAATAAATGGGGATGGTTTTGTATTTTTTTCTTCGCAGCGCGCTACGGACAGCCGCAATAAAATTTTATTTTAATCACATTTAGTCGGAAAAGGTGCTGATTCATTCATCAGCAAAACTTTGAAGAGAGTCCTATCGGACGATCGGAATGGAGCAGAGCGGTCTGCCGGGTGTACAGAATTTCAGACAACTCGATAATTAGAGAAATTTAAGTTTTATTTTAAGATTCAGATAAAATTTTAATTTAAAATTGAGGTTTATTGAGAGCGGAAGGGGGATGCCCGCGTTCTGGGCAGACCCTACACAATCATAACGTTGTATGCATAATTTGGCGCAATACGGGATGGGTTGCGATATTTTTCTCAGGATCGCAGATTGCAAATGAACAAAATTTGTATATAGTTTAATATAACACAGTGAGATGGTCAGATGAAGAGGAAAGTTTTCTTATCTCGAAACTTGAAACGGATAGCATTCATTATACAGGGTGTAACAGACCTAGTCTACAATACCTTATACAAATATGAGTCGAAAATGTTCATGCTATCGTGTCGTATTCTCAACAACACATTCTTATTGTGAAGTTGTAATTATTCAGAACAGACGGTCTGTGATATTTTAAATATGAATTAAATATATTACTTAGAAAGATATAAATATAAAATCAATTTTATCGAAAACTATTCGAGCCTTGATCTCTTTCCAAACCGGGGAAGGTGCATTATTGGAACGATAGATGTATTAATTTAAGTGTAAAATACAGGTTCGAAAATTTGTTATCAAAAGTACTGTCGTTGTAGCATAGTTGGATAATGCACCTTCCCCGGTTTAGAAAGAGATCCAGATTTGAATCCCGGTAACGCAACAACAATATTTTTAGATAAAATTAATTTTATATGTATATCTTTCTAATTAATATTATTAATTAGTATTTAATATGATATTTTATTGATTTCCAAAAATAAAAGGTCATTGAACTTCCAACAGCTGGATTATTTTTTCTTAGATGATTTATGAACCTAAAATATTTTATGGCTTAGTATAGACCGGTTCAGGATAATAATGTGTCAATTTTGCAAATATTGTAGACTTAAAGCATGATAAAAAATAATATTTTTCAACAGATTTAATTATTATTTTAATAATATGATTTTATTATCTTTTTCTATTTACACTTTAGAAATATTTTTAGTTCGGTTTATATATTTTTATATACATTTAAAATTTATCGGCGGAGGGCGGAATGACAGGAGGGAAGGTGACTTTATTTTGCGCAGGATTCTAAAGCATAACTATGCTAAATTTGGAATGTATGGCATTCAATATACAGATGCCCTATATCTTTCATCTAGCGTTCACGTATTCGTTTGATTATAATCGCGGAGTATGTATGTAAGTTTGGCCAGGCTAGAGCAGGTTCTAGAATTGTGGCGAAATTAGACCGTACGGTACAACAGAGTTACCGGAGCTCGTGCTCAGGAAGACGACGGAGAGTAGAGTGGCACTCGGACGCCGGCCTTCCGGACGGCTGTCGGTGCATGTTATTCGGTAGATAGACCTCCACAAATATACTGTTCCCGTAATATTCTTCGACAGCTGGTTTCCAAGTTTCCGTTTGATACATGTACATCGTTCTGTACACGGGATGCGTAACATCCGAGTCTCCACTGCATCCATAAAGATTAGAGAGATACGAGTGTTAACCGAAATAATTATATTTGCTTGCTTTTGTCACTGTTTTTCCATATTGGTTCATAGCAATTTTTTAGTTAGTTAGTTTAGTTACTAGTATTCGAGATGTATGCGTATTAGAATTCGAGAGAGATCTTCGCAAGACGGATGAATCAAAGAATAAAATAAATGACAGAATCATTATTGCTCCCATAATTTCCTTCGACAGCTGGTTCCCAAGTTTCCGATTGACAAAAATGGCACATATGACACACGATCACTGCGCTAACCTTTATTTTATTGTACGTGCTGCTCGTGCTCGTGCCGCTCCGATGTTGTTATTCTTTTGTCTGGGTAGATTTAGACCGACCGGATGTAATTGATCCGCCTGTTGTTTACCGTCTTCGCATTCTCCAAAAAACGGCGGCAATATTCACACGCATGTATAATATTATAAAACAGGAAATCCAGTGGCGGCAATCGGGGTAAGAAAGCGCGTATGCATATACCGTTCATTTTTAAAGCTTTTTCCGGCACGACCCTCTTAAAAGATTCACCAACTGCGGAGTGAGCGTGCATTAGAAGATTTGTGAAAGTGTAGAAGCAAGAATGTGGCGTACTATCCTCTTTACAAAACGCTTAGTTAGAGCTTCAACTACATTAACACAAAGTTTTGTGTTAAAATCACGATAAATAATGAACAAAAATATACGACTGCAGCAAAGCGTTGTAAAATAGCTGGTGTCGGTATTAAGTTCGGAGCTCAAATAGTCCGATTCCATTATTCCCGGAACTACGGCGCGCTGATAAGGACCCACGGCTGAACGCCGCCGGAATTGTCCAGCCAACTCAGCAAAGCCGAGTAATTTCCATCGTAAATTTCAATTCACACATCCACTCGCATCCACTTGCGTGTTCTATAATTTCCGGAGCGCGAATATAGTTTCGTAGTTGGATGCGTTAATTTCACCCTGCAGCTCCGGGGTAGATCCATTGGGGCGTCTTCAGGGACATCCGAATATAATGGCAGTAGTGAACTGTTTATTATAAATACGGAAATATTAAAACGTATCGCACTGTAGAGGACCTGCTCCTACTTCGTAGACCTGGCCGTATAACAGCCATTTTTCTGACGGATCGAGGAGTAGCTGAAGCGATTATTTTTTTCTATACCGCCTTCTCGGAACCACCTCCAGTGAGCATTGTTAGTCACTAACTTTAACTTGCGATTTAACCTTCAAACAGTGTAAATTCATTTGTGCTTCTATTGTACAATAAACGCCAAATAAGTTCTGTTTCATTTCATCAACCTGTTCAACATCAGCACCTATGCTCACACGCACATTCCGCATCATTATGTATACAGCGATATTCACATACACGTAAGATCTGAGGAATTAGGGCCTCAGACTCACCTTACACCCATAAAACAAAGTAAACTAATTCTATGCAATGAAGACTTTTCTTTTTTCATAATTAAAAACTGTATAGCCTCCACGGGTCTTGGATGTTATTCAGAAATCGTAGCATTGCCTTTCTCGTTATTTGGTACATGTTTTTTTTTTGCAATTTTTCATTTTTTGTAGGTCTTTGATATTTTTAATACAAATTAAATATGTATGTTTGAATTTCCGTAAATATAAAGTAGATGGCTTTCAAATAATGGAACGACAGATGTATCAACATATAAGTTCGAAAATTTGTCGTCAACATACTTGTTGTTGTAGCATAATCGGTTAATGCATTTCTCCGGATAGGAAGAGATCCAGCTTCGATTCCCGGTAGCAACAGAAATTATTTTCAATAAATTGATTTTATATGTAATATTTTTAATTAATAGATACATTTAATTTGTTTTTGATGTATTTTTGTCTAGACCTTCTTCTCTGTGTCCTTCCATTAAAAAACAATTAAAATTAGTATTGTTTGGTATAGTTACGAAAGCCAACATAAAAATCAAATAAATTATAAATGTAATACAATTGAAAACGTAGAGCAATCTAAATATTTAGGTTTAATAATTGATGGAAAATTTTCCTGGAAACCACATATTGATCCGTGTTAAGTGTATTTTTTGTGTTAAGGTCGTGCACTTCTTGGTCTACACTGTACTTTGCGATGGTCGATTCGGTTTTCAGTTATGGAGTGAGTAGCTATAGACTAACTTATAAAATTTATACTGATATAATTAAACAGTGAGAGTGACACGACGATGGACGATGACTGACAAGACCTGGACCTGTAGAGATACATTACTAGCCGAGTTTCATTTGATTGATACCACCACATGGCAATAGTAACGTGAAAAAGGAAGAAAGAAGAAGAGTTAAGAATGTACAGTTTCTGTGATAATCTTGGCCGTTTCGTTTCATGACAAACCTCAAAAGTAGTGATCTTTGTTCTCGGGTTGTTGTGGGTCAACAGTTAAACTCTTTGTCAGGTGACAATTAGCAGTTTATTAAATATACAAGATACAAAACAATATATGATACAAGTTAACGGATTCATCTCGGAGTAGAAAGGGCGCGCTCTGATAAGCGCGGCTCCCTTATAAGTAATTCTCCACACACACACACACACATACCTATCTCTTCCCGCGTCGCGCTACTGCTTACAGACATACACACATACAATCACTGGGAAATTACAGTTTCATATTTACATAAAATGTCAGGCTTGACCATCGCAGTCCAACAGGGAAAATATTATAATAATAGTTTACAGCCACCAAACAGGCTTTAGCTTTTATTTCACATCATAACTGTACCATTATTTACCAAAATTCTTTTTTCAGGTCAGTCTTGGCGTCGAGCATAATAATTTTTAATTTTTTTTCCAAAAAATATGATCGTACGTGTAGCGAAAAAAAAGATGTGACAGATACTAAAAGTATATACAATCCTGGGGGTATAACACACCCATATTTTAGGGCTAAATATTAGTCGACAATTTTCAAGTTGCACGCCAGTCGCAATTATGCCACTGAAATATTATATTGATTTAAAATTATATATTGTATACAAAAAATAAAAGATGTAAATTGTATATTTTTACTCCCTATTTCACACAAAGTATGAACGTATAACAGCATCAACCATTCCATACACGTTGTAACCGTACTGGTTCGTATATCGATGAATGGGAGTTCGAGGATAACGATATAACAGCTCCTAAAAAAATTTCAACTGATATTAGAACTGATATCATAAAAATATGCCTGCAAATCAACAAAAATCACAGATTTTTAAAATAAATAATGAGTATTAAACATGTCAAAATAATATTCTGCTTCTTTTCAAAAAACGTATGTATTTTGTAGGGATTATCCGTGTGTTTAGATTTTACGTGCCGCCTCTCCACACCATAGGCCCGGATAATCGGGAGTCTACTATATATGTTTTTTTAACGATAATTAAATGATCATAAACAAAAATAAAACAGGTATATTTTGTTGGATTAGATGCTGTTTATTTCACATATGCTGCAGGAATATTGGGATATTTAGATCTGATCTGAATGGCTTGATAATTGAAGTAACGTACTTGGAGCATATCGGTGAATAGTATGGGATGATGACGAGGATGACTTCGTTAAGAAAATGGAATGTTCAAAACTCAATATACGAAATTTTCAGACTGCACAAGAAGCCCAGAATCTCAGTCCCAGTTGAAGGTGTGAATTGGAAATAGATACAAAATACCGGGGATATTTTCTGCCTGATGAAAGCCTCCCTAAGTATCTCCCATTTAATTTGTCTATTATTATTTAGTCAGTTGATTGCACTCGGATACCACCGGGTGACTGAATTCGTTCAACGATTCCAAAATGTATGGCCTGCCCATTGTCCTCTTATTTTCTAACTAACTTACCATCACGTTGTTTCCTTGTGGGGGTAGGCAGAGTCTGACACACAATTCTCGCCTCATCCACATTTATACATCTCCGTGCTAAGTCTACCGGGGACGTCCTCTATTTCTGGTGCCATCAACACTTGCGTCATAAATTTTTCTTACCATTCTCTCCTCATTCATCCGTTCCATATGACCAAACCACCTAAGTGATCCTTTCTCAATCTTACTTTCTGTGCTAAGATTAGCTTTATATTGTCCGGATATTTCTTTATTCTTCATGAATGGATCTGTCGCGTATTCGCCTAAGAGATGTCCACTGCATTCAGTCTACTTTGTCTCAGGCCTTACTATACATCAGTGACGGTATAAGAATTCCATTGCGTACCGCTAGTCTTGTACAAACGTAGATGTTGGAAGAAACTCAGGACACGGAAGGAATAAGCACTCACCACCAATCCGGATTCTGCTGGCACCCACAAAATGTGGATTGTATATTTTTCACTCAATATGTCTGTCAAAGGTTACAACAAAGTATAGAAGCGAAGTTTCGAGAATTATATAACAATGCTAGCTGTTCCATACACGTTATAGCTGCACTAGTTCAAGGTTACCAATCGACTGCTCGGCATTGCCGGGTGGGGTGAGGGAAGGAGAGGCTCGGAGCTTTAATATTTTTTATATACAAATAAATATATGTTCTAAACACCTTATTTTCTTGGAGTATTCAGTTATGTCAACTATGTTTGGCCCCTTATCTACTCGCTTATTTTCTTGTGTCTTCGTGATAATCAATATCTCTTTGTGTTATTCAAAGTTTTTGAACCTGTTTGGACCTCTCCTTGTTTCGTAGCCATATATGAGGTCTGGAAATATGCATTGTGTGAACATTTTGTTATAGAAACACACTACACCTTAGAAAATCTCGACTCGATAGACTCGTTCATGCTGGATCCCATTAAAACGAATGACTACTGTAAATAAATATCGAGACAGCACCATCTGCAGGACATAAAATCGGAGTCGTCGAATGTGCACCTACCCGGTTAATCGAAATAAATATATCTCACCCAAATGCCTCATCCCTTATTTACAGTCCCGGTAATCTATAATTGAATCGGGCCGCGGACAAAAGGTCGCGACCGATCCATTTCGTCTCGATCGAGCTTCATTGGTCGACGTCGTTAAGACGACCTTTCACTGGAACCAATATTATATTTTATACAGCCGACAGATGGCGTTGCGTCGAGAAAATTTAATTTGTTCGTTTGATCTTTTTGTGACAAGGTTTCTATTAAAAAAACACGAAACTGGACTGACTTTACTCAGCTTTAATCAAAAATTAATTTGGGACACTGATTAAAAATGACGGATATGAAAGTAGATTTTTTATTTTTTTAATATAATAAAAATAATTTTAACATTTACACTATTAAGTGTATTCATTAGAATATAATCTATTTATTACATTATAATCTATTTATAACATTATAATCTATTTATTACAAAAACGAATCAGCAAAGTGTGCTTGAGAGTGAGGAGATGCGAAGCTCGCGGCAGCCGTCGGTTGTTACGCGGTGCACGCGGCCAGTGCATTATTCAGTGGTGCACGCCTCGGCTAAGACGCGCTTGTCTGTCGATCCACAGAGGGCAGCTGGCGTCCGCTACTGGACTTACTTGGACGACGCCAAACGGGTAATGCTATACAATGCAAATATATTTTTAAATTTGAAATGGATACAATTTTATTGAGATATGCTTAATAATACCATGGATGATATAAAGAAAAATCGGTCACGAATGTGAATGACAAGTATAAGAGAATTCATGTACATGGGGTGCATCTACTACATGATACTACAGGGTGGCCCAAAAAAAGTGAGAATATTTCGTAAAATGTGATTTACTTGCATAAAAATTAGTTTAACTATATCAATAATAGCTTCAATAGTTTACTAATTTACTTACTTATTTACCTATATTACGTTTTATTTCGAAAATTTCTGGTCGTCATCTTTGATTATTAATTTTCCCATTGTTTATATTCGGTTTTTTCAAATTTTTGACCACAATGACAAATATTCTGATCAAAAATTTGCGAATTGAAAATCTTTGGGGTGCTAGGAAAATGATCAAAGAGTTTCAAAACAAAGCCTGGAGTATAGCTAGACATTACAGCATAACTGGACATTACAGCAGGACGGAGCTCCATCTCACACACCTAGAAATACAATAAACTTTCTTCGTCGTGAGAATGTTAATTTCATCTAGCCAGGTATCGAACAGGCCAGATTTAAACCCAGTAGATTATGTAACATGGGGTGTTTTGATAATTTCTGATTAGCTAAATATTCCGTAAAAAAATAAATTAAGCATTATAATTAATTATATTATGTTTTAAATATTTATTACTCATGTGTTACGAGATGTTCTCACTTTTTAGGGCCAGCCTGTATATATCATGTGCCGAATTTAAAACGGTTAAAAAAACACGCTGTACCGTATCCAAGAGTACCTGTATATGTGTTAATTAATCTAGTTTGTTACGTACATATTAAATAGTGTATTCTTGTGCTAGTTTTTTCAATATTCATATGGTTCTAATTGACTGATAATGATTGTAGAGAATAGCGTGAAGGTTATGTATTAACAATGTACTCTGTCAATAAAAGCTCAAGTTATAACACAATAGATTTTTTGTAGAGAATAAATATACAGGCCGATCCACGGCTTATTTGTTATTTATTCCTATAGCTAACGTGACATAAATAGGCCGTTATAGAGAACCCAAGAACACGAGTTCTTAGGTACGGTATAATGTTGGAATTCGGTTCCGAGTATATAGCATTACAGCAGCACGAGTTATACAAAAAAAAGAAAAAAAAATGGTATTATTTATAAATTGTGTTATCTGGGTCAGATTTGAAAGTCACCTCTGTCACCTTATCGGTATTTTATTTAGCCATGATACATTTCTGGTCAATTTATCCTCGAGAGAGCCGACACTTGAACGACTACCGAAGCGGTCTTAAACCTGCCGGATAATAAACACCAGAAGGCTCACGCCAGGTTCCGCGATAGCGTGGCAGATCGTTAACGTGAACACACTGAACACTGGCATTTTGAGAGCCGATGTTAAAAATGTTTTATCCTTAAAATGGTAAGAAATACGTTGGTATTTGTCTCTTAAAATATTCATATTTTAAAAATGAATTAACTAATTATCAGTTTGAATGTAATGTAATGGTCAGTGTACACGAAATGAGATTGTTGAGATGTGATCACCATTTGTTCTGAGAAGTTAATTTTGTTTATTTCTTCTTTATCAACCTTTCTAACTGTGTTATCTCCTAGTCGTACTTTCTGTCGAATCGATTACGATAATTCCGGTTGTAAGTCGGAATTACCTATTAAAATAGGAAGAGGGTGGTGAGTGGAAAAGGAATTTTTGAAGGATCAGCAATCTCGGGGACCGGGATTTAGAAGAACTGCTCGTCTTACCTCGAGTATGATGCCTCCGAAATCCCTGGTGGCGCCGCCAAAATCACACTGCGTGCACGGGAATAGTCACCGATCTCCGCTCTCGACTGAAAACGATGGTGTCACTGTTCACCCATGAAACACACAAACAATAAACACTATGTAAAAATAGTGCTCCACTGCACTGGAGGTAATGCTATATCGAGATCAAACAAACAATATTGATTGTCAGGCTTACAATTCACACTGAGGACAAGCAGTGGAAGGTTAGGAATTTAGACGCGGGCATATGATTGTAAAATTATACAACACTAACTAATCCCCATAACTTTACTTCCTTTGACTTTCACGAATTAATATTTTATATTTAAGCATTTTCAATCAGACTACTAATTAAAAATATTGACATACTCGTATATACAAGTAGTTTGGCAAAGACAACTTAAGTCTCAATTTGAGAGAAAATGATTAAGTATATTCTACGTATTTTATAACATTCTTTCAGAAATAAGAAATGAATAAAACAACAAAATTTAGAGATGAAATTTTTACGAATTAGAAAGACATACAAAAAAAATCTATCTGTCAAATAAATATTTGATTATCGCCTGGATACTAAACCGGAACTTACGATACCAATGACGCTTTGTCAATCATATAATATTCCAAAAAATAGAGACTTATAAATAGTACATCTGTAATTTCATTTTCAAAACCTTTCAACTTTATTAAGCAACGAATCCCAAAAATACCGGTTGAGTAAATCACGCTAGATGTCGATCCATTTAATTTATTCTGGAACATCTTGTCAAAAAAAAAAAAAAATATTCCGGGTTCGTATCCCGGTGGTAATTTATATAGATAATTTTTTTTCGTGTACCTTTCTAATTCGTTTTAAAATATCATAAAAGTTTTAAAATTGCAACTTCACAATGAAATGTTTTGCTGAAGGCATATATAGGGGGTAGGTACCTGGGCACCCTTGGTTGTGGTAAAAAATTTACCCCACTAAAACAGGCAGGTAGCCACGCGCTGCACGGTCAGTTTTTGGCAAAATTAATATTAATATTTTTGTCAATTCGTATTACAGAACAACTCGTATAAATCTCCATTTTGCTACGGGTACAAAATGAAATGGGGATATTTCGTATCCCAAGAAAGCCTCAAAAACACTGTAAACCCAGTGAAGCTTGAAATTGAATAGGCTTTCTTTCGGTTCCAGCCCTTTAATATATTATAATGTGTAATTCATATTTTTTTTTGCCTATTCAGTGACCTCCTTCTTTTACAGATTTTTGAAAGAAAAAGCGAACATTTTTATGAACGCGCGGCACATGACTTATCTAACTTTAATTTTCTCGTAATATTCTACGTTTCCAGGACATTTTGTTTGCTTGACTGATGACCGGGGGTGGTTTTTTTACAGGGTGAACTTTACAACGTGGCGAAGGGGGGGGGTTAACTTTATTTTTGTCCATAGACCATATCATTATTGTTAAACATGATGTTGTGCATAATATGAAAGAAACCCCAATGGGCCAATATTTAAAAAAATCTTCAAAGTTTTTTTGAGATTACATTTGGTCATTAATATCATAGTATCATCATACTAGAGCCATACCTGTACAATTTGACGTGAGACTCGTTATCATATTAAATTTAGAAGGCATCCAGAGAGAAGCTATAGAAGTCATGCATCCCCAATATGGAAGAGTAAACGTCACATTTATGTGTTCGGTCGCAGTACGACAGAAATTCACCCTGTCTAGGTCGCAAGAGGGTGCGAGAGCCAGTGAAATGCTCCGTTAGGTCTCTATAATCACCGCTCTTCCCTGTATCGCCCATCTCAGCAACCCCCAGCGGGAGACCCACATCCTAATAAATTCCCGAGATTCCTTTAATTTCTTAATAGGTCATCGTTCCGGAGGATCCGATAAGCTATTCCTTCTAATTCCGCAATCATGATGATCTCAATCATCCAGTCCTAGTGGATGTAGTCCGGCGTCTGTCTCATTCGAATTCACCACGATTCACAAGTCCTGAGTCGAAAAGTTTATTATTATTAATAATATTAAATATTTATCTACATACACACACCTAAAACTGAAGCACTACTTTTATCGCGCCCGTTGGCCAAATAGGGAACAGGGAAATGGAAAACAACACCTGTGTCATTCGCTATGTAGACGCTTTACTGAGCAGGTTTTATGCGCAGTCAACGTGGACTTATTAATTAATTTTTAATGCATTAATGTAGGAGTTTTACGTACAATTTGTACCATGTCACATGGGCTGAGTAATTAGTATTTAAAAAAAACACAGAGATCACGACAAACCTACAAAAACTGATCGCGACCTTAAATAAACAACCTGACTGAAAAAATATATTCGGGTACTAACAAAAAAAGATAAATAAACTCGAGATATATTTGAAATAATTAAAGAAAGACGTTGTAACCAGAAACTTAACGACCTTTATGATGAGGCAAAAATCATAAAATTCGTAAAAGTAGGGAGACTTCGTTGGTCAGGCCAAATAAAGCGGATGAATGATGAGCAACCTCAACCTTGAAAAATAGATTGAATATCGCCTTTCAGTATCAGCCAGTATCTGGTTTACGTTTTCTATTTCTGGCGCCATCAACACTTAGGTCATATATATTTCCTACAATTCTCCCCTCATTCATCCGTTCCATATGACCAAACCCCCATAAAATTTCTCAAGGGAGTTGTAATGTAGTGGACCTGGTTGGAATAGATCCCGTGGATTGTATCGATTTAAATTACTGTTTAGTTGACGCAACTCGCATTGGAGCAAGAAAGGTAAATAGTCCTAAGTTGGACGGTAATTTCCACCTCCAGTTAACTAACACTCTTGTGGTGAAGAACGGAAATATCACTGCACATCAGGACGCTGTAGAAAACCGGTTTTTCATGGTCCGGATTTTACGCACGGCGATACTTTTGCCCCACAAAAAAAACGTGTTGATACATCCGCTATTAGTTGGCCAGAACGGGAAAAATATATTAAGGCTTATTGGAATGACGGAATGCCGGAATGCAGACAAGTTTTAGTTTAGTTATCACCTGATGATGAAAGCGATTGCACCTCTCGATACTAGTAATGAAAATAACGCACCATGCGTGTAATACAATGTTTTGTTGTGAAAATTTAAAAAAAAAAGTGTATTACAATTATCAGATTATTGGTAAACGTTAGTTTTCTGACCATCCCTGCGTTATAATCCCAAGGGATGTAAGTGCAATTATTACAAAGTGGGTAACAAATCACGTTAAAGAGTAAACATGGTCGCGATCTGGCTCTTCGGGATTAGTGTGTTAATCCAGTTAGCTTCAGAATACTAATGCACATTAAACCGTGCACTCGATAAAGTAAATGGGATTTCACCTTTTTCTTCGTAAGCCAATTGCTACTCGGAATGCTTTTACTGGATAATCTGACAGACAACACACAATGTAAAAAAGATATTATTATACTGTCTTCATTAGACAAGTTATCAAGTATGGATAGAAGCAGTGAGGTTGAACAATGAATACATATTGAGAAAGTTAATAAAAATAGTTCAAGATTAAGATGTCTCACAGAGACGAAGCTATTATTTTTATATGAGAAGTATGGAAGTCTTGGGCATTACAGGGCTTACGACCTATCATCGGCTGGCTTAAGTGATCACTTTACACAATGTAACGTTTACCTATTTACCCACGCTATCACATCTATCAAATTTTTGGAAGTTGTATATATGATATCAGGATGGAACATTTCACTTATTTATTACCAACTGTGCTGTCGCATATATTCTATATGCAAAAATATCAATATATGCAAAAAATATCAATAGATGGCAAAGTATAGCATAGTGCAAATATGTTTCTGAAAAGAGACGGGACCTATGGGAAGAAAAAAGTTGGTAATCCAGGGTTAAGTATTCAGTCAGTGTATTAACAAGAGACTAAAAATATTGTTTTGAATTTTTTCCCGCTTAAATAAAATACACGACAAAACAAACGAACCTTTTAAAATATCGGATTAACCCCTTGAGACTCGAGCTCGTTCACCTGCCCATTGGCTCGCTCCTTCTTAATCCGCTTGTGCGCTGAGCCGCGCCGAAGGGGTGAGGCGACCCCAAAGGGTATGCAAATATAGATTCTCGCGGTATATTTAGAATGTTAGCGGACAGGAGTAATTTATAGCGATCGACTCGCATCGCTGGGGTCTTCAATTATGTCTTCCTTGGAGGATTACTTCCTTTGATATACATCATTGCCGTTGGAGAACAATAATGAAGATATCACTAATAATAAAGGAAACTAATTGTTCCAAGTAAAGCAAACCTTTTATTTTTTATTTGTGTGCAACTCGGTACCTTATAAAGGATTAATAACATAATAAATAACAAAAAAAAAAAAATTCAGAAAAAATACTCAAAAATCATTTCCTAACACTCCAACATATTTCCGTTAACGACCAAAACTACCCTCTTCTAAAGCCCCGCCCCATTGCCCGAATAGACACAATACTGTATTTAGTTTATTTATCACCTGATGATGAGAGGGACCGCACCTCTCGAAACTAGTAGTGAAAGTAACCCAACGTGTTTGTTCCAGTGAATTCCTTCGACAGCTTGTTATCATTACCTATGTAGAATGAAAAATCACCACTAACCTGGATTGACAATAGTTGTTTCTCTGCCCGTCGTGGATTGGTCCGATGTATTGTAACATATTTTTTTACACACATTTTAAATACGTTGCCCAACTAGGCAAGCCTGTTTTAAAGCAAAATGATAAACAAATACATTTTATAAAACCAAAACTCGTCGACGGCAAAACACAGTAAGATCAAATACATACATAGCATATAATGTGAAAATATATTTATATATAAAATATAAAAAGGTGAATAAAAAGGAGAGAAAAAATAAATAAAATAATAATAATACCGATAATGTAAGCAGATATAAGGTAGAAATATACAAGACCAAAACGCACAAAGGTAGTTATACAAACTATTTCATTATATTAAAGAGTTTACTCTCTGTATCTGCTCTTCCTAATTGCAACAACCAATTTGAAATATCTCTTTTAAAAGTCTTGGTGTCAGTTAACTTTCAAATTTTATTTTCAATTTGATTATATATTCTGGGAGCTTGAAAAGTAAATAATCTTTGACCAGAACTAGTTTTCATTCTTGGAACTATAATATTTGAAGCTTGTTTGCTCTTGTGGGATACAGCGCTTATTTTCCTATGAAAGCTAGTTAATATATTCTGCACATATAATTGTTTTATATCCAAAACCTGAAATTCCTTAAAAAGTGGCTCTGAAAGATACGAAAAGTCACGGTATTTTCAGAATAGTACGAGTACTTGTATTATTCCGACCGACCGAAATAACGCATTCCCGGAATTACTTATTAGCAGATGTTTATCTGGCGAGGTATCAACTGTAATTATCCTTTCAACCGTGGTTAGACAGCGATACTTGGGTAGCCGAAGGCGGCGACATTCACACTACATAAATTAATCATACCAACAGCAACAAAAAATCAGGAATGCCAGTCGAAGGAAAAAGAAAGTTTTGTTGTGAAAATTAAAGAAATTATGTTACATTACAAAGTAACCGCCATATCAATTAATGACAGTAACAAACAATTCGATATCATAGTATTTAACATTGAATATCACTCGGATCCCACATTTCGAACATAACCTTTTGGTAATAATTGACTTTTACTGCTCTTTTAGTCGATGTACTAAAATAATCTTTGTAACAGCTCACAAAAAGCAACAGAAGCAGATAAATTAGATATTAGAGGAAGGCTCTGTTAGAAGTTTCAATAATCGATGAGCATGTATGGCAATATGTACGAGAGTGGTATACTGGGACAAAAGAGTGTGGGCGTTCTACCATCTCTGCCTACCGGCGCGGAGAAGCGGCGTGATGGTAAGTTAGCTGAATGGTTATAGTGTGCTAGCACAAATATATTTTGTGATGATTTTTAGAGGATGTCAAAAAATTATATATTTTAATTTGGAAATTAATAATGTCACTTTTTTTTATATTGAATTAATTTTTAAATTATTTTTAGTAAAAGTTTGACATAAATATATACATATTATTTATTATAAATAGATATTACAAGGGCCGCTTGTGTGATCAGTAGTAACTATTTACTAAAGTAATTTTTTTTGTGAGAACGGTTGTTTGATCGTTGGTAAAAAAATATTAACTTCTCGAAAGTACGACCCGTAGTTAACTCATTTTACTCTTCGATATCCTTTGGATATATTATTGTAAAAACGAGAATCGATAGTTAAATATGGCGGACTTTTCACAGCTATTTCGGAAGTCATCTGTCACATTGATAGTGATCATTCAATATCCCGCTATTTTAGTGATGAGAGTTCGTCTGATGGTGATCTCGTTGTTTAATATACATTAGCACATAATCCAAAAAATGTCACCCCCGAAAATACAGTTTTCGAACGCAGAGGCGAAAAAACCCACAAATAAAGCATATTTCATAATTATTTGTCATTAACGACTTGTTAAAATAAATTAATAAGTACCTACATAAATATTATTTATTTTAATTAAAAAAGGAAAGATTTTTTTCTCGTTTTGATTTATGTCGACGTTGAACATCGACATGAAACATTGGGGGTGGAAAAATTTGAAGGGTTGTAAGATTAAACAGTCGATCCAACGGTGAAAATATTTTTCTTTTAAAAGCGACTATTGTCGAAAAAATAAAAGCGAGACAAAAACGCGATTCCAGAAGAGCTGTACTGAATCCACTCTACTTTTTAACACATCTTATCGACGATGTTTTATGTAAATAGTTTACCTTGACGTCCTTTGCCTCAGTGGTAGGCAGAGAGAGGAGAGGAGAGGTATAATAAAACGGCTAGAATGTCTATAGTCTAACAGTCTAACAAAGCTTAAAAATGGCGATGTTTGATATATATTGGTTCATAGATGTTCATGTTATTTTTTATTAATATTAAATTGTATAATCAATAATCAGTGGATATATTTTAATTTGTTTCTTCTCTTTGAGAGTAAGATTCGTGTATAGAGAAGGAGTATATTCGAATTAGTTTATGTTTCAGTTAGTCTGTGTACATATTTTTTTACTTCAGTTACAAATTTATATGATAGTCCGTAATTTTTCTAATCGTGATGGGGAGATTGTTAAAAAATTTGATACCTTGATAAATATATTGATTTTGACAATACAATTGACGTCGAGTGCGTTGTTGCATTACTGTCTAGCGTGAACCAGTCATATAACTTTGTCTCTTTTTCGCTTAGATAGCATTCAAGCATACATTGATGTATATCGGTACCAACAAATCGACCTATATCCTGCTGTAACAACTATCCGAAATGCTAGCAGCTGAGGGGGGAGTGTCATCGAGGGCATCAACAGGTCACAAGCGGGGATGTCTCGATCATTTTTAACGAGGGAAGAACCGAGTGGAGAAATAATCCTTTGAACAAATATTTATTGTGAGATATTTGACATCTGTCGGAGTATATGTATGTCTGTGTGGCCGCTCGGTGATAAATGCGAGAAGGCTGACCTGTGCGAAGTGGGCGCGCGGGGGACGTTAAAAAGATGCTGGGAGCGCAGTTGCATTCTCTTTCAATACTCTCTGGTTCTCCAGATAAGATATTAGATTGTGTTTATTGTACTCTCGTACTATTATAAAAGTAGTAATAAATTATTAACTATCTCGTTAACGTTGCACTCTTATTTCTACTACCGACATCTCACCGAACTTTCAGGGAATCTGTAAGATTACAGCCTGTATAAAGGGCGATACAGTATCCCGGCTAAATACGTTACAAATTAAACTTAATTACTGTTTTCCCGTGGATGACTTTCTCAGTTAGTTATAAATACTTTCACAAAAAAAAAATACATTTTTAAAATCACATCGAAACCACCAGCGGATAAAATATTGTCTTTAGATTCATCCAAATTGAAGAGACTTTCGAGAGATCTTGATTATTGTACGCTCTTCATTTGATGAAAGATTGCCCGAAATAGGTTTGGTTTTACATCTCAAGCACTCATTGAAAGCCCGACGCGCTCTTTGAAATTTAAGATTAAGAAATTGTCATAAAGCAAAAAAAGATTTTCTGTCGAATCACGCACTTTCGCATCCACAATAAAATTTCCTCTCAAAATGACGCTTTCGCGAGATCTTCAATGATTTCGGGGCTCATTTTGACAGAGAATATGCTTACTCAGCGGGTACCTCAGTAACCGCCATCAAAGTTGATTTCGCTGAAAATCGCTTTTCAATATACGCACTGAATTTATTTTAGTCAAGTTACAAAAGTTTTATTTTACATATTATTATTATTACGCGGTAGCGCGGAGTGAACAGCGTAAGCTGATGACATGACCGACGTCGAGAATTAAGTGGGCCAGGCGGTACGCACTCGCCATTCGCGCGGTGGCTACGTTCAGTTCGTGCATCATCGGTTTCTCCAGACTATAATCACATTTCATATACGGACACAAAAATACCAAAAATCAGCGGGTTGGTTAGTTGTGGGTGGGTTTGTGGTTGTTATCTATAAAATACCCATCCTTGTTCCAATTCCTGTGAAACGACTGGAACTAATGGACTAGTTCAGGAGAACTCTCTCGAAGAACATTTCTGTAAATTTCGGAAGTTTTCCTAACTTTCAAGAGGTTCATATCGGTGAATCTTCACCTTGTGTTTACTGCAAGTATTGTAATGTATATAAAATATTTAAAATGGAAATAATTTTAGATGTAAGAATATTTTTGACGCGATATTTTGACAAATAAGGGTTCGTTCCGTTGTGACTACATACTTTATTCAGTACCAATGTGAAATTCACATGTTTGAAAAATCGTAACAATGAATAAAAAGTGTAGACATTTACAGTTCCTACTAAGATTCGTTTTTTCTAAGTAAAAGTTGTTGTCTAGCAGATGGATGAAATAGCAATATGATGAGCGAAGGAACAACAATACTTTTAGTGAAACCCCCTAATCTCGATGACGTACAAGATATTGCAGGAACATTCTGACATGCAGGACATTTGATACTGAGGAGTGATGGTGGTTAAGATTTTTTTATCGAAAGGTTTAAAAAGATCTTATACTACCGTTTGCAATTTCAATCATTTCAAAGGTTATGGAATATTATCAAATCCACAATTGACCACTAAGCTCGATGCAAGTTTGGTGACCCTGCACGCGTCCATAGACATGGCCGTGTAAGGATTCGCCTATCAACCATATAGGCCCCGAACCAAAGCGACCAATAAACACCAGTAAATAAACCATTAGCGCCAAAGACGGATACTACTCCAGGAACTAAATTGACTTCTCCGCAGACCGTCCTAGCACCAACATTGCCATTCAACCACACCTCCAGCGAGCCACTCCAAAGTTCAAACTGCGCATTTAATTGTATTAATTCATCACCTCAATAAACGAAACCTTGTAAGTGCTCTTTCATTTATATACCCTGCTCTAGAATAATAGGTTAGGAGCTTTTGTCTCACAGTATCTGAACCTTCTGGCACAATCTCGAGTCAATCATAATTTGAATAACTTCAACACACACATCAACTCCTACACAAGCTATCAATCAGTAAATATAAGTGACGTCTATGGAATGAGGTTATGACAGGCGTACGCGCGTACGGGACAAAAGGGTATGTGTGCGTGTAGATGGAAGAATGTATTAAGTACGACGGACGGATCGCAGGAGAACGCTCTCTTTCACTCAGCGTCGTCTTTCAACGCAGATAGATCTAGAACTCATTGTAATTTGTATTATTGTGGTATAAATACCAAATGATCGAGTATTATTCACGTCATTAGAAGAGCAACGGCAAAAGATGGATGTGAGAATTTGAGGTGCTTGAGAGAAGCCACATCCAGGCTTTAACTATCCATTAGTGACTCTTTATCCACCATCCACGTCGGTCTTTTATGACTGAAAATATGAATTTCATGATACTCCTACTACCGTCTACTGTCCTATGTATTACACTCCTGCACCTTTCCTAGCATTTTGCAGATCTGATGGCTGTCTCCAGAGAAGTTCTACATCTCATTTTCTTTTCCCACAAGATGTCTTAAAGCTTGAAGAATTCGTTTTGGGCAAATGGTAGACAGTCTCTTCTTATTGTGTGAAATGGATACAGTTGTGCGTCTCCGTGGTACACCAGCATCATATCTTAAAGATTTCAATCCGTCCTATCTTCCCTTCCTTCTGAGTCCGTGATAATGATAAACTTATTTATTAAAAAATGTACCTTTAACTAAGCTCAATAAACTAGTTATTAATTATCATATCTTGAAGACATCTAACATATTATTTCTTTTTTTATTGATAACTGAATAGTTTCATGTTTCTTGTCGAATAGATTCAATCATCTGAAATCGTTTGCGGTTTTTCTCATCTGCATTTCCAGTAGGATGTTGACCCCATTAGACGCTGGACCATTAATACAGAATATCCGACGACAATATTTCACCTGATTGGAATGCATTAGTTAAATTTAATTGGACTATTCGCAGCTGGTTGAACAATCTCAGATTCCATTCCGATTCCGACCCATACAATGCTTTGAATGTCAATGGGTAGTTTGTATACCTCAACCTATATAATACTGTCGCCTTACACTGCTCGAAACTAATAATCCATAGTGCGCATTGATAAGGAACTAACTTAATGACATTTAGAGATTCACAACTTGGAGTTCGGCTAATTAAAGGACGAACTTTTTTGAAAATAATTCATTTACGAGTATTTCAGATACATTAAATTTCAAATTTGTCCTGTGTCACTGTGTGACATACAACGAATCACATTATTCATGTGTGTTTTGAAAAAACCGCGTCGATTAGTTACTCAACCCACGTGGTATCGATGTGGCCACTAGGTGCTCAAAAAATGTTCCGTTGCACGTAGTGCATCCGTTTAAGGAAAGTCGGCGAAATCTACAATGAATTCATACAATGCATATTATGTGTTTGATATTTATAACTTAGTCAAGGATCGCCGTGCGATCATGCGCACGCATGTGAACATGACATTAACTACCCACTACCCCCTCCCTCTATTCCAGAACACGATATTTTTCTGCGGTTGTGTTCTCTATGGTTTTTTTAGTCAGTTGAAGTTGAACCTATGAACTGACAGATATCGTTTTACCATTGGGTGCGTTGACTGCTGCCAAGTTCGTCCTGTCGTCTGGAAACGAATTGTTGGCTTGCGAAGAATCGTCCTGCTGCTCGTTACCGTGCGAACTGATTAGTGCTTTCATCTTGCTTATTGTGCATGGTGCTTGTTGACACTTTGCGCTATCATCGAAGTGTATAATCAAGAGTGCTTCGTGCGGAACAACATATTACGTATCTTGAAGCCAAAAGACCCGTGAATCCAGTGGGAGAAGATTCAGGTATCGAAAGGAGCTTTTGTGGGGAGCATCGAATGGAGCATCGTGGTTCGTGTTTTCTGGTTCTGGATGGTTCTTCAGTCGCCCCGCGTGCCCTATTCCTGTCCCTCTCCCGAATTACTTTCACCCATTCTGTATCATGTTTAAAGACGTTTGTAACAGATTTTCTTTCAATGTCTTCTCGGTAATGGTAATCCTTTCAAAAACACTGTGCCGTCACGTAGTCTGCAGGGAGCGAGGTTTTGTTCACCCTTTTCACGAGTTTTGACAGGGAGTTTGTTGTTTTAGCACCGGGCCTGAAAAGGCGAGAAATTTCGAAGGGTCCGTAGATTGTGATGTTCATCTCTAGGGTGTTACAAATTATTTTTAAGATGCATAACTTATGAATAGTGAAAAGTATAATTTGCACAACTGCATGGGATTCCAAGAACTTTTAGATGTCTTCACAATACTTAAGTAAACGATGAAATAAAATTAAAACTGTTTATGGGTTATCATTTATGAGAGACACCTCTTTCGCCCAAAGCCTCCCAATAAATTTGTCGTTTGGAAACATTTCATTCAACATTCAAAGGAAACATTAAGATTACGACACTTCGGTGAGAACACTGGTCGTGATGCTGGAGCCGGGTCAACCGAAATCATCGGAAATAGAATAGTTTGCTGGTCCGCCGCTTCCGGTCAATGCTGTCTAGCGTCTCTTTGGTGACCGCTTCTATGACTCACCTTTCTGCCACTTAATTAAGCTTCCGCGTTTCGCCTCTAGGGGTATAGGTGCATGTGCCAGATACTTCAATTTAACCTTTGGTGCCTACCTCGGTAGGAAATGTGCCACTAGTTGTGATGTGACCATTTTCAAGTTTCTGCTATAATCTACCATGTATTTTATTTGGATCTGTCAGATTTAATGTCACTATGCATTGGTGTTATGTTAAAAGCCTGGCTTGATATATTATATTGAAAACAGAGAGTACCTGGGTATATGTGTATTGTATTAATACCGTGTCGAAGACAGAATAATAAGTTTTGTGATGATTTTATCTAGTTCAGGGTAAATAATTGGATGAAATACAGAACACCCGACTTTTAAACACCTTTTTACATTATTCTATTTGATAACAAGTATTTAATTTTTAAAAAACTATTAAAAAGTTTTTTACTTTTTGAAAAAATAAAACACAATGTTGTTTACTTCATACGTTTAAAAAAATAACGTGATTTCGACCCTTATCTTCACTTATAAACAAAATCTTAAAACTAGAAGTCTAGGGGGGGTTTTGGTGAAAGGGAAAGTGGTTGTGGGCGGGGCTAATATGGACAGGAGAGAAGATATAATAAGAGATGTTTGTATGTTAATTACATTTTGATTGTCAATATTAATCTCTATACTTTCTAGAATGTCTAATTTTCTCTTCTTTTTGCATATATGTAGTACTTCTATCCCCTCTGATCTTGCGTAGTCTGCCATCTGTCAGTTTTCAAGTTCATCATATTAAAATTGTTGGTAAATTGGAAGAATTTTGTGTTTTTTTCTTCAAGGAGACGACTGTTGAAAATAACGTTCACTAACGTAAACTTAAGTTCTTTATTGATCATAGTGTTATTTTGTCTTTCCAGCTGTCTGCGAGTCCAAGAGTCGTGGTCTGAGCGCCATCCTGGATGCGTTGGCTCAGGATGCGACACGCGCGCTCATTGGCTCACTAGGCGAGGACCTGTGCGACGTCACGTCGAGGCTGGCCGACATGTGGGGGAAACCCCTGCTATCCTGGAGCTGTCCACAAGTAAGAATATATTATTTCATAAATATAAAGGAACTTTGTTGACGACAACATGGTTTGGTGACCCTGCTCGCGCCCGTAGACATGATCGGGTATAGGGTGCAGGGCCCGAAACAGAGCGACCAATGAGTAGTCTGCAAATAAACATTATGCACCAGAGACGGTTACTGCCAAGCAACTAGCGATCACTTCTCCGCAAGCCGTCCTGACACCAGCATCGCTACTCAACAGCATCTCCAGCGAGCCACTCCAGAGTTTAAATTGTATTAATTCATCACCTCAATAAACGAGACCTTGTAAGTACTCTATCATTTATATACCCTGCTCTAGTTACAACAGACACCCTAGACTGCGACACACAACGCTTGAGATAAGAAGAATTTAGGAGCTTCTGTCTCACAGCATTTTAACCTTCTGACACAATCTCGAGTCAATCATAATTTGAATAACTTCAACACACACACCTCAATTCTTACAATGGGTAATGGCTTCGAAGGAGTTTTCAGGACAAGAATAAATTATAATAATACGTAAAAGACTCGTATATTTGTCAAAGCGTTAAGACATTAGCTTAACGACCAAATAATTGGCGGTTCACTAAGTAGATCCAATTATTTATAACTCAAGGATTTGTGGTTAAACTGAAATATGGAAATAAAGATATTGATGTTTTCAAAGAATACCTTTTCGAAGATTATAAAGGTCCGAATATGTTGGTCGAACTGTATAATTGAAATTTTCTTAGAGATTTAAAGATAAAGAAAGAGATTAAAGATTTAACTTATCCGACACATTTTTAATGATCTAAATATGTTTTTGTTTAATTATCAGCATCACCGGTTTCATCCCCGTTATTCCAGGAAGGTCGGGGATCAAAGTGTCAACAAAGTGATTGCATCTCTCTCCAATTTGTTACTATTTTAGTACTTGTTAAATAATTTATTTTCATAAAATATTAAATTTGTATAAATAATTATACAAAATACAATGTATACCGAAATTAAAAAATACAAGCATAGAAAAAAACTAACAAATGAAAAAAAAATTCATAAGTGACTATTTGCAAGGAGGACTTGGTTATTTTTAATATTAAGCTTGCTATTAACACTTTTTTTATTTTTAAAATTTCAAATTTATCTAACTGTAAACCCCTAGTATATTTGTATGTATAATTTCTAAACCCTTATTAATATCAAAGGAATGATTTGTTTCCAAAAGGTGATTAAAAAATTCTGAATAGTTATTGTTATTTAGGCATCCCAAGTGCTCCTTAATTCTAATATCAAAATTTCTGCAAGTTTTACCTACATAAAAATAATTGCAATCTTTGCAAATTAATCGTAGATCCCCGATTTTTTTTAAATATCGTCCTTATCCTTGTTATTTAATATATAATTCTTTAATTTGTTATTAGTGTAAAAAGCTGGTTGTATAGAATTTGGGATATTTTTTATAATTGAATTTGAAGTAAGATATTTAAAAACGCTTTTTTTTTTGTACTTGTTTTACTAATTATATATTAATTTAATTTGCTTAATAATGTTCAATTCTATTAATAATAATAATGTTAAATATGTTGCTTGTAATAGTCTTGGTACTTTTTCCTCCCTAAATGAATTGTTTTTAAGTAGGGGCTCTTTGTCGAGGATCAAGGATCATGGTATATTTTACTCGGTCTCTGTCATTCCCCTAATAATGTTGGATTTTTGATCGCTATTTTCGGAAGACCATATTATGTGACCAATAGTAAATATAAGAAAGTACATAGCTGGTGTTGATACTCAACTTGGATTTCTTTACGACCTCACAATAAAAGATCGTAAAACATTACTGGCAGTTCCGATTCTGTCTATTTCATTTTCCTGTCTCTCGTCGCTAGAAAATTTTTCTTCGAGTTATTTAATTCGGTCAATTAGATTTAGATGCTAATCGTGCACTTCTCTTATTGAGTTGCTGAATTAGAGCGATATTCGCTTGGTATATGCGAATTATTATCTTGTTTATTATTCGTTTATAAATACAAAACGATTATTACGGTTATTTCTCCTCTTCCACAGCACTATAATTCATGGTAGAATTTTGACTACTCCACAAGTGCTCTTCATCGACTCCTATCCCTGGTTATTCTTGTCCAATTCCCAGATCCTCCCATTCTGCTCTTGACCTTTTTCACACAGTCCCTTCACTTCACTTAGTGAGAATAATTATTATAATTTACTCCCTCTTCAAAATTTTACAACCAAGAATTTCCTTCACAATAATTAAACACAAGATCCACTGCTCTTCAGGAGCAATTCATAATTTGAATTCAGTTTTTGATGTTCCGAGTCACCCCGTAGTATACTTGGTGTCTCCTCGCACCGCCAACGTCATAAAGGTTGTGTCACCTGCTTTCTAGCGTGGTTCCTAAAGTAGCGCCGAAACCCTTTCATACTCATATTGTAAAATAGATTGAGCAGATGGAACCCAATCGTGTTCCCATCATGCTTAGCTCGTGAATAATCCTTCACGACGAAATTAGTAATATCAACCAAATTACGCCTCACAGACGTCGTGACAGGAAGAAATATTTTACATCCTGCAAATACACAAACAAAGTTACAAAAACTCTACACTAACACGGTACAGGGTAACACAGATGCCTAATATTTTATATTATTCTCACCCTTCCTTTTCTACACATGAAATCACATTTTTTGATAATAATTTCACGAGCAGCTTATTACACACGTTTTCGAGCCGTCAACGGAAAGAGTGCCATAGAGAAATTCCTTTCCACGGTCCAGTGTTGCCACTTGCGAAATGTCAACTCAAAATAATATCTCGTGGCCGGTAGGAACTATAACATATCCTTATAATGTATCTTTCTGGTTGATACAGTTGATTTGTATTAACATACCTAAGAACTATGTTCTAAAAAGTAAAAAATAATAATGCGTTCTCCTTAATAATACATTTTTCATTTTTGAAGTAATGATTATTATCTTTATAAATATAGAACTTCAATAACGTAATGATCCATCGATTCAAGTACCTCTCTTGTACCTTATTTCTGAGCTAATACGTTCCGTGACTGCGTACACCAAACTTTCTGAATCATCCATTAGTAACTTGGGGCTGTTTCCACCCCCGGGAGTGTCGGAATCAGCAGTCGATAAAGTACCTCCCGGCCGGCCAAGCATCACAAGTATTCACGGCCATCTGTTTCATTGGCCGATATAAGTTGCCACCCCCATCATCTACCTCACTCAGGATCGGCCCCGACATGCCTAAATATACAGGACGATTAATAATGAGGGTTTTCTTTTACATTGTATGCTTAATGCTGAGCATCGTAGAACTCTGAAATCACTTGAAACTTGGTGCACAACACGTCTCCATTCCTCCCGATCTTGCCATGTTGGGCTCATCAGTTACACAAGCAGTGCAGTTCTTACTTCAATAGATTCTCTAATTAAGGTTTAGAAATCCTTGGAACAACTGTTTACGATCAATCTTAAAACTATTTAAAAAAAAAAAAAAAACTTCCACGATACGATCCAAAGGTAACTAAGAGTACTTTTCAGTGCCAAAAATGAATACCAAATTCGGTCAACGAACTTTCTTGTTTTGTGCACCGCGTATATTTAACAAATTGCCACTAGACCTTAAAGGTTCTAAAGTGATGAACGATTTTAAACCAAAATTAACAAAGTGGTTGCTTAATGTGGGTAGAAAGCAAAATAAAACTTTGTCATTTGTGCTAACCTAACTAGGTATTTTTGTCTCCAATTATATTTATAATATAATTGGAGATTTTTATTACTTTTTTTACAATAACATTTTATAACTTCTGATTGTATTTCTTTTACATAACTTACTTTACATTATATTTACTTAGTTCACTTTATAATGATTGTACTTTAATAATTACAACTTATAAAAACTATACAGGTAATTGCTTTAGAACAGACGTCTAATAAAGTAATTACTTTTACTTTCATACGTACTATTTATGATACAAAAAAATATATACATTAAATAAAATAACAATCACTTTGTATGAAACCACAAAATTAATTGTAAGTCACCCGTTTTCCCTTATCTCAAGCTTCATCAGGACGTATTTAAACTGATCATAAATACAAAAAGAGTGCACTTATATATATATATATATATATATAAAGAGGTTGATAGAATATAAAATTATATGCGAAAGAGAGAGACAATACATATACATATAGACGGAGCATTAAGGGAGGGGAAAATACAGTGTTGATGGATGTGAGTGGATAAATTAACGTATAATATTATATATTCATCAGGACGTATTATAAATTTCGTGGTTTCATACAAAGTGATTGTTATTTAATTTAATATAATATGTCAAACCACAAATTGATTGCTTTCTAAGAAGAAAAATAAATAATAATGGTAAAAAAAAATGTTGTTCGCAGCGTTTAAGGAGAACTCCTTTATTTGGTCTTTCCATCATACAAGAAAATTTCACTGACGACAGCAGTATATAGGAAGATAGCTTATAGCTAGCTCAAAAAGTAAGAGGGAGATTTCCCACACATTGGACCGACTAAGTAGAAAAAGCAACAGGCAGTTCTATGGTGATAGCCCTAAGATCTGCAGAATGCCAAGAAAAGAGAAGGAGTATAGTCAAGAGGGCGGGAATTTATGAAGATTAGTCATGATTGATGATTATTTTCACGCATTGTTTTGTCTCCTTTCTTCAAAATGGCACTATTGTATTGCTCTTTCATTCATTTGACAATGTTGCAATTGTTCCAAATATTTTTAATCAACCCACCCCTCTATTCCGGAGAAGAATACTAAAAACACGTCGCGAAACATCGAACTATACATGTATACGAAACTATAGGTTAATCCGGCTGAAATTGATCCTTTTTCATTTTGTAAAAATGTAACATGGGCTTACGTAATACGGTACTTCTTATTTCTGTCGTTGATACCGTATTTTATAGTATATTTTATTGTCTACCGGCGTTTTAGATTGCAATCCCTAGCGATATCTACCTATGTTTTAGATCGCAATTCTCAGCGATTACGTCTGACATCTTAGGGAAGCAGAGAGAGGTGTAATGTTCTATTTGATTTTAATGCTAAAAAAATATATATATAGGCTTTTCTACGCCAGTTCTGTGGGATAATACTAAATAGAATATGATATTTATTATTATATAAAAGTTGAGTGACGGGCTGAAAGTAGCCACGTGGAATTACATCAAATGGTTTTATAAAAATAACCTAACTTGACACGGCCCTCTGGGAAATCTTCGTCGCATTAAATATTGAGACTTTTATTAAATTGATTTCTCTCAGTTATGAAATATATTTTATACACACAAGTCGATTTATTGTTTGAAATATCAAACATTTCATAAAAATGATGTTTGGAATAAAAAAATATATATATAAATGTGTTCTACTTTTAAGATCCCCAACATACTATGGATTCTGTATCGAGACAATGCGGGAATAAATTCCCAGGAATTCTACGGTTTTTTTGCTGTCTCGAGTCTCAAAAAAACTAACCCGAGACTCGAGACTGATTTTTCTTCATGTTACGAATCCCATCTATTTTCATATAATAGGTAGGCCTGGTAGTGACCCAGCGACGAACGGTACATGCGTATTTATAAAAGATGTAGTTCCCAATTTTGTAACAATGCAAAATATAATATGGTCAGTTATAAAAATTAGCATTGTGGAGAAATTAGTCCTCAGATATTTACAATCAACAAAAAAAAATCTGAAGGAATGGTTTTGTCGCTTGGTTCAAACAGGGGATTATGTTTTCTTTGAAATGTGATGTAAATCTTTAAGAGATCGTGTCATGTTTTGACGAAATAAAATATTTTTAATGTATTTTTTATTTTAGCATATTTTAAAATGAAATTATTTTAGAAAAATGTTATTAGGAGACTTCAGTTCGTCATTAATTTTAACCAAGTATACACGTCATTGTTTCTTTTTTATAATTAAAAAAAAAATTGTAGAGTAATTTTTATAGACTATTTGTTTTTTTGTAATCAATTTATATATGTAAGCCTAGTTTCATTTAAGAAAACTACTTATAAATATTTTATCAAACAATTTTTAATTGATTTGATACGGATAACACTCCTAGTAGCTAGTAGATTATATACATGAATATTTATTAAAAAATAATTTCTTTATAATTAAATGAAATTCATGTTCTTGATTCCTGGAACTTCTCGAGACTTCTCGAGAATTGGAAAAAAGTCGAGAATACAGAATGCCTACTATTTACATACTCAACAACAAATTTACCCATCGTTTTCGTCGCGACTTATATACAATCCAGAGTGCCTCGTGAAAATGCATAAATAGTGTGGTGTATTAAAAGTGTACAAATAAAATTTTAAGAAAAAAATGTTTTTATTATTGGTTAATTGTACCCACTGCACGTTGATAAAAGTAAATATTATCGACAAGCAATCATTAAGATATTAAAGATACTTAAAAAAATTAAAAGTGCTTTTTAGTACATACAAGCATGAATATTTGTGGAGCCTTACCAACAGACATTGATACACAGTACACTGGCTGCATGAGCAAATATTGACAATGTGGTGTTATCTAAAAAAAATGTTTTCCTGTAGAATTGGGTGCCCTGATTTCAAAAATGAAATAAATTGATCCGGTCGCTAGTATTTAAAAAGTTATTATATTTTAAAGATTCAAATTTTTACCATGCATTTTGACATAATATGAAACGCCTTATTTCACTCAAATCACGGACAAGCCAGAAACGTAAGGAATATACTAAATTCTGAGATTTTTTTTCACAAAATGCTAGTTTTCTGATAGAATTAAATTTATATACTATTTTGGTTAAATTGACAAGTTCGGTTCGGATCAGTCAGTTTAATTTTATAATTCTATGATTTTTACACATATTGTTATTAGTTGATTATTTGCCGAGCAGCAGGCTTCTCATTGGCTGACTCGACTACGGTGGGCCCCACACACAGTGTGACATATTATATCTTATTATTTTGGTGGTCTCACACATGAGGATGCATGCATCACAACATACTAAATTCAGATTTTTTTACAAAATGCACGTTTTCTGATAGTATAAAATTTGTATACTATTTGATTTAAATTGGTCGGTTTGGTTATATTAGATTAATTAACACGTGTGGTGTGTTTTGGATTTTTTTGAATATGGTTTTACATTAAACTTTAAAGTTAAATATTTTTTGTTTTTTTGCTTATTTGAGATTGGATACTGTAATTTATTGAAAACGACGCCTTTTTTTACGAAAATTTGAAAAAACACTATATTCTCAATACATGCCGGCTGCATAGTCCACGGCTATTGCAAATCGTTAGCAGCTCACGCGTCTCACTCCTCTTCATCGAATTGAGTTAATAGTAAAATGGAACTATTGTACCTCTATTCAGCTGCTTGTCCTCCTCATAATTAACAACCAAGAACATGCGAGGCTCGTTTTTTAAGCAAGTTTTAAGCAAGCATCTTAAACTATTTCTTAACATAATCATCACCATTATTAAGATACTTGTCATATATGAAATCACTTGGCACACTTGGCAGCGTTTTGTATTTCGCGCATACAAGTCTCATCTCAGAATCGGCGGGCTGATATAGATCAGTGTCAGACAATAGTGTCTCGAACATTTCAACCACTCACTACAAGATGGCCACATCATGTGAATGTCTCCAACGTTGCATGTTGTGAGTTAATGATGAAGGAAACAGAATATTGCTCAACGGTACATATTTAAAAAACGCGCCGCGTCTCTTCATATTTAAACGACATATTAGAAATGAATCATCCTTAACTTTATGACGTAGTTCCACCTACATACTATCGTCATCATCTCTTATTACCATCCAAACTAGTAACAGACTCGTACAACATAACATTCCACAACACATCCTCTAGACGATCAATAATTAAATCACATACGATTCAAACAATTTGAAGAATTCAGGCTGCAAATCTGAATGTAAGCGAACCTGATATCACGTATTAATTTGATATGAGAATATTAAACGGAACACTCCATATTCAGGGAAATTCTCTTGAAGTAGGCTCAGAGGTTTAACTGCTCAAAGCCGAAGATATATCAAATTGTGTGTTTATTTTAGGGTGGGCCTTACAACTTTTCACAAAATATCAATCATCTTTATTAGTTCCGTTCAATTGCGTTGCTTACCGAAGTTTTGGGTTTAATTTTGTGGTTAACTAAATATTTTGCCATTAATTATGCGAAATATTCATACCAATTAATCACTTTTACCATATTTTTATTTTTAATGCATCATGAATGAAAAATGGTATCCTTCTGTCGAAATCAAATGCCGCTTGAGCGAGCTCGTGAAAAATGTTCCCAACCATAGAATGGTCGGATGCTAAGTGTTCTCGATATTGTTTTATGGAATGTGAACGATTAATGAAATTTGGGAGAGTGACACGAATAGGGAGGGGCTGAAGGACCAACCAGAATCAAGAAGAAACACGACTAGTTATTGTTTGTTTGACCAAGAAAGGTATAAAGACAGAAGGTATCTGATCTTACTTTGATCTCGCTAGCTGAACGTCACTTTGCACCTTCCTCGGCTCGCACTAAAGGAAGAAGGTTTCACTGCACTTCGGAGGGGATCAGATGCTGTCGAATTCGGTTTCGCGGTCCGGATAATGTTAAAGCACGGCGATAATCTATCTCGGTTGAGCCAAGCGCGTGTTGACCCTTTGACACTCAAATTTTCACTCTCGTGAAAATCGTTATCACTCTCACGGGTATACATCGTGATGGAAGTATTGGAACGAAGCATATCACAGGTAACATTCGACTTGCGTCAACACTGACAATATAATAAATAAATAAATAATTAATTGTACGTACCAGTAGTGTTATACGTACCAATGTAAAAAGACACCGTCCGGCAAGTGATCTTTCAAATATGATATATTTAAATAATACTATTTTAATTTTTAGTCGATACCTTGCGACGTCCGCGTCCTATGTCGCTACGTCCACCGGGTAGCTTCAGGGTATTACATGAATTTTTCGTGAGTACCGGGATAGAATTGATTGCTTCTTCATCACCTGCTTAAAATAGTTGTTCTAAGGAAAATAAATAAATAAAAAGTGTGAAAAATAGTTTAAAACACTATAATTCTATTAACTGAAACGAATTAAATCGATACGATTGTAATCAAATATGAGAACTTAGAATCTATTAGCATCATGGCGTAAAAAACCCGAAAAAGCTGGCTCCAAATACTGATTTTAGACTACATCTTGAAATCTACATTCCGGTTATATTTTTTTAATTTATTTACACCTTTTTGGGCGTTAATATTTTTTTTTTACATTCAGTAATTAACATCTTAATACCATCTTAGGTTGGCTCGGTATCGTTACGCCAGAGCCATGCCTGTACAATTTGACGTGAAACTCCTTATCCAGAGAGAAACTATAGAAATCAAGCACCCCCAAAAGGGGTGGGTAGACGTCACATTTATGTGTTGCAGACGTAGTCCGGCAGAAATTCACCTTGTCCAGGTCAGCCAGTAGAATGCTTCGTTAGGTCTCTCTAGCTACTGCTCTTCCCGACATCGTCCACCCCAGCAACTCCCAGCGGGAGACTCGCACCCTAATAAATACCCGGAAATGTCCGAGATTCCTTTAATTTCTTAATAGAGAAACGAAGATGTGCACAAATTACGCTGACTCGTCGTGATGATTGAGGTTATGTCGGAGTATCTCCACTACGTTGGATCCATCGCGGGGAGTAGTCACAAGTCCAAATGCAACCTGGCGTCTTCGGATCAGTCAAATTATATTAAGAATAAGTTGTAGCATTGCGATAGTGTACTCCCATTCAACCGGTGTCGTAAGTTTCCATCTTACACTCGTTCACCATTAGTTCTCATGGTAGATTGTTTTGATAAATTATAATGAAAAAAGGCAGTCCTGACCTAGTAACAATAATCTTCTCCTTGTCGTTGTCTTATGGCGAAATCGCAATCGTACAAGAAAGGGTCTAGGTACAGTAATTTAAAAGATTAGGATGGCACACACGCACAGTAACCAAACTACAAATTACCAGAAATTTCACTTATGATTAAATTTACCCTTTCTTGATAATTACACGCTACATTTTAATGAATTTAGATCAGCCTTCCGTTTCGTGCGTGACCGCAAGCACACCACAGAGAAAAATATGGTGACCATAGATTTTTAGACATTTTAGGGTTGGATCATATATCATACATTTGCAATACGGTATTATTGGATGGGGAGGAGCATATAAAACTTCAATATCACAATTAGAAATTACTCAAAAAATGACTATCCAAGTGTCCAACTCTTTACAGAATTCATAGTATCAAAAATAATAGACATACAAAAAAAAAATTAATAATCCAAATTTAAAAAAATAAAAATAAATGAAATATTAGAAGCAACTTCAGATCTACAAGATTTAGAGACCAAATTAATATTCTAAAACTTAAATACACCATAACCCAAAACCTCTATAATTATCAAGGCTCCAAATTCTTTAATTATCTCCCCCTCATAATTATAAAAATTACAGATTATTATAAATTTTTATCTGAAATCGAAAAGTGTATACACAGACTAGTAGACACATAATATATATACTGCTTCTCTATACACGAGTCTCGACTCTCATAGAGAAGAAAAAAATGTAAAAAGAAATACTGACTATGTTTAAAAATGTATTTCATCTCATTATATCTTTTAATAATAAAAATATATATATATTTAATCAGCATTCATTTCTATGGGATAATCTCATTACGCAGCCTCTTCAGTCGGACTAATCAGATAAACAGATAAAACAAGACGCCGAGAAATATTTTTATGTCGTTAGGGGAGCGACAAGAAAATTCTTTTAATAGAAAAATGCTGTAAAAAAAAATGGAGAAATTTTACCAAAGATAACTGAACAACGTCCCAGAGAGCTTGACTAATTAATAATGCCAGCTTCCTCGGAGTTCTCTCGGTGTGGATCGAACTGAGATGCAATTCGAGGTCTGCGAGAAGCAGAATTTTGAAGTGTAACCACGGTATGACTAAGATATCCCACGGCAACTTGATCGAAAGTAATTTTTCAAAATAAACTACCCTTAAGGAAGGTAGATACGAAGCTTAGTTATGCCATTTTACGAACAATAAGTTAAATATATTTATTCGATCTTCATGACAGTTCCAAGGGGGGTGGGGTATAAGGTTTTGCACTTTTTAAAATTTTAATTAGGGTACGCAGGCAACAACGCGCGGGAGTTTGGTCCTTAGAAATTTGGTCGCAATAGATCGCTTGTGGCCAGTACAAAGATTGAACTGGAAATCATTTTACACAAAGTAGAATGGTTTAGAAACAAATCGGTTTAAAACAAAAATACTTTTTTTATTTTTTATTTTATAAACATTATATACAAAATGTATGTATACAAAAAAGGCGAACAAGTTTCATAATGAAAGGGATGTTCACTGTCTCCTTAACTAGACCGAAGTCTGTACTAAAGGAGACAGGTTCATCCGTTGTCTGTCATACAAATATGAAAACCATAGTTATTATTAATATATATATATACATATATTGTGACGTGGTCGCCTTTACGTGACTGGTAATCGTCTGGATAGGACGCCATGCTTTCACACCACCAACTTGCTCAGAGGTTCACATGATGGGCGTTAGTCTTTGGTTACAGAATTTACCATAATGTCTTGCCTGTCACTCCAGCTATCGTGCTCAGGAAAAATAAATATTGTCACAAATTTTTATCATTTACAATACACTTTTAATACAAAGAAACTAAGCAAATAAAATGAATAAAAGTCATAAATGTTATTGCACTAATTGCAATTTAAATAAAAGTTGGTCTCGGCAATTTTTGCCACATACAATCTAAAGTTTACAATTAAATTTTACCCAAGCCAAGTGAACAAAATTGTTACCTGATAGTTTGTCAGGTCAAGTATAAAACAGAATAACACGGTAAATAGAACGGTTAATACTAGCTGGAAAACCATGACTTCCAAATTAAATAAAGAAACAAAATATCCTCCAAAAAGACAACTAAGTTTGAAATTCCTTGTACCCAAAAAATGAATTTTTACAACCAGTGTGTTTGCGATAATCATTGTCCATTCCTGTAGAAATTCACTGTTCCCGTCCATTCGGTCAGTCCAAGGTACACGTTGTCACTCCTGGTGCCGTGCATCAGACAAACTGGATTCTGACATTTGGCTTTCCTTGAATCGCTCACATCGCTTTCGGTTGGAGAAATTCACTCTGTCGAGTAGTCCATGTCAGATTAACACGTTGCCCTCATTCTCTGTACGGGAGAAATCCTTTCGGTTGCATCCAGTGCGTTGTGGCATGACTTCTGAGTGTCATGTCCGCGACATGAGTTGTGACAAAAAGGCAAAAACACTTCCATTTCGTAAGATTTTAGATTGAAAGTCAGAGGGCAATGTGAATCACTGATGAACAATACTTTAGCGTAGTTAGCATTTTGAGAGCAATAAAAGGAAGATCAAGAAAGCTATGTGTAAAAATTCACGTAGAGAAATAAACCAACGTAGAAATAAACTATTTGGATAAAAAAAACTGCATGGAGGAAAGGGATGCGTATCTTTTTCTCCGTATAAAAGTTACATCTTGCTTATTTAAAACAATCGGATTCGTTCAATCTGTTGCAATCGACAGCTGTCAGACGATAAAACCGTCGCCCGCTATCGTTACTCCGCTTGAGCTGTGCTGCCAACCTGAGAATATTATTCTCCACTTGTCCTGCGCGCGGTAGGTACTAAATTTAATGTCATAGTATATATTTATCTAAACCAAAAATATTAGGAATGAGGTAAACAGGGTTTTAAAAAAATTCTAATAATATAATAAATAAGTAAAATCCTCTCGCTATCCCATGGTTGAAACACTATGCAAAACAGAAAAATGAATATAAAGAAATGATGTTCTATTCATGTGATCATTTCCATGAATCTTCGCTCAGTTTCCTTTCTGCCAACACCCAATAACCAGCCCCTGAGATGGTGTTTCAGTTTGTCCATCGAGAATTGTTTCATACTGCTCGGCTTTGGGGGCCAGAAACATATGGAAGGATTGACCAAAGCTTGTTTTCTTTTTAGGCTTCACAGAGATCCAATTATTTTTTGCTCTCTCGATATAATTATAAGATGGATATTGATGAAGCTCTGTATTGGAATGAAATTAAAGTATCAGCCTTTTTACATAGAGTTGTCGAATATCAAGAAGCTGACATTCCTCAAATAGTGAATCAGAGGGAAACCTATATGGTTTACTGTTACTAATTGGTTAAGGGCAGTTTTCCCAACTTCACCCCAACCTAAAATCGTGTAACTAAGAAGGGATTGGCAGAGCGCCTGATTCTGAGAGCTGAGATACTGATTGTGGATCGTGTAAATGTATCACAAAAAACATCCCAAATAGCACGATGTGTGGTAGATCGAGAAGCAATTTTATTTAAGTGCCTTTATTATTAACTGAAAACAAAATAAAATTGGTTTGAACAATGATATTTATTAGAGCCTGATGCGTTGTTTTTGAAGATGACAGTTCTATAGTTGGCTAGAAAAGGTATCCAAAAAACGAAGGTACTAGTAGATGAGGCTTGTTGTGTCCAAGTTTTGACACTATAGATCAAGCATTGAATGAAGGTATCTTGAGAAATTGTAGAAATATACCTTTGATTTGTCTGCATCTGTTTCTAAGTACGTATATTACATCGATGGCTGAACTTACCCCAAAAGTATATTTTTGATTTGAGTCTGCAGATTTATTTAGTATAAATTGTTTTATTCTGTTTGGGACGTATATTTATTCTTGAAAGACAATAATGTACCGTACTTTCCCCTTCCCCTCCTCTCCTCACCCGGCACGCCGCCACCAGTCAAAGCGCGACCTTGAAGCAGTGTAGTTATGCGTGAATCGAAGAATTGTATTAAATTGAGACGTCGCGTCTAATCCAGTGCAATCAAAAGGACTAGGACCTCTGAACGAAGATAGTGATAAATAAAAATGTACAGTCCACCGTGGAGGTGCCAGAAAAACTGGATTGTCACGAGTGCAAACCTCCTTCCGAATATCCTGTTTCTTCCGGCATCTATGTTTTTACGCAATATTCGTTACCTGAAGAAATAATTTCTCAAACTATTCAGCCTATTTAAAAGAGAATATGCCATTTGTATATCTGTTAAAAGGTAGTTAAAAATAAGTCTTCAATCTTGAAAAAAAGTGTTTTCTCCCTCTCAAAAATTTGTAGGTAGATTTTTGTGTGTAAACGTATAGAACTACGACAGAAACATGGCAAAAATAATATAATATTCACGAGTTAACTTTTGTATCGTCCTCGCTACTAAAAAACAAACATAATAATGGATCACGTTTACCACTTTTGCGGTGCGACAGAGTAAATATGGCTTTGCTCAACTTCTGTAGACAGGGCAATCAGAATATTCAGTTTTTACTTATTTGGGTTCGCAGTGGTAGCGTACAGCTTCATGTTCAGTCTGTCGTACTTTAGTCACATTCAAAATAAACGAAATTCAACTTTCGTTATGCTTTTGTCAAACAATTCAAATAATCGAAGCCGTCTATCATGATTAACAGTGGCGTGCAGTAGATATAGATTTAGGTTTTGTTGTTACCAATGACCTTATACGACCTTACCATGTATTTATTTGTAATTTTAGAGTATTATTAATAGTGTTTTTAATCTTTAGGTTTTAACATAAAATAATACCTTCTTACGCGTTGTAAGAGGTCTAATGTTGTGGTGTTAACACATTGAGGTTATGTAGATACGAGATAATTATTTTTAATCTACAGACTCTAGCTTGACAGAGCGCAGATTATCCTTCTCATATGGGCGGTGGATATCAGAGACAGAAAGATGGAAAACTCGTCAATAAAAGATGGTGTAGGTTATTCTAAGACAATGTGAATTTATTCAATAGAATAGAATTTATAAATGGATCAGAATTACTAGTATGAAATATGAGGGCTAATATAAATGAGCGGTATGAATACAAAGTACAGGGATACACAATATGCAACTCAGATAGTAAATGTACATATTAAATCAAAGTGATCAGTTCTCCTTGTCCATATCCATTAGTGATGGATAGCACTGGTTTATTCCGCGGAGAGGATATCACTTTCATCAGCCAAGCTGAGGTCACATGGCGAAATTACACAAATTAGAATATGGATGATAGACCTACACAAAGGTCTGGCGAAGTGTTGGTGATGATGGAATTGCCAATAGGATGGGATCAGCGATGGACCCTCGGTAATAATAATAATAATAATGATGGATAATTTGTATAGCGCCATTTTCGTAAAAACTTTCACCCCAAGGGCACTTTACACAAACTGTTAATAGTTTTACAATTTTTTTTTTTTAATTAATAATCGTTATTTTTACTTATGGAAATGATTTTTTGAAAAGGTGCGTTTTCAATTTTTTCTTAAATAAAGTCTCTGATGCACTGTTTCTTATAACGGAAGGCAAAGAGTTCCACGCTTTTGGGCCTGCAACTGCAAATGCCCGCTCACTAAATTTAGACTCGATGGATGGAGGAGTCCCTTTGCAGCAGAAGTACACACGGAGAGACGAGGCAGAAGACGATGGCGATATTCAAGAAGATTATAGTCGGATGCGTGTTCGTTAGAATAATGCGTGGCTTTTGTAGGGCGCGTGGCAGTTGGAATAATGTGAGCAATAATATCCGTGAGATGGGAGGATACAGATACAGCGCTACGTAAAATTGGATGATATCCAGCGACAAAGATTAAATTGGATATTTTAATTTGTGTGGTGAAATAACGCGTGGTCGCGACACAAAATGGCGTGCGCTCAGAACGTGGAAGAAAATCAAACGCCGGCCATGATAGAAATTAATGCACTTCGCGAACCACTGTACCATAGATGTTGACACAAGATGGATATAATGTCAGTAACAGAGGTTTAACGTCCTATTAATGATCACATAACTCTTGAAAATGGAGATTGGAGAAATTACTTGGAGAGCTGACAAAGGATGTCCCGACTTCAATGGTAATCTGCTCTATGCAAGCAGACAGAAAGCGGATATGTACAGGGACTCTTTCTATGGAAAGTGCGCGATGGGTGACAAGACTCAAACTGGGACAATTATCTATGAGAAAACTTTATGCTATAGAAATAAACCTACGACATCATATAAAAAATGTATAGACGTTTTTAAGAACTCTTTCTATGACTAAACATGATTAATTTATTCTTTGAAAAACTTTCAAGTAATAACTAAAGGAAATAAAGGTTAACGTAGCAAATAGTTCTGTCAATTATTTTTCGTTTTTCCCAAATTAAAAACAGATCCATGCACCAAATTTAAAGAACAATCATGAAATCAACTTATTAAAAACAGTAAGAAAGTAAAATTCGCGAATTATAAAAGTGGAAGTAGACACTTCAATGATTTGCACGCAGTTGTAAGCATTTCTAATGTTATTCTGTTAAAAAAACAGCACAGGTACATACTCCATACAAAACAGCATACTCCATACAAAACAGCATACTCCATACAAAACAGATCAGCTGAAAGACATTTTCAATTCATTAAATAACCAATTATATGACTCAAGAAATTCAAGCTTAAAGACAGAACAGAGTAATGTGAATAGCTCGATGCGGCGAATACACAAGAACGCCTTGGGTAACAGTGGTGAGTTGTCGTGGAACTGGTTTTAGAAGTAAGGAAGCTAAAGTCTCTACTGGTACATAAATGGCGCTAATTGTAAAATAACGTATCTGTTTATATTTTTACAATTATTTAATTTATATTTATTTCTCATTTCCAATTTTCCTGATTCTTCACCGGATCTGTCTATCTTGTTGGCGATCTTAATTTAGTGAGTTTATTCCACACTAAGTGTTCTCTCCTTTTCAGGGTGTAGGAACAGAGACGGGTAGGAACAGCAAACTGTTCAACAATCAGCTCTTCATTTATAAGACTTATTTCCTAATAATTTATTCCGTCACAAAGCGTTATGGGAAGATCAATGAGAGACAGACAGAAAAAATCCAAAGTTGCCGGCATTGTACGAACTGTCATGTAACTGAAGTAGAACTATGTCAGACACGTGGCTATGGCACTGAATGTTATTTTAAGAAGACCGGTGGCTAATGTTGAAGGAATGCTATGCTGAGAAAGCAACCAGAGGGATCTACGTTTAACAATAAACGCATACGTACTGAATATAAAGAAGAACAAAACATTGACAGACTACATATCTTGTAAAACATGGTAAACCTGATACGTCTGTATGCCCTTAGTTAGATTAGATTTACGTTATTCCATTACGACTTAGATGGTTCTACCACACATAAAACATAAAAAAATATTAAACTGAATTAACAATATTTGAGTACGTCCAAGAACACACAATTACCTGATTTTTACCTCCAAAGGCATTGTTATTTAACAAATTATAGGTATCTCATAGAGACGAAACTATTTAATAAGTGTCTCTGCAGGTGTATAGAACTTCCAAAATTTGATAGATATGGTGGTTGAGTCTAGGTAGAATGGTGAACGTTACATTGTGTAAATCAATCACTCAGGCCAGCCGAAGACAGGTGGTAAGTCCTGTAATTGCACATACTTCCATATTTTCCCATGTAATATAATATAAATAGTTTCGTCTCTATAAAGATATCTATAATTTGTTAAATATTAAACACCTGTGGAGGTCTATCGCTGCTATTTTTGTCCGTCGTCATTATCGCCCGGTGATACTGAATACATCCTGCTAATACCGGTGTGTGAAATAGAATTCATAGCGGCTATAAATAAACTCAGTACCGACGCCAGGTAGCAATACTAATGCGGCCAATAACCGTCTGCAAGGTCATCTCTCGAGCTTCACTCGAAGTTCGCTTGTAGTAACTACATTGCGCAGATTAACTTCTCGATATTTGTAAACAATTCCTAATAATAAAACAAAAACAAAACTCTTAGAGGCCGTAAACGTACCCAGTACCGACGCAAGGTAGCAGTACTAATGCAACCAGCAACCGTCTTTAATGAACCTTACTCTTCTCGCCAATCATGAGGGATACTAGTGAGAGTATGTGGCCTATTAGGAACGATGTCCTGCTACAATGTGGAATATACCTCGAACTCTTACCGGAGTTCCTTAGGGTGTAGGTGTCCTGTTGGGAAATCCTTAGGGGGTTTTTAGCGAGTGAGAGATGAATGACCTGGATGATAATCTACCGGATTGCAGTTCTACATGATGCGAGTCAATTTGTTTTCATTTCTGTCTTGTCTTTTTCTTTAGACGTGATGAGTTAAACCCAATCGCCACTGTTCCTCGGACCCCTGCACGAGTTTTTAAACGATTAGTAACAATGTTCATTGGTAAAAGAAGGGTTCCTAAAAATGCCTCCGTTAACCCATTCCCCGCGGGTGACTCAAATATGAGTCTTTGTGTTTCGCCCGCCTCTAATGCGTAAATACGCGCTGAAAAGCGGGGAAAATTATACCACAGTTATTTGGAATCTTTATACTACCGATATTTGCTATCTTATAAACAAACACAAAATAATAAAAGTCCTCGTATCATTCAGCATCACTTAGTTATTCAAATTCTCAGTTTATGCGCGTAAAATGTAATGCGTTTCAAATTTAATGTCACTATTTAAAAACTTGTAGGTAGTGTGCATTAGTCTCAGAAATTAGCTCCCGTACAGATCACCATTTTACTCTAGTACGATGATGCAGGGCGCTTTACGTTATTTTGGAATTATGCTTCTGATTTCTGTATTTGTTTACATTCATGAGAATACTTGAGAACCTTTGCTATCGATTTATAAAAAAAAAAAACATAAATTTATTGCATTATCGTAGTGTAAAGTCGTAAATTATAATGCGGCCAAAGAGTGCCGCGTATGAAAGATGACATGCGTATTTAAGAACGCGATCAATGGGTTAAGTATTCGGGCGTAGTGGCTTTTATTGTATAATTTAACTACTACAGATTTGTAAACTGTGCCTAACAATAAACCAAGCGTTAACCGTTAAGCTGTTTCATCATTTAAACATCACTATCATAATTATTTTACATAACATATATACTTACCAACGATACCTACCTACCTTATACGATACATTCAATATCTCCGGTATGAGATCCAATCATACACCACAGTATTAACCTTACATTACACGTGTTCACACAACTCGCTGACCTTTCGATCCCATACATTTGCCCAGAAAGAAGGGATCATTTCTCAAGAAAATTCCACAATGAATATTATCGCCAACTACGACCTAAATTCACATTGTAAACATGAACCACCAAAAATGCTCCCCCTCAGGAAGTAATTTACCGCCCCATTATAGAATTATTAGACATTTATTTTCCATCACCTCACCTCAATGACTTAAATCCATTAAAAGAGGGGTAGATAGTTCCTTCATTGTCTGTGCGCCTTACGATATGACTAGAGTACTCAAGGATACCTTTGTGCAGTGGAACGAATTATTTTCATTATCGTTTTTCCTTTTCTTGACATTTTTTTAACACCTTTTCAATACCCGAATGACGACAATAATTTTTTTGCTGTTAATCGTAGATAAAATTATTATTCGCTCAAACAAACACTGTCTTATAGACATAATAAAAAAGAAAAATAAAACTAAGATAATAAATAAAAAATAGAAAAATAAGTATTTAAAACAATAAAAATACGAAAACTTCAATATCTCGGATATGTGATGAGATATTCGGTGAAGTAGGAGATCTTGCACCTCATGACCGAAGAAACTAAGGCAATGGTTTGGCCAGTTTACTGTAGAACTTTTAAATACATGATCATAGTGTTTTTTCTGGCAACGTGTCCAAAGTGGTTAAGATAAACAGAAACAAAGACTGTGTGGCGGTTAATCGCCTCCATGGTCATCATCACCGCCGACGACCCCTGAACGCACCTTGCATTTAGCGGTGTGTAAAACCAGAGCTCCTAACAGCCGTAAAAACGCACCCAGTATCGGTGTTGGGTGCCAATAACATGCGCTTGCAACCTTCTGGAATGCCTACTCATGAGCTATACTCTTCTCGCTGCCTCCTTCAAGGAATCACTCTTCTGTGTAGACTTTTTAATTGTACGACTATTGTAGGTATAATGTCAACCTTAAGTGGTTTATCTTCTCCAAATCTGTTTTGACCGAATACACATTTGGTATTTGCTCACCCAAAACATCAAACATTAATCCACAAAACACTACTTCATCCCCATAATTGGTGACCCCGACTTGAAAATTCAAATATTCATAACATTGTAAAGATAAATTAAGTTTAGGTAAATCATTGGTCAACAAGATGATGGAAGATGGATGCGTCTTATCGAGATATTGCACCTTTGACCCTTCTACGATAAGGGAATGAAAATGACGATGATGAATGTTGTGTACTGCACCAGCTATATTCCGATGTACAGTTGTTATTTCCTTTCTTGGAGAATATCAGTGGAGTTGGTGATGTGAATAATACTCAACAGTACAGGTAACAATTTTGGTATTTATTCGCGATCACAATTGTTGACGCAAGTCGAGTTCTCCTTCCAATAAACTTTAATATACCTTTACCGTTCTTGCCAACTGATATTTAGGGATTTCTGTCGACGTGGTACAAATTGCATTTCAACATGGATAAAGCATCGCCGTGCATAAAATCCGGATTACGAAAAAGCGGTTTTCTACAGCATCCTGAAATGCAGTCATATCTTCGTTTTGCACTACAAATGTGCGAGTCAACTGGAGATATAAATTGCCGTCCCTAACCCAGAACTGAGATAAAGTTAGGTCATATTCATCTGCCATTATTTATTTCTTGGTACAATTAGGGTTGCGTCAACTAAACAGTAATTTATATACATACAGTCCACGAGATCTATTCCCACGAACAATATTACAGATTACAATGAGTATTAGAATCTATCTGCGTTGAACGACGTGGATCCAGCGATCCGTCATACTTCAAACACTTTCCCCACCGCTTGCACACATACGCACAAATCTTTTCGTCCCGCACGCGCGTGCGCCCGTCATAATCTCATTCCATAGACATCACAATGAATAAATGGTTTTCTTTAAAAAAACAGTTGATTTGACTTCATTTTAGATAATTAGTTTAGAAAATCTGACGACAGCTGACCAGCGTTGCCTGGGAAAGTAATAAATCTTGAATTCGAGCTTGTTTGCAGTCCTCTTCAGATTCCGCAGCATCCCGCTCCTGAGAGGTTTCTAATCCCGAGAAGCATCTTTCGAGAGGAGAGTATTCATCCGTCTCCTATTCTCGTACTTGAAAATTCATTTTCCTTTTCGGAAAGAATTCAACACCCACAGGGATTCAGTCATATTGCGTAAACCCGTACAGAGGCGGTTCAGAGATATGAGGTAAAAGTCAGGCCGATTTAAAATAATAGTATTTGGAGAAAATAACATCTTCAGACATTTTTCCCCCTAAGACATAATAATAAATTTTAGAACAAAGTTGCTTTTAATGGAAAAACATAAAAGTCTCAATAAAATGTTAAATATACAGATCTAAATAATTTTTCTTTTTTCTTCCTTCATGTTAATATTGACGTATAGTAGTTTCAATCAGATGAGACTCGGATTGTCAAGTCCTGGTCCTGAGTCGCTCTCGCTTATGTAAACTGAGTTGACATTGCTTCTAATTATGTGAATATATCTGTAAACAGAGTTCATATTTGAGATATTCCTCCGTAATATATTTATGTATTGAATAAAATAATTACAATATATAAATATTTACCATACGCAACAAAAATCCATGTTTTCTCGAAGAACCTGAGGTGAATATGTTAATACGGGGTACCGGATGCCGATCGTCACTTTAATGGCAGAGCGTGCGCTGGCTGAGTTCGACGTCTTAATGATCAATATTTTATTTCATTTTTAGCACTTTTACACAATAATTAATATATATTTAATTATTATTTGAAAGACAATACATCTATGTGATTTTCTTAATCTTGGGTGTTTTTGTGATGTTGAATATTAAAGATTAAAAAATTACCTTTGTTAACAGTCATCATCTCGCATAATAGACCATTACAATATACGAATATAGAATTCCATTCCGATCTAATCATTTATACATATTACATCAATGAGACGCTTACCCAGGATCGATGCAATAAGCTCAAAGCACCTATTTCGCTCTTGCTCATTCGCCGCCAGGTTTGCATTTTTTAATACTACTAGGCAGCTGTTCAACATTAACAGGGCGATATCGCAAAGCTGCCAAAACAAAATTTGCCTTCATTATCCCCGGTTGACTCACTTTATTTACAATAATGTAATATAAAGATAGGATAAAATAATACAATTAACAAGCCCGGAGATTAGATGGGAAGTGAAGAGGCACATATAGGAGACTCATCCCCCACGCACCACTGCCGGAAGATTTAACCCACAAGAATGGAACATAGCAAATCATATTTGAGTAGAAGGTAGAAAATAAGAATTACAAAGTGAACAAGAGATCACGATGAAGCTGCTCAGCAGTCCTCCGGAGGATCATCCTTCTGGACACCCACACTCGAATAAAGGGCCTAAACAACTCCAGATTTTACATGTATATATATTTTTTATGAATACATCTAGAGCGTGGGGTAGAATAAACATTTTATCCATTTCGAATATTGAACAATATTGTGCAGTTTGGCCAAGGCGAACGCAATATTCCGCAACTTCTATACAAACGTTTTAAATTCTCTCTTGATTCTCTGAACCATATGAAAAGTAACTTAAGCTTATCTAACCAAATTCAAATAACACCAGAACAAGACAATATCTTACTCTAGAGTGACGGGGGTTAATTGTTTATTTTGATGTGGACTAATTAAGAAGAATCTAATTGTCTTAGGGCCAAGTTTCAAAATAATGTTGTCGACTGGAATAATGTATTTATTAAAGGATATGAACTCCGAAGCACGAGCAATGAAACTTTTGACACATTTACGTACACAATTCGAATTCAATTTTTCTTTCATAATTCAAATAACTTTACTTACTACTTTACTTACTGCGCCCTGTTAAAGTAATTTCATAGTAATTATTATTTACTCAACGAGTTTTTAAAACATTCATGCGTTTTGATCCTCTGAAATGTTCAACGGAATATATCTCTTATTTCTAAAGGAAGATCACTCAAGTGTTTTCGTACCGAGTGGGTGTTACTTTACTGTGCTGATATTTTGATCATTTAATTATAGGTGCTTACTTTAAATTATAATTTTATAAATACTAAATTAATGTATATATTTATAATTAATACATTAATTTAGTATTTAAAATATCACAGACCTATGTTCTGAATAATTACAACTTCACAATAAGAATGTGTTTTCCTTAATATAATTTTATGTATTATTTGTATTGTTACGTAGCATTCTAGCTCCGGTGAATTGAACGCCAGGGCATTACGCCACCGGATAGGCTCAGTCTCTGGGTGTGCAGGTGTATGGTGCCGGTGTGGCTGACTCGCATGGATGGGAATGGTTAAAAATAGGACCCCATTCAAATTAGCGTTTTAATGAAGTATAATAGTTTGAGCATGTTCTATCATATTTTTAATTACATTTCTTATAGAATGCGAACAAGATACTAATAAATTAGTCGTCATTTTATAAGAAATCGTAGTATTTGGAAGTGTCATCACTCATAAGCGTCCGGCCGTCGGGAGTAACGCGAGCAGAATGACGCACCCGGACGTGTCGCTTTCGCGAACACACCGCGCATGTGCATAGTCAGTGAAGCGATCTAAGACGCGACTCATCCAAATACGTACGTTATATTTGCCGTTACCTAATAAGGGAAATTAATTTATAAAATGGTCGCGATTGTTTATGGAAAATATCATTTTCTCTACTTTTTATTGTCTCAGTATACATTGTTGTTTTATTTTTTTTGCTCTTTGCATTCTTTGGGATATTTATTGGGATTACAACGAATACCTCAATATCATTAATATTTAATAAATAGTTCTAAAAATAAGATTTTTGGGGTTATGTTTTAGTGTTAACTTTTAGTTATGGATTTGTCACATAAGTTTGGGGAGTGCTGGTTCGCACTAGATTACTAGGAGTGGTGTGTGACCACCATGGTCCTGTACGTCACGACGGCTGTACCAAAATTCTTCTCACCTTTCGAGAAGTTCCAAGCGTCGCTCCGAGTGAACAAAGGCTCAGACTCTCTTAATCCACCGTGCCTATTTCTTTGCGATGTCACCCACGCCGCGCGCTCGCACGGAAGTCCAACAACAAACCCACTTCTCGTCTCATTCGTCTAGCCTTCCCGGCAATCAGACACCGTGTCCCCCGGGGTCGGTACGGTCAAAATTTTATATCATATGGAAACAAATAAATATATAATTGTATAAATAATTAAATGATGTAGAATGACAGAGAATAATTTGGAAAATCTCGTCAAGAATTATTAACGGCCCAGCAATGTGATTTTGATACAATATACGCGTCTGAAAGTGGCTTTCCAAATACGAGAGATTTCAATCGCCTAATATACTTGACAATTCTGTAAGAGCTCATTTTGCGGAGGGTGAGATGTTTCAAAGAAAAGGAAAAAACCTTTCAAAGAAGGCGTTAACAATTAATATTGTGTCGAGTGTCCAAACTCGTAACTAGGGATTCCATTGTTTAAAAAATAAATACCGGGACACTTCAGACAAACAGATTAATTACACAGATTGCGCCATTCAAGAACGAGCTTAGGTCGATTTAGTACTGTCATCCGAGGAATTCCCTTAATACAACAGCCTGTAACTTGTACACTTGTGACATTGTATGGGAATAGAATGGAGTGGGACATTGAATGAATGGATGATGTAGGATTTTGCATGCGAGTATATGTGAGATCAGAAGGATTATGAAGGTGAGGTTTTGAATGTGAGGTTGAGACGTGCTCGATAGTCGCGAGATGTATTGTGCACATATATATTGTGTATGTGGTTTAGGTATTCTGTATCGAGACGAGTTTTTTTGCTATCTCAAGTTATGGAGACTAGACTTTTAATTTTACTTGATTTAATTAATTTTAAACAATTTTTTATTTAGGAAAACACATTCTTATTGTGAAGTTGTAATTGTTCAGAACAGACGGTCTATGATATTTTAAATATCAATTAAATATATTAATTAGAGAGATATAGTACAAAATCAATTTCACCGAAAAATATTATTGTTGCGCCACCGCAGATAAAATTGATTTATATGTATATCTTTCTAATTAATATATTTAATTCATATTTGAAATATCACAGACTTATATTCAAAATAATTACAACTTCACAATAAGAAAGTGTTCTTCTAATAATAAAGTTGTATCAATGTGTCAAAAATTTAATAAAAATGAATTGATAATTCTGGCGTATGCTATCAAATTACTCAAAGGTATTTGAGATTTTGTAAAAATAAAGTAGATGGCTTTTTCAAATAATGGAACGATTAAATGTATTAATATCAAAAAAGGTAAAGGAAAATTTGTCGCTAAAAATATCGTCGCTGTAGCATAGTTGGATAATGCACCTTCCCCGATTTGGAAAGTGATCCAGGTTCGAGTCCTAGTGGCGTAATAATAATATTTTTCGATAAAATTAATTTTATATGTATATATTTCTAATTAATATATTTAATTCATATCTAAAATTTTAAACAAGATGAGTTAATCCGATTGTCCGTTGACATACAGAAGGTAGTGACCCAGCGACGAACGGTGCGTGTGCAATAGTTATATGGTCAGTCATAAAGATTTTCATTGAGGAGAAATCAGTCCTAATGGTTTTGTCAAATTCAAACAGCTCATTATGTTTCATTGTAAAATGTGATCTGTTAGCTTTAGGATAAATTAATGTCATTTTTTTATTTGAAACCTGTTTGGAAATCAATTATTTGAAAACAAATATTAGGTGACTCAGTTGACTTTGGCTAAATACATTTTTTATGTTATGTTTGTTAAATGTTTCTTAATTAATTATTATTTTTTAAATTATGAAATAATACATATTAACGTATGTTTTTTTTTACACAGATAATATCATATATAGCTATTGTACATTATACATTTAAGTAGTTATTCGAATTAATTTTGTTTTCAAATAAATTCATGATATCGATTCTCGGAGATTCCCGGGAATTTTGACTCTCGAATTTTGGGGAAAGAAAAAAGTTGAGAATACAGAATCTTTAATGTGATCAGAGCAGGTTATGTAAAGGATAAAGTACTTACGGTTGACCCTTGTTTCATTGCTAGGCATAGTTTACAAATATAGAGAAGTTAGATAGGACAATAAAATTTCCACGCGGAAATAGTTAAGGGAGGCGATTCCATTACTGTAGCTGAATTCGAAACGTAAATACTGCACCGATAGGATCCCAATTAATGAATTCGATTTGCGCGATTTCCGGGTCACGCGTCTCGTGGAATGGAAATACAACAATTCCGGTAGTAAAATGAAATCCACGCATGGTAGGGAAAGAAGTGCGGAGACCTTGGTACAGGATGAGGTCGGTGAGGGGATAAGGATTCTAGTTGAAGGACCTGTGATCTCGGGGAACCGGAATTCGGAAGGACTGCTCGCCTTACCTTGTAAATATATGACACCTCCGTCACCCCTGCAGTCGCCGCTGAGATCATAAAAATGGAATGCGGATAAGCAGATCTCCGCTTCCAATTGAAGACGGCGATATCACAATTTCACCCACGGTACAAACAACAAACAATACGTGATCAATACACAATATAACAAAATACAGTGCTGGTGCACTGCTAATAAGTCCACACCGCGAATGCTATCGCGATGTTGAGATCGAACAAATATCGGTTATGTTGACGTCAAGGACACAATTCATACTAATAAGACGAGCATTAGGAAATATATGGATGCGGAAATGTGTCAATAACATGGGTCGCGACTGATTAGAAAAGACGCGTCAAAACGGTGTTTACGAATTTAGGACAGTAACTATTGTTCAAAAAGCAGGTCTTAGTAGAGTGGCGTTGCTGGCCGCACTATTGGTACGTTCAGGCAGCGTTGGTTCTGGGTGTGTTTATTGCTGCTAGGAGTTCTATTTCACGCATCGGTATCAGCAGGGTGCATTCAGCATCACCGAATGGTATTGACAAGAGTGGAGGCGATATACCTCCTTAATTGTATATCCTTTGTATAATTTTTAGGTGCCAGTTCCGTCAATCTTCGTATGACACGTATGTTGTGATGATTTTGTACGATTTAAAGATGATGATTGAATATAAGATAAATGCGAGTCACACTTCTACGGAACGGATTACGATAATTCCGGTTGTAAACCGGAATCACCGCAAGGTGGGGGGGAATCGGGAGATGGATACGGGAAGAGATCGGTGAGAGGAAGGGAATTTAGTTGAAGGACCAGCGATGTCGGGGAACCGGGATTTAGAAGAACTGCTCGCCTTACCTTGAGTATGACATCTCCGAAATCCCTGCCATCGCCGCCGAAATCACACCATTGTATGACGAAATATATTAAATAGTGGATGTCGTTTACATTTTATGGAATAGTTAGTTGTACACCGATCCTGAAGAAGATACGTCAGTATAGAAACCGATTGACATAAAAACAACACAGTGGTTTAAACAAAGTTAAATATAAAAACAATTTTAGTGACCGAAATATTTAAAATTATGTTCTCACATTATTGTAAAACAATTGCTCTATAAGTTCATCCCACCCTATCTCGCATGTACATAATTATATTTTGTTTTGGCGTCTCCTAACTTTTTCGTAATTCTATTTCAAGTTGTTTTATGGAAAACTAAAATGACTTACACTTTATACATTAATTTTATTTCATTATTTTAGTAAGTTAGGTTATTTATTGCATATTATTTAAAAAATATATTACGCAGTTCGTGACCCATTTAACCTAGAATAAAACATATTTTATGTTAGCATTTCTACAAAAAAATCATTTGTATCAACAAGGACTAAGCCCTGTAATTGGAATAAGGTGAAAATTCAGTGATAAAAAATAGCTTCGTCATAAATTCAAATAAGGTCAAAATTCAGTAATTGTGTGTTCTTAGACATATTCAAATATTGTTAAAATAAGAAAGTATGTAAAATTGAAAAATAATTATTTTTCAAGCGTATTCTTGTATAATGCGTTAAAAACATTTTACAGATAAGTAATATTGCAATAAATAATTTCAAAACAATTATTAGATTCTCATCGTGACATATATGCTGTTTCAGGGAAATGAATTGATCAGATTTGATCCATAGAGAGCGACAGTGTGGTGGTACTTGAAGTGAGTCAATATATTAACATATATACAACTTTTAAAAGTTTGATAGATATGGAGATGAGTGAGAATGATGAATGTTATATTTTTATAAAGTGGTCGTAAGCCGTGTAATTATCCATTCTTCCATATATTTTCCAATAAAATATAATAAAAAAATAGCTTCGTCTCTATGAGATATCTATCATTTGTTTAATAAAAATATAGTTCATTTATTGGTTGTTTTCAGACGGTGCTTTCGTTCGTTCCCACCTTCATAGATGTCGTCGGAAATTTCTCATTTGACAACTCCGAAAAAACAGTTACAGCGCTTTGTAACACCAATAAAACCGGGAAGAGTGGGATCCCGACTAAAGACGGTTCGTTTCAAATTATTTATTTTCGTAAAAAGTAAGTAAAGAAACAAAAAAAAAACAAAAAAGAATCGTTTTATCTTGTTAAATTAAACGGGAAACGAGATCTAATCGGATAGTCCGCCTAATGTAATTAGCGAATGTCGCCGGTGCTAAGTGCGTAATTCGGGGGTGAACAGCCTTGACTGTGGACATTGATTAGGGATATCCTTAATTAGGACGCTGTTCGTGGATGAAAGAACCGCTGGTGGGACAATTAGTGGGATTCGATTGTGGCTTCATTAGTAGAGGACTGTTTAGATTTTGATATCATCGATCTATTTACAATTGAGATGAATCCTGTCAACACGTTCGCTGCAGCAGAAATAATAAAAAATAATATTTGAATATGTCCTAGAACACAATACACCTACAGAGGCACTGTTATTAAACAAATAATAGATTGTGGGAGTAAAGAACGGCGTTCTACCCTCTCTCACACGCTAGTCAGTGGTGAACACAAGATCTTCACCTTGAAGGTTCTTTACCTCAGAAATACATACCCACCTTATTTTATCACATTCTGCCTGGAGGTAGTAAATAAAAAGCTGTTATTCATTATAAAAATGGCTTTTAATCATAAAAGAAATACATAATAAATAAAGATACAATCCACTTTAATTAATCCTCATTTCGTCGGGATGGGCACGATTTCGGCACGTGACAACCAGATGTTTCACAAGATGGCATACCTTCTGTCCATGCCATCCGAGCATTCCATCTCATTTACTCATCATCGTAGATGATCCTTAGTATCCAGGCCGACGCAATTGGATTCGTAAGGGGAATTGTAGAAGATCACATCACATCAAAAAATGTAGCCTACGGTGAGAATAACGAACGCGAAGAAACCAAAGGTGAAGAAACCGAAGGGAAACATCTCGTTTCCCGTAAACACCACGCGAATAGATCAACAAATTTATAGTAAATTATGCACTAGTGATTGAATAACATAGAAATATTTACCCTTTAGTTATATCGGATCATTCACAGTTACAGTTAGAAACGCTGGTCGTGACAATCTACCACGCAAATCTGACAGCTCTGCTCGATGATTTGAAAAAGAACCATAGACGGCGACCGTTTTTATAACCTTAAAATATTTGTGATTTCGAGGTGCTTGGCAATAAAACAAGTGACGGGGCAATTTCGAACGTGACCCTAATTTGTAATGTCATCTTAATCTTATAGAGTAGAAGCTATTTTTTATTAATGAAAAATATGGAAGTATGGATAATTACAGAGCTTACGACCTGTCTTCAGCTGGCATAAGTGATCACTTTACATAAGGTAACGTTCACCATTCCACCCAATCAACCTCCATATCTATCAAATTTTTTAAAGTTGTACATATGTTAATATGTACTTAATATATGTAATACTTCGAATACCACTACACTATCGCCGTCTATGGACTAAATTTGATATTCATTTTCCCTGAAACAGCATATATGTCACAATGAGAATCTAATTATTTTTATGAAATTATTTAAAGCAATATTGTTTATCTGTAAAATGATTTTAACACATTATACTAGAATACGCCTGAAAAATTAATATTTTTCAATTTTATACATTTTCTAATTTTGACCAGTATTTTATTAGCAATATTTGAATATGTCCAAGAATACACAATTACTGGATTTTTACCTACAAAGGCACTGTTGTTATTAAACAAAAAATATTTTTGCGACGAGACGAAAATATTTTTTATTAACGAAAAAATAGCTTCGTCTCCATAAGATAAGATATCTATTATTTGTTTAAAAACAATTCTGTTTACATGTTTTATACTTCGTTGGGTAGGTGGATTTAAAAAAGAAAACAAAAGTGAAACTGCTTCTGTTCAGAGACGTTTTCGGAGTTGATCATATATTTTACGGTGGTGATATAAAAAAACATTTTGTTATGTATTTTTCGGATTATCGGTTGTGATACAGTTTCGGAGGCTGGCCAGCCGAGTTTTTGAGACGGCAAGGAGAGCGACCATCGGTGGAGGAATCGGCGAGTAACAGCCCAGTTTCGCAAATGTTGGTGTATTTTGATTTACATAGGTTCAATGAATATATTCAAGAAACCAAATTGAAAATCCAGGACTAGCAATCTATCTAAGGTAATTAAGGCAACAAATATATGTATTTTAAATAAATAAACTACTTAATATGTGATCACAAAAACAAACTAAGGATATTTTTATTTGAGATGTGAATCAAAATAAGCTGGATGGGTACCGAGATGATGTGGAATACTTTTATAAGACATTACTTCATTATAATTATTTATTTCAGGTGACGAAGGGTACGCAGCGGTTGGTGCCATCGTTGGAGGAGACAGCCAATGCTATCGTTGCTGTAGCTAAAACACTGGCTTGGAGGTCCATTGTCATAATTACTTCAGGTGAGTCGAGATTTTTATTATTTAATCATGTAATTTTGTTGTAAAAAAAAACTTAAAACTTTCTTTAAATGTAACATCTAAATAAATGACAGTGTATCCCGCAGAATTGCGAGGTCGCAGTAGTAGCGTCATATAATTGATACGATAAGACACGTGACAGTAATTTAAAGGTGTAATCATCGGCGTGGCGTCAAGAAATCCGTTAAAATTAAATTAAACTATTATTCTTAGTAAAATGTCACAGCGGCGGACTGTTACTGAATAGGTGCTTGCAAATATGACTATATGTATTGTTATGAATCTGAATAAAAACAGGGTATTCTGCAGCCATTCTTGATTATGTCGTGTCGCCGTAGTGTACCGATATTGAACATCTTTTGTATTTCATTTATTTCAACCTCATCATCATCATCATCGGCGAACCGCCCTTGTCTACATTCTTGTTTCCTGTACGGAACAGGCAGTTGAGCGTTATTATAGGGAAGAATAACAACTTGGTTTTTTTAATGAAAGATTACTACGCCTTGGGTTTGTGTTGCTAATTTATTATTGGTATGTTACACTAAAATATAAGACTTATCGAAGTCGCCAGAACGGTCTTGTCAAACCAACTCTCCCGGCAGGGCGGTACATAGTAATATTGGACACCTGAAACTGAATACACAGAAGAAAAAGTTGTCAGAAAGATATGTTATGATGGCTTGATTCCAATTTTAAAGCATCATTGTGTTCGAATGATTAAATATTTAGCTTGATTTTGATCAGATGAGACATTGCGTGAGTAAAAGAGTACTTGCACGGAATTACATGATTTATTCACAAATGGTTACATTAAACTATTAATATGAAGAAGTAGGGCGTGTAGTTGTAATGCAGAGTTCTGTGATACGTTGTTGTTGGCTGGAGTATGGCTGTAGTGATGAAATTGTGGTGGCAGTTGATAATATCTATTTATATATCCATTTAGTCTATAGAGAGTAAATCGAGGTGTATATATTTAGTACATCTTGGGATATAAATGTCATAAGGCAAAGAGATGAATGGTTTTTTTTTTTTTTGAGAAACATGGATATAATTTTCTTACATATTATATATTATAAACATTCTTATTCAAATATACAAAAATATATTAATGCTTATCAGTACATAAAAAAGTATACAAAAAAGACGAACAAGCTTCATAATGTAAGAGATGTTCACTGTCTCCTTAACTAGACCGAAGTCTGTACTAAAAGAGACAGGTTTATCCGTTGTCTGTCATACAAATATGAAAACCATTATTATTATTAATATATATATATATATATATATATATATATATATATATATATTTATCTAAACCAAAAATATTAGGAATGAGGTAAACAGGGTTTTAAAGGAATTCTAATAATATAATAAATAAGTAAAATCCTCTCGATATTCCATGATTGAAACATTATTCAAAACAGTAAAATTAATATATTTTTTCTCTATGTTAAAATTTTTATTCTCATATTTTTTCTCACATTTTACCGCTTTATAGTCCTTTTTAAATTTTAAATTCCACTCACTGTTTAAAGTATTTGTATCTTCAGAGAAAACTTGTAACTGGTTTAATTATTAAATATGAATTAAATACATTAATTAGAAAGATATACACATAAAATCAATTTGTTGTTGCGCCACCGTGATTCGAACCTGGATCTCTTTCCAAACCGGGAAAGGTGCATTATCCAACTACGCTACTGCGACGATATTTTTAGCGACAAATTTTCGAACCTATACGTTACCTTTTTTGATATTAATACATTTAATCGTTCCATTATTTGAAAGAGCCATTAACTTTAGTTTTACAGAATCTCAAATACCTTTGAGTAAACTGATAGTAGACGCCAGAATTAACAATTCATTTTTATAAAATTTTGGACACATTGATACAACTTTATTATTGGGATAAAATTGATTATTTAAAACATCACAGACCGTCTATTGTGAATAATTACAACTTAACAATAAGAATGTGTTCTTCTAATAGGTTTAACTATTGCTTAGCTTTCATTGTGATTTTCGTATTTACTAATTAACTGTATGTTTTCTGAATAAAATAAAATAAAGAAATGATGTTCTGTTCATGTGATCATTTCCGTGAATCTTTGCTCAGTTTCCTTTCTACCAACACCCCATAACCAGCTCCTGAGATGGTGTTTGAGTTTATTAACCGACCAAATTAACGAACGCATTAAATTATTTAGGTTACCCCTAAAAATCATTAGCTGCGGTATATCATCAATGTGTTTAAGATATCGGTTGTAAGAAGTTCTTCTTAAATAAATAAATAAATAACAAATCAATTATCAATTAAGAGTTTAAATAAAATCTAACAAATAATTGTGCGAGAAATCTAAATCGCGCACTGTCCATACTGTCGGCCATTTTGGTGAGCGTTACACACATCTTACTATCTTGGGTTACACTTTGCCAGTTACTAGCGGAAAACTGATGCGGGAACCACAGTTGCGCAACATTACCGTTCGAAAAAATTATTATTGTACCCCGTGAACGAAAACTTTGATAACAAATTTCGAACATTATCTGCACACGATTTCCGCCAAGTTTCGATTTCAGAACTTTTTTTATTTCAAGTTTACAAAAGAGAAATGTGTTGCTAGAACGAAGAAAACTAGTCTCGTGGTTAAGTTATGGGTGCAGATATTTGTTTCGGGTGAAAATCGGACACCTCGTATTACACCGAGCTTTTACACAGTTGTGTTGACAAATTTTGTGGTTTATTCGAAATTGTAAGGGATGAAATAATAAATGACTTTTTCGGGGAGGTGGCGACAAAAAAGTACAACGATAAAATAGCAGACAGGAGAATAGAGGTTGCTAGTGATGTTTTACGTTCTATTTATAGTGCGGTCATACACGAGAGTTGAATATTTATGCGGTCAGAGGGCGACACCTAGAACCTGACGCCTAGAGCCTGAACATTTCGAGCCATTCTCTCTCGTACTCCTGGCCGTACTAGCAGCTTTAAATTGTGTTCTCCCTATTGTAGTGACCTTCCAGACACTGTGCAACTAGCTTGCATTTCCAAATAAATAGCGAGACAAACCACTACGTAGTTCTTTTACTATATTTGTTCTACCAAGATGTATCTTCCCTCTGTAGATGCCAAGATGAAGCTGGGATAAACAGCTACAAGACTGTATGAAGACAGATTGGGTCTCACCGAAGCGGTACAGGACAGTGGAATATGCAAGCTCCATGTCGAGACTTTAGACCCCCAACCTTCCTAGGGGATGATAAATAATATAGCATTTAAGTGTACTTTTTGAATGGAAAAAAATTTTTAAGGACAGCACATTTTTATTGTGAAGATGCAATTTTACAAAACAGAGGTCTGTGATATTTTTAATACAAATTAAATGTATTAATTAGAAAGATATACATATAAAATTAATTTATAGAAAATATATTGTTGTCGCTACCGGGATTCGAACCTGGATCTCTTTCTATCCGGGGAAATGCATTAACCGATTATGCTACACCAACACAGTGAGTTGACGACAAATTTTCGAACTTATATGTTACATTTTTAAATTGATACATCTGTCGTTCCATTATTTGAAAGTCATCTTCTTTGTATTTACGGAATCTCAAACAAAGGTAGCAACAACAATATTTTATATGTACCTATATCTTTCTAATTGATACATTTAATTTATATAAAATGTACTCTCCTTCATTTTCTACAATGTTCTTCCATCTTTCTGGTAGACTTGCAAGACCCCTTTTCTAAAATTCACTTGTCCTTGACAAAATACTCCTTCAGTACTATTCTGACCTCGTCTACATAATTTATATTTTTTCAGTCCAAATAATTTTGAAGATTGCGGAATAAATGATAATGTCCGGCGAATATGGTGGGTGTGGTATCGTTTTCAAAAAATGTTAATTCCTGAGACGCGGCTGCAAAGAAGAGCACACATTCAATCTCTCCACGCGATTGGACACTCTAAGAGTTTGTGAGGAATTCATTGACCCAATTTGCCGACTTTTCTGTCCTTCTTCTATCTTCACCCTTGCAGATAGCAACTAATCCCATCTTCATAAAGATAGCGATACTAAGTACCAGATTCTTAATGTCTGTACTTATCGTTTATTTCTACTGTCTTATATTACAATTTGAAAATTTCTACATTTATATTCTAATTCATGATTAATTAATTTATAAAAAAAATCACAACTAAACTTTGCACCAAACACACGTTGAACTAAACTATAGTAGTCACAATAACTCAACGTGTGTGTAGTACAAAGTTTAGTGGTGAAAATTAAAATAATCATGTTACACCACAAAGTAACCGCCATGTCAGTTAATGAAAATAAATAAACGTATCTCTCTCGATTATTTACACGCCATGTTACTTGCGCCAACACAAGAAATATTATTATTAGAAATTATATCTCGTGATAATTATATGTTTACAAACATATAATAATCACGAGATAAAATCATAATAATAACGTGTTACGTGTTCTTGTACAGATTGTTACCATTTCGCCATTTCATTAAATTGCTTTAAAGTGATCATCGCGCTCTCGAGCGCGAAGAATCAAGTGTGAACCTCTGCTGTGCTTCAAAAATCAGTATGTTTTATTTGCTTTCAGGGTTTTAGACAAGGGTCTGACGCTGTTTCACGGCTTGGAGAGATCCATTATATTCCGTAACCCAATTAATAAATCTGACTTTGCAGAAATATAATACGTTAATATCGTGTTTTATCACATGAATACGGTTTAAGTATGGTTGAAATATGGGCTATTATGTACAATGATATTCATTTGTTAACAATTTTACGAAAACCAAAGTGACTCGAAAAGCGAACATGCTGTGAAGAATTTTTGAAGAAATGTTATGATTAATTGCTTCTTCTTTATCGTGTACTCTATGTTGAGCATCATGGTTCCTTGATATGTCTGAAACTTGATGCATAATACGTCTTAATTCCTCACAGTCTTGAGGCATGTTGATGGCAGTATTTAAAGAAGACCCTGTTGACTACCGTATTCGGTCTATACACCTTGCAGGAGACTGTCCTCTTCCCTCAACTGTCAACTTTTAGAAACGTGTCCAAAGTAAGTAAGAATCCTCCATCTGCGAGTTTATCTGAATATTTCTACTTCTTTAGAAGAAATATGTTTTAAAAAATTCAGCGTATATTCAATAGAAGTGGACTGCCATCTATTCATCTTTTGATGGTCTATCCGTGTGCCACATTTGCTCTCATCTCTCGTGTGCCACCTTTGCTCCAACCTGACTGCGCGGTCTCTCTAGTGTCATCTTCTGCTTTTAACACATCTCACAATGTCCTCCACGTCGCACGTATCGTATCGATTGTTTTTCGTAATTTGTTTCTGAGAGTTATTTTAAGATAAAGCACAGAGTTTTCATTTCTGACGTTCCTGAACCTGATTTGGTTATGGCGGTCTCGACTTCGACTTGTTTTTAGACGTTTGATGGGCCAGATGGTATCCGGAATACTGTTCACCGATTAAATTGAAAAAACATGTTTATTCAAGCAATAAATCATACACACAACACAAGACAAACAACAAACATCTACACACCAGTTCCGAGAGCAACAACGATATTTTATCAAAGATTCTACATGTTCCTAGCTCCGAAACTATACAACACACTCAGTACCAACTGGAAATCGTTTAATTCCAATAAGATTACACAAATATGGACCCAATATATGATTCAATCAGGTAGAGATGAATCAGAAGCACGGATATCCAATATCTAAGATAATACAATACCTTCACTAATAATTCACTAGTCCTACAACACTCCCACTATATATATTTTTACTTTTTTATACATATTTGTAATTCTCTTTTTATTCCTGTCGATGACTTAAATAACACCACAACAGCACGAAAAAAATAAAACTAGCTACTTCAACACAGACTTCAGTCTAGTAAAGTAGCCAGGACAACGCTGTATATATCAGAGGTGAAGTCTACTCCATTCCACATAATAAACTATGAGTAATGTCTTATGTTTATTATGTATTCACCTCTATTAGAACAAAAATATAAATGTCAATATATATATATAAATAAATAAATAAAGGTGGAAAAATTATAACACGAAGTGGCAATATGAGGTGCTAAGGTTTCGAAGCCACGGTGCTGTCAATAAGTAAGTGCTGAATTGACTCTGTTTTTGGCTTCTGCATGTTCAGCCCCCACAGCGCTTTATATATCTAGCACCTAACTTAACGTTAACTTAAATATTTGCCTTATTTTCTTACACGTGATTGAAGAAAAATATGTAACTTATATTAATATCCAACCTTTTCATATTTTATTGTAACATCGAGTATGCAGAAGAATCAGTGAGTCGCTTTTCAATTTATTGTCACTCTGATCACACATGGCGTCCAATTAGAACATCCAGCGAGGTGAAACACGATTTTTTATAGGTAAGTGGGGATTGGGGCGTCTCTAAATTTGGTGTCAGAAAGGGGATCGATATGCAAAATGATGGTAGCATAAAATAAGGTTTTGTTACTTTCCTATTTTAAAAATTCGTATGTACGTAGATATAGAAGTAATAATTATATTTGAAAAATTACGCATTAATTCTAAATATATAGTGATGTTTGAATCTGTGCGTCACCTGTTAGCCTACTTTGCCGACTTATGATGATTGGCCGTCCAAATGGACGAATCAGGGACGAGAATCTGACTCTGGCGAGCAGCTGAGAAAAGCGTCACTTCTGGGTGGAGAGGCTCGAAAATAGATTGAGAGTAAGATCATTGTGGTGAACCCGGAGATCGATGGTCCTGGTCCACCCGTGGGTTGAGGAGAGACCCAGCTGCAACCGGAAAGGAGGTGGCATGCGAGCGATGGCCGATGGACGGGTGTTATGGATAAGGCTGAGAAGAGATGGTGTCCGGTGTATCTCCTGGAGCAAGAGATGAATCAGGGCGCGGGCGTGTGGCGATCAAAAATCAATTTACGTAATAAATGTGTAAAGTGCAAATCTGAATGCCATCGAATCAATGATCATCCTATCCGAGGTAGCAGGTGACACCGAAGCTCACACACACTTGAGAACCCAGAATGAGCTAGATCGGCGGCGGCCGCTATGGCTTCCTATCCTCTAGGGCCCAAAGGTACTGTAACAATATTTTTTCAATATACTCGACAAAAAATTATCCAGGTGAAGAATTATGGACCGCGAGCAATTCCGGGTGCGCTCCCGACCAGTGGCTCATTGCAACTGGCAAATCCGCAAATCACGCGCATCGAATAATATTTCTACCGCTTACCTCACCCTGATGATTTTCGACCAATTACAATTTAATCTTGAAATTTTTCCACTGGACACCCTATACCTGTTATTCCCTGCTTTTCTTGTATATTACCTATGTTTGTTAAGTATATTTTGCTATCATTACTATTATATTTTTATTATATCCACTATCCTTTGCTTTTCTTACCTATGATTGTTAATATTGTACCAAATCATATATTTTTTTATCAATAAAGGGAGTCAACCGGGGACAATAAGGGCAATTTTTTGTTTTGGAGGCTGTGCGGTTTCGCACAGTTGCCTAGCATTATGAGATAGGAGCTTTAAACGTATTGCATTGGTAAGCGGTGGGTCCGCCCTCATTGTGCTTTGATTTCGTTATACAGACTGCTTTGGCTGTAATACCGCCACCACGATAAAACTTAAATTGTAAATTGTAATTCTTAATAACATCGTAGTATAGTTTTATTGCCAACGTGAAAAACATCAAATAAGCATTTTTATCGAATGTAATGGAACTGTGTAGCTTATTCTACTAAAATAAGTATTAAATGACAAAAACAAGATAAAGATAACGCGATATTAATCAAGATTGACCATTGCATACATTTTGATCATTTAAAAGCAGACTATTAATGATAACAGTTGCCGCTAGAGCTGCGAGACTCGGAATTATATAATACTTTGATTTGAGGTAGCACGTGTGTCACAGGAATGGCAAGTTTCAGTATTATTTAAACCATTTTAAGAATATTTATGATAGGGTATTACGTCAGTTATGGTAATGCATCGGACAACACTTCCTAGCAAAATAATTAAGTCCACAACTAAACTACAAGTTTGAAAAATACATAGAAATATTTGTTATTTGTCTGAAAGAAAACAGAGATTAGCTCAAATTCAAATTTTGTAATAAGTGACAAAAATAACATTTTAGGAAATTCTTTTTATTCATTTTTAAATTTAAATCTTTTTGAACGAGTTTGAAAGTATTTACCGTAGTCGAATCCCGCGTTAAAAAGCCTGAAAATCGAATCTCTCTAAAAAGGCATTCAGCTGGACATACCGTACTTTATGAAACAGAGTTTTTCACATTGTCCGCGCAAATTGCCACGCGGCTACACGGTAAACTATTTTTATCTAAGCGCACTGGAATATATTCCGACAAATACTGTCTGCTTTGAAAGTCTATATTCGAACATTTCTATCTAGCGACATAAAGACTGCAACATATGGGATGTCGCAAGGTTTTCAACGTGGAACAAGATTAAATAATATTTTTATTATAACGGAGATACAAATTGATTTTAAGAATTTCGTACTCTTTTTACTCATTTTTGTAATAGTCGGTTTGATTTGCTCCATTCGTTTCTGTTTCTGATCATTAGAATTTTTTTGAAGATTTTGCTGGTGGAGTGTACAGTCGTATGACTAAGTAGCAAGAAACAGTCGTAGCGAGAAACAGGGGTGGTTTGCTCATCTTCGCTTCTCTTGATGATGATAATGAGGTCAGAAGAAATAAAACACAGAAAGATGTTCATTGTAGGCACTAATCTAGAATTTATAGAAATAGAATTCTCGGCATTAGTGTACCTCCTTTTATTTAATTACAGACAATACCAATTCATTTATCATTCATTCTTATTTTAATCATTCACTACGTTTAATATCTCACCATATTCCAATATCTGTATTATAATTGCATTACGTTGCATCCTCCATCGTATCCATTATTATCGACGATTGCTTTTCTGTTAGTTTTTCTTCATTGTACCATATTCGGGTGTCTCACCAGTTGTTTTGTTTTTAATTTTATTAAATAGTGATCGCCCTCTGGCGCTATTCGTACCGGTAACACGATCCTTCGCAAGAGCCCGTTTCCAAGGCCGCCCGCAAAGTTTATTGCATCCTACTGCCTACGACACAACTGGGAGGAAATAAATTTGTCATTGTCATTATTTAGCCTTATATTTCAGTATCCACCATTAGAGTCTTTGTGGGATAAGATCCCGTGGACTGTATAGATTAAAATATTAGTTGACGCAATCTGAATTGGAAGAAGATAGGAATAATGGCAGATGAATCTGGCCTAACTTGATCTCAGTCCGGGGTTGCACGTCAAGTTTCACCTTCAGTTGACTCGCACTTTTGTAGTGAAGAACGGAGATATCACTGAATTCCTGATGCTGCAGAACACCGCTTCTTTTTCGTGGTTCGGATCTTTACGCACCGTTAAAAGAAACATGTGTTGTCGAAAGCAATCTGTTCACACGTCGGCGAAATACCTATGTAATTGGTTGGCCAGAGCGAGAAAGATATATTAAAGCTTATTGGATAGACGGAATGCACAGGGAGTACTCGACTTGCGTCAACAGTCATTATTTATCATTACTCTTGGTAAGTTTAACGAGATATGAGAGACGTGAGGCTTGATAATTCATATCAAAGCGAGTAGTGCCACCGCAAAATCTTGGTTACTCTTGCCTTTCAGTTACACTCGAGAGAGTGAAAAGCTAATAGAGTAAATCCTGACGGTAGATCCAAACCGATGTCAGTGCATCAGTACAGGCAGCCTGATTGACATTTCTCTCTTTTTGGCAGCCATCCTCATTCAGTGAGAGTGTTCCGAATTCGTAAATACACTTTTGGCGCATCTTTTCGCATCAGCCGCGACCAATATTATTGACACATACCGCGTCCAAATTCTCATCCCATACATTTCCTCTTGCTCGTCTTTAGTGTGAAATGTGATTAACCGAATCTGAGGAGATAGGTCCAAATTCAGGTTTTTTGAAACCAGGGTTGTTTCCTTCTATTCAATAATGTTACAACTACCAAAATTGAGGCCACCCTTGTAACAATATTGTGTATCGGTTAAATCGAATTAAATAACCATATAAAATAAATTTCTATACATATAATTTCCACGAAATCTTTTCTGTTTTTTATGCCTTCATAAACCTATTTTTTATCCTTTCTAATATTTCCTCACTTTCTTCTCCTCCAACTCTTTCCATTCAATTTACTTTGCCCATACTTTTCCTGCATCATATTTCTACAGTTTTGCCTATTATTTGGTACGTAATTTATAAAGTAAACACCCTGGTTGTGTATTCTTGCACTCGGTGAAATCGCCAAATATTGGCCGTGGGGTTCGCGACGGTCGCCTCGCATCGAGGAGCGCTAGCGCCAGCTACTACAGCTACAGCTAGGCCACTAGGTACATGATTCTACTCGCGACTTCGATCTGGTGTGGTCGCCGTACAGCGGGGGCCTAGAACCGCCGTCCCGTTAATCCTCGTACTCTTGGTAAATACTGTATGGAGGGAGACTTCCAATCAAACAAAAAATTGCTGGAGGAAAGGGTCAACGCCAGTGAACGTTCCTCTGACAAAACGAGATGGAAATACTTGAAAAGTAAATACAGTTAATGAGTTCTTTCTTCTTTTCCTCTTTCTTTCGTTTAATTATTTTTCATTTGTTTCAACTTCTTTAATTGCTCCTGAACTACTTATCGTTGTTCACCTGAGAGAAGCGCACGGATCGCCGCGAAGAGTGAATCGGGCATCGTGCCGGGCACTCTGAACGGATCCGCCTTACAGTCCAAGGTCGACGTATTTTTTTTCATGAAATATTATTATTGTCACCACCAATTTTTAACACCAAGTCTGTTCCAACAGTGATGCAAAACTTGATTATTTGGAGATTAGATAGTAGCTCCGTATTTATCTCTATTTTTTATTTTGAATTAATTTAAGGATGAATCTTTCGTCATCGTTTTTCTGTTATTCTTTTTCTTTGTAATAAAATTTGACGTGTAATTTGTTACATTTACACATCTAGTATTTTATTTTAGTAAAGATTTTTTTCTCAGAAGATGCTTAAGGTGTATTTCAATATTATGGTAAGTCTGTTTCACGTGCTCGCTCTCATGCTCATCACTGATTCTGGTTGGTGGAGGATAGTCTGCCAGACTCAATACCTCACAATACTACTGACGATAAATCAAAATCCAAGGATGTGTGATATTACTAAAAAAGTGTTTTTTTTAAATAAAGAATCACACATGTCAAAAGACAATCCATAAATGTCAAAAAAAAAATCAAATAAACATGCTATTGTTTTAAACATGGACTATAATTTAGCTAAGGAAGGGACATGAGATTATTTCTGACGATCTGCTTCTTACCTATAAATATATATAAAGCTGACTGGGTGATCAAAAATAAATTACGGCGTTTACCGAATCCTTCATTTCCATAGGGTAAGCAAATTCGTTATTGTACCTTCGTTATCGGCTTGAGCGTGACGCCAAATATAGGGTCGCCTGATTCCAACTTTCTAGTACAGTTTGATTAAGGTGTAAACGACTATAATTAAAAATTATAGGTTGTTCGGGCGAAATTGCCGTATTTTTTATAGTCAGTTTTGATCATCAATTCTGTTCCAGTCTTTAACTCTACAAGATATGTTTCGAGTTCTATTCATGAGTTGAAATATTACCTGAAATTGCATGTTGCACGAATACTGTCGAAAAAATAATGCAACAAATGCAACCAAAAATATTTGCGACACATTTAGAGAACGTTTAACTGTTCGACAGTACCAAAAGTGGTTTAAACAATTTAAAAGTGAAAGTGGTGAAAAACAATTCTCAAGGTGAAAAAGTAGTTGAAGTGAATACAGAAATCGAATCAAATCAACACTGACCGTATGACAGTTAGCTAACAAGTTTGAATACTCAAAATCTAGTGTACAAGAACATTTGAAAAAATCGGCAAGATTGTGAAGCAGGGCGTATGGATAACGGACGAGACAAAGAAGACAAGAGAAAAAGAGATAAATATTCCTGTATCGCACAGGATTAGTCGCTGCAGAGACGCCAAATAAATGATATGTTTTAAACACGAGGCAGTAATTAAAATTATTTTTACGATAAATCATCAGCGAGGTAACAAGAATACGTGAGAGAGATTTCAGTAAACAAAGACTGTCATTTTAAATGTGAATGGTGGGAAAATATAAATCATTTAGATTATTGTATGAAGTGAAATAAAAGGAGGTATTCTGCGGGCGGGATCGCATTATAGTTTCTGTCATCGTAGCGTACCTAGATTGAACATCTCCAGTTGACAGAAGCGGAGATCGGCCAACCACTAACGTGTATTAGACATACGTGTAAGTCTTGTTTCCTGTACGGAACAACTCCGATTTAAACCATTTAGTGACCGGAGACGAACAGTGGGTGCTATATTCGAACCGACAACGTAAACGTCAGTGGCTTTCAAAGGGGGCAAGTAGCAAAATCAACTTCTTGAGCGGGTCTAACTGTAAAAAAATGGTTTTGAGTATGGTGAGATGAAAAAAATTATTTATTGAAAATTTTTTTTTTTCACTTAAATAAGCTTCTCCAGATGTCAACTGATGAATAGAACTCAAAACATATCTTGTTGGACCAAAAAAATAAAAATATATTTGACTCTTGCAGATAGCATTTAATATAAGCTAAATTACATGGATTGTAATTAAACAAAAATTTAATACATTCTGAAAGTTTGCCATTTATGTCTATTTTTTTAACCTTTCAAATCGGGGAGTTATTTCTGTCGGACCCTGATCTAGAATCACTATTTACAAAATACGTTATTCACGACTCCACGCCATGATGGCAACTAAAATGACAAGATATTGGCTACAAAATGGCGTGTCGAAATAACGCCCGTTCTACTAGCGCTGGGAAATCAGGGAGTTATTTTTGTTGGATTTGTATATATTATATACTATTGGAAATTTTTTTTGAGAATGCTTTTTACTTCGCTCTGCATAGGAATGTAAAATACATATTCGTTATTCATTTTAACGAAGTTCCAGCCATTCCCCGCTTGTTCAGGAAGGGTTGTGATGGGATAAATGAAACGGAATGATTTACTGGGCGGAGCTATTTTGATTTTGACAGTGTTCAACACTGGGATGGAACACCTAAGGGCTGCTTTAAAATATCATATTTCACCGGGTTACTTTTAATACTGGATATCAAAATAGAACCAAGAATTTATATTCTGGATAATCAGAGGATATGCGTAATCGTGTTATTTCTGTGCAAAGTTGACTTTGACGTGATCAAAGTTTGATGGCGGGATTCAGGAATATATTCATATTATATTTATGTATGAATATGAACGCATGTCAGTTCAAGGTAATATTTATATTACTCTTGATGTAACAGACACAGAGGGTAGTAATGTAGTATAACATATTTAGTATAGTGTAAGTCCTGGTATGTCATTGTATTCGCGATTCCAACTATTCGATACTTAACTATTCGATATTAATTTTACGAATATATTAGAATATATTCGTCAAATTTTTAAGAAAGGAATAATTTACTTCGGATTACAGAAATGTTTCAAATGTTTCTCTAAAAATGTAAGATTCGTGATTAATATCTCCTCTCCGTGGAGATAAAGAGGAGTCAGTATTCTCTCGATAACTGACAACATTTTAGATATGTTTATATTACTTCATATCTCACACCCCACGTGCAAGTTTTTTTTCGTTATTTTGTATATAGCTTCTTGTTAGTCGGCTCAAATATTTATGAAAGCTAAATACTAAAGAATAATAGAAAGCCGATCGTTGACAAAACAATGTATTATAAGTGCTTGTTGTCATAAAACCATAAAGATAAGCAGAAGACTTAAAAAAAAGGCAAATGCAAAAGATGTCCGACAAAGGCGTTTACATTTTTACTGTCCGACTTCCATATAGCCGATAGCGGTACTTCTGGAGAAAAAAATCGTATACCTGAATGAATGAATGAATGCCTTTCAGGGTTATGACTTTCAGGGTTCGTAAACCTTTGTTTCGTTTAGAAAAATATTAAAAATCTTATAATATAAATATGAGCGAATACTTTACGAATACTTTTTAAAGTACTCGAATAACGAATATTTAAAAACAGGCGAATATATTCGCGGTATCCTTGCCGAGTCTTTTCGGGTTCGATTGGGTAGAGATCAGTCAAAAGCGTTGCTATCCATCATTTCAACTTAATCATTATATAATACACTAATAATTCATCTTAGATTTACAACACACTTACTACACTTTTTTATTCTCTTTCTTTTCAATATTTATTAAATAACATAAAAAAATGTCTACTTTAACACAGACGGTAGCCAAGCAAAGTATCCAGAACAATGCTATATGCATCAGAGGTGGATACCTACTGCATTCCACACAGTCAACTAATTAGTGTGTTATATTATTGTTTGTTCATTTCTGATGTACAAAAACCTTGTGTTAAATAAAATAAAATGCTATTTGTTCCGTAAAGGAAACAAGAAAACAAAGGTGGTTCGCCGATATCGGTTTCTTTCAAACGGCGATGATGATGATGATGATAATGAGATCGAAAGAAATGAAACACAAAAGATGTTTAATATAAGCTGCATGCAGAATATCCTGTTTTTATTCAGATTTCATAACAATACATACAGTTATATTTTCAAGTACCTACACGGCGACAGGCCGCCGCTTGAGACGTTTTACTAAGACGTCTTTGTTGTCCTAAAATCTATTCCATGGGTTTTTTGGTGCCACGTCGATGATTACACTTTTAAATTATTAACACATGCCTTACCATGTCAATTATATGGCGCCTCCTCGGTGAGAAATTTCTGTGCGATACACTATTCATTTTGCAAACATAACTTAAAACTAACTATCTTACGACGCGTGTATTATCGTAATGATAAATTACTTGTTGATTCTTCTACATCTGTCTAATAGAGTTCGAAGTCCATGATAGCCATCCCTAGCGTGGCCCCGTGACACCCGGCTCCTCTTGCAGGGCTGTCTTGGTATTATCTAGCGTTGGTCTTTCTGTTGGCTTGTGTATGAGGGTTTTAAAGAGGACAGCTGGAAGGGGTAACACTCACCCTTACCCGGGACCAGTTTAGAAACTAGGGGTCCTTGTTGGTCTCACTATATACTATGCAAGCTCGCCCGGGCGGCGGGAATGTAGAGCGCTGCTGGATCGAGGCCTGGCCGAGTTAGTCAGCAGTTATGACTGCTACTACTACTACTACTACTACTACTGTAGCATAGTTTGATAATGCACCTTTCTCGATTTAGAAAGAGATTCAGGTTTGAATCCCGGTGGCGCAACAATAATATTTTTCGATAAAATTGATTTTATAAGTATATCTTTCTAATCAATATATTTAATCAACGTCACAATAAGAATGTGTTCTTCTAAAAATGATTCTGCTTTTGCTTTTGAAATTGTCGGTAAGGTAAGGTAAGTTCTGATAGGTTTGACTCGGTAGGATCCACATTTCATGCTCGCCACTGAACTATCCGGTGGAGCTGTGGAGCTTTAAATCAAACAAATGTGCAAATAATTTGTTAAATTTGATACAATTATTAGCAATTATCGATCTCTTTAAATTTAGACCTTCCAGAGTTCCATTAGTGCTGTCTTTATTCGATAATAGATATCAACGTAAAGTACATAGTATGATTACATTGAAGAAATACAAAAAAAACTGGCTACTCTAACATAGACTTCAGTCTAGCAATGTAGCCAGGACAATGCTGTATATATCAGAGGTGAAGTCTCCATCTCACACAATTAATTGAGTCTTATGTTTATTACGTTATAATATATTCACCTCTGTTAGAACAAAAATATGTAGATCATCTAATAAATAAATATGAAAATTACATAAACTCATAAATATAAAGTAATATTACCTTTTAGACGTAGTAGTTATTAATATACATGATAAAAAATCTTATAGTATACAATCAATAGAAAAAACAAATAAAATATACGGAGTAGATGTTTTTATAAAAGATTCAACATTATTATTAAAATATACAGAGTAGATATTATTAAACAGAGTACAAGTGAACCATCAAGAACACTCCCAAAGTGGACAAAAAAGATGACGCGGTACACACTAACGGAGTCAAGCTAAGCTAACTAAACACTAAGATGCAGATGATCGGGAGAATAGCGCGTACAGGGGAGGCAGATCAACAAATAATAAACCTATGATTTTTCATGCGATCATAATTCAATAACGCCCTCTATGCACGTAAGATAAATTAAAATAATGGAAGGAATTAAAATATGTAATGTAAATATGCTTGATTAAGAGACAGATACTATCCCTCCTGTCATCTACCTAGAATACACCAACGTGATATCCACGATCTGATGAATCCCTGTAAAGACCGAGGTTTCATTCATCCCTGGTCAAGTCAGGTCAAGTCAATCCTGGGTGGACGATGACTCAATCTAGTCAGACCAACAATCGGGCAATGTGTACGAGGGCTTTGTGCGTACGACGAGATTCATCTGCTTTCGCTACAGATGGTATACGGTTCCCAAAATTCCAAGTTACGGTTAGGATATCACGTAGTGGACCGTACATCTTACGCAAAACTTTGTTTTCGAAGACCAGAAATCTGTTTTAACCATACTTCATATACGAAGAACGATCAGTTGTATGAGTGTTGTGTTGTATACAAGTGAATCTTTAAATGTTGTGACAACCTCGATGACAACAATTTTTCACAAAGCAAACGTTTCCAGATTTTATCCTGCTGTTTATTTATCGTAGGATATCATTATTCCTTGTCACACTTGCTCCCAGATATTTACTCTTGTAACTCAAATATGAAAAAAAAAACAAAATCTTCAAACAGCCAAATGTAAGCTGGGGAGCATTTAAATTGAGGCACAGTCTAAAATTGTTATATACTTCCGTAAACATGTTTCCTGTACACGGGCTACTGTTGTTTTTTTTTAATAAAATAACATTATAACGGCGAAAATTTAAATAGGGTGGCTACGCAAGGAAAAAATACAAGAGGTGTAGCCAATTAAAATTTTAAAATTCCCAAAATCACTAATAAGTATTGATCGGCGACTAAAAATAAATTACTCGAGTCTTTATGAAATGTTAAGCTTTTTCCCGATTTGGAAGAAGTATTAAAAAGGTGGCTTATCAATAATGATTAGTTTTTATGTTTAAATATCTTAAATGTAATAATTGACATGAACGTTCCTGCAGACAAACGTCTAGCAAGATGTTTTGTGGGTTTAGTCTAATTATTAAATATTTATATATATATATATCCGGCTCGAAGGACCAAAATTATGTTGCCGTAAATACTTCGATAGCTAGTTCTGGGTTTTCTATAGGTAATGTTGAATACAGTAATTCAATCTACGCAAATTCAAATCATACAAACCTTTGTGAACCTGTGCTGGTAGACGCCGACGTCGCTCTCCTTGTAGTCTGATGGTCTTCTCACCAAAACCTTCTCACAACTGATAATCCAAAAGTATATGATACAAAATGTTTTTATTTTCGCCGCCGTAAAAGTCCCTCCGAATCGTAAAAACTCTCTTCCCAGAAGCAGCTTCGCTTTTGTTTTTTGTTTTTAAGTCCACACAAAAAGAACACACATATTAAAAATTTTATAACAGGCCTACCTATCGAAGAATAAAAGTAAGTAAACGTCTTACACATAGCTTCTAATTCAGCGAAATGAAACACGATTATTTAAACATAAGTGGGGATTAGGGCGTCTCTAAATTTGGTGTTAGAAGGGGCTCAATTAAAAAAAAAACAGCTTGGACTCTTAGGATGAATGTAGATAATGATGATGGCGCTTCTCCTCTGCTCATGTTTTGGCAGTACTGATCTCACTTCTCTACTGTTCATTATGAGATGATAAATTACTTCATTATTTAAATAATCTAAGAATATTAACAATAATACAATTATTAATGAGAACACATCCTTATTGTGAAGTTGTATTTATTCAGAACAGACGGTCGGTGATGTTTTAAATACTAATTTAATGTATTAATTATAAATATACACATATAAAATTCCAATAAACAACAATTGTATTATTAAATACTAATTTTATGTATTAATTATGAATATATACATATAAAATCAATTTTGTCGAAAAATATTGTTTTTGCGCTACTGGAATTCGAACCTGGATCTCTATTTCCAATCCGGGGAAGTACACTGCCAATTGTGTTATAAAATTGATTTTATACGTATATAATAATAATTAATACATTAAATTAGTATTTAAAATATCACAGACCTATGTTTTGAATAATTACAACTTCACAATAAGAATGTGTTCTCCTTAATAATATAAGTTGTGTCAATGTGTCCAAAATTTAATAAAAATGAATTGATAATTCTGGCGTCTGCAGTCGGTTTACTCAAAGGTATTTGAGATTCCGTAAAAATAATGTAGTTGGCTTTCAAATAATGGAACGACAGGTGTATTCATTTGAAAAAGTGTAACATATAGGTTCGAAAATTTGTCATGAAAAATACTGGCGCTATGACACAGTTGGTAGTGTACTTCCCCGGATTGGAAATAGAGATCCAGGTTCGAATCCCGGAAGCGCAAAAACAATATTTTTCGACAAAATTGATTTTATATGTATATATTTATAATTAATGCGTTAAATTCGTATTTAATAATACAATTGTTGTTTATTGGAATATTTAAAAGCAGGCTTTTCAAAGTAGGCAGGCAGGAGATCTGTCTTGAGAAAGCAATCGACACCGAAACACTGACCGTGGTCAGTGCAAGCAGAAGTATATCTATTAGTATGTGTAGTACTCATACTAATAGATACATTACACATACTAGTAAAGTCATCTAGATAACTTTTTGCTAAACAAAATCACGCTTTTAATATCTAACTAACTTAACTAACTCACCATCACTCCGTTTCCCCGCGGGGGTAGGAGCAGAGGATAGAGTACCACACTTCTCTGTCCTGATACAATTCACGTCTCATCCACATTTACACAAGTTCATCGTTTGTTGAGGCTTCTAACAGAACCATCCTCCATTATCTGATTTACCTGGTCGTGCCAAGTTTTCCGCCGATGTCCTCTATTTCTTGCGTCATATATCTTTCTTACCGTTATCTTCTCATTCATCCGTTTTATATGACCAAACCACCTAAGTGATCCTTTGTTAATCTTATTTATTATACTAACATCAGCTTTACAGTATTTTCTTATTTCTTCATTCTTTACTCTGTCGTAAATAGATTTGCCACATATACGCCTAAGTGATCTCATTTCCACTGCATTCAGTCTATTTTAGTTCTTTTTCTGCCAGCTCTAGGCTTCACTTCCATACATCAGTGCCGACAGGACTCTATTGTGCACCTCTAGTCTTGCCTCGCTTGACAAATTCCCGTTAGATATAATTCCGTTCAAAGCGCGTTCACTTTATTCCCAAACATACTTCCCAAATATACAAAATCATCTGCTTGTTCCAAATGTGCATTACCTGCAAGTATTTAGCGCGGTGTCTCGCTTTCTTCCTTCTCGAATATCATCACTTTCGACTTGTTGACATTCATATATAAATTATTATACAATCTTAATTAACAATCTACGATCCGTCTTATATTTATAAAAATCTATTGTTAAGGAAAACACATTCTTATTGTGAAGTTGTAATTATTCAGAACATAGGTCTGTGATATTTTAAATACTAAATTAATGTATTAATTATAAATATATACATATAAAATCAATTTTGTCGAAAAATATTGTTTTAGCGTGAATGTGTTTTCCTTAATAATATATGTTGTATCAACGTGTCCAAAAATTTAATAAAAATGAATTGATAATTCTGGCGTCTGCAAGTCGGTTTACTCAAAGGTATTTGAGATTCTGTAAAAATAATGTAGATGGCTTTCAAATAATGGAACGACAGGTGTATTCATTTGAAAAAATGTTACATATAGGTTCGAAATATTTGTCAAGAAAAATACTGGCGTTATAGCACAAAGGTAGTGCACTTCCCCGGATTGGAAATGAAGATCCAGGTTCGAATCCCGGTGACGCTAAAACAATATTTTTCGACAAAATTGATTTTATATGTATATATTTATAATTAATACTTTAATTTAGTATTTAAAATCTATTGTATTTACCTACATATCTGATACATGCTTAATATATATATATTTTTTTATATAAAAAAATCAATTCAAATTAACTTTAAAATGAAAAGGCTTCCAAGGCACAATCGTATCACAGGATAAACCTATAAAATACCGCTCACATTCCAGCACCGATTTCAGCGATTCGATATGAGTTATGATCTTCCTCGTCGGATTTTTCGATAAAACTATTTCCTCTAGCGTTTTTTAAATCATTGAACGGAGCCTATTTTGAGCTTACGACTCTCATAAATCAAAAGATTACTTCAGTTATCGAAAATGCGAGTCTGCCGATACGTGATTATATTTATTTTCACTGAATATTAAAGAATTAATCTATGTTTTAGAAATTTAAATTTAATAATGTCGTATTTGATTTATGAATATGAAATTGTTTTAAATGGTGTTGTATTTATTTATTTTTAAAGATAATTTTATCGATATTGGACTGTTCCAGTAAACTTCGGTGGAGTTATCAATTTTCAATAGAAATAGCGTGGTTAGGTATGAAAATCAACGCTAGAATTATAGGTACATTAGAATAGCGAATGAAAAAAAGTAGTTTTATTAATAACCCTTCGTTTTTAGGTAAATTCAATCCATTAATCGAGAAGTCTCACGGAGTGGTCAGTGATGGACATCAGACGCCATCTTACGGCGACGTAGATCAGTCGAGTGAGGTTAGCCAGGACGCGCACTATTTTTTTTATATTCAATTTTGAACAAACGTGGTGTACGATACGATCGTAACATGTGGTTCCACATTTTATGTTCCTAGTTTTCTAGGTGCACTATTGTAGGAAAATTACAAAACTTTTGATATCTACCCTTAAAAATGAAAAATTCATATTTTTTTAGCCCCGGAAAATATCACATCTGTTTCCGAACAAAGGATTTTCCGTTCATCCTTAGAATTTTTAAAATTTAAAATTTATTTTCAGGATTGCACAAGGGTGACAAACTTTCAAAATGCCGCCTGTCTGACGTTTATGACTATTAATGAACTTTAACTAAATTTTTTAGAAGTATCATCTACAACTCGGTTATTGAATTCATCAATGAACGATTAAATTATTTTTCTTCTTCTTCGTATGCTCAATGCTGAGGGATGTAGTCCTTATAAAATATCTGGAGCTTGGGAGGCACCTAATACGTCTCCATTTCTTGAGTCATGTTATTCGTACCATTAAAAGAGGGCCCTGTTAACTCCTTTATTTGGTCTACTTATCTTACAACAGATCATTGCTTGCCCCCCTTCAACTATCCTAATGATCACTTTCATTTAATTTTATTCAATTATTAATCTGAGTTTACAAAATCAACGATCTAGGCGTGACTTTAAGGGGCTACTTTGAATGATAATTCAAAAAATTCCCAATTTAAACGAAAATTTGAGTTTTTATTATTCTTTTATATCAGAAATTATATACTAGATTAGACTTTTTTTAAAACTATTACTTAGATAGAACCTTTGTACTCATTTAAAACTAATAAACTGAATGTTATTTGCCATAATTAAAACAACACAAGGATTATAAGAAAGATCGCGACCATTTGATGCATTTTCCGCGTATTTACAAAATGGTATTAATATGCTAAATTATTGCATAAACGAAATATGTTTACTTACAATCTTGAAGCCAAATTTGTTTTAAACCAAATTAGCAAAATATTAAAAATTAATAGAGTTATAAACCATTCAATTTTCAGTAAATATAATCAATTTTTTTTTGATTAGTGCAAAATTATGGTAAATGGATAAATGACAGGAAACTAATAAGGATATTAGAAAATAATATTATACAGAAGAATATTTATTTAGGTCAAACAATACAACTAGGGAGAATCGAAGTGCGAAAAAATGTAAATCAAAGGCCATAAGAAGCATTAGGCTGGGGTGAAATCTGGGGCATATCTTCAAAGGAAATATTTCGTAATCCTCGAAGGCTAGTGTGTGCTCCCAGTACAATGGGTCTAGGAACATTGTTCGCCCATAATTGTGCACCAACAATTCTTCCCGATCACAATTGTTCGTGGTCCTCAATTGTTACTCCATAAATCTTCGCCTAGACAATTATTCGCCGCATATATACCTACTGAAAGAACATGTGTACTTTTTTTAAATATTTGGTTTGTAGTGTGGCTCTTTATTGTGTCGAAGTATTAAAAATTTTCACAATTTATATTTTTTGTACAAAAGTAGAAGTTACCGCGAGGTGCGCGAATTGTTATTGGAGACGGTTTTTGAAGCTGTTGTTTGGAAAACGTCGATAGTGATCATGATTCGGCATAACAGAGTACTGCTGGCTGCATCTGTATTGTTATTGCTCGCCGTCGGTATCCCGTGTCTTTGTGGCTGGTTGAAGTTGACGTGAGTACCGTCTTGCTGGGTGCATTTAGCAACGCAGGTTGACCTCGGTGATGAGAGTGGTGGCGATAGGTTAATATGCAATGATGTGCATGAAATAAAACCCTTATTAATAAAAAAAGTTCAAATGGAACAGTTTGGAATAAATGTAAAATAATATATTCGACTGTAAATTAAAAACAGTCAAATAAGTAAAAAATTTCCGGCTAACAATTTTCCAGGCGAACGATTGAGGCCGCGAACGATTGAGGCCGCGAACAATTGTGACCGCGAACAATAGTGATCCCGGGATCAACTTGTGCATGCAGATTATTTTGGCCAAAAAATCTGCATGAAGCTGGACTGGACAGATTAGTTGGAGAAATGATGGCCAAGGTAAGGGTAAGGAAGGTTCTGATATCGAGATCTCTGAAAACTGGAGTGGTAATAGGGACAGAAGACAGGTAAAATTGGACAGGGATGGGTCTATCCACTAGTAGAGAAAGATGACTTTGGAAACGTAATACGCAAGGGCGATCATATACTTCCAAAACATATCATGTTTAGAGAGATCGAGCCACGACCATCGTTGGCAGATAAAGAGCTGGGGAATGGAAAAAGCGGTATAAGAAACGCTTAATTTGTAAGGAGTACCCAAAGACTAGAAACAGATAGATCAAAATCGTGTGACGGTGTCGCGGTGGCTAGACGAGTCGAAAATGAGCAGCGAAACAGGAACGCTTTGTATGTAACGTGTGTGGGAGTGAATGTACCTCTCGAATTGGACTATTCTTTCACCAAAAAGCACAAGCGATGCGGAGACACTATGAACAACAACTAAGTAGGAATAGTGAGTGGATTCAAGAGAAATGTGGGCTACTGATGATGACGATGATAATTTAACAAAACATATTTGTTTACACTTCGAAGATTCGTACGAAGAACTGGAACACATAATAGCTGTTTTGGCACGCACCGCGAGAAACCGAATACACATCAGTAACAACAGTACATTTTCAATAACAGATCAGTGTGTAACGAGCAGATAGCAGGATATTCGCACTCCTTGACAAATCAAAGTCACAGACAATACACAGAAAAGTCGTGCTCTGAGGGTATACGATAAAGGGAAGGGAGAGAGACAGATAGGTATAGTAAATCCACACACGTTCACGGTGACTGGCGATCTGGTCCTGTTATAAATACCCAACAATATTAATCAAATATCGATTTGGCTTTCAAACAATCAAAAAAGGGTAGAGAATTACAACAGAGCTTTTGTAAACTAGAGAAAAATCCAGCGAGTTGGGACCTCGCTAGAAGAAGAGTTGGCCGTCCACAAGCTCGGTAAATGGTCAACTCTTCTTGACGACAACATAAAAAAGTGGCGGGGGGTTGATAGTTAAGAAGGGCTGAAAACAGAGATACCATGATACTTTTTCTTCGAAGGGGTAGGAAGAGACAACACCACACTCTTCTGTCCTGTTATACCAATATTGACTTTTTCATTTTCATACAGCTTTTAACAAGGTCATTTTCCAATATTTGATCTACCTGATCATGCAAGGTCTTATCTATCCTCTATTTATTCAAACGATCCACGTCCAAGATGGTCTCTTAAGATAATAATCAAATAATATCTACTAAATTTCATTTTTAGTAAAACAAACGATTTATCAGTAAATATGTACACAGTATTTAATTAACGAGATAAAAAATAATAACAAATTTATATTGAAAAAGTATTCTCTCTTACGTAGTATAATTATATTTGTTGTGTATTTACCTTAGCTGTTTATAAATACATTTAGAATTTAGGTACAAATAAATGGAAATGTATAAATTTGCGCGCATCCCAAACACAGGGTGGCTAATATAAACCTGAATGAATTTAACATACCTAATTTATTCCGGAACGACAAATACAAGATGGCTCCTTACACAAAGACAGCTGGAGCGTATTAGAAATGTTATTTTATAAAATATGAGTTACTAAATAAATATCTACAGCTTAAAGGGGCTTATTTACTAGCGGTCGCCACCTGGCATTGCCCGGGATTCGGATTATTCGGAAAGATGAGTTGTCCCGGGAAGCGGAGTGGGATTACTGTACCTTTCTCAGGATCCTCGAGTGCAATTAAACAAAATTTGGATTGTGTTCAAAATAATGCACAGTTATATTTACATTCGAGGGGAAAGAAGTGGCATGGACTGGATAAAAAGGGAGAGTGCCTATATTTTTCACAGGGTGGTAAAAATTAACTACACAAAATACGCATTCAGTTTAAGACTTTAATATCGAGAGAGGGATGGAAAGCCATGGGAAGAGAAGATGGTGCTTACGTTTTGCGCAGAATTTTTGTTCCGAATTCAAAAACACACTTTTGGCGCGTTTTTTCGAATCAACCGCGACCGTTGTTATTGACATATTTCCGCGTCCAAATTCCCATCGAGTGTCATTTCAGTGTCTTTATTGTCTTGTCTCAATGCTAGCAGGTGTCAACTTGACCGATATTTGTAAGCAATGATAGCATTCGCGGTGTGAACCTTTCAGCTCCAGTGCACCAGCGCTGTATTTTGATCACGTATTGTTTGTGTGCCGCGGGTGAACTTGTAAACATCGCCGATTTCAATTGGGATCAAAGATCAGCTCATCCGCGTGCCATTGTGTGATCTCGGCAGCGACTGTAGATATTACGGAGGCGTCGTATACTAGGTAAGGCAGTCCTTCCAAATTTCGATTTCCTGAAATTCACTGGTTCTTCCACTAGAATCCTTATGCCCTCACCGATCTCATCCTGTATTGTATTGCGGTGATTCTGATTTACGACCGGAATTGTCGTATTCCATTCCGCGGGACATGCTACCCAGAGATTGCATAATTCAATCGTAAAAAGTAAATTTGAAAAATTTTGTAATGGATGGCATTTTATTTAATTATGTGGTGACCCTACACGCGCTTGTAGATATGGCCGTGTTAAGGCTCACCTATCAACCATATAGGGTCCGAACCAGAGCGACACTAGCACCAGAGGCGGATATTGCTCAAGCAACTTGATACGGCATCGGGCTTTCCTCACTGCCCGATCATCGTATCTCAATGCAACGTTGGTCACTGAGAAGGAGGCGGGGATGAAAATTAATAAGTCAATGATTAATCTATATTTACAACTTTATTAATTTGGTTAGGCGAGAGGAGAAAAAAAATAATCCTAGGCTAAATTATCTTAAATTACCTTACGGTCTACTTAATTTTATTCTTAAATTAATCTTAATTCTACCTTAATTAAGTTCGGTCGGTCCGGGCTTCGAGGATCGATGTCCGCCGCGCGGATGGCGATCGGCGGCGCGATCTGGGCGGGACTGGGGCTTCAAGTCCGCTCTGCGATCCCGTCCTTCTGGTAGGCGGTCTTGTTCACCAGCTCCTCTGCACTGCCTTCCTTCCACCTCCGCTCGAGTTGCACTATTTTCCAGTCTTAGTTTCGCCTGTTGTTCCAAGCGTTTCCTTCACGCTGGCCGACCTCGAGCGCTGGTCGCCAGCCGTCCGATGGCTGACGGTGGAGTAGAATATTAACTCGAGAGTTTTTACTTTTCCATTTCTCCAAGTGTCTAAGTTAACTGTCTGTGTTAGCTTTAACCGTCTTCAAGTAACCAACTGGCTAGTGCCTCACTGCGACTGTTTGAGTCTCACTGACCGAGTCTAACTTTCCAACTTTAACTGCGACTGCTAACTGCTTAACTCCAAGTCTGTGACGAACTGTGACTGCTAACTGCAAGTGTTCTCTTCACCGCCGCGTCCGGCCTTTTTAAACCCTTAGGGGCTTAGGGTGTGCGCGGATCGTAAGGACAGGTCGGTCGCACATGCTATACCATTAAAATTACCCTAGTCTATTATTATTACACTAAAATCGGAAAATACTAAAACGTTGGAAGGTCTTGTCGGCATTCTGAGAATGCATCTAATTTGGCGGGCTTGCGAAAATTTCCGACCGGGTATTATCCTTGGAAAGGTACGTCCTCGACAATATACAATCAGGATTAGATGCATTTCTTGGGGTTAGACCGTCATAAAATGTCTCTTAATTCCCCCAAGAAAGCAAACACTTTCACCCAATCCTAATTGATTATACGGCCCTGTTACCCATGCTGATAATCCCTTAAGGAATGCACCGCGTTAAGTGCTTTTTTTTTTCACAATATGGGGAAATTCGCGTCACCTTAATCGCCGGGCACATCAAACTAACATTTCTCTGCTACCAACATCGCCATTCGACCGCATCTCCAGTGAGCCACTCCAAAGTTCAACCTCGCTTTTAATTGTATTAAGTTATCACCTCAATAAACGAAACCTCGTGAGTGCTCTTTCATTTATACACCCTGCCCTAGTTACAACAGACACCCTACACTGCGACGTACAACCAACACGTGTGAGATAAGAAGAGGTTAGGAGCTTCTGTCTCACAGCATCGTAACCTTCTCGACACAATTTCGAATCAATCATAATTTAAATAACTTGAATACGCACAAGTCAACTACAAATTTTTATATCGGTGAGAGAAGGCAGAGTGGCCATGAAAAGGGAAGATGGTACTTATGTTAAACTAAAGAATAACTACGCAAAATTTGAAATGGATGAGATTCAAAATAATATAATATAATTCACATTTATTACGGGTGAGGCTGTCTTACAAGGGGTAAGAGGGGTCCTAAAGAATTACATGCGATACGAGTATTTGGAATGGATTTGATTGAGGAAATATAATTACACATTTAAATATGGGATAGGGTGGTTAGAGCGCGGGGAGAGGTGGTTTATATTTTGGGCAGGGTCCAAAAGAGTAATTTCGCCAAATTTGGTATAGTCAAAGTTAGGCAATTAGTTAAATGATGTAGATTTTACAGAGAGCAGACCAACATAAAGTTTTATTTATATATATATTGTTACGATGCGTTCTGGCTCCTCGGGATAAAACGCCAGAGGTTGACTTGAAAATGTGGGTTCGGCTGAAATTAGTCCTGCGTACTTACCTTCACTTGACGACCCTTCTTTCACCTGTTGTAAATTTATTTCAGTGTTATGTAATTTGGAATAGGAATCAAAGCTAATTAATGAAAGAGGTTAAGTTACAACAAAATTGTTTTAATACAAAATGAATATCAAGTAATCGATCTCTCCATTCTGGCATCTGTTCACAAATACAACTTGAGAAGTAAGTGGAATAATAATCTTTCCAAAGCATCGTTATGACGGATATGACGCAAGGAAAATCATCACCGTAAGATTGATCCCACCTTCACAGTTCTGAACTGTCGTCCTCTCTTTATATTACAGCTAAGTTACGTAATCTCGAAATCCGTGCGGCTCAATTACTTCACACACTTGATTCTCCGTTGTATGGGATCGTGGCCGTCACGCTGGATGTGCCGAAGATTCCTCCATTCCAAATGGAGACCGTCTGTCTTTCATCGCACATCCCGGCTACCCGTGAAGCCAACTCCGGATTAGAACCGGGTGCCCTTAGCCCGGAACCCAAAAAAGGAAATTGTCATTTCTGCATGGGAATAGAGTACAATGCAAATTAGATAGTACAATATTCTACAGATGATGCATTAGTATCAACAAGATCTAAATCTTACCCTGATATTCGTTTGATCCCGCGCGTCGGCACCGATCGAACTACTTACCTGTGATTCTGTGTTTACCTCATATAAACGTGGCGAATTGTAAAAATTACACCTTGAAGGATTAAGTCCTTACATAACAATTTAAAAAAAAAAAAAAATATATATATATATATATATATATTGTGACGTCGTTATTTACACGTCCACCGACTCGCTCAGGGTATACCATGAAGTGCGTGGTTCTGAAGCACAGAATACACCATATCGCCTGCCACTCACACTAGTTAGCATTCTCAGGGAAAATAATAAGATTAGTACATGTTATTATAATAACAACATTTAATAATCTATCAGATATGAAAACACACGAATAATAAAGTAGTGTAATAAGAAACTTGTCATTTGAGTGTGAGTACAAGCAAAGATTAATTGTCAATTTTGCCTTAATACAATAATAGAATTTCTTATTACAGTGTGAACATCAAAAGCAACATATTATTATTTGAAAAGTAACAGTGAAATACAACACTTTGATTCACTGAATGTGACAATTTCCACCTATTACAACAACTTTGAATTTGTATGGTTAAATTATAGCAAAAAAAATAATTAAATAAATGTGACCAACAAGATTAGAAAGTTATTAATTAAAATTTAAAAGGTGAAAAGAAAACAAGACTACAATACTTCGAATATCAACAATTCACTTCTAAATTTGTTTTACAACCATTTCTTTCATTGATAGTAATTCCTAGTCTCTGTCCATATTTGATGTTCCGAGGCATCCGTAAATACTTGTATCTCCTTCCCAAGGCTGGGTCTTCCTTCTCCATTTTAACACACGTGGAATTCCTTGCGTCCTCCTCTGTCATAAAACAAATTTAGCTGTCAAATTATGAAGCGCAGGAGACCAAATCGTATTCCCTTCCAGCTTTCTTCATGAAGAATCCTTTATAAATTTAAAAGTATTATCATCACATAACCAATAATGAAAGGAAAAGAAGAAGTCCATCCTGGAATTACAAAAACAATTAGCGAATAAATCTTAAAATATGGTATAGGATAACACAGATGCCTAATATATGTATTTGCTTATTCTCACCCTTCCTTGATTCTATACGAAGTCTTATCATTGCTATTTTTGCATCGGAATAACCTTCCGTGTTTTTTAATACTTGTTAAAAGAAAGAACGGTAGCGAGAGTTCTTTTTCTTACGCGGTCAGTGTTGCCAATTGGTAAATGTCAACTCCCAATATATCTCGTGCGCGGTAGGTACCAAATATGCAACAACACTGTATATCGGTTTTGGGCAGATCTGAATTATGAATGTTATATTTTCTTGGGCATCGAATGGTGTATTAAACAAATGTGTAAAATAAATTGAAATACTATTAAACACAATTACAGCAACAACAATGTACATGATTCAAGATGGCCGACGCTATGAACATTTGTAAAAACTGATATACAGTAAAGCAGAAAGATTTTGAAAATATAATAAAAATGTAATAATTGGATGCTGTGTTCCTGTAGGATCGGATGTCACTCAGCACCAGCTCGATATTCAGGATGTCGTGTGATATTATACTGTAACAAGGCGGGGCTCGTTATATATTCACGCGATACGGACATTGCTCAAGAACGGGGTATAAAACTTAGATAATTTACATACGAAGAACTTTGCAATGGTATTGTATTACGTCGCAGACACAACACGAAGAAATAACTATTTATTTGTATTTTCTATTGTTGTTTTAATAATGGTGTATGGTAATGTGGAGTGGGGTGGTGCACATAATAAGATACTTTAGGAGATAAGTTGTATGTTACCACATTGGGTGTACGATATGTAAAAAATATCATAATATTGTACGTGAGTCGACCAGTGCCCCAATATATGTCACACATTCGTTCACGTATTCGTTTGACTAATAAGTAATACGTAACAGTTGTCACGAGTTTTTTTGATGCTTGAACACAATTGAGCAGCTGACTTTTAATACCTACTATACATACTTTTCATGATTTAGAGGAAATCAAGTAAAACTGCCGCACTTTAATGACAGGCATTATTACTGTATATGTAATGTATTTACGTATATTTTCAATAAGATAAAAAAAATGGCGGGTTTTGAAAGTGTTGCTCGCCCTAACATTATACTTAATATTGTTAGATAATAAAGTGTATTTTGAAAATTAAATATATATTTTCAAATAAAATAATTAATTCCGAATCTTTGATTCGATTGTTAAGGAGGGGGGGGATAAGAACTGAGCCCTTTTGTCTCCGACATATGAGGTAACAACAATGGCATAACTTTTTTTGGGGGATCCTGTTCGGAGAACGTGGTGAAATTGTTTTTTTTTTAAATATCAGGAAATACTTTGTATATAATTGTATAGAGTAGTAGCAAAAATGGGTAAAGTTTTTTATATAATACATTTTATTTTATTTCGTATTTTGTTAATTCTTTTTTTGTTTGATTTTGTTGAATTTTTTATAAATTATTATATTTTTGGTGAAAGTTTTTATAGAATTTTTTCAAAATTTTATTCAGTATAGCCAAGAACAGGGTAAAGAAGCGAAATAGGACGAAGATGATGGGGATCGGATGAGGGATCATATAGGCCGAAGGAGTTTATGGAAGGGTTTGGAATGGAAATTAATTTAAAATAAAATATGTCGTTTGAGTAAAGGTATGTTTGAGTCGCTGTGAATGATTGTGTTTCTGACAAACCAGGGTGAGTTTGTGATTCTTCTAAGGATGTAGTTTTGTTTGGGTTCTAAAATTTTTGTGTTACTTGAACCCCTGATGGTCTCTTGTTATCTATTGGCGGTACCAGGCGTGTTTTTAAGGCTGATGGGAGCTCCGTTTTCACCCCTAGGTGTTGTTGATTGTGGAGGCGATAAACCTCTACAAATATGATCTTCCCCCAAATTACGAAAAATGATTACAATAAGGCAGTTTGATGCATTTAAAACTTGAAATCTAGATCTACAGAAGAATGCTCAAAATGAGATGCGTAGATAGATTTACGAATGAAGATGCTGTTCGGATAAATAAAGAAAAATAAGATAACTTTACGGAGGTCTATCACCTATCAATTTAACTGCACGTATTCTACAAATATCTGGGTGCAAAACAGGGTTCTCATTAACCTCAGAAACACGCCTGGTACCGACTCCTAACAGACAACAATGAGTGCAGACCCACTCAGGACCGATGCAATAAGCTCGAGGTTCTTATTTCGGTCCTACTCATTCGTCATTTTTTAATGCTACTAGGCAGATGTTTGATAGTTAGATGTGATAGGCCGATACCGCACAACTGCCAAAAAAAAATTTGGGTTCACTTGTTCCACCTGGCACTCGAATGGATATGCGTCTGAGTAAATCAGGACAGTCTATTTTGTGTAGGAAGATGACATCGGCCATGTCTATTCAAATTTGTAGTTATGGAACTTTGAAAATAATAGATGATTTCGCTACGCTCGCACACCTGACCTTCTGATATCTCGATCACATCTTGACATATATTCTTACATGTTAGTGTGCACCTCGTAGATGTTGAAGGTCCAAGAAAAACTTTCTGTCACAATTATGTATTTATAACAATATGATATAATTTAGATGCAAGGTATATCACTAGTAAGAAGTCAAAGGTAACGCAGAAAAAGAGCGCGCCTGGCGCGCGTCGCCCTTTGTATCCTCGCACACACACCGACAGATACACATCCCGCCCATTCAGACATGATGAAATATCCACAGTAACGTCAGATTTTGCATCTCATGTTGCAGGAAAAGATTGTTGGAATTTGGGACCCTGCAGGCAGGAGAACATTACGGCTTAAGAACCTAAAGCAATGGTTTAATCAGTATACCGTGTTGTTTTTCAGTAAATAAAGTGATGATAGCCTTTGTCCGTTGAACTGATAAGGCACGAGAAGAAGAAAAAATAAGTAAAAAAAAAAAATACAAAGTAATTTTTGATTAATGTGAAAGATTTGAGCGCAATCTGCGTGAGTATTTAAGTTACGCCTGTTTTCCTGCTGCCAAGGACAGGTCGGTATGGATTGGAGGTCGGAGGCGGTTGCCGGTGATTTATTTGATAAATACTCCCCAACCCTTTCGCCCGATAAAGCCAGCCATTTAGGGGTGTGTTTTATTAAAGGCAGCCCTGCTTTGTGTCGGGGCGAGTAGGCGGTGAATTTTATTTATATTTAACGTACGAGTATTGAATCAGATTGAAACATGGCGTGTGTGATGTAACACCGCGGATTGTGCTCGTGAAATCAGACACACGATGACTCGGATGAGATTTTAAAAATATTAAAAAACTTCATAATGAATGGATATAAATGAAAGAATGTTATTACTCTACTTGAGTTTATTAGCACTAATCGAGTTTCGAGAGAAACAGTAACTCTCATCGACAGGTGAAGTATTAAACTAATTACACACAGATATAAGAGACAAAACTCTCAAAACTCGAGTAGTGCTAATAAACTCAAGTAGAGTTATAACATTTTTTCATTTATATCTATCCATTATAAAACTTGAAAAGCTCCACATTAAAAGTTGGCAAAACCATTGCCTTAGGTTTATCTACTTTGATATATTCCTTCTTCCAGGGCAGTGACTTTCAGTAATCTTTACTTACAATGTGAGGTGCAAAATGTCATACTCACCAGATTTTTTATTTTTTATTCATCTGATCTACAACATTTTCAATTTTGATCATTATCCTATAGATCTACATCTCAAATACTTCAAGTCGCTTTATCATTTTTTGGATAAGTGTCCATGCTTCCATTCTATATATTTACATCTAGAACACATGGCATCTGACCATTCGCATTCGTAATCTGAAGTTGAAATCATGAGTGCAGAATATCTATTTCAGGCGTGTATTTTTTAATACACATGTAGTATATATTTATTTAGTCTTCAATTTAAATATTTAATTGATTCCAAATTACACATAGAATTCAAAAAATTAAAAGGTCATTAAATTTTGAGCTGCCAGACTGTTTTTTTGTTAGATGATTTAGTATTAACATTAATATTAATATTAATATTAATTTGTGAAAATCACATACAATTATATTTTACGAAACAGTACAGAATTTATACATATTTTACGAATATTTACGTCTCTGAATTTAATCAGGCACAAAATGTTGTGGATTAAATATGTTACACCCTGTATATACAGAATATTTTTTTGTCTCCTTTATTTAAGATGTACCTACATTGATACTTTTTTACAAACTGTGTTCATTTACTTAATTAACTACACCGCTGTATTGTAGAACTAATGAATTAGTTTTTTTTGTTCTACGTTCTTAATTTACCGTGAATGGTACCTATATAATTTATAAAATAAAGTAATATCATTAAGTACAGGGTGAATATTATGTTCCAAGCCGATTGTTTTTGAATAACTAGGAAATAAAACACATATTCTAGCAAGTTCTTTCGACTGCTTGTGATTCCCGGGTTTTCATTGATAACATGACTATACACTAATAAAAAGCGTAAAAAGTGGCAATCTTCAGACTGCATGGATAAATCATACCAACACACAAAACTGAGGGATGCCAGCCGAAGGAATAATAAAGTGCGTAAACAACACAATTTTTTAATTTGGTTTTTATTTATCGATTATTTGGTTTATAACGATTATGTATGGAATATGACATCGGCTCATTTAACCATATTTTTCATAATGTTCTCGTACACTTGGCGTGTTATTTCAGCAATTTAATTACCATTATTATCCTGGAGCATCGGAATTGTTGTTGGCTTATTGGTGTAGAAAAATAGAAATATGAGATATCTATTAATTGTTTAATAACATCATTCATTTGTGAAAAATGTTCAGCTGGGGATCGGTAGAGATAGAACGCTGCAAACTTTCGCTGCGCGTGCCGCTGTGTCGTTGCTCTGTCGATATACAGTGCCAGTTGTATATATGTTGTTTCAAAAGATGTCTGCATGTTTGTTTACTGCGGCCCAGAAAAGCTCTACAGCAGACTAGCAAATCAATGCCTTGGGTTCCATCAGTCGTGATGTTCCCCTTTTTCCGGGGCCCCGACTTCAGGTAATCATTCCCAAATTCCCAAATTATTAAGTGCAAGATCTTATACTTTTTCGAATGTTCATCATGTGTTAGAGATAATGAATTTTCAGAATTTTAATTGTTATTAATACTTATTTTTCTCTATCCATCCGAAGCATAACATTCACATCTCAAATGCCTCACGTCGCCTTATATTATACTAACCACGTGCCGAAATTGAATCTCACCATTGATACTGTTCCGAATTCGTAAACACATTTTTGGCGCATCTTTTCGAATCAGCCGTAATCGTTGCTATTGACACAATTCCGCATCCAAATTACCTTCCATATATTTCCTCATGCTTGTCTGTTAGCTTGTCTTGTCAGCAAACGTCAACTTGACAGATATTTTTTTGATCTCGATATCGTGATGGCATTCGCGGTGTGGACCTTTTTGCTCCAGCACTGAATTTTGTGTTTTGATCACGTATTGCTTGATGAATTTGTAACATCGCCCTTTTCAATTGGGATCGGAGATCGGCTCATCCGCGTGCCATTGCGTGATCTCGGCGGCGACTGCAGGGATTATGGAGGGGTCATATATAAGATAAAGTGAGTAGTTATTTCAAATCCCGGTTCTCGAGATTACTGGTCCTTCGACTAGATCCCTTATCTCCTTACCGACCTTATCCTGTACCGAGGTTTCCTTACTTCCCTCCTATACCTTGCGGTGATTTTGATGTACGATTTTCGTTTCCGCGACTCGGAGATCGCGCAATGCGTTCATTTAGATTCTATTTATCCGAATTTATAGTTCGAAATCAGACGCTGTGATTTGTTTTTAACCGCCAACCCTTGCTATTCCTAAATGAGGAGGGTGGAACCGTGTTGGAATCAAAGCAATTTCTAGCGATTAGTTCGAGGATCACAGCCCGAAATAAAATTGACGCCAATACATATCTCTAATTCCATCCTAATCCCATAAATATGTCTGCCTCCGGGAGTTTTCTGATAGGATTTTTAGAAGAAAGGCGAAGATCTGTGAGAAAATGACACATATTTATGTTGAAGATGGAGGTCGTCTTTTATACATTATTGGTATCTGAAACTTTTTTTGGGATACCAATATATTCAGCTCTGAAATATTTTCATATGAAAGAAATTAGTATTATAGAAAAATGTGTATGAAATAATTTGTGGAGGTTGCGAGAAACCTAATGGCCCATGTCCATTAATGAGATTTTTAAGAGATTAATCTCTGAAATATGAATTGTGCCCCCGTGAGATTCTTTTAAGACAACGCTCATACCGTCAACTGTTAGAGTTATTCGTCAGTTGAATGATTTTAAATCTGCCCAGCATCAGTTTTAAATCTTCAGATTAAAATCTCAACACAATCTATTGAGATGTACAATATCTCTGAATTTATCTCATCGTGTCTCTTTTCATGGATGTCGGCGGGCCTTAGATATGAGAATAAAATAATATCTAGCTGTATCTGGTTTTCTGGCTATAGGTTTTCTAATTTCATTGTTATGCACGAAATCTCACGAATGCACACTTTGTTGATAGCGCGAAATGAAGACACCCACCATGCTCAATTGCAATGTGAACAGTGAAAAATAGGCTATTTGATTGTATGCTGTTCATTGTACGCCGATGATGCTGTACTAGTGGCGAATAATGAATAAAAACTACAGAGTCTAGTGAGTAGAATGTACGATGTATGCAAGGAAAGTGACCTTATTGCGAATGTCAACAAATCGAAAGTGATGGTATTCGAGAAGAAGGAAAGCAAGACACCGACCGTGCGAAATACTTGGAGGTAATGAATGTTTGGAACTAGTAGATGAGTTTTCGTATTCGGGAAGAACGTTTGATAGAAACGGAAAGGGAAGGTGACTGCAGAAAATAAAGTAAATTGCGCTTTGAATGGAATTATAGCTAATAAGAAATTGTTAACTGAGGCAAAAGTAGCATTTCACAATAGAATCCTGGTACCGACACTGATGTATGGAAGTGAGGCCTGGAGCTGACAGAAGAGGAACGAAAGTAGACTGAATGCGGTGAAAATGAGATCGCTTATGTGGCAGATCCATTTGTGACAGTAAAAAATGAAGAAATAAAGATAGAATGTAAAGCTGATCTTAGTATAGTGAGTAAGATTAAGAAAGTATCACTAATGTGGTTTGATCATATGGAACTAAAGAAAGATATATGTTAATGAAGTGTTAATGGCACCAGAAATAGAGGAAGAATTGGCACGACCATGTAAAGCAGGTGGTTCTGTTAGAAGCCTCAATAATCGGCGAGCTTGTATGAGAAGAGGTATGAATGTAGATGAGGCGAGAACTGTGTATCAGTGTATCCTCTCTGTCTACCTTCGCGGAGAAACGGCGTGATGGTAAGTTAGTTAGTACATTTTTAAAATAGAAAGAGTAAAACAATTTTTTTCGATTGTATAAAGCAACAGTGAAAAATAAAATTATATAGAGAAAGAAAATATGAATATATATATAAAATTAGCATCAATTCTTAACATGTGAATCAACGAAAAAGTTTTTTTTTATTAAATAAAAAATGAGTGACATTAAAAAAAATATTTTTCAGATGTAAAATGGATAAATTCTTACGTTTGATTGGTTCACTTCACTTCGTTTCGTTCCCGTTGGCGGTATTGTGAATTCCCTGCCAGTTCCCGGAACCCTCCAGGGCGTCCCGGGTAAGCCCTAACAAATGCCTCGCATTCCCTTCAATGACGTCTGGATTTTTCTTTATTCGTATATTTTTTCTTGTCCAGGCAGTTTGTAGATGTAGAAAATTGATTTCGCTCGAAGGGCTCCACGATTCTGGGCACAAATCACGAAGGGATACAATGAAATTGAATGAATTGTGCGAACTTTTCTGTCACTGAATGTCGACAGAGTAGCTCGGGCCAGTTGTACATTACATTTGATTTTGTTATTTGGAACCAATAGTCAATCAGAGATTTTAACTATCAAGTTTAAAAATATAAATTATCTTGTTCCTGGTGCGTACGCGACTGACTGTGTAATACAAGCTTGCTCATATAGCAAAATTAAATATGGCCAATCAATGCAAACTTTCAGTGCTTACGTAAGATTCAACAAAAAAGAGGTACAAAAATTAAAATTAAACTTATTAAATGTCTATTGATATTTAAATGTTTTTATTAGAGCATTGATGCCTTTTGAGATGTGGTGCTGGAGACACATGGAGACGGCAAAATGCACGAATGTCTCCATTCTGCAGGAACTGAAGATCAAGAAAAGACTTAACTGCAGCCTGAGATGAATCCTTTAAGTTTTTGGACATCTTACTAGAGGGGAAAATATATTAGGGCCGGTTGTGTGATTAGAAGTCAATTTTTACCATGGTAACTTTTTACTATAGTAACTTTTTAAATAGTAAATTCACTTCTGTCAAAGATGTTCAAAGACAATCTCGCCTCACAGTGTGGCAAGGCAAATAATCATGAAATGTGCTGTATTTTCTGCTTTATCTGTGGCTTTATTCGCCCCTGCGTTCGAGACCTGTCACTTCGGTGGCAAATTTTTTTCCATATTGTATATATATACATTATTGTGCCAATATACATTAAATAACGAAATCATCATCGGACGAACTGTCATCACTAAAATAGCGGAATATTGAATGATTAATTGTCGTATACGTCAACTTTCAAAGTATCAATGTGATAGATGATCTTTGAAACAGCTGTGAAGAGTCCGCCATATTTAGCAATCGATTCTCGTTTTAACTATCGGATATCGGAGAGTAAATTCAGTTTACTACGGGAGGCCCGTTTTTTTCTGAACAAATTTCTTTTAACCCCATGTTGATGGGTTAAATAGAAGTTGAGATATTTCAGTTTACGCAAACCATATTAAAATAATAGTCATTTTGAACTACCAATAAGTTGGGGAGATTGAATAAAAAATATGAGATTTTTTTAAAATTGTCAAGCAACCAGTGTTGGACCATTTCATATGGGTTGACCCTATAGTAAAAAGATATTAATGATTACACAGCCAGCCCTTAAACATGTTTGTTGTGGTGTGCCACATTGAAGGACGAAAAGGAAGAGAAAGATCCCCTGCTGGCAGCAAGTACTTCTCTGATGACAACCCTGAGAGGAGCACATTAGAGCATTTAAATATATTGTGACGTACGCGACAGAGTGTCGAGAAGGTAGAATATCAGATTGTGAGTAATATGAACAGAATTGGCTATTTTATCGCCCACCTGCCTTCAACAGTCATTCTGAAGGGAAAATAAATAAAATCGGAGAGAAATTTTACAGCATTATAATTTAGAAAAATTTATACAATTAAAATAACTGTGTAATGAGACAAAAACGTTGTCCAATTATTTACGAAAAATTACTTAATGCACAACGTAGCCCCATTCAGAAGCATTATATGTAATTTATTCATCTGGTTTAACTACAGCTAAATAAATCAACTGTCACTCCTATTTGTCAATACCACCGGTAGGTAAAAAAAATTACCAGCGGTCGAGGAGAAGGTTGAATTTCACTGAATAAGTTTGCTCCACGATGAATATCATATTTGGGTTACTTGTAAGTTGACGTTGTACATGTGACATATGAAGATAATTCGAGCGGATGGATCCGAATCATGATCGTCATCCTACTCTGTCCACGGGCAATCCTCTAGGACTCTCATCCGAGTCCTCACATAATCACATGAAATGGTGCATCGTACAAAAAATGGAATTTATATCCTGTAAGAAACAAATACAATACAATAACAAACACACTTAGATAACACGACGCACGTAACACAGATGCCTAACATCAAATATAATTACTCACCCTTCCTTTTAACTATTGAATCACATTTTTGGAATAAATGCATTTCACGAGATTCAAACAGCGCTCCTCTTGTTAGTCAACGGAAATGCTTAGATAAAGATCCTTTCGCGCCACCGGTGTCGCCATTGCTACGACATATTAAACCTAGATGGCACTATCGGCGGGTAGGTACTATAACGTAATGTTATAATATTTATATAATATATATACTAGATAAGAATAAATAAACATTTAATTTTCAAAAGTGATCTTCTACTGAAAATAAAAATCTATCATACAGCAGTGGATATAGAATATGATAATGATAGATTTTCCACAAGCAGCATTTAGTTACAGACTTTACTTAAAAATATAAGTGTTAGTACTAGAGCTTCATTGTGTACCGCTAGATTGTGTTCTTGCGCGATTAAATACGAAATTATTACCCAGCGATAACCTTTAATACATAAGTATCTACTAAAAATATTTTTTTCTGGTGTTCGTTTATCCGTTTTCACGAAATATTATCAATAATAATGATTTTACTCGCGGCGTGTACCATCGGCGCCGTGGCTTAGTTGGCAAAGCGCCTGTCTAGTAAACAGGAGATCGTGAGTTCGAATCTCGCCGGGGCCTTGGGTGATAATAATTGACCTAATAGTATTTTTTTTACTTGAAATGTTGTTAATAATGATAATTTTATAGATATGTGAAATGTGCTTAATTAAGAATTTTTTTCTAATTAATTTAGTCTTCAATTGCTAATTGGGTTGCCAGCGTTAAAATAGCATTTCTTTAAATAGAAATAAGCTTTTTATTTTAGATAAGATCATTGAATATACACTCTGCTTTACGCCAACACACAATTTCTTTGAGACTAATTATTGTGACATTAATTATAAACTTTAGGCCTGAGAGAGTAGAGACTGAATTCACATAGTAATAATATTATTTTATCGGTTCCACTCACAGTGCTACAGAAACGCGAAATGTACAATTAATAAACACGAAAGAAAGAAGATAAAAAAATAAAATTTATTGTAAGAGATTGCGAGAACGAAAAGATATTTAAATTTAAACCTTCCTGCGCCCTTTTAAGTGCTAGCTTTATATATTTTTAAAATACAGGTATATAACAACATTACAAACAAACAGATAATCAAGTACTTTTAAAATTAGAAATATTAACTTGGTGGTTAAAATTCATATTTTTTATTATTATGTTAGTTTTGTTGACCACAATTGAGTTTATATTGCATTATTATTATTTATGCATTTTATATTGGTAAAACGGGTAGAAATTTTAATATAAGAGTAAAAGAGCATTTGAGTTGTTTGAACAATAGTGGGTTTTCAGAATTTGCTAATCATTTGATAGAAAATAGTCATGGTTTTGATAAAAAATTGGGATTGTCAATTTTGCATATAAACGGTGTAGGTCACAAATTAAATAATTTGGAATCGTTGGAGATAAATAAAGCATGTAAAAGTAATCAGGAAATTCTAAACAGCCAACTAAATTTAACTACGAGTCCTATTCTAAAATTTTTTCCTAAAAATTATTCGACTAAATTTGTATTGAGCAGCAATTTGAGTTAGGTAAATTTATTTTTTAAATAATTGTTGGTTTTTTAAAAAAATTTAAAAATAGATTCTGGTGAAGAAACAATGCTATATTTTTAGTTAGTTATGATATCCTGAAGAAGGAAAATGTGTTTTCCGAAACCGGTAGATGTTTTTTAAACTCAATTGTGGTGTTAACCATTATCTTAGTTTTGTTAAAAACTAAGATAATAAATAAAAAATACAGATAATCAAGTATTATGTACGGAAGTAAAGAGACCAGTGGGTACAAGACAGCCATTGAAGGGCTAACTATAAAGTATACTTTCCCATGAAGGGACTTGGATGAAACACAACAACTTAAAAGGGCGCAGGAAGGTCTAAATTAAAATCTCTGTTCGTTTTGCAATTTCTTACATTGACTATTGTTTTTCTTCTTTTGTACTTATTAATTGTAGATTTCGCATTTCTCTAGCACTGAGTGTGGAGCCGATAAAAGAATTTGCAAACCTGGCACCAGAAATAGAGAACATCCGCGGAAGACTTGGCACGACCAGGTAAACTAGATACCGAAGGATGGTCCTGTTAGAAACCTCAATAATCGACGAGCACGTATGATAAGATGTATGAATATGGATGAGGCGAGAACCGTGTGTCAGGACAGAAGAGCGTGGCGCTCTATCCCCCGCGGGGAAACGGTGTAACGGTAAGTTAGTTAGTTAGTTAGTCGACGCAGTCGGTTGAACACCTCGATGTACATACATAACTTGGTAAAACAAAATTGAAATCATCTACCGTGGTCAACACGTTGAATACATCTTTGTACTATCAAACATGGACTCTTACAAATGTCACGATAATAATGCCTAAAGAAGCATTGAGAGATTTGACAGAACTGGTTAGAATTAGTTTCTTAACATATGCTATTGATAATGATAAAAAATATGGATGTGCTCCCGTTGTAAAACGTGTCCAGAGGAAAATTTTCAAGTTTAATATTAAATAATAAAAAAAAACTACAATTTTATTCTCATATTTTATTTATACAAAATAAAGTTTAACGATGCGGATTTTACATTTTATAAACAATATCGTCTAAATGCCGTCCATTTCTCTCAAGACACTCTTGCAATCGGACTCTTAAATTTGCGAACATGCGAGAGCAAAGCGTTGGTCCAATGGCAGCTACTTCTTATTTATCAATATTTTCTTGTAGGGTCTGAATTGTTCGAGTATTGTTGCTGTAAACTCTCGACATAAAGTATCCCCACAAAAAAAAGTCGCGCGGTGTAAGGTCCGGTGACCCTCAGTTTGTGTATTGAAACTCTAGTTGTGTGTGGAGTGGCCCCGTCTTGCTGAAATTGTATTCTGTTATTGAACCCAAGAAACAGCTGCAGTTGCGGTACCAAAAACTCGTAGATCATTCGAAAATACACATCAGTAGTGACTGTCTCTCGCTGATTAAAAAAATAAGGGCCAATTATCCCTCGGGCAGAAATTGCACACCACACTGTCGTTTTTGGACAACGCAATCGTTTTTGAAGGCGTTTTCTTGGGTTGTCGGGGCACCAGTATCTTATGTTCTATTTATTAACATAGCCATCGATAGGAAAATGTGCTTCGTCGGTAAACAATGTTTCCATGCGTTCGTGCTGTTCCAAAACGTTCCAGCATCGTTCTCGCTAAGGTTTCACGTAAAGAATATTCATTTACGTTGAGAAACTGAACTTTTTTGCAGTTTGTATAGGTGAAACTGTAATTTATTATTTATTTTTACATTATTATTACAGTGCACGTTATTTTCCAAAATAACGTACACTGTTGATTTTTTTATTCCAGTAAAGGTTTTCTTATCGATTTACGCGGAACTTGAGCCATATGTTCTAGCGTCGCTGCTGACGTTGATGGTCACTAACCATTGTCACTTCTTGTCTGAACTTTTGAACATAACACCATATAAGTTGTGTGCTCGGTCCATCACTTAATTGCGACTGGCAAATAAGCAAATCACGCGCGTCGAACAATACCGCTCTAACTTACCTCACCATGATAGTTTACGAGCAATTACAATTTAATTTTGAAATTTTTTCGCTGGACACCCTGTATTTTAGCCTGCCAGAAACTTTTTTTGGATACGTACCCTTATCTAATTTATATGCAATTTTGTAGGTAAACTTGTGGTTGCAAAAGCACTCAGGGGTTAACGTAAAGTGTGAAAGTTTTTGTCTGTTTTCATTTCAAGCCTAAGTGGCCCCGTTTGAAAAACTTTTATGGGCTCACTGGAGCACAGTAAATGTAATTAATTTTTAAAATATCTGAAACGATATGTTGGAAAAAAAACATATAAAAGACGACAAAATCAACAAGCTCAAAAATTATTATCAACGATTGTATATTTTTCTTCGGTAGATTTCCTCATTAGGTACTGAGAATCGTGACTTCTGGGCTGTGACTATCTTCATCCGGTTTGGCATGCCATTAATCTGGTCGGTCCATCGAGTTAGAGCTCGATCTCTACCTCCTCTGGGTTGGCACCATTCTAGTCAGCACCAGGTTTTTAAGGGTATTATCCTCTCTCCAAAAATTGTGAAAAAATGACAACTAACTTGATTTCTTAATAATTCCAAAATTGCTGCAGCGAACTACTGGCCAAAGGATTCTATGTCATGATACATAAAATAGTTTAAATGTAACCTAATTTTTGTATTAGCACTTAACTTATACGGCTCTGTATTGTTAGGTCTATTTCTACTCGTTCGATGAAGCAGCTGACGTCACAAATTAGACTGATCTTAGCCGGTGACAGTGACCAGAAATAGTGGGATAAGTTGGGCGTCGATTGCATTGCGTCAGTTGACGAGCACGTATATTGTGCCGAACCGAGATCTCTATAACGGCACTTCCGAAACGGATTCACTTCCTCTGCGCGGTCCAAGCGATACGCATGGCGTGAGAGTAGGGCGACAGGAAAAAGCACGAAAAAAACTTCATGCTTCGTGGTCGAATCACAATCAGAATCGAAAAACATCGTTACAATATACTTATCAATCCTTTTTATGTTGGTGTCGTGTCCTTGTAATTGATATGAAGTGGGCATACGAGCCCGCACGTTGTATTGTACACCGAGTAGGGTGGAGGGGTGGGGGCGCCCAGCGACTAAGGCGGTCTCTTTTTATTTTCCTCCGGCACCACATTCTTAGCTTGTTGTATATTGTTGAATATAGTAAATTATTATCATTTAATTACAAGTAATTACCTACTTTATCAAGTGTCAAAAACCAATAAGAGATTTCAAGTTTCAATAAATTGCACTTATATATGTGCCTGCAATATTATCTCGATAAATTTGTTTCGTAATTCATGCGTTCTTCATGATACAGCCTCTATTCAAAAATGAAATTATATTATTCATGGGTAATAAATAGCCGTTCGAATATGCAATACAACATAAATCAACGCTTTTGGCGCTGAGGACTGTCGCATATCGCGGGAATAGATTTTGTTAACCTTGGAACCTGTGCAATTACTTACTTTTGTGCGGTAGTTTTAAATATATTGTTAAATTATACAGTATGTACCTATATACCTAATAATTTTAAATGTTTCTACATTGTATCAATGTCATATCTATCAAGGTTGTGGGGAAAGGTTAGATCCGCAGTATGGGAAAGAATGTGGGCGATATTGAATGAAAGGATGATATAGGAGTGTGCGTGTATTGTATTGTATTATGTAGACTTCAATCAGAAGGGTTTTGTGTGGTAATAATAATAATATTACATAGAGGGTGTAACAAGCCAAGTCCGCAATATTTTATGGGTGGATTCCTGACTAAATTACTAGTCGAAAATGTTCAAGGGATATGTGTTTAATCTCATCCATGTCAGAGATATAAACATAAAAAAAAAACGTAATTCTTTTTTGATTCCAAATTATATATTGAATACAAAAATTAAAGGTCATCGAATTTCGAGTGGCTGAACTATTTTTTGTTAGATCATTTAGGGCCCGAAGCCAAGATATAGATAAATAATGGAACAATTTCGAAAATATTTATTTTGAAGCAGACTTCAAGCTTAACTCGATTTTGTAAAAAATTGAAACAATAATATTTTTCGGAACAGCTAGAATTTGCAGATATTCCTTGAACATTTTCGACGCGTAATTAGGTCAGGTATCCACCCATAAAATATTGTGGACTTGGTCTGTTACACCCTGTATAATAGAATACATTTAACTAACAAAATATTATTTATGTTTTGAAAAGAAAAGCAAAAAAAGTTCACTCACATATTTATTTATTTATTGGTAAATATATAATATAACGTAAAAAATATGTTTGGGCTGTGCCCATCTCACTGTATGTATGTACTATTTATGCTAAAAAAAATAGTTTTTTTTGCCTGTATATGGTGTACATCCTAGGAATAGCAAAATTGTTCTCCTACTATTTTTGGCGTTTCTGTGGAAACCCCAGATGTACTATTGTATATGTACTGGGTGTGTTTACGACTGCTAGGAGTTTTGTTCAACGCACCGGTGACTGCAGGGTGCGTTCAGTGAAGCCAGGCAGTGATGATAAGCGTGGGAGCGTTAGACCTCCACAGGGTCATGAACGAAATCGAAATAAATACATTTTTACGTACCGATGTTTACACATCAGAAATTCAAATATTTAGTTTGTTAATTTTCCAACCTATCCTCGTATATATCAAACCGTGGGTAGAATGATTTCAGGGAGACCAAAATCAATCCGCCCAACTGACCTAATCTAACACAAGCATCAAACAAAATTTTTATCGTCTACTTAAGGTTTTTTCTATACAGAAACTCAGATCGTAAGAATTGTTTACTCTGTTCTGGTAGAATAAGCGTAAACACGAAATTTGGACCGTAAAGAACGGATGTGAAGATTACTCGCGGAAGAAAAACACCAGACAAAATAAATGTCTTTGGTCCAGAAACGACTCAGTCATGGAGATCAGCGAAAAACGTGGTACAAAATATTTAAACGGTAAAATTTTGTCACAAAAACCTACCTACCTAATTAAATTTTTTTAATTACCTACGCAGAGTACAATGCTAAAAACAATTTTTTAAATCTTAAAAATAAATGTATCAAAATTTAATTTCTTCTCTATGAGAATTTACTAACTAATTTGAGAACTAATTTTACTTACTTGATGCAGATTCAACTCAACAAGACCTACGTCCGATCCGATATTATTGCCTTTTCATTTTGCTGTATATGTAGTCTTTTATGATATTTAACCAACACTTATAAATTAGAAGATATAATTCATTTAAGTAGGATAAATTATAGTAATATATTTCTTTTAGCATTTATTTCTTCTCTATGAGAGTAGGATTCGTGTATAGATAAAGAGTATCAAAAGTATCAATAGTAGTCAAAAAGTCAGTACATAAAAAATTTGATGCCTTGATAAATATAGTGATTTTGGGTTGTGGTATATTTTAATTTTGGAATATTAATTTGGTCTCTAAATATTGTTGATCGGAATTCGGTTTTAATATTTAATTTACAAATTTAGATAATTGATTTTTTTGTACATGTCTATTGTTTTAGGTAATTTCAAATCTGTAAAGAGTTGAATACTTGGATAGTCATTTTTTTTTAGAATAATTTTTATCTTCATTTTTGAGTGATTTCTATTGTGATATTGAAGTTTTATATGCTCTTCCCCATCCAATAATACCGTATTGTAAATGTGACTGTACAAACGCGTAATATATTATTTTCAGACTTGTAAGTGATAAGACGTTTCTGAGTCTTAAAAATATTTAGGCAGTTTTCCTTATTTTGATTGTAAGATTAGTAATATGTTCTTTCCATTTGAGATTGTTATCTATTATGATTCCTAGGTACTTGATACAGTATTTTTCTTCAAATGATAAACGTTGGTGACTAGGTCTTCTTGTTGCAAGTGGATTCTTTTCCAACAAATAAATAAATAAATTTACTTTAATTTCAGATGTTGGCTGGTGGCCGGTGCTGGCTAACAAGATAGAAGTCGGTCTTCAGGAATTGGGCATAGCACCTAGACACCTGTACTGGGAGAACCAATCGCTGAGAGGACTGCACAGCGCACATGCGAGAGGTTTGTACCTCATCATTGTAATCAAAGCAATTTACTAAAGTTTTGTGGCGTTCAGATTTACATTACACATCACCTTCTTCTTCTTGTGCTATATACGTTCAAGGAATATTGACTGTCATCATTTCTATAGTAGCTGATCAAACCATTGCCTTAAGTTTTTCAGCCATGGTACTCCCCTTTTTCCGACATTCACTAACATTTCTCTGCGTTGTCGAATCACATGTCTGAGATGTTCAAGTTTTAGAATTTTTATTGTTTTAAATATTTACTAATTTTCCTTTAATTATCCGATACATTCGTAATTCCATCCATCTAACTTATTTAGAGCATTCTTTTGTAGATCTACATCTCAAATGCTTCAAGTCGCCTCATCATTTCTTTGGTAAGTGTCCACACATCCATCTGACTCAGCTTCTTTCAACCCACGATGATGATGATGATGATGATGATTATGAGGTGGAAAGAAATTAAACACAAAAGATGTTCAATATCGGTACCATTTATTAATTAGATTTTATTGACATACATGTTTTTGTTGTAACAAAGGTGAATATAAAATAATATAACATGATAAACATAAGTTAGGTACTAAATTTATTTTTTAAATAATTGTTGTTTTTTTTTAAAAATAGAGTCTATTAAAGAAACAATATAACAATGCTTTTGATTAGTCAATGACATCAATGATATTTTTCGAAACCGGTAGATGTATTGAATTCATTAAGTGGTTAATAAAACAAAGTTAACAATCTAAAATAACAATATATTCAACCTAATCAGCCGGATGCGCGTAGCAGAAATCCCAACTGCAATTTTACAGTAGACATATTCTACTGAATGATGACTGCGACGATTGCTTGTCCGATATGGAGTACCCGCTTATTTCCATAGCCAATAGAATGCGATTTCCGAAGAATGTTACCTATTCAATAAAAGGTAAGAAAACAAAATACAAGGTTAATTTAAAAAAAAAAAAAACAATATCTTGTAGCTTGGTATTATAATTAAATAATATAATTTTTCGTTTTAAACCACTTTATTAGGCACATACACTACAGTCAACTAGTTTAAGTTGAACCCAACCTTCTTCAGGACAATATAGTATATATATACATTAGTATAAAGCGGTTTAAAACTAAACATTATATTATTTTAACAATATTTGAGTATTAATATTCAAATATTGTTAATACGAGTACAATACACCGGTATAAATAAAAAAATATAAAATGGACTTTTCAGGCATATTCTAGTATAATGTGTTAATCGTTTGTTATATATACAGGTAAAGAATGTAGCTTTCATATTTTCTAAAATATGATTTTCATTAGCGACATCTATGCTGTTTCAGGGAAATTAATATCAAATTTCTAAATACTCGAAGTGTTTCTACATGGAAATATACATACAACTTCTAAAAATTTTGTAGGTATGGAGGTTGATTGGGTGGAATGGTGAACGTTAAATTGTGTAAAGTGCTCACTTAAGCCAGCCGAAGACAGGTCGTAAACCCTGTAATTACACATTCTTCCACATAATATAATAGCTTCGTCTCTATGAGATATATATAATTTAAATTCTAATTTAATGTATTAATTATAAATAAATACATATAGAATAAATTTTGTCGAAAAACACTGTTTTTGGGTTACCGTTATTTAAAACATCACAGACCGTCTGTTCTGAGTAATTACAACTTCACAATAAGAATGTGTTCTCCTTAATGTATATAATTTATTTAATTATATTATTTAATTAAAATACTAGGTTGTTAGTAGTACAAAAGGAAAGAAACTGAAAATAGACCGAAGAAACAAAGGATAAGAAATAAATATAAAATCTGGAGTATAATAATATTGAACGTTTTATAATGAGAATCGGGGTTTATTTCGATATTTTAAATGACGCTTGACGTAAGATAATGAATAGAAAGGACGACAGACATGTGTACGCTCTTCATAGATAATTCATGCGATCAGAGCGTAAACAACCCTTCGCGATATGATTTTAACTTTATTTCGATTAAAACGGCTCCAAAAAAATAACATCCCTAAATTATATAACATAACATGACTAAATTACGGGTCGAAAGTATTCAAGGAACATGTAGAAATTCTATATCGTTGCGGAAATTATTAACGTATGAGATATACATATTGGCCTTTCTAAGTTCAATGATCTTTTATTGTTTGTATTCAACATAGTTGAGTGAAATAGTTGAGAATAGGCAGATGCAGTTTGAACAACTTCGACTCATATTTTTATTATGTATGTCGGTCCTTCATCCTCAGTGAGGATGGTGATCTATATGAATTCCTCTCCTCTTAACTATGTTCCTCCTCTTTTCTCAACATTCTGCAGATCTTATGGCAGTCCCAGAGAAGTTGCTGTTACCCACTCGGCTGATCCAACGGAGGGGGGAACCTGTTAGGGATAGTCACGGTGGACCGTATGAAAGAATGTTGGAGGAAGAGGTAGGATGGCAGTACGAAAGAAACCACTCACCAACTGAAACCCCGCCTCTCTCCACAATCAGTTATGTAATCCCTCGACGATGCTGGAAGATGATCACTTTTAAGACACTCGAATAGAAGAAAGGTACCGTCGGACACTTTGCATAGATTTCTCGAACAAGTAGATAAACCAAGCATGTGTCTGCAATAGGTGAAAAAAATCTATAAAGAAATTAAAAACATTCTCTAATAGATCCTCCTCTTCCTCTTCGTCCATTAACATGGTCCACTACAAGCCTGTTATATTCTCTACTTATATGCCTAAAAAAATGAAGGATTCGTTATCAGGCAAATAGTTGATTGTTATTGTTGTTCATTTCCTATATAATGGAGAAATTTGCGTGTCTTACACATGTTAAAGACTTCTTCAACAGCATATTCTCTCCCTTGCTTCGTATATGGTGTGGAGTTAATGATTCCATGCCATACAGAAATATAGAATGCACTAGATATGGAATTGGAATGGATTAAGATAATTCCGGTTGTAAGTCAGAATCACCGAAAGGTGGGGGAGGACATCTGGAGACGGACATAGAAATAAGTTGGTGGGGGAAAAGGGATTTAAGGATCAGTGATCTCGGAAATCGAGATTTAGAAGGACTGCTCGCTTTACCTCAAGTATGACGCCAAAATTCACCTACCTCTGCTCTCGACTGAAGACTGTGGTGTCACTGTTCACCTAAATATAATAAACACTATGATCACACAAAACAGTGCTCCACTACACTGGAGGTAATTGTCCACACCGCGAATGGTATCGCGATATTGACATCAAACAAACAATATTGATCAAGTGACACAATTTGGATGCGGAAAAGTATGTTTTTACGAATTCGGAATAATTTCCACCCCTAAAATATAATATACTAGGTATGATACAACAAGTGTAATAATTCGAAGTCAAGTCGTAATACGAAATTTCATTCTCGAAAATACAATAGGAATAACGCGCAAATGGCATGTTTATTCAACAAATTATATAGATGATTACATAATTATATAATCGCTTAATACGCAGATTGAATAAATTTCCATTCGTATCGTATATAAGCCAATTACTGAACATTTGCATCGCTATCAAAATGTAATTATATATTGGACCTCAATTTCCCATCTCAGCCTTCGGCGGAGTTTCACATGAGAAGGCTTTTGATGGGATTCATGTTTTCACCCCCGCGCACGTGTTCTCGTTTGGTTAAATCATTTTATTTATATTTGCTTCAAAACCAGGCGTGATTGGCAACCCTGTCAGATATCAGGGAGTGGCCTAAATACTGAAGAATGTCGAAGAATAAGATTCTGTTCTTGATGTTTAATTTCTGCTGAATGAAGATATTCGTGCATCTCGCCGTTCATGATATGCGTAACATGGGGATTTGAGACCGCGTCCCCAGATCTGGTGTAGGTGCCAGACTCGATTTTCGAAAACGTGTTAATGAGCCACAGACTATCAAATATATAGCACACGAAGTGACGCAAATTTCTTGTTTGAATATTTTCAATTTGGTGTCATCAACTCGATCTCTTATGTAGCACTTACCCAATCAAATAGCTCAGCGATTTTTTAAAATATATGACTCACTTGGAACGAAAATTTAAACACTGATAATGTAATATGCATTAATGTAAAAAATACGTCTTTTATACAAAGATTTAATTTTCCAAGAGTTAATACGTGTTCTGTTGCATAAACGTGTCATAAACTATCGGATTTATGTTTCCACAAATAATGTGTAGAATGCCCTCGTCCCGCAACTAATGAGTGAGCAGCTTGTGTACGCGCGTATGTGTGTGTGTTAATATGTGTATTATTCTTATAAATTTCAAGTAGGTCAGAAATTTTTCAAGATTGCAAGTTACAAAATATAACTTACATTTTTTATTTTTTCCTTCTTACATTAATAGTTGATAAACTATTAATATACGAATTATACTAAAATAAAAAAAATGTTCAACAACACCTCTCGTATATATACACTTTATTTCATGTCTATATATTTATGAGCTGTATAGTAAACATACAAGAGACAATTTAGAGGAACAAATCCCGACAACAACACGACCCGCATATAAAGCGACCCTACTGTAACTCTAGACATTACTAAATGTTAATTCAATGGACACCGCACATAGTTCAACACCTGCCATTCGCCGAGTAATATATTCCATTTCAACTTCCTTTGAAGTGGTAGTTTTAGTAGATCAAAGCAATTGCATTCCGAACTGATGATGTGACCACACCAGACGGGATCCCAGCATAAGTGGTCACATTTCTCTGGTGCATACGTTAATTGGGCCTATTATTATTTTACATTAAAACATAAACTTTAAAAACACTATTAATAGTACTCTAAAATTGCAAATAAATACATGGCAGGGTCGTATAAATAACGGATTTATTTTGTGTAAAGATATTCGTTAAACAAAAGTACATATATGATTGTATAACATCATTGGTAACAGCATAAACTAAATCTATACCTACTGCACGCCACTGCCTATACCTATTTATAGAATTATGTAATGGAATTTGGAAGAAACATAATTATTATGATTCCGGGGTGTAGTAATAATATTTATGATGTTAATTTAGTAAAACAAAATGCCTTGAATAATATGAAACATTACTATTAGACGCTAATAAATATAAAACGTAGACAGAAGCGGAGACTGTCTATTCTCCATGTTATCTCCGCTGTTCACCGATTCCGGTCCATTAGTTTTAGTCCTTTGACGTAAAATAGATGTTGCGCCGTAATATCGATAATCTGGATTTGTGACGTCACTCGTTAGGCTAGGTTATCTTTACGCCGAGTGGGTTTTGACGGGGCGCCATTTTGAATCCAATCATTTGTTCTGGCTTTCTCCACCCAGGTACGCACACAAAAAAAGGCACTTAAACGAAATTATTGACCCCTCCTAAATAAAATATTTTATCTTAACTAACTAACAAATATTTCTAGTATTTCGCATATATTAAGTTTGATATGTTTTTCAGTAGTAGTTAATAACATAATAATAAGAATTAAGAAAGATGGACGTTGGACGTCACATGAAATGCAGAAAATATTCTTACTTAAGTAAGTAAATGTTGCAAAAATAAATAAAAACTGCCAGAACAACTTGCTATTTAATTATTTAAATACAAATTAAATGTATCAATTAGAAAGACATACATATAAAATGAATTTTATTTAAAAACAGATCTCCAGATAAACCTGGATCTCTTCCTATCCGGGGAATATGCATTCACCGATTATGCTACACCAAGACAGTCCGTCCATTGACGACAAATTTTCAAACTTACATGTTACACTTTTAAAATTGATACATCTATCGTTCCATTATATGAGCCTTTGATACCTTTGAGTAGTCAATAATATATAAGTTGTATTAATGTGTCCAAAATTTAAAAAATGAATTATTATTTCTGGCGTCCCCTATCGGATTACTCAAAAGTATTTAAGATTCCGTAAAAATAATTTGTCGTTAATGCACTCTGTTGGTGTTGCATAATTGGTTAATGCATGTTCCAGAGATCCAGGTTCGAATCCCGGTAGCAACAACAATACTTTTAGATAAAATTGATTTTATATGTATATCTTTCTAATTAATACATTTAATTAATATTTAAAATATCACAGACCTATGTTCTGAATAATTACAATTTCACAAGAAGAATGTTCTCCTTAATAAATGGGTTTAATTCAATTATATATTTTTGTTTTTTAATACTTTTGAAATTAACAAAATTAACTTTGTGGTTAAGATTCATTATTTTTAATTGTTAACTTTGTTTTATTAACCACTTATTGAGTTTAAATACATCTACCTGTTTCGAGTAAATTTGTATTAAGTAACAATTTGAGTTAGGTACTAAATTTATTTTTTAAATAATTGTTGTTTTTCTTTTTAAATATATTCTGGTAAAGAAACAATAACATATTTCGATTAGTATTGACATCCTAAAGAAGAAAACGGTATTTTTCGAAACCGGTAGATGTATTTAAACTCAATAAGTGGTTGATAAAACAAAGTTAACAGATAAGAATAAAGTTTTTTAATAGTATTCGTATTATTTGCCTAATATTACTCTTTACTTATTTCGAGTTATACTTGTAATAATACCAATTAAATGACAGTTAATATTATTCCATTAAACAGATCATACAATACTGTAAACATAGCGCTATTATAATCATCTAAAGATGTATTTATTATAGCACTTACAATTAGTCTATCTGCGATAAATACATCCATCATGGTGTCTATGTCATATGTGAGAACGAAATTTTAGTCACAATTTTGTTGGGGTTTTCTTATTGTTCTTCGTCTCTTAGATATTAGTCTGTGTAGCCTCTTCGGGCTCAACTCATTTTAGGGATGTCTTGAAAACATTCAACCTTTTTTGGACATTTCCCTAATGGCGTGTTATCAAGTGCTGTGATGGTTACAAGGGATTTATATCCAAGTTTTTAAGTGGTTCTTCAATATAGTAATATGTGGAGTTATCTTGAAATATACATAATTTTTACGTGGACATTTTAATAACGTCTGTTTTGTACAGGGAAAGAAGAACTGTTGAACTCACTAGTGGTCCAGTCAGGTCCGAAATAGTCATTCAGTGGTCAGAAAAATCCAGGTCCAATCCGTGGTAGAGAAATAAAACTCAGGCGTGTTCAATCAAGGAGCGCGGCGGCGAGAATTCTCTTTCTCGGCCGCCGGCGGTTTATTCATAGTCAATCCGGGCCCAGGCCCCGTCTTGCGCCGGACCAATGGGAGCAGTCTTACAGTCCTAGCTTCGCCCCAAATCGGCCCGCCACCTCGGCCGCCTGGCGGTGGAAGGTGGAACCTACCGAGTATTCGGGCGTTGCACTACCCGAGTCGGCAGATTCCACTACCAGTCTACATAAAAAGTTCGTTAGTTAGTTAGAGGTATCGCGAGCATTTTATTATTATGTCTGTCCGCGATATCTCATATATTTCGAGTCAATTATAGCTTCAATATCTTCAACACACACACACACACCTCAACCCTACACTAGCCTACGATTGTATTGTGGAAAAATGCGGTTCTCTATAGATTGTTTAGATTCTGTTTACTTAATACTTGGCTCTTCTTACTAGAAAGTCTACCGACACGTGTCCCAGAGGATTCATATCTAAGCTTCTAAGCGGTTCTTTTATATAGTGCTATGCGGAGTAATCTTGAAACGTACGTCCTTTCTACGGAGGTACGTTAATAACACCTTTATTGTCTTCCTTAGTTTCTGTTATCTCTTTCACACATTTCCCTATTATATGTCATTCTGTTCATCAATATTTTTTCTGTGATGGTTCTAAGATTCTTCCTTACAGTGCCATGTGCGGTAATCTTAAATCGTTCTCCTTTTCATCTCAATAACGTCTCCTGTATTTTCTCCAGCTGACAGTGTTTTATGTTCCACACATTTCTTCTCTGTAATAACAACATATATAGCTCATTACAAAAATCATCGTCATATGCAGAGATAGTTGATTTCGTCAGCCTATCCTATGCTACTGGATGACTGGGTTTGTTCAAAGATCATCCACTCTGCGGCTTGCGGATAGGGATTTATAGTATCTAACTTTTATTTAGTGTCCAAATTACATATACTAAAATTTTTATTGCGACAGCTTCACAAACACATAAATTTTACAGAGTTGCAATTATTTCACATGGTTCATTTTTATTTTCGAAAAACTTTATAATTCTGCCACCATTGTTGAGTTATCGACAATTCCGTGCAGTTCCAATGCGCAATTATCGTCGTATATTGTCATGCTACACCTCCATTTATTACCCTGGTTAAATAAAAAGTTGAATTTTTGATATTATGTACCTAACTGTTCAATTTTTAAAAATATGTATATTACTTTTAAAATTAGCAATATTAACTTGGTGGTTAAGATTCATATTTTTTTTATTTATTATCTTAGTTTAATAACCAATAAATTTAACTACGAGTCCTATTCTAAAATTTTTTCCTAAAAGTTATTCGACTAAATTTGTATTGAGCAGCAATTTGAGTTAGGTACTAAATTTACTTTTTAAATAATTGTTGTTTTTTTTTTAAATAATTGTTGTTTTTAAAAATTTAAAAATAGATTCTGGATAAATAGAAAAACAATGCTATATTTTTAGTTAGTTTTGACATATCCTGAAGAAGGAAAAGGTGTTTTCCGAAACCGGTAGATGTTTTTTAAACTCAATTGTGGTTATTAAACTAAGATAATAAATAAAAAAAATATGTATATTTTCAATATTACTGCAGGATTACGGAGGTACAATATAAATGATTTTCAGATTTTCTGATCTTTCTGAGAGATTCGTCTAATTTATTTAAATATTGTAAATAAATAATTAAAACTACAACGCACGGTAAAAATAATAAATATAGAATAAACGCTATAAATTATTGATAAAATCACAAAAATGGTATAGAACAAATACTGTTTTTCCATGTTATCGAGATATTCACGAAGATTTTATATTAAGATTTTGGGTTGAACTCCGGCAATAAAATCTCAAGTTGTTACACGTTAGATTTAACTGTTCAAAGGTTTTGGGTGAAATTTTGTGGAATTTTATGATTATTTTGAAAATTGAATCAAAACTCTGTTTTATTCTACTACACCTGAACTTGTTGAACTATAATATTGATAATGGGAAGATATTATATTGTTATATATCATTTAACACAATGAAAAGTTTTGACTCAATTTACATAATAACGTTAGATTTATTTTTCGAACTACTATTCACTTATATGGCGGACGTGACATAAACAGGCTGTTATACCATACCTAAGAACACGTGTTCTTATGTACAGTATAACATGGGAATTCAAACACGAGAACTTACAATTGAAATTTACAATTTGAAATAAGACGTTTTTATTGATTTTACGATAAGATTTTTTATTGAGTATAAAATGTGCAAACTCTCTGATTAAATATACAAAATTATATCGGACCAATGACCAACACTACTTCAGCTGCAAAACTTGGTTCTTTTCACAAAATTTTCTATCACAATTTCGCAATATTACCGATCAATTTTAATGATTAAACGTCGGATTTCAGTATTGAAGTCGTCTACTGTTTATGAATTGCTGGCGCAAACCTTGGATTTCTGATAACCTCTCATAAATTAGTCGCACGGTGTTAAATCACAAGATCTTGCTGGCCAATTGACGTTGGCATTCGTCGAAATAACGCGACCAGGAAATTGTTGGTGCAGTAAATCAACTGTTACTCGAGTTACATCCAGTCGGTGCTAAAAAACTCCGTTATCATGTTACGGGAATGATCAATATTCACATTTACTGCAATTTCAGCCACACTTTAAAAAAAGTATGGGCCTGCTTTTCACGAATGAGTTAAAAATGCCCTCGTCGCCTTCTCGATTAAAGTGAGAGCCCATTTCATGATGATGGATGAATCATATTCTTCAGTATTAGCAAAATTACTTTGTGGCCTCATTTTATATAAACAATCAGACAAAATACTTTGTTTAAACCACTATTTATTGATTATTCGACATATTTTTTATTAAGGTATTTTGACAGTGAAAACATATTGTAATAAACATAATAATTATTTAATATGCGATACTAATAATAAAAATCCACAAAAAATATTTGGATACAAAGTATGTTTAGATAAAAGAAGGAGAAGGGTGGGGAGATTGCAACTAACGTTGCGGTAAAGGGAGAGCAACGTGAGTTTTTAAAGGTATAGTGAATGGCCAAAGTTTAGTTTGTGGTGGTTCACAAGAAGAACCCTTTGAGCGTAGTAAGGCTAATGTTGAATAAGTTAATTTATGTAAATTTCTCATTATGGTATTTTATTGGTTTTATGGTACATTATGGTATTTCGATATTATAAATAACCCAATCCTCTTTGCAAATAGTCACCTTTTAAATTGGTTTTCATATTAGTTCTTACTTATTCACATTGTTAAGAAGGGGAGTTCTTAGGGACGGATCTTCCTCCTTTTCTTTTCTTTTTTCGGTTATTGCGTCCTCTTTGATGCCATTGCTCTCGATCGTGCTACTTTTGTTCTGTTCATTTTTAAGAAGGTCTTAGAATCTTTTCGTTGGCCCATATTGTTTGACCTTGACCTTCTAATGTTTGGGAAGCTGTGAATCACCCATACATACCCAGTAACCTGCCCATCATAGTCGGCGCCTCAGTATCGTAATTTTGACACAGCAAAATTTTTCTTCTTCCAAGATAATTAAGTTAATTCTGCGCTCGCATAATTTTTATAGCCTCAGTGGAAACCTTCAAAGCTTTGTACAGATCTCGCAAGAAAAACATATTTATCGGTCATAAAAAAATAATTTATTATTTGATTAATAATTAGACAAAGTACTTTGTTAAAACCACTATTTATTGATTATTCTACGTTTCGATACCTATGGTATCTTCCTCAGGAAACAATGTATACTGAAATTAAAAAATACAAGCACAGATAAAAACAAAACTATAAAGTGGTGAATAAGTAAGAAGTAATATGAAAACCAATTTAAAAGGTGACTATTTGCAAAGAGGATTTGGTTATTTATAATATCGAAAATATCGAAACAAAGTAATTTTGCAAATATTGAAGAAATATTATTTGATTCATTGTCTAAAAGTATTTTAACAAGATGTAAAAATTGTAGATATATTTCGAATTTTCTGTGTAAAGTTTTTAGGGGTAATCTGCCGTGTATATCTGTTCTTTCTGGCCAACGTTTTCTTAACATATAACACAACACTGCTTGTTTCATACAACACCTGTTTTCGAGACGGTACTGTCAGTACTTAATTACAACGCAGTAGTTACATCACATCTGATATGGACCTATGGACAAAGGTCAGATATACACGGCAGATTAGCCCGGAAACTTAACGCAGAAGATTTTGAACGGCCGAGAAAATATGAATTATTTTTTCATCTAAGTGTTTTTTTATTTGTTTCAGTTATTATCCTGTGCGCATCATTGAGGTCTTCCACCGGAGAGACCATCTTGCAGGCCATCGATAGTCTGAAGCTATCCCAGGCCATCCTCCTGGCGATAGACGTATCCAGCTTTATACCGTTCCTCCCGAGGATAACCGGCGGCGCTCCCAGAGAGGATATCCTCATCGAGGAAGTTCTAAATGATGATCCGAGTGCCAGAGATTTTAGTGATACTTCGCCAGCGGTGAACGCCGAGGAGTACAGTAATGCGAATATCAAAATTAGTCTTCCGTCTTTCATTAGAAATAATAACAGAGATGTAGTTAAAAGCACTGGTGATCCCAAAAGCAATAATCCTAGTGAAAATAGATCAGTCTTCGTAGATAATAGGAGCAATTATTCAAGTATACACAAAAGTAGTTTATTAGAATTTAAAATAAAATTAGTGTTGGACAATGTTAGAAATATATCAAATAAAAAAGGTAATATGATTTCAAAAAAAAATACTACTCCTTTTTATGAAAGTAAAATTGAAAAGTCAGAAACGGAAACTCCGGCTGAAGGCAGCACCGCATCTGATGGAAATTTTACGATAGCGGATTACCATAAAAATAATAATCGTATAGGTGAATCGCTCCCGATAGATCCGAAGAGCGATAGTCACAGCGAGCTGTATGCTAAGTATTTAGATTTCTCAACCGGGTTACCGGGAAGAGATTCCCGCGACAATTTTACAGGAAGCCGCGCATCCAGCGTTTACGGCCAGAGAGACGAAAATGGCACCTTAAACACCAATAGTCGTAAAAAAAACAAGTTTCTGTCGAAGTCGCAAAGTGACGGAAGTTTTAGAGGCGAATATAATGGCAGCGCTGTAAGCGACGGGGAGGCAGGTCCGGGAGTGCCTCCACCTTGGAGAAAAGAGAATTTCCACAACTCCAATGAAACCTTAGGGGAAGAAAGTAGCAAAAAAAAAGAAAGTGCTACTAGCAATTTAGTACTCAACCGAGAGTACCCTTATTCCGGCTTCTATAACGACAGCAGAAGCGATTCCGACACCATCACGCGACTCGGTCTTAATTTCACTTCGGGCCTCCGCAGTCATCTAGTGTTCAAGAAAGACTTATTCGAGAAGCTGTCGAGGACCAAGAGAAGTTGGTCCGAAAACAGATACGAGATGTTTGAAAACATAAGCATCGACATGAAGCGGTCGTTCATGATCTTGACCAGTATAGATTCCAAGAGTAGCGTGTCAGACGCGTTCATGGAGAAATCCAACAGAAACGAATTGTTTGAACACATACTCGAAGGTCTGCACACTGTCACGAGCGGAAATGCAGATAATAAGACAGGAAAAGTGTTCAAATTCCTTTTTCTAGATTGGAAAGAAGAAATACAAGAAGAGGAGTCTGAAGACGAGACGACGAGGTCTCACTGGAGGCCGCTGATCATCTTGCAGTCCACCGAGAACATGAGCTGGAAGCACAACCGTGGTGAAACCTTCCAGCAAGGTGAGGTGTCGCTGAATATTCTCAGAGTTCAGCCGAATTTTGATGAATGGTTTCAAGTAAAACGTGCAGAGTTCGAAGACGACTCTTGCTACGGAGATTTTTGCATCAGGGCGCAGATCAAGGTCAACTCTACTCAAATTATCATCATCGTGTCTGGTGCTCTGCTGTTCTGCGGGCTGACCATAGGAATAGCTTTAATAGTAAGGTAAGATTACTTCTTGTGTTTAGTAATTATATTTCATTTCATTTCATATAATATAGTTGCTGATATATATATATATAACACTGAAAACGATAAGCTGCATTCAATTGAAATAAATGCCTAGATTTCTTACTATTTATTGTAGTTCGTTTCGAGCGAGCACATTCAAAGTTACGCGGGTTGCCTAATCAAATTTCGTAAGGCGGTGCGAAATGTGGACAAGGTTCGTTGAACGCATCACGAGAATAAGTTAATATATCTTTATTAAAACAAATAGATTATTAATAGTTTTCTTTCAAACCATTTTAATGAGTTCAATTTAATACACCAACCGCGTTTCGGAAAATACCATTTCCTTCATTAGAATATCAAATAAACTAAATAAAACCATGTTAAACAGTTAATATGTTTTTAAATGATGAAATATGCAAATCATTAGGAAAAGATTAGTGGTTAAATTTAGTTGATTGTTTATAATATTTTGGTTAGTTTTTCACGCTTTACTGATTCTAAATTATTCAATGATATCAAAAGTATGATCATTTTCTAATAAATGATTAGAAAACACCGGAATTATTAAATTTATTATCTTTGTCTTTGGAATTTACGAGTATTTGTATGGAATGTAATTATGAGTAAAAATAATTTGCATTAAAATAAATATAAATAACGATGTAAAGTTTGCAGTGAATATTAAAAATAAATTATGTACTTTTAGTAGTTTATTGACATATTTACATATATTCGTAACAAAAGTCAACGTTGTGTAAGATTACTTTTAAAATGTTATATTTATTTGCCTTACACGCGAGGCGCCCTGTAGTTTTGGGTACATCGCATTAGCTATAGAAACAGCTTTTGATACGTACAATACACACTATTGTAAAATGCGATACAGTGTTTCCTTACTGCTCCAACCCTAGCAGAGATTCTCAAGTACTTACAGCCATTTGCAAAACTTAAAAGTCTCCAATGTGTATTGTATAAAATGAACAGGTCTCTCGGTCGAGAATAAGAAGGAAAAAGTTTTGGTTAACTTTGAATACTTTTTGAGCTTTTGTTGATCTGTCTGCATTATCGCCGTCGACATAGGAAAGCGATAGAAGTATCTGGGTACGGATGAACGGTAAACGACTTATTCAGCCGATTGCATCACGACACGAGGGAAGTAGTGCAGACGTAAGAATTAATGAGTTATAGTTTGATATATGATGGAATTTTTACCGATATTGTCGGCGCAAACAAAAATATTTTTAGGAGATCACATTTTTATTGTGAAATTGTAATTATTCAGAACATAGGTCTGTGATATTTTAAATATGAATTAAATATATTATTTCGAAAGATATACATATAAAATAAGGTAGATGAATAATGAAACGATTAAATGTATTATTATCAAAAAAGGTTCGATAATTTGTCGCTAAAAAATATCGTCGCTGTAGCATAGTTGGATAATGCACCTTCTCCGGTTTGGTTCAAATTCCGGTGGCGCAATAACAATATTTTTCGATAAAACTGATTTTGTATGGATATCTTTCTAATTAATATTTTTAATTCATATTTAAAAAAGTTTTTATAAATAATACCATATGAAGAAGATATCATAGGTATCCTAGAGTTAATGGTAACAAATCAAACGATGGGACAGGCACCCGAATATGAGATAGTGGAAGCCGGTGATCACTTGAACGAATATTGTCATTGTCTTCGAGGGACGACTTCTTGGTATTTGTTTAAGCATCTCTTTGAAATGATGTTGGGAATAATATGATGTAAATAATAAAACACTTTGTTTTTAACCACTATTTATTGATAAATCAACATATTTCGATACCTATGGTATCTTCGTCAGGAAACTATGTATACTAAAATTATAAATACAAGCATAGATAACAACATAAAAGGTATCGAAACTTGTTGATTTATCAATAAATAGTTGTTTAAATAAATTGTTTTATCTTATTATTCATATAATTTGTAGCCACAATATAATTTTGCTAATATTGAAGAAAAAAAAACATGTTTTTATAGTTTTTTCTTCTTCTTCGAATGGTAGTATGACAGATTAAATGGTAAACATTTGACGATTTTAAATATGAAACATGTTATAATGTAGAATATTATAGGCGATATATTTCATTATGTCCATCTGTCCGTCCATCCATGTCGCACAGCAACATAAAACCAAAAAGTTTTACAACTACTTCCTGTGATCTTTCTTACATGTCACCATATACTATATTGTGTAACCAGCTACCAGTACGGGGCTTCCATTCTATCACTTTTTTATTCCAACAATTGTAATTTTTTGGTTGAGGCGCCCAGCCCATTACTATTTCAACCTTCTATTTTGGTCCCACTGCGAATGTTTACATTTATTTTTTTGTGTCCGAGATAAGCAGAAAGAACACAGATCATGAAATTTATTAAAAATATGTTCTATTTTAATTAATTGATATTGTGTGAGTCATGGGTACTTCATAAAGTAACGAATGTTATTGTTACTTCAGAAGTCTGGGGCGAGAGCGAATCATCAATACCAGATGCGCGATATTTCACTAATTATATCGCGTTCTTATGCTTTAGTACATTCAGTTGAGCTAATCGGTGCTGCATCTGAGAACGGTGTGTGGTTTGTTTTTTCTTCGCCTTTTATTCGAACAAAATCGCTAAGTCGAAGTCAGACTGTAAGGTAGAGTCAGAGTCGACCGATTTTTTAACGACTTAGCTTAATTTTCATACATTTTAGTTTGTCTGTTGCTAATTATTCTAGTTAATAATAATAGCTGCGTTAATTTAAAAATTTCATATGATTTATGTGGTTTACGGACCAGGGCGGGCGAACCCCCTTAGCTCGAAGCCACGAATAGAAATGAACCTACCTAGCTAGCACTGGTCCGTGACCCGAAACGCCAGTCGTGAACCTCGCGGCCAACCTCGAAACTAGTACTCGACGATATTAGCCGAGCACAAAAATATTTAACCAAGGTGTTTACTTTAATAAATTAGGTTACTCACGTTACCTTACATTCCGTCCAAAATTCGTAACGTGACAACCTATCTGTCCCGTCCCCGCTACTCCCATATCTCACAACGTGACTTTTCTGTGTGTATTGTCTACGAATTTTGAACTGTCAAAAAGCGAACATCCTGCTGTGTGCTTGCTGTACTGATTTGTTATTTGTACAGTTGTACAGTTACCGTCACTAGTATGTATTCCTTTTCTGTTTCCTGAAATTCGGGAGAACTGTGACTGCAGCAGAGAAATTCTCGGTTGGTCCTTGAGCCCTTATTGGTCTGTCTTTATACTAAATTTCTAACACCCTTCCTTTTTGTGTAAACACGTACGGAACAAATTTATTGAAGTAGTCCACGTTGTCTGCGCAGAAACCTGCGTAGCAGAGTGTATACGTAGTAAATACATGTGTAACCCACGAGTTATTCTGACAAGATCGCATGGAATCGAACGCGTCTATACATAACAATCAATTCTCATAATATTTCTTATTATATATAGTATGTTATTGAGTATAATAACCTTAGTAACATCATGTTTGTGACATTTTGTCGGTCCACTCTGGGCCAAGATGTAGAAAGCTGTCCATAAAATTAATCTGTGTTGTTTTCAATCTATACACGTGGAGTGGGGCCTTTAGTACCTATCAAAACAAAATTGATACACTATTTAAACTTAACAGTTTGAGAAGACGTCTTACAAAGTTGCCAATAGTTGTGCGGTGTATATATATATATATGTTTCGGTAACAGAAGTCTAACACCACGATGCTACGCTAGTGTTGGGCATTAACAATGCTATTCAACAAACTTTAGATTGATGCGGAAACCGATTATAGAAGTAGATAACTTGGTTTGTATCAGAGAAAATGAACAGAATGAATGTGCTAAGAATCGAGAGAAATGGGACCGTCGCATTATATAAACATCTATTCCCAGTTCCCAAAACAGAAAACATTTACAAAAAAAATTTCAATTAATCAATTAATTAAAGAAAATAACACTATCACATTTTAAACTAACTCAAAATGACTTTAAAATCCCTAAATGTAATACCAAACACTATCAGAAAAATTTTATGTATTTAGGGATAAAAAATTGCAATAGCCTCCCTACACAAATTAAAGAAATAAAGGATATAAAAGAGTTTAGAAATAAACTAAATGAACACTTCAAAAACACACAATTGGATAATAAACAATATTACAGAACACTTCAGAAGCACACAAATGGACAATGAAGAAAATATGTAAGGTATTATATAAAATAATTGTAGTGTAACTCCCTCTCCAAGCACAAGAGCTGGTTTCTTTTTTGGAGAGGTAGGCGAAAGAAAAACCACGTAATTTAAAAAATGTAAAATACTTAATTTATGTTATAAAAAAATGTAAATATGTCAAATAAACAAAAATATATATTTTATATGTTTATAGTATTATATTATGGTTAGATACAATTTTTAGGCTGATTAACTTCATTCTGAAGGATAAAATAGTTTTTTGAAAAAATCTAATGACCGTTTTCTCGATATATGGAAAACGCTTTATTTTAATGTCGACAGGTTTCGATATCACAATATCGTCAGAACGGACGCAAGCCAACTGATCCACAATATGTTTTAAAAATAAAAATCATGTGAAGAGAGCCATCGTCGTAATGTTGGTGGGAGCCAAACCTGTGACCGATGCAAGTGGTGGGTGATGATGGAATCGAACGGGACGAAATGGAAAAAGGAAACGGGCGGATGGATAGATGGATGGAGTAGGGAATTGGAAATGAGGGAAGGATGGGATGAGGAAAAGAAAATCCTTCGATAGCGGACCAGGATGGCATTCGGGATAAGGAGGACAGCTCGTGATGACTCTCCCTGGCTTATCCTGAAGTTCACTCCAAAAACAAATACTTGAACTACTCAAACCGATGATTCTGATGAATCCACCGCGCACTGTTCACTGAATTCCACAAACTCAAATCTTCTGTTATTCCAGTGGATCCAACGAATGATCCAGCGAGAACACCACTTTCTTTCCAAAATCTCAACCAAATTCACACATACAAAAACGAACTAGTCGAGCTGGGGTACAGGTGTAGACTGATTGGATTGGACATCCAACGAATGATCCAGCGAGAACACCACTTTATTTCCAAAATCTCAACCAAATTCACACATACAAAAACGAACTAGTCTAGCTGGGGTACAGGTGTAGACTGATTGGATTGGATATCCAACGAATGATCCAGCGAGAACACCACTTTATTTCCAAAATCTCAACCAAATTCATACATACAAAAACGAACTAGTCGAGCTGGGGTACAGGTGTAGACTGATTGGATTGGACATCCAACGAATGATCCAGCGAGAACACCACTTTCTTTCCAAAATCTCAACCAAATTCACACATACAAAAACGAACTAGTCGAGCTGGGGTACAGGTGTAGACTGATTGGATATGAATTAAGGGCTAGGAACAAAACAAAACCGGTGACAATTACACTACATTTAACAATAATCATTTTGGTTTAAGTCACTGAATATATGTAGAAACTATATATTCACCTATTAAATAAATAATTATGTATGTGAAACATTAGATACTTAACGTAGATTAGGCCTTAAAGCAACTAGCCTGATGTCTGCGAGTTTGGACTCAATGGTCCAAAATAAGCAATCTAAGAGTATTATTCGAAAATTGTATGTTTCAAAAGTGGACGATTTACCCTACATAGTAGTAATTTTGTAATTGCTTTGTTGAATATAATTCATTCAACCTATTCAAATGAAATGACACCAACCTTTGCGAAACTGGGCTGTTACTCACCGATTCTTCTACCGATGGTCGCTCCCCCTGCTGTTTTGAATCCTCTGGCTGTTACTCGCCGATTCTTCTACCGATGGTCGCTCCCCCTGCTGTTTTGAATCCTTGGCTGGCTAGCCTCCGAAACTTACCGATAATCCGAAAAATCAGTACAAAATATTTTAATATTACCGCCGTAAAATATATGACCGATTCCGAAACCGTCTCTGAACAGAAACAGTTTCGCTTTCGTTTCCTGTTTTTAAAGCCACACAATCATAATGCTCATATTCAAACTATAATACCATGCCTACCTAAACACCCTACATTATGTATTTCTATAAACAGAGCAGTATATATAATATGTACGTCTTTTCTTATATAAATTCATATTTTTCTATAGCATTCTGCTTAAAAGTTTCTAAGAATTGGTACTATTTGATCAGGTCTTGTGTGCGATCGACTTGACTTATCGTAATATAAGGAAACTGTTTAAATATTAATATTTGTAATCGTATTTTGAGTTTTATGATTTCGATTGAAAACGTTTGAGGGTCAAATAGTTCGTATAAATTGGTACTGGTGTAACATTATATCTAATTTTTAATAAACTTTAATCGAATCACCTTATCTTCTACCCCTTGTCTTGGGGCTCGTCATCTCAAAAGGAGCCTTGAGATTTCCCTGTTATCACATAAGTTAAAGGTGCCCAAATAGCAATGGAGCCTACGCTTCCTGAGAAAATATAATTTCTAGAGAGGTGCCTTAATCCATTCAAATACAAATTCATTCCCCTGGATATAAACAAGATCCCGCGTCGAATAGGATCTACCATAACAAAAATTGCGCAATCTGGAAATACGACGATTCCGGTCGTAAATCGGAATCGCCGAAGGGCGAGGCGGTAAAGAAATTAAGGAAGGAAGGAAGGGAAGAGACTTGGATTAACGGGGATAAGGGCCGATGATGGGAGGGAATCCAGTGGATCTCGGGGAATCGGGGAATCTGAAGGACTGCTCGCCTTACCTCGCGTATGACGCCTCCGTTACTCCCGCAGTCGCAGCCGAGATCACACAAACAGCCCGCGGGCTGGCAGATCTCCGATTCCAAAATAAAGACGGCGATATCAATTCACTTCACCCGCGGCTCACATGATAATCACTGTGCCCACAAATCACAGGATCACAATATAACAGTGCTGATGCACCGGAGGTGAACAAAATCCACACCGCTACGCAATTGAGGGTCGCAACCGAACAAGTATCGCGTCGCATTAACGTCTGCCGACGTCAAGGTCACTATTAACACTGGTCAAGCAGTAGGGAAAAAAAAGGATGGGTGGGAATTTGATCTTGGAAAGGTGTCAATTAACAGTATTATTGGCTAGTTTTCAGTATCAAAAGAAAATAATTGGGATCTAACTCTAATATGAATTCCGGGCAACGCTGGGAACTAACCGATACAAATTTATCTTAAGTATATATTAAAATAGTGACGAAATAATTAAATAACTGAGGAAAATGTCTATAAATCATCTAATAGTTATATTCTGTAATCTCTAATAAAATTTATTTATTTATTAATTCTGGCGTCTCCTAGCGGTTTCCACTCAAACGTATAAGAGATTCACTGCAATGTAATGTTGATTGCTTTTAAAAATGGTATAATAGATGTATCAGTTGGAATGATTTCATAATATAAGTTTAAAATGTGCCGAAAATGTATTCATCTGCTATGACGAAACGAAGAGGTCCAAGATTGTATCAGGTAGCAACTAAATATTTTTTCGATAGATAAATTTAACAGTATATCTTTATAGTTGATTAATTTTATTGTACATTGATAAAGATATATATATTTTTTTTTCCATATTTAAAATCTTTTTAGAAGTATTTAATATACTTAAGAGATACGACAAAAAATAATACAAGTCTCCCAAGTTTTTTCCAGGTATAAGAATAATCATTTTGGGTGGCTTTGTGGATATTTAGTGAGGGGTAGACACGTCAACCCTCGCCAACACAAAACAAGGGTCGAATTCTAATAATTATTACTTCAGACTTACCCTAAATACTTGAGGGTACCGACCACAACATGCCGACATGAAAAACTAAAATAATTTTTGTTAAATTATTGTAAGAATTGGTTTTCGAACAAAATGTCTGCAGGCTGAGTACCGTTACCGAAGTAAGTCGTGTTGTTAAGCAGATGGTAGAAAATAATAGAAGATAGCACAGATAATATAGAAGACGTTATGGAAGAGATCGTTGTGAATTGAAGTGTTAAAATAGTGAAGAATCATTCATATCAAAAAGATCCACTTTGATACCAGAAAAAAACATTATCGTGCCCTAACCTTTTCCAGAAATCTTTCTCGGCATTATGAAATCTTGGACATCAGATTGTTGGAAGTTGGAAGAAAGAGAACATTATGGCTGAAGAACCTAAGACAGTTTACTGTAGAACTTTTCAGGATCGCAGTAACCTAAGTAATGATGGCCAACGTTTGTTGAATGGATTAGGCACAATAATAAGAAGTCTTTTCTCCGTTGCAGCGGCCTGCGATGCCTTAACTCCTCGGTCAAACTCAAACAAAATTATGTGTTGAAAATGTTCGTTTTTTTTAAGGAGACCACATTCTTACTGTGAAGTTGCAATTTTTCAGAACCTATGTATGTGATATTTTTAATACAAATTAAATTTAATGGAACGACAGATGTATCAATTGAAAATCCAATATATAAGTTCAAAAATTTGTCGTCAACTTACTGTGTTGGTGTAGCATAATCGGTTAATGTATTTTCTCGGATAGGAAGAGATTTAGGTTTGCAGGAAACAAAATTTCGGGTACAAGAATAAGCGGCACAAGTTTGTTAGTAAACTAGTCAAGGAGACGGCTGCGAAAGAAGTGACGCGATAGAGCCGGCTCCCTGGACGGTTGCGGCGCGTTGTATTGTTGTCTGTACCGGGCGTGTTTTTGAGATTGATAAAAGCCCCGTTTTGTACTCAGCTATATGCAAAGTGTGTGCAGATTATCGAGGCGATAAATCTCCACACATCTCTATCTCCTATACGTAGAAATAGGGGCACAATGTCGAGTGTTTCTCGTATCTCAATACATATTAATTGATACAATAATATTACCTACTCTTGTTACTACTTGTTTTCGGTAGCCAGATCCTTAATATCATTCTATCTGCGAGGGTCTTGTGTTACAAAACTAATGTTACCTTCGAAATCGCCACGTCATTCATTCATAGAAGATGGAGAAGGCGATGATGATATAGAACGGCAGGGGAGACTGTTGAGCGTTCGTGTAAATATGCTCTCACGGTGTTTCTACCGATGCAGTAAGTAGGTGAAGAGCATTCGGTTTAAATCGTTCTTCACCAGCATGTATACCTGCGAGCTCTGGTGGAAATACAAACAAGTGACGTAAAACCGTCTCCAATTTAGTACAACAACTCATACAGAATACTGTTTGGATTGGCGCGTTATTGCAGCGCATCTACAATGTTTACCGAATCCCGTATACATGGATTCGTTCCGTTTCTGAGACATCGAGTTGCGGATGTAAAGATGCGGCTGGAGCTCAGCACCAACTCTCTGGAGCAAGCGGCGCTCTCACGGAAAGCTGGTTTCCTGACCAGAGAATGGCAACGCGTAATATTTATATTTTGTGTGTATATATGTGTGAACTTTTTATTAACATTTTTTTTATTTATTAATATTTTCCTAGGTTTTCTTTTTATTTTTCATAGCATTATATTTATTTCATAACTTTAATGTATAATATAATATGTATTATCTCTATGGCGAATCGGGTTAAAAAAAACCTGATCACGCTGGAATAAACACATTATTATTATAATTGCCAACAACCTTAGTAATTAAGAACAACGCCCTTAGGTTGGCAAAGCGCGCGGTTTTAACAGTTATAAAATCGGTCGTAGTCTATGGTTTAGGTTAATTTTCGCTCGCAGCTGTCACAATACACAGTTTAGCTAGTTACGGCCAGCCAAGATTTACTGTACTGGGCTGTAATTTGTTTTAACCTAATTGCATGATGAGAGATATTTTCAGGAAACAAGATGTTTCCCTTCTCTCTACATTACTTTTTTTCTACATTCTTTCTACATTTTTTTCTATCTTCTATTTAGTCGGTTTGGGAAGTTGTGAAGATGGCATCATTGGGATGCTTTATTTTGGATGGATGACTAGAGAAACCTGATTTAGATGACGACGACATCTGGCCCGTATGGATGATGTAGGCCTCTACAGTATGGAATACGTGGAATGCGATGGAATGTCACACGGATGAGGATGGACTTTGAGATTACTCCATCTTTGGTTAAATTTGAATCTCGTTGTCACCAGCCTGCACTGAATTGTATTTTTTCTAACTTAACCTGCTTATTTGATTAGATTTCACTCTACAACGGAAAACATCTTTTCATTTATCTCTCCCAGGTATTAATAAATAATTTTCCCAGTTGAGGGCGAAAGCAGAATGTGACAGACCATGGTTGGTATTTGTTTCTGAGGTGAAAAACTCGCCGTTCTTATGTTCTTCGCTGACTAGCCGGTGATGAGGATGGAATGCCGTTTGTTATCCTCACTATCTATATTAGGTGGTCTAATAATAAAATATGCATGGGCTCAGTTTTAAAGGCCTAGAGTTCGCTAACTCGGATAACTACGTCTTTTTAAAAATGAAATTAGGCACATATAGCTTGAATATTTTCGATTCATATTTTCAAATATTCTGCACTAGGTAATTTTAGTAAAGTTAAAATAAATTAAAAATATGTCTGACCGCGCTATGAAGGGAACGTACAACGCCACTAGCAACCATTATAAAAGGTTTTTTTTAAGTTTGTTTTTCCAGCGACAGCTAATTTGACAGATGATAGCCAATTTGTGCTCAATTTGGTTTGCCATTTCACTATTATTAGACTTTCGCCAGAACAACGATTGTAAATTGTGGAAATTTATTACGAAAATCGTGGTTCAGTTCGCGAAACTTACCGTGCGCCACGTCCATTTTAGGGTCGACATAATCGTCCATCCGAGAAAGTAATTCGAATAACCATGGATCGTCTTCGCACCACGCATACTCTCATTGATAGTACGCATCCGCAGAGACGTCGCACAGTGCGCACCGCCGAAAAAGCTGTTGCTGAGGATGTCCCGAATGACTCGATCCATGATTACTGACTTTTTCGTTCCCCAATTGAATGGCATTAAGAGCTGTGGTTTCCACAAGACGGCGCATCATGCCACACAGCTTGTTTTTGGCCTCCAAGATCGTGTGATTTAACACCTTTTGGAACCACTCGGAAGCCAACCTTTGTGGTCGAAAATTGGACTTCTAGATTGCGCTTTATTCGAGCCAAAAAATCATATTTAAATTTATATTTTTTATTTATTATCTTAGTTTTATTAACCACAATTGAGTTCAAAAAACATCTACCGGTTTCGGAAAACACTTTTTCTTCTTCAGGATGTCATAACTAACTAAAAATATAGTATTGTTTCTTCACTAGAATCTATTTTTAAATTTTTTAAAAAACAACAATTATTTAAAAAAATAAATTTAATTTTAAACTCAATTGTGGTTAATAAAACTAAGATAATAAATAAAAAATATGAATCTTAACCACCAAGTTAATATTGCTAATTTTAAAAGTATCATATTTAAATATTAATAAAGCTAATACTATGGTCATTACCACGATTTTTATGTTTAATTTCATTTTAAAGTTCTATACCTCTTAAAAAAGAATTCTTTCCAAATCACTCGTGGAAACCAAAACGCATCACCCCAGTATCTAGATATACTAGTGTTGGAATCATTAAAACAAGCAACGATTAAAGTAAATCTTCTTTTAACTTTATAAAGGAGTTCACATGCCTTTCAAAAAAGTCGATTACTCAAAGAGCCTCGCTCACGCGAGTGGTAAACACAGCAGGTATACAATCCGAACTACCTTCTGGAGGGCCCTTTATAATATATCGTCTTCCCACATTCCGAGTCGTGTCCCTCCGGGCGCGCGAGGGGTGTACGATGAAATCGGTCGGAAGGCCGCAAATATTTGGAGAGCCGGAGCCGAGACGTTCCCTGGAAATAGCGGCCGATTGTTATTCAAATAACACGAAGATCTGAAAGGTTTTCCTAGTCGGCATCGGTCAGATTTGTCCAAGTTTGCAACAGAAAAAGTGTTACATGTATCGTATTACCATATATTATACTTCGGTATCGCGCGTAATATCGGTTTACGAACATATCAAGGATTTTTAATTAATACTAGATCGTTATAAAATTCGCAATTTTTAATTTATAAAATACCTAAGTATTAAGATTAATGTTTAGAATGTGAAACTCAAATAAAAAAATACATTTCTTCAATATTTGCAAAATTACTTTGTGACCTCATTTTATATTAATAATAATAATAATAATTCCAGCGTGATCAGGTTTTTTTTTAACCTTATTCACCATAAAGATAATACATATTAAGTTATACATTAAAGGTTTTGAAATAAATATGCTGGGAAAAAGAAAACCAAGGAAAATATTAATAAAAACAAAAAAAAAAAAAAAATTTTAAAAGTTCACATATATATACACATAAAATATAATTATTACATATATAATTACTTCAGTCACGGCCATTGTTGTATATGTAGCTATTTTGTAAGCGCTGCCATTCTCTGGTCAGGGAAAGCTCATGGAAATGAGAGCGCCGAAATTTGGTGCTGAGCTCCAGTCACCGCTTTATGCCAGCAACTCATTGTCTTAGAAGCGGAACGAATCCATATATACGGCCTTCGGTTAAACATTGTAGATGCGCTGCAATAACGCGCCAATCCGAACAGTATTCTGTTTGAGTTGTACTGAATTCAGAGACGGTTATACGTCACTTGCTTATATTTCGACCAGAGCTCGCAGGTATACATGCTGGTGAAGAACGATTCAAACAGGATGCTCTTCACCTCCTTACTGCATCGGTAGATTCTATGTATCGTAATGTAATTATACAAAATACATTTTTTAAACCACTATTTATTAATTATTCTACATGTTTCGATACCTATGGTATCTTCTTCAGGAAACAAATACTGCAGGTTTACATTTTAAATTTTAGAAATAAAAAAAAGTGTTAATAGCAAACCTAATATTATAAATAACCAAATCCTCTTTTCAAATAGTCACCTTTTAAATTTGTTTTCATATTACTTATTTACAATTTTATAGTTTTGTTTTAATCTATGCTTGTATTTTTAATTTCAGTGTACATTGTTTCCTGAAGAAGATACCATAGGTATCGAAACATGTAGAATAATTAATAAATAGTGATTTAAACAATGTATTTCGTATAATTATTAATAATATATATTTTTTTCGCACTACATACGAGACCTTTTGCTTTTATATAGAGGCATAATAACTGCTCTTTCCCAATCCATTGGCGCGTGGAACTTCTCCTTATAATAGTCTTTAGAGATACAAGTGAACTACTGGGTTACTACCCTTAATGTATTTAGCAGCAACGTTGTCATATCTTGCTTCAATGTTCTTTATGTTCTTCTTCAGTTATGTCGTTCACCAGTCAATAGTTCGAAAGGTTCTGTGGAAGTCTATCGTCTCCACAACATGAATGCGCCTTGCAAATATTTAAGTGCAAAATGGAACTATCATTAACCTTAAAATCACGCCGGTATCGACCGAATAACAGACAACAAAACAACACACCATGGAGCTGACCATAACGCCTCTCTTCACTCGTGCCAGCCTTCCAGACGAATTCATTATTATTAAACTATCGCTCCACGTTGTAGAATATTTACTGCTTAGTTTGTAGTTTGTAATCTACGTATGAGACCATCCCTGCAATAACAAGAGGCTATTTAGACATAATTCTGAAGAACTCTTTAAATCCTTCCTTGTTTTGGATAAGAAAACTGTTTACCAGAGCAATCTTAAAACTATTTAAAAAAAAAAAAAAACTTTACTTCCACGATTCGATCCAAAAGAAAGTAGGAGCAAAGGCCTTAGGATACGACAAAGGTGATCTTACCTGCAACAACACTGTATAACTTCCAAGATGGTAGACGATCCGTCTACCAATTAAAAAACGATATACAGTGAAATTGCTGATCACATTCATTCGCCTTCGTGATTCATTTTCGTTAAATTTTTTTGCTGTCAAAATATTTGACTACGCTTTTTTCTTCTTATTCATCATTACCTCACCATCCTACCATGCATCATATTTCTTTCTCCTTGACTAACTGAGATATATTTCCACTCACTTAAATATAATCCATCCATTTCTCGTTCAGTCTTTCAACGGTTTAATTGCATTAATTAGCAATCATTTTCGAGCTTATGTGTGTGTGTGGTTACGATTGAATATTGAGAATCACGAGGACATGTGTGTGAGTATTTGGTACTTCAAACAAATTATACCCAACACTCACCAAATTTCGCACGTTAATAATAAAGGCCCTAGATTGGATAATTTAGAAAGTCTAGAAATCGGAAAATCACTTAATTAACAACCAATTAAACTTAAGAAACAACCCGCTATTTAATATAATCCCCATTTCAATGCCCCTTTTGTCAATCATCTCCCCGCTCTTCGATGTGGTTTAAATTTGATGGAATAGTTTAGTTGCACGCAGTATTTAAATAAAGTTAAATATAAATACAATTTTAAATTATGTCTAACCGCAAAGTTAACGCTACAAATATGAACAATATTTTAAAAGCGAAGATGTACCAATACTTACTGTGATCTACTACTTGATATAACTTATCCTTAAACAGGTTTGCCTAGTTGGGTAATGCATTTTAGAATCTGTCATCAATTTTATTTTTAGTATGTTTGTATTATGGCGGATGGAACGCCACCGGCTAGACAGTGGTTGACATGAAAATTTAGGATCAGCTGGAACCAGTGGTAAATTTATAATGTGTTGTGTAATTCGTACTGGGAACCTAACCTAATTAATGAAAGAGGTAAAATTTAGTAGGTTTGTTTAATACAACATAAATATCAAGTAATAAATAAAGTAAAATAAGTAAAGATGTGGGACGATATTACGAATATAAGATTCCTGTGGTAAGCCTCTCGGGTAGGACGCAAGGCATATCATCACCGTAAGATTGGTCACACCTACACGCTGGTGAACTGTCGTTCTCTCTTGATATGCACACTTGATGATCCATAGTATAGGATCGTGGCCGTCACGCTGCATGTGCCGATAATTATTCCATCACAAATGGAGGCTACCCATCCTAGCTAACTTCAGATTAGAAGCGAGTGCCCTTAGCCCGGAGCCCGAACAAGAAAAATTAATTTCCTGACATTCCTCCCGATCACTTCCCGTGTGCGCCCGTTCAGTTCGCTTCCTCGAGAAGTAGTGGCACCGCGCAGTGTCGTCTCTAGACACGAATTATAAATCAACTCACGCGCCAAGCAAATGTTGCCGCTGTATAAACGCGGCGGATCCAACTTGGGGGATTAAATTTCAACATTACAATGTTTTTTGCTATAAAGGTAATTAATTGTATTATTGTATATGCAATTAATAAAAATAAATTAACAAAAATAAATACGAAAAGAAAAACTATTTCAAACTGAAAGTTAATCATTTTGTAGGAGGTTCACCGGTGAGGGAGTACTGTATAAGAATGTTGTTATGGGTTATAAGGAGTTATGTAGTGGGGCCAGGGCGGGTATTTCTTTGAGTACATTAAAAAATATTTGATATAAATCCCATTCTTTCAACCATTGACCTCATCCCTAAATTTTTAGGACGTGCGCATGGTTTTAGCCTTTAGCTAATTTATTGCTGGCTAAAATAATTGCTTAATAACGAAAAGAGTACTTTTTTTATTTAGCAGCACTACACCACTGGTAATAAGTATTTTGAAGACACCTAAAGAAAACCATCTGAAATTGAAATAAAATTAAGACGATGATTGTTATAATAATTATTCATAAATATATTTTCTGCGAGTCTCGAAATGTTTCATGCCCATTGCCATTTACCCTTTTCAGCAGTGATATACTCCACCTCGCACCCTAGCGTGTGTGTTTATATTTCCACCTCTTCTGCCAGAATATTTGTTCAGAAAATTACAGATTTTCCTGTACAAATATTATTGCAATTTGGTTGAAAACGAGGGCAATATCGGATTTAAGATGAAATGTTCTTATTTAGAAGAAGATTTCACTCAGTTTGAAGAAAGAGAGAAACGTGTTTCTAAAATATTTTTAAATAAACTACCAGAAAAAATAATATTATGAAATCGTACAAAATTTGTATTAATTATAAAGCTATACATACAAAATAAAGTTTATCGATACATATTGTTGTTGCGCTATCGGGATTCATTCGGTATCTTTTCCACAGGATCCACAGGTTTTCCGGTTCCAGGACACGTACAGCGCTATTCAGCACGAAGTACACTTGAATATATACTTTCGGTGATGGCGCGAAAGTGTCAAACACCACTTTGTATAATTGCACAATGTTTCGGCACGCACGGTAGAGAGGAACTAAAACACACATAATAAACTATCAGCCCTACACAGCAGGACTACAATTCAAGCCAACAATTCGTTTCCACAGCAGGACTAACATGGCAACAATAAACGCACCTAATGGTTAACGCTTACTGACAGTTTGAAGATTCAACTTCAGCTGTCTAAAATACCATAGAGAATACACCACAGAAATAGGTCGTGTTTTGGTGTAGGAGAAGAGAGTAGTAGTAAATTATAAATCAATACTTCTTCGTGAACTTCAGTACCCATGGAACCTAATTTTAACGCTTTGATTGTACTATAGGGTGTGTAATGAAAAATTTAAAATTTTGCAATTGAAATTAAAACAAATAGGTTTATTATATTTATCAGGTTGAGTCATAAATAACTTCCGTTTTTTTATACATTTATTTTTTAACAACAAAAATAATAATATAAATGAATCTAAAACGTATTCTATATTATTTGATATAATTTGTTCCCATCTTGTTTTCAATTTATCCATTCCTTCCCCATCAAATTTGGCTGGTTTGGACTGGAAGAAGTCTCGGACAGCCTTTTTTACTGCCTGGTCAGTAAAAAATTCTGTAAGTTGCAGAATAGGTAGGAGTCTGTGGTGGATGAGCTAAAATGGACCAGCCATGTTCGAGAATTTTTTTGAGTCACCCTTGCTGTATGCTGAGATTATAGGGTACTCATACTCCCAATTATATGAGTTTCCCCAATTTCTCGAGGTGGCGACAAACAGTCGATTGCGACGTATATTTTATTCCAATAATGTCTTCAAAATGTAGTCATTGAAGTTTGAAGACCGATCCGTCCTTGGTTTGTCTTTCAAGGTCACGGTCTATAAAACGAAATTTGACAAACCAATTTCTAACTTCCTGATCACCCTTATCACTTCTTCACCGTACATACAGCATATTTTTTGAGCCGTAGCTGCAGTACTATTATTACCTTGTTTAAATTCCCAAAGCATCACCAGTTCCGAGAGCAACAACGACATTTTATCAAAGATTCTAAATGTTCTTAGCTCCGAAACTATACAACACACTCAGTACCAACTGGAAATCGTTTAATTCCAATAAGATTACACAAACATGGACCCAATATATGATTCAATCAGGTAGAGATGAATCAGAAGCACGGATATCCAATATCTAAGATAATACAATACCTTCACTAATAATTCACTAGTCCTACAACATTCCCACTACATATATTTTTACTTTTTTATACATATTTGTAATTCTCTTTTTATTCCTGTCGATAAATAACACCACAACAGCACGAAAAAAAAACTGGCTACTTTAACACAGACTTCAGTCTAGCAAAGTAGCCAGGACAACGCTGTATATATCAGAGGTGAAGTCTACCCCATCCCACACAATAAACTATGAGAATGTCTTATGATTATTATGTATCCACCTCTGTTAAAACAAAAATATGTATGTCAATATATATATAAATAAATAAATCACATGGCGCAAGTGTATTTTTTGATTCTCCATTTTTAAGGGTATACTTTCATTTTTCCAGTTTGAAATTCGAGAAATTTTACATGAATTTGATATGCTTTCAAGATGACGCTAATAGGTAAATTATTTTATGTATCAGATAAATAATTAATGGCTTTAATTGTTACGTAAATCATGCGAGAGAGGAAGGTTTGAATAGAAAGAGACGGCAATGAAATTGTTGATTTTCTCGCATTCAATACAAGTTTTAAACATAACTCGTGTCAGGAGTATTTTCCACCTTTTTTTATTTTGTTACATTGGAATCATATGGAATGAAACAAAAATGTGTGTTGTCAGTTGAATTAATCTATCGAAAATTAAATCATGTTTTAGGTACCTAATTCATATGTATGAATATGTTTTGAAATTAGCCAAAGTGCCTACTTGTATTTGCAGGTTGCTTAAATCAATGTTCTAAATTTAAAATTTTTATGACAGCTTCAATTTATTATTTTGTTTCATATTATCAATTTAAAACGCCCCGTTGCCGTTTTGGTGAAATGTCTGTTTCATAATTATATACTATTTATGAAACATACAGCTTTGTTTAAAATGCAACAGTGTTATATATAAACGAAATATTTAATTCCGACTTACATAAAAAGTAACGTACTTAAAATGTTTACTTTGTTCAAGAAAACGTTGTTTTCCCTTAAAATCAGTAAAAAGACGTCTAATTGATGAAATTTGCTACTAATGTTGTGAATAAGTTCAATATTAATTCATATTGTGGGTAAAATATTCGTGAAAACATATATTTTCGACATTTTTTAAGAGAGCGTGGACTAGACGTCATTACGGCCGCTGTCGATCGGCGATCTGAAGTTAATAATGAATATAAAAAATACACATTATTAGGATCGATAAGAAATTATTGTGTTTTGGATATCAAAATTGATTTTAAATAATAGCTGAAGCCTCAAAGCATGTGAGTAAATACAATATATTATTTTAAAATGTATGTTTTCACTAAAACAAAGTATTTTAAAAACGTCGAAAATTGATAATATATACTTCAAATTGGATGGTTTATAACTCCATTAATTTTAACATTTTGCTGATTTGGTTTCCAATAAATTTGTCTCCATGATCTTGGCTTCAAGTTTATAATAAAATATATTTAATTTCTGTAATACTTAAGCACATTCACACAATTTTGTAGCACCCGGAAAATATGTCTAATGGTCGCGGTCTTTCTTATAATGCTTCTATTGTCTTAATTATAGCAAATAACATTCAGTTTATTAGTTTTAAATTAGTATAAAGGTCATATTTAAATAATAATTTTAAAAAAAAGTCAAATCTAGTGTATAACTTTTGATGTAAATGTTTAATATAAACCCACATTTTCGTAAAAAACGCGAAAATTTGAATTATAATTGAAAGTAGCGGCTTAACGTAATTTTTTTTTTTTAATGTAACGTGCACAACGCTAAACTGCTGTTTAAAGACTAACCAATCTTTTAACTGTATAACAAAAACAAAAATCCCTTATCTGGGTAACAACAATAGTAGGTTCTATCTACTTGGGCGGAAGTTATTTATGACTCAACCTAATATTTTAGTTTAAACAGATAATAGAGATTTGCGGATTTCCCTTTTTAAAGATTATGTCATCCAAGTATGCAAAGCACTCTTCTAACCGAACCCTCATGTTGGCAAATATTAATAGATATTTCTGTACACTTTCGATTTCAGGTGTCCCCGCAAGAAAAAATCAACTTTAATTTAAATCTGACGACCGAGGTGGCCAGGGTATGTCTCCGTACTTGGTAATTAAACTTCGTGAAAAAATTGCCCTCAGTTTCTTTTTCGAGACCCTAGTAGTGTGTTGATTTGCCCCGTCTTGGTGAAACAACGTTCCGTTATTGTATCCGGGAAACATTTCTAATTTTGGCACCAAAAACTCATCAATCATACAGTAATAAATAAGTGACAGTTTGTCTCTGGTTTAAAAAAAATAGAAAAATTCCCACTGGACACCCTATATTTCGCATGTTCAAGATGTCAAAATATATCCGTAAAATAAAATACCTTATTTCGTGGCTTGGTAGGTGCGTAAAGAACTTATTTATGAATTCCGTAACTGGCTAAAAAAATTGTTTTTCATGCATGGTACCTAGTAAAATAATAAGGGTGTTCTTTTTTAGAGGCTGACAGCTGATTTATGCTCAGTTTGGTTTGCCATTTCACCATGAATAACTTACGCCAGAGCAACGCTTTGCAAATTTATTTCGAAAATCGTGGTTCCCGTGCGCTACGTCCATTTTACGTCCGATATAATCGTCCATCCGAGCAAGTAATTCGAATAACCACGGATCGTTTTCGCACCACGCATACTCTCATTGATAATACGCATCTGCAGAGACGTCGTACAGTGTGCACAGAAGAAGCTGTTGTTTCTTCAAAAATGATGCCGCCAGAACGTTACAGTCAATGGAGAGCGCTATAGATCCATGATTACTGACTTTTTCATTTCCCAATTGAATGGCATTGATGCGGAAGGGCTGTGGGTTCGACAAGATGGCAAAACATGCCACACAGCTTATTTTTGACCTCCAAGACCGTGTGATTTAACACCTTTGGATTATTATGTGAAGTTGCTAGTCTACGCCGATAAACCAGAGATGATAGACGACTCGGAAGCCAACATTCATCGCGTTATTGCCGATATACGGTCCCAGCTGCTCCAAACAGTGATCGAAAATTGGACTTCCAGATTGGTGTTCACATGCCAATAAAGCCAATACACCATGACTATTACCACGATTTTTGTGTGTTTTATGTCATTTTAAAGTTCTATACTTCACCCAAAACAAGGTAAACAACTATAAACACCCTTTACATACATTATATTTACCTATATTGTTTAGCAACTGTTTTTTTTATTAAATGAAATCTTAAAATGTATATTAAAAAGATTCAATTTAAATTTAAAAACACAACAACGCACCTTGACTATGTACGAGTATATAAACATTCTCAACACATTATCATTTTAAGATTGCGCATATGTGTAAATCTTTTAATCTTTTACACATATTAGTGTTCAATACACGTAGAATCAAATACAACATAATGCGTATGATCGTTAAGATTGTGTTTGTAGAGGAAAGGAGTGAAAGTCACTTATGTAGTAAGTGTATAATGTATGTGCGATCTCTATGATAATTCTGGTTGTAAGTCGGAATTGCCGCAAGGTTGAGAATCAAATAGGAAGATGGATATAAGAATAAGTTGATGAAGGGAAAGGAACCTTTTTAGAGGACCAGCGATCTTGGGGACAGCGATTTAGAAGAAATGCTCGCCTTACCTCAAGTATGACGCCTCTGAAATCCCTGGTGGCGTCGCCGAAATCACACACTGCATTCACGTGAATAGTCGACGATCTGAGATCCCGACTGAAGACGGTGATGTCACAGTTCACCCACGCACATATAAAAAACAAACAATATGATCACAATACAAGATCACACAAAAAAGTTCTCCACTACACTGGAGGTCCACACCGCGAATGGTATCGCGGTGTTCAGATAAATCAAAACAATATTGATCGAGTGACGCCTGGTGGCGTCAGGGTTCCAAATCACATTGCGCTGCAAGCTGGAGGATGGGTCGAGGGTAGAAATCCAAACGTGGACATGTGATTACAACATTGTGCACGGCCGATATTAAAAAACGATCCAAAAGTATTTTTTTACGAATACGAAACAATATGTGATGTTTGTATCAGAAAAATGATGGTATGTGAGAGTATGGCTATTTAAGCTATATAAGTTCGTACGGATTCAGGACTTCATCCTATCTTTTAACCAATCTGCAGGGAGAATGCCAAATTTTCCGGTAAAGCTTCTGAATGTCCATTTTAATCACGATTAATGGCAAAAATAAGCACACGTCGAAAATATTTATTTTTCTCAACTTCACACTGCACTATTTAAGCCTAAAAATTATAAGGTTCAAGAAAGTAGCGACACGACGATTTAGAGCAGATAAAATTCCATAGTATATCATTGTTTGTCACAAAAAAACAAAACTGCTGGAAAATAGTATGTATTTTAAAAAAACGTAAAAACTTATTAGATGATCCAATATTTGAAAGAAAAAATAAATGCATGCATTATGAGTCGATAAATCGAGTCATAAAATTCTTAATGTTAGGGTGACTACGATAATACTTTTAAAATTAGCAATACTAACTTTGTCGTGAAAATTCATATATAAGAGTAAGGGAGCATTTGAGATGTTTGAACAATAGTGGGTTTTCAGAATTTGCTAATCATATGTCAGATAATGGTCATGGTTTTGATAAAAAATTGGGATTGTCAATTTTGCATATAAACGGTGTTGGTCACAAATTAAATAATTTGGAAACGTTGGAGATAAATAAAGCGCGTAAAACTAATCAAAAAACTATAAACAACCAACTGAATTTAACTACGAGTTCCATTCTAAAAATTATTCGAGTAAATTTGTATTAAGTAACAATTTGAGTTAGGTACTAAATTTATTTTTTAAATAATTGTTGTTTTTTTTTAAAAACAGATTGTGGTAAAGAAACAATTATATGTATTTTTTTAGTTAGTTATGACATCCTGAAGAAGAAAATGGTATTTTTTGAAACCGATAGATGTATTTAAACTCAATTCAGTGGTTAATAAAACAAAGATAACAAATAAAAATATGACTATGATAGCTAGGCTATATAAATAACCCTTAAAATGTGTGCTCTGAATGAATTAATGAAACCTAAATGAAGAATAACGAGACCCAAAATGAGGTAGAAAAATAATATAAATATAGTCCTGTCCAATCTTGGCGTTGGCTACTAGTAGGAGATTGTCCAGTTCAAAGACCAATGGAGGTGTGACTCTCATCAAAACCCCAATGGGCCTCACCCTATACCGAAATCATTTTGAGAGTTGTTTACTCTCGCTTCGATTCCGCTCAACAAAGCAACGTGTGCAATATTTTACAAAATCTTCAAAGCTTTTTAGAATATATATTTAAATGTTATAACCGTCAGTTACGTTCTGGCAGTTAGTTAATAAAATCTTGTGGCTTTCCTTCATAGTTAACTTTTCATTTTCTTTAATATATGGTACAATTATTACATTAAGTTATTAACTGTTAGAAGTTGGCTCCGGTATCATCGTACCAGAGCCATACCTGTATAATGTGTAGCAATTTGACGTGAGACTCGTTATCATATTAAATTCAAAAGGCAGCCAGAAAGAAGCTATAGAAGTCATGCACCCCCAATATGGAGGGTAAACGTCACATTTATATGTTGGAGTCGCAGAACTCGATCACAGTCCGGCAGAAATACATCCTGTTCAGGTCACAAGAATGTGCGAGGGAGAGTCAGTGAAATGCTCCGTTAGGTCTTTCTAGCCACCGCTCTTCCTGGCATAGCCCTTCCCAGCAACCCCAGCGGGAGAATCATACCCTAATAAATACCCGTAAAAGTCAGAGATTCCTTTTATTTCTTAATAGGTCATCGTTCTGGGGGATCTGATGATATCGAGTTGCAGAGTTAGGGATGATGACGATAACTTTTATTTGGAACCATACATATATTTGTATGGGACCAAAATTTGGTTATCTTTCTTTTAGGATTATTTGTAGTCTATTGTTGCATTTTCTTTCGAATTTCTGTAATTTTTATTGGTTCTTTTTCTGTTTTTTGTTACAGAAACGTTCTGCTAAAGAAGCGACTATCAAAAGGACCGAACAAGATAGTCCTCACAGCAACTGACTTCGTGTTTCCTCAAGTACCCGACAGCAGAAGGGTAAGTCAATTTATATAAACTATTCCGCAAAATCTTGCCCATTCAAATATCGCAAATTGTTTAGTGTGCCTTAATACTCCAGTTTAATATAATTGCGGCATTCTATAATTTATTTAAATTATCATTAATTTACAAAAGTAATTAACAACAAACTGGATATTCCCTCGATATTATTCCAAAAGAATTTAAACATTCCCTTTCGACCGTTAACATCTCCATCTTCATTTCATACCAATTTCGGTCATCTTTCTTATTTATCTACAATGCTCGTAAATAGTATTTACAATACATTAGATAAAGATAATATAAAATAATACAATTAACAAGGCCGGAGAGCAGGGGGAAGTGAAGAAGCGCCCCCTTCCGGGAAATGAGACGACACAAAAGAAAAACATATAGGAGACTGCTCCACGCACCACCGCCGGCAGATTTAATCCACATGAACAGTACATTGCACATCATATTTTGGAAGAAAGTAGAAAATAATAATAACAAAGTGAATATTATCAGAGATATTATCAAAGAGAAACAAAAGAATGATTATTCTCCGGAGGATCTCCCATCTGGAGATATAGCACCCAGCAAAACGGTATCTACAACACAACTTACACTAGCCATAAAGACGTTGGATATCAGACGGGCTGAGCAACAACGCGCCACTTTTTCTATCGACGTCTTTCGAGGGGTAGCTCCTAGTACTAGCCTAAACATTTCTATAATTTATTTAGTCAGTGTGTTTACTTATTCTATTCCAATTATCTGTTATATCTATACTTTTTACTTAAATTTGTTTTTATGAGACTATCTATAAGAAACCCATTGATTATCTGTTTCATCCAGGGGCGTAACAGGGTCAACCCTTATCTCAGCAATTCTCACTCGGGCCAATAATGTTACTCCTGCCACTCATTTCGGTACCCTGGATTCTTGATGTCGCTCTCTCCGTAATAATCTGGTGGTCGCGCATTAAAGTGGGTCTATACTAGTATGGTGTCCTTACACGCGCCCGTAGACATGCTACTCAAGCAACTGAATCACTTCTCCGCAGGGCGTCTTATCACCAACATCGGCATTCAACCGCATCTCCAGCGAGCCACTCCAGAGTTCAACCGCGCATTTAAATTGTATTAATTCATCACCGAAACGTACAAACGCTCTTTTTTTAATATACCTTGCTGTAATTAGAACATGCTCCCTTAACTGTGACATACAACAAGAGGTTAGGAGCTTCTGTCTCACAGCATCAAAACCTTCTGACACAATCGTCAATCATAATTTTAATGACTTCAATACATACAACCTCAACTCCTACACCGGCTTTAAAGATGGTCAGTTTGGCTTTGACACTTCTTTATCACCACGTCCGGATTCTTCTGCCTATTTCACCTTCCTGTCTCCCTTCTCTGGAGAATTCCACCCCGAGGTATGTAAATTTGTCGCTCCTGCTTTTCATTGAATAAAATAAAATTACACGGACGTAAAGTTCTACACCCTCGGTCTCGGAGTGTTGGAACGACAGTCACACCATTAACTATGTTATTTTCAGAAAGGGCCAGACTGTCTGACTATGTGTACCGTGTCCACAAATCTTAAACTATTAGCACCGCAATATTTGATGTAATAACATGAGTAATGGTGGCTCGGGCGTAACTGAGCAAATATTTGCTCACTTCGTCTAAGTATGATCTTCAATCCTAAGAAAACACCTCAGCTCTCCAAATATTATCGACAAACCGAAAATAAATCTACGTCACCAAATTGAACCACACTGACAGATCCTCATACACAGCATTCTCGCTAATCCGTAATATATTAATTGACATGCGATACGATTATTTTTAATTTTCTGTTAAATTAAACATGTAAAGGATGTTTTTTTAGACGTATAGAACTTTAAAATGAAATAAAACATACGAAAATCGTAGTAATGGCCACGGTATTGACTTTATTGGAAAGGTAATTTGATGTCATCAGTGTTTAAATATGATTTCGCGCATTTCGCGACTGGCTCGAATTGGGCGCAATCTGAAAGTCCAATTTTCGACCACTTTTTAGAGCAGCTGGGGATGTAAATCGGCAATAACGCGGCGAGTGTTGGCTTCCAAGTCGTCTATCGACTCTAGTTTATCGATGTAGACTAGCGACTTTACATATTCCCACAGAAAATAATCCAAAGGTGTCAAATACCACGATCTTGGAGACCAATTCACAAGTTCATTACGCTAAATTATGCGCTCATCGAATGTTCCTTCAACGAGTTGGATCTTGTAAGCTCGTAAACTCCATAAAGTGGATCCGATTGCTGTGCACGTTGGCAAATCGACTCATTCAGGTCCTCCTCAATACTACGCTCCACGGCAGCAACAGCTTCTTCGGTGTGTACTGTACGACGTCTCTGCGGATGCGTATTATCAATTAGAGTATGCGTGGTGCGAAAACGATCCATGGTTATTCGAATCACTTGCTCGGATGGATGATTATGTCGATCGTAAAATGGACGTAGCGCGCGATAAGTTTCCACGAATTGAACCACGATTTTCAAAGTAAATTTACACAATTTGCAAGAGTTGTTCTGGCGTAAGTCTATTCATAATGAAATGGAAAAACAAACTGAGCACAAATCAGCTGTCAACTGTCAAATTGGCTGTCTCCGGAAAAAAGTGTTGCTAATTCGAAAAACAAACCTCTAAAAAAAACATCTTTTATTTGTGTTTTTGTAAAAGATATATATCCAACATTTGAATTTTAAAAAAATAGTTTAGTTTTGTGCGATGCTAGTTAGATTTTTTTATATACATATATAATTTTGTATTAAAATTAACACCCTGGCAATTTCTGCCCAAGGTACAGCGTCAGCCTCTGCCGTTCGCCAATTTACGTTGGTCGGACTATATCATATCAAATTAAAAAATTACCTACCGTGAAAATGAAGCCTTTCTCAATTGACCTTAATCTGATGAGAAAACTCTGACGCTCTTGTTATTTTTTTAGATACAATATTGAATGATACAATAATACTTGTTGGCAGGCCATAACTGGATATTGCTGTCTACGTCTCTAACCTATTCAATGCTAATTTCACTTTTGTGATCCGAGTGAGTCCCGACTTGTGCCACTCGCTAGACCGAATGTTGAAAGTGCTTTCGGTGCTCCAGACTTCTGCCTTCATTACTTACAGACCGAACTTCAATCCGTTTGAAAGTTTGAATTATTCAAACATTGACATTCTCCATTCAGTTTTCAAAGTGAAAGCGTAGAACAGTATTTGCTTGCAAATGTACATAATGTCGAATGTTAGAAAGTAGTTAATACTGTTTTACTTGAGGCTCTTATTTCACGCTCGTCTTGCTTCTTCCATATCTATCCGTTCTTATGAATCCACGGAATGGGACACGACGAGCTAAATCTCGCAGATTTATCTTCTTCTTCTATTACTTGTCTAGCTATAAAAGTTAGCGATTGTTAAGAAAGTATTTAAATTAACTGACTAATTTACCATCACGCTGTAGGCAGAGAGGCGTATTTAAGCATGATGAAATATTACGAGAATTGTGAAGTTCAGAATCAAAAGAGGACGTATCCATTTGACCAGTTTTTAGTACAGTGCTAAAAACTATTGTGTTACAACTATTACATTTAGAATTTCTATATTCTAATCTGTTATAATTACAACGATACAATACAATGCAGGATTACATATTAATAATTATTGTTTACAATAACTAGTTTACAATAAAATAAAATGCAATATATTTATAATAACGATATAAAAATATTATGAATTTTGGGATACATGTTAATCTTTAAGTATTTTTTGATAGCATCTTTGTTATCATTAATATAATATAATATTGTAGCTGAATTTTTCTTTCAAAATGTATCATATTTACACACATTTAAATACATTGCCCAACTAGGCAAGCCTGTGCATTGATTTTTTTAATTTAATTTAATTAATATTAAAAATATAATACAATTTCAATAATCAGTGGATATATATATATATATATTTTAACATTTGTTTTTTCTCTATGAGAGTAAGACTCGTGTATAGAAAAGGAGTATATACGAGTTAATTTATGTTTCAGTTAGTCTGTGTACATATTTTTTTTACTTCAGTTACAAATTTATGATAGTTCGTAATTTTTCTAATTGTGATGGGGAGATTGTTAAAAAATTTGATACCTTGATAAATATATTGATTTTGAGTTGCGGTGTATTTTAGTTTTGGGATATCAATTTGATCTCTATATCTTGTAGATCGGAATTCGCTTCTAAAATTTAATTGATTTTTAATTTTGAAAATTTGAATTATCGAATTTTTTTTGTACATGTCTACTATTTTTGGTACTTTAAAATCTGTGGAAAGTAGTACACTTGGATAGTCTTTTTTTTTTTTTTTAGAATAATTTTTATTATCATTTTTTGAGTGATTTCTAATTGTGACATTGAAGTTTTATATGTACCTCCCCATCCAATAATACCGTATTGCAAATGTGACTGTACAAACGCGTAATATATTATTTTCAGATATGTAAGTGATAAGATATCTATTATGATATATATATATGAGTCTAAAAAATACGTAGGCTTTATTTTTTATTTTTTTTGTGAGATTAGTAATATGTTCTTTCCGTTTGAGATTGTTATCTATTATGATTCCAAGATACTTGATAAACAAATATATTTTATAAAACAAAAACTCATCGATTAATTATATATTGGACATGTCTGCGATGGAAATAACAAGAAAATTTTAATTGCCTTGTTGTGTAAAATTTATTTATGGACGATAATTTGTTCTTTATTTGTACATACCTAACTCAAAACTATAAATATTAGACCCGTATGATTTTAATTCTATACCTGACAATTCACTTTGTATTTTTTTATAGCATATATTATATAAAGGGTCTTTCAACGAGGACGCTCGATTTTAAAATGTAAGTTAAACAGGTTGTATGTGAGATATTCACTCAATTTTTCTTTCATTTGAAAGTATATTTTATGGCATTAAGTGTGGAATATAACGTTGTTCGAATATCCGCTGCGGCTTTGCTCGGTGGCATATTTGGGAGGTCCAATTTTCTATGACTTTATCGCATAAATCTGGCTAAATTTGCTGGATGGCGTTTGTTATGTTGACTTTGAGGGGGTCAATTGTTTGCGGCTTATTCATAAAGACTTGCGATTTAAGATAGCCTCAAAGGAAGAAGTCTAAAGGCGTTAAATCGCACGATCTCTGTGGCCAGTTCACGTCACCGTCGCGCCAGATAATCGTGCCCTCAAATCGATTGTCAAATTGCCCTCAAAATTTGATGATTTGCACACGTTGTTCAACCTTTTGTGGTGATTTGCCGTATACTACTTAACAATTGACAATAAATTTGACAGATGTCACTTTAACAACATGACTGCTATAACCTAACAAATTTTGAGCGTCCCTATTAAAAGACCCTATACATACGAAAATAATATTGTAAAAAAAGGTATAAAAAGATATTTTTTTGTCTATAATATTTGTAGGTGGTTAGATTAGCATAAACTAGTTTCATTTTGATTTCTACCCACATCAAGCAACCATTTTGTTATTTTTGGTTTAAAATCATTAATCACTTTAGATCCTTTAAGGTCTAGTGGCAATTTATTAAATATACGCGTTGTACAAAACAAGAAAGTACGTTAACCAAATTTGGTATCCATTTTTGGCACTGAAAAGTATCGTAAGGTTTCGCTCCTAGTTTCCTTCGGATCGGATCGTGAAAGTAAAGTAATTATTATTTTTTCAAATAGTTATAGGATTGATCTGAGTCTTATTATCTGCATACACCTAATACGGATCCACCAAATATACAAATTTACAAGTTAAATGAGAAACACGTGTATGATGTATATATTGTAGTGTTATATCTGTATAGACACGTTCGAGCTCATGCCGTTTTAAAAAGAACACATGGACTATTCATTACTTACACGCTTTAACGCGCAGGTTTATACGCAGTCCACGTGGACCAGATAATTTTTTTTTTAATATGTATAACGCTGAGTAAATAAAATTTGAACATCACACGTACTGTAAATCAACCAATAAAATGGAACGCTGTACATTTTTAACATTATCTTCAGTAAATCTGTCATGAAACAATAACATTTTTCTTCATTAATCCCTCACATCCTGAATTTTATCTATCTGATATAAAACAAATCTACATGCATAATTAATGTCTGATTGGGTATTTTTATGCATTTATTGTTTATGGTAGATATTTACAAATGCAGTATTCTTGGATCGTCTAATAAAAAAAGTGTTTTAGGTCGATTATCACCCAAGGCCCCGGCGAGATTCGAACTCACGATCTCCTGTTTACTAGACAGGCGCTTTAGCCAACTAAGCCACGGCGCCGATGGTGCATCTCGCGACTAAAACCATTATGATTCGCAAGACTTGAGATAATATTTAAAAATTATATTTCAGAGCATTTGCAATAGAGGTTATCGCTGGATGATAAGTAATAACGTTGAACGTGAAAACTTTTTAAAAGATTTACTTTCTTTTAAAGTGAAAAAAAAAACACTCAACATAAAAAAAATATATATATGCCGGCCGCCACGCCGTCACTAAATTGCTTTCTGTTTATGATTTTATGACTCAACTTTGACATTTGATAATAAGCAAGGTTGCCATATTAGGCTTACCCGGATAACTAAATTGCTTACTGTTTATGACTTTATGACTTTATGACTTAACTTAACTTTCTATCGATTAGGCCGTCATCAGATCAGTCATTTTTTTTTTCTTTTAACAAGTTCAAATATTTCGATCCCTAAATAATTTTCACTGTATATTATTTTACTTTAGGGTTGATATTGTGGGTATATATTATAAACATTTAATAATCTTACATAGGTAGGTACAATAGGTATAAATTAAATTAATCAACAAATAGAAAGATGTACAGATATCTATCTATCGAAAAAATATTTAGTTGCTACCGGGATTCAAACCTGGACCTTTTTCTAACCGGGGAAGCGTGTACACCATTTCACTATATTGCAATCAAATACATTTTTGACAAATTTTGAACTTATATTCTGTAATATTTCCATATTATTCAAAATAATCAACTTTATATTACGATAAATCTCAAACACTTTTGAGTAAAGCCCGATCGGAGACGCCAGAATGAAATTAATTAAATTTGGATACTTTAATACAACATATTTTTGTTATGAAGTTGCATTTTCAGAACAAAGTTATGTGGTATTTAAGCTATATTCTAAAAATTCAAGATCATAAGAAATGTGTTCTCCTTAATATTTAATATGCTCAAATTTGTAAGAGTATAGACGGACTGACTTATGTAAGTGTAAAAAATTTGACAAATTATTAACTTGATGAATTAACCACAATTGGTGGGATAAGATCCCGTGGACTGTATCGATTGCAATAATGATTAGCTGACGCAATGCGAATTAGATTCAAGAGAGGAATATTGGGAAATAGATCTGGCCTACATTGATCTCGATTCTGGATTAGACGTCAATTTTACCTCTAGTTGACTCGCACTTTTTTAGTGAGGAACCGAGATATCACTGCACTTCCGGAATTGTTTAGAACATCGCCTCTTAGTGATCCTAGTGTTACGCACGGCGCTGCTTTCAGACGGTAAAAAAAGAACCCAGATCTTGGCAATCTGTTCCCACGTCGTTGAAATCCCTAAGTCGTTAGTTGGCCAGAGCGGGACAGGTATATATTGAAAGGACAAAATGCACAGGGAGTAGGTATTCGACATCCCCCAAATGTATGTGAAACTAATCGGTACTCTTGTTTCAGGTGGATGAAGGTATAGAAGCCATGCTGTGCTGCTGGCTCCAGCAACTCCAGGAGTTTGGGGGCCCGGAGGTGGACAAGCCCGATCTTTTGAAGGGCTCCGTGGGGTCTCTGGGAGGTGTGGGTGCTCCGGGGGCCCACAATAGGGGGCCTTCCTCGAACGGAAGCCTCGCGAGGAACAATTTTATAATGGACCACAGGATCAGATATAACGTGAGTTAACGATGATGACGTCAGTAGGCATTGATTTAGATTATGCTGTTACCATTCATTTTATACTACATTCTGTACACAGTGCGTGCAGTGGGTATAGATTTAGGTTATGCTGTTATCAATGATATTATACCAACGTCTTTAGACAAAATAAATCCGTTGTATATGCGACCCTACTATGTATTTTTTTGTAATTTCAGAGTACTTTTAATAGTGTTTTTAAAGTTTAAGTTTTAACGTAAAATAATACCTTCTTATCCATACAAAAAATCACGATCAACACGTTAAAAAAAATAAGATAGTAAAATTCGCGAACTAGTAAAAGAGAAAGTCGACATTTCAATGATCTGCATGCAACTGTATTTTCGATTCAGTAAATAGCCATTTAAATGACTTGAGTAATTCACTAGCTTAAAGACAGAACAGAGTTATGTGAATAGCTCGATGCGGCGAATACAAAAGAGCGCCATGAGTAAAACGGTGAGTTGTCGTGGTAGTTTTTAGAACTAAGTCATTAAAGTCTCTGCTGGTACACAGATGGAGCTAGTTGTAAAATAATGTTCCCGTTTATGTTAATTCAATTATTTAATTTATATTTGTTTCCCAGAATTTTTAGTAATGCACAGATTTTTTTCTTGTACGCACTGCACGCTACTAGCTGTACATATGATATAGAATTTTCGTTTAACCGACATCTTTAGGGAAAAGGAAATCGTCGTTTATACGACCTCACCATTTATTTATTTGTAATTTTTGAGTATCTGGGAGTAATGTTTTTAAATAACGTGCAATAGGATAAGGCAATTGATGATAAGATAGGCTTGGCTTGTTGCGTTAAGACAAAACTGACTATTTTCAAGGCAGTTTACCTCCCCGTCCTGACCTATGGTCATCAACTTTGTATACAGACAAGGTGCAGGTATGAGATAACTAAGAGGAGTAACAGGAGTGATATTAAGAGATCAAATCAGAAAAGATATCGTCAGAGAGGATTTTGGGATAAATCCGCCGCTGCTCCAAATATAAAAATTTCAAATTGATTGTTTCGGAGGTAAGTGTGTAGAATTCCATAACCATACATATGAAAATAAAAATATTTGTTTTTTTAGTTATACTCATTTAATTTCCGTGAAACGCGTTTCGTCTTATGACGGCATTATCAATCTAACTGTGTATTTTTTTATTTTATTTTATTAAGGGATTTTGACAATGAAAACTTATTGTAATAAACATAATAAATATTTAACAGGCGATACTAATAATAAAAATCCACAAAAAATATTTGAATACATAAATGTTTAGATAAAAGAAGGAGAAGGGTGGGGAGGGAGGAGGTTGCAACTAATGTTGCGGTAAAAGGAGAGAAACATGAGTTTTTATAGGTAAAGTGAATGGCCAAAGTTTAGATTGTTGTTGTTCATAAGAAGAACCCTTTGCGCGTAGTAAGGCTAATGTTGAACAAGTCGATTTCTGTAAATTTCTCATTATGGTATTTGCATGACCGGTGAATGAATGAATATTGTATGTAAGATGTTCTACTTCTGGGAATGTGAAAGAGTACGGATTGCCGGGTTGATCTAGATGGCACATGGAGAGATATTAATTCCAATTGGCTGGGACAATCAATATTTTAAGTACTTAAGTATGTGAATTTTGGGTTTTTATATTTTGGCACGGTCGTAAGAAACAATTCTGTTCAAACACTTATATTTTAATAAAAGATGTTAATATATGGAAGAGGATAGCTTTAAAATTGTATGGTAGAGACAACATTATTTGTGTGTTTTTTTACAGGTGTTTTTGTATGATCCTAGTTAATAATTATGTTGGAATATTAATGCTATTTTAAGGATGCAATAGTTTCAAATTATTTGTGAGTTTGTTCCGTGTCTCTGGTATATCTTAAAAAGGCATTTATAATTACAGGTCAATTAAAGGCGATCGTTCGTTTATTAGTGTTTTATTGTCTACTTCGTGTTTGGTTGAAGAGACACTTAATTTTTCCTGCTCATAAGCAGTGCACCGAAGCTTGCTCGTGCATCGTTGAGTAGCGCCGCCTTGAACTTCGCTGTTCGAGCTAGATGTAGCCCAACGTACGCCTCAATTCCATTGTTCATGATTTAAATATCGGTTTAGCATTGTTTCAGTGAGTGTTTATGATTCCATTACATAAAAAAGTATTGCGAACACAAATCATAATGATGTTTGAATAAGAATGTAAATTTTAGGTTTAGATCATGACTACACAGTATTTTCTTCATGCTTCATTAAGAAATTTAATTTCCAAAGAATGGTACTAGTTTTAATTTAATTTTCCTCTCAGGTAGACTATTTTATCAAACCTTTCCAATGCTATTCGGTTTTCGCACAGCTCGCCATTATCCGTTTCATTTCATTTACTTTACGATAAGCAATAGACAATGATTTATGTTTGTAATTAAATTTAAACCACCTGTAAAAATGATGATAAAATATATACTTAATTGATTAAATAAAGCTTACCGTAGAAATCACATTAAGCCCTGTGTTAGTGCGCCACGGGTGTCTGTCGTTATGGGAGAACGGTGGAATGCCAGGAATAAATTAAATCCTGGGGAACAGGTGGCGGTTATTATGGGAAGTACGAGGGTGTGCGCTGTGTGATTGTAAGTATCATCAGATCGGAGTTATATGACAATTTGCGTTCATTTGCAATACGCTCTTATTACTTACTAGCGGTCAGAACCCGGCGTTGCGCGGGATTCAGTTTCAGTTACAATTAAAAATAGAGATTTAGAGGCCGTTAGGTGCCTTTGTTTTGCGCATACATCAAGCATCCAATTACGATGTAAAATTTGATTAACATGTGAAGTAGTGTGAGATGAATGTTATTTCCTCAGAGTACAATTGAAAAAAGGGTGGATTACTTAGAATAAGAGGGAAGGACGCCTATATTTTGATAAGGTTCCTAAAGAGTAACAAAATTTGGAACGAAATAGTACAGAAAGTAGAATGTACTCATTTGGCTTAGATCACTCAAAGAATGTAGGATTTTATAGTTCACTATACATATCGCTAAATCGCGCATCACGTTATTATTCAAATTCTGTCACCGTTTGTGATTATCACTTAAATATAACTGCGATTTATTCATAGTCTAAGATTTTGTTATACAAATTAAATATATTAATTATAAAGATATACATATAGAATCAATTTATCGAAAATATATTGTTGTTGCTACCGGATTAAGATTTTGTGTTTGTCACTAATTCTTGTTTTCTCATACTTATTTATCTTTTTATCTACATATTCTCGCAGTAAATCTATATTAAATAAATCTTATATCTTAGTTTCTCCTAATAAATAATGGTTCATGATTTTTTCCGGTTTATTTCTGAGTTGATAATATATAATTTAAACATTCACAGAAAAAAAATGTGTGCGATACAATAAACAAAACCGCATCAAAATCGGTTGAGCCGTTCTCGAGTCTTACTGTTGTGCGCAGCCACGAAATATTATAACTGAATTGAGTAAAAACCTTCTATTATTTGAAGAAGAAAGAAGAATAGATTTTAAGAAATTATTATAAAAATATACCTCTCATTTAAAAAAACCTGTTTAACTTAAAACTCGAGAAATGACGTCAGGATCAGAGCTATTGTTGTTGATGATGGACCTTGCATTGGGATCTGTAACTAGAATGAATACACACGGCAGAAAAGCTTAGATAACTATACAGATTATAATAAGCTTACCCTTGGTTTTATAACTCTTACCCTGTGTCTTTATTGGAATCATATTTATTACATTGGTTAAGTCCCTAGTGTGCTCTGTAGGAATCGAAACGTAGACGTGAAAAGAAAAAAAAGAAACATGTTTGACGCCTTCGTGATGTGGTGTTGTACATCATATACTGTGAAATGAATGAATGTCTTCATTCTTCAGGAACTCTGCGTTAAAAAAGGCTCTCCATAACAAACAGAAAATAATTTTTTTATACTTTGGGGATGAACGTATAAGAACTGACGGCGAGAGGACTCCAACTTATTGGATCTATCTATCTACTTGGACTGTATGCGATCTCTGGGTCGCACTTCCCGTGAAGTGGATAACGAGAAATTCCGATAATAGGAAGAAATTGACGAGAAGAAAGAGATTTGGAGACCGGGATTTAGAAGGACTATCCACTTTACCTCAAGTATAATACCTCCGAAATCCCTGGTGGTGTCGCCGAAATCACACACCGCATGCACGAGGATCTCCGTTCTCAACTGAAGACGGTGATATCACATTTTACCCACGGCACATAAAAAAAAAAAACAATATGATCACGCAAAACAGTACTCCACTACACTGGAGGTAATTGTCCACAGCGCGAATGGTATCGTGATGTCGCGATAAAACAAACAATATTGATCAAATGACGCCTGGTAGAGCAGAAGGAAGCAGGAACTGAAGGAAAGCAATATGATATGGGATCGATGGTAGGAATAACAGGACGCATATCTGTGTCAATAACATTAGTGTAAAAGTGTTAAAAATATGGAACAGTCTGTCTATCCGAGACAAAATCAAAGCCTTAATAAAATTAGCACTAAACTTCTTCTTTCCTACTTCATGAATATAAAGTGGCCTCAATCAGTTGAGACTCGGTTATGGTACTGGTCACCCTCACAGCAGTCTCCAAGGTTTCTCCAGTCAGATATGATGTTTCTATCTACCATTGTGACACTCTTCCAAGTCTTTTTTGGCCCAAAGTTGTCCCCAGGATAATTTCCTTTTCTAGGCTATCACCTTAATGGTTAAGGATTTGTTGCAGGATTAAAGAATTCGTGCGTCGTGCGGACCATGTGATGCATAACATATTTCTTCAGCAATACATTTAAAAAGCATCTATATTACATTTATCGGTATTGCGGACTATCTAAGTATCACCGTGAATAAATCACTGATATTTTTGAGTCACACTCACTATCAGTGATTGAATATCTGGGAATATCGTGATTTATTATTGTATTTTATTTATTGATTTATAATTTGGAGCACGTGCAAATGAAATGAAAATGTTCATGAAGGAATGACGTTATAATTCGTGACAAGTGCTCATCTAGTAGATTCTGCCAAAATGCTTTACGCATTTGATCCGAAATGCTGAGAATTTAACCCGAAAAATAAACTCGCATTTTTTAAGGGTTTGACGATATTAAATAAGATGTTAGATAAGTATTCATGATAGAATATGTTTTTTACGTAAATGAAGTTTGAATGATACATACATAATACGCTAAAAATTATGTTTTTTAAATTTTATGATATCGTGCGGCGCATGCGTATTCGTGATGAAACTGTGATCACAGTCACAGTTTCCAATCACTGATATTATAGAATACTAATCACAATCACACCAGTGAGTCAAGAGTTGTATTTTTTCTCATCACTACTAAGTATCCGCTGCGTATATGAAAATTGGAAAGACAAAATTACGAACTAAAATAATTTTAGTTGTTTACTTTGTGTCACTGTCTATTCATATTTTTGTTAGTCGTAGTAGCAACTATAGCTAAATGTATGCAACTTCAAATTTCCTGTCCAGTCACCAATGTTTAGCGTGATCAGTGGCCTAGAATAAATTGCTTTTTGAATTAACTCACATTCTAGTATTTGGGAAGATTGTTGTGATGTATTAGTACGTAGCACTAAACAAGATCCAAGATCCCGAAGGGAAAAGCAGAATAGAGGACCAAGAAATTCAGTCTTGAGCGTATCGACCGAAAGAGAGAGATCACAAAATGATTCGGACAACTTCAATTTTATATTCTACATCAAGGTCTATGGTACGTGTGAACATACCATTACGTAGACATCATAGTCCCTGTTCTAGTACCTATCTGTTCCCGCTCTCCATCCTCCTCCTACCTCAGAGTTCGACCATTTTTCTGTGTGTTGTGTTGTCTAGGACTAAAAAAAGTTGACGCCTTGCTATTGAGCACATCGGACTGTAGAGTTGACGTTTCACAATTGAGCACGTCAAACATTTTGACTGAAGAGCTAACAGGCTCAAAATTGTTGTCGTGCCAGTAGTGCTCATTACGCGCTTATCAACGAAGTGTGCGTTAGAAAGATTAAATGCGTAACAACAAAGTCCAAAGATAAGTGGTCACTGTAAGCAAGAAATCCAGACTATTAACAATGGCAGGTAGGTCGTATTCTATTTTCTGGTTGGTTTTCGAGTTCTACCTTGTCCCTGTACCAAGTTACATCCATCCATATGTACACCCCATTACCTATCCCTTGCGATAACAGTACTTTTGGACATTAAAATTAAGAAAATAAGGCGCGGTGCTAAAATTTTAATACTTCGTGAAATATTTCAGGTATGATGGAATAATTCTTGATATTCATATATTTAAATATATTTGAATAAGACCTTTAATGGAGAATTCAAGATATTTTCCATTTCACTCAGTCGTGGAATCTTTCAAGGAATCATTTCACCAGACTTTTCACGTCGTTGGGTCGTTTATTGCTCGCTCGGGCCGCGGTAAAGTGATTGTTATAGTACAGTAAAGTTTAATAAACGTCGAGGGACGCTCGCCCTTACGAGACGAGGGGGCGGAGCGCACGCAAGAGTAATGTTCCATAATTGTGGGAGAATTGATACCACCTCCGGAGTATTGTGAACAATTTATTATTATTGTAGACCTTTTTCATTGTTGTCGAGGTTTTCTGAAGAGCATGCTGAAGTTAATGAAATTTTCCGTTAATTTATGAGTTATTGTGTTTTGCCTGTGAACCATACTTCAGGCACTGTCTTACAGCCTGTTGAAAGACTCAACTTTATACGTGCGTCATAAGCGTATATTGCTACTACAGGGCGATCGAAATCACATTGACAGAACCATCAACCAGGTCTGTTAACGTGTTTCTTTCTTATAATATGTATAGCGTTCTGGGCTATCTTGCCTTCTTAATTCGACCTCTCTTTTCGACATCTCCAACCCATTGCAGGGTCTATCATCGAGACTATTGTCGTTGTGATACGATGTGTGAGTATTAGCTTGTAGTACCGTGTCGAAAGCATTGTATATATTCCATCCATGCCGGATTACTATTTTCGACTCAGTTTTGAAGCGTCGGATACAACGAAGTGAACTTTGACCCAGTGTCACATTCAAAAGATATTGATTATGACAATGCCACAACAAATTATCGCATTCACTAGCCATTACCAGTCTGCATAGACTGAGTAATAAATTCATTTAAAATTATGGCTATATTTCAACAATACTTATCAGCTTTTCTGAGACACTAGTAGTCAGTCAAGCAAAATTCGCATACCTACCAATTATAATCTATTTTTACTATTTATTTACTTACTTATTTATTCACCCCCTTCTCCCCTCCTTATATCTCGGAGTAAGACAATTTTTCTGTATATAACTAAAACAGTTATATTCAGCCTTGCTATTGAGCACGTCAGACTGTAGAGTTGACATTGTTATTGTGTGTCGTTCGAATAGTGCTCACTTCGCGCTTATCAACAAAGTGTGCGTTGGAAAAATTTCGTACGTGACAACAAAGTTCAAAGACCTGTGGTCACTGTAAGGGTAATAAATTCACTAAATTTATAGACATGTTTCATCAAAACTTATCAGCTTTTCTGACATACGTTTAGTCAGTTTGAGATTTATTTATATTTAATTTTTTGATCTTTTAACTTACCTTGCCGACTTGTCATCAATACTGTCCGATGACATGATTACCATGTAGGAACACCCTACTTCTCGCTATTCCGTAGCATTCCTCAAATTAATATATTATATGTAAATCCTTCCAGGTGAATCCTATTCAATTGTAGAATACTCCAATACTTATGAGACATTGACGGACTTTAAAAAAACATGTGATTGTGATCTAAATTTTAATCATTATTAAAACACAGACGGTATGTGATGTTTTAAATACTAATTTATTGTATTAATTATAAATATATATATATATATATATATTAAATCAATTTTGTAGAAAAACATTGTTTTTGCACTACCGGGATTCAAACCTGGATCTCTATTCCCAATCCGGTTTCCAAATTAGTATTTAAAACATCATAGACCGTCTGTCCTGAATAATTACAACTTCACAATAAGAATGTGTTCTCTTTAATAATATAAGTTGTATCAACGTGTCCAAAATTTAATAAAAATGAATTGATAATTCTGGCGTCTGCAGTCGGTTTACTCAAAGGTATTTGAGATTCCGTAAAAACAATGTAGATGGCTTTCAAATAATGGAACGACAGATGTATTCATTTGAAAAAGTGTAATATATGGGTTCGAAAATTTGTTATGAAAAATACTGGCGCTATAACACAATTGGTAGTGTATTTCTCGGGATTGGAAATAGAGATTCAGGTTCGAATCCCGGCAGCGCAACAACACTATTTTTCGACAAAATTGATTTTATATGTATAATTAATACATTAAATTTTAATCTGTTCTTTAGTACATAGATAGAACGCCAGGGTAACGCCACCGGTTAGACAGTGGTTGATATGAAAATGTGGGTTCGGCTGGAGTTGGGAAACGGAGTCCTGCGCACTTACCTTCAGTTGAGTTGACGACCTTTCTTTCACCTGTGGAAAATTTATTTCAGTGTTGTGTAATTCGAACAAGATTGTTTAATAAGCAATAAATATCAAGTAATCGATCTTTTCATTCTGGTATCTGTACACAAATCATAACAAGGATATGGAACAATAATAAACCCAACATTTATTTATTTATTTACATTTGCATTTACATTCTTACATATTATACATTATAAACAATTCTTAAAGTATATAAAAAAGGTGAACAATCTTCATAATGTAAGAGATGTTCACTGTCTCCTTAACTAGACCGAAGTCTGTACTAAAGGAGACAGGTTCATCCGTTATCTGTCATATAAATATGAAATCTAAATCAAAAATACCCATGATTGAAACACTATGCAAAAGGAAAAATGAATATAAAGAAATTACGTTCTGTTCATGTGATCATTTCCATGAATCTTTGCTCAGTTTCCTTTCTGCCAACACCCAATAACCAGCTCCTGAGATGGTGTTTGAGATTGTCCATCAAGAATTGTTTCATACTGCTCGGCTAAATGTTATAGGCTTTGGGGGACAGAAACATATGGAAGGATTGACCAAAGCCTGTTTTCATTTTAGGCTTCACAGTGATCCTATTCTTTTTTGCTCTCGTATCATAACTATGAGATGGATGTTGATGAAGCCTCTCTGATATGATGCAAGACCGTAATCACCGTAAGATTGATCCCGTCTTCATGGTGGTGAACGTCGTTCTCTCTTCATATAACAATTATGTTAAAATGGTGGTCATGTAACCACGAAATCCGTGCACTGTAACTACTGCATACACTTGATCCTCCATCGTATGGGATCGTGGACGTCACGCTGAATGTGCCGAAGATTGCTACATCCCAAATGGAGACTGTCTTCCGTCGCACACCCCAGCTATCCGTGATGCTAACTCCAGATTTAGAACCGGTTGTTCTTTTGGCTCGACTGGTTGTCTTTTTGGAGGTCGAGGAGAGAAATTGTATTGTGTGATTCTTCGTATCAAATCTCTAACCGTGAATTTGTTATGGTGAACGTGACACTCGTCAAGTTTTTTGTGCTGTCATTGACTACATAGGCGTGAACTTCCGGAACTGCAACGTGACGGCGTCACCAACCAAGTGAGTCAAGCTGTCCTTTGGTTCTGTGAGTCCATTCTGATCCGCTATCGAAGGTACCCATCCTCTTATCATCCTCTCCCTCATCCAATTTCCTACTTCCTATATAACCCTTTCTTCCGATTCCATTCATCTACCAACCACATTTTTTTAGGCGACCGGCGACTGCCGGGGCCTGAAAAAGGAAATTGTCATTTCCTTTTATGCATTCGATCGTGTACAAATGAATTTGCGACCGCGGCCACGAACGCGCCGCCCCGCGCGTCTCCCCGAACTCAAGTCGCTGTTAACCGAGCGGTCCAGCGCGTCAGTGCCGATCGAACTACTTATCAGCGATTCAATGTTTACCTCATATAAACGTGGCGAGTTCTAACATAACAATATATATTTGTTTTAAGTTTTGATTATAAAAAAAATAGTTAAATACGGGAGCCAGCGGCAAAAATATTTGTTAAAATTGTGGGTGATTTTTTTCAATATTTTCTCATCTAAATTATAAACACCCTGTATATAAGTACTAATTTCCAGTCGAGCATGCTTTTGTTGTGAATTGTGTGAATCTTCAAGACTGACCGGCATACTTCCCAAACTTTTATGAAATTATCGCATGTCTGCTTTCAATATTATAGTTTTACAGAATAAATAAAACTACATAATAATATTAAAACCGCAAACCATTATTAAATTACATGGCCATTGATGAATTCTACAATTTCACAACAATTTTGCATTAATTCGAATCATAATTAAATAATCGCAGTTTGAATAACCGTACTAGTTCTTCATACAAATTGACTCGACAATAATTGACGCTCCTCCCATTCATGTACTCTTGATGAGAATTTTCTCTCCATTTCTCTCAAGACACTCTTGCACTCGGACTCTTTTTTTATGAAGTAGCGAGAGCAAAGCGTCGGTTCAATGGCAGCAACAGATATTTTCTTGTAGGGCTTGAATTGTTCGAGGATTGTCACTGTAAACTCTCGACTTAAGGTATCCCCACAAAAAAAAGTTCCACGGTGTGTATATCTCCATACTTGCTGATTAATTTATTGGGAAATGTTCCCCTCAGCTTCTCCATTGAAACTCTAGCTTTGTGTGAAGTGGCCCCTAGTTGGTGAAATTGTGTTCAGTTGTTACAGTTGCGGTACCAAAAACTCGTCGATCATTCGGCAATATACGTCAGTAGTGACTGTCTCTCGCTGGTTAAAAAATAAGGACCAATTATTCCTTGGGCAGAAATTGCACACCACATTGTCGTTTTTGGACAATGCAAACGTTTTTGATGGCTTTCCCTTGGGTTGTCGGTTGTTCTATTTATTAACATAGCTATCGATATAAAAATGTGCTTCGTCAGTAAACAATATGTTTCCAAGCGATCGTGCTGTTCCAAAACGTTCCAGCATCGTTATCAATAAGGTTTCACTTAAAGAATAGTCACTTTTTTTGAGTAACTGCACGATTTGCAGTTTGTATGGGTGAAACTGTAGTTTATTTTTCAAAATAACGAGCACTGTTGATTTTTTTATTCCAGTACAGTCTGAAATCTGTCTTTTCGATTTACGCGGATTGTGCATAATTTCATCGAACTTGAGCCACATATTCTGGCGTCGCTGCTGACGTTGATAGTCCCGGAGGAGTTTGGTTAACCATTGTCCCTTCTTGTCTGAACTTGTGAACCCAACAGCAGATAAGTTGTGTGCTCGGCCCATCATCTACTCGCCGAATATTAAAGTGAGTATAAAAAGCGCAAACACACACGAACCAATGAATCACCGCACTTTAAATATTGTCAACCGCGAACGCGCGGTGCGCTCCCGACCAGTGACTCATTACGACTGGCAAATCAGCAAATGTATTCCTCCGTATTTCGGTAAAGCAACATCCGCCTACTCGTTACCCAAGTATTGAATTCTGTGTAATAGAGAATTAAACTGAGCAACCGTCTCAGTATTGTTACAGTAATAAGGTAAATGATTATAGTATTTCTGGCAGATACATGAAAGTTGATTAACCGCAATACATCAGGGCGTCAATTTTATGATATAAACTATTAATAATTACTTATTTTATCAACAATAAACTATTTTTATCTTAAATTTTCCCGCTTTTATTCCGAACGCAAAATAATAAAGGAGAGAAAACACAGCCTCCGCGCAATTACCATCACTCCGGAGCCGCACCACTCTGTCACTTAAATGGAGCCTTAAATTAAAGACTCGGCAACTGTCATTACTCCGCCTTGACTTGCAAAGGGTTAGACAGAAAGTTTTACGGTAGACCGTAAACTCGAGCCACTTTCTTTTGATACCCACTTAACCTGTCAAAACGGGGGCTGAAAATAAATTACACTCCTTTTTTACACTTCGAATATATTTCATCAATATTATTATCATTGTTTTGGCTATAAGTGAATCAGTCATAGTATATGTTTACGCACTTTCTTATTCCTTCGACTGGCATCCCTAGTTTTCTTGTTGTTGGTATGATTCATTTATATAGTGTGAATGTCGCCGCTTTCGGTGACCGAAAGATCACTGCCAAACCAAGGTCGGAGGTCAATTGCGGTTGGCACATCGTGATTGGACGTCATTTCGGTCAGTCGAAATAATACCCGGAGATTGGCGCACAAGAAAAACGATACATCGTGGTTATTGGTGATTTTTAATATATGATAATATTATCAATAGGAAACCCGGGAATAACAAACTGTCAAAGAAATTCACGGGAACAGTATACTATGCAATTTTCATTAATTCTTAAAGTCGTTGTCTTACGACTGAGCTTTGCGATATTCGTGGAGTCGCTTTGAATCGTTTTGAAGGTGTTCGTCCCGCAGTATTACCCGTAGCAGTCTTCGTTCTGTCGGACTAGCGGGAATGATCTATCTATCTTTCCCTCTGAATCCTTCTGATACATCTCCAGGCTGTCATTTATTTTAGCAAGGTGTCTAAACTATTGAAAAATACGTCTGTGGTGAGCACAGTTTCGAGCAACTGTCAGAACGGGGTCAAGTCATCTCATACGTCAGTGATAGGTAACCTTGGACCGTTCTACGAGGCATTTTTTTAATGCCAAAAGGCCACTGTGTCCCACCGTCATGCTGCAGGAGGAACAGTGCAGCGATACATGGCTGCAAGAAATATGTAACCTCACTGTCCTCCAGCAAAAGATCTCTTTATTAATCAAAGAAAGAGGAGGAATGGAAGGTCACATCGAGGAACTTCTTTATGAATTATTTTTCAGACAAAGCTTCAAAGGTAACCAACTTTCTAGACCAGCCCAACATCGACTATATTTTCATATTTCTAACTTCAATCTTGTGCAATACATACATTTGTAACCATTGTAAATATTACTGTAAGTACCTCTTTGATTTATGTGTAGTGTGTACCTATCCGTGTGGAATCTCTGATTTCAATCTGTAATAGGTTATGGGTAACAAGAGAACGCGTGGCTTATGACGTATTATCGAACTGATGAAATCTAATGAAACGCTGCAGATTCTGAAATAAGTCTAAAAGCCTCATCATTTCAGGGGGACTTGGTGCAAGTGAAGAACCTGCCTATTGTTGGGACCTTTGAACTAAAGAGCAAGGCAATGGATTGCTTAATCCTCACCCACGGACTGAGACACGAGAATCTCAATCCGTTCATTGGTTAGTTTATCATTTATACTGATAACATCTTGCATTATTCATTTATTATTATTAATCTTCCAAATCTCCCATAACCCTTCTGTCCCAGGCTGTCTTACGGATCCAACAAGACCGGCGCTGGTGCACGAACACTGCAGTCGTGGCTCATTGGAGGATGTCCTGATGATGGACGAAATCAAATTGGACTGGAGTTTCAGGCTTAGTCTTTTGACAGACCTCGTCAGAGTAAGTAAATAAATTCTGATACTATCACTAATATATAATTTTAAATACAAATTAAATGCATTAATTAGAAAGATATACATATTAAAATCAATTTTGATTGACGACAAGTTTTAGAACTTTATATATGTTTGGAACATATAATTCACTGCGCATTCCCCCCCATTTCTTTCCCTTCCCGGCACGCCGCCAGTCGATTTGAGACCTTGAACCGGTGCGGTTGCAATATTATACAATTGAAACTTCGCGTCTATACAGTGTCGTCTAAAGGAACCTAAGACGAAATAGTGATTAAACTTACAGTCCATATTTTAGAGATCCAGCAGAATCTGGATTATGATGAATGCCAAACTCCTTCCGTAGCTGATTTAGTCCAGCGTCTATGCTTATACGCAACAATATAAACATAATTACAACTTCACAATAAGAATGTGTTGTTCTTAATAAATTGTAATTGATTATTCTGTGGCGGGAGCCACCTCTCCAACACCAATAATCTTTAAATTCATCTGGAAGCCTGCAGAACTACTTTGCGAGGCTCCGCGTGTTTATTTCTCTCTCAGTTTAAACCGCCCGTTACACATCATAACTATTTGAATGTAACTTATATGAATCCTTGTTTGTGACTTTAAAACATGTATTATTAGGTTGATGTATAAAACCATACACATATACGCCACATGATGCTGTACCATTTCATACCAAATCATTTCGCCATCTCAATGATCTTGATACGGCGTCGGGCTTTTCTCACTGCCCGATCATCGTATCTCAATGCAACGTTGGTCACTGAGAAGGAGGCGGGGATGAAAATTAATAAGTCAATGATTGATTATATACAATATTTACAATTTTATTGAATCGGTTAGGCGAGGAGACATAAAATAATCCTAGGCTAAATTCTCAGTCTATCTTACGGTCTACTTAATTCTAATCTTAAATTAATCTTAATTCTACCTTAATTAAGTTCGGTCGGTCCGGGCTTCGGCGATCGACGTCTGTCGCGCGGATGGCGACCGACGACGCGGTCTGGGCGGGACCGTGGCTCCATGTCCGCTCTGCAACACATCCTTCTGGTGGGCGGTCTCGTACACCAGCTCCTCTGAACCGCTTTCCTCCACCTCTGCTCGAGTTATTCTAGAGTCTTCCTTTCACCTGTTGTTCCAAGTGTTTCCTTCACGCTGGCCGACCTCGAGCGCTGGTCGCCAGCCGTCCGATGGCTGACGGTGGAGCAGAATATTAACTCGAGAGTTTTAACTTTTCCATTCCCCAAGTGTCCAAGTTAACTGTCTGTGTTAGCTTTAACTGTCTTCAAGTAACCAACTGGCTAGTGCCTCATTGCAACTGTTCGAGTCTCACTGACCGAGTCTAACTTTCCAACTTTAACTGCGACTGCTAACTGCTTAACTCCATGTCTGTGACGAACTGTGACTGCTAACTGCAAGTGTTCGTGACTAACTGCAAGTGTTAACTGCAAGTGTTTAACTCCAAGTGTTCCTTTTACCGCCGCGTCCGGCCTTTTTAAACCCTCAGGGGCTTAGGGTGTGCGCGGATCGTAAGGACAGGTCGGTCGCACATGCTATACCATTAAAATTACCCTAGTCTATTGTTATTATACTAAAATCGGAAAATACTAAAACGTTGGAAGGTCTTGTCGGCATTCTGAGAATGCATCTAATTTGGCGGGCTTGCGAAAAATTCCGACCGGGTATTATCCTTGGAAAGGTACGTCCTCGACAATATACAATCAGGATTAGATGCATTTCTTGGGGTTGGACCGTCATAAAATGTCCCTTAATTCCCCTAAGAAAGCAAACACTTTCACCTAATCCTAATTGGTTATACGGCCCTGTTACCCATGCTGATAATTCCTTAAGGAATGCACCGCGTTAAGTGCTTTTTTTTTTCACAATATGGGGAAATTCTCGTCACTTTAATCGCCGGGCACATCAATCTTTTCGAATGAACGACTAGCGATAGGGCATGCCGAGAGTGGTTTGTTCGCTTTAAAGCTGGTGATACCAGTATACACAAGTCAGGTTAGGGTCGATCTTCGAATTTTGATGACCAGACCTTTCTGGCGGTTGTGAAAGAGGACGAAAGTTGTACCACTAGGACACTGAGAACTTCAACATCGATCAGTCCACGATTATGGTGACTACGCCCCCGAATGATAACTGTACATGATATGTTTTGAGTTTATTTTCGTTTTTGGTTATTGTTCCGAATTCGTAAACACGCTTTTGGCGAGTCTTTTCGAATCAGCCGCAACCGTTGTTATTGACCTCATCCAAATTCCCATCCATACATTTTTTCATGATCGTCTTTTCAGTGTGAGTTGTGACCTTGACGCCGGCAGACGTCAACCTAAGCGATATTTGATTGATCTTGTAGAGCTTTCAGCTACAGTGCACCAGTACTATATTTTGTGACATTGTATTTTGATCACGTATTATTTGTTTTGTTTGTACCGTGGGTGAAATTGTGATATCGCCGTCTTCGATTGGAAGCGGAGATCGGCTCATCCACGTGCCATTTTTGTGATCTCGGCGGCGACTGTAGGTCCTTTGACTAGAACCTTTATTCCCTCACCGACCTCACCCTGTTCTACGTTTCCCTACTTCCTTCCCTACCTTGCAGTGATTTCGATTTACGACAAGAATTGTCGAATTCCACAGGACGCGCGATCCGGTATTTGCGCAATTTAGTTATGTTAAAACATCATTTTAACCAAGGAATTCTAAAGTTTTTGTTGATCTAAATTTAAATATAAATAGTAGAAAAATAAAATACGTTGTCAAATACCTCAAGATTACTGTTCAGGTTATCATGTAAATAGATTTATTTGGTCATCATCAACCACGTCATTCCCTCATGATTAACTCTCTTGACTATGCTCTTCCACCTTTCTCGGTATTCTGCAGATCTTAGGGCTGTCATGACTCGATTATATCAGTTAGTGTCAATCAATTTTTAAGCGCGGTTTTTATTCCAGGGTATGAAGTATCTTCACTCTACTCCGCTGAAAGTACACGGAAACCTGACATCCAGAAACTGCGTCATTGATGCCAGATGGGTCCTCAAGGTTACGGACTATGGTCTACCAGCGTTTTACGAGGCTCAAGGAATACCAGCCCCAGCTAAGACTCCCAGAGGTAGGTTGATTGGGATCTGCAATTCTGGCAATTTCTCTCAGAGATTCATCTAAATTTAGACGACTTAATAACTAAAATTGATGCTTTTTCTTGTATAGATCTTCTGTGGACCGCCCCAGAGCTGTTGAGGCACTGCGGCTTGCGCAGGCGTGGAACCCAGCCAGGAGACGTCTACTCGTTCGGCATCATCATGCAGGAGGTGGTTGTGCGGGGAGAGCCTTTCTGCATGCTGGCCTTGTCTTCTGAAGGTACCAACTCATAAATCAAATACAAAAGTAGAATATAATAGTCTGAGGTATTTTGTGGCTATATAATATATATATATATATTGTTTGCAGAAATAATCGAGAAGGTCAAGAAGCCACCACCGCTGATCCGCCCTTCTGTCTCCAAAGGAGCTGCACCTCCGGAAGCTATCCATATCATGAGGCAGTGCTGGACGGAGCAGGCTGAGATGAGACCCGACTTCCCGCAGGTTCATGACCTATTCAGAAAACTCAACCATGGAAGGTAAGCTTTAAATGGAGCTGACTGTTCGAAATCTTATTTTAATACATATATCATCATCCTACTGCCAATATGCAGTGCCGGCCCTAGCCTCTGTGGCGTCCTCGGGCGAAATTTATCTGGGCGCCCCCATCCCTGATTTAAAAAAAACAGAGGATCTTTTAAACCATTCTCTCAAATTCCGCAGCCACAACGCTCTTGCTACTTACAACTACCAGACCCTCTTTTTCGCTATTCAATCTTGCGCTGATGATAAGGTGGAGAGGATTGTGTTATACATATCTTTATAGTTTCGCTTCACATGGGCAAAATACTCCAGTTCTCGTATCTTCATTGATTTCTTACTTCATTTTCCAGTTATTATTAGTATTACAACTGAGGTGAGATTTTGGGTGAGTCTTTTTAACGGCAGGCCATAAGCTATTATTATTGTGATACTGGAGAATTAGCTACTATTCTCCAGGGCAACTCTACAGCGAAGACGTTTGTGATGATATTTGAAGAAGCAGATGGATCTTCTGGATCTATTCTGGATATCTTGTTTTTCTTATATAAAGTATTTTTTTATACGTAGCTGTTTCTCCTTTTTTCGTTATTAATTTCGGCTTGTCCGGCACCCCGGCTCCTCGGGCCGGCCCTGCCAATATACATCATTATCTGATTCGGTAATCGTCGACGCGATGTAATAGAGTTGCACAGCATCCTTTAAAACACCCTAGGACCATCTTGTATGAATTTTATATTTGTAATACAGACGCTATTCATTTTATAGAACTCCATTGCTAATCAACACAATAAATCAAACAGGATTTTTTTGGTTCTATATTTAATATTTTCAAACAATTGGCCTAGGTATAAAACCAAAAAATCGTGTTTGATTTATTGTGTTGATTATTGTCAGTTTACTCGTTACTGTGTTATTTTTTTGTGTGTCTTCGATCTATTTAACTAACGTTTAACTTAACTTATTATTTTATTAACTTAGTATAAACCATTAAATCAGCAGTAACATATTTACAAATAAATATTCTATATCACATATGGCATTCATTATCCAACCTAGCCCCACATTAGGCAAAAAAGTGTCATGACGTTGTAGTAATAAAATAGATTTATTGAATATTTCTACGAAGGGAAGCTGAGTCACAATTCTACTTGGAGAAAAGGGCTTTTAGTTTATTTTATATTGAAGATATAAACCAATTAAATTAATAAAAGAAACATTTTTAAGGTAATCGTCAACAGACATTATTTTAAATACAAGTATTTTCTGAAGCCTTACAATAATTTGACTATAGCGATTATGTACAATACGGTTGTGTTCATTAACGAATGATACTCTATTAATATACACTGTTTGAATATTAAATTGTAACTTAAAATTTGTTACTAGCGAAGGTGGTGTCAAGAATATAACCAGAGAAAAAGTGATGTTTCTCGGACTGGTTGCGTCGCGATGTATTATCTTTTGAAGTCTTATCGATACTCGGCGGCGTGTAATGGCTGTAAAATCTTCAAGGCCTCCACATAATAAAGAAACATGCTATTTTAAAGTTATAATTGGCACAGAATTGTACAAACAATGACTCAATGCATTTCTTGCAGGAAGGTGAACTTCGTTGACACCATGTTCCAGATGTTAGAAAAGTACAGCAATAATCTGGAGGAGCTGATTAGGGAGCGAACGGAGCAGTTAGACATGGAGAAGAAGAAGACGGAACAACTTCTTAACAGGATGCTGCCAAGGTAAGACGATATACTCTTTTATATACTCGATCCATGTTTCTGTTAATTGGAACATAGCTTCTTCATTATTGTATACTATTACAAATCAAGAATATGTAGAAGTCATATAATGAATCACAGAATATTCAAACTAAGAGAAGAGTAGACGTAATATTAAAGAGAATATAAATCTGATCTTAGGTGTTTAAAAGAATATGAATTCTTTGATTGAGACCTATGGGTGGTGTTTCAGTCTGTGGGGTGTGAAGGTTAGTGCTTTTTCTATTAGCGCCAATCGCTGTCAGTTGCTCGTCGGAAATGGAACATTACCAGGTGGCGCTCCGGGTAGTTAATTATCTCGATCGTTCGAGATAATTCTCGATGACCGGTTATAGCGTATACGACACAACATTAGAGATCAACCCATCATTAGCGAAGAATCACAGCAACCAGACGTGGTGATCTTTCTTTCTGTACATATTGGTATATTATCAATAGAAAGTCCAGGGACAACAATAAGCTATCGAAGGAAATCACGAGAATATTAACATAATGAGTGTTTATAAGATGTGGGGAAACGGCATGTAGGAATTTGGTGTAGGGACAGAAGAATAAGGGTTCAAGAATCAACCAGGAAGCACGACTTACCTGGGTTGAAAGTACGTAAGTAAGATTGACACAGAAATAATACTATTCATTTCGCTCCGATTCCGTGTTTCAAAATAGAACACTGGATTAAAACTGAAGTTCTCCTTTGTAAATGATGGTATAAAGTAATAAATATTAGGAACTGTCCTCTTCAAAACTGTGCACAATTACCGTAAAGGAAATAAAATGCGCACGTGTGAAGTATGAAGGATCGTTCAAAGCATCATTCACAAAAATATTGCGTTGAACATATAAGAACATCTGGAAGTTTTATATATATATCACTTCAGCATTTTTAAGCATTTTTAGACTATGGACACAAAAAAACCATTAGGTCACTTTTATTATGCAATAGAAAAAAACCTTTTTTACTAGAAATTTCAAAAGGCAACAAAGTCTTACGTTTCAGAATACCATTGTTTTCTCTTAATTTAACAGGCCCGAGCCCCCTCCTGGAATAAACCACCCTCAAGAACTTATTTTATTCCTAGTTTATTCAAGTCTTCTTGTGTATTTTGTCTTTCCAATAAAACTTAGTATACCTTTTCCGCTCTGGTCAACTAATCACTTAGGGATTTCTCCGACGTGGGAATAGATTACATTTCAACGCGAAACTGTCAACAAGCTTTTTTGTGGATCGTGTGTAAAAATCCGGACCACGAAAAAAGCGGTTTTTTTCAGCATCCGTGAAGTGCAGTGATATCTCCGTTCTTCACTACAAAAGTGCGAGTCAAGTAGAGGTGAAAAATGTCGTCCAACCCAGGACTTAGATCAAGGTAGGCCAGATCTATCTGTCATTATTTCCTTTCTGAATCGTCAACTAAAATATACTTTTAATCGACACAGTCCGCGGTATCTATCCCCTAACATGCATTCTACTATATTTTACCAATAATTCGTTTTTAGTGTTGTCGTTGTGACCAAAACGTTGTGTGTTGTTGACGCAAGTCGAGTACTTATTCCCTGTGCATTTTGTCCTTACAATGTATACCTTAATATATACCTGTCACGCTCTGGCCAACTAATTGCTCTGTGATTTCGCCGACAGGGGGACAGATTGCTTTCTGACACCGAACTGTCAAGATCTGTATTTTTTTTTAATGTCCGAAAGTAGCGCCAGTAGACTACGAAGAGGTGGTGTTCTAAACAGCTCCAAAAGTGCAGTAATATCTCGGTTAAAATATCTAATTTAGGATCGAGATCAAGACAGGCCAGATCCATTTGCCAATATTCCTCTCTTGAATTCATTCGGACTGCGTCAGCTAATTATTATTGTAATCGATACAGTCCACGGGATCTTATCCCAACAATTATAATTTAAATCCTACTGGATTAGTGAGCCTGCTTGACTACGGTATTCCGACATATCATCGATCCTAATTCGTTCGTTTACCCTCTGGTCCATGTTTCGACTCTGTGAAGAAAGATGAGAAAGATCTTCGTACTGGTATGCCTCAGTAGTAACTTTGCAATTTAGTCATTGCCTCCTTTGTCATGCAAATACTTATTTTTGTTTCCTTTTTGCACACTTTTTAATTATTTATATATGAAGCTAGGTATATAAATTTTTGAACCGCTTTCACGTCTGGCAGAACCTTTATCCTCGTAACTGTATTTATTCTGTCACCATAACCTTCGTCTAACTTTTATTGATCAACTTGCTTTACGGCTTTCGTATTTTACTCTAGCAAGGAAGTGCTTCGTTTTTATATCAGAGACAGAAATGGTCATCTTATGACAGATTTTCTCGCCTTCGTTGATTTTACCATTTTCCCTGACATCTACAGCTTTGCGCTTTATATATTTCCTATAAATATTGAAGCAAGTAAATAATTTATTTGTATTTGAGCATAAAAAACGAAAGCAACGTAAGTAGAAAAATACATGGTGCATATTATTTTTATTTGTTGAAAAATATAAATGGAAACATAAAATATGGAACGTCGCTGATCAACACAATAAATTTTAAACTATCAAAATTCGTAGACAAAAAATAATTGTGTATTGTAAAGGAGACGTAAATCCCGCGCCGATAGGATTACGACGATTTCGATCGTAAATTGGAATTGCCGCAGGGGGGGTAAAGGAAGGAAATAAAGGAACCTGGATATAAGGGAAAAGGGTCGATGATGGGATAGGGGTTACAGTCGATCCAGTGATCTTGGGGAACTGTAATTCGGAAGAACTGCTCGCCTTACCATGTGTATGACGCTTTCGTCACCCAAACAGCGATTGAAGACGGCGATATCACAACTTCACCCTCGGCACACAAAAAACAACAAACACTACGTGATCACCAAACACAAGATCACAACATACAGTGCTGGTTCACTGAAGCTGACAAATTCACACGGCGAGTGCTGTCGCGATCGAATAAATATCGGTCACGTTGATGTCTGCTGACGTCAAGGTCACATTTTACACTGACAAGACGAGCATTAAGATAAGGTTGTGGGTGTGAATTTGGACGTGGAAAGGTGTCAATAACATGGGTCGCGGCCGATTCGCAAGATGCGCCAAAAATGTGTTTTACGAATCCGAAACAGATAATATGATTATACAAACTGTTAATTTCTTATTATCTAATTCCTCATGTCAAATGAATCACTAAATAAATAAAAATTTGCTGCATTTGCTTACTGATCTGTCTAATTTAATACGTATAGGTAATACATATACTTATCAAAAAGGAGGAGACTAAATCAAGAATACCCCAAAAAAATCGTATACTTTTAAGCGAACATAAATAACTGTAGATAGAACGCGTAGTTAGTTTACTTCACCAGCTCGAGCAACCGATCACGGAACACCGTGTGAAATATGATAATACTTTGAAAGTACAAATCACCCTCGACAACACCCATTCGCCGGGGCAATACAATCGAGCAATAATTTAGAAGTAATTAATTCGAAACGGCATTATTTCACAACATCGCGTTTTCGAGTATAAAAGCTTGTCTCGGGGTGGTAATTGTGGCAATTCCAAAAGGGCCATTAATCTCCTGGAGGCTGCGGAAGATATTCCTAAATCCGCAGCCGGGTAACAAATTGATCAATTAATGCGGACATTATGAGGATTGAGGCGAGAGAAATCGTCGTGGATTTGAGATTATGACGTGTTTTATTGTGAATTTTATCTTTTGTGTCGGGAGTACACTTTCAAATTCTTAATTATGTCGTTTTGGTGGTAAAAATGAAATCATTATGGACGTTATGCACTCCAGCTTCGATTCCACTCAAAAAAACAACGCCTGTATATTAATTAACAAAATTCAAAGCTTTTTAGAGTATTATAAAGTTAGTTAACTACGTTGTTTTTCTTTATTATATAGCACAATTAGCAAACACATTTTTATTACATTTCATCATTTAGTGATCATTCCAGTATCATCGTATCAAAGCCATACCTGTGCAATATTCATCCGGAGGTTCTTTTTCATATTGATTCCAGAAGGCAGCTCTCTGAAATCAATATGAAGTCGTGCACACCCAAAAGAGGAGGGTAAACGTCACATTTATGTGTTGAAGTCGTAAAACTCACCCTGTTCAGATCAAAAGAGGGTGCGAGGAAGAGCCAGTAGAATTCTACCGCTTTTCCTGGTAAATTTCTATCCTAGCAGCCTCTAGCTGGAGACATACACCCTAATAAATCTCTAAAAAATCCTGATTTATTTAATTTCTTAATAGATTATCGTTCCGGGGGTTAACACAAAATATATTTTAAGTAAATTGCAAATGTTGAAATATATTAATTACATGCGGTGGAACGGAGTGAGTCACATAAGCTGCTGACAGTTCCGAAGCCGGAGAAGAAGTGAAGAGCGAATCTGGTGAGCACTCATTGTCATTGTTGACATAAGTCAAGACTCTCTGTGCATTCCGTCTATCTAATAAACTTTAATATAATTACTTAGGGATTCCGCCGACGTGGGAACAGATTGCATTTCGACGCCGAGCTGTCAACAGGCTTTTTTTGTGGAACAAAAGTATCGCCCTGCGTAAAAATCCGAACCACGAAAAAAATCGGTTTTGTACACCATCCGGAAGTGCAGTGAGATCTCCGTTCTTCCAACCGTCGTCCAACCCAAGACTTAGATCAAGGTAGACCAGATCCGTCTGCCATTATTTCTTTTCTGGATCCAATTTAATAATAATCCAACTAAACCATAATTTTAATTGATACAGTCCACGGCATCTTATCCCAATAGTAAACAAATAAGTTTTTGTCAGAAATTTTAAAATCTTTGGTAGTATTATAATTGTAATTGCTGTTTTAAGTTATGTAAAATAATAACAGTAATATTTTTTATTAGTCTAATCGGTTTTCAGAAAAAGCTACGCTCAGATGTCTGAGTCTTCGTCTGAAGACGGCGAAACAAAGTAATGACGTTTTAAACAGACTGCACAAATGAGTACATTGAAAAGTGTTTGTGGTATTTAATGAAAAATAATTCAGTTCAAAAAAAGAAATCCTGAGAGGTTTTAAACACAGGTATATTAGAATTACGAATCAATTTAAAAAAAAAAAAAATTCAATTCTAAAAGAAAAACACTTAACTCTTGTTTTTAAATAGCTATTGAGATGTTTTATTTCCTTGAAACATTTCAAATTGAATACGCCATTTCTATATGTTCATGTACTGTATTTGAATCTCTCTGACGTCACAACCAGTCAATTTCTTTGACCAGCCATTCGCCGGCCGGACCCCGATACGAACGGCCACAAAGCAGCAAACACTTCGATAATGTTTCTTTTGTTCTCAGTTCTGCAGTGGCGTGCAGTGGGCACGGAATACGTGTCACATTAATACTCTTCCTATTTTCAAACTAAGCTAAATGCTTGTACTTTGAAAATAGAACTAACTTGCTGGTATCCCGGAACGAGGCGCGAACCCCCGGCAAATAGATTACTAGCCCTGCGTCTTAACCACTACAACAACAAGCAAAGTACGAGTGGTTGTATTGCCTCTAGAAGTTGTATTCGTATAAAATAAAAACTAGCAGGAGCAAGTTTTTATGAAAATAATTAAAATTATTTATAAAAAAATGAATTAAATATATTAATTAGAAAGATATACATATAAAATCAATTTTATCGAAAAATATTGTTGTTGTTTCGAACCTGAATCTATTTTCAAACCGGGGAAGGTGCATTATCCAACTATACTACAGCGACGATATTTTTAGCGACAAATTTTCGAACCTATATGTTACCTTTTTGATATTAATTCATTTAATCGTTCCATTATTTGAAAGAGCCATCTATCTTATTTTTACGGAATCTTAAATACCTTTGAGTAATCTGATAGCAGATGCCAGAATTAATATATTAAATAATATATTTAATTCATATATTTAAAATATCACAGGCCTACATTCTGAATAATTACAACTTCACAATAATAATGTGTTCTCTTAATAAACTTATTTATATTAAAGAGCTGATAATATAATGTAATCTAAAATAATACCATATTTAAAGTTTATTGGAAGATAGTTCCAATTAATTCAAGTTCACTATTTATTACATAGTAAAGAATGAAGAAACAAGGAAATAATGTATAGCTGATCTAAATAGAGTGAGTAAGACTAAGAAATGATCACTAAGATGGTTTGGTCATATGGAGCGGATAAATGAGGGGAGAATGGTAAGGAAGATATATGACGCAAGTGTTGATGACATTAGAAATAGAGAACGTCCGCAGAAGACTTGGTATGAAAGTCTTTATAATCGGCGAGCTTGTATGAGAAGATGTATGAATTTGGATGAGGCGAAAATTGTATGTCATGACAGAAGAGTGTGGCGCTCTATCCTCTCTGCCTATCCTCGTGGAGAAAAGTAAGTTAGTTAATTCAAGTCCGCTTCAAATACACACTTGTAGGATTTTGCAACACGTCTGTTTGAGCGAAGACGTGTATTCGTAACAACGCGCGGCGCGAGTATTACATGTGGTTTGTATACGTTTGGGTCAGAATTTACATGCGCAGCTTTATTTGCGCATGGACTTATATACTTAATACATAATGGTCAAACTCGGTTATATCGAGCACGGTTATATAATAAGGAAATTCTTATTATTATTTTGATTCAGACCTGTTTTCATCCAACTTTTCACTGTTATAATGAGCCCACTTCATTGATATAATGTACAAAAATACACTACACGGTCTAAAAACTCTAATTCTTGAGAAGTCATAAAATCGAAAGTACCGTCTGCTGACAAGGTTCTTTATTGTTTACGATTTCTTTCAGGTTTGTGAATTTTTAGAAAAAAAACAATGGGTGTTTATTTTGCGTACGTAGTAAGCAGTAGTGTAGTAAGTTTTAAACTTTAAAATAGAGCAGTATTTTGAATTTTGTTAAGTAATGTAATAATTTACTTTAAAATGTTTTTGTTCATACATTTAGAGATTATTGATTTTTCATATGTATTTGACTCGCTTTTAATTTTATTGGATATTAAATATATTTTGTAATAACCAGGAACGATTATAATGAGCAAATTTAGCTGCTCCCTTCGTACGCGTAAATCAAATAAATATTATTAAGGAAAACACATTCTTATTGTGAAGTTGTAATTATTCAGAACATAGGTCTGTGATATTTTAAATACTAAATTAATGTATTAATTATAAATATATACATATAAAATCAATTACGCAAAAACAATATTTTTCGACAAAATTGATTTTATATGTATATATTTATAATTAATACATTAATTTAGTATTCAAATAAATATAATTTTGATTTATTTTGCAGAAATTATAGTTGTGCACAGGTTTTTTGATTATATGGGGCGCACGCCCCTGCAGTTCAGCTATGCCTCGGTGACGTAAACGTAGAGTTCTGGTACGATTGTAACAACGCGAAAGGCTTACAAAACTCTAACTGGGTCAGGATCGAGTGTACGTATCGGAGTTCCTGCCTTTGTTCATCAAACAATACCTTCATACCTGTAATAGTCACAATACGGAATCGCGTTATTCTGTTCTCGTATTACGTTATGAAAATCTATGGTGCTTGCAATTCATTTCACAATACATATTACATAAATAAAAATTATTTTCTGTATTAACAAAATCATTTTTAATATTGTATATACATGACGACTGGTCAGATGCTATGTCTTCTAGATATTATTATATATATATAATATATTTAATTTATTTATTTACTTATATATATTTTGACATCCATATTTTTGTACTAACAGAGGTGGATACATAATAAACATACATGATAGATAGTTTATTGTGTGGGATGGAGTAGACTTCACCTCTGATATATACAGCGTTGTCCTGGCTACTTTGCTAGACTAAAGTCTGTGTTAAAGTAGCCAGTTTTTTTTTTCGTGCTGTTGTGGTGTTATTTGGAATAAAAAGAGAATTCAAATATGAATAAAAAAGTAAAAATAAAATAAAAATATATGGAGTGGGAGTGTTGTAGGACTTGTGAAATATTAGTGAAAGAATTGTATAAATTATATTAAATTGTTGGATATCCATGCTTCTGATTCATCTCTACCTGATTGAATCATATATTGGGTCCTTATTTGTGTAATCTTATAGGAATTGTACGATTTCCAGTTGGTACTGAGTGTGTTGTATAGTTTCGGAGCTAGGAACATGTAGAATCTTACCGAAGAAATGAATAGGGGACTTGAAGAATTTGAGATGTATATCTACAGAAGAATCATACAGGGTGAATAACTTGAATAATGAAACACATTTTTTTAATTTGGTTCTTGTTTATCAATTATTTAGTTTATAACAATTATGTATGGAATATGACGTATATAAATGTGAAGTAAATATTTCCCCGTTTTCGCAAAAAAATTTACTTTAGTAACTTTTTTTACTATAGTATAAGTTACTATTGATCGATCTAACCTAACCTAACCTACCCATATTTTTCATGACATTTTTTCAGCAATTTCATTTCGAATATTGTCCTATAACAACGGAATTGTTGTCGACTTATTGGCGTAGACCTTTCCTTTCAAATACCCCAACAGAAAATAGGATAGTTGATATCACAACTTTTTGACAGTATGCGGCTATAAGAAATTTCAAGCGTAGGTCGGGCTGCGTGTGAGGTGGCACCGTCCTGTTGAAACCGCACGTGTTGCAGACCCAATAGACCCAACTCGGCCACCAAGAAGTTTTCACAGCATTGACTCTTGCATCCTGAAAGAAATGTGGCCCAATTATTCCGCCACTGTATTAACTAAATGATTTATTTTTTGTAAGTCGAGTTTGTATTTGTTTTAATAATTTTAACAAGTTGTTGAGGCATTAAATACTCCGTAATACATTGTAATCAACTATTCTCTTAAACTACCAAATTCAAATTGACAAATGCCTGTCGAACTAAAATGGCTGGAACATAATATTCATCCAGCGAAAATGTCATAATTTTAATAGTGTTTTTTTGATGTTTAAAAGTTAGTAAACCACTGCATTAGATGATCCACGCCTATCGTTTTTAAAATTTGAAAAGTTTTATAATTTTCCTACGAGATTTTCTAGATTTTTTGTTCGATAAGTCTTCTGTTAGAAAATTTCCCAATTTTTCTAATTTATATCAGATTATAATCTTTCCAATGAGTTTGAGATACCCCCAGTTAATTAAAAGTGTAATGCTGTTTACCGAATTATTAGATATTCGACCCGCACTGTTTACAGGCCCTGGACTGGTATCCTTCGTTGAAACTTTTTTAATTTTGCGGAATATCCCCTCTGAAAATACATATAAATCACAGCGGTGGCCAAGGGCGCTGGTTTGCACAGGGTGCACGATAAAATTTATAAAAAAATTCACATACATTCCAAATAAAACTTTTTTAACATTTTAGTAATAAGATTTTCATCATTTTGGATTAAATTAAATATTTTGAACCGTATCTAATACTAACAAACTACGGATTGCGGCTTTTACTCCCACGAGATTCTTTAGAGACTACTCTCAGCTTTCGTAGTCGCAGAGATTAACCATCTTCCCGCTACACTTCATGCTTGATGTACGTCAAATGTCGTAAGGTGAATTTGAATATCCCCGACAGAACGGAATTAGTGTTTGTAATTTAATGCCGCCTATTTGTCTAAATTTCAGAATAAATAATTGTAGGTATCTGTATATTTATGGTTCTAGGTGACGTGTGTGCACTGTGATACAACACATTCCATTTATGGTAATTAAATATATTTTCTGCATTAAAAAAAAACTCGGCCGTGACTGCGCAGCGGTCAACTTTGTCCTTGAAGCGGCCACTACGCTACCCAACAAAAGCAAAAATTGTTTTAGAACCTAAAATTGAAGAATTTTGGATTACACAACGCAACAGGGGGCTCCAAACTTCACGTTCACTGGCAAAATAAATAGGCTATTTACTTTTTTAACGTGGCGTAATGCTTTCGATTTCGTTCAGGTTGGTGCACTTATCCTACTGCCTACCCCTATACCTACCCTGGAATAAGGGTAGCACGAAAAAGGTTGTTCACATGTTCAGAATGCACTCCAGCCAGCTTTGTTCTCTTAAAATATCTATTTAATATTTTTTATGTTAAATAAAAGTAGATATGCTGTGGAAGATGGTTATGTTAGAGTGTATTTAGTGGATTTGGACACCACTCGTCCAGGAATGCAGACCTAATTAGTAATGGGATGAATCTTGTTTTATATAAGGAAGTTAATCAGGTATGGGTGACACGTTGGAGCTCCTTAGGTAGGTGGGTATCTCCATCTACGCCCCTACCTCTCACTCTCCACACCTCGTGTTTTGCAACTCCGTTAGTCTGTCCACACGGACACTTACACAAGTGTGACTCAATCCATTTTGTGTCTCGTCCACTGTCCCTCTTTTGGGAGCGTTTTTAATGACTAGATCCCTGAGTGTCAAGTACTGCACCTTAATTTTCTAGCTATATGTAAAACCATGTACTCTAGGATTTATGTTATGTGTTGAATAAAGATATCACTTAAGGGACGCTGGAGGGTCTAAATTTTTTAAGTTTATATTGAATTTCTACTCTTTTTTCGTTTTATATACTACATAAAGTTGAATTTGTTTTTTATTTTTATTAGCTTTGATAAGTGGGACCGACAAGGAAACCGTGGCTTCTAAACCCCCTTCCAGCTGTCCTTTAATTAATGAGTGTACCAGAAAGATAGGTAGAGGTCATACAAATCATTGTGTAAATAAGGTATACAGATCGTTTTTATTTTGAAGAAAGGAATCAGATAACGAAAATAAGTCAGAAAAATACATATTTACACTCTTGTCATGGGTTAATTCAATAAAGACTACAGCAAAATTACGTCGTGGAGTTCTACAGGTACGGTGAAGAAGTTGCCCGCCGAATGGAACAAACCGGCGAAATGCCCGGCCGCCCCATTTGTGCGTCACGGTGCCAGCTTGACGTTGTACTACGTAGATGTCGTCCTGTGTCCACGCCACTAAATTGTCACGATGCCGGGAAGAGCGGAAGCTACGGGACAGTGGACGAGAATTGCGATTTCAACAAATATATGTGACGTTTACCCTCCCGCTCTGGGGGTACACGACTTCTATAGCTTCTCTCTGGCTACCTTCTGGAATCAATATGAAAATTGATAATTCATTTACTTATGCCTATTGTAAATACTGTGTAATTTAAAATTATATATCTAAAAGCTATATAATGAAGAAAAAAAATTGTTAACTATAAAGGGGCGCCACAAGGTATAAATAATCTCCTATAGATTTTAATTATTAATGGTTTTCTCGAAATTTGTCGAAAATGAACGCGCACTACAACTAAATATTTTTTCAAGAGATAGATTTTTTTCTGTATGCCTTTCTAGTCTTTGTATCAATAAAATACCATGTTATTACCAATGGTGGAAAAAGAAATTAAGTCTGTACAATTTTCAAAATATTAATCGAATTCATTGCAAAGCCCTCTCAGGAGAAAACGGGATTATTGGGCCGACTTCCCTAAGAGCAAAATAAGTGTGTGTAATACCTTTGGGACCATTTTTTTTCGGGAGATATTTTCCCGTTTGCTGTAACTTTCTTACGTTAATGTTACGTGTAATAAAACAATAAACATGTTCAAAAAATTATGTTTTTGATTTAAAATATTATCAATGTGAAATAAAATACTGGCCTGCATCAGGTAAAACGAAAACGAGTATAAGGAAGAAAACAGACGATTTATCTCTCATCAAAGTCATCACAATTAAACTAATAATGTACGGATGTCAAGAAAGATGAGGACACTATAACTGTTCTTTCTACTATGAATAATGGTTTTGGATAGAGTGTATCATGAATGGAGCTCTACAGAAGATACCTGGATGATGTACGGTGAAGAAATGGTGCGTCGAACGGAACGAGCCGGCGGAACACTCAGCCGCTCTGATGATCGCAATGAACGTCATCGTTCCAATTTGACTGTCTACTATGGAGAATGATTATGGCAATAATCAGAAAGATAACTAGAGTAATTATTGTCTTGTCTCCACAAGTTAAGAAATTAATTGTGTTCACATGTATAGGTATTCATCTTGTCTTTACAGTAAGGAAAAAAGAAAACAGTGAGAAAAAGAGTGAGTACATGAAAATACTTAATTTATTAATAAATACTCAATTCTAAATACAAAAAATGTCATGCGACTGCCTGGATGAGGTGAAGAAGTGACGCGCTGAACGGAACGGCCGGCGAAACGCCTGGTGCCGGTAGGTGCGCTGACGAACGACACTATTGACAATGACAAATGGAACGGTGATAGTTTTGTTTTATATTACATAATATGTGTCCAGCTCGCCGTACGGCGAGACGCGATAACTAGTATATTTGCAGTTGTGATGATATACCCTAATCTGTAACTCAAATTTAACTGTTGAAGGTTTAGTTCCTAGTATAACAGTCATTGCTCGAAGAATGGACTGATAGTGTCGAATACCGACTTGTCTTCCCGGAAGATGTGACATCACACGATAAAATGGTTTAACCATTTGGCCGCCCACGTCGCAAGTTTCCGAGAGAGAAAGAGATGAATGAGAACTGTTAGAATTTAAGTTGGCTATCGTGAGTACAGCGGACAACCACGTAATATTCCGCGATGTCTATTTCTCACGAAAAATGGTTATCAAATATGGCATAATATCAAATTATTATTTCCAGTAGTGATATCGTACGGCGCCACATAGAAATCTGCTTCAACTCAAGAACATAACGAATTACGTCTGAAACGAGTGTAAAAATAATCACTTTTCCTCCATACAAAATTGACAGTTGGCGCTTACTTTTGCGTTGCCCAATCGCAATTTTATTAAATCTGAAAATTTAACACACATTTCGACGTCAAAGTGATGATATTTTTATAGTTATCGAATTTTTGAAAACTTTTTTGTTTTTATGTTTGCTTTACAAAATAGTTATTAATTAAAAATAATGCACGAGAATTTTACTATAAATACAGTAAGTGCGCTGTTAGGCAGCATCGGCCATTGCCCCGGCAGTGTTATGGCCTGACAACACTATCAACTTTTATTTTTTCCTTTTTTTCACCTTTTTTTCATCTTATGGACGCGTATGATGAAATAATACCCACTTTTTTTTTAGTTATACCAACGTTTTCATAGTTCTTTCGTAAAAACAAAGTTCGAAAAAGCTAGCTAAATATGGTCGTATAATGCTGTTTCTACCTACGATTTTTCTGGGCACCTAACAGATTAAACCGATCGAAAAAATATTTTCATTTTAGTAAATTAGATTTTTTTAAGAATTAAAAAAAAATACTTCACTACCTCATTACAGTCACAATAATGGTTTAATAACGATTTAACCATCGCTATTGAATGAATAATATATTTTTTTTTCCATTAACGCCCGCCCTTGTGTGTTTTTACATAAGAATAAAAAATTAAATATTACAGTACATTTTTAATTAACATATCAATAGAACAGTTTAAATATAACATAAAAAAAACTAAGTATAATTTACATATAAATATTTCTTCAGTTCAGGTATGCCCCTGTAACGAAAAATGTCAACGAAATTAAACTTGTTACCAAGCCGATGCATCCGCGATATTGGCGAATTTATTTAAAACCAGATATCATTACTATCATTAAAGACCATTACTTAGATGAGGTCCAGGTGGGTGATGGGCGAACCGAGACGCAGAACAGACATAAATGCCTACCACCACCCCTGGCTGTAATCCCGTACTGACGAATATTGGAAAGGTTCCAAAATCGTCTTTCTAGGCTCCCCGTAAAACTGTCAGAAAAATAAACTGTTACTGCAAAATTCAAGACGACGGACTAATAGACCGTAAAATCATGACACTTATTCAGAGATTTTGAGTTCAAACTAGCCATTGCTTTCAGAAGGTATTTTCTTAAAAAAAAAACATGTTAAATATCTCAGATATAAAGAATTTGTTTTTCTAGTTCGAGAAAAATCCTTAATAATATTACTTAATGGATAGATGGATCGAAAAATTGATCGAAAAAGTGAGAATATTTAAAAATGTAACAAAATTTTGTAACGGTATCGTTCCCGGTACCGGTAAAGATGAAATTAAAACACAAAGTGTATCGCGCTATTTCTAATGTAGTTTTCAGTAAATTCATGTAGCATGTCGCGAATATGTAACTAGATGTTCGTGTGGAGTACGGTAGATGGTAAATATAAGGTTCTTAGATCTTCATGGTCTATGTATTTGAGTAGCTACTCAAATACATAGACAAGCTTGTTGGTGTAGTGGAAAAACAATTATGTAGAGTAGCTTGTTGGTGTAGTGGTCAAGACTTTGGCCTAGTGATATAGTGGTCGGGGGTTCGCGCCTCGTTCCAGGACACCAGCAAGTTAGTCCTATTTTCATAGCACAAGCGTTTAGCTTAGTTTGAAAATAGTAAGAATATTGATGTGACATGTACTCCGTGTACGCATCTCTATTTTTTTTTTTTTTAAAAAAAGTACAGTTTATAGGCCGTGTAAATCTTACCTTTCTGGCCAACGTTTCGCTCTGCAATGGCATCTGAATTTATCCGAATTTATCCGGATTTATATATATATATATATTTTGTGACGTGATCTTGCCTTAAGTTGGATGCGCCAACACGTGACTTCTTCGTCCTCCGGTTTCGCTGAAAGGAAAGCATGAGATGCGTGGTGCTGATGCACAGAATTCACTATACCGTCTCCCATCCACATTCTCAAGGAAAAAATAATAGAATAAGTTTGAGATTTACAACATTATAATTAATTATCTATTTGCAAAATTTACAAAATTGGAGCATGATAGAATAAGAAAATGTTAGTCTACAAGGTAATACAGCACAAAAATAATATCACATCAGTACGATTTCGATAAAAGACTTTCATAAAATCGTCTTCAACAAAATAGATCGTTAACAAATAAATTTTCAACAAATCGTCTACAACAAAATCAACAACAAGCATTAAAATCAGATGTAGGAATGTGACAATAGTTATTAGAATTTATTCCCCCCTCAAAATTTTACATCTAAGAATTTCCTTAACAACAATTAGACACAAGAACCTTTGCTCTTCAGGAGCGATACATAATTTGGATTCAGTTTTTGAAGTAGCGCAGAAGCCTTTGTATTCTCATATTGTAAAATAGATTGAGCAGATGGAACCTAATCGTGTTCCCATCATGCTTAGCTCGTGAGTAATCCTTCACGAAGAAATTAGTATTGTCATCCAAATTACGCCTTACCGAAGTCGTGACAGGAATACAGAATGACAGAAAATAACAAAAACTCTAGACTAACATGGTACAGGATAACACAGATGCCTAATATTTTATATTATTCTCACCCTTCCTTTTCTAAGCATGAAATCACATTTTTTGATAATAATACATGCTCTCGAGCCGTCAACGGAAAGTGCCATAGAGAAATTCCTTCCCTCGGGTGCAATGTTGCCATTTGCTAAATGTCAACTCAAAATAATACCTCATGGCTGGTAGGTACTATAAATAACGTTATAATATATAGACAGTAACAGACAGACATCAAAACAGAATAACTTATTATAAAGATTTACACAAGATTTATAGTTTGAGTTCCACTGTATATAAGCTTAATCAGTTATAGTTAATACAAAATTGTGCCTATAAAGATTTGGTATAGTTTACGGGCGATACCTTACCGGGGCCAGGCACGCCTGCAAACCATGAAAGGAGATAATATGGTTAAAATATAACAATTATAATTACAAGTAGATATCAAGTACCAATTAACGCGGTGTAATTATAGTTACAAGAGTTTGTAGGTTATCCATAGAGACTCTCCCTGAAGGGAGATTTAGACTAAACATGGACATAAAGATAGTAATACTAGTAGTTGAAAATTCTCGCCGAAATATAGTTGGCTTGTTAGCAAGAATTAAGATACCAAATCATAACTTAATACTTACTGCCCGGTGGATCAAAACAAAACACGGCCGACGGTGATGGGTCATTTTAGACCCACTTCAAGTTTTCAGTTTTTCAATCGTATTGTAAGAGATTTTTTTTAGATATTTCATTTTAAATATGATTTAATGAAATGGCACGATGTGCCGAAATGTTTCACCTGAAAAATTAAAGATAATAATTTAAAAAATATTATGAATAATGTACATATTCTAACGCATCAACAGACGTTCTACACAGCCAAAATACAAACATCCACTGACCATGTAACCATGGAACCCGCACAGGTAGTGTCATAAAACTTACAGGTAGGCGCGACGCCCCTCAAAACGCGATGGTTATTGTCCAGGGGCCACCAGGCGAAAATAAGTCAAAACAAATACGTGGCAATATATATTTCGGTGTAAGTGCTGAGTTTCAATCCCGTAAAGGCGACCGATTTTTGAGCGTCTTTTCGCATTTTTATTATAATAACTCATTTGAATCTCGTCCAATAACATTTATTTGTATCTTAAATTATTTGTAAATATTTAATAAAACATTAGCTAGAAGGAAAACAGCATTAAACGAATATTTGTAGCGTTATTCATACTTTTACAAACACCCTGGTCGAATATAACCCACCACCGCAGAGTATGTGTTGATAACAAACAAAGTTCTACTATTCATTTACATAATGTTCGGTTTGTTTTATTTCCTTAAAATGACAAAACATAGTTTGAAATAATAAGTTGCCATATTTCTCCACTTACCCTAATCGTAATAAATAGTTTTTTGATGTATGTATCTAGCGTTCTGAGATAGATTATGTACCTATTTAATATGTATGTATGCATACATTATGTATGAATGTACACACGTGTTGAGGCGGTAGGTGTAATTGTGGAATGTTTGTACTATATTGAATCTATTTGATCCAATAATATTGACTCTACTCGTTGGAGCGCCTAGATTGAACCTTTAATATTTTACTCGGTGGCGTAGTGGAGCGATCAATCCCGGGTTAAATGAAAACAAATATCAGAATAAAAAATACGAGTTGTTCAAATTCGTGTTTTATTATATCGCACAAGTACATATCAAAAATAAAAAACGAAAAAAATATTTCCAAATCACTCTCGTATTAGAAAATAAAAATTTATCAGCCCAATAATATCACGATGATCTTTCAATGAGACTTTGATCTCTGTAAAGGTAAGTATGTAAGATCAGTAAGGTACGTTCTAATCAGGGAGAGATTCATCTTGCATCTAGTGGATACTACATATTTTACACTTTACCTCGTGTACTTGCTGTTTCCTGAGTAATATCTGCCGGCAGTGGTGCTCGGGTAGAGAATCAACTTCAAGTCTTTTTTTTGAGCCCGTCTTGTACTCCTACCGTATCTTTGTTAATATTGTAATATTATTGTGACCGACGCTAGTCGCCGATTACAGTGGTGGATGGAAAGTACGGAATCAGAAATGAGGAAATGATGAGGGTAAGGGAATTCCTTCGATAGCTGACCAGGATAGACTCACGGAACCACAAAGACAGCTCGACTCACCTGTTTGATGACGCCGTCTCTATGATTTCTCAGAAGTTCACCCAATGCACGAAACTACCACGGCACAAAAAAATTCAAAAACAGTCACTCCAGCTAAAGGAATAATGTGTACTGATTGGGAATGGGTTGAGGGGTAGGAACAAAACTAAAACGTATGTGTGTTCGTTCACCTATCAAAAATAATAATGATTACGAATACGGAACAATTATAATTTAGTGCATTGTATCTTTCACAATAAAGATTTTTTAAATGGAGAGGTGTTTTGATTGGCGGCCGTGCGTCGTTGCTTGGACGCTTGTGCGCTGGGCTGCGTTACACGTTTGCTGGTTTAGCAATAAAAAATGCCAACTCGGCGGTGAATGAGTAGGACCGATATAGGACCTTTTGCTTATAAACTGTCCCGGATTAGCGGTGGGTGCCCTCATTAACCCGGGAGAGAAACACGGGTGCGATGATGATTCATGGAACGCTTCGCGATGAATTCTGAACCGATCTTTCCAGACAAATTTCATTTGTGTTGCTAAGCATTGTAGGTAAGGATTAAGGATGTATTATCGTTTAATTATAATTTTTAGGTAGGTGCCATATAGATGCTAAATTTAAAAAAAAAAAGTTACTTAGCTACATTAGTTTATAGTTACTGAATAAAATATGTATTCACCACGGTTACTAAAGGGTGTTTTTTTAGAGGTTTGTTTTTCTAATTGGCAACACATTTTCCAGCGACAGCTGACAGCTGATTTGTATACAGTTTGGTTTGCCATTTCACCATGAATAGACTTAGCCCAAAACAACGCTTGCAAATTGTGCAAATTTATTTCTAAAATCGTGATTCGTGATCGTGCGCTACGTACATTTTACGGTCAACATATTTGCTAGTCTACGCCGATAAACCAGCGACGATAGATAACTTGGAGGCCAACATTCGTCGCGTTATTGGACTGCTGGTCCAAAAAGTGGTCGTCAAAATTGGACTTCCAGATTGCGCTTTATTCGAGATCATATTTAAACACCAATGGCATAAACTTATCTTTCCAATTAAGCCAATACCGTGGCCATTACCACGATTTTAAAGTTCTAAACCTCTAAAGAAAAAACCCATTGGTATGACGTATTTTTTTAGTCATATACTTTTCTGAGATTACAAAAATTTTGAGAGAAGAGGGTGGCGTTATGTGTATTCGTAGAGGTATTTTATGATGAATGTATAAAATATGATCTGCCTCCATAAATAAGACTATTATTCGTGTTTCAAATATTTCAAATACTCAACTTGGCTCACAGTGAAGTGTAAAAGAATTTAACACAATGGCGTGGCGTGAACAAAAAAAATACTTAAAATGAATTACCTGATAGTAGTATGCGACTATAAATTAAGAACCAGGTGAAATCTGTCGTCTAGAGTACGGTAGATAAGTGATGCGAATAACGAAGCACTCGGTGTCACGCCCGACTAGCCGTTTTATATCCTGCTCACCATATGTCAGTATTGATAGTTGATATCACTAGTCCCTTTTCTAGAAAATGTTAAAATATTGAAAAGTGTCTGAGATGGCATAGCGGTCATATCTCCAGAAACAAACAATATATTACACCACTAGCGTCATTTTTACGTTCTACTGAGATTCAGCTAGTTTATAGCGCTGTTGTGGACGTTCTAAAAGTACCGTTTTAAAATTTTATTTTGTCAAGTTTGAATTATCGACTCACAGAGACCCTGTGCAGAATAACTCAAGTCTTATTGGATTTTATGCTTATGGAATATTATTGGTTTTATGGGAATGATTTGTTTACGTAGAGCGTGAGGTGTGTTCTGGCGGACTATCCTCCACCGACCAGTAACAGAGGAGAGCATGATATGTGAGAACGTAAATCAGAAGCTACCTATTTGCCATATTATCTAGATCCATCTTAACCATTTTCTGAGAAAATAAACTTTACTAAATAATAATATTAAGAAATTTAACGTTAAATTTTTTTGAGAGAATAATACCATTAAATAAAAAGTTCTTCGACCTTGGGCGATTCTTTTTGCATCCTTGCATTTTGGTCTCCTGGAAGCAGCATCCACCGCCGTTTCCGAGTGCCTGGCAATTGATCAGGACACTCCTTCAACCGGCAGTCCACGCACGAATCTTCTTCTCCTTGGTAGATCATGATAAGTAGTTTGCAAGAGGTGATGGAAAGACGGATGATAATTTTAATTTTATTTTATTGAGGGATTTTAACAGTATAAACATATTATAACAAACGTAATAACTATTTATATCTAGATACATAGGTGTGTTTAAATGCAGAAAATTAATGAAAATAAAAAAGAGGGAGAAGGGTGGGGAGGTTGCACCTATTGTTGCGGTAAAGGGAGAGCAACATGTGTTTTCATAGGTAGAGTGAATGGCCAAAATTGAGATTCATAAGAAGAACCCTTTGAGCTTAGTGAGGCTAATGTTGGACAAGTCAATTTCTGTAAATTTCTCATTATAGTATTTGCATGACCGGTAAATGAATGAATTTTGTATGTAAGATGTTCTGCTTCTGGGAATGTGGAAGAGTAGTACGAATAGTAAAAGAAAGAAGGAAAATAAAGAAGTCAAGAAGTACAGAAGGGAAATTAAATTATTTGCTGCAACAATACAATTTTTTACGATACAATTAGGATTCGAAATGCCTGAAACAGTGCTTCGAAGTATTATTTGGATTTTTATCGCGACGTTCATTCGCTAATCCTACATACGGTATCTCCTAATACGAATTCAATGGACACGGCGGCAGCCGAATAGCTCCCGCTGGCGACACCCCCTCAGGTCGAAGCAGCCAGTAGAAATGAAATGTACCTTGCTAGCGCCAGCCCGTGACTCGAAAACCGGTCGCGATCCTAGTGGCCAACATCGAAATTACTGCTCGGCGATTCCAGGCGAGCGCAAAATTATTAAACCAGGGTGTTTGTTATTTAAATTAGAGACTAACGTTACATTCGTCTTCTGCCGAGAATTCGTAACGTTATAAGAATTATAATAATTTGAAAAAAAATCCAAAATAGTTAATACAGTATGTATATGGTAAGATGTCATACCTAGTATGCAATCTCATCCATACTGAGAAAATATTTTTAGGAATCTTTTTTAAAGTAACAACTGATTTCCAAGCAACATCAACAAGTGACATAACCTCGAATCTTCAACTTGAAGCTACACCAGCACTTGACACTTCAGCTTTTCGAAGACATTTCACTGGGTGAACTAAAGCAATGTGTAGAAGTAAATAATCCCATAAGAATATCAAGGATCCAAGAACTTCTACTTCCAGTGACCCAATGATCAATCTAACTGCCGATATTTCTCCACTACACTGGGCTCCCACGTTAAAGTGATCAAATAGAAAAAAGTAAAATTTAATTAAAATCATTAGAGACCAAGAAGGACGCTGAAGCCCATAGAAAGTCTGCTCGAAAGATAAAAAAGAGAATTACTTTAGAATAATATTCCGACAGTGATGATGAGGAAAAGGTGTTCAGAGGAAGAAGTTGTATTTATTGTCTCGAGCTATATAGTTATTCACGTGCTAAAGATTAGTGGCTGAACTTTGTAAGAATTGATGTCATGCAGAAAGCAATTTCCAGAACTAGAAATCACGTAATTTGTGACGCATGTTCCAATTTTTTGATACAATAATTATTTATGTATTTTTTAAGTAGGTTTAGTCCATATCACCTCATCTGTGAGTATTGGGTGAGATGACATATTTAAAGATTTTGTTTTTTAATATTTTTACAAAGAATAACCATTCATTTTATTTATTTTTGTTATATTAACAATGCCTAATATATCGAACAAGTGATTTTTATTAAATGTATTCTTTTATTCATATGCGTTATTTATTTATTTGAAATTATAAAAAAAGTATGTATTGTCAGACCCTTCTAACAATATTAATAATTGGCTCTGTCTTGTTTCAGTTACGTGGCTGACAAGCTGAAGCTGGGTATGCCAGTGGACCCTGAGGAGTTCTCCGAAGTGAGCATCTACTTCTCCGACATAGTCGGCTTCACAGCCATCTCGGCTCATTGTACTCCGTTCCAAGTTGTTGACCTTCTGAATGACCTGTATACGTGCTTCGACGCTACTATCAACGCTTACAATGTTTACAAGGTTAGATTTAATGCTCATTTTAATCTCTTTGTTATTATTGAACGTGATCACTATTTATTTATATATCTGCAGTTGGAACAAGGATTTTCGATTCTTGGTAGTCCCTCGGAGCAAAATGAAGAGTAACAAATGTAGAGGCTATCCGATTGAATTTAACCCTAATACTCCGTTATCATATTTGTCAGTATTTATAGTAAAAGTATCATAACTATTTTACCACCATTGAAGCTAGTAAAGGCAATTTTTTTCACGGTAACACTAGTTGACATTATGTCTGCTTACGGGTATTTTCTATCACGGTATGCTGACGGTTAATAAACTATTGTATCTGGGTCATCCTATTGTTCAGAGTTTAACAAGAATGCAATAATAACTTATGATTGAAAGTGTATCAATTAGAAAGATATACATATAAAATCAATTTTATTGAAAAATATTGTTGTTGCGCTACCGGGATTCGAACCTGGATCTCTTTTCCAATCTGTAGAAGGTGCATTACCAACATATTAAAATATCACAGACCTGTGTTCTGAATAATTTCAACTTCACAATAATAATGTGTCCCCTTAGTAATATTAATTATATGTTGCTGTCAAAGATTTTCATTGATTTGTACATCTTTTGGTCTAGAAGACTTTCTATCTAAATCGTTTATGAATATTAAATAAATAACAGTATAAAGTCAGCTTTATCACGTGTTTCAATATCATTGATCTTGGATGAACAATTATGTTTAAACCTTATGTACTGTTTTTTACTCAATTATCATTTTCATTTCTATTACTATTTGTGTTTGTGTATGTTTAGGGCAGGTTGTGTGAAAACGTTGTTTTGCGAACGTTGGTAGAAAAATATTTATTATCCGAAAGTGTATCTTATAGTACACTCATTTTACTCTCTGATATCCGGTAGTAAATCCGAGAATCGATAGTTAACCTTTCCCTAGCCATGCAGTAGCATAGGTCTACCGAGCCAATTAAATCGTATTTCTATAAATATGCACAATGTAAAACTTACATTTTACCTTGAATTGAATACCTAAAAAAATCATTTGCACTTAGAAATGAGTAGAGGAAAAACAATTATATAGAGTAGCTTGTTGGTGTAGTGGTCAAGACGTTGGCCTAGTGATCTAGCGGTCGGGGGTTCGCGCCTCCTTCCAGGACACTAGCAAGTTAGTACTATTTTCATAGCACAAGCATTTAGCTTAGTTTGAAAATAGTAGGAATATTGATGTGACATGTATTCCGTGTACGCATTTCTACGTTAAAAAAATAAATAAAAAAAAGCGAATCATGATAAAAAGAATAATTTTTGAATTCAATGCTATATAAAATTGATGCGTTGCAGGCTATATACGTTTAAAATACCACTTGATTTCACATTAATTTTAAAGATGAGAGATATAGATGAAGATCATGTTAGATGGGTCTTTTGACGAATGTGTTACAAGAATAATATTTGAGAATAAAATAAACGTATTTAGTTATCATATTTATCATTTCTTATTATGTTTATAGTACTTACTTACTTACCATCACGCCGTTTCCCCGTGGGGGTAGGCAGAGAGGATAGAGCGTCACACTCTTCTGTCCTGACACACAATTCTCGCCTCATGCACATTCATACATCTTGTCATACAAGCTCGCCGATTGTTGAGGCTTCTAACAGAACCATCCTCCATTATCTGGTTTATCTGGTCATGCCAAGTCTTCCGCGGACGTCCTCTATTTCTGGTTCCATCAACACTTGCGTCATATATCTTTCTTACCATTCTCTCCTCATTCATCTTTCCATATGACCAAACCACCTAAGTGATCCTTTCTTAATCTTACTCACTATACTAACATCAGCTTTACATTCTTTCTTCATTCTTTACTCTGTCATAAATAGATTTGCCACAAATACGTCTAAGTGATCTCGTTTCCACTGCATTCAGTCTACTTTCATTCCTTTTCTGCCAGCTCCAGGCCTCACTTCCATACATCAGTGTCGGTACCAGGATTCCATTGTGCACCGCTAGTTTTGCCTCGGTTGACAAATTCCCGTGTTTATAGTAACTGTGACATTAATTATTTTAATGTCATTTAAGCCTGTAAAGGCATTTTATTCCCATTTAAGTGTTAAAAAAATACAAATTTTTTGTAGTAACACGAGTTGACAGCATGGTAGCGTAGGGTATTTTTAGCATGGTATGGTAAAGGTTAAATACGGCGGACTCTTCACAGCTGTTCCAACAGTCATCTGACATATTGATACTTAGAAAGTTGCAATATACTACAATACAATTAATCATTTAATATCCCGCTATTTTATTAAGTGATGAGAGTTCATCCGATGATAATTATTAAATGTAATTTTCTGCATAGATAACTACTATATATTGTCATAACACATAACACATGATCCATCTCTTTACACTCCTCTAGGTCTTTTCGATGGATAAAGCTGACTATGAAGTAATTCCGTTGTTTTGCTCTCAGGTGGAGACCATCGGTGACGCGTACATGGTGGTCGGTGGTCTTCCAGTTAGAGTGGCCGATCACGCCGAGCAGATAGCCACCATGGCACTGGACCTGCTTCATCAGAGCGGGAGATTTAAAATAAGACACCTTCCCAGGACTCCACTTCATCTCAGAATTGGATTACATACAGGTAAACATGGCTTTTTACGTGGGTTTAAATAATTTATAATCTATCTAGCGTCATGCGTCATATATCATAACATCCCCGGCCCCCAAATAACAATGAGGCGTTTTTTTATAGGCAGGTACTACGAATTCTGTTTGATAACGTCTTACTGGTTTCATTTTTACATAAAACAAAATGATCAAGATCACCCTCGGTCCCCAAATAATAATGGGCCAATTTTTTTTATGAACGGATGTTACACATTTTTCAATTTTTCCTGTTTTGTTTTCTCCTAATATATACAGTTGTGTGTAATATTATGTTCACATTTCACTTTTGCTTGCACCAGATTTAAGAAAGCTTCGGCGTATGCACGTTCGCAAATGTATATATTAAACATGTACTCACTGCATTGTTATTGCAACATAATATTTAAATACAATAGATTTTCGACATTAAGGCGTATATGTATTATATATTCTATATTTAAGGAATCCAGTCGCTATGCAGCGTGTCCTTACCAGTTCGTGAAATTTTCCCTGAAAAATTGATATCCTGACGAGGTGGCATAAACTGGCATTTACTTAGCCCTGAATTCACACCAATGGACTACCTTAAATCAAAGGGTACAGTAATAATCCTCTTCCTCTGGACCATACATGTCGAGCAATTCTCAGAAATTTTGCCTCCCATTAAGAAGAGTGCCAGCGATGTAACGGATCACATTTAGAAAACATAATTTTTAAGAAATAAATTCCCAAAGACTATACTATACTATACTAATGTAAAATAATAATTTTTTTATTTAACCCATCCATTATTTTATTACAGAATTTTTATAAGCATTATTGGTATTTTTATTAGTGTACTTTTAGAGGATTGTTACTGTATACCTTTGATTTAAGGTAGCCCCATAGGATAAAGTTCATTAGTGTCAAGTCAGGGCTCGGATATTAATTTTCCAGGGAAAATTTTACAAAAAACTAGTAAGGACATGCTCCATAGCGACTGAATGCTCCATAATAGCGAATGAACCAAAATGTAAAAGACTTTTGGGATACACTGTATTACTAGCAATATTTTCACAAAATCATCCAGTTACTTTCTTCAATTTTATCTTCATCTACATATATTATGTTTTATATTTTCGAGCATACTATTTCGGAATTCTATAAATAATTATCAATCTTAAAGATAAGAGTAATCAAGAGAAAACAGTATAAATTTAATGAACTTGTATGGAAAGTTTTCAAGGTGAAAGGTATTGTTCGTTCGCTGTCAAAGCTTATTAGTGTTTAATAATTAAAATATCATTTCTAATTTTCTTTGAGCTAAGCTTTCTGTATCCATTATCCTCCCTGATTTGCTAATCTCCCATACACACCGAGCTCCCCTTTGTTTGTTATACTCTTTACCCTTTAACCTTCGTATTATTTGTCTCTCTCCTTAAATTATTCATTATTATCTTGCTCTGTTTTTTAATCCGGCATTGTTAATTTTTTGTTTCAACTGCAATATTAAAGTTTAATTAGAAGTTGTGTTAGAAAAATTCGTAACACTTTTACGCTCAAATTTTCATAATCGTAATCATTAAAATATAAATATAATATACTTCAAAAAGATTTTAGGCTACCATGTCAAATAATCGTACAAGAAATCTACCTCATCGGATGATCCATCTCCATTTTCCCTCAACGTACCTCCTGGAGATAAGATGTTATTAAAAAAGCCGACAATAGTAGAAACCTAATAGAAAAGGTTTACTGTTCTATCTATCGCATGGCGCCCAACGTGGGGCTATAACTCTCGATCCATTAATACTGAACCCCGATAAATATTTATTTTTTTAAATAAATTAGCTGTATTAAAAAAACTGTACAAATATCTTCTAAAGTACATGATAGAATGTGAAACATCCATTTCAATTCGTAATCCCGGTACACACCACCAATTCCAAAAGCCCGTGTCAAAAATGTAGCCTATTATGAAAGTTCAACGCGGCTCGGATTGAAGTACTCCTCTACAATTCGAGAAAGGGTGTCAGCAGACTAACGAATCGGAAGCTATCAGTGTCACTGAAAAGCTGTCAGTTCGAAATACAGAGAGCACTATTTCGCGGAAATGGATTTAGACGAAAAATACCAACCGAGCGAGTGGAATCGATTTTATTCGTACCTGATGGTTAGGTTCATGAATCGAAGGTATAGACAACGATGATGGGATCGCTCGTAAGACATTACTCATAGTTTATTGTGTGGGATGGAGTAGACTTCTCCTCTGATATATACAGCGTTGTCCTGGCTACTTTGCTAGACTGAAGTTTGTGTTAAAGTAGCCAGTTTTTTTTTTCGTGCTGTAAATATCGTCAGGAATAAAAAGAGAATTACAAATATGTATAAAAAAGTAAAAATAAAATAAAAACATATGTAGTGGGAATGTTATAGGACTAGTGAATTATTAGTGAATGTATTGTATAAATTATATTATAATGTTGGATGCCATGCTTCTGATTCATCTCTACCTGATTGAATCATATATTGGGTCCATATTTGTGTAATCTTATTGGAATTAGACGATTTCCAGTTGGTACTTAGTATGTTGTATACTTTCGGAGCTAAGAATACGTAGAATCTTTGATAAAATGTCGTTGTTGCTCTCGGAACTGGTGTGTAGATGTTTATTGTTTGTCTAGTGTTGTGTCCATGATTTATTGCTTGAAGAGAGTTGTTGTTAGCATGGAAATATTGAATGAGTCTCAACATAAAGATTTGTCTTATATCTAGGAATATTATACTTTGTAACCAGCAAATTTAAGTCAAAACTTTATAAATTAAGGAGGTTTCGATGACTAGAGCGTATACAACGTATGAATAATGGGCAGCCCCCGAAATGGGCAGGAAAATGAAAAATGGATTGACCCAAAATGCGATGGCAGGACAGTTTAAATGAAGACTTGTGCATCAATGGCCTACATCATAATGACGATTAGCATATATGAAACTTGCTAGGCGCAATAAGTGCATTTATGATCTTAATTGTTTTGGAATCTTGGTATGGGGTCGCGAACATGATATTTGTGATATCTATGGTACACCTACGGAGATCGCGTGAAATGTTGGTACGACTGAGCGTGTGAAAGAGATAAATAGAGTTACATTCCTGGCGACGGTTCTCTCTGCTCCGAACCGCGTTACATTTAGTAATAGTCTTGTATTTATATTGTATAATATGTGAACGTCGCGAATAAATAATATTGTTATCAAGCACTCTGGTATTATTCCGATGACGCGGACCCGAAAATCATATTCAAGAACAGCGGCATATTGTTCGTCACGAAGAGACACCACATAAATTTTGTAATAGACCACAACTGGCGCAGCCAGTATCGACTGCAATATCTTACAATAATTAAAAAGATGTTGGATTATTACAAGGAATCAACTACATGACTTCTTCATTGGCCAATTAATTAATCGGTATATTATTTTCCTTGCGTAGAACACTACTACATCATCAGGGTACTACAGAGTCTAAAGGGTGTTTTTTTTTAGAAGTATAGAACTTCGTGAAAATATTCAAATGTTCATAAAAATCGTGATAATGGCCATGGTATTGGCTTTACTGGAAAGATAATTTTATGCCATTAGTGTTTAAATATGATTTCGTGCTTATTAATTTTCGACCACTTTTTGAAATAGCTGGGGACGTCTATCGGCAATAACGCGACGAATGCTAGCTTCCAAATCATCTATCGTCTCTGGTTTATCGGTGTAGACCAGCGACTTCACGTATCCCTACAGAAAATAATTGAAAGTTGTTAAATCACGCGATCTTGGAGGCCAATTCACAGGTCCATTACGCGAATCATGTGCGGTCATCGAATGTTTCTTTCAATAATTTGATTGCGTGGCACGTTGCGTCGTCATGTTGAAATGACAAATCTTCCACATCAATACCATTCAATTGGGAAATGACAAAATCAGTAATCGTGGATCTACAGCGCTCTCCATTGACTGTAACGTTCTGGCTGGCATTATTTTTGACGAACAACATATTCTTCGGTGTGCACTGTGCGACATCTCTGCGGATGCGTATTATCAATTAGAGTATGCATGGTGCGAAAACGATCCATGGTTATTCGAATTAAGTAATTAAGCAAGTGCTCGGATGGACGATTTTGTCGACTGTAATTTCGCGAACCGAATAACGATTTTCGAAATACATTTTCACAATTTGCGAGCGTTGTTCTGGTATAGATATATTCATGGTGAAATGGCAAACCAAACTGAGCACAAATTGGCTGTCGCTGAAAAAAGTGTTTCCAATACGAAAAACAAACCTCTAAAAAAAAATACCAGCGACCAGCGAAATAACCACTTAAGTGACATATCTCTACGGTCTTACTTTTATATAATCTATACGGCAGGCGTACTATAGATTCACTACAGTCTTAAGAGTAATTTTACTTGTAGGTCCATGCTGTGCTGGAGTTGTTGGCTTGACGATGCCGAGATATTGTCTCTTTGGAGACACCGTCAATACAGCCTCCAGAATGGAGTCCACAGGCAAGTTTAAATTAAATACATATGTTCTCAATTTTTATTTTAACCTGTTGTATTTAATGGTACACTTCCCCAATAGAAACTCGGTTATATTACAATAATTATTTATTATAAATTATTGTATATTTAGAGAAATAATTATATTATTTACCCAATACATGATACAAAAGGATAATTAATGAGAAACCAACTATGTCTAAAAGTCTATTCAAAAAGATATTCAACTTTTTTATTATGTATTTAAAAATTAAATCTTAAGAGCGCGCTTTCCAAAAAAATTAATAAAATTTATTTTGTTAAATTTGTTTTTTCTTAAAATTTATTTATATCAGAAGTTATACACTAGATTTGACTTTTTTTAAAACAATTTCTTTGATAACATATTTACACTAATGTAAAACTAATAAACTAAATGTTATTTGCTATAATTAAGAAAATAAAAGCATTATAAGAAAGACCACGACCATTAAATTTATTTTCCGCGTGCCACAAAATTGCCTTAATATAGAAAGTTATCGCATATACGAAATATGTTTTCTTATAATCTTGAAGCCAAGATTACGAAAATAAATCCGCATTGTTAGGAGAACACATTCTTATTGTGAAGTTGTAATTATTCAGAACAGACGGTCTGTCATATTTTAAATATGAATTAAATATGTGAATTAGAAAGATATACATTTTAAATTCCGTAAAAATAAGGTAAATGGCTCTTTCAAATAATAGAATAATAGATTTTATAAAAATGAATTGTTAATTCTAGCGTCTACTATCAGTTTACTCAAAGGTATTTGAGATTCTGTAAAAATAAAGTAGATGGCTTTCAAATAATGGAACGACCTGTGTATTCATTTGAAAAAAAAATATAACAAATAGGTTCGAAAATTTGTCATGAAAGATATTGGTAGTGTACTTCCCCGGATTGGAAATAGAGTTCCAGGTTCAAATCCCGGTGAAGCAAAAACAATATTTTTCGACAAAATTGATTTTATATGTATATATTTATAATTAATACATTAATTTAGTATTTAAAGCATATTTATTATAAGACAATTTATATCTAAGAGATATGTTATTTGATTATATTATTGTTTTTTTTTTCAAAATACCTCTCATCAAAACTTTTCTGGACTATTCTGTCATGTGCCCCTTCTTTCTGAGGTTACGGATCCCATTACAGCATCCATCATACTCAATAAAACTACACACAAAAGTAATGTAATACGATAGTTTTGAATTCCTTGCTAGATATTTTTGGTTTTTAAATTCATCGTGACTAAAAACTTATTTTAAATTAGTAACTTCGAATGCATTTTTGTTTTATATTCAGTTGCCTACTAGGTTTTGGTTTAATATGAAGTTGAAAAATAGGCTGCATCTTAATACGCGGGGTTATTTGATAGGTTCCGCTTGGAGAATTCATCTCTCTCAGACCACGAGAGACAAGCTGGAGGCTGCCGGGGGCTACGCCCTGGAATACAGGGGCAGGACGGAGGTTAAGGGTAAGGGGAAGATGCCAACTTATTGGCTGCTCGGCAAAGCGGGCTTTGATAAAAAGCTTCCGACACCACCACCCCTTGGGTAAGTGAAAAAATTGTTCAATATTTTGTATAATTTTTTCTGTTTCTTTTTTCTTGTAGATGTCTATCACCTCCACAATCAACAACACCACTGACGGCCTCTGAATGCACCTTACAAATACCTTAGTGTAAAACGGGGCTCTCGTCAACCTTTAAAAACACGCCTGATACCGACCCCAAGTAACAACAATAATATGCGCCGGAGACCGTCTGGAGATCGGGCCCTGCGCACCATTTCTCTCGTAACGAAATGCATACCCACCTTGATTTGTCTCACATTCTGCCTTCATTCTAAACTGGAAAAATTTATTAATAATACTTGGGAGAGATAAATGAAAAGATGTTTTATATTAATTAATGGAATCTAATAAAAAAAACATAAATTTCGTCGGGTTGACGTTCTTCAGGGCAGGCTGGTGAACATTTTATTATAGTAGAGCATCTCCGTGACCTATCGTCACAGTTAGTTATCTCGGCATCCCAAGCCGACGAAATACGATCGGTAGAAAGAATTGTTTAATAATAATTTAATGAAAATGAATGTAGACCGAAGGGAAACAATCCCTGAAAAGATCGTTCACCATGCAATTAGGTCAAAGTAAATTACAATAAATTGTGCACTAGTGATTGATTTATAATCAAAATATTTACCCTTTGATTGCATATTGGATCCTTACGGTTATATGTTGGATAAATAGCTTCGCTGGCTGCAGCAGCAAGCCGCGTATTCTGACAGCTCCGAGCTAAAAATTAAATTAATCTCAACCAAAGGCTCCGACCGTTTTTATAACCTTGAAGCCCGCTCGCATTACCAACATGAGGGCATTATTCGCGATTACTAAATTGATTGACATTAAAAATAATGATGGGGAGATTTTGAACGTGACATTAGTTTTGTAATATCACAATATGTAATTGTGTTCAAGTCTCAAAAAATTCGTGACAATTGTAAATAAATAGTATTTATTGTTCCATTTACTCTGGCCACACACACACAACATGCACACACATTTCGCGTCGTTAAGTCAAACGAACATGCGAATGAATAAGTGAATTATATGGGCCACTCGTCCACTCACGTTCAACCATCAAATATCTCGACCACATATATAATAAGTCATCTTTATTTAATCGCACCACCAGCTAATACACACTTGTAACGGACAGAGAAAGAGATTTGGAGTCAGAAGACAAAGATACAATGCGAAACTTTTGGACGTGCAGTCGAACTTGGTTATAACGAGTACGAAGGGAGCAGCTAAATTTGCTCATTATAACCATTCCTCGTTATTACAAAATATGTTTAGTATCCAATAAAATTAAAAGCAAGTCAAATACATATGAAAAATCAAAAATCTATAATTGTATGGACAAAAACATTTTAAAGTAAATTACTACATACTACTACTACTACGCACGCAAAATAAACACCCATTGTTTTTTTCCTAAGAATTCACAAACCTGAAAGGAATCGTAGACAATAAGGAACCTTGTCGGCAGACGCTACTTTCGATTTTATGACTTCGATTTTATGCATGCATTTATTTATTTGATTTACGCGTACGAAAGGAGTAGCTAAATTTGCTATACAACCGTTCCTCGTTATTACAAAATATATTTAATATCAAATAAAATTAAAAGCGAGTCAAATACATATGCAAAATCAAAAATCTCTAATTGTATGAACAAAAACATTTTAAAGTAAATTACTACATTCAATCACATTATTTTTTAACAAAATTTTAAATACTGCTCTGTTTTAAAGTTTAAAACTTACTACTACTACTTACTACGCTCACAAAATAAACATCCATTGTTTTTTTCTAAGAATTCACAAACCTGAAAGGAATCGTAAACAATGAGGAACCTCGTCGGCAGACGCTGCTTTCGATTTTATGACTTCTCAAGAATTAGGGTTTTATACCATTTTCGCTAGTTAACAATATTTTTGTCCGCTAGCTAAGATATCGCATAGCATGGAGGAGGCACCACCTTTCATTAAAGCATTCATCTCAGGCTAATGTTCTGACCACTATTATACAATACTATTCTTTAGGACTGATCTTTATTGTTCTGTTCTATCATCTGTAAACAGACTTGTATTGAAACTTCGCTGGACATCTTGCTAATTAAATTGCGTAGGAATGGCCAGATAGAACCTGGCGCGGTGTGCACCGATATAAGGCATAGCTAGGGCTGTTTTCAGATTAGATAATGTTAGAGTCAAAATAGAGAACTGAAAGTCTGCTCGTTTCAAAACATCTCCATGATTTGGTTAATTGTACAATTAAACTCAATAAACATGTTTACTTCAAACCGCCAAGCCTTCATATTCAAAATCTTCCTTGATGACACATAACAAAGGTAGTTTTGTTGAGGGATCGTATTCTGAAAATCACGAAATTTTAATGGTGTGATAAACAGGAAGAAGGATGCCACAGATAAAAGAAAATGGCTGAAAATCCTGGCGGTAGCCTAGTATAGCACTCTTGCAATTATCTCTTTATCTACAAAAAAAAATAATTGGTAAGCTTACTAATGAATTATTGTTATATTTTGTTTCACGCATGTCTAGGGAAAGCAATTGGTAAGTACTATTAACCATCTAAGTTTTACATTACAATAAATCTATTAATGGATGCGAAATTTAGTACCAAACGAAAATTAAATAAAACACTTAATTATACTTTTAAAATTAGAAATATTAACTTGGTGGTTAAATTTCATATTTTTTATTTATTATCTTAGTTTTATTAAACACAATTGATTTTAAAAAACATCTACCGGTCATGGTTTTGATAAAAAATTGGGATTGTCAATTTTGCATATAAACGGTGTAGGTCACAAATTAAATAATTTGGAATCGTTGTAGATAAATAAAGCATGTAAAAGTAATCAGGAAATTCTAAACAGCCAACTAAATTTAACTACGAGTCCTATTCTAAAATTTTTTCCTAAAAATTATTCGACTAAATTTGTATTGAGCAGCAAATTGAATTAGGTACTAAATTTTTTTTTTTTAAATAATTGTTTTTTTTTTTAAATTTAAAAATAGATTCTGGTGAAGAAACAATGCTATATTTTTAGTTAGTTATGACATCCTGAAGAAAGAAAAGTGTTTTCCGAAACCGGTAATGTTTTTTAAACTCAATTGTGGTTAATAAAACTAAGATAATAAATAAAAAATACACTTAATTATCATTATTTATTTGTTTCTGTATATATAAATATTAAAAGCGTGACAAAGGTGTTTTGTAGGTTATTTTATGGTGGTAGCATACGGAGTGTAACAGACATAGTCCACAATATTTAAGGGTGCAAATTATATTTTTCACATCACAATTAGTGTTGAATTTAAAGGATAGATTTCATTTAAACACTTTGCAATATTTTAAATGTGAGTAAAATATATTAATTAGAAAGATATACATATAAAATCAATTTTATCGAAAAATATTGTTGTTGCGCCACTGGGATTCGAACCTGGATCTCTTTCCTAACCGGGTAAGGTGCATTATCCAACTATGCTACAGCGACAATATTTTTAGCGACAAATTTTCGAACCTGTATGATACCTTTTTGATATTAATAGATTTAATCGTTCCATTATTTGTTTAATTTATTTACGAAGATTTTTTTACAACCGATGTCCAAAACACATTGATTTATCGCCGCTTCAAGCCCTTTGTACCCATAATCATTTGTCTTGGTTTAACGTAAACACTCTTCGTTTTAAGGGAAGATTTTTTGGGCTAACGTAAACATGTTTGACGCGTTCATTGACCTGGCTTATCTCCATCTCTTTATCCTGGGATATTTTTATCTCAAGCAGGACCAAATATATTCCTTTTGTATTTGGTTAATTCAAACAAAATAATACAATAAGAATTTGTATTAAATTAATATAATTTGATAAGCTAATAAAATACACAGCTGTTCAAATATTTTAATTGATTTAAAATGATAGTTTATTATATAATAAAAGCCTAGCCTCTGTCATGTTTCGCAGTGTCTAATAATAATATTTCAAAATATAACAATTATAACTAAAATGTTTTCTTACATTTGTTTTTTGAAGTTTGAAATGTTTTTGTAAATTTTCTTAGTTACGTAGTAAATGGTAATTTACTATCATCTTCAGTAATCATTAATATTATAAATACTCAGGATTGTATATATGTCTGTCGTGTGACGCTGTACCTCGGTAAATCATAATAGGTGTTCCACAGGATACGTAATATTTTTATGTCGCATTAAGATTAATTAAGTGTATTTCTGTTTTTATAAAAATCTGGTGATAAAAAAAATTCTACCACATTTTCTTATTTTTCTGTTACATTTGTTTTTATGCTTTCCTCGGTGACATTAAGCGCTAATTCTGTTTTAAAAATTTTTGATGAATTTTAAATTTCGACCATCTTAATCTTCTGTTGTAATATCCAATAACTTACCTGATCATCGAGGAAGGTAAATGTTAGTAAAAACATATTGTGTACTTCACAAACGTTCTTCTGGCATCGAGCCAATTCTCTTCAGATCAAAACGTTCATAATCTATATGTATATCTTAAAAAAGTTTTCAAATTTTCACAGCAGAAAACTCTAAAGAAAACTCTACTTCTCTGAGCTATTTTGCTATATGTAAATCATGGAAACAATATTAAAGATGATCAGATTAACTCTCTCATTGCAGGCTCTGTACCAACTTTCGTAATAAAGACGTTTTAATGATCTCACAAACTGTGTAATGAAACGTTTCTTTTTATTCCTCTTCTAACTGGTCTTGTAATGTGTTGACGTTATTACTGTACTTTTTCTTAATCTATACATTATTTCTGATATTATTTATTTGTAGATAACGTCGGCCAATGATGGCAAATGCGAGTATAATCCAAAAAGTAGAGACAGTACTTAATCTACTTCATATGTTTAAGCATTTATCATATCAAACAAATGACAGATATCTCATAGAGACGAAGATATTTTTTATTATATTAATGGAAATATTTAACGGAGAATAGTAATAGATGAGAAAAACTGGTTTATTAAAAATTGGCAACACTGGTAACTAAAACACACAATTAATTTGCAATATTTGAATAGATCCAAGAACACACAATTACTTGATTTTCACATATCTATTATTTGTTTAATAATAGTGCCTTTGTAAGTGAAAATCCAATAATTGTGTATTCTTGGACGTATTGCTAATGATATACTGGTCAAAATAAAAATATATATAATGTGTTAAAAACATTTTACACATGAAAAAAAAAATTTGATTCCCACTGTGTAGTGGTACACGAAGTGTTCCCACATATTAACATATATACAACTTATTAATGAGAACACATTCTTCATATAATTATTCAGTCTGTAATATATTAAATACTAAAAATTTGATAGATATGGAGATTGATTAATGGGTGAGAATAGTGAACGTTATATTTGTATAAAGTGATCACTTAAGCCAGCCGAAGATAGGTCGTAAGCCGCGTAATTACCCATAGTTCCAAATATTTCCATTTATATAATAGAAAATAGCTTCGTCTCTATGATATATCTATTATTTGTTTAATCACAGTGCGTTTGAAGGTGAAAATCTAATAATTGTGTGTTCTTGGACATATTCAAATATTGCTATTTTTCATATCTATTCACGAAAGTCACGCTGATGCAGTCTTCTATCGTCAGTTCATTTAACCAATTGTTACATGTAACTTGTAATTCATCATTAAATCTAAAAAGATTTTCATCCAGGAACTCGCTAAGTTTAGGAAAAGCTTAAATATCGCTCGGAACAGAATCCGGACTAAACGATGGATGATCGACAACTTTCCAACCATCCAAGGCTTTGTTTTCTACGTAGTTTTGGGTTCAATTGGCTAATTATTCATTGGCGGTGGACTATAACTACAGCGGGACATTTAAAGGTTGTAAACAGATGTTATAATTGCTTTAATATAGTATGAAGAAATAGGTTAAAAATATGAATTAAATATATTGATTATAAAGATATACATATAAAATCAATTTTATCGAAAAATATTGTCGTTGCACCACCGGGATTCGAACCTGGATCTCTTTCCTAACCGGGGAAGGTGCGTTATCCAACTATGCTAGAGCGACAATATTTTTACCTTACCTTTTTGATATGAATACATTTAATCGTTCCATTATTTGAAAGAGCCATCTACCTTATTTTTACAGATCAATACCTTTGAGTAATCTGATAGCAACAACAATATTTTTCGATAAATTTGATTTTATATGTATATCTTTATATATATTTAATATTTAATTAGTATTTAAGACATCATAGAACGTCTGTTCTGAATAATTACAACTTCATAATAAGAATGTGTTCTCCTATTAGGTTAAAAATATTTTTAAAAGACTTAAATTTCTGAATTACCTCACAATACAATAATGATGGAACTCTTTCATCTTCTCCACGTATCATGGACCAGGTATATATGTGACATGTGCACCCAGAGACGACTGAGTGGACTGACGTCTGATTAGAAATGAGGTGCTGGTAGAGCAGATTCAAATTTCTGGCCAGTTTCAACATTTATTTAAACAAGATACAAACCGTTTACTTAGCGAGAATCTGAGTATGTCACAAAGCAGTGTCGCAGTTGTGTGTAGCCGGAGCGGTAAATTACGCATTTAAATCATTTTATGAATATGTCTAATCGTGTATTTGTTTATACTATATTAGAAAACTTACATTTTTTTTGATCAATTATAATTTAATCATTAAAAAAAACTTTATTATATTTCTAAGTAAATACTCGTACATGGAACACATTCGATCTATAATATCATTAATGTGTATTTGGAATGTAAAGTAAAAATTTTTTAATGCTTAAAATTTCATTATTAAATTCGACTTTCATGTTATTCAATTATTTCCATTTATCATATCTTTATTTTAATTGGCTATCTAGGTGTCTGTATTTCTTTGAATAGCATTTCTTTGTTTACGTAAAAAAAAATATATTATTTCAATGTAACAAACTTTTCGGGTTTGATCCTCAAAAGTTCAACCTCATTTAAATTCTGAAATGTTGCCAATCGTCCAAAACTTAATTTCAAAAATTTCAGGAATGAAATTTAAGACTTTAGAGTATTGTTTACCTTAAGTTATACTAAATTCCAGCAAAGTTCTAAATATCATTTCGTGTTCTTTGTTATTGCTAAGATGAGATTTTATTACGTCTCGAAAATATAATTTCTATTTAAGTTTCTTAACATTATTATATTTCATTTTTCAATTAAACATAAAATATTAAACTTTTATATTCAACCTTACCGGTACCGTACTCGGCACTACTTCTCGCATACTAAATGAGTGCTCTACCATCTTGCCACTTACACTGTGGTGTCTAATTGTCATATAAGTATATTATGCTGATTTTTTAAAGTTATGATTTATATTTTTGTATGGTTTATTATACAAGCTCAATTTAGAATTCAAATTAATTTGAAAAGTAATAAGAAATTTGTAACAAACCAGTATTAATAAGGAACATAATATATATTGTAGTTTTCACGTCTTGCTTGTACAGGGTGACCGAAAGGTCAAGAAGGGGTTACAATATATTTTAAAATTTGTTACAGAAGACCTTGGAGATTAACCATAAAAAGGTACTTAACTGAACAGTGAACAAAAATGGTGAAATTTTATTATCAAAATCAGATATTAATCATTTCAACTCAACATGTATTTCGATATACGAAATTTTTCAAAAGAATCAATGATAAGACGATTGATTGGCCATTTTAGTTAGCGATCTTCTACGTATTGGCAAATCTTGCTCCGTTAGGAACTTAGCCACAGCGCAGTGTGTCCTTACACTTCTTCAACACCTTTCCTTGAAGGTGTTGAAGAAGACCCGACCGAGAAGATGCGAAGGCTATCTGGATAGGTTAGGGTCTCCCGGACGTCGCTCCGGTGTGTCCTGAAATCTTTAAATTCTTACAAAATTCAGTTAGTACAACAGAACTTAAGGTGAAAACATGAGGAAGAAAGGAAGACACTTACTTTTCGTCTGCCGGATGCTGGTTCATTGATAGATTCCTCTCCACCACGAGTACAAGCGTTGCGGCGTCTATACTGACAAAAGGATTATTACGTATAAGCGGGATTATGCTCAGCGGTTAGAATATGCGGTAAGATTTTCAATCAAAGAATAATTTCTCGCAGTTGCGATACAATTTGACTATCGCGGTCCCCAGATTTGACGACTCCTGATTACTTTCTTTGTAGTTATCTCAAGAAATAAGTTTATGCTAACAAGCCTCAAACACTTGAGCAGCTGAAGGACAATATTTGTGCTGAGGTCAGAACACTGAAACCTGAAACGCTAAGAACTGTCAAGGAAAACGCTTTAGGCAGGACAGGTTTATGTGAGGTAGAAAATGGACGGCATTTTCAAGATAATTGTTTATACACAGTGAAACTTTATTTCCTATATTTAATAATAAAATATTATAAATTAAAGATTATAACCCCTTGGCGACTTTTGGCCCATCATGTATAGCTATATATTTTTTTCGAATCAGATAAAAGTTCTACGCTTGGGTAGTACGATACACGTACATGAGACATGTATTATTTTAGTTGTGTATATAATATCATTTTTTTGATTTTCCACAGTTTGGAAGAGTCCCTGATGATTGACCGAAACCCATCACCACGATTAGAGGAGTTGACGTCATCCGAAGCGACGGGGGGTCAAGTATCACCATGTCCGCCAGCTTCAGATTTCGAAAAACCACTTTCAAATCATTTTAGCATAGACAAGACATTCTTCAGCGTGGAGAAACCTTGTTCATCTTCACCATCACCCATCGAAAACAATAGCGTCAATCTAAACACCCAAGACACCTTCTTGCCGAGGGTTATTAATGGAGAACGAAAGAAGCCAAAGGTCATGGAAACTCCAAACAACTCTCAAGACCTGGGCGAACCCATCATTCCAACAATAACGACTCAATCAAGTGACGATCCTCAAGTAGTATTCGATCAAATCTCTAAAGCTGAACTACCGATCACTAATATCTTGCACCACAATAAATTACAAATTGGTGTCAACCAGCTACCGCAATATACACTAGGAACACCAGTGTCAGCTTCCGAAGTAGCGGCAGCTCTTCTAGGTTCTTCGACATCCTTGGTAAGCAACAGGTACAAGGATATAAGCAAATATAAACGATCGTTGATGATAGAAGCGCACGACCTCAGTACACCGTACAACCACTACAGATGCTTGAGTCCCAGCGACTCGAACATACATCAGCTGAGTCACGGTAAGATTTTGGGAGAGCCGAGACAAAATGCTGGAAGACTACTCAAAAGGCAGTTCTCTTTGGATAGGGCTGATGATTCCGGAAGCGGTGTTCTAGAGAGCAGCTTGGCTTCGCAAAGCAATCCGAGAATCCAGCCGAGATTGTGCAAGCAGAACTCGGCTGGAGCAGCTCCGGATCTTGAAAGAATAGAAGAAGTACCTTTGGTGCTGACGTCGCCAAAGTCTTACAAAAGAAGATTGGAGTCCACGGCAACATTCCCTAGCAGTTCCAAGAGCATCAGTACTGAATCATTAGTGATTGCACAGAGATAAGAAACATTATTTTGTATCTGTATCTAATAGTGTTATTGTATTAATAGTCCCTTCATGTCGGTAGTCATTGCAACTACATATCGGTGGTTCAAAGCACAAATTTAAGAAATTCTTGTTAAATCTAATTCTATGAAGATGTATATTTCTAGATTAAATTAATATTACGTTGAATTTTATCGTTTCTTGAAAATAACATTCATATAACTTTTCGTACCTATGTTTGTATGAATTCTAGAAAGTAACATGTGCATACTGAATTTTTTTTAAATATTTTTCACGGCTGTTTCGTATGACAAATGATTAAAACATGATAATTATTAAATCTAAAACGTCAACTTATAAATCTGTGCCTTTGCGCAAAAATGTTACAAGTTGTTGAGGCAAGTATCGAAGATAAAGATAAACGTTGCAAATATCGAAGATAAAGTTTTGCGCGAGATTTGTGGCTAAATACGTGATCACCTATCCGGGAAAGTAGGGGGTTAATTAATTAGTAACTTTGGGAAGGGTATGACACCCAAGATAATCCGATGAACATTAAAACAACGAGGCTGCTTTAGGAGACACGTGTAGCGATAGTACATAGAGGAGTCCCGCGAAACACACGAAGCCAACGGAAACAACATTGAGTAGAAGATCAAGGCAGATAATAGTAATAATCAGGCGAGTGCCCAACAAATTGAACCTTTTCTTCTTTTTTCGTTTAACTTGATATTGAATATTGACTTTGTTTTCTGCGTCCTGAAATAGCTGTATAATAATCTTGTAAAACCATTGCCTAAGATTTTTTAACCATAATTATAGAGTAAATATTATGTTCCAGGCCGATGTTGTTTTTAAATAATTAAGAAATGAAATACAATTTTTTAATTAAATTTTTATTTATCAATTATCTTATTTATTACAATTTTGTGTGGTATTAGCTAAGTGACTACCTCTGGAAGCGGCACTAATGCATGCTCTTTTAACCATATTTTTCATAACATTCTCGCACACTTAAGTTATTTCAGATTATTGGCGTAGACCTTTTATTTTAAGAACCCTCACAGAAAACAGTTGGAAGCCATCATATCGAGGAGGCCGTCGATATCACCACTTTTTGATATAAGGCGGCAGGGCTGGGACTGTGTTAGTGATGGCACCGTCCTGTTGAAACCGCATGTGTTGCAGGCCCAATCGGCATAATTCGGCCACCAAGAAGTGTTCCAACATGTGACGACAGCGATCACCATGTATGGTTACAACATTGCCTCTTGCATTCTGAAAGAAATAGGGTTCAATGATATCACAGTAAAGTGTAAAGGTCTTTGGTATATCAATTGAAGAGTTTCAGTGCCCCAATAATGAGTGTTTTGTTTATTAACAAAACTCGCTAAGTTGAAATGAGTTTCCTCGCTTAATAATGATGAGTCAGGATCATCGATATTGAGCTGAAAAACATGTGCTGTTGCATGTTATTGAGGCGTTAGTTGCTCCGTAATAAATTGTAATCAACTACTCTCAACTAGTCATGAGAAAAAATGCTACTTCTGACTCACTGGTGTGATTGTGATTGATATTCGATAATATCAGTGATTTAAAACTGTGACTGTGATCGCAGTTGCATTACAAATACGCATGCGCCGCACGATATCTCAATACACAAAATAAATAAATAAATAAAAAAAAACATAATTTTGAACATATTTACTAATATCATTCAAACATTATTTGCGTAAAAAATATATTCTAGCATGTTTAATTAATATATAACTAATTTAATATCATCATAAAGAGAATGAAAACCGTAAAAGAAGTAAATTTATTTTTCGGTTCAAATTCTCAGCATTTCGGGTCAAATGCGTAAAATGTTTTGGCAGAATCTACTAGATGATGCTTATCACGAATTATGACGTCATTCCTTCATGAATATTGTATTTTCATATGCACATGCGCCGAATCATGATTCTCAACCAAATATAAATAAAATAATAAAATTAATCGTGAATCACGATATTTCCAGGTATTCAATCACAGATAGTGAGTGTGACTCAAAAATATCAGTGATTATCTCACGGTTCGTGATTTTCAGTTCATCACTACTCTTTACGACTACTAAATGCGAACTGACAAATGTCTGCCACACAAAAATGGCGGCTAAACAAAATCGACCTGGAACATTATATTCAGCCTATATGTTGCTCTGATAGCATTTTGCTCATACCTTGAGAAAAGACAGCCGTGAGTATGTCCCTACTTCCAACAATCTTTCCCTGCATTAAGAAATATTGATACTGAATGTCTTTTCATATGATATTGATACTGAATGTCTTATCATGTGATATTGATACTGAATGTCTTATCATATGATATTGATACTGAATGTCTTATCATGTGATATTGATACTGAATGTCTTATCATATGATATTGATACTGAATGTCTTATCATGTGATATTGATACTGAATGTCTTATCATATGATATTGATACTGAATGTCTTATCATGTGATATTGATACTGAATGTCTTATCGTATGATATTGATACTGAATGTCTTATCATGTGATATTGATACTGAATGTCTTATCATATGATACTGATACTGAATGTCTTATCATATGATATTGATACTGAATGTCTTATCACGCGTTCGAGATATTGTAATTTTTGAATATTTATTGTTTTAAATATATTTTTTTCTTTATTCCTCCGAACCATAACATCGTCAATCGTAACTCAATCTATCATTTCATGTTCATGTTAGTGTCCATGCTTCCAATCCGTAATATAATACTGAGAACACATAGCATCTGACCATTCGTATTCGCAGACTGAACCACAACACCTTTTATTTGATTTAACCTTATCGTTTTGAATATGGAACGTGGAATACTAATTTATTTGGAATATTATGTTGCAAATGATTTCATTAATAATTGATCATTATATTATATGGTAACAGATTATAATTGGATTTGATACTAAATATTCACGTGTTATTTATCCACAGAAGGTCAGAGGTAACGATCGATAAATTGGAATTCATACAGTGTAATGGCCCCGTATGCATGAAACGAGATATTATCTCAGAGATTAGGTTGAGATAAATCTTTGTACCATATATTCCTATATATTCTGAAAAATTTGACAAACAGCAGCATCAAATTACAACATTTATTTCTATTTAATTGCTGTTAGGGAGACTCGAATTCACCCAACTGACGAAAAAAACATCAATGGTCAATAGGTCAACGTTTAAACTACAAAAAGAGAAGCGAATCTCTGAGGTAGTGGAACATGTCAGAAATGAGCTTTTTACTATGGACACTTGGATTGAGAACGCGGGCTACAGTAAAGAGCAGCCGCCTCAGTCTGGTCCGATTGCTCGCCGAATCTTCGTATTTCTCGCTCTGCTATCTACTATATTTTTCCTTTTCTATCCTCTGATGCAATAACCTACTCTACATCAATATCGCGTTTTATAAACCTGCCATCTAAACGATCCCCACAACCACAACGTAAAGAAAACGTAAAACACAAAATTGAATGTAAAATGTACAGGGTGAATATTATGTTCCAAGCCGATTTTGTTTGATAGCCATTTTAGTTTAGCAAATATTTGTCAGTATGTATTTAATATTCGTAGAGAATAATTGATTACAATTTATTATGAAGTATCTAACGCTTCAAGAACGTGTTGAAGTCATTACAAAATTTGATCTAAATAATAATGGCAATAATCTAACCAGTAATGGTGATCGCTATGTTCGAAAATAACACATGTAGTCTTAATAAGATGGTTCCACACAGCTCGAGCTTTGCTTGAAATTTTGCGAGAAATTTTTCCCGGACGCATAATGTTAAAAAGCGGTGATTTCAACTGACCTCCTCGATCACCTGAATTGGCGGCTCCCGACCATATTCTGGGTCAACACTTGAAAAAAAAGGTCTACAATAACCCAACAACAATTCCGATGCTGCAGGAAAATATTCGAAATGAAATTGCTGAAATAACACGCCAAGTGTGCGAGAATATTACGAAAAATATGGTTAAAAGTGCACGCATTTGTGCCGCTGCCAGAGGAGGTCACATGGCCGATGTCATATTCTATACATAATTGTAATAAATCTAGTAAGTAAGAAATAAAAACCAAATTACTTCATTTTATAGTTATTCAAAAACAACATCGACTTGGAACATATATATTATAATATTCACCCTGTATATATATATATATATACAATTGTTTTGCCCTTGCAAAACTGTTACGTCATTTTCCTACTCCAACATCTGGTCTGACATGTCTGGTCTAGTCTGAAAGGAGAATATTTCTCGAAACAAAACATGCAATACGAGCCAGTTCAATTCACATAAACCGTGATATTACGGTTGAAATATTCCGTTCTGTTTCGTTTGAATTTCGAATAATGTAGTGTTTAGTGGTTGGCTGAATATTCCGGCTGAGAAATTTAGTTATTTTATAAAAGGCTTGTATAATAAGTTGGAAATTCTAAGATTCCTTCAAAAGAGCGATGGTGAATTTTATTTCGCAAGATACGTTCTGAACTGAAATAAAATTGTATCAGTTGATGTCGTTTCCAAATGACTCCATTCGTCAGTAATGAACCGAGTGAAATGTGTGGCAGTCCATCTTCGCCGCCTGACGTTACGAAGTTTCCTAAAACTGTGTCATACGTTTTAAACAATTAAAGTGTGAAGTATTTTACTGCGTCTGATTTAATGAACACCATCTCGTGTTGTTCCAAAAAAATTTTCTCGATAGTAGTTTCTTCATAATGTAGTAACATTTTTTTGATTTGAGGAATATACGTATTATTTATTGAATATGTTTTTTAAAAACAGACATTCCTGTTTTTTTTTTTTTATGAAAAACCTTACAAGGTCTAATAAATTCAATATTTAAATGTGCTTTAATGAATAACAAATTTTCTTTGTCACATGAAACAGCCTTCTAACTTATATTTTATAAATATGAATATTTGATCAGTTTTTTATTGGGAGGTTTTATCAGAAGCGACACGAGTACGGCTTTACAATAAAATGTATTTCGACCTTTAGTCAAAATTGTACTAGTCTTATACTTAATATGTAACAATATATTGAAATAGTACAATTGATAATTCCTTGGAAATTTTGCATTCAAGGAACCATTATCATCGTGGAACAATTTTGTATCATGAGTAATTTTGCGGCATGAAGCAATTTTTCTTCATGGGGCAATTTCGCTTCATGGGGCAATGTAGCTTCATGGGGCAATTTTGCGTCATGGAGCAATATTGTTTCAATTTTAAATCATACAACACTTTTTCATTACATTCATCCACGACAATTATTAAAAAAAAATATAGTCGTATAAAGTTTTTTCCCAACCAATAATTTTACTCCCGAGATGTCCCCAAAGGAAATGTATTAAAACTGTATGTTTGTAGGTAAATTAATAAAATATTATTTTTTCTATTTATACGAAGAGCACTAATTTATTTACATGTTTAATTAAGATAGAATAGAATTTTATTACGACAATAATTATTAATAACATTGTTGTCACCTTCACCACAAAATCTTTCCAATACGCAATGTATAGATATTTTATAAACTAATCCGATTTAAACTATGTGCAGATATTTTTCTTTATTTTTTCAACATCTTTACGAAAAACTCCGGAATAAATTAAAAAATATATACAGCTTCGCAATTTCGGGGCGAATATTTAATACTGAAATTTGATGAGGTTAATTTTGTATTTTTGAACTAAAGAGTACTCCCTCGTCACATTTTAAAAATAGACGATTTATTAAGATAACAGAAAATAATATTTTGATTGAATTCTCTCAGAGTATTCTCGTTATATATTTAAATTTTCATCTCAAATTTGATTTTGATCAAATGATTTTTTTTTCAGTACAATTTTCTGTAAATTCTGTAGTAATAATACACGATACACATTTTGACAAAAAAAAAATACTGGAATGAATATACACAGCTCTGAAGACGACAAAGCGTTTTAGTCGGAACCGTCATTAACGGATATTATAAGGTTGTTCCGAAAGTAATGTTCGATTTTAATCGTTTTTTGTTAAGAAAAAAATATTTGTATTTAATTTACACTGACAGTACGTGATGAAGGAACCACTTCTGAACGAATAGTGCCGCGTTGATTCGAAAAGTATAAGTACAGAGACGTAAGCCTTAGAGATTAAGATTAAGAGTAAGATGGATGTTCTGTTACTGTTCAAAACGACAAAATGAAATCCTCGGTATGAATTTTAAACACGTGATAAATAACTTTCACATTCTCAAAACCTTGATAACCATTTACGGCAAAAAATTCATTAAGTTACAAAAAAGAGTATTCTTCTTGATTCGCGGAAACTTTCACCTTTTCAAGCACCTCGATAAAATAATTTAAAGATAAAATAATTTAATCGGCAGAAAAAGCAGTATAATTTCTGGATTCTAATTCAATTCTGAATTCTTCTTTCTTATTCACGTTGATCTCTCATATTTGAGGATCGAGATCTTCGTGAACTCTCGCCCTCTTGACTATGCTCCTCGTAGAGCTGTCACCAGAGAAGTGATCTTACTCATCCTCTCCGTCAATTGCAACAAGCTTCTCCGAGCTATCTTCCCTTCTCGCAAGATGCCCAAAAAATTTAAGAATTCGTCTCAAGCAAATGCTCATCCAGAATAGAGACATTCGTGCGTTTCACCATCCATGGTATGCGTAACACGTGTCTCCATCATCACGTCTCAATCATCAATGCTCGCCTTCAGTGTCCATAATTGTATAGAATGCGCCAGAGACTGTACAAGCCTGACTGGTGAGATAAGATCCCGTGGACTGTATCGATTACAATAATGATTATTTAACGCAACTCGAAGTGTATTCAGGAAAGAAAATAATGGCAGATGGATCTGACCTACCTTGTTTTAAAGTCTATAGTTTAACATATAACTTTTTAGTGAAGAACCGAGATATCACTGCACTTCCGGAGCGTTTAGAACACCGCCTCTTCGTGGTTCTAGCGTTATGCACGGCGCTACTTTCCTTGTTCTCTATCCCCCCGTCGACGAAATCCTTAAATCATTAGTTGGCCAGAGCGGGACAGGTATATTAAGGTATACATATATTAGAAGGAGAAAATGCACAGAGAGTAGGCACTCGACTTGCGTCAACACTGACCTTGTTTTAGAAATTCCGCGGTCTTTAAATATTTCGTATAAATCTGGACACATAACTTTTCGCCATACCTAAGAGTCGCTTAATTACCGTCATCAGTAATTAATTTTTCTTTTTACATACATAAATAAGCTTTTAATTCTGTGCCAAAGCGCTTCAGATCAAATGGCTCTTATTTTGATGAATAACGTTTATTTACTCTTATGTTATGTTTAATTGAATTTGAAGGTTAAAATTATTATCAATTATCACCACAAAGTTAATTGTGCTAATTTTAAAAGTATTATTTTTGAAACAACCTAATAATTTGCGTGACAAATTTTAATTTCTGTTTAGTGTGAGAATTTTGTAAAATAGTTAATAAAAAAAACTTTTTTTTTTTTAATTAAAATATTATGAACTATACGAGTAGGATAATGAGATGCCATTAATCGAATTGGAAAACACATGGTAAGACGCTCGTCCAGAAAAAGGTTAGTGAAAAATATTTTATGTATGGATAAAGTGAGAAAGTATTAAACCATATTTATCACAGAGGTCATTTTTTCAAATTTTTAAAATTATTTCTGATTAATTGCACAATGCCGATGTATGCAATCTTTAAGGGTGTAGAAGACTTTCGAATGATGTCATTTTGAGGTTAATAAATGTGGAATATAATATTCGTGTATGTGGAGAAAATGGGTGATTGCAGAGAGCTTAATAAACAAAATATAAAATAAATATATTTTTCAAACTTAGACGTGGACTCTTGTATTTGAAAGCAGTAATTTAAGAAGAGTCTAAAAAGTGTTATGTAAAAAATATTCCAAATTTTTTTTTTCATTGTCACATAAGTCGTCAGTTTCGGACATGGGAATAAATATGTCATTATCCAGGGCGAATATTGAAAAAAGTTGACTAAACGTTGTAAATAGTAAATATTAATTAAATGTATTAATTAGAAAGATATACATTTAAAATCAATTTCATAGAAAAATATTCGATTCAAAGCTGGATCTCTTTCCAAACCAGGGAAGGTGCATTATCCAACTATATTACAGCAACATAATTTGAAAGAGCCATCTACTTTGTTTTTTGGATAATGCATCTTCCCGGTTTGGAAAGTGATCCAGGTTCGAATCCCAGTGGCGCAACAACAATATTTTTCGATAAAATTGATTTTATATGTATATCTTTCTAATTAATACATTTAATTCATATTTAAAATATCACAGACCTATGTTCTGAATAAATACAACTTCACAATAAGAATGTGTTCTCTTAATAGAATAAATAGTCGCTCCTAGTATCTAGGACCGTGCATGTAATACATTCAAAAAGATATGTGCATAATTATAATTTCTATAACTAAGTATTTATTTGATCATATTTATATCTTAACTGTTATCGTACTAATTAGACTTAAGTGTTGAGTATCGAGACCGTTAAGGTGCAATCTGACAATACCGTGTCATCAGGCGCACGTGTTAACAGATTCCATGACAAATGCACGCAAGTCGGAGGCGTACATAGATAACTGCACACAAACACAAAGAGAATTGGACACTTGTTGGATATTACTCTGGCTGTCGTGAATTTGTATTAAATAACCTAACTTGTCGTAACTTATCCTAAAGAAATCTTACATACTTATCATAGATATCTTACACATAGATATCTTACACGAATTTACCTAATATTCTAATACTCACTGTTTGAGTTGTTCAAGACGATGGGTGCCAGTTGACACGTGGACCATACACGATGAATGCTGGTGATTCCAGAATGTGTCTAATTACTTCATTTTAAATTAGGGGAATTCTACTTAAGATGACATACCATTTTTTTGAAAGGAGTAAAATCGTATTTTAGAGAATTATTTAAATAACAAAATACAAAATTACATGTATTATTTATTAGGTTTTGAATACTTGGGTAAGACGACATAGTGTGTCATCTTAGACTGTGTTACCCTAAGTCTTCTTACCCAGAAACGTACAGAAATAAAATTAAGGTTATTTTCACACAAAAATCTTAAAACGAGCCATGTTTCACCACTATAATCCAAGAATTAAATCTATTACAGTTAAAAATGTTATGAAATACAAATAATCAAATTCAAAAGTGATAAACAAAAATTATTTGCAGTTGGCGCGCACTGTCCGCCGTGTATGAGTGTCATCTGTACGCGTTGCTTAAACTATATTTTAAGATTCTCACTGTAGTGTTTTAAGAGATACTACCGGTATGACATCTTATTAGGTATGTCATCTTATCAGGTATACAATCTTATCAAGTATGTCATTTTATCAGGTATGTCATCTTATCAGGTATACCATCTTATCAGGTATGTCATCTTACAGGTATGTCATCTTATGCAAAATTCCCCTACATCAGTCTTTATGGATGACAACTGATTTTTTTTTTGTATGGAATCCGACAAAATAAAAACATGTTTTATCCGAAAAGTATTTTTTCCCTGGAATTTTAGTTATGCGCAAATTTTTTTAAATTGGTCATGTAAAAAATACATTTTTTTTTATATCTCAAGTAGGGCACGAGTTTAACTCATGGACATACATATGTCATCTCCGGAGTTTTCTTGCCGGGCGGACTGCGTCGTCATAGTTTACGCACGTCCCAGTTCAGATATATGAAATATTAATGTATAGACAATCGTAAAATTTGAATTTATTACTTATAAGCCGTAGAAATATAAAAAAAATGTGTTTTAATTATGTAAATAAAAAAATTAAGACTTTTTTCAACATAAATATTATTTGTACTATATCTATGATCACATTTTGTAAACATTATTTATTTGTTAGTAAAAAAAATCAAATAATTTTAATGAAAATATAAAATGGTCAACTTAGTAAAAAATGTAGTAATTGTTCATATTCTATATAATTTATTAAAAAATATATTTTATCTACAGATGTGTACATATATTGTAATCAAAAATATTATCATAGTTAATATTTGTTGTCGGTAGGGTAATAAATGGTAACTGTTTATCTGAAAATATAGTAATTCTGTTTTCTTTGAAGAACACACAACACACAGACATATGTATGTATACAAATATAATATATAAAATATGGGAGATTAGGGACAAATGTAACATTTAAAAATTATTTGAAAAATTAATGTTTTTAATGTCATATTAATCTGACTAACAAGCATTGCAGATTTAAAATGTAAGTCTTGACAGCATCTTGTTAGCAGAAATATTATATGTTTATTTATTATCTGTTCGTAAAAATATCTCCGAGTGGTTTAACCTTAAAGGTTGATTTAATTAACTCATTAGTAAAGAAAATATTTTTTATTTGTGAGGTTATACTCGGACCGACATTTAATGTGATGTTTTAACATCAAAAAATTTCTCGCCGGTTGTACGTCGGTCACACTTTTAACAATGAAAGCCACGCGCACGCACATTTTGAATAAAATAATTATATTATCGTCTGACACTTCGTCACTTGACGGGATATGAAAAAATATTGCTCTCTGGACGTTTCATTTATTCAAATGAATCTGTAGAGTGTGGCCAGTGTAAGAATGCGGCTGAAATTATCTGCTTATAAATGCATTTGAAGAAGGGATGTCGCCTAGTTCAACATGACACGAATCGGAATTCATTTAAATTATTTACCGTTTGGCTTGCAAGCGAGTCTGACAGTTTTGTTAAGTCAGATCGCTTTTCAATATCTTCAATCGAATCAGCCGGATGTGCATGGCAGAAATCGTGGCCATATTCTACGTTACAAATTCTCAAGTGTTCAATTCGATATCAGAAAACAGTGGAAGGTTTTTAAAATAGGTAATAAACCCATTATTATTTATTTATTACTGTTACCTTGAACCCTAATCTCCCCACTGCAGGACTATAGTAGTTTAAGTAAAGTTTTCGATCTAAATGTTAGATAAAATACATAATTTAAATGACTTATAAACAAGATTGAAGCAATACATTTATTATAAAATCATAACATATGTTTGTTTCATTGATGAAACCCACCTCTCCAACACTAGCTCAAGAAAGGGCATGCGACATCCTACATTACTGTATTAAAGAAGATACTAACTATTGCCAAAGGACTCACAAAGCGAAAGGATATTCGAATGACTCCATGACATAGAAATCACCCTTCGAAAAAATGTTATGTTTAGGCATTATACATTCCATTTGTGTGGGTAAGCCACAAACTTGCGGAACTTATTGGAATGCTCTCAAGTTAGTAGCCTTAAGGATAGTGGTTTTACTCTACAAATTTGAAATAACATACTCTGTAAATATAGCCAAGAGAAAAACAGAACCTGATGAAGCTATAGATGTACAATATATTTTAATAAATAGGTTATGGTCACAAAGCAATAAATGAATAGACATAAAATAAAGTGTATATATAGGAGAAGGGTTTGGAACATTAGTTGTGGGACGAAGGGCATTCTACACACATTATTGGTAGAAATATAAATCCGATAGTTTATGACACATTTATGCAACAGTAAGGGTCGCTTGTGTGATCAGTAGAAACTTTTTACTAACGCTCGTAGTAAAAATCCTTCGCGGGTTGTTGAAACATCTAATTTACTACTGTCAAAGTGTTATCAATTTTCGTTTTTGCTATCGGATATCGCAGAGTAAAATGAGTTTACTACGGGGTGTACTTTCGATAAGTAAATTTTTTTTTCTAAACAGCCCGTTTTCGCAAAAATTTGTTACTTTGGTAACTTTTATTGCTATAGTAAAAAGTTACTACTGATCATACAACCGGCCGTAAAATTAAATATTTGTGTAAACAAGACGTATTTTTTACATGAATGCATATTATATTGTAAGCGTTAAAATTTTCGTTCCAATCGAGTCATATATTTATAAAAAATCGTGGAGCTATTTGATTGCGTAAGTGGTACCGAAATGATCACGTGTGATCATGTCTATATATTTGGTAGTCTGTGGGTATGGTTATAGACATTTTAACTAGCAACTTTAAGGCACAAATTTATAAATTAGGAAGGCTTCGATCACTAGGGCGTATACAGCGTATGAATAATGGATAGCCCTCGAAATGAGCAGAAGGATGAAAAATGGATAAACTAAAAATTCGATTGCAGGACAGTTTAACCGTTCCCAAACCATGCAGTAACATAAGTCTACCCCTCTAATAAATATGTAATATTTCAGTAAATATACGCAACATATACTTCATACCATATTTAATTTGAAGGAAAATATTTACGCTTAGAAATGACTAGTGAAAAATTAATTATGTAAGGTAAATTCTACAAAATTTTTTATTTTTAATTCATTCCGTTGTAAAAATAATAGGTTAACAAAAATATCATTTGTGGTAAGACAGAAATAAGTCACAGTGAAAACAATAACAAACAAACGAATATAATGGTGTCTCTTTCTCATTAATTTATTTAAATAAAGATAGAGAAGTAGATAAGTTGTATTATTCAATGCAACCTCCTATACAGAACTTGATGAATGCTCCGAATTATAATAAATATTACATATTTTTTTATATATTTAATACTCAATACTTAAAGTAAATGTACGGCATTAACCATTTTTTCACATTTTAAAGGATTCTAATTTTATACGGTAACACGAGTTGACAGCGTGGCTGCGTACGAGTATTTTATATCACAGTATGGCAAAGGTTAAATAAAGACTTGTTCATTGTTGGCGTCAGCAATTGACCAAAGAGATCGGCGTAGAAGTATTCTTACGGAAGCTAGGACCCGCAACTCTGTTAATACTGGACCTAAAGAAAAAAATTAAAAAAAACTCATTTACACACACAGACGAGATGTACCCATAGTGTAGTGGCCAATGTCAGTTTTCATTTTATCATTCTAATTTATTTATTTATTCGAAACATTTTTCTGTCAAAATCTGGAATTACTTTGAACATTTTCCATTTCGAAACGTCAACATTTGTTCTTTGATTACATATTATTCAAAATGTAGAAAATATATTTTTTAATATAATTTAATTTTTCATTTTAAAAAGATCGCTGTAAAATTGCTATCTACGGTTCATCCGTGTGCGAACTTGTTTGTTTGTACCTGATATCCTAGGGTGTAGGGGTTGCAAATTTTGACAAAATAAATAATTCTGAATTCGAAAGTCAAATATGACAATTTTAGAAATTTTATGCTTATAATAAAAAACAGCTTTTTTAAGGTAAAAATTTTCTCATTATTTATTGTATATAAATTTTTTTTTAACTAAAAACTAGAACCAATTTATCCAATAACACATTCATATACATTGTGGTCATTTGCTAATGATACGAGTTATATCCGGACTACCCATGGTCCCAATTAGTTTGGATAATCGAGATTTTACTGTATATATCAAATAATGGTAATAAATTAAATCCGCTCCAGTTTACCTTGTTGATAATCGATAATATTAGAGAAAATCAAAGCAGAAATACCGCACTCTACAAAACAAAACTGATCCGCCAGTTTTCGGACATCACTTTGATGCAGCTATTATCTTTTATCTGTTTAAGTGCCCGCCGAGTGCATCCATTCCTGCTTTCTAGGAACGATTCCTCCGGAACACCCACACACCCCTATTGTTCTGCGATTACGATCGATCGAAACAAAATTTAATTTATATTTATTTTATATATTTATAATGAAATTTTCAGAATTCAATCTTATGTTTACGAGAACAAATTTCGTAATTATTGTTGCCGTAAATACTTCAATAACTAGTTCTGAGTTTTCTATAGGTAATGTTGAATGCAGTAATTCGATCCACGCAAATTCAAAATACACAAACCTTTGTGAACCTGCGCTGGTAGACGCCGACGTCGCTCTCCTTGTAGTCTGATGGTCCTTAAATCAGCTGATCAGCCACCGAAAACCTTCTCACAACCGATAATCCGAAAATATATAATACAAAATGTTTTTATTATCGCCCCCGTAAAAGTCTGTCCGAATCGCAAAAAATCTCTTCCCAGTAGCAGCTTCCCTTTTGTTTTCTGTTTTTAAATCGACACAAAAAGTAAAATTTTATACCAGGTCTACTTATCGAAGTATAAAAGCGCGTAAACAATTATCATATTTCAAAATTTCGTATGCAATCCCTGCTAGGGTGGTTTGAGGGTACACACGCTAATATTAGAGCTCGCGAGCAGGTTATTTGGCTGACCTGGTCCGACACGGATGTTGGGGATGTTCAGTGTCGCCCTTCGGGCCAACGTTTGCTTTCATAAAACACGAGTTCGGACAGGGGTCACGCGGAGGCAACGTGTGCCATCCATATTGAGAAAATTTGATTTATTATGAGGTGTGATTTATTTATTACGCGTGCAGTAATACTTTTGATATTCAACAAGATATTAATTTTCAATAAATAAAATTCTAGCTTGAAAATGGTTTGTTATTTAGTCTACGAATTTTTTCTTCTTAATCGTAAATATCTGCAACTTGGTCCACAATACGTTTCCATTCTTCACTGACGTGAGCCATGTTGATGGTAGCGTTGAAAGAGAACCCTGTTTACTCTTTTATTTGGTCTATCTATCTTGCAGGAGACAGTTCTCTCCCTTCAACTGTCCCTGGGATCGCGAGCAACTCGAGACTCAGCATAACATTTAATAATTAACTATTGTGTTGTTTTTACGTCAACCAGTTTCAATTTTATGAAATAGTTCAATTCTACACCAGTCCTGATGAAGATACGTCAGTATCGAAACCGGATAAATATAAATACAATTTTAAATTATGTCTAATCACATAATTAACGATGCAAACATCGACGATTCGGGTAATGTTTATGTATTATTATTTTTTTTATATCTATAGCCGGTATATTATTTTGTTCTTCCAATATGATAAATATTTTCACGTTACACGTTTTTCGTTAAAAAAAAAATAATGTTTTCGTAGAAAGCAATCACTTTGTGGTTTGGCATATATTAAATAAAATAATAATCACTTTTTATGAAACCACGAAATTTATCCATACGTCAACCGGTTTCGCTTATCTCAAGCTTCATCAGGACGTATTTGAAACTAATCATAAATACAAAAAAGTGCACTTATATATACGTAAAGAGAGAGATAGATTATAAAATTACATGTAAAAGAGAGACAGAATACGTATACAGATAAACGGAACATTAAGGAAGAGGAAACTACAGTATTGATGGATATTAAATTGATTTTAAAGTGGTTTCATTCAAAGTGATTGTTATTTTATTTAATAAAATATTTTTTCATGTTAAACATTTTCCATCATATTTAAACACGTTTCTAACAAATGTAATATGTTGACATATCGTTGTAGCGAATACGTGTACAAATTTGAAATACAAGCCTAGGGGAGGCCGCCCTATGGGGGAGAAAAATATGTTATACTTTTCTAGCTACCGTTAATAATTTAAACAGGACGGCTCGCTGATAAAACTCAGAGAAATACAAAAAAACATATTACCAGTCTGCGTCTGTGTCAAGGTGAACCACGAAACACAACACTCGAGTATATCTGTGCCAACTGGCTGTTTTGTGCAGAGGGCTAATGGGCATCGCTGATCTCTACATGTGTACTGCGCGGGAATGTTGCCAAATATCTTGTTGTTTTTCACATTTAATATAAGAAGAGATTACGATGAATAGTTAAATCATTGTAAAATGTTGTTTAATAGTGTAATGATTGGACCAAAATATAGTAGTAATGGGGTAATGGTTGTGTTCTACTATTAATTTAAATTAAAATAAAACAGAACTTATAAAAGTTGGCGTTTATTGTGGGATATAAATATATAACATATATATATATATATATATATACATATTTATATATATATATATAAAGTTAATTGCGCGTATAAAGTCGAAGACTGGAGTAGCTCGCTTGCGATGTCTACTAAATAACGGTCTGCGGAGAAGTGGTCGGCTAGCTCCTAGGACTCGTCCATCACAATATATCTCCTTATTGGTCAATGCATCTGCTTATTGGTCAATTGGTTTCGGCCTTATATGGCTGGTGGAAATATGAGGAAGAAAGGAAAGCGTTTACTTTTTGTCCGCCGGATGTTGGTTCGTTGATAGATTCCTCTCCACTATAAATACAAGCGTTGCGGCGAAAATGATTATTATGTATAAGCGGAATTAAGATAAGATTAATTAATAAACGTTAGCGGAGTAAAGCGGAGTGAAGCGACGATAGTTATCGTACAAAAGTTCCAAGCGCGCTGAATTCGCTGCAGTTGGACTGCGACATTTTCTTTCTTCCTTGTGCTTAACATAGGTGAGAAAAAAAACGAGAAGGAAATATGGAGGTTACAATGTGATAAACCGCGAATTGAATGTATGGATGAGGTAACTCAAACGCCAAAAAACTTAATAGTATTTAATTCATTTTAAATGGCGCTAACAAAGGCTGAAAGACTGAAATGTCTGTGGGGCGCGTCCAGATCACCACACAGCGCTTACTTACTGAAGTCTGCAATCAACTCATGAGAAACAAGACGGGTATAAAAAAAAGACGTGAAAGTTGATTCTCTACCCGAGCACCAATGCTGGTAAATATTATCTAGGAAAAAGCGCACTAAGGAGTCCAACTGTCAGGCCAATCGGACACTCGCCGCAGCAGGCTGATCCAGGATTTCCTACCTAGAGACTCACATTCTCACATAGGCCCTAAACAGTTGTAGGTTCTTTCCAGGCCTGAGTAGATCGGAGTTCCTTACAGAACTATGTTATATTCGTAAACAAAGTGATAGATGCATTGGTTACGAGTGCATCTATCACTGTGGTTACGAAACTACAATTATGTTTACGAATGCGTCTATCACTGTGTTTACGAATGTGTCTATCACTGTGGTTATGAGTCCATCTATCGCTGTGGTTACGGATCTACAATTATATTTACTAATGCGTCTATCACTGTGATTACGAGTGTATCTATCGCTGTGGTTTCGGATCTACAATTATGTTTACAAATGCGTCTATCACTGTAGTTACGAGGGTATCTATCGCTGTGGTTTCGGATCTACAATTATGTTTACGAATGCGTCTATCACTGTAATTACGAATGTGTTTATCATTATGGTTACAGGTGCATCTATCACTGTGGTTACGGATCTACAATTATGTTAACGAATGCATCTATCACTGTGGTTACGAGTGCATCTATCGCTGTGGTTACGGATCTACAATTATATTTACAAATACGTCTATCACTGTGGTTACGAGTGCATCTATCGCTGTGGTTACGAATCTACAATTATGTTTACGTGTGCGTCTTATCCTCGTGAAAAGAATATGACAAGGATGTCCAAAATCATAAAAACCGTACACAAGGTTTTTTGTCGAATATTTTGGCAGCTTACTAAATTATTAGGACTAGATATCTGGGTGTCTCGCGAAGTAAACCAAAAACAAAAGAAGAGCGTCTACGTTCAAATTTAGAATACGTGTTGCGTTTTTCAGTTCAGAGATGTCAGGCGCGAGGCCGTCCATCAGGGTTTACTGGATTTATCGCTTCGCGGTGCGGGCTAACCCGCTTAACTACTTACCCGGAGCAAGCTTTTGTTTTCACAGGGGTGGGTTCTCTACTCCAGTTTCAGTGATTTATTTTGTCACGAAAAGTCACAGCGATAACACTGGTAGCACTGATTAAGATAGAAGCATTCTTTGTTATTCACAGACTAATCTTTTAACCGCTGATAGCACTTCATCAAACGTTATAAGTATATAAATATATACACCAATATCAGGAAAAGTTACCACAATCTCTCGCCAAGACCCACTGAAAGACTTTCGATAACGTGCGGGAGAATAATTCTTACATATTTGGGACATGTGCCAGAAACGATGAGAGAGAAATTGATATGGCTCAAGACCGAGAGGAATGGAGACATCCAGATATTGTGAACATCCGAACTAATGGGTATAGAGAAAAACGTGAACAATGTCAATTTCATGTAATATTTATCAAAATTTATCGACTATTAAGAGACTCTGACTCTGTACTTACTTTCCACCTCATCTATTGTTAGTAAAACAGTGTAAGTGTTCTCAGTTCACGCCTCGTGCCCAAATACCTTTTATTCTTAACTGACAAACCAAGATGAACGTAGAAACATTACGAATACGAATAATGGACCGACCATGGATAAATATATTCATATTTTTATTTGTTAACTTTGTTTTATTAACCACTTAATTGAGTTTAAATACGTCTACTCGTTTCGAAAAATACCATTTTCATACTAACTAAAAACACATATTATTTTTTCTTTACCAGAATCTGTTTATAAAAAAAAAAAAACAATTATTTAAAAAATAAATTTAGTACGTAACTCAAATTGCTACTTAATACAAATTTAGTCGAATAATTGTTAGGAAAAAATTTTAGAATGTAGTTAAATTTAGTTGGTTGTTTAAATTTTTTGATTAATTTTTCACGCTTTATTTATCTCCAACGATAGTAAAATTTTAATTTCTGATTTACTAAATTCATCTAATTCACATAATAATTTGGTAAAAGATCTATGTCGTTTGTTAAACCTTTGTATAAACCAAAATTATTTTCAATTTAATAATATAATGTATAATCAAACAGAGGTCTTCCTATGGGAGCACCCACATAGCAGATATACATATGGTATTTTTCGAAACCGGTAGATGTATTTAAACTCAATTAAGTGGTTAAGTTAACAAATAAAATATGAATTTTAACCACAAAGTTAATTGTGCTAATTTCAAAAGTATAAATATATTTATTCCATCTAAAATCTCATAATGGACTTAATATCAAGAGTAATGAAACAAAGCTAGCTAAATACGCAATGGAATGTTCAAACAGTGCTGTGGATCAAAAATCTATTGTCTCCGATTTTACCTTACAGTTCGACTCCGACAAAAATGTAAATACTATATTTTGAGTATGTCCAGATCTTTTGATTTATCCCCTGAGGGATTATTATCAAGATGTCTCACAGAGACGAAGCGAATTCGGATGAATTTCATATATTTTTTTATATATTAATCTATTCAGCAACATCTATTCCGTTACATGAGAATGAATAACAAATTTTCAAAAAAAAGCCACTATGGCGACAGCGTACTTGGTAATAAAATAAATGAAAGGTTTCTACATGATAACACATATGGAATACAAATTACAAAATTTGATAAGGTGTGGTAGTCGAGTATGGGTAAATTGGTGAACGTTATATTGTGTAAAGTGATCACTTAAGCCAGCCGATGACAGTTCGTTAGCCCTATAATGCTTACCTACCTTCCCATGTAAAATAAATAATAGCTTTGTTTCTGTGATGCATCTATATCGAAATAAATTTTCTTCACATAGAGTTCTCAGATGCAACTAATCTGAACATGAAAAAACGCGATGCAATTCGCTGAAGATTGGACCGCTCGAATAAATATATTCAGTATACATTCAGTATACAGTATACCAAGAAGGATATTTGATACCGAAAATGAAAACAGGGTGTGCCACGAATTAAATGCAGAATTTTGTGAATTCAAAATTTTCCAAGTGATCGAGATAACTGGGCTGAGGTGGGTTGGTCACGTTCAATGAATGAATTCAGAACAACGAGTAAAGAAAAACCTATTGACTGAAAAAGTGTCGGAAAAGTAAAGCTGCGGTGGTTAGATGGTGTTACCCAGGATGCTTACGCATTCAGAATCGCAGAACTGGAAAAGTATAGCGAACGACAGATCTGAGTGGCAAAACACAACAGGACTGTTGACGATTCGTTCTCGCCCCAGAAATTTGAACTAATAAACTATATTTACTTTATAAAATACCCATGAGACATATTACATTATTAATTAATGAAAATATAACATAATTTAAAAAAAAAGGAATCTAATCCCTGGTTTTAAATGTGCGGTGAGTAGATCTATCCATAATAATATTACACTTCTTCATATACATCCTATGACTTTCTGTATGTAGTTTCAGTAGTGTCATTATGGCTGTATAGTGCTTGATTAAACGGTCAGGTCTATAAGAACTAACGTGTTTTCTCTTTTATATTCTACATTTCCTTTATTACGACGAGTAAGATAAAAAAAAATTTTTCAGCGTTATCGTCCATTGACATCTCGACTCTTCAGAATAACAAGATTTAGATGAGGGAAATTAAAAATAAAATAAAATATTATAAATTAAAAATAATGATCCATAAATTAAAATAAATAACAGTTGGAACTTCCAGTTCTTGTTATTTCCTTTAATATCCTGTAATATATAATATAATAACTGTCATCTTTTCTCCTGTCTGTGGTATGGGAGAAATTTTACTTACCATAGATACTGTCGATTCACGATTCTTATGTCATTTTTGTTCATCTTGACAGCTAACTTACAAAGATGGAATAATTTTATCTACGTGTGGTTTGTTTTGGGGAAAGCTCTATTACTGAAATATAGATTTTATTGAAACCCTGACTGCGCGGCGGTCATCAATGTCTGCGAAGCTGTCACAAAAGCCGCCCGCAGGGCCTAGCATTAAGCAATCGGCAATAGTATTAATATAATATATAAACGTATCATGTTTTTTAAACATACTGATATACCTGTTTTAGTGATTGCGTTAGTGAGTTATACAATATTTTATGTCAATTATTGCACGTAATGTGCCCTTGTTATAAAAGGGCGACATTTTATCGCTTGCGCAATGTATCGTGAGTGCCATAAATTAGCAGCTGATTTAAGTTATTTAACTTTCTGTTCGAAAGCGCTTCGCAAATCCACCATAAAGTGAACTCAGCCAAGTTCAGTAACAAACGTTCGATAAGGCAAAGTGAGAAAATCGCGGAAAGAGAAAAAATGAAGAGAGCGACTCCGAGAACTTTTACGAGAACAGCTGTAATAAATGTACCTTCTTTGTTGTTACTCTTAACAGTGTAGTTGTGGTCCACGAGGACTACACAATGGAGAAAAGGAGAAATAGGAAAGAAAAGAAGTAAGATCCACCCCTTAAAACACCCCTGTCTAGCGGATGCACGTGCACAACATATGGAAAGATGTGCGATTCGAGAATAGGACTCCTCAGGCAAAATCGATAAACCCATGGTTTATTAACAGACGTTATCATCGTAACGAGACACTACAGCACAATATTCGACGTCATCTGGATAACTTCCTGAATGCGTTTTGGGTGATTGATTTCTGAAGATTTTTTGGAGATCAGAGATCAAATAACCCCACTAAACTTAACAACCCTTTATGAAGATTGGGGAAGACTGTTACAAGGTCTAACAGCATTTAGAGAGTAATTACTTGAAAGGGACAAGGCGAGATAATTTCATAGATTTCTTGAGATAGATCTCACTACCGTGTATACCCACTACAAGTTAAGATTTTGATATAGAGATAAACCCTGAGATCAGCTTTGATTAGTAGGAAGGGACAAAAACTCCAACCAGTGCACATGACGAGCGAGATTCAACTCGTGCACACAAACATCACATAAACACAACACTAATGTGATAACGAGTTAAATTACAAACAATTGGAAGGCGATTCAAATTCATCGTTGCTGACCATAGACATGAGCGACATCTGTATCTAAGTTCTAGGCTTCAGCGGAGAAAAGGCGTGCCAGCAACTACTACTAAAATCCTTCATACGTTTGTTACGCCATAGCTTGAAGAGTTATGGTAGGCCGCGTCGAGGATGGAGAAGAGGAAGATGACTTGCGCGACAGAGTGTTTTCCAGTTGTGAGGGCTTCACCCAAGGTAGAACGTGAGATTTTGGTACTATGAACAGAATTAGCAATTCTATCTTCCACCTGTCTTCAACAGTCATTCTCAAGGGAAAATAAAAAAAATCAGAGAGAAATTTTACGGCATTATAAATTTGAAAAATTTTTACAATTAAAACAAATTAGCAAAGAGAAAAAAAAGTTGTCAAAATTATTTACGAAAAATCACTCTATTAAATTACATCTTAATACACAAAGTAGTCCCGTCAGAAGCATAAATGAAATTTATTCATCAAGTTTTACCACAGCCATAGATCTGATAGCAGACGCCAGAATTATCAATTTATTTTTATTAAATTTTGGACACATTGTTGTATCAAATTACTCGATGGTATTTGAGATTCTGTAAAAATAAGGTAGATGGCTCTTTCAAATAATGGAACGATTAAATGTATTAATATCAAAAAGGTAACATATAGGTTCGAAAATTTGTCGCTAAAAATATTGTCGCTGTAGCACAGTTGATAATGCACCTTCCTCGGTTTGGAAAGAGATCCAGGTGCGAATCCCGGTGGCGCAACAACAATATTTTTAGATAAAATTGATTTTATATGTAAATATTTCTAATTAATATATTTAAAATATCACAGACCTATGTTTTGAACAATTACAACTTCACAATAAGAATGTGTTCTTCAAATATAATTACTCACCCTTCCTTTTAACTATTGAATCACATTTTTGTAATAAATGCGTTCCACAAAATTCAGACTGCGCTTCTCTTGTCTGTCAGCGGAAATGCTTAGATAAAGTTCCTTTGGCGTCAGCAGTGTTGTCATTGCTATGACATGTTAAACTTAGAGGGTACTATCGGCGGGTAGGTACTTTAACATAAGATTATAACATCTCTGGTGACAGCCCTCAGATCTGCAAGAATCGAGAAAAGTATAGAGTCGAGTAGTCAAGAAGGCGAGAATTGATGAATATCATAATTCTGTCATAAATTATTTTCTTAATTGTATTTATCATTTTAATAATTATACAAAAATACTTTGTTTAAACCACTATTTATTAATTATTCTATGGTATTATTATACCTATGGTAAAAATACAAGCATGGATAAAAAGAATTCTATATAATGGGTGAATAAGTAAGAACTAAAATGAAAACAAATTTAAAAAGTGACTATTTGCAAAGAGGACTTGGTTATTTATAATATTAACTATGCTGTTAACACTTTTTCTTATTTCTAAAATTTCAAATTTATCTAACTGTATTTGTATGTATAATTTCTAAACACTTGTTAATATCAAAATAATGGTTTGTTTATATTTTTAACATAACGTGTATCGTAACATGTTGATTAATTTATAAATAGCGCTTTAAACAAAGTATTTTGTACAATTATTAATATAAATAGAGGCCACTAAATAATTTTGCAAATATTGAAGATTCATTTTGAGTTGAGTTCAAATTAATATCAATATTTCAATAATTAAACAGCGATCTGTCATGTTAATATTAGAATACACTGATGCCGAATTATTTCAAAATTAATTAATTCGATTATTTAATTATCTCGTTTGCACAACACGTGATCACGTCATACGTAATAAATTATTCGGTAATATAAATGTACGAATTTTGATTAATTTGAATCAGCATTATTTGTATTTAACCTTTGCCATACCGTGATATAAAATACTCGTACGCAGCCACGCTGTCAACTCGTGTTACCGTAAGAAATTAGAGCCTTTAAAATATGAAAAAATGGTTAATGCTATAAATTTACATTAAGTATTGAGCATTAAATATAAAATAAATATGTAATATTATAATTCGGAGCATTCATCAAGTTCAGTATTGGAGATCACATTGTATAATATTACCTTCATTTTTACCCATCTTCATTTAATTAGTGAGAAAGAGACACCATTATATTCGTATGTTTGTTATTGTTTTCACTGTGAAATTAATATGTGATTTCTTTCTGTCTTGCCACAAATGGGATTTTTATCAACGTATTTATTTTATTAAGGAAAACGCATTCTTATTGTGAAGTTGTAATTATTCAGAACTTAGGTCTGTGATATTTTAAATATATTAATTAGAAATATTTACATATAAAATCAATTTTGTCAAAAAATATTGTTTTTGCGTCACCGGGATTCGAAACTGGATCTCTATTTCCAATCCGGGGAAGTACACTACCAATTATGTTATAACGCAAGTATTTTTCATGACAAATTTTCGAACCTGTATGTCATATTTTTTTTCAAATTAATACACCTGTCGTTCCATTATTTGAAAGCCATCTACATTATTTTTACAGAATCTCAAATACCTATTTATTTTACAATGGGATGAATTAAAATTAATTATTTTTGTAGGATTCGCCTTACATAATTAATTTTTCACTAGTTATTTCTAAGCGTAAATATTTTCCTTCAAATTAACTCAAATTTGATGTTGCGTATATTTGCCGAAATATTACAGATTTAATTAGAGCGGTAGACCTGTGTTACTACATGGTTTGGGAAGGGTTAAAGCTGTCCTGTCAGCCAGTGATGTTTTTACATTACTTTAAATAAATATTTATAGGAAGAGATCCTGATTCAAATCCCGGTAGCAGCGACAGTGCTTTTGACGATAAATTTTCGAATCTATATGTTACACTTTTTCAAATTAATACATGCTGATTTTTATATGTATATCTTTCTAATTGATGCATTTAAAATGTGTTCTCTTTAAAAATATATTTATCATGCATAAAAAAATAATCGAATAAGTGAAGAAAATAAATTTTATTATTCACTTATACTTATCACACTTGGTTTTGATTACAGAATAAATCAGTTGTCACAATACAAATGTAGTTATCAAAATTTCTTATAAATATTAAATACAATTTGACTGTACACCGCGGCCTATAAATATTCTAAATTCAATATGATATAATTTGTTAGTGATGGGCTCAAAATCACGAACCGTGAATCAATCACTGATATCTTTGAGTAACACTCACTATCAGTGATTTAATATCTGAGAATATCGTGATTCGTGAGTATTTTATTCATATTTGATTGTGAAACGTGATTCGGCGCATGTGCATATGAAACTAAAATAATCACCAAGGAATTAGGTTATAATATGTGATAAGCGCCATCTAGTAGATTCTGCCAAAAAATGTTACGCATTTGATCCGAAATGCTGAGAATAAACTTACATTTTTTTAAAGGGTTTTCATTCTCTATGTGACCATATTAAATTAGATGTACATTAATTATATATATGCTAGACCAAATTACCCAATTTTTACCCAAATGAAGTTTGAATAATATAAGTAAATACGCTCAAAATTATGTTTTTTTAATTTATTGTGATACCGTCTGATCACAGTGATCACAGTCACAGTTTTCAATCACTGATATTATCGAATATTAATCACAATCACACCAGTGAGTCAAGAGTAGCATTTTTCTAAACGCGCGTTCCAGTGCTGTAAGCTTTGTGTAGACTTTTGCGATTTTTAAATAGGATGAATATGAATATTTTACATGTATTACTTATATTAATCATTAAAATAATAGATGACATATAGGTAGATCAATTATTGTGTAAATAAATGAGAAAACACCACATTATCACCACGAACGACAGCTTAAAAACGCATAATACACTTCTAACAGTCCACGGTCTACCACTAAAGTGACGATCGGCATCCGGCACCCCGCGCCTGTTCACACCACTCCGCACGTACGCATACGCATATTGACAAATTCACATCAGGTTCTTCGAGAAAACGTTTTTTATTGTTGCGTATGGTAAATAATTATATAATGCAATTATTTTATTCAATATATAAATATATTACGGAGGAATATCTAAAATATGAACTCTGTATTGAGGCAATGTCAACTCGGTTGACATCATCGGAGAGGAAAGGTTAAACGCGATCATCAACATGCCTTAATGGAAAAGTATTGTCCACCAAGTTCCAAATACTTCGGTAAACCACGATGCTCAGCAATGAGCATACGATGAAGAAAAATAAGAAGAAGATTAAATGTTCTAGTGTGGATCCTGCGTAAAACATGTACACGTTCCCCTCTTTTTAGCCATCCTGTGTGCAAATTGTCTAGTCACCCTTTAGGATTAAGGTAAGATTTGCTTGAAACCAAAGATTAAAAATAAAAAATTTTTTCTTCATCCATGCTTGAAAGGTTCTAAACGTGTCTCAATTCCACTTGTATCAACTCCGCAAGCGAACTAGGCAACGAAATCACATCATCCACCGTTCCATCACTGCCACACAAATCACTCTCGCGCGACGAAATATGAAATTTTTCGCCTGTCCACAGCTTCCGTCCGGTGAAGATGTTTAATTTGTGATCACCCGGTGACATCAGGCCGGCCACAGGGTACACGCACACTGTGTTTGATTTATAACCTGTCAGCTACATTGCCTGCAACAATGACCTAACCGGTCCGTTTTGACGTACCTAGCACAATGCCGTCCGTTGTACATTAATTAACATAAGGACAAATAAATCAAATTAATAAATACAGAAAATGTATTAAAGAAAACACATGCAGCGCCTAAAACGGATTTGGGATAATTAGAGTTAGATATGCAGTTTTGTAGATTTTTTTGTCAGCTACATGCTGAACATATCGTCTCTCGCAAAAGCCACTTAAATTCATTAATATTACATGTTCAAAATCAGGGCTTATTCCAAAATACCTTAAAGCAGATAGAGTATAAATTGCCATTCCCCTTATAATGAAATCAGCCAGTCACAACGCTTGTTGTGATGATTTAAAATCTAGTATGTCTATGTATGTCAGAATATAGTTCTGTAGTATTTAATACAAATCAACTAGAAAGAAACACAGAAAAAAAATGTGTATCGAAAAATATTTAGTTACTGGACCTCTTCCTATACTTATTTCTTCTTCTTTTATTGTAAAATATTTATTAAATATTCTTAGTAATATAGTTACGGATAATTTATTATCGTCTTTTTTTTCTTTTACGATATATATGCAACATTTTTCTGTCACACTTGTTTTTTAGAACTTTTTTAAGTTGCAATAATCGAAGAACAAGACATATTGTTCGATCTTTATGAGTATCCAACAATCGCTGGTTGCCGTGTACGCGAAATATGAATGCGACATATATAATGATTCCTGTCCATTACCTACCCATTACCCCCTCTCCAATACCAGAATATGATATTTTCTGTGGCTGTGTTTTCTATGGTTTTTTGGATCTTGAACTGAAAAATAAGGTTTACCGGTGGTACGGTAATTTATGTAAATTGTAAATTGTTGTTCCTGCCGTGTGGGAATGATAAATTGACGAAGAGTGTATTGTGTGTGTTCGGTTTTCTAGCTACCGTGCGTGCCAAAACTTGTACATCATCCACAATGCATGGTGCTTGTTGCATAACACTTCACGCCATCACAGAAGTGAATGAACAAGATTACTTCGTGCAAAACAACAAAGTACGTGTCCTAGAGCCAGAAAATCTGTGGATCCAGCGAATCCAGATTCACAGGTGGGTTGTGTTTACTGATTCTGGGTGGTCCTTCAGCCCAGCCCCCTCATTTTTGTTTAATTTACATGCTTTATTTATTTTTATAATGACTCCAAATTATTCAATTTTTGGCCAACGTTATTTGTATATATAACAAAATATCTCAAATTTTTATCAAAAGTACGATCATTTTCTAATAAATTATTGGAAAATTATGAAAAATCATTAATACTTAAACATTTTAAATGCTCTTGGATTCTTATATTAAAATATCGACAAGTGGTTTTAATAAACAAAGTTAAATAATCTATAAAAAATTAACATAATAATAATGAACAAAATACAATTTGTAAATAATAAAAAATACTGAGTATTTACTAATTATTTTTGCACATCCTTGGGTTTGCTTATCATATAATAGTACATAAATAATATATTTATTACTGATATAACCACACTATTCACCCTTCGTAAGCAGGTACATGTGCGGTAGATAGACATCCATGTTAATACACGATTTACCTGTATCATAGCTGAGGATTCCTTTCGACTTCATTAATTATTGACTTCACACGTCGCCCAAAACTTTGGAACTTGGGACTTAATTTAGATTGTGAGGATAAGATAGATACTTGGGGAGTATCGATCGGGTATTGGTGGAAACAAACTGGAAAGTTAAATAACCTCTTCCCTAGGGTCTCTGGTGTCGTAGGTTTATTTATATTGCATAAAGTTCTCTCATAGACAAGTGTCGCAGTTTGATTCTAGTCACCCGTCGCGCACTCTCCATAGAAAGAATCCCTGTTAGATATCCGCTTCCTCAGCGTGCATAGATCAGATCTCCTTCAGACCCCGTTCAGGCTGGATCGCGCCTCCGTCCATATATAAGATTTATTTCGCCAGTCTCGATATCAAGAGTTGTGCGAAGATCTAGTGACCTTAAAATCATACATCAGTTTGTGACTCGCCAGCTGTTGGAATCTCGAACATTCCACGGACGCGCCATTTTGTATCGGCACAACGAGGTATCCTACCACGCACTCTGCAAACATCCATCTGTATCTACATCACTGGATATCATCGGATATAATCCCTAGGCTGAACTAGTATTTTCTCAGCCAGGCGATTACATTATTCTCCCTATTTTGACCACCACGCTCCCGTCGGAAACCACGCGATTCTCGCTTTCTGCTATTGTATTCCTGAGTCTCCTAGCATCCACCACGCTGGCTCCTCACCTTCATCACCTCGACCAGACCTTGCGCAGGTCGTCACCATATCATCTTGCATGTAATCTATTGTGCAAAGTGAGGTATTTATTCTCCCACCTATAAATTGTTTCCTTGGTTCACCTCTGCACGTCTGAGTGCAGTGAGGTCCGCTCAGCGGCCAGCGTCATCCATCAAGTACAGTTATTCTTTGAAAGAATTGACCCTTGTCATGTGCTTTTAACATCCGCATTAATACAACAATACAGGGTGTCTCGTGGCTAGCTGTCCAAAATTCAAAAATAGGTAAATCAAGTAATTTAGAACGAAAAATATTCTTGATATTTTATCGATTTTTCCCCTGCCTGGCGAGTTATCAACTTTCTATTTTTTTATTTTTCAAAATTCGCATTCAAAAGGTTAAGTATTATGTCATACATTCCATATATGAGAGTTCGATGACCTTGAGCCGCTGACCTAGAATTGCAGGGTGGAAAAAATATATAGATTTAAAACATTTTTTTTAAATTGTAACACGTAATGAAAATAAAAAAAAAACGTAAATTTTTCTACGTCAAGCTTTGATTGTGAAAATTGAAAAAATCTGAAATTTGTAAAAGTATTATGTTCATTAGCTTACGGACGGTTATTTAATTTGGGTTGTCAAATCGGGAGCCATTTTTTAAATTATTCAAAGTGTATTTTAAATAAAAACCTAATTAAAATATGCTTTGATAAAGAGACATGTCAGTCGATAAGAAGCTTAATATAAAATATTCTTAAATTGTAGGTTCCCCCAAAATCAGAATCATATCTACGTACTCCGAATTACTACTATACTCGTATGGCATTTTATACAATATTACAAAAAAACAAGATCTTCGATCAAATAATTACTTTTTTATTCTAAAGAAACGAGAGTTGAGTCAGTACCGCATTACCGCACACTGCAAACTAACATGAATTTGTATCTGAAAGAATCTTTCAAGTACAGGAAACTTTTACCACGTGCTGATGTCGACATCATGGTAGTTTTTATTTATTTAAAAGTGCATCTTTTCGTTTTTTGAAAATAAATAAGTACCTATGTAATTGTAGAAATTAAAATAATATTCACTTAATTTAAAAGTTTTATTATCGGAAATTTAATTACACAGATGTGCGAAAACAGACTTTTTTCCGAAGTAAATACATTTTAAAAGTAAAAATCTTTATCCTTAGATTCAATGTACAACTTATAAATCAATTATATCAATGTCTTATAATTTTGTGGACTAAAGTAGAAGTATCCTCTTTCATAAAATCGGATTCAGAAAAAATCAAACCGTGATCAAATAATTGGTTTTGTTCTATCTACTTCTCGTGACTTATACGTTCAACGGGCGTTGGCTGTCATCGCTTTATTTACTGTGGCCCCTCTACGATAGACTGGCCAAACCATTGTTTCAGGTTCTTCAGGCATGATGTTCTCCTTCCAGGTCTCCGACAACCAGAAAACTTTTCCTGCATTATAATCTTATGATGCAAGATCTTGTACTTCTCCGGATCTCTCATCAAATGTCCGAGACATTGAAGTTAATGGATATTTTTTGTTTTAAACATGTGGCGGTCCACGCGTATTTCCAGATGCGCTTCTTCGTTCCCTTATTTCTCCCATGCAGTATTACGTCATCACCAATAGCGTGCAGTAGGTATAGATTTAGTTTATGCTGTTACCAATGATATTATACAATCATATGTAATACAATATATGTACTTTCGTTTAACCAACGTCTTTAAATAACTAAATAAATTAGTCATTTATACGACCCTACCATGTATTTATTTATAATTTTAGACTATTATTAAAATAGTGTATTTAAATTTTAAGTTTTTACGTAAAATAATACTTTCTTACACATATAAAAAATGTATGGGCGTTTTTAAGAACACTTCCTATGATTGGACATGATTAATTTATTGTTTGAAAATCCTTCACGTACTAACTAAAGGAAATAATTATTTTTATTAAAGGTTTTTTGTTTTTCCCAAATCAAAAACCAATCCATGCACCAAATTTAAAAACAATCATGAAATCAACAAGTTTAAAACAGTAAGATAGTAAAATTTGCGAATTAGTAAAATTGGAAGTAGATACTTCAATGATTTGCATGCAGTTGTAAGCCTTTCTAATGTTATTCTGTTAAAAAACAGCACAAGTGACGACTCCATACAAAACGGATCAACCGAAAAGAATTTTCAATTCAGTAAATAGCCAATTACATAAATTGAGTCATATAATTGGCTTAAAAACAAAACAGAATAATGTGAATAGCTTGATGCGGCGAATACACAAGAACGCCATGGGTACAGCGGTGAGTTGTGGTGATAGTTTTTAGAACAAAGCACTTAAAGTCTCTACTGATACACAGATGGCGCTTATTGTAAAATAATGTTTCTTTTTATGTTAATCCAATTATTTAATTTATATTTGATTCCCATAATTTTTAGTAATGCACTGTTTATTTGCTTGTACGCACTGCACGCCCCTGGTCATCACACGCTAACAAGGGAGCCAAGCTACGCCGCATGACACCACACATGTGCACCGCACACGTGCACCGGAGGGAGCAGCCTGCAGCCATCTCACAGATGATAATAAACAAATGTATACAAAAATGGTTTTTACTCGAACACCAACCAACCTTCCCACAAATACTTCATTGATCACATGATACGAATGAATGCTGAGAGAATGGTAACAAAGATGTTTTACGCATGTGTTGATTGCACCAGAAATAGAGAAAGACTTGGCATGACCAGGCAAATCAGATACTGGAGGAAGGTCTTGTTAAAAGCCTCGAAATAATGTTTTTTAAGAAATATTAATAAAAATGTAAAAAAAATAATCACTTAATAGGAATGTACCATAAAATTTAGCCGTATTGATAATTTGTAACAAAAAATTGAACTGGCAAAATTAAAAACGAATTATTTGCTAACATTTGTTCGCAAATTTATTTATTAATTGGATTTTATTGATATACACGTTTTAGTTGTAACAGAGGTGAATATAAAATATTATAACATAACATGATAAACATAACGTATACTCGTAGTTTATTGTGTGGGATGGAGTAGACTCCACCTCTGATATATGATAGCGTTGTTCTGGCTACTTTGCTAGACTTTGTGTTAAAGTAGCCGGTTTCTTTTGTGCTGTTATTTACATTAATGTAAATAATAATATAAAATAATAATATAGTGGGAATGTTGTAAAACTAGTGAATTATCAGTGTAGGTAGGTATTGTATTATGATTGTGTTAGAATGTTGGATAGCGATGCTTCTAATTGATCTCTATCCAATTGGATCACATATTGTAAGTGAACGAAAAAATATTTTGACCAAATTACCTCCAAGGTCTATAGAATGCTAGGATTCATACTTCGAACCTGCAAACACTTCCAAAATCCATACTGCTTCAAAATACTGTATCACGCATTCGTTCTAGTCACTTAGAGTACGCACCAACCCATGGTAGTACCCAAAGCAGATTGCGAAGTATTGCGAGATTAGAACGAATACAAAATAGGTTTTTTCGACATATTAACTTATCATTCAACTCCTATTTAGATGCAGCAAACTTCCACAATATAAAAACCCTAGAACAATAGAAGAACATGTGCTGACCAAATACTGTATTGGCCACATCGATTATCCCAGCCAATTGGAATTAATATCTCTCCATGTGCCATCAGATCAACCCGGCAATCCGTACTCTTCCACATTCCCAGAAGTGGAACATCTTACATACAAACTTCATTCATTCACCGGTCATGCAAATACCATAATGAGAAATTTACAGAAGTTGACTTGTTCAACATCAGCCTTACTAAGCTCCAAGGGTTCTTCTTATGAACCACCATAAGAATTTGGCCATTCACTATACCTATAAAAACTCATGTTGCTCTTCCTTTACCGCAACGTTAGTTGCAACCTCCTCACCCTTCTCCTTCTTTCATCTAAACATACTTTGTATCCAAATATTTTTTGTGGATTTTTATTATTAGTATCGCATGTTAAATAATTATCATGTTTATTACAATATGTTTTCACTGTCAAAATCCCTTAATAAAATAAAATTAATTGTAACCAGTGTCGTAGAATTTTTATAGAAATGAACCCAAGGTCAATATAATAGTTTAAAATTATAACAGTAAAAAGCGAGTACAAATCATTATCTATGGCAAACTCAATAATCGTTAACCACTCGTATTCCCCATACCGCTGTCAATTTTCGCTTCCGCTGCTCGAAGCGCCCAACCAGACCCCACCGACACATTGTTCTGCCAATACGTCTCCGACACGAGAATTCTTATATACGATATCTCCGTAACATCTACCAATCTACATCTAAAATATACCAGAAACATCCGTCGATAGCCATAAGTTGTGTACACACAATATTTTAGACGTACCTAAGTGCTCAATTTTTTGAAGAATTTGAAAGTAAGTCGAAAATGAAAAGTTTTCCTTTACTCCAAGATGGCGGGTTGTAGCTTAGCGGGCTTATTGATTAAAAATGTATAATGTTTGCCTCAGCACGGGCGAAGCCCAGTGAGGCAGATATTAAAATACCAAATATAATTGCAACACATGATATGAAATAAATAAAATAAAATATATTTTTTTAAATCACCTCCAGTATATACCGGTATGCGAAACGCCACTCCCATCAGCCTTAAAGACACTCAGTACCGACGACATGCAACAATACCAACGCGGATAGCAGAGATAGAGAATCACACTTCCCACTGATGCTACGTTCCATCCAACACTTTATTATACGGATTAACTTCTATATTTGTAAATTTTGACTGCAATTAACTTCGAGCAAATAATGAGTAATTTGTATTATCATAACTTGCAGAATGGCATACTCACGAGCACGAGAGTTGTAGGTGAAATATTGAGACATCCACTACTCTTACACTAATCTAAGTGAATGATTTCGACGTTGTTGTTCCCGAGAATGATAAATACCACTAACCTTGCTGTCAGTACATTAGCTGTTTCTCTGGCGTCGTGGGTTGGTCCGATGTTATTGTTCTTCTTGTCTCTGGGTAGTATTCCGACCAACCGAAATGCGCACTCCCGAAGCTCCGATTATTGAGAGATCTTTACCGGACAATGTACCGATGTATAATTCAGTCCCTGAAAGCGGCAACATTCACACAACATAAATGACCATTATCAATCAACAAGAAATCTCAGGGGTGCCAGTCAAAGGAACAAAAGCTGCCCAAACAACATTATTTACAACGTAACTCTCAAATTTTTTTTCTGATTCGAATCAATATACATGTATATCGACACACATTCATCCATTAACCTACACATGTACATTCAAATAACCATAACTGCCACGAAAAATGATAACTCACGGAGGCATAACCCTTATCTCAGAAATTATCTAGAAACAACAATCTCAAAAAATCTCTTCCGTAAATCTGGCCGTTAGATTGTGGAGATGTGTAATCTTATCTTTAGAATGTATCATACCTAGTACCATAGTACTTCCGACACATTGCACAGAAATAAAAGTAATGTCTTTCCATTGTCTGCGTCGTTGCCTCGGGCTGCGAGAGGAAAATAATATCTCCTCAATGATATTAAACAATTCCAAGACACCAGAATATCGCCTCCTTTTATATCTACACTCTTCACACGACTTGAAGCGAAAGTATTTGACCAGTATGTATATTAAACCAGTAAAATTTCGGGTCTCGCAGTGCTAATAATTAATATTGATTCAGTTTTTACTGATGCATGTTATATGTACTGATAAAAAAAAATCGCATTATTACATAAAAACAATTATGTTCATCTAATGGTAATTTTTCACATTGGGTCACAATGGCATACATGCCAATAGAAAAAATAATCTCCATGCAAAATATAGAAAAAAGCGCTACTTGGGTGTTTTTTCATACTGGAGATAAAGACATTGTACGGTGGGATTCCGCATTTGTAACGTATTCAAGTACCTAGCTACCTGTTCTAAGGGACGATCTTCTTCCTTTTCATTTCTCTTTCTCCTTATTCGGATATTGCAGTAGCCCTCTTTCGTTCGCATGTTTACCCAGCGATTTCCTTCATTCAAGTATCTGGGAAATTTATTTATTTATGCATTCGATAATATAAAACAACAATAGGGTTGTGCACACCCAAATAAGAAAGATTTCGAATTATGTGGATAGCTATCAACACTTATATAAATAAAAATCAAGATCTATAAGATGTAAGAAATTGTTTACAACCAACAAATAATATAATGTGAATATTAACAAAATATTAAGAAATTTATCAGTTTAGAACTCGGGAAAGATATCAAATATATAATTTTGAAGACTTTTAACTTTTTTTTGTACACATATTTATATTTGCTGCTAATTTAATTGATTTTGACAGTTGGTAATACTGTCTAGTCCTATTGCTAATTTGGACATTTTAAAAATAACATGTTCATTAGTTTTGCTCCCAGTCTGATAGTTGTGGTGAATTTTTATTTTATCTTTTTAAAAAAATTAAATAAAACAGTATTTTTTATATAAAGTAGATAAATTTCATACAGGAACATTTTTAAATACTTGATTGGTTGGGAATTCTCCAGCCTTTTTACAAATTATTTTTATTATTATCCTTTGAATTCTAATTATTGGTTTGACATGTATGGGTGAAGTTCCTTCCCAACTTAATTTACCATATTTTAATATTGTTTGAATTATCGTTGTGAATTGTTTAATTATTTAATCCCGAACACCCATACTTTAAATTAATCCGATTGTTCCGGATTCGTAAACCACATTTTAAGCGGGTCATATTATTGACACCTTTTCCTCGTCCAAATACGCCTTTCCTTAATGCTCGTCAGTGTGAATAGTGACCTTGACGTCAGCAGATGTCTCGACATCGCGAGAGAATTAGGGGTATGGATTTATTCAGCTCCAGTGTATCAGTACTGTATGTTTGTGATCCTGTGATTTGTTTGCACAGTGATTGTCATTTATTATTTGTGTGCCGCGGGTGAAGTGATTGATATCGCCATCTTCAATCGGAAGCGGAGATCTGCCCACCGCGTGCCGTTTGTGTGAATCTCGGCGGCGACTGCGGATGACGGAGCCGTCATACACGAGGTAAGGCGAGCAGTCCTTCCAATTCCGGTTCCCCGAGATCCACTGGTTCTTCGACTGGAATCTCTATCCATCATCGACCCTAATCCGTTATATCCAGGTTCCTTTATTTCCTTCCTTTCTCGTAGATTGGATTACGACGATTCCGATTTACGATCGGAATCCAATCTGCGGGATCGCGCAATTCGTTAGGTAGATTTTTTCTAATCATTGTAGTTGAAGAGCTTTGTATGTGTTTGTTGAACGCCTCTATAAAATAATTTGCAGCAATATTAGCATTACTGATCAAGTGAAGATCATTGCATTTTAGTTTGTTTATATTTAGCATGAGTTCACTTTTCGGAATTTATTTTAGTAAATGTATTTTTGATTTGTATGTAGTTTATTGTTTTTTTTATAGTTTTAACATATAATAATAGACCTGCAGGAAAATAATCAGTAATTTTAGTATCCAGTATATATAGTTTCAGATGTAGATTATTGTCTGGGTTACACCATATGTGGTTTAAACATGTTTTAGATTTTTTTTAGATTCTTGTATACGTTTTAATGCACAACAAGAAACCGTACATAGCTAAGTTTGTTTTATATTCTTCTACCTTGAGTTCCGTGACCATTTCCAATACCTAAAATAATTTGATTTGTTTTACTTTTGAAATTAGAAAAAATTAACTTTGTGATTAAAATTCACATTTTTATTTGTTATCTTTGTTTTATCAACCACTTAATTGAGTTTAAATACATCTACCGGTTTGGAAAAACACCATTTTCTTCAGTATGTTAAAACTAACTAAAAACATATATTATTGTTTCTTTACTAGAATCTATTTTAAATAAAAACAACAACCTAAACCTTTGTATGAACCAAAATTATTTTCAATTTAATAATATAATGTATAATCAAACAGAGGGTCTTCCTGTGGGAGCACCCACAAGTTCACTAATAGCAGATATTTTTGATTGTGATTCACCTTTGTTAAAAAATGTTTTGCTGTGGAAAAGGTATGTGAATGATATATTTTGTATTTGGTCAGGTTTACAACGTCAACTACATTTTTAAATTTCATTAATTCATTTAATAATAAAATACAATTTACATTAGAAATAGAAAATAATTCGACCCAAAATTTTTTGGACACCTACCATGAAACATTAGACCGGCATTTTATACAAATAATAATGTAGAAAATTTATTCATAAATTGTAAAGACAAAGATGATAAATTTAACAATTCTGGTGACTATAAACTTAGTTGCAAGGATTGTGCTGCGTTTTATATTGGTAAAACGAGTAGAAATTTTAGTGTAAGAGTAAAGAAGCATTTAAGGTGTTTAAACAATAGTGGGTTTTCAGAATATCTAATCATTTGATAGAAAATGGTTATGGTTTTGATAAAAAATTGGGATTGTCAATTTCGCATATAAACGGTGTTGGCCACAAATCAAATAAATTGGAATCGTTGGAGATAAATAAAACGTGTAAAACTAATAAAATAATTATTAACAACTAACTAAATTTAAGTACGAGTCCTATTCTAAATTTTTTTCCTAAAAATTATTCGAGTAAATTTGTATTAAGTAACAATTTGAGTTAGGTACTTAATATATTTTTTAAATAATTGTTTTTTTTTTTAAATAGATTCTGGTCAAGAAAAAATAATATATGCTTTTAATTAGTATTGACATCCTGAAGAAGAAAACGATATTTTTCGAAACCGGTAGATGTATTTAAACTCAATTAAGTGGTTTATAAAATAAAGATAAAAAATAAAAATATTTTTGTTTTTATTAAAAAATTGCTTTAGAGCTTTATTAAATGCGTCTATTTAAACGTCCCATGATCTGGTAAACTGCGATTATAGAAAAAGGTAAGAAATTTAACTGCAATACGTATATTATTATCATACCACTTTCAATGTTCCAAGTACTATTAGGTCACTGTTAATATATACATATAAATAAATCATTATTAAAGTACAAATTACAAAAGCTATCTACTTGCTATGTATCGATCTACGTCGAGTCGCTCCATATTGCCCTTCATATTGCACTCGTTTGCATTTAATAATAACTCGCTACTATTTCGAATCTCTTGGGTCAAGCAGACATGTAGCGGAATATTTAGTTATCGCAGAAGTAACACGTTTGCTCAGTTGAATATTATATTTCATACAGAGCAATGCACTTACTTTTAACTGTACAATTTCTCGCAAGTCTGTGACTATAATGTTTCTCTCTCGCATCTTGTAACTCTGGTAAAACACAATTTAACACAAATTTATCCTCGTCCATACTGGTGCGATAAGATCCCGTGGACTGTATCAATTACAATAATGATTAGTTGATGCAATCCGAAGTGGATTCAGGAAGGAAAATAATGGTAGATGGATCTGGCCTACCTCGCTCTAAAGTCCTGGGTTGGACGTCGTTTTCACCTCCAGTTGCCTCGCACCTTTTTTGAAAAGTAGCGAGATATCACTGTACTTCTGGAGTTGTTTAGAATGCCACCTCTTCGTGATCCTAGCGTTACGCACGGCGTTGTTTTCTGACAGTAAAAAAAAAGAACACAGTTCAGGTGATCTGCTCCCAAGTCTGGTCTAAGTTATTGGTTGGTAAGGACAAAATGCACAGGAAGTAGGTACTCAACTTGCATCAACACATACTGTACATTATAAAACCTATTTTAATCTTAACTTGGTAACATAGTTAACTTGAATTGTAAACAGAGAAATACAACACCATTGCAAGTTATTTTCTATTTGATTTACTCTTTGAGCCGACTAAGTAAAGACATCCAACTGAAGGCGGTCGTAACACGAGCAGAGAGGCGATAAGTCAAGGGTGGCTTTGGGCGATCAAAGGCTAAAAAGGTTTCTTACACATTGGTGGAAATAATGAAAAATAGAAAGGCACTTACTTTTTCGGTCTGCCGGATGCTGGATGCTGATTGTTTTTTTCCTCTTCCACCAATAGCACAAGCGATGCAGAATATGTAAACAAGCACTGTTAACACTCGCGTAATAAGGATTGTTTTTATGTATATTGATTTTAACCATTATTGGTTAATTATTATGAGACGGTAGTTAATCCGTGAGGTTCCAAATATACACTGAGCTCGTTCGGGAGTGTTGATTACAGCGACCTCATCTTTCTTCCTCGTGCTTAAGGACAGGTTAGGAAAAAGGAAGGGAAGGAGATACGCAAGTTTAATTTTAATAATCGCGCAAATATGTGCGTGTGTGAGTGCGTTAAACGGCGCTAACACACATTCTACACAAAAATGTAAAATAAAAAAATGTCTACACATCTATCAATCATTACTTTTGAAAACGTCAGCTAGCTGAGGGAGATGAAGGAGACGCATCAAGGTAGGATGGGCTGTGTAACGACCTATTGTCGGTATAATAAAAATTGAACAATTTGAGGTTATGTTGGTTAAGAATATCTCCTTAGGTCTAGCTCAGCGGAGATGTAAGATATCTTATTCATTACATCTGTGGATCAATGTCAATCAAAGAGATCGTTTCAATAAAAGAGTAGTTATTTTTACGGTATTTATTCTAAACAATTTATACAAAAACATTGGTCAGAAATATACACAAAATGAAATGGATGGAATGAAAATGACCAGATGTGCCTTGCAGGTGGCGACTTAAAATATTTGGTTTTACAGATATAAAAATGGGAACTGCGTCTGCAAGGGCTGCTCTTATTAAGATGCCTCGTGAGCCGGGTCACTCACTAATTTACGGCGAATAACTGTTCAATAAATACCTTACGGTTTTCACACAATAAACCTGGTGATGGTAAGACTGTCTGCACGGAGGCATCAGGAAACATGAGATGGTGAAAGGAATCCTGGTGGGATGATGCCAACCAGGAAAGCGGGAATGATCGGGTAGGCCACAAGGGGCAGCAGAAGCGGCTAGCAATGTTCCACAGTTGACATTGAAGGGTTCCGGAGAACGATGAAACAGTGATGTTATTATGATAGGGCGCGGTGGTTGATGCAATCGGGAGCACAGATTTCGGCGGACTGGACGAATATTCTCGAAATCTTACAACGGCGCTTGGCACATTTCGATGGTACGGATGATTGTGAGCGCTCTTTCATTTATATACCCAGCTTTAGTTACAAGACATTGCGACACAATCGACACGCGTGAGACAAGAAGAAGTTAGGAGCTTCTGTCTCACAGCATATTTACCTTCTGATACAATCTCGAGTCAGCCACCATATATTTGAATAAGTATCAACACACACAACCTCAACTCCTACACTATCACGTCGAGGCCACCAGTTATATGGCAAGAAAATAATAGTTGAAGCAGAAAGGTGACTACATGGAGACCACGGGCGGGTAAGCGAAATCAGGAAATCTCCAACTAAATGCAGAACGACACTGTGACGAAAACAAAGTAAAAAAAAATGACAAAAAGAAAAGTAAGTATTATGATATTATTAGTTGACCACGAGAAAAGTAGATAATAATCGCCCAAACAGAAATATTTTTGTATATAGACATACTCGTTAGTGGCAAAGTACGAGATGATTACAGAATTATTTTACTCCAAATATATATTTCAAAGTAACCGATGTACAAACGATTGGAATTATTTTAATGTTATTTGATTTGAAAAATACTATAATAATTATATTAATATAATAATGTGTGATATACGAAAATTCCGCGCCAATACACATTACTCGGGACCATTTATAGCCACGCCATCCAAACTTCGGTGAACGATAATGTTTTTGGTTTTTCCGATTCGGCCAACGCAAGTTCTGACGAGTCATTTTGGCGAACTCCATTACTGTACACCGCGCTCGGAAATATTTTGTTTTATTTATTTATGAGAAATAAACAGTACAAATATGCATTAACTTACGACATAGTATAAAAATAAGACCAGTAAAGTTCCTTCTTAGCTGGATAATGTAAAAATAGTCTCCAAATTAGTAAACTAAAAAATAGTAAATACTAATTAAAAGATTTTTAAAAATGTGTTTTTACATCGCTTAAAGAGGAAAGGATGGGGAGGGGATGGAAAAGGGATGCAATATAAATATATAATTTTGACGTAGCTTTAAAAAGTATATACTTATACATTGCGACATACGCGACATAATGACAGTATAACATGAGATTATGAGTACTATCAACAAAATTGGTTATTATATCTCCCACCTGCCTTCAACAGTCATTCTCAAGGGAAAATAAATGGGAAAAGAACGATAACGTTACCAAAAGATTTATAAAGATTCATTAAAACTATATTTTAAAACACAAAATAGCTCTATTCAGAAGCATAAATTAAATGTATTAATCAAGTTTAACCACAGCGAAACAAGTCAACTGTCACTCATATTTAGCAATATCACCGGTAGGTGGAAAAATGACCAGCGGTCAACGAACAATCCTAATGTTATTACAGTCCATTTTAGCAGGCCACCAGGTCGAATTCCACTGACAAGTTTTACTCCACGATGAATATATAAGTTGACGTTGTTCACGGTGAGATATTGAAGTAATGCTTTCACCTTCCTTATGGCGATAATTCAAACAGATGGATCCAAATCATGATCGTCATCCTACCCTGGTCCACGGGCAATCCTTCAGGACTCTCATACTAGCCACCACATAGTTAGATGAAGTGATGAATCGTACGAAAATATCGCCTCCCTTGCGTGGAGGTTCATTGTCAGGAAGGGATTTATATCCTGCAAGAAACAAACACAATAACAAACACACATACATAATACGACACAACGTAACACAGGAGTCTAAAATTAGGTATAATTATCTCTTACCCTTTCTTTTAAATATGCAATCACATGACTGTAATGAACACGTTACACGAGATGCAGACAGCGCTTCTCCTGTTCGTCAACGGAAATGCTTAGAGTGTTGCCATTGCTGTGACATGTTAAGCATAGAGGGCACTATCGGTGGGTAAGTACTACAATGTAATGTTTTAGCATATTCCTGTACATACATATGTAATATATACAATTTTATGTCAATGGTTATGAAAAAAGTTGACGTTGTTTCATTTTAAATTAATTTATCATTGAAAATGCGCAAGTTATTGGAATAATTATATTTTGACATAGAGCGGGTCATAAAACAATTTCTTAAGTCATTAAATGTTCTGACAAAATTTATATAAAATAGATTATATTTTAGAACGTGTTGGATATGTAGGACAGTTTAAAGTTATTTTTTCTAATTGTTTTATTGAAAAATATATTGTTTAAATTATTTCCGCATAATCTCGTGCACAAAAAAAATTAAAATATAATCGTTTCATATTTAAATATTATATATGTTAGGCATGAAATCATTATTTTGTGGGTTTTTTCAATAATTAAAAAAATATATATTTTAAAATATATATAATATATATATATACATGTAAGTAAACAAAAATAACCATTAATATTGTTTCTATAATTGAAAATGTTTACAACTCTTCTAAATAAATCTTAGCTAAAGTAGTGAAAATTTTAAAAATTTATATTTCCTTTACTACAATAAAAAACGTGTCATGTCGGCTTCAACAATTATTAACAAACCAATATTTTTTGACAATATGTACTTTTAAAAACAATTTTTAACAAATCCTCTTTTAGTGTGCATGTTCTCAGACAGCTCCGATGATCTTCATGACCTCGCAGGTCGGCATGACGAGGAAGGGAGACTCTGTGACGATGGTGCGGAGCAGCATTAGCAGCTGGGCGCTCCTGTGGAAGGGCGTGTAACGGGAGAGGCAGCAGGCCGCCCTCGAGGCTGAAATCTCCAGACGTCGGACTACGTGGGGCTCTGTTGTCAGATCTGGAGAAGTTGTCCACATTAGACATGATGATGAGATGAAAAAAATAGTGCTCCGGTGAGACGGTGAATAATAGTGGCTTCCTTCTTACAAAGGTCATGTATAAATAGCCTGCGCCTAGATATTCGCAATTTACATAACACTGGCGTTGGTGATTTGTCTTCTTCGGGCGCAGAAACAGTATGATTTGTATAATTTTATGTATGATTTTAAGCAAAATTTATATTTTAAAACTTCTGGAGGTTGAAAAAGTGTACTGCGTATTGCAAGTCTTCTTTATCATGCCGTATTTCTCTTCTTTATCTAGAAAACCCGATTTTATTAATAATTCAATTTTTCTTGAGTACAAATGGTCTACGCCTTCAATATTCGCAATCTACATAATACTAGCGTTGGTGATTTGTATTCCACAGGCGCATTGCTTATAATTTGAATTAAAAGAGCTAGAAAGTCTAATTATTATTTATATATTGTTTTATTTTTTCAATTTTCACTAACATACACAACACAAAGTCTTTGCACATTTGCTTCCGTGGAGAAACAACGGGCAGGCTAGTTTAAATTAAAAAAACTAATTGTGTTTTGTTAACCCATATTTTATTAATATTTATTAAGTCCATATTTTATTTATTTTTGTTTTGCTTATCTTGTGGCATCCATATATTCACACGTCTTTCAAAACACGTAAGACAAATAATATTATTACGGATGATATGTTCATTGTTCTTTACCACACTAAATAAATTGCTACAGAATTAGGAGTGAATGAACATATAAGTCTGACTTATGTAATTGTTCCTCCGGCCATAGAATATATCATCTTATTAATTTCAATTACTACTAGTCGTAGATACTAAGCCAGCTTTGTAAGCATTTATGAGCTCAGAAGTCAATTTCAAATATATATTCTGACAAATATTGAATGACGAATGTTCTTCAATATTAATTCATTATATTTTGCCGCATCTGAAAGCGCTTGGATTTTCTCTCAGTATCACGTGTATTTAAGATCACATGATCATCAACAAGCGTTGTGATTGGCTGATTTTATTTTTGAAGGAATAGCAACTTATACTTTTTCTGCTTTGGGATATTTTGGAACTACACCTGATTTTTTTGAACATGCAATATCAATATCGGGTTTTTGCGAAAAGCAATGTGTTCTGCATGTAGCTGACAAAAAAGCAACAAAACTGCATATTTAACTCAAATTATTCGGGTTTTTGAATTAAGCATATTGGTTGTAGACTATTCACTAAAAAGACATGTGAATATATGTTACTGAAAAATTATTTGTGTTTTGGCAGCAGAGTACAGATTATCTTAAAGATAATATAATTTCTACATTTTGTCTATTTTATTCCAAATAAAAATACATAAAATTTTTTTAAATTTATTTTTAAATATATTTTATTTTAATGTATAGCACGAAATCGTATTACAATTCTGTTAGAACCAAATAAAAAATCATTATGTTCGCTGTGATTTCCATTAAAAATATAATGAATTTCGTCGTAGATAAGTTTTGGCGTCAGTTTTAATAAATCACGGTGGCGTCCGACGTTAGTCAGAGACGCCTGATTTGTGGAAGCTTCCACCCTGCACAGGCGTCAGTAATTTTATAATATTTAATATTTTTCCGGGGACACAATATTTTAGTTTTAATGTATTAACATAGCATAAGCGAGGAAACGGAATAATTTGTTTTTTATTTGTAAAATGTGTATTCAGAACTAAATAAGTTCAGACAGTCACTGCTGACGTGTATTGCCGAATGATCGATGAGTTTTTGGTACGGCAACTGCAGCTGTTTCCCGGGTTCAACAACAGAACACAATTTCAGCAAGAAGAGGCCACTCTACACACAGCTAGAGTTTCAATGGAGAAGCGTAGGGAAATTTTTCCCAATAAATTAATGAAAATATCCGCCGTGAAGTTGCTGCCATTGAACCAACACTTTGCACTCGCGTGTTCGCAAATTTAAGAGTCCGATTGCAAGAGTGTCTTGAGAGAAATATATGGTATTTAGACTATATTGTTTATAAAACAAAAATTCGCATTGTTAAACTCAATTTTGTATAAATAAAACACGAGAATAACATTGTAGTTTTTTTTTAAATTTAATATTAATTTCCGCTGGACACCTTTATATAGAGTGCATCGGGATTAGGATCATTTGCGTTATGTGTGAGAAATTGTAACCAACTATCGCTCTGGGTAGGTAACAAATATGTAATGTTCAGTTACCCGACAATTGCGCCCCGACAACTGCGCCTCGAAAAATGCGCCCCGACAAATGTGCCCCGGATAAATGTGCCCCAGACAAATGTGCCCCGGACAAATGTGCCCCGGTTAAATGTGCCCCGAACAAATGTGCCCCGGACAAATACGCCCCGCTATGTGGATATTAATTACATTTCTGTCCAATCCGAGAATCTTGATATGTGAACCTTTGGATATTTACATACGAAGACGATCGGAAATGGTCTTCCGTATATAGTATCTTAGACAGATAAGAAAAGGAATAGAGGTATTATGCTTATATACGTGTCGGAATCCCATCAAAAATGACAGAACAAATCATATTTTCTTTTACGTTTTTCTAAATGTGTGACCGACGTACAAACGATGAAAATTATGAACAAAAAAATTTAATGCATGATGTGTATTTAATACACAAAAACTTGATTTTTATAATGCATTGTGCATTTATAACGAGTGAGAGTTTTACTTTCTAGGCGGACGATGAGTTATTACCGATTCTACACAGCAGCAAGGTTTCCAGTAGCCTTCTCTCGCCCTGACCGACCCCCAGCTGCCTGCAGTAGTTGACTGCGGCCGCCACCCACGCAGGAAGGAATGACGATGGATCCATTGGCCAGAAAGCTGCCCTGAGAGGAAAATAATAGACCGTAACTTTGCGGTTAGACATAATTTAAAATTGAATTTATTTAAACCACTGTCTTGTTTTAACGTCATCGTCTGGCCTGGACTGGCCAGTCCTGACGAAGATACGTCAGTATCGAAAAATGCTTTTGTATCATTCTTCCAAGTTTAATTTGTGAATATTTTTTTCTACATATTTTAACGTAAAAAAATTCATTATTTTAATTCGTTAATTTTATTTTATTAACCACTTATTGAATTAAAATACATCTACCAGTTTCGAAAAATGTCATTATCTTCTTCAGAATGTCAATAACTAACTAAAAACATATGTTATTGCTTACATAATCTATTTAAAAAATATATATATTTAAAAAATAAATTTAGTACCTAACTTAAAAATGGTACTTGATGATACAAAATTACTAGAATAATTATTAGGAGAAAATTTTAGAATGGGACTTGAGATAAAAAGTAGATGGTTGTTTATAATTTTTTGATTAGTTTTACACGCTTTATTTATCTCCAACGATTCCAAATTATTTAATTTGTGACCAACACCGTTTACGTGCAAAATTAACAATCCCAATGTTTTATCAAAACCATAACCGTTTTCTATCAAATGATTAGAAAATTCTGAAAACCCACTTTTGTTCAAATATCTCAAATGCTCCTTTACTTTTATATTAAAATTTCTACTCGTTTTACCAATATAAAATGCAGCACAATCCTTGCAACTAAGTTTATAGACACCAGAATTGTTAAATTTATCATCTTTGTCTTTAGAATTTATGAGTAAATTTCTTATTATTATTATTTGTATAAAATGCCGGTCTAACGTTTCGTGGTAGATGTTTAGATATTGAATATGTGGTTAATAAAACAAAGTTATAAAATTAAAATAATGGATTTTAACCACAAAGTAAAATTTTCCAATTTTAAAAATTTCATCTATTTAATTTTTTTTTAAATAATTATTTTCCAAAGTAATTAATTTTGTGGAGAGTTACCTTAATATAAACAGCTCGCTCCAGACGTGCTTTAATATTTGGTTTTGATCTTCTCTAGCTAGGGTGGAAAAGTCTTCGTTCTTTCTAGCATTCCTTATAGCGTCGACCAAAATACGTATCACCGGTCCGCTCGCGAAATCACCTAAACATAGTTTCATATTATTAACTTGGAACATGAAAAATAAATAAAACGATTATATCGGATGACTTGTATAAAAGAAATAAATATAATAGAAAAGTAAGTGGATTAATATACAGTGTTGCATGTTTAACAAGAATTTCATGTAAAACGGAGTGTTCCATTTTTGTAAAAACACTTTTGGCACGTTTTTTCGAATCAGCCGTCACCAATATTGTTGACGCGTTCCGCGTCCAAATTCCCATCCATACATTTCAACTTGACCAATTCAATTCAATTCAATTTGATACTGTGTTCGATCTCGACATCGCGATAGCATTCGCGGTGTGAACCTTTAGCTCCAGTGCTCCAGCACCGTATTGTTTGTGATCCTGTGATTTCTATGCACAGTAATATTGTTTGTTTGTACCGTGGGTGAACTTGTGACATCGCCATTTTCAATTGAGAGCAGAGATCGGCTCATCCGCGTGCCATTTAAAGTGTATTTTTGACGTCGACTGCAGGGATTACGGAGGCGTTATGTACAAGGTAGGGCGAGCAGTCCTTCCGAATCCCGGTACTCGAGATTACTGGTCTTTGACTAGAACCCGACCTCATCATGTACCACGTTTCCCTACTTCCCTCCCTTACTCTGTGGTGATTCCGATTTACGACCGGAATTGTGGTAATCCATTACGTACACAAAAAAAACTCACCAATATTATAAATTTTCAAATTTTGTGTCTGTTTAAATAGCTAAGGTAGTGTACTAATAGATTCCTTTGATAGCTTGTTATTTCCGGGCTTCCTATTGATAATATGACCATCAATGCAGGTAGAAATATCACCACTATTCTTGGTCTCCGTGTTGTGTTGTTCATCTTGAACACCGATTTTGGGTGTTGGATGCGTCAACCCGATCTCCAGATATTATTCCGATCGTCAGAAATAATTAACTCCCGGACCCGATTAGTAGGTCCTTATCCGACGAAGTACCGACTGCAATTATTAACCGTTTCGGACCATCGTTTGACAGTGATGGTGCTTTCACCCTGCATAAAACAATCATACCACAACACAAAACCCAAGAGTGCCAGTCAAAGGAATAAAAACGTGCATAAACAGGGAGTGTGCGGCAAGTGGACCGAATAATTAATAGAAATAGAATCGTGCATAAACAGGTAGTGTGCGGCAAGTTGGCCGAATAATTAATAGAAATAAAATCGTAAATAGTACACAATTTGGTGTTGACCCGAGTAATCTTTAAAATGGGAAGTAATCCTAGTATCACTAATTATTGTCAGTCACCGGCCTACTCGATATAAATTTGAGTCATAAAATCATAAACATTACGCAGTTTGGTGATGTCAAATTTATTAGGTGTGGCCGACTGCTTAAAATGCCAATCTATTTAAAATTGAAAGAGTGTTATGGAAGATGTATAAATGATGTATTTTAGAGGTATAGGTTTAAATGTCACCGTTGTCAAAAGTTTAGTCATAAATTTGGTGATTATTATTTTTGGTGGCCGGTGTTTTTTCTTATTAGGCGTTTGTTTCTCAAATTAAAAGAAAATAAATGTGTAGCGTTTGCTCAAGATCAGAATTTTTTTTCATGTGCTCTACTGTTTATGGGTTAAAATGGTAATGAAGTACATATCTAGTTAAATAGAACATCAAGGGAGACAGAATACATATACAGATAGACAGAACATTAAGGGAGAGGAAAATATAGCGTTAATAAATATTACATTGATTTTAAAAGAAACATACCTAATTTTATATTCTGTCTCCCTTGACGTTCTATTTAACTATATATGTATTCTGTCTCTCTCTTTCGCATGTAATTTAATATTATATCTCCCTTTTTATGCACTCTTTTTGTATTTATGATTAGTTTCAAATACATCCTGATGAAGCTTGAGGTAAGCGGAACCGGTTGACGTATAATAAATTTTGTGGTTTTATACAGAATGATAGTTTAATTATTAGATGTAACTTGAATTTGAACTATTATTTGATTTCTCTGTCAAACATATTTTTTTATTTTGTTACAACTAAGTTGATTTGATATCTTATTATTACACATTATTCTCTATTGTACACTAATATATTTTTCTCCGAGTAACGATCATGGGTAGCTTTAACATTATGGTAAGTAGGCAGGTTCTGAGGCAGAGGCAATGGGGGTGATGTTTTCTGATCTGTTTTTATGTGTCTGTTCAAGGGTTTGCGCTGTCATTCCACATTTGGAGCACCAATTTTTTTTCTGAACCGGGTATGTTGTCAAAGCGTGAGAGATTTGAAAACGGCTTTCTAAAAAGTTAGGTTTGTAGAGGAATGAAATTCTGGAGATGAAATATTGTATGTGTAAGTCTTGTTTTCACATAAATCAGTTTAATTAAAAATAATTGATGATTTTTTTTACAGTATGTAAATTATTATATGAATTTGTACCATCTGGGTGAACACAGTAGGTAGCTGACGAGACTTCCTGTGGAGTGGAAGTGTGACGCGAGACAGGCTCACCGGCTCGTGTTAGGTGCGCGTGCCGGTAGCGCTCGGTGGCGCCACGGGTTGTATCGGCAGAGGCGAGCATTACAATGCGAGCACTCGCGCACTGAACGAAGAGAGTAGGTTTCCCATAGAGACCTAGTTAGGTTGCCTGTTTGTGGCATTATTTTTACAATAAAGTCGAACCTGACGATTGTCTTATTTCTGTGAAGATCATTAGCGAAAGAAATATCAATTTTCTTCTACTAATGAGTCAGCAATTCCGACATGGCGTCGCCTTTCCTCACCGCGTAATGTCTAGTCAAGGTCGCTTCTGTGACAGTCATGTTACAGCCCATACCTGATTGTAATCGTGTTTGTATAAGACTTGAATTAGATTGTTCATTTTATATTTAATGTGTTGCGTAATATGTTAAATATCAGACAAATGTACCGAGGGTATGTATATAAAATTTGGCAAAGTAAATTCAACATATCAGTAAGAAAGTAAGACATATATTTGGGCACCCTACCTGCTACATTAGTAATTTACTGTATTATAGCAGACAGTGTTCCTCCGGTATAATAGTAAGTAAAGTGCAACGATCAATGTACAAAAAGTATATATATATATATATATATATATATATATATATATAAACAGTCAATCAAGAGATGCAATTAGGTAATTCAATATACTGTTGTAGCAGTTTTATTTTCAGGTTTGGGCCATTAAAAGTTCTTGGGCGTAATTTCTCCCCATTTCGTGGAGCCAGAACTGCACTTTTCGTGAAAAATATGCAAGACTATAGTTGGAATCTTTCACATTTGCATTTAGACCTTTGTATATTTTTGGTGCTAGAAATAAATGGAATCTTTGCGCAAAAGTTTTGTTTAGTTTAGTGACAGTAAGCCTGTGTAATATTGTTTACGCCGGTAAAAGTGTTTTAGTATACCAATAATATACATTTGGCGGATTCTTAAACAACTGAATACTTCAGTAAACCACGACGCTCAGCAATGAGCATACAACGAAGAAAAAGAAGAAGAAGTATATAAAGCTTAGTTCTTAACAAGACGAAGAAAAAAACCTAAACTTCATTTAAATTTCAGCGATATCCGTTATCACATTACCTGGAACATTTCAAGCGTGTAAAACTCGTTTCCGCTAAAAAAAGTCGGTTCAAACAATTTCCAACTAAGTACTTTGCAACTTTCATTCGGCTCGCGAAAAACGTGAAACATTAAGAATCTTACCTGGGGCGGCGAAATAATTCAGAGGCACGCCAAAATGGCGACCGCCGCCAAAACTTTGACAGATGTTTGCTTTTAGAATTTTCGTGAAGGCGCCGCGTTCTGAATTCAAATTAGGCTTTGGACCGAACGGCTGCCGGAACATAGTTAGGTCTCTATTGAGCACCGGCGCTGCTGGAGGGTACCCCTTGATTTGGGGGCTAGTTGCGCTTAAAAATATTCGGTTCTTGGAGAGTCTGGGTCCTCTTTCTTCCTGAACGGCTGGAACGAAAAGTTACGTCATTTTAATGTTTTTTAACTTAACCTTAACTTTAACCATAAAGTCTCATCAGTTACGCAATGTGTGTATGAGGCGGTGCAGCTCTTACTTCAATGAATTCTCTAATTAAGGTTCAAAAATGGGTCACCAGAGTAATAAACAAGAGGCCATTTAGACATATCTCTGAAGAACTCTTTAAATGCTTCCAAGTTTTGGATATAAGATAACTATTTACTAGAGCAATCTTAAAATTATTTAAGTAAAAAAATAATAACTTTACTTCCATGATCCGATCCAAAGAAAACTAGAAATTAAGTCTTGGGATACTTTTCAGTGCCAAAATTGAATACAAAATTCGCTCAACGAATTTTCTTATTTTGTATTATTATTAAAGGGTCTAAAGTGATTAACGACTTCAAGCTAAAAATAACAAAGTGGTTGCATGATGTGGGTAGAAAGTAAAATGAATCTAATTTGTTATTTGTGCTAACTTAACAACCTACACATTTTTGTTTCACATACATTATACTTACCTTTAAACAATTACAGGTTTTTAAAACTGTATAGGTAATTGCTTTAGAACATACCAGTTCTAGTAAAGTAATTACCTCTACTTTTTTTATCATGCTCCGTCATGCTGTGCAGGTCTGAGACGTGGCACGGTCGTCATTGTAGTATTTAAAAAATGCCAACATGATGCCAATGAGAAGGGCCGATATGGGAGTTTTGTTCATAGAATGGTCTTGGATAAGTGGTAGGTCCCAATCACTGTATAAAAACGGTTTGGGCCTTGATGGTCAAGAAAGTACCGAAGCAGCGCAATATAGCGTTTGGGCACCCGAGCTTCCGTGGATAGAAGGACAAAGATGACGATATATCAACCGCATTAATTAGTGTTAAACTACGAGTATGTCTAAAATGGAAAGCGATTAACCATTGTATACCTACTTCCAAAACATGGACTCCCAACAAAGTGAAGTCTAAAACTCGAACAGCACGAAGAGGTACACGTGTGGATAAAAGAATTACCAAAAGCCATCAATAATGGCAATGGACAATGCACATTGTTCGGAGAACGGACAATCATTGGATCGCGATGGGAATTTAAACTAAAACCACAGACCAGTAGATGAATAGACGCGAAATAATGTATACTTATAAGAGAGGGATTTGGAACATAAGTTGCGGGACGAGGGACATTTTACACACATTCTTGGTGGAATAAAACGTATTTTTTACATGATTGCATATTATATTGCCAGTGTTTAAAATTTCTATCCAATCGAGTCATATTTTTTTTAAAAGTCGTGGTGCTATTTGATTGCGTAAATGGTACCAAAGTGATAAGTGAAAATATTGGGACAAGAAATTTGCGTTAGTTCATGTCTACATATTTAGTGGTCTGTAATTAGTGAATGAAAAAAAACGGTTGGTGATGAATCAATGATTATAACGTCGATCTTGTGTATCTTCACCAGGATGGACGTACACTGACTCTTGTACGTCCTGACGAAGATACAGTGGAATCGAAATCAGTCAAAGTAATCAATGTGATCAATACAATGAGAGTTATTTGTTCAAATTAATGTAAAGTGAACATTTTCTAAAAAATAGCGATATTCTTTATTTACCGGAAGCGTTCATCTTGACTTCAAAACACTTCTTTAATCGGCAGTACGGACACCAGTTCCTCCTGGCCTTGTCCACGATACAGATTCCTTTACCTGCTGTCAAAGAAACAAAGGAAATATGTAAAAACAATTATCAGGTAGTCAGTTATGTACGAGGCGCAATTTTTAAGTATATCCGTTGCCAGATATCCCCGGTGTAGCACTGTGGTTGCGATGTTGCGCATACGCAATGGTTTCCTTCATCTGTTGACTCACTGCATGCAGCTTTCATATAATGTGGCCATCTGTAGTGAGTGGTTGAAATGTTCAATGACCCCGCCTACTGAGAGATACGGTCGGTGTTCCGAATTCGTAAACACACTTTTTACACGTCTTTTCATAACAGTCATGACCAATGTTGTTTACACATATTCTACGTCCAAATTTCTAGTCTCGACTTGTTTTCGACGCCAACAGACGTCATTCTGATTGTTTGGTTGATCTCGACACCGCGAATCATTCGCGTTGTGGATCGTTCAACTCCAGTGCACCAGCACCATTTTTTGTGATCTGTGATTTGTGAGTACAGTATTTATTATCTGTTTGTGCCGTGTATGAACAGTGATATCGCCGTCTTCAGTCGGGAGCGGAAATTGATCATCCGCGTGCCATCATTGTGTGATTTCGACGATGACTAGAGGGATTTCGTAGGCGTCACACTCGAGGTATATAAGATCCCCGAGACCGCTGGACCTTCGACTAAATTCCCTTTCCCTCACAGATCTCTTGCCGTATACGTCTTCCAATATTCCTGCCCTACCCTGAGGTAATTTCGATTTGCAACCGGAATCGTCGTAATTCATTCCGAGAGACGTGCGAATGCACGAAGCATGAAGCCAGCTGACATTCATCGCCAAGTGTGTCTTGTCTTGTCCTGATTGGCCTCCGAGCGATTTCCATATTTTCCTTCATCTGAAGCGGTTCCTTGGTGGTTGGTTTTGATGACCAAGACATGGTTTTCATCCCAGGCGGCCAAAATTGGTGCCATGTTATGACAAGTGTCTTAATAAAGGTGGCGACTATGTCAAGAAGTAGTTTAAGGTGTGTAGCGTCTGAAGAATGTAGTGTTGTTAAAATGATGTGGCGTTTCTTTAAAAAAAATTCCGGTACCTATTCAAAAAATGCGCCTCGTATTTCTCAAACTACTAGAGACTAACTACGAGACTTATCTATATCGGAATATATCTCCGTCCTTAAATAATTCATGGTTGTAAGTACATCGCGACCTACGTGGAGCCCTCATTGATCTGGCATAATCAGGTAAACCAAAAAACACAGGATGGTATTTTCAAAAACCTCAACAATCATGAGAAAATATATGACAGACAGAAGAGCGTGGCGTTCTATCCTCTCTGCCTACCAGTGAGGGTAAACGGGATGATGGTAAGTTTAGTAAGTAAATTCTTCATTATATAGGTAATCTGAATCAATGATATTACAATAAATGAATAGAACTAATATTTTTATCTATTATCCATAATAATGTTACGCTTCCCCGTCTATATCTATGATTTTCTGGATGTGGCAGATACGGTAATATCATTATGACTGTATAGTTTTTGATTAAATAGCCAGATATGTGAGACGCAAGCATGGCAAAAACAAACGTGTTATTAATATCTGTAAATGTGTTCTCTTTTATATATTCAATAACAGTACGTAAATATATATTAAATTTGTAATGAAGTATACATTGTAAAGATTAAGAGTAAGAAATAAAACATGATTTAGCCAAATCGTATATTGACATTTATCATCTTTTTTTTGTCTATGGTAAGGGAGAAATCTTACTTACCATATAAATTGTCTATCCACGATTCTTATGTCATCTAGATGTCATTTTTGTTCGTTTTGACAGCTAACTTACAAAGATTGAATAATTTTAATTACATGGACATTTTATTTACGTGTGATTTGTGTTGGGAAATGCTCTATCATTGAAATATAGATTTTATCGAGATCCTGACTGCGCAGCGATCAGTAGCAAGCAATCGGCGATAGTCGATATGACGCTAACGTATGCATACTATGTTAATGTCATTGCCAGTAAGAAAAAATACCGACGGAGCGTGTAGGCATGTAGAATGTGTTTTTAATCATTTCTCTTTTATATATTCAATAAAATTTTCGTTACAGTACGCAAATATATATTAAATTTGAAATAATGCATTTATTACGAATAAAAAAAAGCGCAAAGTAGCAAAATCGCAAGAATTGTTTCGACTAGCGAGTATATTGACCATCTGTCATTGAATTTGAGGTTGAAGTAAAGTCTCCGGTAGATGTTGCTATTCAAAGCAAAGATAAAATATACAAGATGTGTCAGATAAATAAATTATATCGCAACGGAATTATATATCGCTGGCAGAGGTGAAAAGATTTTGGTTACCCATCTACGGTATGTGGCTGGGGTACGTAGATGGAGTGTTTAATATTTGTCAAAAACTATTGTGAATAATTCTTAAATATGATCATTTTAACATTGCAGTTCAATTATGTCGCATTCACTTGAAATTTTTAGTTTTCTTTTCACTATAGCCTTAATGTTTACACTTTTAATAACATTTTGACGATAATCATATCAATTTAAGATAGCTCTATATGTACATATGTACACAACATGTATAATTTAACAAATATTTTGTTTTTATTACTGAATATAAAGACAAAGTACACCACCTGATAAATAATATAACAAGAGATTTAGGTATTGGTAATTGTAGATTTTTACGGAAATCCTGGCCACCACTGGCCATCCGCAGGGCCTAGCAGCAAGCTAGGACGATAGCCGACTGCTTTTCTGCTGGTTTATATAAATGTCTGTATGAAAACATTATAATGTATACAATTCAAAGATTCAAAACGCTCAATTATGAGATTCAAAAAATGATAATATGAAATATATTAGATCTGACAATATTATTTCAGCCAGTCGCCGACTTCTAGTAAAGACCTATGCCGAAGATATTTTCATTTAATGAAAAGTAAATATTTAGAATTGATACACTCGGATATAAGAAATATCGGAAAAAATAAATAACATTGCTAACCCTTTTAGATTTACAGATAGCCGTGAGGGGATATATTCAATGATTAAATAAACCTTCTGGAACTATATTTTTCATGGCACGTTGTTTTAATTCAAACGATGTATTACATATTTTTAATTTATTATATTAAAATATACTAGAAGATATATATCGACCTAGAGATATTAAAAACACATTCGTTTTTGCCCTGATCGCGTCTCACATACAGCCATAATCTATTTCTATGACTTTCTGGATCCAATACGTCTAGAAAATCATTTAAATAGCTGGGGAAACGCATTATATAAAATGTATACTCGTATATATGTTGGTTTATTGGATCGAGGAGGCCTTTTTGATATTATGCAGCCTGGAGCGTAGCTCGCGCTGTGTGTGAGGTGGCACATGTGTTGCAGGCCCAATCGATCCGATTCAGTCACCGAGAAGTTTTCAAATGCGTGACGATAGCGAAAATCCGTGAACGGTTACAGTATTGCCATTATTGTTTAGATAAAAAGTTTTAATGACTTCAGCGCTTTATTGAGGCGTTATATGCTCCGTAAAAAATTGTAATCAACTACTCTCTACGATTACCAAATGCGAACTTACAAGTGTCTGCCAAACCAAAATGGCGGCAAACAAAATTGGCCTGGAACATAATATTCAGCCTTTATCAGTATGTAATAGACCGGAAAAATAAATTATTTAAAATAGCGACCAAGTTACCGATGCAGCTGTACGCCATGCTCCTTCTGACACTCCTCTTGAAGAAACAAGAGCACCCGTCGCAGCAGAACACGCCATAATGCTTTCCGAAGCTTCTGTCTCCGCACACCTTGCAGGAAACCGGAGCTGGGAGGCTGCGTCCTAACATTGAGCATACATAACAAATACAACATATTAATATTCATACAGAATAATTGTAAACTGAACATGATGTAACGATTAAGCGAAGAGGGTGAACTTGGTCTTTTTGGTTCTCGGATATTGACTGTGGGTCTAGCGACTCAGCTAAAGGTATCTCAACGAGCCATTTAAAAAAACAATATTTTTACGAATAATTCCATCGCCCATAAAATTATTCACCCAGGGCCGGCACGAGGGCGCCGAGCAACGCGGGGCGCCGAACAAGCCGAAATAAAATACGAAAGAAGAAGAAAGAGTTACAGTTCGAACAAAATAAAAAGTTTATGAGCATTACAAAATACATAATACAAGAAAAGTCAGACGAACGTCATATAGATCCAGAATATCCATCTGCTTCTTCAAATATCATCACAAACGTCTCCGCTGTAGTGTTGCCCCGGAGAATAGGAAAAAACTCACCTCAACTCTAATCTCATTAATAACTAGGAAATGAGCTAAGAAATAAATGAAGATTTGGAAACTGGAATATTTTGTCCATGTGAAGCGAAACATGAGAGATGTATGTAATTCTACACTCTCTACCTTATCATCAGGGCTAGATTAAGTCACGAAAAAGACGATCTGGTCGCAGGAGAAATTTCGCCAGAGGCTAGGGCCGACACTGCATTCACCAACGTTTAAACTAAAATCTCCGATATTACTTAAAGAATGTGCAAGCTGAAATGGCAATGGTTCTGCTGGACATGGATGACTGCTGGAAGAAGAAAGAGTGAAGACCCTGAAAGAAAACAAGAAGCATGGGTCGCTATCAAATGTGAGAATCGTTCATGGAAGACGGAAAATTCTTCAGTCTTCCATGAACGTGAGTGAGGGTGTCAAAAGAATGAGAAGTCGATGACGGCAATTGACAAATATGTAAATAACCGAAAGTGATGCTACCTTCAGCGAGAAGTCTAGTCCTGGGAAGCTGGAACACTCTGGAACAGAACTCGCACAGAAACTCGAGATACTAAGAAAAACCTGGGAAAATAGGGAGGGAAGCCGATTTCACTATGCGAATGTGGATGTACAGTTGCGAACCCATTTTCTAGTGTATCAATTTCAAAGTCTCCCAGTAAGTCCATTGTACACGAGAGCCCACCAAGAAAGGGACGATACCAACTGGAATACGAAAGATGCAGTAGCGGACCAACTCGAAAAGAAGAAGAAGATGCCAAATGAATGTAAAAGAAGTGAATTAGATGCATCACATCAGAAAAGTAAGAACAATTACAAAAATTGGAATCCAAAGACGTTATGGCCAGAGATTCGACCCGAGATCATAAAGGACAGTTCAGAGTTCAGCGCGATGCTATTAATGAATCGTCACCCCGTATGATTTGCCTTTAGCGACTCTCAGAGATCAATGATTCGTTTATACGTAGCATTTAAATATAAAGAAATTTTGAAAGAGGGATATCTTAAATGCCGTAAAAAGATAAAAATTCGGTTGTTCACAAATTTGTAGCAATAATGTTTTTACCCATTTTAAATACGCTCCAGTCACTTTACCAATTTCATATTGGCAAGTAGGTACTATTTTTTTCTTTTTTTAATATTAACAAACTATGATTTCTTTGCTAATTCGTATACGGTCAAACAAAACAATCCCCACGACGATCCCCTTCCAATTTCAAAATCAAAGTGACACCGGAACAGATTTACCGCCTTTTTTATAACGTCTCAAGTATTTTCCCGCCTTTCTGGGGGTGTCAAGCGGTGACGGGGCCGCCACGCGACGGGCGCGCGACGTGTCATTACGGCGGTCACTCCACATAAATATGACAGGCGATCAAAAGACATTATTGGGAAATTATTCGAGGGATGGTAACGTACGCTTTTTTAATAGTTTAGTGGAAGGGAAGGGGTGTGAAGTACATTATAATTTTTTTTTAAATTGATGTCTCATTAGCGTCTATCTGTGCTGTGGATGCCATATTCCTAGTTGAAGGTAAGAAAAATAACTTTTGACGGTCTAATGATCTATAATGGCTTTGTTGCCGTAGATACACTTCGATAGCTAGTCCTGGGTTTTCTATACATAATGTTGAATACATTAATTCAATCTATGCAAATCTAAAATAAACCAACCTTGTGAACCTGTGCTGGTAGACGCCGATGGTGGCTCTCCATGCAGTCTTGTTGTACTTAACTCTGCTGGCAGGCTTCCGAAACTTTACCACAACCGATAATCCGAAAATATACAATACAAAATGTTTTTAAAGCATTGTCGTAAGTATGTCAGTCCGAACCGAAAATCGTATCTCAACAGAAGCAGTTTCGCTTTTGTTTCTATTTTTAAATTCACACAAATAGAATGCACATATTCAAAATTTATACCAGACCCACCTATCAAAGTATAAAAACGCGAAAACAGACATAATTGATCCAATACACGGTCGGAAACCTTGAAAACATTCACATAATCTGTTTAATAAAAAGGCAAACTAGACAAAATTCCCTCAACTTTATCACTAAGAATTCTAAATATCCCCGTCCCACTTTTGAGGTCTCCATCACATTTCAGGTCAATATTTATAAATTATGATTTTTGGCTGAAAATAAGATTGCATTATTTCTTAAATATTTATTTCAATTCGTTATTTTCCGAGTCAATATGTTATTTTCCGAACACATTCTTATTGTGAAGTTGTAATTATTCAGAACATAAGTCTGTGATATTTTAAATATGAATTAAATATATTAGTTAGAAAGATATACACATAAAATCAATTTTATCGAAAAATATTGTTGTTGCGCCACCGAGATTCGAACCTGGATCTCTTTTCTAACCGGAGAAGGTGCATTATCCAACTATAAAAATTAATTGATAATTCTGGCGTCTGTTATCAGATTACTCAAAGGTATTTGAGATTCTGTAAAAATAAGGTAGATGGCTCTTTCAAATAACGGAACGATTAAATATATTAATATCAAAAAAAGGTAACATATAGGTTCGAAAATTTGTCGCTAAAAATATTGTCGCTGTAGCATAGTTGGACAATGCACCTTCCCCGGTTAGGAAAGAGATCCAGGTTCGAATCTCGGTGGCGCAACAACAATATTTTTATATGTATATCTTTCTAATTAATATATTTAATTCATATTTTTAATATATAATCGCTTCTTCAGTGTTGCCAGCGCGCATGGCGCATTCATTTTCTTGTTCCAGACCAACTCAATAGTCATAACTGATAAATTAGTCTAGACCACACTCTAATTCTTGACTTAAACCTTCTTTATAAGTCAAAAATTTTAATTTTATTTTTAACGAAGGATGATACCATACAATGAACATACCACATTTATTTAAAGAACTAAGTTATCGTAAAATCCAGTACAATGTAGATTATTGACTCGTTGAAGTTCAATTCAGTCGGTCACCCAATCTGAATAAAATAAATCGTGTGATGAAATAAAATTCAATGAGCATAAGTCGAATTTGTGCTGATCTGAAAGATATATCAATGCTCACAGGTCTTCACGGAGAGTCTACCAGATTGTTCTGCTTCATGTGTGAATACAGCGTTGAATTAACGTTCTGATACAAAACTTTTTTCTGTCTAAAGTGCAGTCTGGTTATATAAAATTCAGATAAGTTCCCTGCGTAGTGTAAAATATGATTTTTGTTGACCATTATAAACTATTATTCAGATCGGGATTTTAAATTGGATTATCTCATATAGGTTTACATAGAAATGATATCAGATCTTGCCGGAGTCCCAAAACCATGTTATAAATGTATATTCTCTGTGTTATACATATATGTAATAGTACGACGCGTGTTTTTTAAGTTTTTATAACACTATATGAAAAGAAAACATAAAGCCTGCGCCGATAGGATCTAATTGCGCGAATTGCGCGATCTCCGAATCGTGCAATTACGATGATTTCAGTCCAGTAAATCAAAATCGTCGGGGAGAAGGAAATAAGGGAATCTGGATATAAAGGTCGATGATGGGTAGGGATTCCAGTCGAAGGACCGGTGGTTTTCGGGGAAGCGGAATTCGGAAGGACTGCTCACCTTACCTTGTGTATGAAGACTCCATCATTTTGCAGTCACCGCCGAGAATCACAAAAACGGCACCCGGATGGGCAGCTCTCCGCTTCCAATCGAAGACGGCGATATCACAGCTTCACCCGCTGCACACAAGTCTCAGGATAACACAATACAGTGCTGATGCACTGGAGCTGAATAAATCCACACCGCTAATGCTATCGCGATGTGGCGCTCGAACAAGTATCGGTCACGTTGACTTCTACTGACGTCATGGCTGAGGTGACTATTCACACAGACATGACAAGCATGAGGAAAAGTTATGGGTGTGACGTAATTAGGACGCAGAAAGGTGTCAATAATATGAGTCGGGGCCGATTCGCTAGACGCACCAAAAATATGCTTTAGGAATCCGGAACACTATACTTTCTTCCTTACACTATTAAATTGGTGCATAACTATTGAGGCTTTTTTCGCGACATGTTTTTCTTTTAAAATTACAGCTTATCATACATTTTTTTCATGAAAATAATCTCCTCTTTTCAGATAGTGAAAATGCGTGACGAAAATTATATCCATATTCGCCATATTATGCTCTACACTTCGAGAAAGGTTGGAAGTCAGCATAGTCATTTCGCGATCTCAACAAACTTTTTAGCAAAGGAACAAACGGTGGATTAAGAAGTTTAGATCGGGTGACACAAGCCTGGCGGATGAAGAAGAAAGAGGTCGACCATCAAATTTCGTTGACCGGACACTTCTGGTAGCAGTAGAGGAGGATGAAAGCTTGACAACGAGAATGTTGGCCGAAGACTTTAATGTGGACCATTCGACCATCGTCCGTCGTCTCACAAAGCTCGGAAAAGTATGTAAAATAGGTGAATGGGTCCCCCATAAACTCTCCGATAAAGTGCTGGGAACCGGTTCCTCATCCGCCATATTCTTCCACAGAAACGCCTACGGACTATCGCATCAATCGATCACTGAAAAATTGGCTCGCGAACAGCGACCTCTTCGCCCGTGGGATCGACCGGCTACCGAGCAAATGGAAGGCGATAATTTAAGTAGATGATGAATATGCTCCGGAATAATCATTTAAAAATGTTTTTGTTAAATGTTGTTATTATTTTTGTTGAATAAAATTTGTTGAAAAAAAGCCTCAATAATTATGCACCAACATAGTCGTCACCATTATTAAGGCACTTGTCATAACGAGGCACCAATTTTTGTATACCTTCGTCATAGAACGACGCCGTCTGGGATGAAAACCATGTCTGAGAGTTCATCATTGTCATCAAAACATTTGCCACCAAGGAACCGCTTCAGACGAAGGAAAATGTGAAAATCACTTGGCGTCAAATCACGACAAAACAACACACTTGGCGATGAATGTAAACTGTTTTCATGTTTAATGCGTTCAAGAAACTAATCACGGACGGTATCTCACAGTCGGCGGGCTGATAAATTGTCTTGAACATTTCAACCACTCACTGCAAGATGGCCATACTATGTGAATGTCTCTAAAGTTACATGTGGTGAGTCAACAAACGAAGGAAACCATTGCGCATGCGCAACATTGCAACCACTGTGCTACACCGGGAGTATCTGGCAACGGTACTTACTTAAAAAAACGCGCCTCGTACATCTACCATGGGTTCATGGTACATGTAAAATTCAAAGTAATTATAGATAAACACAATAGATTCTAATTGATTGTATTTACAATCATTAATTAAGGATTCTATTGATTGCATTTATAATCAATAATTAAGGACTCTAATTAATTGTATTTATAATCAATAATTAAGGATTCTAATTGATTCTAAATACAATTAATAATTAAGGATTCTAATTGATTGCATTTATAATCAACAATTAAGGATTTCAATTGATTGTATTTATAATCAATAATTGAGGATTCTAATTGATTCTATTTATATTAAATAATTAAGCATTCTAATTTAACGTATTTATAATCAATAATTGAGGATTCTAATTGATACTATTTATAATTAATAATTAAGGATTCTAATTGATTGTCTTTATAATCAATAATTAAGGATTCGAAATAGATGAACTTTTTGGACAATTTATTGCCCGCAGAGGGATATATGTAGAAGCTGGTGAAGGTTGGAAAAGTGGGAAGACAGAGAGGATGAGGCTGATCTCCAACTCCATGGATCGGCCAGATCAAAAGCGCTACAGATATTGGTACTACACTATTGAAACGATTATTAAATAGACAAATTGTCAAGGATATTAGCAGGTCACAATCCGGAGGTTACGATTCTCGGTAATGAAAGAACTGCATTAATAAAATATCCAGCTTTTAATAATTTTCTTCCACGAGATTGTAAAAGCTATTTTCACACCCCTAAAGCACGTGTTTATGTTTGCACGTGATCGTTACCGCGCACTTATCTGTCGATACAATGGGCTGACTGTAACAACCCCATAACACTTTCTTGTTGGCTTTATTTAGTTTCAATTCCCCGCCTTTATACAAGTGAAACTAAAGTATTGTTTAACATATTTTAAGAACACATTTTTTTACTGTGAAGTTGTATTTTCAGAACATAGTTCTGTGGTATTTTAATACAAAATTTAATTAATCCAATTACACCAATTCTTAATAATCAAAATAATTTATCCATTAGCCCCACATTAGATACGTTTCCTTTAAAATCAATTTAATATCCATCAACACTGTATTTTCTCCTCCCTTAATGTTCCGTCTATCTGTATATGTATTCTATCTCTCTCTTTCACGTGTAATTTTATATTTTATTTCCCTTTATGTATATATAAGTGCACTCTTTTTGTATTTATGATCAGTTTTAAATACGTCGTGATGAAGCTTGATATACGCGAAACCGGTTGATGTATAATAAATTTCGTGGTTTCATACAAAGTAATTGTTATTTTATTTCATATGACATATTTATTTCTCGCTTAGATTCTTAAAGCTATCTAGCACGACTGCTCTACTACAAGTTCGCACACTACAGATAAGGTGCCATGTATCTATTAACCAGGGACGTGCAGTGTATACAAGCAAAAAATCTGTGCATAACTAAAAATTCTGGGAAACAAATATTTAGCAAAACATTATTTTGCAATTAGTGCCATCTGTGTACCAGTAGAGACGTTAATTGCTTAGTTCTAAAAACTCACCGCTGTACTCAAGGGGCTCTTTTTTTATTCGCCGAATCGTGCTATTTACGTTACTCAGTTCTCTCTTTAAGCTAGTGAATTACTGAAGTCATATAAATGGCTATTTACTGAATTAAAAATTCTTTTGGTTGATCCGTTTTGTATGGAGTCGTTACCTATGCTGTTTATTAACTGAATAACATTAGAAAGGGTTACACATGCGTGCAAATCATTGAAGTGTCTACTTCTTCTTTTACTAATTCGTGAATTTTACTATCTTACTGTTTTTAACCTGTTGATTTCATGATTGTTCTTTAAATTTGGTGCATGGATTGGTTTTTGATTTGAGAAAAACAAAAAGCGATTGGCAGAACTATTTCCTACGTTAACCTTTAATAAAAGTAATTATTTCCTTTAGTTATTACGTGAAATATGTTCAAACAATAAATTAATCATGTTCAGTCATAGAAAGTGTTCTTAAAAACGTCCATATATTTTTATATGGGTAAAAAAGTATTATTTTACGTTAAAACTTAAACTTTAAAAACACTATTAATAGTACTCTAAAATTACAAATAAATACATGGTAGGGTCGTATAAACGACGAATTTATTTTGTCTAAAGGCGTTGGTTACACGAAAATTCATAATCCTATGTATAACATATTATATTAAATATACTAAATACTAAATTAATGTATTCATTATAAATATATACATATTAAATCAATTTTGTCGAAAAATATTGTTTTTGCGTCACCGGGATACGAACCTGGATGACGCAAAAACAATATTTTTCGACAAAATTGATTTAATATGTATATATTTATAATTAATACATTAATTTAGTATTTAAAATATCACGGACATATGTTCTAAATAATTACAACTTCACAAAAAGAATGTGTTTTCCTTAATAAATATATTATATATGATTGTATAATATAATTAGTAACAGCATAACCTAAATTTATACCTACAGCACGCCACTGCTATTTACATGTATTATGTTGTTTATTTGCTGAAGTTTTTATAATAAGGAGAAAATATTAACTAAATGTCCTAATGGAAAATATGCTCACCTAACATTTTTCAGCCCTATATGTCGTGTGTAAGTAAAAACTAATATGTTTACCTTCCTATTATACAATGTACATCTATATACTCATCTGCGATATCGCCCGAGTACCTACAACCTACCTGTAGCCTCTATACCTATTTCAAATATTTTAGAGACAGGTCCGAATCGGGAATGTGCACAAACAGCTTTCATGAAATAAATAATTTTATTAAGGAGATACATGTCTGTGATACATGAAATACAAATTGAATGTATCAATTAGAAAAATATACAAATAAAATCAATTTTATCGAAAAATATTGTTGTTGCTACCGAGATTCGAACCTAAATCTTCACGACAAATTTTCGAACCCATATGTTACACTTTTCAAATTAATACATCTATCGTTCCATTATTTGAAAGTCATCTACTTTGTTTTTACGAATTGCAAGAGATACAGGTTCAAATCCCGGTAGCAACAACAATATTTTAAGACAAAATTGATTTTACGTGTATATATTCCTAATTAACACATTTTTGGGGGTTAGGTCGGTAGTTAAATGAAAAAGCATCATAATGGCGTGTTGATGTTTATTGTCACAGTATGATAAATCAAGGAAGACAGGTAGAATGAAAGAAATGAAGAGATGCAGAGTCGGCGGTCTCGCTCGGCGCCCGTCAGCCGGCAAAACCGCCGTTGCGGAGCGATGAAACAGGAGAGAGGTCGTCGGTGAGGAATCGGGCCAGACCTGTAGCGTCAGCCGGCAGCGCTATGTCCCTAGCATCGATGCCGGCTGAGATGGCGGTGAATTTGAAATCTGATCCCTACACATTTAATTTGAATTTTAAACTACAGTTCTACGATTTATTTTTATTTTACAAAATCACACATTTTTACAAAAATTATTTAATTGATAACATACCTCCCTATACTGAAACCGATCCTAAGCTCAGATAAATGAAGAAGATTGGATGTGGAGCTAATAAACCTGCCCCGTAAAACTTAAACAATGCCTCGGACCTTGAATTGCTTGATGGACCTGGTAGTGGAAACGCGACTAACGAATTTGAACTCTACACTTAGAGTAGAGAAACAAGAATGGACGATAACCAAGAGGCTTTTTTGTAATGAGCTTACAGGACGAAGGAGGTGATGAATGGGAATGATTGGGGGGTGTAGACGTAAAGCAATGACGTCTTCTAAAGGTGGTCAAGATCCACAATGGGTTGGAATATCATTGTTTATGAAAAAATTGACAAACTATCATGTTGTCTATCATTACTATGTTGACTGTGGCCCGGTGCAGTTCTACAGTAGACTAGCCAAACAATTGTTTCGAGTTCTTCAGTCATGGTGTTCACGTATTTTTTTTGTGCTCGTCTTGTTTCCCGTGAGGGGTGTTTAGTGTACTGCCCTAATTACCACTCTCTCCCCCAGCTTTTATGTGTTATTACTGTATTTTTGTTAATATTGTATTATGCTGAGAAGATTTTTATATAGGATCATAGGTGTAATGAGAAATATTTTGGTTGGCGGCCTTATATCGTTGCTTGCAAGAGCGTGCAGTATATATAAGCAAAAATGCTGGGAAACAAATATAAATTAAATAATTGGATTAACATAAACGGAAACATTATTTTACAATTAGCCATCTATGTACCAGTAGAGACTTAAATTGCTCAGTTCTAAAAACTACCACGACAACTCACCACTGTACCTATGGCGCTCTGTGTATTCGCCACATCGAGCTATTCACATTACTCTGTTCTGTCTTTAAGCTAATGAATTACTCAAGTCATGTAATTGGCTATTTACTATTTACTATTAGACCAACTTCCGCGGATTATTTCCACCGATCGAGATAATTGCCTGTTAAATGATTCGTTTCCAACGAATAACTGACCGCAATTGGCGCCAGTCGCGAAAAACGGTGACCTTCACATCGCATAGACAGGCATACCGCAACAAAAAAGGAATCAACAACGCGCGTAAACAAAATTAATTTGGAGATCAATTTCCAATTCACCTCTGCCCTCAGTTCTTCAGTAGCGATCAAACTGCTTTTATTTACCCGACAAGTGACAAGAGCACCCCTACTTATAAATAATTCACCCTTCGCGCCTGGAGTTAGTCCCACTTCCTCCACCCCCGGCGACCCCGAGCAGCCGCCCCGGGGCTGACGAGTGACAGGTGACTGAATAAAGATGAAAGGTGAACGGTTGTGATAATAATGTGTATTTAGTATTGTGCCCTACAAACTGCGGCGGCCATTGTGTCTCGATCTAACCTTCCCAATACTGGGGGCAAGTCTAGGAGCCACGCTTTTTAAACTACAATATATGGTCTGGAATTGATTAAAAAACCTACAAGGAAGAACTCGGCTGATTCAGGTTGGACCAGCCATAAAAATAATTATTAATCTCCATTAATCAGAAATCATGGGTAGAGAAAAATGATATCTAGGGTGTGATAAATGAAAGAATCATATCTTGAATCCTGTCGTTCAGGCTTATTGCACTCTGCAGTCTGGACACGTTACAGATAGTTATTAAGTTTTAAGTTCACGAGTTACCGAATAACTCACGAAATATTTAAGATCACATTTTGAGAGAAAACTGTTGGTAGTACCAGCCACCAAAGTCCAATGAATTTCTGGGCTCGCTTCTTGAGTCTGCCATTGTCATTGCTCACTAGCGCCGCGTCCCTCTGTTGGTGTATACCGAAAGCTTGCTCGTACTCGTCGGCGGCGAACCAACGTATTTCCGCGTATCCCTATTAGGTGGCAACTTTATGTGTAACATACCTAGTGGACAGCATTTTAAGAGCAGATCCGTCCATGTCGGTCTCTCATGACTGAAGATCGCGATCTCCATGAACTCCCGCCCTCTTGAGTGTGCTCATTCACTTTTTTCGGTATCCTGTAGATTATAGGACTGTCACCAGAACAGTAGTGTCTATTATCTTTTCCACTTGGTCGGTTCAACGGGTGGGGTGAGATCTTCCTCTTCACAAAACTTCTCCAAGCCATCTTCCCTTCTAGCTAGATGCCCAAAAAATTGAAGGATTTATCGAGGCTGCAGGTTGAGAGTTTATCCTCCAGTTCTAGGTTCTAAACCGATAGCAACAAAAACATTTAATCTTTCTAGTTTATGATGATTTATTTGTATTAAATTTGTATGCGTGACCTATCTCTCGTTAATGTAAACACTCATCTCCTTGCTCTAAGACTTTTTGATAAGAAGGACTAAATGTAAAAAATACGTTCCTTGACCTGACTGAGTTATCTAAACAATATTATCATATTGATAAGTTATGTATCGAAAAGCAGTTATTTGGGATATAACACGCGCAGTGTGCGACTCCATCACCACATTTCGGTTGATGTGGTGTTTGCGCCACACTAAGACGTCGGGCATATTCCATTATTTCGCTCTTATATATAAAATAAATATAAATCACTTAGAAATATCTATCAAAAAAATAATTTTGTTACCGCCGGGATTCGAACCCGGAACTTTCTTTTTACAGGGTGAAATGAAAATGACTTACCATTACATTTTGTAATTTGACCACGAATTTATTATAACATCTATTAATTATGTACCCTCAGTAATATTTCAATAGAATTTTTACAGAAAATATTGTAATCATGGCCCGTGAAAATTTTGTATTAATTTAATATTCCAGATTCATCAATAACTTAATATTATATTCAATATAGACTTCAAATAGAAAATTTTCGTTAAAAAAGTTGAAAATCTTAAAATATATATTAGTTCGTCATAGATTTTTTTTAAATTATATCCATCGGGCATTATAGATACAAATACCCCATCATCTACTGCGAATACCATACGAGGAAGTATGTGACATAAATTTAAATAATTATACTGCAGATCACGTGTCCCTTTCGTTTCAATAATTGAATGAATACTCGTGTTTAAAATTGTTTTGGGATTTTAATATTTTTAGAGATTATCATTTAATAATACAAATAAATTAATCGCGTTAATACGTACAGCTTAAAACGCATGTCAATGTCATCATAAATAATTTATTATTGTCTAGACTGAGATAACTGAAGGATTTTGTGTTCAAAATTGCGCTCAGTTTTCTTTAAACGTATTAATATTAAAGAGGATAAAATCAATCAAAGAAAGTTTTAAATACAAATTAAATGTATTAATTATGAAGATATACATAAAAAATCAATTTTATCGAAAAATATTGAAAAGGTGCTTTACCAAATATACTACAGCGACAGTATTTTTGACGACAAATTTTTGAACCTACATGTTACACTTTTTCAAATTAATGCATCTTTTAAAACAATAAATTACCATGTATCTTTCAGCATCCTGCATCATCAAAAGGTTTTCGTTTTAGCTGATTGCTACGTGCTTATGATACTTACTTTTTTACTAATTCTCGAATTTGTTTACTTACTAAACGTTTTGTTTTAACTGATAAACTGATAAAATGTTACATTTATTATTTGGATTGTGACAGATATATTCAATCAAATTAGATCGATAATGACGTCATTATCAATCTTAGTCTGTATGTACCTCTGTTGAAATTAACATAGAGGCATTGACAAATAATGTACTTTCGTTACTAGTACTTCACAATATATTTTTCACCCAGCAGTCGCCATTGTAGTTATTTTTTTCACTTAAAATATATTATATAATAAGATTTTTTTCTTGAAAAATACAATAAAAGATAGTTCTTATTCGCTATTTTTTAATTGCCACATGTTTTTAATGAATTTAATTAAATAAACACAAATATCGAAGCCATCACAGTCCAGCCCAGACTGATATCACAGATTGTTGTAAATCTTTAGTCGTCTGAATTAGCAATATTCAAGATGGCCGATCTGAGCAAACGCAGGCAGGTTCTGTTTTCAGTGTCGCACACGTTGTAAGATCCGTGCGATTCGTAAAACTTCACGGCTCCTTTGTTCTCCACAAGGACATGCCAGTCTATGCGGGAGCAGCCATTGTCACGAGCTATCTGCAATTCATTGAGAAATGAGAAGGAATGCAATCTTCATATTACTACAAAAGCAGTCGGCCATTAAAATTAGAGACAGTCGTCATAGAACGTCCAATCAGAGGCGGATTTATAGAGTCGCGCAAGTCGCAATTGCGAAGGGCCTCGCTCTGTCCAGAGTGAATGAGTATGACCGATATGGGAGCTATTTCTCATAGAATGGTCTGGTCACCATTCACTGTCCATATAGTCTTCGAATCACAGAGAAAATGAAAGTAAAACCAGGAAAAACGAGAAGGAAAGAATTTTAAAAATAAGTATATGATGTTAGTGTTAACGGTACGTTACGTAAATGTCTGATAAGATGGGTTGGCATTCCAGACTCATTTTTTTGATAATAAATTAAATTATCAACATTACAAATTTAACTTTACGAAAAGACTGGCCGGGGCCACTCGATGGCCACTATCGGCCAGAAAACCCGTTGCACCTTGCAGAATTACCAAACATTAGGTCATAAACTTGTACAATATTTCCATTCAAATGATAACTCACCCCTACCAATAAATCATGGTCACAATACAAGACAACGAATAAACATCTACATACCTGTTCCGAGAACAACAACGACATTCTTGCAACGTTTTTAGCTCCGAAACTGTACAACACACTTAACACTGACTGGAAATCGTTCACTTACAATAAAATTACGCAATTATGAACTCAATACATGATTGAATTGGGTAGAAATCAGTCAGAAGTATCGCTGTTCAACATTCGGACTTAATCACAACATAATAAATTAATCTTTCGCTTTAGATTTACAACACATTTATTACATTTTTTATTGTCTGTATTTTTTTTATATATCTTTGTCGAATCTTACTCTTTATTTTAATTTAAATTAAATAACACCGCAACAGCACGAAAAAACTGTCTGCTTTAACACAGACGGTAGTGTAGCAAAGTAGCTAGGGCAATACTTTAGATATTGAAGGTGGATATGTCCCATAAATATATTATAATTTTCTCTACAACTTACTTTGCAAAACTCCTTAAACAGTTTATGGCCGATTTTTTCACCTCTCAACTCTGATTTAACGTAAAAATCTTCCACGTACATAGCACATCCAGACCAGCTAGAATAAGCAAAGTTTCCAAGGATGTAACCAATTAATTGATTGGTTTTTAAGTCTTCCGCGACCATGCAAACAAATTTTGGAAATTGACTATCAAATCCATCTCGTTCCAGATCTGAAACATTCATTAAAAATACATTTTACATACGCTTTAATTGAGTTCTCCCTATTTATTAAAACATGTTTGTTTAAAACTCTGCAATAAGTGTTTACTTTGTTTTGTAAGAGATAAAATAATTTTCATTGTGGACAACATTTTCACGTCAAACTTTTTCGTGGCGCGTGATTATTGACGTTTGGTTATTGAGGTTAAGCGGTTGAATGTAAATAAATGCTTAATTAGTCATTATTTTACAAAAACGGATAACACATACCTTTGGACGTTATTTTTACTCCATCTGGATAGCCTTCGAAGGTCGCCAGTTCCTAAATTAGTATACGATTAGTCTTCCGTTGTATATCTATTCTTACCATACAATATACTAAATGAATTTATTTAAAAATGTACAATACCACAATCATATCTATCACGGCTTTCATGTCTTCGCGTTTTGCATTTCGAATTATGATCGAAGACATGTTTAACAATTTTTGCAGAAACAGACGCGGTATATGTATAGTTTTAAAAGCGGCAAAATCGAACTACCCACAATTAAATTTCAATGATAAATAACTTAGATTGAAACCAATGCTAATACGTCACGCCGCCTATGATAGTAGGTAAGCCGTAACGATAAGCATGCACTCGACTGGATGTGCCATAATTAGTGATGCGGTTTCTGAAATAAGTTTAAAACATGCATTTAAAATCTTTTTTTTTTGTTATAAATATAAAAATTAGCTGCGACTGTATTAACAGGGTTGCCATATTATTTTTGACAATATAAGTGTTTGGCAGTAATCCAAATATCTAAGAGGTCATGATGTGTTCTCCATTAAGGTTTGGAATTTAAGGCCCTCAAAATTAAGGAATGAAATATCAAATATATTTTTTTTAATAAACTGATACAGAATTGTTTCTCCAGTACAGGTCTTTCTACTACAGCTATTTGGCTCATTGTCGAACGTAATATATTATATTTGCTCGTGAACCTGGAAATTATAGATTGTGACCAAAATTTATTAAAAATGACTTTTCAATCTAGGGAAGGTTATAACTTTCTACGGATGAATAAAAAATATTTAGTTTTTCACTAATTTTAAATAGTTCTTATATTATAAATTAGAATACTTAAAAAGTCAATTTTTAAATATATTTATTTTTCTTTATTCACTCAAAAACACAATATCAATACACATTAAAATTATTTTTTTGAGGAATCGGGAATTGGTTCCAGGTCAGCTAAAAGTCAAAAGACCATTAGTTTTTAGATAAGATTTAACTTTACACTAGATGCAATTGCTGCAATATTTTTGTGATGTTATATATCGACAGAACATGTCTTGCGCATGGCATGTATCTTTGTACAGATACACGAGGCATGTTCTCAGTGCTGGATAAACCAAGTCATTAATTCATATTCGCAATCACTAATATGTATAATCATACAATGCCAAGCGGTGCTAGTTACAAAGCTTTTAATATATCCTTTTGAAGATTTTATTTTTGAGGGCCTTAAATTATTTTTTTTAGTAAAAATAATAAATAAATATGTTTATAAATAATATTTGTGTACAGAAGAAATACACAAATCTTATTAGGCTTAGTGTGCCATGTCAGATTATCTCGGCATAGGCCTCCTTGTTATGTGCTAGACAGAGGAGCTCTGATTCCGGTCTAGTCACGGATGTTATTCGGCCAAGATCCCTGTATCCTACTATTAGAGGTGTAGAAGTTGGTACCTCTGGCCTTACAATCTAGTGATGGTAAAATCGTTATTTAAACCAATATTTTTACTGTGATTATGTTCGATTGTAATGGTGATTTATAATTAATTAACTAATTCTTCAAGCAATGACTTAGTTACCAATCATTGTTAAATCTCTGTTACTAATCAGTGACACAATCACAGTCACGTAATGGTTGACCAAGACATCAAATTTTTGCTGCTCGACCATGAACATTAATTCCCTATTTGTATTCATGGTATTTTAAGAATTTTTCAGTTAGACTTTTAACATAGAATAGTTAAAAAAATATCTCTTGTTTTTTAACATTGGAAACCCCCCCGATGCTTGCTCCAAACATCTACACATTAGTTGTCTAATTTGAGCAGTCTGGGTAAATCGCAGAAGCCAGAAAATCGCAAACAAATTATCATTCAATTTTGCCATTTTTAAAAAATAAATAATGCAGAACATTCTTTTGAGCCACCAAGTATTGTATTGAATTTTCAATTATTAGACCAGTGTGTCGGCTGAACACAAGTCTCAATGTAATAAATTAATTTCAATGAAATCCATTATACATTTTGAGAATTTATTTCTTCGAAATGTAATATGTACATGTGTGTATATAAATGTCTGCCTCACCGTATTGAGACAAATGTTTTACATAAAGGAGAGTTGAGGAATATTTGTTGATGTTTGATTTTAAATGAGGTAAAAAGGTATATATTTTTACAATGTAAGGTTAGTAATTACATTAGCAGTGGCATTTTTGAGTATATTTATTTTATTTTCATGAAGTTAAGATAATTGTATTTTCATAAAAAGCAATCACTGGTTGTGGTTGGGTTTTATTTAATCTTAAGATAATTGATTATATTAACAATATTTCATGCAAATTATTTATCTAATTATGTACCTATCCACTTAATACTCAATAAATGGTTAGAAAGTTGTACATGACTTCTTCGATCTTAGATGACTTAGGTGAAAGGTTAGTGAGATAAATAAAGAGTGCAATGTCGAGTAGGCAAAATCTGGAAGAACGAGTCCTGACAAAATGGCTAAAATGTACTTAATCAAATCCTTGAGCTTCTCCATAGCTTTATATGCATCGGAAACCTGGATAATGAATTCAGAAGGCAAAGAACTATAGTGTTGAACAAGGATTATTAATATTATCAATATTACATACAACTAGACATACCAATTGTCCAGGAACTTGCGCTCATATGTCTAAATGACTCATCGCTATGCCTGCGATGTGTCCTACAATTCTTTGGAGATGGGTCAATCGGTTCGCTTTTACAAATTTGTCTACCCACATATTTCTTGTTAAAATGGCTACTTAGAATTCCATACAGACTGCAGGAGTCTTGAGTGAATTATCAAAAATGGTCAACAGTTCACTATTTTATTTAAAAGTCTAAAAAATACCTCAAGAAAATTAAATATGTAACTCTTTCAAGAATTAGGACATGCGAATAGCTACACTCAAAGAAGCACATCAAAAAAATTATGGTCCGAGGGAGGGTGATCATGTGCATTGTTAACTGCAGGTTCATGATAATGACTACTCTCACGGAGAGTAAGAAGAAGATAGAGAAACGTGTATTCCTTCCATCTTAGAGGATCTGTTGTGAGATCTAGATATTTGATTTAATCTGAGGGCATTTACAAATTTCATAGGATCTTGGACAGCTATGCACATTGTTCTAACATCTCGGTTGGGTTGTCCAATTCTTATTTTTATTTAGAGACCAAGTCAGGAATACATTATAATTTTAGGTAAATACGTTTGTCATGCATTGAAAATTGTTCATGACACTTAACATCATCCAATCAATAAACCTCTTAGTTTTCATATTGGTTTGAAAAGTGTGAAATAATATAAATTTAGTGTAGGCGATGTTACCAATAATATTCAATCAATTGCATTACTGTAACCAACTCTCCTAGTTTGAGAATGCAACATATATTTTATGAAATTCAGATGCTGTAGAAGAACTTTATAGTTAGGTGATCAAATCCTGTATTTAGTTTTTTGGAATTGGCAAAGGTTTGTATGCACTAATGATAAAACAAAATTATAGGTTTTTCAAATTAATAATACGTAAAGCAAATTTAAGGCTATCATTGGACATTATGACATTTGATGTTCATCGCAAGAATTAATTCAAACTCTGGTTTCCAGCTGTACGATTATTTCCTGACCACTTGACTATTCATTGATAAATTTTTACAATTAAGCGTTGAAAATTGAAATAATTAATTACTTTTAGTGTACTTGAATGAAATATTGTAACTGCGAGAGCTTTCACAATATCTCTTATCGTAATCGAAATGAAACGAAATCTTGATATGGAAGTGACATTGCACTAATCGCACTACAATGCTACATTATAGTACGTGCCAATCATACATTCGTCTGACGGAGTGACTGTGAGTATTTGCCAAATGTTTCATCCCCAATAACTTAACTGTTTGTTGCCTGATGTGGATTAAATAAACGGCGTTCCGCTAATACATACAAATATTTTCTTCTCCATCGTGAGTCAACGATGCTGTCTTAGTTTCCCAGTATTATTTTCAGCCCCTCAAACGACACCAACCTCTACAAGGCCGAGTTCACCACTGGTTCCTCATTTCCCTCTTTCGTATTCATAGACGACATTGCCCTGTATGTCTACCAGCAGAGTGTTTCACATCGATCTATCATGTGAAGTCATTATTATAATTAAAATTATTGCTTAGTAATCTAAATTTCAATAATGAATATAAGATCGAACATTATTTCGCTAATTTCTGTCCTGATTCATTCAAGGTCACGCTCCATATATTATATACTGTACGATGATGCGTCAGTCCGCAGGCTTGAAAATCTGACATATTTTCTGTATAATTCCAACAAATCAACAACACATTTTATTTACATGGCGTGCTTGTTTGACGCATAAATATTTAAATATTTTGCCGGACGTCACTGATACTGACAACACTGACGCGTTGCGTCAAAATCACGACCATTCGGTGATTCGTGTCAGTCACGCCCGCGTGTACTAAAATACTACCGTATTAATTTATTTTACGATATGTACCGTGCATTGTAATGGAGTTGTCAAGCGCCTACTTTTATTTAATCATTAAATAAATATGAATGACGAAAAGCTCATTCATCTCGTCAAGACAAACGTCGAGTTATACGACGTGACCCATCATAAATACGCCGATTTCAACTATAAAGAGCACATTTGGGGACAAATAGCAGAACAATTGAAACAGTCAAGTAATTAATGAACATATTTATTTAACTATTCTTACGGTGTAAAAGTCACAAATTTAAATCATACTTCGACAACTATGACGTAACGCTCAGTCCGTCACCAGTGAACGACAACTATACATGCATTTTTATTCGTGTAATTTTTGTTGCCGTCTTGCACGACAGTAGTCACCTGACGTCACTGAGGTCACTGATCATCCGGGATCTTAACCACTGACTCCTTCGAATGAAATTGGCTACTGGTTATGTGATTACATATTTATGTAAAGTACAATTTATTGAAATTTTGCAGATACCGCCGTATTATAATTTTCAATTTCCTGCTGTAAATGTTGTTTTGTTTCCAAAATATTGTTGAGTCGTTATTTATTAGATTTAACTAACTATTGAATTTATGATTTTTATAAATACGACTGAGTTCGTAGTAAATTATTTATTACAAATGTCATCTCCATTTGTTTTGAATAGAACATTTTTACGCCTGATTCAAAATTCAAATGATTAAGGAACGTTTATTATTATTTTATTTAGGTACTCGTTTTTCCTAAAGCGAGTACCTACCTACCTAGACGTTTGACGAAAATATTTTGCCCACAATATTTAACAAATGGAACTGAGCTTGGATTATTAATTATTATTTACTATTAGACAAATGCTGTTCGACTTTAAAAACGACCCGTAATTGATTTTTATTAACTGACTAAAGAAACCAGCCAACAATGACAGAAAATCATTCGAGAATTTTATCAACCTTGAAAATGAAAATGCAACAGCAAAATAATTTATTGTGTTGATGCGATAACCGCGACCGTTCACGCGATTGAATTGATAGCGAATCAATTTGTTTTATGTTGTGATTGTAATGTAAACAAACGTATAATGACAAATTCTGTCAACGTATGTTTGTTTACGTTGCTACGTGGCAATGATGAACGGAAATAAGAAGATTATTGTTTTAACATAGGTATATAACAATTATAATAGTGATTGAATGTCAACTTTTTTCTATTGTAATTCTGTTATGGATTCAAGAATTGAATGCGGACTTATAAAAAAATACATTAATTTCAAAAAATTAATTCTCGCATTTTTATGTGAGGTTACAATGGTGGAAATGGAGTGTGTGTGCAATGTGTGTAAAAACTATGTATCTCAGCAATTGTTGATGTCTTTAACAGGGCCAGATGTACGCAGTTTAATTTTATATATTGTATCGTTTTGGTTTAATCATTCTTTGTAATTCTTAACTGGTGTGTCAGTTGGGGTAATATGCCAAAATACGAGGGCAAGTCAAAAATATCTACATTTTTCGTCTTGCAATTTATTTACACAAACTTTACGGAAGTCAAGCTTGTCGTGGAAGATTTGATGGGCAGAATCACGACTAATGTTCAAAGATGACGCTACCTCACCGATGGTTAACTCGACTATTCTCTAGAAGAATCTCTCGAGCTTGCTGAATCTTGGATGTGGTTGAGGTTGAAGGATGTCCTGCTCTCTCTTCGTGCGTCACATTCGTCCGGCAATTTTTAAATTTCTCAACCCACATAAAAACACTTTTACATGATAAAACACTATCCCAGTATTGTTATAAAAGTCTACGACGAATTTCAGACCCTTTCACACCCTCCGACCAGAGAAATTGGAACACTGCTCGTTGTTCCTCCTCGGTGCAAACTGCTAGTGGAGCGGACATGTTTACACTAATAGCCAGAAGGCAAATGACGTGATCAGGATTAAATTTCGCACACGTGACAGCAGTCGTACCAACTCTAAGCATGTGCAGAAGGAAATATGACAACCTTGAATGTGCGTTATGGCAAAAGTGAATATAACTTTTGACTCGCCCTCGTATATTATAATACATTAACTGATATTGAAACTTAGTATTATATTATACTTATTAATAATATGTTGTATAATTATTATATTTTAGTTTCTGCATGCAAGACAAGATGGAATAATATTCGAGATAACTACAGAAAAGTTTTGAAAAAAAGGGTTACCAAACCTGGATCAAATAGTCGACCGTACAAATTTGAATCGCAGCTGTTATTTCTAAGCCCTTTCTTCCAAGAAAAATGTTTGATTGGTAGCATCACTTTCGAGGACACGTTCCCCTACAGTCAACCCGAGGAAGACGACAATTTCACCAAATGTGATCCCGCTACATTCATTGATACAAATATAGAAAACGTTGAAAATGGCCCGAGTGATGAGAGTGAAGATAACAATGACCATCTCAATAGTAAACCTCGACAATCTACTAAGCGATGGAGACCTGCTGCTTCTACACCGACGGTTAAACGGAGAAGAAAAATAGCCGAAACAACACCAGTCGCTCTGATGAAACTCTTGCTAGCTGAGAAAAAAAAAGAAATAAATCATCAACCGATGCATCCTGTGGACAGTTTCCTTTCCAGTCTCGCTCCCACCCTTAAAACATTCTCTCCGATACGGTTAAATTTAATAAAATCCAAAATATTTGCAGCAGTTCAAGAAACAGAAATGGCTATGTTTTTAGAACAGCGGAATAAGACAGCCCTAAGGATTTCCGAGGCCCGCGAAGCTTCTAAGTCGAGTATTCCTGACTCGGACGCACCGTCACCCTCGGAATCCATGATATCTCGTTCCCCATCACCATCGACAGAGTACAACGAGGATGTTGTAGAACCTGCATTAGACGATTACTCAGAAATCAAATCAGATATCAGAAGAAAAATGCAAATGAATAGTAAAAATCATTGAGTGATCTATTCACGACAAAAACTGAATCTCAATGACAGTCATAACATCAAACTAAGAAAAGTATTTACAAAATAAAATAAGCCATGTACTTACATTTTTATAAATTTTTATTTTAAGTTAATATAATAAAGGTTTATGTCTATTTTGCGCGATTGAGTAATTAAATACTCCACCATTGCTAACTAATGTTACTTGCCAACCAAGTTTGTCCTGTCTTTTAGAGGGTGTTAAACCAAGCTAAAGTTTGTAAATAATTAAAATATTGACATATGTTTTTTTACTACATTTAAAAAATACCTCATCACGGTTCATAGATTTGCCTGTTTTTATTAAACTAGCTTTCTATGCAGTACAATATTTATGTAGAAAAATTACTTTTAAATCGAGAGATTTGAGTTACAGTAATACCTTGAAGTTACGCGATAAGTGGGACTGACGAAAATCGTACATGTCTGTATATAACTTTCCATATAAATACATATAAATTTTGCTTAATTAGGACCAAGGGCTAACAAAAACACTAGTTTAGAAGAAAAGTATTTAATACACATTGCAGTTCTTTACGTACATATTAATAAAACAAAGTTATTTCAATATCGACGGCTTTATAAAATTTAACAAACTCATCTGACGACACAATGTCTTCTTTTTATCATGCGCAATTTCTTTGTAGCGAACTAATATTTTTTTATTTCTTTCTTCAAAGCTATAACGGGTTCTTTAACTAATATATGCCCTGGTAGGTGGAGTGGGTGGAGCGATTTACGCATGAAGTTGGAGACAAAACTTAAGAACAGCATAAGTTAGGGTATTACTGTAAATGATATTTCATACATAGCAAATTTCAATCAGATTTTAAAACTCTAACATCTATTTAGTTATGATATTCTTCTCGTGCCTTATCCGTTCAATGGATGTTGGCTACCATCACTTTTGTTCTCTGTTGCAACGTAGTGAACTGTACATAGTAGACTATCTAAACCATCGCTTCAGGTTCCTCAACCATGATGTTCTTCTTCCAGGGTCTCGACTTCTAGTAATTTTTCTTCTCATACTTCTCTGGATGTCTCATCACACGTCCAAGATATTAAAGTTTTCGGATTTTTATTGTATACATACTTATTTTTTTTTATTTATCCGAACCACAACATATGCAATTGTAACTATTCATCCAGTTTATTTTGAGCATTTTTCTGTAGACCCACATCACAAGTACTTCACGTTGCCTTATCATTTCTTTTGTAAATTGTCTATGATAATATCGAGAGCAAATATTATGTGATCATTCACATTTGTAAGTTATCATGATCAGTTTGCTTTTTTACATGTTCTACGTTTGGATTGTGAGCACTGTTAAAAATTGGATTTTAAGGCATTAATTTCTAAACTATTATTGCTTACACTATATTTAACCTTGTTTTATGAACATTTTATTGTAATTACTAATTATACATAAATAAATATACTAAACGCCCATTTCATCCTTCTGTTATATTTTGATTAGAGCTACTTGATGAAATTCATTACCGGTTAGCCCAGTATTACATGCTTATGATATGCAATGGTGAGATATTCAAAAAGCTTTTGACAAAATCCGAAAGCTTTGCAGGTTGTGCAGATTCTATCCTGTTTATAGTGATTTAACATTTTATTTGGAGAAGGTGAATTAAAAAAATTGGGTAAGTTTACTTTTTAAAGAGACGAATGCTCAGTTACTGTATAGAATTCCTTCTCCAATCGGTGCCCTCATTACTGAGGATTAGGATTGTCAACCATTCTTTTTTGAGAAAAACACTCCTATTTCTATACATGTTGTCCTATAACCCACATTGTGGTTTTGGTCACGTGGAAGAATAACAATACTAAATGTTTGTGATATTGTTCTGAAAATATCTGGCTATTTATAAAACTCAGCCAAGCGACGTGCTAAGTCAATGAAATTTCAGTATTTTTCTTCCTTGACACACAGACCTCTCAGCATTTCAACCAGTGTTCTTCCCTAGCACCTCAAGAAGTTGGCAACCCTAATGAGGATCATGTCCTCGGGTTGTGATCTGTTAATTTCTTTAATGACCACCTTTAATATCACACAAATAATATTCTAACCTTCAAAACTGTTAATAAAACAAATTGTCTGTGTATATTTTTGTTTATTATTTAAGTATCAATTACAATAGTTTAATCGGACATAAATTGTATCTATTTCAATAATATTTACAGATGAAGAATCTACATCTTCAATATAAATGTAGGAACCTACTACATATAATAATAATTACTCAGTAACAAGGAAATTAACTTAACTTTGTACAGATAAACAAAACAGAACTGAAATGAATTCATATATTTTCAGCCATTTTAAATCATAAAAATAAAACAGTAATAGCCTCAGAAAAATTCAGATATTTTACAAAAGAAGATATATATGTATATTTATTTACATTAATAAATTTCACAAATTTATTTCATGTTTTTTCCAAATAAATGAAATATTTCAACTGAAATTATCAATAACGCTAAACACTTTTAGTATATAATAATGTTGAGTATAATATCGGTGTTTCTTTTACACAGTTTGACATTTTAAAATTTATTATCTTGCATTAATTTTATCTATTTCTAAATAACGACTAATAAATATATTTATTTTAATAAAAGTGTCATAATATTGCACGCTAAGTACTTGCACAATAGATTTTGTTATTCAACTAGATATTAATATTAATATATACAATGGATCCTCAAAAAGAGGTGGACAATATTTCTAAGTTGCTCAGCCTAAGGGTGCAAGTCAATAAATACAATTTACAAGAAAGATTTTATTGATTGGAAAATTTAAAACAAATCGAGTGACTTGTATAGCGGACTTTAAAATTAATGGTTTCATATTAAACAGGATACGTGTGTGACAAAAAATTACAAAATTAATTAATAAGTATGCATAGTTTGTGACTTTTAATGAAAATTTGAACAGTCTATCCATTAAAGATGAAAAAATAATGAGTTGGGGCGAGGCACTCGGCTGGGAAAGCTTCGGAAGCTATCTTGCATCCGACTCGGGTGCAAAACATGAACTCTCATAGATGCTATAATGATAATGCTCAATGAGCCGTGAAGAAATCTATGTCGAGGATTTCACTACCTGAATAAATACAAATTAACCAATACGTAGCCAAACTGAACTCAAAACTTGTGTTATGCTTGCGTGCTAGTGGTTAAGATACTTTGTGGCCCGGTGATTTAGTGGTCAGGGGTTTAAACCTCGTTCCAGTAGGCCATCAAGTTATTTATATTGTCATAGAATAAACATTTAGCTTAGTTTGAAAATAGTAAGAATATTGGTGTCACATATTTTATGTTAATTAAAAAGAGAGAAAAGAAAAACTTAGAGGACACTGGGTGGCAAAACTGAAATGGCAATGGGATATGCTATGAGAGGATAGATAGGCTAAAATAACTGGAGATATTGGACCAGAGGGCAAAATTTAGGCAAGTATACAATTTAGATATGCATGTGAACCTGCGAACATCAACAGAGAAGACTGAAAGCAAAGATGGTAATGATGTAAATAGGATTGGAAATTCATTCTTGCGGTGTAACAGGTGTGTGCCTTGTTAGTTTTCATTTCAATTTAATTTTTGAATAATCATTACTGTATTTAATTTTTAAAAATATTTTCATAATTTTTTATACCTGATATAGAAGTTACTAGAACACTAGTAATTACAATGTCCTGTTTGTTCCTGATCTCAATTGATCTGTCTACACAGAAGCTTGATATTATTTAGAAAATACATACACATTAATAATTGATTTTAACGCAACTGAAAATGTATTGAGTTGCTTTCTTTGATGCCCATGTAAACATAATTATTGAAATAAATACAAATGAAAGAAAAATATTGTGTATGTAGGTTTTAAATATTTAAGTTTTTCACATTAATTAAGCTATACATGTTTGTGAATTATGTATGTTTAGTATGTCAACAAACGGTGAAAGCTCCACCACGGAATCACCACATTAAGACATTTGAAGTACGATCAATCGAGTTAAATGGTGTCAAATTATTTTCACTGCAGTGTCGGCAGCTTGTCTGCAGAGCCTCTCATGGATCCGACTACTCTGATAAGAAGAAAATTCAGATATTTGAAAAAATGCCTACGCTTAAACTTTATTTTTAGTTATTATAATTCGATAAATGCTTATTTATTCGTTGATATCTTTACACTGTAAATACAGATATTAATTTATAAATTCTTAATATATATACAGCTATTATTTATCACACCTTTCAATTTGAAAGGCATTATTTAATACAGTTGTCAATTGTTTATCATTTTTGATACAAAGAGAGCAAGTGCAACCTAATAGCGCTTGTACATGACAGAGACTCGCCTGAAGGACATTACAGAGTTGAGCGCCGAATTAGCGTCACTCGTAGTCTGTTATATTTTGTATACACGGTTGAATGACTGACTGATACATAGTGCAAAATCTCCGCGATCCAAGATTTGTCATATTCATGTATATGCTCTATTCGAGTGTGATCAAGTTACTTGATTATCTGTGCACTTATCCGCTGCATAGTGATTCATATAAATGTACAATGTCACAATTACAATTTACGATGATGCCATTAGCTTAGCTGCTTGAATTACATTATGCTGATGGTGATAACCGCTCATCTCACCCACTCCGGAATTTATAGAAGCAATATTTGATCCTAGCGCTCCAAATCCATGCTGCAGCGGCGGACTGAAATGGTACTGCGAATTGGAAACACCGTTACCACCGTGATAATGATGTAAAGAAGCGTTGCTGCCGTAACTCTGGCCTTCGTACCCTGAAGTAGAATTAGGCTCACTCTTAATAGGTGGAGTGTTGAACATGGATGGAGAATTTGAAAGAAAGTTTTGGCTGTGGGCTGAAGAACTTAAAGACGTGTGAGCAGATTGTAATGGATGGTGATGCGATTGGGTGTGATGGGAAGACGGGTGAGAATGGCTAGATTGCGAAGTGGACAGTAACGGTGTTTGTCCTAAATAAGGACGTTGATTTGAAGAACTTGACGACATTTTCGATTGAGATTCTGATGTGGAATGATGAGATTGGGTATGACTGTGGGCTCCGGAACTTGATGTGAGTGGGAGAGCCGTTTGACTCATTAACTGCTTGGAATCTATAAGTAAAAAAATATGTTATAGTTTTAAGACATCTTACGATATTTATATGAGATACGTATTTAGACTATTTAAAATTATTTGTATTTAGTTATAATACAAAGTGTAATTTATGAACGAATTTCATAGAACGAGGGCATTGATTTAGTTTAAAGATAATAGGCACATTGATGTGTCATATATTCACAGTTAATAAATCTAAAATATAACACATTTGATTTTTAAATAAATACCTTCAGCTCCGGGAGAAGCTGGTTCTTCTTTCTTGGCTCCATCTTCAGATCCGTTCCCCCCCGCTGATTTTTTAGGCTTCCTCTTTCTTGTCTGTATCCCGTCCTTTCGCATAGCCAGAGGTCTATTGACTCCGTGTAGTTTAAAGTATAAGCCACAGGCATTGCACACTGGTTCTCCATCATTGTTGCGCCGCCATAAGGTGGTAGTGCGCGTCCCACAGTTTGTGCAGCAAAGACCTAATCTGCGAGTAGCGGTCTGGAAAAACACCAATTAAATTATCATATTATATTTACTTTGTTTATTTATACTTTCAGTATCTGGTATAGATTCAATCTTTATATGCTCAGTAGCTGTATATAAATTTTAAAAAGGAAGAATACTTATTAAATGGGACCAAGACACTAAAAGGGATATATGAACTTAATATAAAGGCAGTGTGCATAAAACCCAGTGCATATTTATAGACTCAATCAAGGTCTCGGTAGGTGTCGCTATTCAATGCAAAAATAAAATACTGACATATCAGAAAAATAAATTAAGTCAACGTGAATACATATGGCGCTTCGCGTAGTGGAAAGTTTTTTTTGTGACAGATATATACGACGCTGAGCTATAGAGGGGTTTATGGAGTCAAGGAAAATTATCCAATAATAGTCGGTGCATGTAGAATATTTTTCAGAATTTGTATGTAACTGTAAAAAGGGAAGAATCTTGATCAGATCTGGCCATTAAAAGAAGCTAATGAACTGTTCTGTTCTGACATGCCACTCCTGTCTCATTCACTTTCAAGTATGCCATTGATTGTTAAAGCTTTAAACGGGACAGTCCTTCAAAATCTAGTTTTCCTGATCGCACCAGGAACATCGCAGACATCCTCTGTTTCTACTGTCTCGCTCACATATTCTCTTAGCCATACTCTCCTCACTCATAATTTCCACACGCTCAAATCACGTTAGCGGCCTTTTCATAATTCCATTAACTATGTTACAAGCATATTTACATTTGCTCATAATTTGTTCCATTTTCACGCTATAGAGATTGCATTTCCTTAGCATAATGTCTGCTTTCATTGTTACTTTTCCAGTACCTGGCTCTACTTGCAATGACCATAAAATTACATAAAAATGAATCCTGAATTTAACGTCATGAAATGCAATTATTCACAATTGAAAGAATAAAGGACAAAATAAATAGTTTGGTTCAATAAGGTAATCCTAGTATGATTAAATATAAATAAAATAACACTGACAAACGGTCTACCTTTTAAAAGTAAATAAAGTTTTTTTAAGATCGAGTTATATATATATTCAATACATCGCAGTGCTTGGTCAGTCCACTAGTCGCAATCTCTGACAGTCTGACGCGTATTGGATAATGAACAGTGAAGAATTGAAGTCAAATGAGTTTTCACCGCACTGAACTGACAACACTGGAGCGATATGTCAAAGCATTCAGTGATTTACGTCAGTCACGTGCGCGATTTGCGGCTTTATTTCCATCCGCGTATTTCTTACACTGTTAAAATTAATTATTAATTAGATTTTTCATTCAATAACTGACAGCATCATTTGGTGATGATGAATAACGGAAGGCTCATTCAACTCGTGAAGTCGTACATCGAACTGTACGATCAGGCACATAAGAAATACGCTAATCTTGTCCGCAAGGCGCATATTTGGAGAAAAATTGGGGCAGAATTGAAACAACAACGTAAGTTATCATAATGCATAATAGCAAAAATGACCTAATTAATAAGTTTAATCAAGAAAATAGTGGTTTTGCGTTTCTGCTATCCGATATTTTGGCGACAGGGTATTGTCCTGACGCAGCACGGGCGACATCTATGATTTTTAGTTTATAATAATTGCCGCGGTGTCTATTAATTGAGTTTTGGACCCTTCGTTTGGAAAAGTATTGCTGCAAAAGTGTAAAATATTACATGTCTTTTAGCTATCCAGTTCTCTGTAAAAGGGCAATTGTATCGTGTTTGGTAATCTTAAATCTGGGCATGTTTCTAGGGAATCTTTTTGAATACCCATAGATAATTTATTTCTTTCCATTATAAACAATATGACAAATTACAGAAGATGTGAACAAATGTTCATAAATTTTAAATGCAATTTTTGGCAACAGTTAATTTTAATGATTTTTATATTATCTTTAACTGTTAAGTCATCTTACATACATACACTGATAAAATGTCTATTTTTTAGCTATCGCTTGCAAAACAAGATGGAATAATATTCGTGACATCTATAGAAAATTATTGAGAAGAAGATCGGCAAATCCTGTTGCTAATTATAAGCGATATAAATACGAATCGCAGCTAGTATTTTTAGCTCCTTTCTTCCGAGAAAAAGGTAATTGTGATCTTGTCTCCGAAGACATCTATTCTTACAATCAACCCGAGGAAGAAGACGATTTGATAAGATTTGACCTTACTACATTTATTGATACAAACACTAGTGTCCAGAGTGATGAGAGTGAAGATAACAGTGATCTTCCTATTGGACCTCAACTACCCACTAAACAATGTAGAAAAACTGTGACAGTTAATCGTAGACACGGAATAAGTGAAACAACCCCAGTCAAGCTGATGAAGCTCTTAATAGAAGAGAAAACAAATGAGCAGCTTGCTTGTCGCCTACAACCGGTTGATGCTTTTCTAGCTAGCCTCGCTCCCACACTCAAAGCTCTCTCGCCAATTCGGTTAAATTTAACTAAGTCCAAAATATTTGCATTGGTTCAAGAACAAGAAATGGCCATGTTTTTAGAACAGCAGAATAAAACAATAAGGAAGATTTCTACATATGAGGCCCATGAAACTTCTAATCAAAACAGATGTATAGTCTCTGAAACGCTGTCATCCTCCACATCTGCATGCTCTCGTACCACGTCACCTTTGTATGTTGATATGCAACCTCCGTTAGATGGCTACACCATCAAGTCTGAAATCAGGGAAATATTGCATCCTAATCATAAGAAGCGTTGAGTATAACATTTTAACATACATCATGAAAAAAAGGTGAATAATGATTCAGAAACTAATCAGGGATTCTGAAAGAAATCTTAAAATTGTTTCCCAGAATGAATAATTTAAGTAAAAAGGTAAAATCATTACTAAAATAAGTGCAGCAACCCAAAATATATGCAATGTTGCAGTCAAAATGAACTAACCAACTTGCCATCACGCTGTTTCTTCGCGAGAGCAGGCAAAGAGGGTACAGCGCCACGCTCTTCTGTCCTGATACACAGTTCTCGCCTCATTCGCATTCATACATCTTCTCATACAAGCTCACCGATTATTGAGGCTTCTAACAGGACCATCCTCCAGTATCTGGTTTACCTGTTCGTGCCAAGTCTTCCGCGGACATTGTCTATTTCTGGTGCCATCAACACTTGCATCTTATTTCTTCTTTACCATTCTCTCCTCATTCATCCATTTCATGTGACCAAATCACTTTAGTAATCTTTTTTTAATCTTACTCACTATACTAAAATCAGCTTTACATTCTTTCCTTATTTCTTCATTCTTTACTCTGTCATAAATGGATCTGCCACACATACACCTAAACAATCTCATTTCTACTGCATTCAGTCTACTTTTGTTCCTCTTCTGCCAGCTCCTGGCTTCACTTCCAATACATTAGTGTCGGTATCAGGACTCCATTGTGTACCGCTAGTTTTGCCTTGGTTGACAAGTTCCCATAAGATATAATTCCTTTCAAAGCGCCATTCACTTTGTTTCCTGCAGTTACCCTCCTTTCGATATCTTTCTCAGTCTTTCCGTTTCTATCAAACAAACTTCACAAGTACACAAATTCATCTGCTTATTTCAAACATTCATTACCTACCTACAAGCCTTGCTTTCCTCCTTCTCGAATACCTTCACTTTTGTTTTGTTGACATTCATAATAAGGTTGCTTTCCTTACATGTGTACATTATACACACCGGACTCTGTAATTCTTGTTAATTATTCACCATTAATACTGCAACATCGGCATACAATAAACAGCATACAATCAAATCGCACATATTCGCTCCCACATCCGTACATTCCAGTTCTCTCCCACTTTGTTTCCCGCAGTCACCTTCCTTTCGATATCTTTCTGTCTCCATTTCTATCAATACAAAAACTCATCTACTTGTTCCAAACATTCATTACCTACAAGTATATGAAATATCAATCAAGCTGGTGGGAAACTGATTAAACTCGCCGAAGCATTGTGACTGCCGCATCCGTGATAGAAATATAACTACAATATAACTTGTCCAACATCCTGATTTGAAATGATTGTTGAACAAATACATGCAATCAATTATTATACACATTCCATCAATTTATTTAAATTAAAAAAATTATGTCTTTCTCTGAGAACCATAGAAAAAGCATAATATGTATATATTTTTTAATGTTTATAGGAAGATCGCATGGATAACATAAAAACAATGTTACTGTTTAGTACTTGTAATAAGAATGAAGAAATATTTAGGAAAAAATATTATGTACAGGGATGGCATGATACATATATCTGAGTCATGTATTAAAATTTTCCTGGTGCGTTTTATAATTTCATTGTTTTACTGAGTGACATCTGTTGTCAAGTAGAAATAATATTTAATTATATCCGAGAGATGGCGCTCGTTGGACTCTAACGTGTGATTCGTTCCGCGAGTGTCAAAATTTTTCGTAATATAAAGTTCTGTTTTTTGCACATATCAATGTCGAAAGATTAACGCGTATTTTGACAGCATTGATTTCAACTGTCTAGTATTTTATATGAGGTGCACGTTAATATAATAATACCATATGTACTGTATATCGTTATTAAAAAGCGAAAAGTGGTTAACTACAATTCATCGAAGTTTTTCTGCCGGCTTTAATTTTGCATTTGTATACGGAGGATAAAATGTATCGTCCATTTATAAATACATTACTAATTTTTCAAAATAAATCGTCAGTTGTTTTATAATCAAGCCATTATTCTAACGAAAATTCGGCAAAATGTTAAAATAATCATAGAAAATTGGATATATTCAAAATGTAATTTATCTACTTTTCCAATTATAAGAACGTTGTAATTTTCCGGCGAGTGACATCTGTTGTCAAATAAAAATAACATAGTTGACGATATCCGAGAGATGTCGCTAGTGTACTCACGAGGCGCTTGCTGGGCTTGATGAGCGGGCGGTTCATGCCGTTCATCTTGTGGTACAGGCCGCACGCGTTGCACAGGTAGTGGCCGGTGCCGTCCCTCCTCCACAGGGGCGTGGAGATGGCGCCGCAGTTGACGCACTCGCGACCCTCACCGAAGCTAAACTCCATTCCGCCGTCTGCAAAAACAAACATTTGTTATAAATTTTGTTACTTTTCTAATTTATTGATAATATTTGATACCGTAATTAAAATTTTTGATTTTTAATCGGTTGTAAAGCTCGCTTTGTTGAATGTTGAAAATTGCAAAAACTTCGTTTAATACGTAAACCCATCGGCGTACCGGCCTCCAAGATTTGCAAATATTTTACTCTGCATATCAGCCGCCAAACGTTGGCGGTTTGAGCTCCGCCCTCACGCGTGGTGCGGTTCAAATGACAAGGATACTTGGCATAGTAAATATTATAATCACAGGATTGTTCTATCTTAATTTAAGTTTATTTTTTTAAGATTACATCGCCGACCTAGTGCTACTGTTACTGAGCTACTTTTTTTAAATTTTCGCTTCAATTTGGTGACTATTCCGAAGTATATTGTTATCATACAGATGCATAATTAGTTATATGTCATTAATTTGTTTTTGGTAAAACGTTATTAGTTTTGTTCTATTTTTTTTATTAAGGTATTTTGACAGTGAAAACATATTGCAATAAACAATAACTATTTAACACGCGATACTAATAATGAAAATCCACAAAAAATATTTGGATACATAAATGTTTAGATGAAAGAAGAAGAAGGACGGGGAGGTTACAACTAACGTTGCGGTAAAGGGAGAGCAACATGAGTTTTTATAGATATAGTGAATGGCCAAAGTTTAGATTGTGGTGGTTCATAAGAAGAACCCTTTGAGCTTAGTAAGGCTAATGTTGAACAAGTCAATTTCTGCAAATTTCTCATTATAGTATTTGCATAACCGGTGAATGAATTTTGTATGTAAGATGTTCTACTTCTGGGAATGTGGAAGAGTGCGGATTGCCGGGTTGATCTAGATGGCACATGGAGAAATATTAACTCCAATTGGCTGGGACAATCAATATGGCCTTGCAGTAGTTTGAAGAGAAATATTAGGTCAGCACGTGTTGGTCGATGTTCTAGGATCTTCACATTGTGGAAGTTTACTGCATCTAAATAGGAGCCGAATGATAGATTAGATCTAACATTCAGATGTCGAATAAGCCTATTATGTATTCGTTCTAATCTCGTAATGTATGTAATCTGCCATGGGCTCCAGATTTGAGAAGCGTACTCTAAGTGACTAGGAACGAATGCGTGATACAATATTTTGAAGCAGTATGGATTTTGGAAGTGTTTGCAGGTTCGAAGTATGAATCCTAACATTCTATAGGCCTTGGAGGTAATTTGATCAACGTGTTTCTTGAAAGTAAGTTTGCAATCGAGGATTATTCCTAGGTCTTTGACATCGCTTTTATTTACTAACTGTGTGCTGTCTATTGCGTAAGTAAAATTAATATTGACGAATGATTCGTGATTGAAGTTGAACTCCCCATATTCGCAAGTACGAATCATATTTGAGCATTCTGATTTGTTCGTGTACTTTATATTTAAAAAATCTAACTTTTTAGTGCGCGTTGCCTTTTTTTATTATTATTTTTCTGCATTATATATTTTTGCAAATTTGGAATATCTCACAAACCGCTGAATATTTTTCAATAAAATTTTCTATTATTATACATGTTTTTAACTCATTTGTTAATATTTTTATTTTCTACATTTCTCTTAGTTTTAATTTTTTTTTTGTATTCCTGCTGTAGTGGAGAAAAATAATTTCCTATTAATAACAAATTTATTAACTTGCAATCATTGCATACAGACATCATTTGTTGAAAATGATCTCTGTTCGGTCCATTTCTGGGTGTTACGCATCCAGGACAGATTCTTCACGTTCAGCCATCGATACAGAGACATGCATTAATTATTAATAATTATAACAAATAAATAAGTATGGTTGTTGTGTAGTACCTGTGTAGTACTCACCGTAAGGGCTGGTCCTCTGGAAACCATCGTAAGCACTCCTCCAGGAGCTCATCACCATCGCATTCTGTGCCCCGTAGAACTGTGGAGTCAGTCCAGCTCCTGTATTGGGAGAAATATTCATTATAGCCTCTGATAAGGAACTTCTAATTACTAATATGTATCTGAGAAAAAATAAGCTTTTCAGTTATTAGACCCAAGATTCTTGTTAGATCTTTATGACAGATCCATGGATTGCGGTTGCCGTGCGCGCGTGTGAACGTACAAGGTTCCATTATGTAGACATCACGGTCCCTGTCCCGGTACTCACCTGTTACCCTTATACCCAGAGCACGATCTGCTGTGTTGTCTATGATTCTAATCGGTTGACATGTTGCCGTCCTGCTGTCGAGTTGACAAGTTGAACTGTTGAAGTTGACGTTTTCGTTATAGAGCGTGTCAAACTGTCGAAGCATTGACATTTGAGCATTGGTTGAACTGATCATATGACTTCGTGCATATCAGCAAAATCTATTGTTAATTGTGCATCTCTGCTATTGTGTGTGGTGCGTGTCTTCACTTCGCGCTATCAACGAAGTGTGCGTTCGAGACTTGTGGTCACCGCAAGCAACACACCCAGACAAGAAGAGCACTACTTCAGTTACGTCATGTTCTTCCTGATGTCCATACGTATGTATACATCCTTCGGTAAACATTGTAGATGCGCTGCAATAACGCGTCAATCCGAACAGTATTCTGTATGAGTTGTTGTACTGAATTCGGAGACGGCTATACGCCACTTGCTTGTATTTCGTCCAGAGCCCGCAGGTATATATGCTGGTGAAGAACGATTTAAACAGGATGCTCTTCACTTCCTTACTGTATCTCCTCTGCCATTCTATGTCATCATCGTCTTATCCATCTCCATAGAATATATGGCCAAGATATTTGACTTTATTTTGAACGCTAAATTTCGTCCTGTCCAGCCACACGAGAGAGACATTATCTGGCCCTTTTCCATATTTGAACGCCATTATGACCGATTTGCTGGCATTGTATGAAATATTATGTTCACTGGCAAATGTTTCACATATCTGTAAAAGATTTCTTATCCCTTTTATAGATGGCGCTAGTATAACCATATCATCGGCATAACTAATGTGGTTCACATTTGTCCCGCCCATGTGGCAGCCAATTTTTGCATCCGATAGTCGCTCGCTCAATTCGTCCATGTACATATTGTAGAGGATTGGCGACATGCACCCGCTCTGCCTCACCCCAGTGCGCAGGTAAAATTACTCGGAGTCGGCGCCTTCCCACCGCACTGAATTCTCTCGCTGCCTGTGCCACCTGTCAAGTATATCTACAACTGGTTGGGAAACGTTTCGCTCGCACAGTAGAATGCGGCAAAGAACAAATTATATTCGGAGTGTGCTTGTGAAAACATTCCCCGTAGGACCCTACTAAATAGTCTGGTGCGATCGCACACTATGTGTCGTTAAACACAGGAACGTGAAAAAAAAACTCGCTGAACTCCGCTTCTCCTGGGTATTCTGATCATCTCTGAACGTAGTGGACTGTACGGAATTATCACACTATTTCGCCAAAGGTCAAAAACAATAGAATCACAAAGTCTCCGAGATTGATTAGAGTGTTTTGAATGTTCTGATTCAGGGTCGCCGATCGATTGGCGCTCGATAGCAGTGAAAGAAGGAGGGGCGGTGGGAGGTACAGGGCATTAGTTCGGTATGGGTACCTCAATCTAAGGGAAGTAAAAAGCTACTTGATTGGAGGTCATATATTGGAAGCCACAACGAAGATCGTCTCTCTAGCTAGCTGGACAGATAACATAAAAGTAAAGAGAAAATAGAAATGGAATTAATATTATCGTCACCCATTGTCGATCCGCTCCTGAATGATGCCGTTCCATAATTCTGGTACTCTCTTTGTCATGTTAACAGTGGCGTGCAGTAGGTATAGATTTAGGTTATGCTATTACCAATGGTATTATACAATCATATGTAATACAATATATGTTATACTTAGGATTATGAACTTTCGTTTAACCAACATTTTTAGACAAAATAAATCCGCGAATTAAGTGTTTTAAAATTTAAGTTTTAACGTAAAATAATACCTTCTTACCCATATAAAAATCAATATAATAAATGTATAGACGTTTTTATAAACTCTTTCTATGACTGCACATAATTCATTTATTGTTTGAAAATCCTTCACATTATAACTAAACGAAATAATTATTTTTATTGAAGGTTAACCTAGGAAATAGATCTGACAATAGCTTTTTGTTTTTCCCAAATCAAAAACAGATTCATGCACCAAATGCACCTCAAACGCAAAGAACGGCCATGAAATCAACACGTTAAAAACAGTAAGATAGTAAAATTCGCGAATTAGTAAGAGAGGAATTAGACACTTCAATGATTTGCACGCAGTTGTAAGCCTTTCTAATCTTATTCTGTTAAAAAAAAAACAGCATAGATAATGATTGCATGCAAAAGGGATCAACCGAAAAGAATTTTCAATTCAGTAAATATAATTCAGTAATTATATGACATGAGTAATTCACTAGCTTAAAGATAGAACATAGTAATGTGAATAGCTCAATGCGGCGAATGCACAAGAGCGCCATAAGAACAGCGGTGAGTTTAAGCAATTAAAGTCTCTACTTGTACACAGATAGCGCTATTTGTAAAATAATGTATCCGTTTATGATAATCCAATTATTTAATTTATATTTGTTTCCCAGAATTTTTAGTAATGCACAGCTCTGCATGCCACTCTGTGGATGATGCCCATGTGGATGAACATGGACTGAAGAAGAAGTATAATGATGCTATTTTTGAAATACAGCTTATTAAAGTTGAAAAACATATAAATATTTTTAAATGGAGCACTTCCAACTCACCATAGCCATCGCTCGTGTGATGCCAAGGATTCTGCACTGCATTCCCGCCCACAAAATGTCCGTGGCCGTACTGCGAGGGGGCCATCGCCCGCGAGGGGGGCACATACACGGGGGCCTGGGCGGAACCTCCGCCCCCCATCTGGTAGCCGACTCCCGACATGTCTCCGTACCCCGCGGCGGCGTTGTGGAACATCGTGGCTGCCCCAGAAACGACGAAATCTCGCCGATGTTAGAAAATTGAACTAATTTCGATAATGTCAGAGGTTCGGTGCACTTGTTAGAGAATTGAACTAATTTCGATTACGACAAAAGTTCGGCGCACTTGACGTTAGAGATTTTTAGAATTCACATTCGGCTCGGAAACCTGTTAATTATATGAAGACAAACCAATCAAAATGAATTATGATTCTGAGTGCGTCCGGTGATTTTCTTGTTTATATCGTTAATATTTTAAAACAACATACATTATTCACTTTTTATTGGTTATTCGTCCATTTTGTTCACACAACTTGTTCAAATAATTACGACCTCAGCTCCCGCGCGTAAAGATACTCTCTGTACTCCGTTTAGTGTTTAAGTTATATTTTTATGGTCGTAAAAATTTTACGACCCAGAATATTTTTACGGTACTGTAGCGAGATTGCTTTTAATTGTTGAATTAAATAGTATTTTTTTTTTACGACCCGATGCGTGAATTTCCCTATGAATTTTGATGAGATCTCCTCCAAAAATCTGAAACAAAAAAAATTAAAATAATTAACATGATTTTGAATCTGTTTAGGTAATTTTTTTTGGTCTTCTAATTCTAGCCATTCTGCTCCAGTCTTCTTCCATACAGTCAGCCCGTAGAAAGAATTTTCCGTGATTTTATTTGAAGAAGCAGGATTAAGGTCTTCCTTCTCCAACAATACATTTCGAAGATATCTTCCGATTGTCACTGTTGCGGACTATCTTGGAGATTGTAAATCGTTATGTGACTGTAGTTGTGACGATGATTGGTTAACGTCCGCGGAAGACTGAATGTTGACTGAATGCAGTGGAAATGTGATCGCTTAGATCGGCAGATTCATTTATCACAGCAAAGAATGAAGAAATAAGAAAATAATGTAAAGCTGATCTTAGAATAATAAGTAAGATGAAAAAGAATCTCTTAGCTGATTTGGTCATATGGAACGTATATTAATGTCAAGAGAATAGTAAAAAATATATATTAAAATATGAATTAAATATATTAATTAGAAAGATATACATATATCAAAAATATTGTCGCTAAAAATATCGTCGCTGTAGCATAGTTGGATAATGCACCTCCCCAGGTTTGGAAAGAGATACAGGTTCGAATCCCGGAGGCGCAACAACAATATTTTTCGATAAAATTGATTTTATATGTATATCTATCTAATTAATATATTTAAAATTTCACAGACGTATGTTCTGAATAATTACAACTTCACAATAAGAATGTGTTTTCCTAAAAATATATGTGACGCAAGTGTTGATGGCACCAGAAATAGAGGACGTTCGCGAAAGACTTGGCACGACCAGGTAAACCAGATAGTCCCGTTAGAAACCTCAATAATCGGCGAGCTTGTACGAGAATATGTGTACAGTACAACAATACAGAGATCAATTATTTATGTAATATTTAAAAAAATAATCAACTTTTTCAACACGAGCACCTTTTGCGAAATTCCCAGTTCCCAGAATAGAAAAAAATTACAAAAAATTCTCAATAAATCAACTACTCAAAAAAAAATAACAGTGTAAAACTTGAAACAAGTACATCGTTAAGATTTTAAAATAATATATATATATATATATATATATAAGTTCCTAAATGTAACACCAAACACTATCAGCAAAATTTCATATACTTAGGGATAAAAAATAAGTGATAAAGAATATTAAATATCTAAAAAAGAAATTAAATGAATACTTCAGTAGAACACAATTAGATAATAAATAATATTAGAAATATCTATATAAATTATTAGTGTCCCTCTCCAAGTACAAGAGCTGGTCTCCTTTTTGGAGAGGTAACCGATTAAAAAAAATGTATTTTTCGTTTTGTAAAAAATGTAAAAAAAAAAGTATGAATGTGGATGAGGCAAGAATCGCGTGTCAGGACAGAATAGTGTGGCGCTCTATCCTCCCTGCCCAGCCCAGCGGGGAAACGGCGTGATTGTAAGATTGTAATGTAAATTTAGGGACGACTGTTTATTTATGTTGAATTCATATATTTAATCTGTTTCTAAGTGTATGTGGTCAATGGTTGAAGTAATGGGATACCGCTGTGCACCTAGCAAAAAAAAATTATAATTTTTCTCGTAATGACTTATTAACTGTAGGGCTATGTTCCGAATACTGTGATCCAAAAATTAGAAGGAACTTTAGTCAGGGAACCATGACGTTCAGCATTGAGCACATTCCCAAAAGTACAAACTCGTAGAATGAATTATTTTATCACCGATAATGCTGTTAATGGGGAAGTCGGGGGAGGAGTGAGGCGGCTGGGTGGTGAGTAATGGGGAGGGAGGAGGTTTCCATCGCCTCCAGAAGGTGAAATCAACTTTTTGTCTAAAGTAGTTTTCACTGTACCGTTGTTTTTAAAGCGGGCCTCTCACTTGACTTATTCGTTATGAGTGTACCTTATCGGACGGCTGGCTCGGCACCTTCAGATAGCGCTTACCGTTAGCCCTCGGGTAGGCTCAGCCGACAGACAAAGGGCGCGACAAATAAAATAAATATCTCAAAAGAACTAACTGATGTAGGCGGTGTTAAAAAAAAATGGAAATTCTATACCAAGATATAGTAATAATTTTTATGTGTTTATTATTAAATTATTATAATCGGATAACATTGCAGCAATGTAAGACATGTGTTTCGGTGTACTGCCTGCTACACTAGTATTTTACTGGATTATATCCAGGGGCGTGCAGTGCATACAAGCAAAAATATTGCGCATTACTAAAAATTCTGGGAAACAATTATAAATTAAAAAATTGGATTAACATTAACGAAAACATTATTTTGCAATATGTGCCATCTGTGTACCAGTAGAAACTTTAATTGCTTAGTTCTAAAAACTTAACGCTGTACGTTTTTTATTTGCCGCATCGTGCTATTTACATTACTCAGTTCTTTCATTAAGCTAGTGAACTTAAGTCATATAAATGGCTATTTACTGAATTGAAAATTCTTTTCGGTTGATCCGTTTTGTATGGGGTCGTTACTTATGCTATTTTTTAACAGAATAACATTAGAAAGGGTTACAACTGCGTGCAAATCATTGAAGTGTCTACTTCCTCTTTTACTTATTCGCGAATTTTACTATCTTACTGTTTTTAACGTGTTGATTTCATGATTGTTCTTTAAATTTGGTGCATGGATTTGGATTGGCAATTGGCAGAACTATTTTCTACGTTAACCTTTAATAGAAATAATTATTTCCTTTAATAAAGTCATAAAAAATTGTTCATAAAAACTCCATGCATTTTTTATATGGGTAAGAAGAAATTATTTTACTTTAAAACTTAAACTTTAAAAACACTATTAATAGTACTCTAAAATTACAAATAAACACATGATAGGGTCGTATAAACGACGGATTTATTTTGTCTAAAGAAGTTAGTTAAATAAATCTACACCTACTGCACGCCACTGATTATAGCAGACAGTGCTTTTACGGTATAGTTGTAAACACAGTGTAATATTTAATGTACAAAATATATATATATATATATATATATATATATAAAAAGTGAAACAAGATGCAATTATATAATATATAAATACAACGTAAAACTTAAAGTAAATGCAATGTTCAATGTATCAAAAATAAAATAGAGTAAGTAAAGTAAATAAGTAAATAATATACAAATATAAAGTGAACTTACATAATATAATTGTAATGTTTAATATGAAAAGATTGAAAAAAGTTCCGTTAAATAATATACTAATACAACTACAGAGAAAAGTAGAAAATGTAATATTTAATATATTGGTACTGTTGTAGCACATTCGATCTCAAGTTTGGATTTTTTCAAATTTTTGGGCGTAATTTCTCCCCATTTTGTGTAGCCAGTGCATTTTTTTATTTTTTATAAAAGAAATAGAGATGCGTACACGGAATACATGTCACATCAATATTCTTACTATTTTCAAACTGAGCTAAACGCTTGAGATATGAAAATAGGACTAACTTCCTGGAGTCCTGGAACGAGGCGCGAACCACCGACCATTAGATCACCAAGCCAGCGCCTTGACCGCTACACCAACAAGCTACTCGAATTGATTTTAAAGTAAAAATATTATCTAAATTATATTCTTTATCTGTATGTGAGTTAGTTTTTTTCAAATTCTGATCGAGCTCGATGTACACATATAAAGCCTGTTTTTCACGAGTGGATAAAAATTAAAGAATTAAAAAAATTATGTCCCTATATTTCTTTATTTAAAAAATGAATCTATACTTTTTGTAATCAATTTAGAAAAAAAAAATATGAAAGAAGATACTGAAAAAAATCATTGCAAATAAGCACGAAGTACTTTGTTTTGTTCCAGACAGATTCCAGAATACCGATTATGTTATGCCTACCTATAAGAAACCTATGTTTTGATATACAAATTAAATGTATTAGAAATATATACACGTATAATCAATTTTATCGAAAAATATTATTGTTGCTACCGAAATTCGAATCAGGATCTCTTCCTATTCGGAGAAATTGCATTATCCGATTATACTACGGCAACACAGTGCATAGACGACAAATTTTCGAACCTACATGTTACATTTTTGAAATTAATACATCTATCGTTCCATTATTTGTAAGCCATCTTCTTTATTATTAATTCTGGCGTCTCTTATCGGATTACTCAAAGATATTTGAGATTCCGTAAAAATTAAGTAGATATTTTCGTCGATTTTTAAGTCGGATAAATGTGAATATTTTACATTTATTACTTATCATATTAATCATTAAAATAATAGTTGATATGTATATCGATTCTTGTGTAAAAGTGATACAAATGATAAAAAAACATTGATCATCGCAAACGAGAGCATAAAGACGCATACGTCTAACTTGACCAGCGCACCCTCTGCCATTAAAGTGACGGACCCGCACCCAGCACACTTCGCCATCGGCACCACTCTGCACGTACACATACACGTATTGACAAATTCACGTCAGGTTCTTCGAAAAAACATTTTTCATCGCTGCGTATGGTAAATATATTACGGAGGAATACATTTACAGAGATATACACATAATTGGAGGGAATGTCAAGAAAGGTTAAAGGTGCCGCGATTTATTTTTAAAATGTGATTTTTTTTTTAAAAAACATCCCGCTTTTTAGTTAGTGTTGTTAATTTTTTGTTAGTAATTTCTGCTTACCGACCAGTTGTTCGTCAGGATGCCAATCAGGCCCGATTACGCCCGCATTTGTCACGTCTCTGACAGTTGATAAGGAAACAAGTTTTTTCAGTTGAAACAACTGTCATAAAAATGTTATCAGCTCGGTGGAGCTATCCTGGATGACTACCCGACCAGCTGATAGCTCCTCGGTTCCACATGATTACCGAAGGTTGATAGCCGAGCCGTTTTAAACTTTGATAATTATTATTAGTTTGCCTTATCTCTGTTATTTGGATGAGCAGTGTTTCGGTGTCCATGTGACTCAGAAAAACAAAAGTATATATATATATATATATCCTTATAACTTCCAATATGGCCGTCCGTCAATACTTGATCTACATGATTAAGTCAGATATTTTGCCTTCTTCTTCGCTGGCTGTCATCACTTTGTTTAATGCTGCCCGGAAAAGCTCTACAGTAGACTGGTTCAGTCATGACGTTCTGCTTCTTCCGTCAATCTCGACTTCCATCAATCTTTCCCCGCATTGTGAGATATAGTTGAGATATTGAAGTTTTCAGATTTTACTGTTATTTTATTCATGGATCACGAAGAAAAGAGATTGATGGCTTTGAGATGTGGTGTTGGAGAAGCACTCCATTTTGCAGAAGCTAAACATCAAGGATAGACTCTCCTAAGACGAATAAGAAGTTTGTTGCGTTGGGTCATGACGAAAAAGAAGAGAAGGATCCCCCACACGTTGGATCGACCGAGATAAAAAGGCAACATACACTTCTTTGGTGATAGGCCTAAGAGAAACAAAGTCAAGAGGGCGGGAGTTCATGGAGGCAGCATGACCAAAGTATGAAATAATTATTTGACTGCATGCTATGGAGAGCCTTACGAAGTTCCTGAAATATGGAGATATTCATCCATCTAGCAGTTGATGATACGACATCAACACTACATCTCAAACAGTGATTTAAACCGTTACAATCGAACAGTTATTTTAATGAAATTTTAAATATTATAATATGCGTTTTAAATAGCTATTTAAACAATCATTTAAGTCGTTATTTAAATAGTTTTTTGGACAGTTATTTAAACCATTATTATGAATGTATTATTTATAATTAATATTAAATTAAATAACGGCTTAAATGATTGTAAAAATAACAGGTCAAACAACGGTTTAAATAACGGCTTAAATTATTGTAAAAATAACTGGTGAAACAACGGTTTAAATAACGATTAAAATAACCATTTACATAACTGTTTAAATAACGGTTTCAACTGACTGAGGATCATAATCTCCATAAACTCCAGCTATCTTGACCATACTCGTCCACTTTTCTTGGCATCCCGCAGATTTTAAGAGCTGTTTACCAGAGAAATGCCTGTTGCCTTCTCAAAGGTGTTTATTTATTTCCTCGGTCTCCATACGGGGCTATGGAGAACGCCAATTGGTCAACTTCGACACGACACGACAGATCTAGATACATTCATTCGCTCCTAGTTCATTTTTACAGAAAACCCTTCACATTCATGTGTTAAGAGTGTTGCAAATGATTTATTTCATCAAATTGGAGGCTTCCGCTGTCATCTTGGCCATTAAGATTATAAGCGTTATTCTAACCAGTGAAATAATTAGTACCAAATCATTTCCAATTCAGCGAAAGCAAAAGTGGTCGTATTTGGCTAAATATTTTCTTTCTTTTAAGGCACGTTCGAAACCTTGAGAGATAACACTGGCTATCAGCTATTACAATGCGTACTAACTATTGCGTACAAAATTTTCAACGTGACACTGACTAATGAAACTAAACGAGGACAAGCGCGTCGATTGTCGTGTTGTATTATATTACTAGTGGTGAGTGTCCCTTTTTCTGAACTGGATCGTCTTCTACATTAATGATGCAACATAAACACGTTTTATTATCCGAAGTCAAATATAACGCCAAATATAATTATAAATACTAAATTAATGTATTAATTATCAATATATACATATAAAATCAATTTTGTCGAAAAATATTGTTTTTGCGTCACCGGGATTCGAACCTGGATCTCTATTTCCAATACATTAATTTAGTATTTAAAACATCACAGAATAATTACAACTTCGTCTGTTCTGAATAATTACAACTTCACAATAAGAATGTGTTTTCCTTAATAATATATGTTGTATCAATGTGTCCAAAATTTAATAAAAATGAATTGATAATTCTGGCGTCTGCAGTCGGTTTACTCAAAGGTATTTGAGATTCTGTAAAAATAATGTAGATGGCTTTCAAATAATGGAGCGACAGGTATATTCATTTGAAAAATGTAACATATAGGTTCGAAAATTTGTCAAGAAAAATACTGGCGTTATAGCACAATGGTAGTGCACTTCCCCGGATTGGAAATAGAGATCCAGGTTCGAATCCCGGTGACGCAAAAACAATATTTTTCGACAAAAATGATTTTATATATTTATAATTAATACATTAATTTAGTATTTGAAATATCACAGACCTATGTTCTGAATAATTACAACTTCACTATAAAAATGTGTTTTCCTTAAAAATATAATTATTTCGGACAAAATGCAAAGTTACAAATTTCTTCAAATATCTGACAATAGATTTTTTTATGGAAGTATCTTAAGAGTGTAAAAATTCTTTTACTATGGAAAAATGCTTATAGGGTATAAAATCGTGAATCTACTGCAAAATACAATAACATTTGTAAAAATAAAATAATAGTTTTTTTAAACAAATAATAGATATCTCACAGAGACGAAGCCATTTTTTTATATTGGGAATGAATGAATGAAGAATGGGTAATTACAGGGCTTACGACCTGTCTTCGGCTGGCTTAAGTGATCACTTTACACAATGTAACGTTCACCATTCCGCCCAATCAACCTCCATATCTATAAAATTTTTGAAAGTTGTGTATATGTTAATTAATACGTGGAAACACTTTTTGCACAAAATTTGATATTAATTTCCCTGATATAACATATATGTCACAATGCCCTGTAATTACCCATACTTCCATATTTTTCCATCAATAAAAAAAATCTTCGTCTCTATGAGATATCTATTATTTGTTTAGTAACAGTGCCTTTGTAGGTGAAAATTCAATAATTGTATGTTCTTGGACATATTCGTATATTGCTAATTTGATTTTTTATTCTACTGGTTTAATTTACTTGAGACGCGTTTCGCCTTGTAAGGGCATTATCAATCTAACAATTTAACTCACAACAAGAGCATCAATTCGATATCGCTGCTTTAATTAAAAAATATTCCTATATATATTACCTAGAATCGTGTAAACATTATATAAATTATGTAGTAAAATTATATAGCTGTCATTTTTTTACATACCACCTATGACGTTAGTGCTGAAATAGAATTGTTTATTAGAAGCATTAAAAAAAGTATTAATATCATCAGAATTCCAATGAATAATGTTGCCCCTTTTCATCTCATGCAAACAAAATTGTATTGCTGTCTCCACTATATAAGTTGTTGAGTTAAATTCATCATAAAAATTCAGTATAAAGTTCACCACTCTTCAATTGTGTTGCTGTTTGATGAGTTCTTCGTACCACTGCAGCCTGTGACGCGCGATATGTAAAAGCATCATACAAACATAACGAACCTAACGAGAATAATGACATCCTCTCTCCCTTAGTTTTTGGTGTTTCCTTATTAACAGATTACTTCCTACACCGCCCTTCAATTCATCCACACTTCGTCCCCCACACAACGTCTCCAATTCTCCCATAACTGTAAATCTTCCCTTAATGCCAGCTCATGTCAAAACGACATTATTGGGTAATTCATATGCTATAAATAAGTAACAGACTAGCGTGCAATATTTTAGATGTATATACATATTAAAAATGTTCAAACTGCATGTACCTAATCTCAACCGTGTCAGAAATGCAATTATTTTTAAATATCGTAGTTATGCGATTATTTCGATTAATTTTTGAATGTCAACAAGTCGAAAGTGATGGTATTCGATTAAGAAATCAAGTAAATAAATCTTATAGATATCTTAAATGTGTGAAATAACTAGAAAGTATGAATGTAGGAGCAAAAATGAGCGATTTGATTGTATGCTGTTTATTGTACGCCGACGATGCAGTACTAATGGCGAATAGTGAACAAGAACTACAGAGTCTAGTGAGTAGAATGTACGATGTATGCAAGGAAAGCGACCTCACGATGAATGTTAACAAGTCGAAAGTGATGGTATTCGAGGAGGAGGAAAGCAAGACACCGCGGTAAATACTTGCAGGTAATGAATGTTTGGAACGAGTAGATGAGTTTGTATATTTGGGAAGTACGTTTGATAGAACGGAAAGGAGGGTGACTGCAGGGAATAAAGAGGGAATATCGAACGGAAATTTGTTAACCAAGGCAAGGTTAGCGGTGCACTGGAGCTGGCAGAAGAGGAACGAAAGTAGGAACGAAATGAGATCACTTAGGCGTATACGTGGAAATATATTTATGACAGAGTAAAGAATGATTTAAAACATATGGAACGGATGAATGAAGAGAGAATGATGAGAAAGATATATGATGCAAGTGTTGATAGCATCAGAAATAGAGGACGTCCGCGGAAGACTTGGCACGACCGGCTAAACCAGATGGTCTTGTTAAAAGCCTCAAGAATCGGCGAGCTTGTATGATAAGATGTATGAATGTGGATGAGGCGAGAATTGTGTGTCAGGACAGAAGAGTGTGGCGCTCTATCCTCTCTGCCTACGACTGCGGGGAAACGGCTATCGAACTTTGAGCGGCCAGACTGTTCTTTGTTAAATCAAACAGGGCTTGAAGCAAAAATATGGAATAATGGATCAATTTTTCAAATATTTATTTCGAAGTACGTAGACTTGAAGCATAATTTTATAAATATCTCGTACAATAATATTTTCTGTAACGGTACCGAATTTTGTTTCTAATTATTCTAAGTAACCATTCAGTTTCAATACTAATGGTATTTTATAAAATAAAATTCCTCTCTTGCCGTATTGTCTTCTTAGATTGTAAAATTATATAGCTGTCTTTTTCTACCATACTATTAGTATTGAAACTGAATGGTTACTTGAAATAATTAGAAGCATTCAATGTGTATGGAAATCCTCTGAATTATGTTATCTCTTTTCAACTCATGTAAATATAGTTATAAATACAAATTGTTGAGTTAAAATTGTTAGATTCATAGTGCCATTGCAAGGTGGAACGCGCCTCAAGTAAATTAAACGAGTAGAATCAAAAACAATTGTTTTATTTTCACATATCGACCCCTCAGAATAACAAGGTTCCAACTGACATTGACACTGTTTTGGGATAATGAGATCAAGAGTGTTGATTGAATTTCAACATATATTCATGTATATTTTGTTTTGAGTATGCAGATATGATCAGTTTTAAGGTCTTAACTTATTTTCTGTATTATCAATGATCACTGTGAGATGAGAGAAATTAAAAATAATAAATAAAATATGGTAAATTAACAATAACGATCCATAAATTGAAATAAATAACTGCAGCTCTTGCTATTTCCGTAAAATATAGTTGGCGTGTATGGAAGAAATACAGAATAATGCATTTGGAACCCTTTTCACGCAATAACTCAAACGAACCCAAAATGTTAGTTGAAACCTTATTATTCTAATGAGTCGATATGTTCATTTTTTTTTAACTAAAGATTTATTAGATATGCCAAATGTAAAATACTAATCGCAGAAACTAAAATAATACAGCGATTTTTATGTAAGTAGTTGATAAGGGTGAAATAAGTTGTAAATCGGGGTTGAATAATATTAAGGTTAGGTTACATGATTACATTTTTATTATATTGTATATATTTCTATAATTATGATTAACATTATAACGACATTTTGTGAACATGTAACATTTATAATACATTCGACCAATGAAATGCAAGTAATATTACTGGCGTGCGTATTATTGTGTCGATTATTTTTTCACGGGCATTGACCCTATTAAACGTTTATTTCCACTTCACATTAAACTCTTTTTGGTATCCGTAACTTAATATATAATATCAGTATTTACTTAAATTCATTTGTTATACCTTTTTAAAACAAATACCAGTAAAACACAATCCAATTTTTTTCAATATTAGTATATAAAATTTATTTATTTATTTAATTCTTAACATAAAGCATACATAAGCACTTCTATATATGCTCTAATATAAACGAGATTAAAGTATTTTCTTTTACTAAAACTTATCTTTTACATATTTTGTCAGTTTCACCTTAAATCTATTCAATTTCTTCTCTTTTCTAATGTTTTCTGGCATTTCATTAAAAATCTTCATTGCACTGCACTGTACATCATCGATTTCTGAGATTTGGCCTTCTTCCTGAATGGCAGTCTCAGTCTATCCCTTCCTCTTGTACGATACTCGTGCTCATGTTGATTTGCATTAACTTTTCGTATAAATTCCGTTGATATTTTCTTATTGAGGATTATATAAATAAATACCATTATATTCTGCTTAAAGGTTATATTCAGATCATTCAGCAGCTTTGCACTGATCCGAGTAACTTTGTAGCACTGACAATTGTTGCATTTCTTCTTCAATAGCCAAAAACAAAATGCTGCTGCAGTAGTTGATGCGAGGAATAATGACAGAGTTCTATACTATTTTACTAGACTTGGTACTAATGAATCTTCTGATCCTTCTCAGAAGTGAAATGCTTTTAGCAATCTTTTTAGTCACGTGTCTTGTATTTTGCGATAAATTCAATTTTGACTCTAAAATACTTTATTTCAGTCACTTCCTTCAGACTTTCACCATCTATGATAATCGCTGGTGTGATTGTTATTTTAATATTTCTAATGTTCATGAATTTAGTTCTATTTAGTTTATTTTTCTTCATACATATTGCTATATTATTTAAGTCATAGCTTAATTGATGCGGTGTGTGCTCAGTGCGACACTACCGCCATCTCCTATTTCATGTCGTCCTCAAAGCGGTGATCTCCCAGGAATGCGTCCCGCGGTATTCCGAGACACCCTTCTGGGCCGGAAGGCGCGGAATGCGGGCGCGTGTCATTACACGGGGTTCGCGGTTCGATCCCCGCTCATTACCGTAGGTTTGTCGTCGGCATTCGAGGAATCTGTTTCACAGACGATGATTTATTGCTAATGAGCTGCTCCACAAACGGAATATTTCCAATATTGACTAAAAATACACGTCGTCAAGTTAACCGTTCCGTTTGTTTGTTGGTATTTGGGCGAGTTAGCTCGATGACGCACGTTTTAATTTCATTATGCTTAGTTATTATCATTTGGCGTCTATATCACGTGAGGTCCAGAATCAAAAGCAGAAACTAAGCGCCTAATTCAAAACACCCAGTCATGTATGAAAACGTATATTTTGAAAGCTAATATACAAAATGTGCTTTTTAAAGAGACAATTCTGTACTGTAAGTTTTTTTTCTGTATATATCTTTCTGGCAGCCATATTGGAATTTAGATCACGTGATCAACAAACATTATGATTGGCTGATTTCGTTTTAGGGGGAATTGCAAATTGCTCTACTTTTCTGTCTGTTTTAGGGTATTTTGGAACTAATCCTGATTTTGAACATTTAGGAGGTTTTGAAATTAGGCACTACATTTGTCCACTTTAGCTGTTTTTAAGTAAAACGTAAACAATACATTTTACCACAACTGTCACATTTGGAATCATATTGAAAATGATCAGTAACCACGTGTTGACTGAAAATATATTTGTCTGGGTTTGAATTAACTATTTATTTAATTCTTACCATAGTATATAGTTACATAAGCACTCCTATATATGCTCTAATATAAACAAGATTAAAGTATTTTCTTTTACTGAAAACTTATCTTTTATATATTTAATCAGTTTCATTTTAAATCTATTCAATTTCTCTTCCTTTCTTATGTTTTCTGGCATTTCATTAAAACATTTCATCGCACTACACATCATCGACTTCTGAGATTTGGCCTTCTTTCTGAATGGCAGTCTCAGTCTATCCCTTCCCCTTTTACGATGCTCGTGCTCATGTTGATTTGCATCAATTATTCGTGTGAATTCCGCTGATATTTTCTTATTGATGATTTTGTAAATAAATACCATTGTTTTAAAATATATCTTCCGCTTAAAGGTTATCATATTCAGATCTTCCAGCATTGCACTGATCCGAGTATATCTATTTTTTCTGAATATTATTTTCAAAGCTTTTTTTTGCAACACTGACAATTGTTGCATTTCTTCTTCGTTTATCTATTGGATATGTCTACGATTAAAGTCACAAGTAAATTGTAAATGTGTTTTTATACGAATATTTTATACTTGTACACATTATTTTGTTATTATATACTTATTTGTACATACCTAATTCAAAATTGGACATATCTGATTTGGATTCCATACCTCGCATATGTTCCATGTATTACAATTTATTTTATTTATGTCAGCATTGACTTAAAGTGACATCAATCTGATGAGACATGGTTCCATAATGTACTTCCACAAGTTTCGGTCCTGGGTTGCCCTCACAGTTGACTCCAGCGTACCACCAACCAGACGTAACGCTTCCACAACTTGGAGACCGTTTCCTCTAGGAAAATGCCCAAAGAATGGAAGAATTACTTTAGGGTACGAACTTCAGTGAAGATATTCGGACTTCGAAGACAAGAGAGAGCAGACGGCCTTTGAGATGTGATGCTGGAGACACATGAATGAGTGTATTCCGCTATAACTGAACACTCAACCATTTAGCTGAGACAAATGATTGAAATAATTTAAAATTAATTTATAGACCTCTGTTTTTTTTTAAATATCAGCCTTATTCTTGCTATTTAATAAATGATATTAATTTGCCTTGAAGCAATTTTGCAAATATTGAAGGAGTAAAATTTATTACGTTACTTTGACAGAGGTCGAGCTCTACTGAAATAGGTTAACTATCGGTGGAACACGGAGTCTGGAATGTAGACTTATAATAAATAGCTGGAGGTGACAGCTTCGGGATGACAGAATATTGTAAAGATATTTGTATTTGAGAAGAATTTTCACGTTTTAAAAGGAGAAATATTTTGTGATCTTTCAGGAGCGAAAAATCCTGTCAAAGATTTTGTGGAGTTTGATATTATACACTAATACTGGTCTAGTGTTTTAGAAGAGAGAACTTAGGGCAAATCTTAAGAGATGCTGTTCGAGAGATATGTGAGTATGACTAAGTATGATGAAATGATTAATAATGAATGAATATGTATTATAGGCTATTGTGACGTAATTAAAATTATTCCACCTTTGTAAGTTAGCTGTCAAAATGAACAAAAATGACATCTAGATGACACATAAGAATCTCACGTGCACGTTTTGACATAACCAAAAAATATTCATGGCAGTTGTAGACTGTAATATACGAATATATTTCATGTTTCATATTATACTGAATAATATATTTGCGTATACTAATATATTGAATATACAAAAGAGAAAGTAATCTTGAATATTGAATATTAAAAACACGTTTAATTGACTTGTCATAAAAATTCAATAAGAAAGGTTAATAGCATAGCATAGATAAAAACAGTAAATAGTAAATAATACTTGACATTAGTAAAAATTCGTAAGTTTCCGCTACATTGATGAAAATAGTTCATTTCAATTTAATATAAATAAAGGTGTTTTTTAGAGCTTTTAGGCTTTATTTGAAAGATAATATAATGCCTTTAGTGTTAAAATTCAATAATTCAAATTTTCAAAATTAAAAACCAATTAAATTTTAGAAGCGAATTCCGATTTACAAGATATAGAGATCAAATTGATATCCCAAAACTAAAATTTACCGCATCTCAAAATCACTATATTTATCAAGGCATCACATTTTTAAACAATCTCCCCATCACAATTAGAAAAATTATGGACTATCATATATCGTATCAGACTTCAAATTGTATTATATTTTTAATATTAATAAAAAAAAAAGTGATTTCGCGCATATGAGCGCCGCGGCTAGCTCGAATAAAGCGCAATCTGGAAATCCAATATTCGACCACTTTTTGGAGCATCTGAGGGCCGTATATCGGCAATAACGCGATGAATGTTGGCTTCCAAGTCGTCTATAATCTTTGGTTTATCGGCGTAGACTATCGAATTTCCGTATCCCCACAGAAAATAATCCAGAGGTGTTAAATCACACTATCTTGAAGGTCAATTCACAGGTCTAATTAGTCTAAGTCTCTTCATGGTGAAATGGCAAACCAAACTGAGCACAAATCAGCTGTCAGCTGACAAATTGGCTGTCGCTGGAAAAAGTGTCGCCAATTTGAAAAATAAACCTATAAAAAAATACCATTTATTTACTTACTGTATAAAAAGGAAAACATTTAAGTAATCTTAATGTAGAGATATTTAAAAAAGCTTAAACATTTTCGCTACTTCAGCAAATATTTTTTTTACTGGCAAATGTCCATGACGTCCAATAAAATCTATATAGTAGGTGGGGAAACTTAATATATAATAAGAATGTCTGGAAGAAATGGAATTAGCAAAATAAGAAAGGAAAATACTGAATGCAGTGTAAATGCGGTCGCTCAGAGGCATGTGTGCAAAATTTATACATATAATAGAGTGTTTAATTAACCGATCTATTTTTTCTGTTGTTTAAAGTGTGGAGTTGGCAAAAGAGGGACGAAAACAGACTGACTGTAGTGAAAATGAGGTCGCTTTGGCGTGTACGAGACAAATCTATTTATGACATAGTAAATTAGAACAGAATGTAAAGTTAATCATAGCATTGTGACCAGGATTTGAAAAGGGTCCCTTAGATGGTTTTCCCATTTGGAATTAATTAATATTAACCAAGTCAATTAGATACTGGAATACGGTTCTGTTATCGACAAATATGCATGAGAAGATTTATAAAGGTGTACTACCATATACTATTTTAGAAATATTAGGAATTTTCTTAATATAAAACTTCACAAAATGGCGTACTATGCAATCTATCAATCAATCATAGAGCATGGTATAATTGCTTGGGGGTGGAGCGATTATGTCTGCAATTATGTAATACAGTATTACCAGATCAGAAAATTATTTTAAAAGTTATCCTCAAAACCCCAATCACAACGAACACTGACGAAATTTTTAATATATTCGATGTTTTTGATATATAACAAATATATGCTGATACATATATTAATACAAACGGACACATTTTAAAACAACTCAAAACATAATTACCACACGAACAAGTACACATAACCTATAAGCTCCAAGAGCATATAGAACATATGGCCAAAGGTACTACAAATATTTTGGACCTAAACTATTTAATAGAATAGTTAGATTTAATCCAATTGAATTATCCTAATAACATGAAACTGAAAATAAAAACTTGGATTATGGGTAGAGCTAGTATTGGTGCACTCACACGAGCAAATAAGATTCAAACCTTTAATAATTGTTGTCACAAAATTCTTCAAAATAATTTATTTATAAGTATACTATGTAATTTTTTTAAATATTTGTAATACTAATTTATTAGTACAATTGCTTGTAAACTATGCCCGTCTCAAGACAGAATTTCTCTATTGAGACGGGCACAATTAAACCATATTTTTACTTATACTAATAAATATGACTCGAGAATTGTGTTTCAGGACTAAAGAGTCTGGCATTCTATTCGCTCTGTCTATCTCCGTGCTTCCAAGGTGATGGTTGGTTAGTTAGATCGTTCATATCTCTTTAATTGTATTGTATTCATTCTTTACTATCTTTACAACAAGTGCAATTACCACAAATATACCTGAGAGATATCATTTCCACTGCATTCAATCTCCTGTTGTTCCTATTTTACCAGCGTTAATGGAATACGACAATTCGGATCGTAAATCGGAGTCACGGCAAGGTGTGGGGGGAAGTAGGGAAACGTGGTACAGGATGAGGTCGAAGGACCAGTTATTTCGGTAACTGGGATTCGGAAAAATGGCACGCGGATGAGGCGATCATCGCTCCCAATTGAAGACGGCGACGTCACAAGTTCACCCACGGCACACACTAACAACAAACAATACGTGATTACATAACACAAGATCACAAATACAATGCTGGTGTACTGGAGGTAATAGTTCACACCGCGAGTGGTTTTGCGGTATCGAAATCAACCAAACAATATTGATTCAGTTGACGTCCGTTGGCGTCAAGGCCACAATTTACACTGGTGGGCAAGCACTGGGATAGGCCATGGGAAAGAACAATTAGGTTATTATAATTAATAGAACGAAAAGAAATGTTGCTTTTTATATTATTTAGGATATATCTAGGTGCCATTCATAACCAAATTTTTTTAACTTCTTCAGTATTATCAAAATTACTTTTTGGCCATATTTTATGCCAACAATATTTTTGAATTCGCCAATCATCTTTTGGAAACAAACCATTCTTTTGAAATTAACAAGGGTTTAGAAATTATACATATAAATACTAGGGGTTTACAGTTAGATAAATTAGAAATTTTAGAAATAAGAAAAAGTTATTATAATATTACAGATATTATAAATAACCAAACACTTTTTGCAAATAGTCACATTTAAATTTTGTTTTCACAGTAGTTATTAATTAGTTCCCCGCCACTTACACTTTTATAGTTTTGTTTTTTGCCTACGATTGTATTTTTAATTTTAGTATATATTGTATCCTGAAGAAGGGAGCACTGGTCTTGAAACGTTGATAAATCAATAAATAGTAGTTTAAACAAAGTGTTTTTTCTTATTATTTAAATATTAGTCTATCAGGGTTATGCCAGTTTATTTATTTATTTTAATATTAGAAAATATAATACATTTTAGAAGTATCAGTAGGATATATATTTCATTTAACATTTATTTCTTCTCTATGAGAGTAGGCCTCGTGTATAGAGAAGGAGTATATACGAGATAATTTATGTTTCAGTTAATCTTTGTATATACTTTTTTACTTCAGATACAAATTGATAGTAGTTTGTTCGTAGATTGTTCTGATTGTCATGCGAAGATTGTTAAAAAATTTGATGCCTTGATTAATATAGTGATTTTGGGTTGCGGTATATTTTAGTTTTGGAACATCAATTTGGTCTCTAAATCTTGTAGATCGAAATTCGCTTCTAAAGTTTAATTGATTTTTAATTTTGAAAATTTGGATTATTGAATTTTTTTTGTATATGTCTATTATTTTTGGTACTTTGAAATCTGTGATAAATTGTATACTAGGATAGTCTTTTTTGTTTTTTTGAATAATTTTTATTGCCATTTTTTGAGTGATTTCTAATTGTGACATTGAAGTTTTATATGCTCCTCCCCATCCAATAATGCCTTATTGCAAATGTGACTGTGCAAACGCGTAATATGTTATTTTCAGATTTGTAAGCGATGAGATGTTTCCGAGTCTTAAAAATATGTAGGCAGTTTTCCTTATTTTGTTTATAAGTTTAGTAATATGTTCTTTCCGTATTAGTTTGTTATCTATTATGATTCCTAGGTGTTCCTAGTTCTCCTTTTAATTTCAGCTTGACATATTTCAGGATTCGAAATTAAGGTACCATTAGGTTTTTGAATAATTCACCACAAAGCTATTTGTCAAACATTAATATTAGAGATGCACACACGCCTACAAGTGTATCAGTAAAAAATGATTTGGGGCATCTGGGCTTCAAGTAGCTTCGTCCATAATAACTCCTACCGCGTGTGGTTCCACCAAAAAAAGTACAAAGGCTCCGACCCCGGTATTAGATGAACTTGGAATGGGTGTGATCTTGTACGAGAAAGTATTTTAATCAAGAAATTTAAAGGTTAAAGTCAGTACAATAAAAGATAAAAAAATATCGTCTTGATTTCATGCGGTGTGACTCAAGGTTTTGCAAATAGGTGTTGCAAAGTTGTCAGATGTTTTTTGAGGGGTAGGTATTTTTATATTGTCACAACAAATTTGTAATGTTCTGGAATATTTTAGCCAATACTTAACCTATATAATTGCATCACAACCAAAAACATCTAAATCCGAGGAAAATCGGAAAACTAATTTGCAAGGATAATATTTGGTGTCATTGCTACAACCTCTAAGTTAATGAGCTGTGCGATAATATTAACAACGGATAAAGAAGAATTAGAGAGACTTATGGAGGCCTTTATCCGGCAGTAGATAATTTATTTATTTTTAAATAGAGATGCGTACACGAAATCACATCAATATTTTTACTAGTTTCAAATTAATCTAAACGCTTGTGCTATGAAAATAGGACTTAGTTGCGGGTCTCCTGGAACGAGGCGCAAATCCCCGACCGCTAGATCAGTAGGCCAACGTCTTAGCCATTAAACATACAAGCTACTCTATCAGCTATAATGAAATATTTTAAGTTTAAGATATAAAAAAAGTATTATAGAATTGACAATTAAAGTGGTATATGTTCGTAATATTCAGAAATAAATTCAGAAAAATCAGAAAGTTCCGTGAAAACGACTGCAATTTTAACAAATATCTTGGGAAATGCGGAGCAAAGTGCGTCATACATTCTTAAGTGGTTGGACTATCGAACTGAAGATGGAACCAGAACTTCTCAATGGCTTCACTGAATATCAGATTCATAACTGATTATTTAGATCGGATATATTTTGTTTGAATCAAGAAAAAAGTTGAAATATAATGTACACACAATTTAAAAATAATAATTGCACGCCTAGTCACCAAAAGCTTGCGAGTAAGATACTATCATAGTTCTAAGTAATCATAGTATATCCTGTTTTTATTTAAAACAAACTTAGAAAAATTCACCTTAAAAATAACTGCTATGACCAGTGGCGTGCAGTAAGTATAGATTTAGGTTATGTTATTAACCAATTATATTATACAATCATATACAGCCAGCGAAAATTTACAAGTTTAATATTAAATAAAAAAAACTACAATGTTATTCTCATATTTCACGAAGGAGTTTTGTTAACCATTGTCCCTTCTTGTCTGAACTTTTGAACCCAACACCAGATAAGTTGTGTGCTCGGCCCATCATTTACTCGTCGAATATTAAAGTGAGTACAAAAAGCGCTACCACGAACCAATGAATCACCGCACTTTAAATATTGCTCAACCGCGAACGCGCGGTGAGCTCCCGACCAGTGATTCATTACAACTGGCAAATCAGAAAATCACGCGCGTAGAACAATATTCCTCCCACTTACATCACCATGATGGTTTACGAGCAATTATAATTTAATCTTGAAATTTTTCCGTTGGACACCTTATACATTTGTTTAACCGATATTTAAACAAAATGAATCCGTCGTGTATTTATTTGTAATTTTAAAGTAATTTTAATAGTGTTTTTAAAATTTAAGTTTTAACGTAAAATAATACCTTCTTATCCGTATAAAAATCAATATAAACAATGTATGGACGTTTTTAAGAATACTTTTTATGACTGAACATGATTCTTTTATTGTGTGAAAATCTTTTACGTAATAACTAAAGGAAATAATTCTTTTTATTAAAGATTAACGTAGGAAATAGTTCTGCCAATTGCTTTTTGTTTTTCTCAAATCAAAAACAAATTCATGCACCAAATGCACGTCGAACGCAAGGAACCGTCATGAAATCAACACGTTAAAGATATTAAAATACGCGAATTAGTAAAAGAGGTAGTAGACACTTCAGTGATTTGCACGCAGTTGTAAGCCTTATTTAATGTTATTCTGTTAAAAAAAACAGCATAGGTAACGACTTCATACAAAACGGATCAACCGAAAGAACTTTTCAATTCAGTAAATACCCAATTATATGACTTGGGTAATTCACTAGTTTAAAGATAGAAAAGAGTAATGGGAATGTGTATATAATAGATTTTTTTAGGTCATTCGTTTAATTTGTATTAATGATGTAAATAATGTATTAGATACCTATATATATATATATATATATATATATATATATATATATATATATATATATATATAAGTAGATATCAGTGGCGGTCGGTGACTTTTTGTAGAAGGGATGCTGATCAAATATACAAATCTATAGACTATCCCACGAACACTCGTTTACTGTATTAGAACACGTTGGTGAAGTAACCATGTTATTTTCTGCATTCATTTTTTAATTAAATGATTAATTATATATTATCTAATCGAAGGACATTCAATGTTTCAAGTATTCAAGCCAAACTGTTAAAAATGCGTCACACAAACAAATTATTCAAAACAATCCGCTCGCTTCATAACACGTATGCGGTTATGTGCATTATACCCATAAGCATTGAAGTCGTCTTTGTAAGTTGTGCACACAGTATTCTAAGACCTTGACAGGCGAGACTGAATAGTCGAATACTTTCAAAGTTTGTGGATGGGGAACGAATGATAGAATCCACTGTTGCCGGTATCTGTGTGTTTACGCGATTCATAGTTAAGAATGTATATGTATTTCGACTCGCTCTGTACCGTGTCGTAGTGTGTGTTATGACAATTACATTTTACACAATGTAACCAATTTTTTTAAAACTATTTACTAATCGTTTCTGGATCCATTTTAACAATGCCTTCCTTTAAAATACAACAATTAATTTCTAATTATTTTACATTGTTAACTTTGTTTTATTATATTAACCACTTAATGAAACAAAATACATCTATCGGTTTCGAAAAATATAATTTTCTTTTTCAGGATGTCATTAAATAATCAAAAACATATGTTATATTGTTTCTTTAACGTAATCTATTTTTAAAAAACAATAATTTATATAAAAATAAATTTAGTATCTAACGTTACTTGGTGATACAAAATTACTAGAATAATTTTTAGGAAAAAGTTTTAGTTTTGTGGTTAAATTTAGTTGGTTGTTTATAATATTTTGGTTAGTTTTACACACTTTATCTCCAATGATTCCAAATTATTTAATTTATGACCAACACCGTTTTCATGCAAAATGGATAATCCCAAATTCCATGATCATTTTCTATCAAATGATTAAAAAATTCTGAAAACCTATTATACACTGTTAAATTGTAATAAATAATATTTTAAAATGACATTATTAAAAATTGCATTTGAGAAGCCCAGGTCCTCGCCGAGATGCTGCGCCAGCTTCCCGCGAGATATCTGGCGCTAAGATGCAATTAGTCCTGATCTTTGTCTGGTCTTCTGTTAGTATTTAGATGCCGAAGGATCCCGCCCGAGCCACTCGAGCGGGCCTGGTCTGGGCCCAGGAATAGCGCCCACTTCACGGTGGTAATCTTGTCTGATGATTTCTGAACACGATATTCCATCGCGCGGTGGAGTTTCGGTAGACGCCGTCCACCTCGCGACAGTCTCTACTCCAATAAGTTCCTGTTACTACATCGATTATGTACATGCGCTAGAGCCCTCCTCACTAGACTAAGATCTGTATCATATGATACAAGTTATAAGGTATGGGATTGGAGAAATTGTGAGGACACGAAAAAAACATAATTTTAAGAAAATCACATTATTATTGTGATGTTGCAGTTTTTCAGAAAATAGTTATGTGATATTTTAAAGGCAATTACATTTTTATTGTAAATATGCATGTAGATTGCTTTCAAATAATAGAATAACAGATGCATCACCGAGACTCAAACCCGGAACTTTATCAGAATGCGTTATCAGTTAAACCATTGAATATTCAAATTGTGTTCTAAAATTACAACAGAATTATACAGGATGGCCCAAAAACGTGTAAACACGTCGAAACACACGAGTTATTTCAAAACATAATATAATTAATTATAACTCTTAATGTAATTTTTTTTTGCACAATATTTAGCTAATCAGAAATCAACGTCTCATATTGCATAATCTGCTCTGTTTAAATCTGAGCTGTTTGGTGACCACATGCCTGGCTCGATAACATTCTCACGACGAAGAAAGTTGATTGTATTTCTGGCTGTGTGAGATGGAGCTCCGTCCTGCTGTAATGTCTAGCTATACTCCAGGCTTTGTTTTGAAACTCTTTGATCATTTTACTAGCACCCCAACGTTTTTCAATTCGTAAATTTTTAATCAGAATACGGTCTTCTGCAGTGATTTTTGTCATTCTGGACAACAATTTGAAAAAACCAAATATAAACAATGAGAAAATTAATAATCAAAAATGCCAAGTAAAGTAAATTAGTTAACTATTTAAGCTTTTGTTGATATAGTTGAACTAATTTTGATGTAATTATATCACATTTTACGAAATGTTCTCACTTGTTTTGGGCCACTCTGTATATTGTAATGAATTATTAACATATGTTATTTATAATACTCCAAAGTCCGTCATGCACAGGAATACTTTAAAGAAACTGATAGCGAAGCGTAAATTTCATTTGAAATGTGCGAATTATATTTTTCATTGTCTACTGTCAGAAACATCAAACTGGAAACTGAAAAGTGTAATATTTCTGAAATGAAAATTATGCAGAAAAGATATTTTATTAACATTATTTTGATCTGCTTTTTATGGATATGTTATTTTATATACGTATTAAAATTTGTATTACATCTACACATTTTTTTTATTGGTAACACCAAAATGAAAATATTGGTACAAGAAATTTGCTTTAGTTCATGTTTATATATTTGGTGGTCTGTGATGTAGACCGATTTATTTCTAAGCCAAACAGCTTGCTCAAGAACTCAATTTCTTGTAAAATGGTTTTCATTTTTGAACTGGAGCAAAGTCTTAAGATACTTTTCAGTGTCAAAAATAAATACCAAATTCGCTCAATGAACTTTCTTATTTTGTTCTCAGCGGATAACAAATTGCCACTAGACCTTAAAGGGTCTAAAGTGATTAACGATTTTGAACCAAAAATAATAATACTAATTTGTCATTTGTGCTAACCTACCTACCTACACATTTTTGTCTCCAACTACAGACATACAGACAGTATTACAGACAATAATATTTCTATAACTTTTTTAACAATAACATTTTATAACTTCTGATTGTACTTTTCTCACATAACTTACTTTACATTCAACTTACTTCCTTACTTTACAATGATTATAACTTAACATTTACAATTTTTAAAAACTGTATAGGTAATTGTTTTAGAATAGACCACGTCTAATAAAGTAATTACCTTTATTTTCATATGTACTATTTATGCTACAAAAAAATATACGGAAAGTTGTGTGAAAGAACTGGAATATATGAATGTAGGAGCGAAAATGGGCGATTTGATTGTATGCTGTTTATTGTACACCGATGATGAATTAGAATTACGGAATCTAGTGAGTAGAATGAACGATGTATGCAAGGAAAGCGACCTTATTACGAATGTCAACAAGTCGAAAGTGATGGTATTCGAGAAGGAGGAAAGCAAGACACCGCGCTAAATACTTGGTGATGAATGTTTGGAACAAGTAGATGAGTCTATGTATTTGAAAAGTATGTTTGATAGAATGAGAAAGCTATCGGAATGAGGGTGACTGCAGGGAATAAAGTGAACGGCGCTTTGAATGGAATTTTAGCTAATTGGAATTTGTCAACTGGGGTAAGACTAGCGGTCCACAATAGAGTCCTGGTACCGACACCGATGTATGGAAGTGAGGCCTGGAGCTGACAGAAAAGTAGACTGAATGCAGTGGAAATAAGATCACTTGTGCGTATGTGTGGCAGATCCATTTATGACGGAGTAAAGAATGAAGAAATAAGGAAAGAATGTAAAGCTGACCTTAGTGTATTGAGTAAGATTAAGAAAGGATCACATAAGTGGTTTGGTCTTATGAGGAGAGAATGGTAAGATGGATACATGGCGCTAGTGTTGATGACACCAAAAGTAGAGACTTGGCACGACCAGGTAAACCAAATACTGGAAGATGGTCCTGTTAGAAGCCTCAATAATCGTCGAACTTATATGAATGTGAATGAAGTGAGAATTGTGTGTCAGGTGCTCTATCTTCTCTGCCTACCCCCGCGGGGAAACGGCGTGATGGTAAGTAAGTAAGTAAGTAAGTAAGTAAAAAACTCAAATTTCTTGCGGTAACACGAGTTGACAGCATGGTTCACATCTCTGAACTATACCGTAGGTATACGAAATTAGAGTTTTGTGCACCAGTGAACAATGCCAGTTTATGATTGTGGGCATGTGGAAGCAGCGCACTAGTCATTGCTCACGTCTAGTGTCACACAGTCGCCTATTCCATTATTTATCGCAGTTTAATGGGCTTCCTCAGCGCCGATGCGGGCAGTTGGATGGGGTACAGTTGTACGGCTAGAGTGCATATAAATATAAAATAAGAGAATAGATAACGCGCGCGCGCCCGGATAGTGCGCGCTATCTTATCCCGCGGCAGATAACACCGGGCTGCGGCAGATGGTAGCCGAGGAAATACTAATCAGAATGGGTTTTTTTAATGTAATTAATACAATATTATTGTGCACTAGGTTGATATTTGTGGTAGGTCTGTAAATCTAATTTCACGAAACCCCCCTTCATCAGTGGCGTAACTGTGGCAATTTTGCCGTGCGGTATGAAGCAATTCTCGATGTACAAACTCAAACACCATCCCTAGAAGTTGGTTATTGGATTTTGGCAGAAATTTTTTTTAATAACTTAATATATTACAACAAATAACTTTAAACTGTCCCACACACCCGACACGATCAAATAATCTTGTTTACCCAAATTTTGGCAGAACTAATTACATAAAAAAATATTTTGTGATCCGCTCTACGTCAAAATACAATGCCGTAAATTCTTCTAATAACTTGGACATTTTCAACCATAAATTGCTTCCCTTTAAAATTAAACTACGCCAACTTTTCAATAACTATTAACATAAATTGTATATATTGCATCCATTTTCAATGTATACTTACTATTTTTTAGTTAATTATGTTTATTTTAATGTAAAAGTTTTTTTTTTGTCAGTTTGTTTGAGTATACTATTTTTTAGTTTATTATGTACTACTTATGTAATTCCGAAAAAACTTCACCGGTATTACTTTTATATATTATCTTACGAGTATTATTAGTTATTATTGTTACCATGTTTGTTTCTCTAAAAAAATAACAATAATAAAAAAAAACATAATTTTTTTATATTCATTTTTCTGTTTTGCATATTGTTTCAATCATGGGATAGCCAGAGGATTTTACTCATTTATTGTTATTAGAATTTTTTTAATCCCAACCAGTGACTCATTGCGGCTGGCAAATCTGCAAATCACGCGCGTCGAACAATACCCCTCTCACTTACCCCACCCTGATGTTTTACGAGCAATTACAATTTAATCTTGAAATTTTTCTGCTAAACACCCTATATATATATATAGGGTGTTTAGCGACGCATTCATATATATATATATATATATATATGAATGCATCGTATGCATACATTCCAATTTTCCGGGCTGGCCCTGAGTTAGACTCTTCTACGTCTAATGCTCCCTCTAAACTGCGTTTACATAGGTATAATTTTTGCGTCAAAATTGTATACGTGATTTTATGACGCGACAAATTTGCTTAGATAATATTGCAGGCACATATGCAAATACAATCTTTTGCAGTTTGCCGCGAAGGTTTGAAATCATTTTAATGGATTTTTGACATTGTTGTCTAGTCCGTATAAAAAGAGTAGGTAAGTCAATTAAAATAAAGCGTAATTTTGAGTCGGGGTAAGTGCATCTATGGGGGAAGTGCATCTGCGTCTCCTAATTACGTTTGTAATAGGATTCCAGTCCCGCAATCTATTAAGAAATGTTATAAATCAATATTTGAAGAGACAGTCCAGAGATAGTGCAAATCCGAACATAAGTTTGCTTTTAATACCGTTTAAAATTATGACAGTCGTTTGATTTATTGTCGGCTTGCGAGTTGTGTATGCCTTTTCAATCTTTCCTATATCTCGATGATCTTTTGTGCCAGGACGCTGATATTAGGTGAGTAAATTTATTTTGAGTTGTAGTTTGTGATGTACCATACATATATTTATTAGCTTAGTGAAGATTTATAAAACCAGATACACTTACCCCGTAAATTTTACACCGTGGGGGAAGTGCATCTACTCAATGGTTGGTATGGTACCCCATATATTTCTCAATTAGACGTGTGTTGACAGTTCCATTATTGTTTTAAACATAATTAACCAATTTTTAATACAATCACTATGATATGTCGCACTTTTACAGTGTAAGCAAATTTAATAGATTTCGTAGGATCAAAATAATTCATTCATATTGTTATTAGGCAGATCACTAAAGGACATGTTCATTATTTTAACGATTTATCAGAAGCAATTCAATTAGATACTTTTACCCCAAATTTGGGGTAAATGCATCTGCGCGTATAGTTTTCATAAAATGCTTTCAATATCAGCCATCCTAAAAGATAACAATCCGATTTTTAAAGACTTAAATTAGGACATGGTTAATGATCATTCTAACAAAGTCATAGCATAATCTTATGAAGTTTGATATATATTAGTATTTATATTTATTCACATAATCAATTGACTGAATATGAAAAGTATGGTAAAAGTACGCCGCTGGTAGGTAGGTAGGTACCAGACGCGGTCACTTCATGCATACTTTGGATGCTCCGTATCCCTCGTGTTCTAAAATCAAAAAGCTTTGGACTTTTTGTTTTTAATTGAGAACAGCACTGCTGTAAGTAAATTCGTCCTTTCCTTTAGAAACCAGTCGTAACACACACGAGCGAGTCGAATTACATATACATTTTTAACTTTCGAACATCTATGAATCACGTATCAGATGCAGCAACAGTGGATTTTATCATACGTTCCGTATCCACAAAGCTTGAAAGTATTCGACTTAAGCGCATTGTGCATTCAGTTCTGTCTGTCAAGGTCTTCGAATACTGTATACGCATTCGTTAACAGCATGCAACGTACAAAAAACCACTTTAATGCTTATGAATATAATGCACAGAATAGCATACATATTACGAAGCGAGCAGGTTTTTTTGAGAAATATGATTGTGTGGTGCATTTTTGACAGTTTGACTTGAATACTTGATGCCGAATTATTGAATATTTATTTATTTATCTATTTAATTTATCATTTAAATAAAAAATGAATGTAAACAATAACATGAATACTTCACTAACGTGTTCTTATGCTCTAAATGAAAATAATGAATTGTGTGAGTGTATAATTGAATCAATAGTTGGTATAAACTTATTATCTAGCATCCCTTCTACAAAAAGTCACCGACCGCCACTGGTAGGCAACTGTTTAGGTTTAGAGTATATTTGTAAAAATATTATTTTTATTATTAGGTTGTTATCTAGTAATAAAAATAATATTTCCAAAAGATAATATTGTACATAAACCGGGGAGGAATGTTCTCACATCTTAGACTATGTATAGTTCAAAAGATAAAACTAAAAATAATTTATCAAATAAAATAAAAATATTTTTAAATACTAATTAAATGTATTGATTAGAAAGATATACATATAAAATCAATTTTATCGAAAAATATTGTTGTTGCGCCACCGGAATTCGAACCTGAATCTCTCTATGCTACAGCCACATTATTTTTGACGACAAATTTTCGAGATTACGTAAAAACTAAAAGGCTTTCAAATAATGGAACGATAGATGTAGTAATTTGAAAAAGTATAACATATAGGTTCGAAAATTTGCAGTCAAAAATAATGTCGTTGTAGCATAGTCAAATAATACACCTTCCTCGGTTTGGAAAGAGATCCAGGTTCGAATCCCGGTAGCGTGACGACAATATTTTTCGATCAAATTTATTTTATATGTATATCTTCCTAATTAATATATTTAATTCATATTTAAAATATCACAGAGCTATGTTCTGAATAATTACAACTTCACAATAAGAATGTGTTCTCCTAATAAAAATATTTTTATTAGAATTATTCGACACGATTATTGAATAATTTCGAGTAGAATGCGACCGCTTCGTCAATAATTCGTAAACCATTGCAAAAATTCTAACAAGAAAATATATAACCCACTCCACGCGAGACCCCCTCCCCCGGCGGTTCGAAAAAAATTCGAAACATTTATATCCCTCATAAAAAAAGCACCTCAATCTCACGTTGCTCTTATTATTACCTGCTTCAGGTACTCCACCGATTATATTATCAGGTGGGCGTGGTGGGGCGTGGTCTGACCCCCTCCGACGACCGCAATCCCTCCCCTACGCGACCACCCACCCCCGCGCCGCCCGCACACCCCGCCGGGCTGAAACCGGTTATAAAGTATTCGAGTATGTCGATATCTTCAAAGCACGGTAACCGACAAAAAGTTAATTCACTCGCGGCCGCCAAATGTTGCTAAGAGAAGTTTTTGTGGTTTTATTACGTGTAGTGGTTTTTGTCCTCGGGTTTTCAATCATTTCTGTGGGGAGATTAAAAATTTTACTTCAAAGCATCACGCACACGGTGTTAGGATGAAATTATCTACACATGAAAAAATTTCATTTTTTGAAAGAAAAAAAAAAGTTAGGTTAGGTTGGGTTCAGGTATCATTTATTTCAAATCCAGCTTGTGTTTTTTTCAGGTATATTTTACTAATACAAAATTTATTATTAACATTAAAAACTATTTTTAACACTTTTGTCAACGAAATAACGGAAGATAGAGACGTCTGAACTAGTGATGAGTTCAAAATCACGAACCGCGAGTCAATCACTGATATCTTTGAGTCACACTCACTATCGGTGATTGAATATCAGGGAACATCGTGATTCGTAATTTATTTTTAAAACTTTATTTATATTTAGTTGTGAACTGTTATTCGGTACATGTGCATATGAAACGAAAATATTAATCGAAGAATGAATATATTATATAATATATTTTTCAATAATATAAGTAAATACGCGCAAAATTATGTTTTAAAAAAATTTATTTCGTGTATTATGATATCGTGCAGCCTATTAGTAATAAAACTGTGATCACAGTCACAGTTTACAATCACCGATATTATCGAATATCAATCACAATCACACCAGTGAGTCTAGAGTAGCATTTTTTCTCATCACTAGTCACGTGACGAGAAAATGAACCCACGACCTTCAGGACAAGGGGTAGTAGATAATGTACAATTACGGAGAATACTAGAACAATGCATACCTTTGAACTTTAGTAGTATACAACGAAACGAAAAGGTTCAAAGTTAAGGTATGACTCATGGATCAAATGCAAATGTAAAGGGTCATGCGATCTTAAATCAACAGGCTTAGAATAAAAATTGACGTACTATAGTAGAATGTAAACTAAATTGAATAGATCTATGATATGAAATTCATTGGATGTTCGATGACGTGTTTGACTATATTATAAAAGGTTTTTTTTGAGATACAGAACTTTAAAATGAAATGAAATACATAAAAATCGTGGTATTGACTTTAAAGCAAAGATAATTTGATATCATTAGTATTTAAATATGATTTAGTGCATAAGGGTGTTGCGAATGGGTTAAATAAAGCGTAATCTGGAAGTCCAATTTTCGACGACTTTTTGAAGCAACTGGAGACATATATCGACAATAATAAGACAAATATTGGCTTCCATGTCAATATCGTTTATGATTTATCAATAAAAATTAGCGACTTCACATATCTCCACAGAAAATAATCCAAAGGTGTTAAATCACACGATGTTGGAGGTTAATTCACAGGTCCATTACGCGAAATTATGCGCTCGTCGAATGTTTCGTCGAATTGATTGTGGCGCGAGTTGTGCGGCATGTTGCGCTATTTGTTGAAATCACAGCTCTTCCATTACATTAATGAATTACATTCAATTGGGGAACGAAAAAGTCAGTAATCATGGATCTATAGCGCTCTCCATCATCATCTGGACGATATCATTTTTGAAGAAACCACAGCTTCTTTGGTGCGTACTGTACGTCATCTCGACGGATGCGTATTATCAATCAGAGTATGGGTGGAGCGAAAACAATCCATGATTATTCGAATTACTTGCTCGGATGTACGATCGATGTATGTCGATCGTAAAATGGACGTAGCGCACGGTAAGTTTCGCGAACTATTTTACTACACAATTTGCAAGCGTTGTTCTGGCGTAAGTCTATTCTTGGTAAAATGGCAAACCAAACAGAGCACTAATTAGCTGGAAAAAGTGTTCAGTAGAGTTTTCTTGTCTATTCTACAGTATATCTTTGTCTGTCATTTTTTACGGCCTCTTTATCGAAACACTGCTAATCAAATATGTTGCTTTCTAAGACGGTAGTTAGGCTATCGTATGTTGTTGGTGTTCGTTATTTTAATAAATAAAAAAATAGAATTACAAAAATTGTTGGTTACGTTGTTTTGGCTGACAGGTATCGACGTGAACAGAGTAATCATTCGGCAGTTGCTGGAGTACCTACCTACTACCTACTACCTACCTGTACCGGGTCGACAACCTTCTCACCAACATCATATAGATATTTATGTATGTACATAGGCGATCATTTTCTGTTGATCTCATCAGATCTTTGGTCTCTGTTGGTGCAAGCAACTCTTGTCGTATAACTTCCCTACTATTCTTCCATTACTCATTCTTAACGTTCCTCAATACTGCGAGTATGCAGATTGACATATTTTATGACAGGATGATATAAAAATTAATAACATAATATTACTTAATATCATCAAGGAGAATACATTCTTATTGTGAAGTTGTATTATTATTCAGAACATAAGTATGTGATGTTTTAAAACACTAATTAAATGTATTAATTATAAAGATATACATATAAAATCAATTTTAACGAAAAATATTGTTTTTGCTATAGGGATTCAAACCTGGATCTCTTTTTCTAATTCGGGGAAGGTGTAATAATATATAAATTGTATCAATTGAATTGAATTGATAATTCTGGCGTTTACTATCGGTTTACTGAAAGGTATTTGAGATTCCGTAAAAACAATGTAGATGGCTTTCAAATAATGGAACGACAGATGTATTCATTTGAAAAAAGTGTAACATATAGGTTCGAAAATTTGTCGTCAAAGATTCTGGCGCTGTAGCACATTTGGTGATGCACCTTCCCCGGATTGGAAAAAGAGATCCCGGTTCAAATCCCGATAGTGCAAAAACAATATTTTTCGATAAAATTGATTATATTTTATTTAATTAATGTTTAAAAACATCACAGATTTATCTTCTGAATAATTACAATTTCACAATAAGAATGTGTTTAAGAAAATAAAGGAACAAATTAAAAAATGGGCTCAGAAATACTGTTTTAGCTCCAAAAATACCGGCAGATCCGATTGAGCTAGGCTGTTCACTAGAGTGTATAAGAAGACCTGGCTCGATTTCTATGATACTGTTCGTAGATCGTATGATGTTGTGATGCTATCATTTTGTATAAAAATATCCAGTGAGACGGGATGCTTTATTGAAGCGAGCGAGAAGAAAATCTCCTATAAGATAGATGAACCAAATAAATGGCTGCGATCGGGAGGAATGGAGATGTAATGGAATGAAGAAGAAGAAGAATAAGAAAACATGTTTTTTCCGCGGCTTCCATAAAAAGTTAAAATACTCCAACGTTAAATATGGCGTTAGAAAATTGTTAAATGTTGTCCTATAAATGTGAGGTTCGCCGGAAGATTTGAATAAATACGAGTGCTGTGTAACTATTAAGTATCTTCGTTCAACATTATGTGCAGGGATGGTATGATACACGCATCTGAGATACGTGACTCGTTTTTTTTTATGTTAATGTTATCTTTCATAATATAAGCTTGTATTTTATGTACAGTGGAAATCACTTAACATGTAACACGGGTAACAAAATATTTTTTTATGTTAAACGAATTACATAGATAATAAAATAAATTATAGATGCCGACCTAGTCAATAGCATGTTAAATAATTAGCACTCCTTAGTTAAATGTGAAGAAATGTTGAATTAAAGAGCATTTGACATGTTTATATATTAACAACTATTCTGAATTCTGCAATCAACTTTTGGAAACAAATCATTATTTTAACATTAATAAGGGTTTATGCATTATATATTCAAGATAAATTTGAAATTTTAGAATTAATGTTAATAGCAAATTAAATATTATAAATAACCAAATCCTTTTTGGAAACAGTCACATTTTGAATTTGTTTTCACAGTAGTACCTAATTAGTTACCAACCACTAATACTTTTATTTTTATCTATGCTTGTATTTTTAATTTCAGTATACATTATTTCCTGAAGAAGATAAAAGATTAAACAAAGTGTTTTATCTTATTGTTTATATAATATGTGGTCACAATGTAATTTTGATAATATTGAAAAAATAACAATAAAAAGTTGAATATTATTTCGTTATTTTAAGACGCGACATCATTTTTTCGTGTTAAGCGATTTTTGTCGCATGTTAAATAAGAGTATTTAATATTTTTTGCAAGAACCGATTTCTCCCGTTTTACGTTAAACAAATTTCACTGTATACGTTTTAGTTTTTATTTATTTATATATCTGGAGATTCTAATTTAAGGCATTATATAATTTTTAAATAATAAAGGCTGTTCCCGTACTTTCTTGCGACTTAGCTAAGTCTGGAATCAGCCAGTTACAGCAAAATGTGAAAAATACTTGAATATGCGGGGTTGGTCGGGGTGAAGGAACCCATTTATAACCCTTGGCGCTTTCAAGGCAAATATTTCAACCCCCGGGGTGGCTAATATATTATTTTCACGACAGGTTTTTTTATACCATTACGGGCCAGCCTAATAGTATGTAGGTACAGATTCACAACAATATGGGAAAACAAAATGGTTATCAAAGAATTTGTTTCTCGTAGAACAAAACTAATAATATGTATATTATACCATAAATAAGCTATTCGCTATGTTTATGTGCGGTCCGTCTACTCATAAATATATTTGTGATAATATCACGTGTGGATTACTATAAATCGGATAGATTATAATCATTAAAGATAACATATTATTATTGTGAAGTTGGAATTATTCAGAACAGACGGTCTGTGATGTTTTAAATACTATTAAATGTATTAATTAGAATGGTATACATATAAAATCAAATTTATCGAAAAATATTGTTGTTGCGTCATCGGGATTCAAACCTGTATCTCTTTCCAAACTGGGGAAGGTGCATTATCCAACTATGCTACAGCGACAGTATTTTTGTTTACAAATTTTCGAACCTATATGTTACACTTTTCAAATAAATACATCTATCGTTCCATTATTTGAAAGCCATCTACTTTGTTTTTATGGAATCTTAAACCGATAACGGACGCCAGAAAACAATTCATTTGACACGTTAATACAACTTATATATTATTAAGATAACACATTATTATTGTGAGTTGTAATTATTCAGAACATAGGTCGAAAATTTGTCGTCAAAAGTACTGTTGTTGTAGCATAGTTGGATAGTGCATCTTCCCCGGTTTGGAAAGAGATCCAGGTTCGAATCCCAGTGGCGCAACAACAATATTTTTCGATAAAATTGATTTAATATGTACATCTTTCTAATTAATACATTTAATTAGTTTTTAGATTATAATCAATTCTAAATGCGCCAGCTCGGATAATATTTATATAGAAGTCTTTCAACATTTTATAACATCCATTTTGCGTCAACTATTTTGGGTCTGCTTCATTCAAATAGTAGAATTTAAATTGTGCTGGTTGATATACAAAGCGACACATAACATGGTGCCTCTGTATCTTCAAGAGCTCTGTATCCCAAATAACTTGAATGATAGACGTCTAACTCTCAGATCAGCTTCTCCTTCAGTCGCAGAATGGGTTGTAGAACCGATCAGCCTTTGCCAGAAGTCTAAGATCAGTGAACGGGCATTTGCGGCGGCAGGCCCAAAAGCGTGGAACTCTTTGGCCTCCGTCATAAGGAACAGTGCATCAGACTTTAGTTAAAAAAATACTGAAATTGTACTTTTTTATTAAATCGTATTGAGGAGTTGAGATTAGTGTGTTGAAGTTATTCAATCTATGATTGACTCGAGATTGTGTCAGAAGGTTAAGACGCCTGTGAGACAGAAGCCCCTAACCTCTTCTTGTCTCACGCGTGTTGATTGTGTGTCGCAGTGTAGGGTGTCCGTTGTAAATAAATCAGGATATATAAATGAGCACTTACAAGGTTTCGTTTATTGAAGTGATGAATTAATACAATTTTAATGCGCGGTTGAACTCTGAAGAGGCTTGCGCTAGATGCTGGTGTTTGGATGGCCTGCTGAGAAGTGATCGCTAGTTGCTTGGCAGTAACCGTCTCTGGTGTATAATGTTTATTTGCTGGTGCTCATTGGTCACGTTGGTTTGAGACCTATATGGTTGATGGATGAGTCCTTTCACAGTTATGTCTATCCACAAAATATATATAAAATCATCGCTACTGCCTTAAAAATAACAACTTCTCGGAATTTTTTAACCACATAATTAAAAAAAAAACATTCTTTCGATAGTCATAAACTTAAACTTTTCCACTCGGTACTTTATAAACGATTTACAAGAATTTAAATTCGGAGAAAATATTAATTAACGACATAACTGTGAGAACTGTCACTTTGTAAATATATATGTGTGTATATCATGAGAGTGAATAGATGAATGGTGGAACAGCTCTCTTCCATCATAGCTTCTTCTGAATAACTAGTCTATCTCTGAATGTATAATTTATATTGACTGTATGACGTAATGTAATAAACGTATAACATTGTTACCTTTGAAAACTGAGTTTCACTTATAAGGAATTGGGACCCAAGTAATTACATCATAATCAGAAGATAGAACCCCAAGAGAATCTGGTGGTAAACTAAGATTTATCACAATAACATTTCCTAATACTTCACCTTCACTGTCTACATTCCCGTTAACGACCGAAACTTCCCCCCTCTTCCCAAGCCTAGACTACAATACTGAATTTAGTTTAGTTGTCACCTGACGTTGAGAGGGACTGCACCTCTTGAAGCTGTAGTAGTTAGAATAAATCAATGTTAGTAATGAGCTCAAAATCACGAACCGTGAGTCAATCACTGATATCTTTGAGTCACATTCACTATCAGTGATTGAATATCTGGGAATAACGTGATTAATTTTTTTATTTGATTTGTGATTCAGCGCGAGAAATATAACGTCATGTGAAAAAATAACGTTATAATTCGTGACAAGCGCCATTTAATAGATTCTGCCAAAACGTTTTAGGCATTTAACCAGAAATGCTGAGAATTTGACCCGAAAAATAAACTCACACTTTTTTAAGTGTTTTCATTCTCTTTGTGATAATATTTATTATATATGCTAGAAAATATTTTTTACGCAAATGAAGTCTGAATAATATAAGTAAAATTACGTTTTATTTATTTATTTCGTGTATTGTGACATCGTGCGGCGCACGCGTATTAGTAATGAAACTGTGATCACAGTCACAGTTTCCAATCACTGATATTATCACGAATATCAATCACAATCGCACCAGTGAGTCAAGAGTAGCATTTTTCTCATCACTAGTGTGCGTAGTACAAAGCTCAGTTGTGAAAATTAAAATAATCATATTACACCACAAAGTAACTGGCAACCAATTAATGGTAACAATTTTAAATGGGACTAAACAGTTTATGTGTAAAGCGCCCTTGAGGTGAAATATTTACGAATACAGTGCTATATAAATTATCCACTGTTATAATAATAATTATTTATTTATCGCTCATCGCGGATGCACGTCAGGGTTGTCACTACGGATCTACCGAGAACCTAACTTTAGAACTCGTCTCTAGAATATGACGTCACGACACTGCAATGTTAGCAAATCGTCTAAACGCTAAATAAACATTGAATGAACATTGCCCCTAGAACAGCAATAAACAATCCGATTTTTGATTTCAGGCAAGCATTCAAATTAAGCTAAAACCTTGTATTATAAAAATAGGAGTAGTTTCCTGGATCTTCCAGCACTTAATCACTAAGTGAGTGCCTTACCAATCACCTCAAACATTTTATTTGTACAAATCTTTACATATTTTAGTTGTATTAAAATGAACACTGGTTGTTCTAAGAAATATTACAAGTCTTACTGTGAGATCTGTCACCTGGTGTATGAACGTGCGTGAGTGTATGTCAGCCATGGGAGTGTGAGGATGAGTGGGAGCCTTATAAGTCGTCGCATCAGTTGGGAGCTCTCTCTCATCACAGCTCTTTCGCATTATTAAGACGTGCAACTATTAAGGAGAACACATTCTTATTGTGAAGTTGTAATTATTCAGAACATAGGTCTGTAATATTTTAAATACTAATTAAATGTATTAATTAGAAAGATATTAAGACATATAAAATTAATGTTATCGAAAAATATTGTTGTTGCTATCGGGATTCGAATAATATTTTTCAATAAAATTGTATATCTTTCTAATTAATACATTTAATTTGTATTTAAGCGTTATTTATTGCCTGGAAATGGGGTTTCTCTTACAATGAATCTGTACCCGAGATAACAAGATAATAATCAATGGATAGAACACCAAGGTAATTTGTGGCAAAACGAAAGTTATTACACTTACTAAAACATAACTTTGTGTTCTTATTATCTCCTAAACATGTAGAATATTTTACATTTCTGTAATATAGTTTTAAAATCAAAATTATTCTATGAAGTTTGACATAAAAAAGTCATAATGACATTATAAATTTGAGTGTTTATTTGTATTTATAGGAAAATTATTTAATTTTTCTTGTTTATAATTCTTGTTGTATCTTTTATTTTCATTGGCAGTTGTTGTATATTTTTGTGAATTGCAAAAAGCATTTTGTAGTTTTATTTTTGTTGTGCTTCGTGGACTTAAACTGCTGTGTTTGGGAAGTTTTTAGAATTTTCATATTGATTAGTGTATATAAATAAATTTGCAAGATTTTATGAACTTCAAATTTATTGAATATTTATTTTGAGCTCGCTATAATTGTCATTTTGTTGTTTAATATTTGTATAGGCTGTACCTCCCCATAACATTATTCCATATTGTGTATTTTTGATTAACCTTGTTTCCGATTCATCCAAAAATTATGTAGGTACCAGGCGCTGTCGCTCCATATTTCTAGCTTAAAACAGCACTTCTGCAAATAAATTCGTCCTGTTCTTTAGATACTAGACATAACACACATTACGACTAGTGAGTCGAAATGCATATACATTCTCAACATTCGATCATCTATAAATCGCGTAAACACATAGATACCAGCAACAGTGGATTCTATCATTCGTCTCGTATCCACAAAGTTTGAAAGTTTACGACTTTCTCGCATGCTCTTTCAGGTCCGTCAAGGTCTTCGAATACTGTATTCGTTAACAGTATCCAATGCACAAAATACGACTTTAATGCTTATGGGTATAATGCACAGAATAACATACATATTACGAAGCGAGTGGATTTTTTTGAGAAATTTGTTTGTGTTGCTCATTTTTGATAGTTTGGATTGGATACTTGAAGCCGAATTATTGAAATATTGATTATTATTAGATTATCTATTTAATTCATCATTTAAATAAAAAAATATATATGTAATTGATGTTGTGGAGCATAAAGGATTTATAGAGATAATTTGACAGACTTTCTGCCAGTTTGCGTTTTGTTTGTGGGCTAGTCTATAGATTTGCATATTTGATATTAGGTATAAACTTATTATCTAGCATCCTTTCTACAAAAAATCACCGACCGCCACTGATGGGTACATTGTTCAGTTACGTTCGTCTCACTATCTTTTGGAAGATTGTTTGATTAATTTATTTTATTTTATTATAAATACTTATAATGCGCCAGCCCTGGCTTAACGAACTAAGAAATGTGCGCTTCATAAACAGCGTCAAACACAAGTGTGCAAGATACAAAGTATTTTTAGTATCAAAATGGACATCGCGAAATGGCTGAAGTATGCGAATAATAAACTCCATCTCTTTATTTGCTCGTTCAGTCATATACAGTCAATGAGAAAAAATTACTTTGTAGTCGTGGATGTGGTGTCTTCGTTTCTGAGCGCTTTTTATATGAATATTTATTATATTCCGTGAGATTCTAATTACTATATGTATTTTACATATTATTATGGTGATGTAACCACGTGTTTGCTCATTTATTGTGCATTAATTATGACTAGATTAAAATAATTAATGAGATTTTGTTTCTTGCTAGCTGAATGAAAGCAACTGTTGACGATTGCTTTTGGCAATGTAACCTTGTCACTTTTTGTGCTGATTTTTAATGATGAGGAAGAATGCTACTCTTGACTCACTCGTGTGATTGCGATTGGTATTTGATAATATCAGTGAAAATGGAAACTGTGACTGTGATCACAGTTTCATCACTGATACGCGTGCGCCGCACGATATCACAATACTCAAAATAAATTAATAAATAATAAAAAACATAATTTTGAGCATATTTAGTTCAGACTTTTTAATAATTTAAAAAATGTGAGTTTATTTTTCGGGTCAAATTCTTAGCATTTTGGGTCAAATGCGTAAAAATTTTTGGCAGAATCTACTAGATGGCGCTTATCACGAATTATAACGTCATTCCTTTATGAATTTTTTCGTTTCATATGCACATGCGCCGAATCACAATTCACGACCAAATATAAATAAAATAATAATATCGCAGATGGTGAGTGTGACTCAAAAATATCAGTGATTAACTCACGGTTCGTGATTTTGAGTTCGTCACTATTGATTTTTTTAATCTTCGTATTATTTATGATGTTTACGCGCCTTGTTAGTGCGAGGGAGAGCCAGTAGAATGCTCCGTTAGGTCTCTCTAGCCACCGCTCTTACCGGCATCGTCCATCCCAGCAACCCCCAGCGGGAGACCCACACCTTTATAAATACCCGAAATTGTCCGAGATTCCTTTCATTACTAGAAAGAGTAATATTAAATACTGGAAAAAAGCTACTAAGAAGACATCAGGCAACCTAGTGAGAAGGGAAGAAGGTCGCCCGTATATGACAGGAGACCATCCACGGTAGAGCATTCCGATGCTTTTGTACAACCATAGTACATTTTTACTTTTCAAATTCTATTACTTGAGAGAATTCATTTAAAATTAGTCATATAAATTGAGCTATTCTTTGATTTTATAATTTGCCTAATAATTTTCTGTACTATCGACTACTATTAACTTGCGGTAACCGTTGTCGCCGGCACGCGAGTAACATATCGCGGCCGTAAGCTGATCCGACGCGCCACGCGAGCGAGCTTTACGTGTATTCCAATTTGTACCGCATTTTTTACGACAGTTCAAACATGTGCGCAGAGCTAAACAGTCTCGGCTACAAATTTAGAAATTAATCATCTACAATTCTACCTACTAATTAAGAAGAAAATAAATCACGCTTCAACGGGCAGGAGCCTCATGCTCTAAGCTGGTTCTACAATCCAGACCGAGCCGTCATTATCATTAAAAACATCGTCATTATCATCTTCATATTTATATTACAAATATTTAATGCCTTATAACAATACCTGATATAAAAATAAGACCAGTGAAGTTTCTTCATAGCTGAATACAGTGAAAACACCAAATAAATATACAAACTCCTGCACTAGCTAACTCCGCAGTCACCGGAATGCATTTTTTGAGGAATGTATACAATGTTAGTATAGTGAACAAGATTAAAAAAGGATCACTTAGGTGGTTCGGTCATATGGAACGGATGAATGAGGAGAGAATGATAAGAAAGATATACGATGCAAGTGTTGATGGCACCAGAAGTAGAGGACGTCCGCGGAAGACTTGGCACGACCAAGTAAACCAAAGATAGTGGAGGATGGTTCTGTTAGAAGCCTCAACAATCGGCGAGCTTGTATGAGAAGATGTATGAATGTGGATGAGGCGAGAATTGTGTCAGGACAGAAGAGTGTGGCGCTCTACCCTCTCTGCTTACCCCCGCGGGGAAACGGCGTGATGGTAAGTAAGTAAGTGTACGCGGAGGTAGTCGATATTTTTGCTGTTAACTTAATTCTTTATATAACTACACTATTATTTTGTGTCTCAACTCAACGGTGACGGATAAATTACTACTTCGCATTTTATATTTATTATTTATTTTTAATTATTTAAAAGCATGCCGACACTATGCCATTTTTTTCTTTGCGTATTGCACTTCTGTTGTAATTTTCTGTCATTTTACAAATTATGAAAATGCCTGAATAGGACGCGTACAATAATAATAATAAATAAATAAATTAGTCAATTAAAAAAGTCTTTTTACACCGTTTAAAAAAGGTCGCTCATCATCGGTATCGTCATCACCTAGCGTTACCTGTCTACTGATGTCTGACATATTCACATCGATCAAATATCGCAGACCTATGTTCTGAATAATAATAATGTGTTCTTCTTACTTACTTACCATCATGCCGTTTCCCCGCGGGGGTAGGCAGAGAGGATAGAGCCCCACACTCTTCTGTCCTGACACACAATTCTCGCCTTATTCACATTCATACATCTTCTCATATAAGCTCGCCGATTGTTGAGGCTTCTAACACAACTATCCTCCATTGACTGGTTTACCTGGCCGTGCCAAGTCTTCCGCGGACATTCTCTATTTCTGGTGCCATCAATACTTGCGTCATATATCTTTCTTACCATTCTCTCCTCATTCATCCGTTCCATATGACCAAACCACCTAAGTGATCCTTTCTTAATCTTACTCACTATACTAACTTCAGCTTTACATTATTTCGTTATTTCTTCATTCTTTATTCTGTCATAAATAGATTTGCCACATATACGCCTAAGTGATCTCATTTCCATTGCATTCAGTCTACTTTTGTTCCTTTTCTGCCAGCTCCAGGCCTCACTTCCATACATCAGTGTCGGTACCAGGCTAGTCTTGCCTCAGTTGACAAATTCCTGTTAGATATAATTCGATTCAAAGCGCCGTTCACTTTATTTCCTGCAGTCACCCTCCTTTCGATATCATTCTCAGCCTTTCCGTTTCTATCGAACATACTTCCCAAATACACAAACTCATCTACTCGTTCCAAACATTCATTACCTCCATCCAAGTATTTAGCACGGTGCCTTGCTTTCCTCACTAGACTCTGTTCTTTTTCATTATTCGCCATTAGTACAGCATCATCGGAGTACAATAAACAGCATACAATCAAATCGCCCATTTTTGCTCCTACATTCATACATTCCAATATGTTCTTCTTAATAATATAAATTATTAATTCTGACGTCTCCTATCGGATTACTCAAAGGTATTTGAAATTCCGTTAAAATAAAGAAGATGGCTTTCAAATAATGGAACGATAGATGTATCAATTTGAAATGTGTAACACGTAAGTTCGAAAATTTGTCGTCAACGCACTATGTTGGCGTAGCATAATCGTTTAGTGCAATTTCGAATCCCGATACTATTTTAACAATATTTTTTCATATAATTATTTTTATATGTACATTTTTCTAATTAATAATTAATTAATAATAGCCTCTTGCAAAAAAAATAATAATGTGCGTGTCGTGTATACATATTTATTTAGTAATTTTTATTCACATAATATAATATTGTAGGCCTTTAACAATCAAAATTGAATGCGATATAGTAATGTGGGCACGCAATTAAAATAATCTTCATAGATAACGATGTAATAATAGAGTGTCAGATTACATTATGATATTTTAAAACAATGAAATAAAACGATTTAATGAAAAGTGTTATGTAACTGGATATTGCGAATTTATTAGAGTTATTAAAATGAAATGATATTTATAATGGTATTAAACTTATTATTTATTACTTAACAATAATGTTTAAAATATTTGATATAGATGTCATATACAGAGACGAAGATATTATTTTTACATGGAAAGAATGGAAGTCTCGGGCATTACAGGACTTACGATCTGTCATCGGCTGGCTTAAGCGATCACTTTACGCAATGTAACGTTCACCACTTGAAGAAAATCTATAAATAATGAATAATTAAGAAACGGTCACATAAATGGTTTGGTCATACGGAACACATGAATGAGGAGTGGATAGTAAACATAGTATATGAGGCGCGTGTTGAAAGTAACAGGACACCCGCGAAAGATCTGTTACGATCAGATAAACAAGATATTGGATATCTGATCGTAACAGATAATTGAGAAATTGTCTGTTAGCCTTCGTAATTCATGGATATGATATAAATATTATTGTTGATATGTGCAGCAATTTCTGTTGTTCTTGGTAAAACGTTAGCATCTTGAATTGTTAAGAAAAATGGATTGACGTTTTAGCTTCGAAAAAAAAAATTGTGAACAGAAGCTCAAAATCGTGTATGTAGGTAATAATGAAGGCTTTGGTGGATGAAGGTGTTATACGACATTCTTTTATAACACCTTCAATTTCTTTTTTGTCACAGAATAACTAAATATAAATGATATTTGTGATATATAAAAATGCAAGAATTTAAAGATAATTTACTATACACTTAGTATTTATTACATTACACTTTCATTCATTAATGACATGAAAACATATTTTATTTTCTAGGAAGGGTTTACAAACACTATTTCTCTCTCTCGGTCGATATGCTCGTGACTAAGCATCGCGGTCCTCTATTTTGCTTCCACAGCCCGAACTGCTTACCTTAACACTTCGCGATCTTGGGTCTTGTTTAGTATAACGTGTAGCGATGCTTCTCTCAACTTGTTTTGTCCATCTTATTGGAGATCGACTTCTCCCCCCTTCCATCCTCCTCTTCTAGCAATATGCCAAAAATTTGCGACTCCAACACCACATCTTATGAGAGGCATGTTTCTTTCCTTTTTAGGGTTAACATATTGAATATTTAAAAAATATCTATATTATGATTGGGCTTCGTAACTATTGTATCCAATGTTAGTGTAGTCCATTATCGTTATTCAGTACAGATTAGGAAAAATAATAATGAATATTAATAATCTTTCCGCATTATGCAATAGATGTCACTGATGTCTAACATTTGTCAAAAATAATGAATAATTCTTGGATATGACTACTCGATCAATTTAGCATTGCAGTACAAAACGGTTTAACACAAAATATAATTTTCATGAGATTTTAAATGTTTTTTTTTATCTGTCCACATAATTTCATTTCTTAATATTCCTTATATCCAATATATCATGTTTATGCTTTTACTAATATTCTTACGATAATTATATCAATTTAAGATAGCTCTAGATGTACATATGTATGTAGCATGTATCATTTGAATAACAGTATTTTGTTTTTTCTTACTGGAAGTAAAGATATAATGCATTGTTGAAGCAGTATAATTTCCGCATTGAAATATAGATTATAATATAGAGATATAGAATAGAATTAGATAGAAATCGAATTGATCAGGTCTAAAACTGACGGCGCACGCTCGGCGCGCGTCGGCTAGTCTTAGCGTGTTTAAATGCCTAAAAATAGAGATATACGTCGTCTTCAAAACTGGTCTTTTTGGGAGCGACGCAAATCGATGCAACGATAATCATCGACACGGCCAACGTACAAGGGGAGGTGACAGGGAATGATCCTGACCGACTATTAGTGGCCACTTAGGGCCATTAGGACGGAGGACATTTTTTTTAACAACGGATAAAAAGAGAAGGACTTTTTGTATTCACTCCAATGTTATCTCCGAGGCGGTAAATTATTCGAACCGTCGGTCGCGGCGCCCAACACAGCTGACCGAGTCAAACAGTTCAAATGCAGTCAAACTAAACTATATTATTGTTGTGAACAAACTTTCTAAAATATCCTTCTTTCCTTCTTCGCGCCTGTATCGCACAGAATCGCGATGTTGCAGCAGACACGTGTCAGCAATTTAAAGGTGTAATCATCGGCGTGGCGCCAAAAAAAACTAATGGCATAGATTTCAAGAAAACAAAGACGTCTCAGTAACCGTAGTAGGACGTCCGCCGAAGACTTGGCAAGGCCAGGTAAACCTCAATAATCGTCGAGCTTGTATGAGAAAATGTATGATTGTGGATGCGGCGAGAATTGTGTCAGGATAGAAGAGTATGGCGCTCTGTCCTCTCTACTTATGCGTGATGGTAAGTAAGTAAGTAAGACAAATTTGTCAATATATTCAATGACTCAAAAGAGAGCATTAAAATATCCTGCAGCCAAAAATCTCTCCACATCTCAAATGGTTCAAGTTGCCTTATCATTTATTCGGAAAGTATCCATGCTTCCATTCCTTTAAATAAAATCGAAAACACATAGCATCTGACCATTCGTATTAGTAATCTAAGGTTGAGAGCACGAGTTTGCTCAATGCGACATTTGATTTCAACAAAATATTGCAACCCAGGTAATAATAAACAACAACGATAATACAAATGAGATTGTCTTATTTCCTTATATTTCATTTATATTGCAACTGAAGTACAGGTACAATACAGGCGCGGTCGCTTCATACATGGTTTGGATCCCTTGTGTTCTAAGAGTCAAAAAGCTTTGGAACTTTTTGTTTCCAGCCGAAAGCAGTTTGTCCTGTCCTTTAGAGATCAGTCATAACACATGCTGCGATTGATTCTCAACAGCATACATATACATACCTGCAACAGTGGATTCTATCATTCGTTCCGTATCCACAAAGTTTGAAAGTATTCAACTTTTGCGCATGTGTACGTATTCGTTAACAGCATCCAACTATAAATAAGAAATTTATTTGTGTGGTGCACTTTTGACAGTATGGCTTGAATGCTTGAAGCCGAATTATTCAAACATTGAATATCCTTCGATTATATGTTATATTTGTATATTTGACAGTAGATATAAACTAGATCGCCACTGGTATAATACTACATATTTTCTCCAATTTTATTCCAGCAATATGAAGACTTTCATTGTCATTTATGATTCAAGCGATTAACCTTGCCTTTCTATAGCGGGGTATTTACATTCGCCATAGATCTCTTTAATCTCGTTAACTCAATAATTATAAAAGCGATTTCATTCTTATTTTTTGTAATCTTCACTGAAATAGTGACAAAAATTTTGTCATTTTTTGTTTTTCAAATTTCTAAGCGTATAATATTTAAAACTATTATTTTCGGTCCAGTGATCTTCTCGCGGTACATACACCTGAGCATGTCGATATCATACCCCTGTGTCTTTAATCTCTACGTTATTCTTGGGACCACGTTGACCGGCATGAACTTTTTATTATCGTTCGTATGAATATGATCTGGGGTGTTTTTATACCCCGCCTCGGACCACACGAAAGTTCTGGCCGCTTAGTGACGAAAAGGTTAACTGATTTAGGTCAGTATATATTAATTCATAATAGAGGAAATAAGAAGGAGATCTTTGTAATTGATTAATTTTGTGTTTTAAGAATGTATAAATTGCACGTTTTCAAATATATATTTATTTGATTGGCGTCAATAAATCATTGACGATATTGTACTCGTTAAGTATGTACCAAAACAGCTGCGTTTTGTTTGATGTTAATATTCACATCGTAGGAATAAACACGAACCAACAAAAAGTGGTTGTTAAATAAAAATAAATTTGTAGACGCGCCTCGACACTTTGTCAGGTCCGCTAGGTGTCGTGTCGGATGGGCTATGAAAAATTGCGTCGGCCATTGTTACACGGGAAACAGATGGCGGCGGGGGAAAGTGGGAATTAATCTAACTGGCTAATTGATGATGTCCATTCAATCGAAATTGAATTAAAAACTAGACAATTTATGACTACACATTCCAGTGTTTTTTAATCCTAGAATATTTTCGCTGTTGTACTGGTCTACGAGAAAGGTATCTGGGTGTAATGAGGCCTAACTAAGAAAAGAGATTTTAAATAAAATGAAAAATACAGCTGATAAACAGTAGTTTTTGTTAACTGTTTAAAGGTGAAACTTTGTGGAATTTCATGAATTCCATTGTAACATATTTTTATTGTGAAGTTGTGATATTTTAAATATGAATTAAATATATAAATAAGATAGATGGCTCTTTCATAATGGACCGATTAAATGTATTAATATCATAAAAATAACATGTGGGTTCGGAAATTTGTCGCTAAAAATATCATCGCTGTAGCATAGTTGGATAGTGCACTTTCCCCGTCTTTGAAAGAGATCCAGGTTCGAATCCCGGTGGCGCAACAACAATATTTTTCGATAAAATGGATTTTTTATGTATATCTTTCTAATTGATGTATTTAATTCATATTTTTTTATTTTTTTTATTGTGTTAAACGATATGAAGTTTTCGCGAACATCTTTCCATTATCAATATTATAATTCAACTAAAATTAAAAACACTTCCAGACAGTAATATATGGTGTGTTTGTAGTTAACGGAGGTGGGGGTGGGGGTTGAGTAAAATGGATAAGAGAGGGGATGTAATAGGCGGTATTTTAATATTTATTAAATTTTTATTGTTATTTTTACTATTAAATATTTCTAAATTTTCTAATATGTCTAACTTTCATACTTTGACGCAACTATACATAAGTTGTAAATGACTATTATCAAATGAATGGCCCTCCATTCTTGCGTGCTCAGACATTTCGATGTTTAGATTAAAGTTTTTTTTAGCTTTCTTGTGTTCTCTTCCAATCTTTTTCTTACTCTTCTTCCGCTCTGTCCAATATAAAATACGTCACAATCCTTACAACTCAACTTGTAGACTCCGCTTTTTTCTTCTTGGGATATTTTTGATTTATTATTCGAGATATATTTTTTAATATTGTATTTTGAAGGCTGGGTTATATTTTTATCTTTACAAGAATTTAATAAATCTGATGTAAGTTCAAGGAGTTTAATACGAGTAAATCTGTTATAAGTTTTTATTGTTAACTTGTCTTATCTTATTATAGGAACAAATTATAAACTAAAATGTCAACTTATAACATATACATGAACAAAGTTTTAAACCTTTTTAAAAACAATCCACATTGGCCTTATTATACTTACTTACCATAACGACGTTTACCCACGGGGGTAGGCAGAGATAACAGAGCGCCACACTCTTCTGTCCTGACACATAAATCTCGCCTCATTCACATTCATACATCTTCTTATCCGTGCCAAGTCTTTCGCGGACGTCTTCCATTTCTGGCGCTATGAACATTTGCGTCATTCTTTCTCACCATTCTCTCTTTATGCATCCATTCCATATGATTAAACTACGTAACCTTTACATTATTTCATTTTTTATTCTGTCATAACTGTATATCTTTGTTCTAAATAAAATAATAAGTAAAATATCTTCCTAATATATTTTTTTTTAATACACTAGTGACGGTACCAGGACACCATTATGTACCGGTAGTCTTGCCTAGGTTGAGAAATTCCCGTTAGATATAATTCTATTCAAAGCACCGTTCACTTTATTCCCTGCGATCACTCTCCTTTCCATTTCTATCAAACGTACTTCTCAAATACACAAACTCATATGTCACAGTGTCTCGCTTTCCTCCTTCTCGAATACCATCACTTTCGACTTGTTGACATTCATAATAAGGTCACTTTCTTTGCATACATCGTACATTCTACTCAACGGATTCTGTAGTTCTTGTTCATTGTTCGCCATTAGTACTGCATCATTGGCATACAATAAACAGCATACAATCAAATCGTCCATTTTTGCTCCTACATTCATACATTCCAGTTCTTTCACACAACTTTCCGTATTCAAATTGAACCCCTGCTTGACAGTATTACACTTTGGTAGTGAAATATGGCCTATGGCTGTAAAATATATAAATATTATAAATCCGAATTATAAACTATATTATGTAGGTACTCAAGATCAAAAATAAAATAATTATTGTAATTAAATACACAATGAAATCTTTCAAAAACACGACAATTCGTCTAGCTCAACAACCATCAGGGTACTCAGAGATATCAAGATCTTCTGCTGATAAACCAACGCACTCCAGCTGATATCATTTGCCGCATCCGATGCACTGTCTCATATTGGCATCCTATCCTCTTCACAACCATGATGATACCATCCCGTTTTCATTTGTGAAGTTAGAACCTGATTCGAACCTGAACCTTTTACTGTCCGGGGAAATAATAATAATAATTATGCCTTTGATTAATTTTTTTAACCCGATTCGCCATAAAGGTAATACATATTATATAATATATAAAAGTTACGAAATAAATATAATGTTTTGAAAAAGAAAACCAGAGAAATTATAAATAAATAAAAAGTTTACACACATATATATATATATTTAAAAAAAATATACAAATACTTTAGTCACGGCCATTATTGTATCTATAGCTATTCTGTAGGCGTTGCCATTCTCTGGTCAGGGAACCAGCTTTTCACGAGAGCACCGCTTGTACCAGAGAGTTGGTGCTGATCTTCAACCGTAGCTTTACGCAACTCGATGTCTCAGAAGCGGAACGAATCCATGTAAATCCTTCGGTAAACATTGTAGATGCGCTACAATAACGCGCCAATCCGAACAGTATTTTGTATGAGTTGTTGTACTGAATTTGTCACTTGCTTGTATTTCGACCAGAGCTCGCAGGTACGCGTTATCCAGTTTCGCCACATCAACTCGTCGATAAATTTCTAAATTTATATGCTGTAGCTCTTTCGCATTAATACATCTGTTATCTGTTATATGTGTCCATTATTATGAAAGTGGTCTAAGTCAAGAAATTGAAAATAATGAGTTTATCAATTATTTCGCATCATATTGTTTTTAATTAATAGAATATGTTGCAAATTGTAACAAATGTGAACATTTTTAAGCGTTATATTCAGGGTATTGTTACGACGTTTAATTCCTTATATGTTACTTATATGTATCGAAATAAATTATACATTTAGTAAACTAAATAAATTTTAAAACATTGTATTGCGTAATATAAAAATATTTTTTAATCAATTCAAACACAAACTTTTAAATATCTCAAAACGAAAGAAACATGACTTAGACCACTTATACAGTGAAACCTTTATATTCGTCTTGTTCGATATTCGTCACATTTTGATAACTAAAAAATGTTTCCATATTCGTTTATATTTTGTATATTTGTTTAATGCTATCTAACTAGGCCAAAATGCAGAATATGGTCGAAAAATGGCTCCCAAATGTTGCCATAGTCAACCAAAACTTAAATTAATTCAATTATAATGTGATTGTTTCATGAAGGTTTTAAAAAACAGACAAAAGCAGGCAACGTTGCGCAACCTGATGTTTAAATTGTTTCCTTCTAAATATTACTAACTTTCCTTCTTCTTCCGCTTCTACCATCACGTCTCCCCAGTACAATAGATTTATTCATTTGTGTACTGGTGCTTGTGTACTTTTGAGGGCTGGGAACGAATTAATTTAATTTTTTCTTCAATATTAGCAAAATTACTTTGTGTCCTTATTTTACATGAATAATTAGATAAAATGCTTTGTTTAAACCACTATTTATTAATTATTCTACGTGTATCTTCTTCAGGAAACAATGTATACTGAAATTAAAAATACAAGCATAGATAAAAACAAAACTATAAAGTGGTGGGTAACTAAGTGGGAACTAATATGAAAACAAATTTTAAAGGTGAATGTTTGCAAAGATGATTTGGTTATTTGTACTTACTTTTTCTTGTTTCTAAAATTTCAAATTTATCTAACTGTAAACCCCTAGTATTTGTATGTATAATTTCTAAACCCTTGTTAATATCAAAATAATGGTTTGTTTCCAAAAGGTGATTAGAAAATTCTGAATAGTTGTTGCTATAGTTCACCTCTTTATAGTTTTGTTTTTATATATGCTTGTATTTTTAATTTCAGTATACATTGTTTCCTGAAGAAGATACCATATGTATCGAAACAATAAATAGTGGTTTAAGCAAAAGATTTCGTCTAATTATTTATTATTTAATTTCAGTTATTTGTTACGGGAAAAACTGTTTCTATATTCGTCAGGCCCTCAGTAACGGATTAATGATGAATATAGAGGTTCCACTGTATACTCTTGTCACACATTTATATTTACATACATCCTTATATACTCCAGACATAATACTCCACGATATAAAAGAACAAGAGGATATTGGTTGAATATTGAGGCAACCATACCCGCACAACTTAGAACCTTCTGATCACTTCATTTGAGTATACTACTTGATCATCAGGTAGTAATCACAAACCATTCTCTAAACTGGTCACCTTAACAACTATATATACCCCAAAAGACGACACAATACGTCATATTATTGATGAAGAAAAAAATACAATAATACCTGTTCTAAATTATTATATTGTAATGCATTTGGCAACACTGAAAATATTCCAAACAACTTAATTAAGAGTCAAATGAAAATAATTGTTGGTACCAGACAGCTGAGCATATCTTATCGAAATAATTGTGTTTTGATTCATAATTATTAAATTATGTACTATTGCCTCGAGCTGCGCGAGTTGTCAACATTTTTTAGTGGAGGTATGTGAAAAATAATAATATGTATTGATTTTACACGATATTTATTATTTTTATCGTGTATGTTTGTACATGTGACAGCGGCCATGAAATTCGATGACAAAAACAACTAAAGTTGCTGTATTACCAACTGTAGAGAATATAGAAAGACATTGACATCAAGCAAGCAACTAAAAGCAATCACTTTGTGGTTTGACATATTATATTAAATAAAATAACAATCACTTTGAATGAAACCACGAAATTTATTATACGTCAACCGGTTTCGCTCATCTCAAGCTTCATCAAGACGTATTTGAAACTCTTAATAAATACAAAAAGAGTGAATTTATATGTATATATATATACATAAAGAGGGTGATAGAAAATAAATTTACAAGTAAAGGAGAGAGACATAATATGTATACAGATAGACGGAACATTGAGGGAGGGAAAAATTTAATTAAATATTTAATTAATTAATTAAATTGACGTTATTTTATTTAATAAAATGATGTTGTCTTTCCAATCTTCATGTATACAGCAGAGACTTGGACTCAGCAATAGCTGACGTTAAATAGATGCCATCGAAATATACTGCTGGAGAAGGATGTTACGTATCCTGTGGACAGAATGACGTACGAACGCCTCAATCCAACAACAGCAAGCAAGAATGTCTCAACGGTGGATATTAATCCAACATTTTGACATTCTTCTAGGTTGCATTGCATCTGGCTGAAGAGACCCTGGGCTGGAGTCAGCTGGGATGGCGGCCCAGGATCAGAAGTTGTGGAGGAAGGAGGAAAGAAGACGAGAAATGAATATTTTAAATAAGTTTGTGTATTTGGGAAGTATGTTTGTTAAAAACCGAAAGACAGAGAAAGATATCGAAAAGAGGGTGACTGCAGGGAATAAAATGAACGATGTTTTTAATGCAATATTTTCAAATGATAACTTGTTAACCGAGACGAGACTAACGGTATACAATTGAGTCTTGGTACCGTCACTAGTATTCAATTTTTTATTAAGAACAAAGATAAAAATATATAATCAGGAAATTACAATTAACAAAAGAAATGAGTAATAAATAAAAATAAATAAAAATTATGCAAAACATGTGAAAAAGATTATATATGACAGATTTTTATTTTACGCGTTGCCCAACTAGGCAAGCCTGTTTTAGAGAAGTTATATAAGTAATATCCTTTTTTTTTACTTTTGTATCATTTCATTCAGATTATCGGGTTCATATAAACTCCTTGCTCTTCTATCATGATGTATGCCTTATTGTATTATTATACTATTACTGCAATGATGCAGGGGCTGCTAGCTGGGGCAAGAGGTGACCTCTAAAAGAGGACAGTTTTGGGCTGTTTAATACGCTAGTGGACCGTTACGTCATAGGTGTAGTGAGAGTTCAGCATAAAAACTCTTGGAGAGATGAATTCTTTTACTGGGGGAATACCTGAGACGTGATGCACAAGATAAGGCACCCACATACGCAATATTTTGCGTATGTTCAAATATTTGTAAGAACCAATTATTGGGATTGATGGAACAATTAAATGTATTAATATCAAAAAGGTAACATATAGGTTCGAAAATTTGTCGCTAAAAGAATCGTCGCTGTAGCATAGTTGGATAATGCACCTTCCTTGGTTTGGAAAGAGATCCAGGTTCGAATGCCGGTGGCGCAGCAACAATATTTTTCGATAAAATTGATTTTATATGTATATCTTTCTAATTAATATATTTAATTAATATTTAAGAAATAGATATCCACAGACATGACCAGTTAAACCAGATCCTGGAAGATGAGGCTGCTAGAAGTCTCAATAATCAACGGTTCTATGTGCTCTGGAAACGGCGCGATAAGTTAATTAGTTTAAAATAACACTTACGAAAACCGTACATTGCCGGTCGCTGTCGAATTAGAAAAGACTTAATAAATTTCAACAATAAAATAATTATAGATAAGAAATATGGCGCGATGAAAAGATAATTTGATGAGCATTGTTTTTCTGGCGTCGTCACAGGCGTCATTCATCAAAAACGACAGCTTTTCGTAATTAATTAGGAATGATTTTAATTATTTTCCTATTAAATTCCGCGACGTGTGAAATACGCAAACATGAAATTAGACCATGTGAAATAAGAAGTAAATAATATTTCGCGGCCACGCACGGCTGGTCACGTTCACGGTATTGTTCTAGAACCTGGAGCAGGCAAAGAAGAATGAAAGTTGATCGATTGCGGCGGGTATGTCTATCTGTCTCATGACTGAGTATCGCGGTCTTGTATTCTGCTTCTACACGGAGTTACGCAGGTTTTTCTCTTTTCTTCTCGGGGTACATGTTTCGACTCTATATAAAGCTATGGAAAAGTCCAGAGCTTTAAACAATCTCATTTTTATACTTCTTCATTAAATTTTAGTCAACTTCAACATGACAGACTTACCCATATCAATTCTCATTCGGACCTCGACCTCGCATCCTTCATTTTTTAAGACAAGAGATTGGAAATGTATAATTAAGAATTTTTATGAGGATTTACTGGCGATAAAAAAGAAACACGAAATGAGTATTGATAACTAATGGACGTCCTCAAGGATCTAGAAATTATCAAGACAATAAAATACGGTATAAGGATAAATATTGACTTCTCTTTTAAAAGATGAGCATTAGAGTATCGTCTGTTGAATAAGTGGAGTTCTTGAAAATATTTTTTTTTTGTTGATAAGTCGTTTACTCCTTACATTAACCTTAATATACTTGATTTCAGCAAACATGCGACAGATTGCTTTTCAACATGGACATGTCAACAGGTTCTTTTTGTGAATCGAAAGTGTCGCCGTGCATAAAATCTGAACCACGAAAAAGCGATTTTAGGCAGCATCCTGAAGTGCTGTGATATTTCCGTTCTTCACCACAAAAGTACAAGTCAACTGGAGGTGTAAATTGCCATCCAACCAACGACTGAGATCAAGGTAGCCCAGATCCATATATCATTATTCTTTTCTTGCTCCAATTTGGGTTGCGTCAACTAAACAGTAATTTATATCGATTCGTCCACGGGATCTATTCCCACCAATTTCGATGGTCGGTTTTCTCTGATGACGAAATTAAACATTTGTTAACATATCGAGTTGAAAGGAGGATAGTTGCAAGCTGGGATGATAGTTAATGCACATAGACAAGTCGGAAGATTCCGCCAGTGACAGATCAGCATGGCAACTGATACTAAAGATGGATAAAGAAAATAAAGCGACACAACTAAGTAACAGTCTGCAGGAACTTCCAGATACTTAGGTCGGCAATGTAGGTAGTGTATTAGATTCTACTATCATCAACAAAACTGCTGACCTGGGTGCTGGGTCTACATCATCAGATATAGATGAAAGCAGGCCAACGACAAATATTGTTTTAGAAGTTAGTGCTGTAATGATTTATTCCAGGAGTCACATTTACAGACCGAGTAAAAAGTACTCCGGTAATCAGCAGGGGCGTGCAGTGCAAACAAGTAAAAAAGCTGTGCGAAACAAATATAAATTTAAATAATGGACTAACATTAATGAGTATAATCTGTATACCAGTAGAGACTTTAATTGCTTAGTTCTTTTTTCTTCATTGCATCGTGCTATTTACATTACTCGGTTCTGTCTTTAAGCTAGTGAATTACTCAAGTCATAGAAAAGGCTATTTACTGAATTGAAAATTCCTTTCGGTTGATCCATTTTGTGTGGAGTCGTTACCTTGCTGTTTTTTAACAGAATAACATTAAAAAGGGTTACAACTGTGTGCAAATCATTGAAGTGTCTACTTCCTCTTTTACTAATTTGCGAATCTTACTATCTTACTATTTTTAACCTGTTGATTTCATGTTCGTTCTTTAAATTTGGTGCATCGGTAATCAGCCCATACTTCTACAGCTACAAAGATCTAAATTCTGCACAATATATCAGAGACACCTCAGTCTTGAATATGTTGTGCAGAATATGTCAAAAAGACGACAACCGAGATGTATCTTCGAAGGGAAGGCGACCGATGGATCACCCCAGACAAAGCTAGGAAAAACTATTGTAAGACGACAGTTTGGTAAACATGTGCTGAAGAGGCGCAAGACAGTGCAATATGGTAGTAACGAAATTTTAGATCTTCCATCCTCCTAGGATAAGACGATGATGAGAGAGGTGAGGTGAGATACATTTAACCGTTCTTGAAACATTTCGTTCATTTTGATTTTTTTATGTTCTAGAAGATGCAAGAACGCAATGGACCACGGAACAGGCATTGCAAGGAATGCTGCGATACACGTTTAACTTTTTCAACTGTCAATACAGAATTTCGTCTGAAGTAGAAAAATGAACTGTTGTGAAGTCAAGAATAATTTGGAATGTGACTTTTGTTTGAAGAGCCAGTATTCAAACACGTGTCACGCAATCAATTAATTATGTTTTTTTATTCGTTTTATTAACCACTTATTGAGTTTAAATACATCTACCGGTTTCGAAAAATACCATTTTCTTCTTCAGCATGTCATAACTAACTAAAAACATATGTTAATGTTTCTTTACCAGAATCTATTTTTAAAAAAACAACAATTATTTAAAAAATAAATTTAGTACCTAACTCAAATTGTTACTTAATACAAATTTACTCGAATAATTTTTAAGAAAAAAATTTTATAATGGGACTCGCAGTTAAATTCAGTTGGTTGTTTATAATTTTTTGATTAGTTTTACTCGCTTTATTTATCTCCAAGGATTCCAAATTATTTATTTTGTGACCAACACCGTTTACATGCAAAATTGACAATCCTAATTTTTTATCAAAACCATGACCTTTTTCTATCAAATGATTAGAAAATTCTGAAAACCCACTATTGTTCAAAAATCTCAATTGCTCCCTTACTCTTATATTAAAATTTCTACCCATTTTACCAATATAAAATGCAGCACAATTCTTGCAACTAAGTTTATAGACACCAGAATTATTAAATTTATCATCTTTGTCTTCAGAATTTGAGTAAATTAAATACAAATCTAAATGTTCGATATGTATAATATTTTCTATCTATTCTGAAACCCACTATTGTTCAAAAATCACAAATTTAAACTTCAATTTAAACTCAATAAGTGGTTAATAAAACAAAATTAACAAATAAAAATAATTAATTTTAACCACAAAGTTAATTTTGCTAATTTCAAAATAATTAATTACGTGACAGCTTTTCTCGTTTTTCTTAATTTAGTATAGTAATTTATATATTATAGAACTGAGGCCGTGTCAAGAGTTTAGTACATGTACGTAGGTAAATATTATGGTAGTGTACATAAAGGGTGTTTTATTAGAGATATCGAACTTTAAAATGAAATAAAACATATAAAAATCGTGGTAATGACCATGGGTATTGGCTTTATTAGAAAGATCATTTTATACCAATAGTGTTTAAATATGATATACACCATAAGCAGTTTTCATTCTTGGAACTATTTGAAGATTATTAACTCTTGTGTGATAATATCTTTCAGTTCTCACAGATAGAGCGCTCACTTTTTAGCACACTATATTACATCCAAAACCTGAAATTCCCTAAAAAGTGGCCCTGAAAGATAGGAAAAGTCACGGCGGTGTATATATATATGGACAAAATAATAAAATTTATTAAATAATGACATATGTGAAAATAAAACACTTGTTTTTTATTATACTTATTTAAATTATTTATGACGCGTTTCGCCTTGCAATGGCATTATCAATCTAACAATTTTAACTCAATAATTTGTATTTATAACTATAATGGAGGATAGGTATACATTGTATTTTTATGATTTGTCCTACTCAACATTTTGGTTTTACATGCAGAATCCCTCGTCTTTGAAAGATCATTGCTCAGATTCTGATTCCATCTTTAACTTACACTTCGACTCCAACTCCAACTTTGACTCAAGTTCATCTGAATTTTTTTCTTCGCGTTATATCTTTTTATATATATATATACAGTCGTAAAAAATACGAAAAAATGATTTAAATGAATTAATTAACCATTAAAAGCTAATATTATGTATAAATTCGTATTTATTGACTTGTTAGATATCGGTATTAAGTAATTAATTAGAAAGAAATTAATGTAACAAAAACTTGTACAGTACGTATAAATATGTTAAGGAATATAATATAATAAGAGTATGTACATATATAAAACTTATTCAAGAAAATATGCACATCCTGTCCATATTAATGTATTCGCTATTAATGAATTACATTATATACATTATCGGTTGATTAGAATAGAAAATAATAGAACATTTCACTCCGACTCCGCCTAAAATACGATAACTCCGACTCTGCTTTAAACATCTTGCATGTCATTTAATTAAATTTGTGGTTTAAACGACATTCTCCGGCACTTCATTGGTGTCTCCATGATGTTAATTAAATACCTTTAACCAGTGATGGTAAAATCGTTATTTAAACCGTTATTTTGGCCGTTATTGTGAATGTGATTGTGTTCGATTGTAGCGATGATTGATAACTAATTAATTTTATTTTATTTATATTAAGGAATTTTGACAGTGAAAACATATTGTAATAAACGTAATAATTATTTAACATGCGATACTAATAAAGAAAATCCACAACAAAATATTTGGATACAAAGTATGTTTAGATGAAAGAAGGAGAAGGATGGGGAGGTTGCAATTAACGTTGCGGTAAAGGTAGAGTAACATGAGTTTTGATAGGTATAGTGAATGGCCAAAGTTTAGATTGTGGCGGTTCATAAGAAGAACCTTTTGAGCTTAGTAAGGCTAATGTTGAACAAGTCAATTTCTGTAAATTTCTCATTATGGTATTTGCATGACCGGTGAATGGATGAATTTTGTATGTAAGATGTTCTACTTCTGGGAATGTGGAAGAGTACGGATTGCCGGGTTGATCTAGATGGCACATGAAGAGATATTAACTCCAATTGGCTGGGACAATCAATGTGGCCTCGCAGTAGTTTGAAGAGATATTTTTGACTAACTACCCATGTGTTTTGCACATGTTTACACGGGAAGTTTCCCAAAAAATAAGAATGAAATACAAAATAAATTGAATAATATATTCTCTATGCAAACGGCGTATCGCGTAAATTTATCGGAAATAAAATCTATAATAGAGATAGTAATTTGTGACACGGTATGGACCTGACGGCCTCGCGGAGGAGGCTGCGCTGATTGAGATATCAATCAATATCTTATCTCAAATCTCCCGCTATTTGTCTCGCTGGGTAACTGTATTACCGACGCAAAATGGATTCAATGACACCTTCCTTCGTGCGCCAGCTGCGGTGTTGCGTGAACCACTAATATAACTAGAATCATCGAGTTTGCTTATCAAATAACAGCTTATCTTCGTGTTTTATTAAATAATTAGACGTGCACAAATATAGTTAACAAATTCATTAATATCCCAGCTGTTGAAGATGGTTGCAGTCAGCGGCGTAACTAAATAAATTGGGCCCCCAATGCACAATATGTCGAAATATGTCAGATGCTATATTGCTATATAGCCGTTGTTTGGTGTATACATATATTAATTATTGAATAAAAATAATGTACTATGCCTACCCCCCCTTCCCTTCCCACCAAACTTTTCTGCCGCCGATTAGCGACCTTGAACCAGTACGGTTATAACGTGTACGGAACAGTTTACAACGTTATACCAATATCAAGACATCACGTCTATACCTTTGACGAAATAGTGAGGTAAACAGTATACAGTACACATTTTAGAGGTGTCAGCAGAATCCGGATTGTGGTGAGTGCCAAATTCTTTCCGTATCTGAATTTTTCCGATATCTATGCTAGCATGCAACAATCGTCTTTTACCCCGGAAGGGAGTGTCTCCTAACGTCGCTCTTGATACCCAGCCACTTAATTGAGTTTAAATACATCTACCGGTTTCGAAAAATATCATTTTCTTCTTCAGGATGTCAACATATATTATTGCATCTTTATTAGAATCTATTTAAAAAAAAACAATTATATAAAAATAAATTTAGTACCTAACTCAAATTGTTACTTAATACAAATTCACTCGAATAATTTTTATGAAAAAAATTTAGAATGGGACTCGTAATTAAATTCAGATGGTTGTTTATAATTTTTTGATTAGTTTTACATGCTTTATTTATCTCTAACGATTCCGAATTATTTAATTTGTGACCAACACCGTTTACATGCAAAATTGACAATTCCAATTTTTTATCAAAACCATGACCATTTTCTTTCAAATGATTATCAAATTCTGAAAACCCGCTATTGTTCAAACATCTCAAATGCTCCTTTATTGACTGAAAAATGACTTTTTGAAATTTCTTAGTTTTGATCTTGGTGTTCGATATGTATAATATTATCGAATTACGATTCTCGCAATACACCTAAAAAAATTTTTTTTTTCATCATATTTTGCTGTGATAGATTTTAAAAATTATCGATACATATTATATTAAAGCTGTGTATATGATATCGATACCAAATATATTAAGGGCTCGTACTTTTGGCTGCGTTACTGTAGTTACGCCACTGGTTGCGGTGCAAATAGCTGTGAATTTGTGTAACAGATATTTTTTCGTTGAGTAAATAACAGGATAACTGATTAAAAAAAAATCTACTTAAATTTTTGGTGTGTAAACATTTTAGCTTGCATCCCTCCCTAAATAAAAAATTGTCGTCACCAGGCTGTATTTAGTTAACCCACCCATTAAGTACTCGACATCAAAAATAGTGGTACAATATTTATTTCATCAATAAATTAAAAATTGATTTAAAATTTTTTTTAATCCTTTTGTATCTTTTTAACCACACAAACGTGTATTCTTTTTAAATGTAACTGTAAAAAAATATATTATTCTTGAATATGTCTTTATAGGACTATCTATTAAGGGTCATTGATTACCTCTTGATCTCTTTCCTTAAATTAGATAAAAAAAATTAATAAAAAATCTGACAACTCCAGTACTAATACATATACAATAATATGGCCACATCTAGAGAAATATCGGTTTCCACATCACACGACGCACAAAAAGATGGGAAACATGGAAGAACCTGAAGCAATGATTTGGCCACTCTTTCGACTAGTCTAGTCGTAAATATTGATGGATAATTCATGACGTTATAATGTATAGTTGATAATGCAGTAGAACCTCTATGTTTGTCATCTGATTCGATATTCATCGCATTTTGATAACAAACAAATGTTTCTATATTCGTCAGGTTCCATATTCGTCAGGAATTTTCTCAGGAACGGATTTATGACGACTATAGAGGTTACGCACTTTCTAATTTCTTCGACTGGCACCCATGGTTTTTCCATGTTGTTGGTATGATTAATTTATGTAGTGTGAATGACGCCACTTTCAGCGACCGAAGAATCGCTGTTAAACCACGGCCTATAAGTAGCTCCTGGAGTGTGCAATTTGGTCGGTTAGAATAATAATACATCGGACCAATCCACGACGGGCAGTGACAGCTACTATCTATCTAGGTTAGTGGTGATTTTTCATTCTGCATACGTGACCGTATTATCAATATGAAATCCGGAACTGCAAGCTGTCGAAGATATTCACGAGAATATATATAGTATTTTTTTTTTGTAAAATGAAGCCATCGTTATGAGTTGTAATATATTTTTTAGTAATCGTTTATGTTTTTTTTTATGATCTTGTATTGTAGTATCTCTAGTATCAAGCTTAGAATTTAATACTACTCCAGTAGGTCAAACTATTTCAAGGTTTATCTAAGTAGTAATTTTACTAGTTACGATTTGATATGTTAATCCAGTTGCAAGATAAGTAAAGTTAAGTACCGTATCATTGAAGTAATCCAGTGCAAGCTGTAGGTAGCTTTAAATGCATTGATTAGTGATCTTAGCTTACCCTTGATTATCAGTTAAGAGTAGTGTGGTTAGATAATAATATAAGATATATACAGCCGGAGGAACCAATAAGTATTGTACATAATATACAGTCCTAGCACTGAACTGTAGGTGTGTCACCGCTAAGTGAAACTAAGTAACCGCTGTTCTATCAGATTTATTCTTCTATCTTAGGCCCGAATTAATCAAAGACAGCGTTTTTCCAGATAGGAAGTAATACATATTTGAAAAAAATTAAGCTCATGTCCTTTTTAGTGGAACATGAATTTAAAATTAATACATTCAACATTAAAAAAATCTGGTTCCGAGTAATGTTACGCGATTTCATACATTTATTTTAATTTAGTCACCAGATTTAAGACTCAACTTTCTCTTGACAATCGTGATATACGATAATAAACAGTTAACTAGCAGAAAAGCAATCGGCTATGTTTCCTTCGTGGAATTAATTGTACAAACGGTGTTCTTACGTGTCAACTTACTAAAAAATATTTTTGAAAATTATTATTAAACACACAATTACAATCTATATTATACTTTGCATCTTTATTCTATGGTCGCATTTGACAGTGCGACCGTAGATAAAAATAAAAATTCGTACGATTTCGCTAATGTATGTTTTTTCTTATTCATTTCAAATTGAATTTATAAAAGAGAAAAAATGTTAATAATCTTAACCTGGAGATATTAAAAACGCGTTCGATATGTTCGCTACTTTGGCGAATATGTTGAATTATTTTTTACCAGAATTGACACTATAGTCCAATATAGTGCAGTAAGTCTATTACAACACACTATATCCCCTCCTAAATTCATACGGTTCACTATCTCTAAAAAACAAATTACTCTTGAACAAAGCAATCATCTGTGTTATACTCACATACACGAGCACCATCTGGGGTTCGAGTAAGACAAAAATTTTAGAATCCAAACAAAACTACATTCTTTGAAGAATCACAAACTCACCCTGGTTTGTCAGAAACACGATCATTCACAGAAACTCAAACAACACATACACGATTTATATTCTAAATTAATTTCCATTCCAAATCCTTCCATAAACTCCCTCGGCCTATATGATCCCACATCGGATCCCCATCATATTCGGCCCATTTCACTTATTTACCCTGTTCTTGATTCTATTGAACATAATTTATGAAAATATTAATAAACTTTACTCACAATAAACAATACAAAAAAATAATTAACAAAATAAAAAAAATGTATAAAAAACTTTACCCATTTTTGCTACTACTTTAAGCAGAGTTAAAATAAAACAATTTCACTATGTTAGACAAGATGGCTCAGACCTTACCCCTCCCCTATTTAACAATCGAATCTGAGGACATTTTAAATTGTCGGCTTCGCCGTCTGAACTTGTCATCACTGAGCTGCGTAATGTTTATGATTTCATGACTCAACTGTGTACTGAGTAGGTCTATATCTGATAATAAGCAGTGTCTGAATTATTTTCCATTTAAAATATTGTCCGAATTAGCCATCAAGCCGTATAATGACATCAAAAACAGTTTTTTTTTGTTTGTAGAAAGTTCGCAGATAAATCACCTTCACTGAAACATTCTAGAAAGTACGAGGCATTGATTCTGGTGCCCGAGAGCTCCTCACTGCCCACTACCGAGGACTGCCCGCAACCAGGTGACGGAGGAAGGCGTCGGACTTCAAAGCGAATCCGAGACTCGCCGCTGGATGTAGTTAATTAATGGACCAATCCATCTCATCGGCGCCGGTGACAGTCGGCAGGTACAGAGGCTGACGTCACGCGGCCGGATCGATACGGCATACCTGATCGTGTCATTAATATTCATCCCGACTGTTCGAGCCTCGCGCGTTCGGAAACTTTTAGTTACATCTTCACCCATTATCGACACACTGCTGGATGAAGGCATCCCCATGACTCCACTACTCTCTTGAGTCTAGTAATCCGTTAGTGTGACTCAATGCATTTTGTGTCTCGTCCACTGTCCCTCTTTTGGGAGAATTTTTTGACGAATGGATCCCTGAGTGTCTGCCTTGTACAACTGCACCTTAATTTTCTATCTGTGTGTAATACTATGTTTTTTTATGGATTTATATAATATGATTTTGAGGGTCTAAAATTTTTAAATTTTGATTGTTAATAACCATCTTGAATTTCTTCTCCTTTTTCGATTTGTAATTGTAAAAATGTAATTGAATTAAAGTCGCGTATTTTTTATTAGTTTTGATGAGTGGGGCCGACAAGCAAGCCCTAGCTTCTAAACCAGTCCCGGGAAAGGGTGGATCCCCCCCCAGCTGTTATTTACCTAGTCCTTTGCCAATCTTTACCATGTCACTTCCGATACTAATAAAGAAGTAAATTAATGTGGTGCTGAAGCACAAATGTCTATAGAGGACCTACGCGCGCCTCACAGTATCTGTCCGTTTACATCGCAGTGTAACAACTTCGAGAAGTTCGCTTGAAGCAACCACTTCTCTCTCGGCCGCCTTCTCGGAGTACTATTAGTCATCAACTGTAATTTAATAACTTGCAATATCCGATAGTAAAAACCAGAATTGATAGTTAAATATGGCGGATTTTTCACAGCTGTTCCGAAAGTCATCTGACACATTGATATTTAGAAAGTTACAGTATATGACAATTAATCATTCAATATCCCGCTATTATAGTGATGACAGTTCATCTGATGATGAACTCGTTATATAATATACATTAGCACACAATACGAAAATAATTCTATAAATGATGAATAATATAAAGCATATTTCATGATTATTTTGATCACATGACCGGTCCTAAGTCACTGCTTATTCACACTTACAAATTCTGCGACAGTGAGATCTGGAGAGATTTGGGGTCCTCGGTCTCACCTTAAAGCGAATCTTTATATATTTATACAGATCATTAGTCAATTGAGCAGTACTGCCTAACCGATGACGCATATCTTACGATTGATAATGCCCTTACAAGGCGAAACGCGTCTTAATTAAATTAAACTAGTAAAATAAAAATAAAAAGTGTTATTTTTTTACATATGTGATTATAGAGTTCTACAAATTTACCTCGGAATGATTTTTGAGTCGTAGAAACATAATTAGAATATAATTATATTCTATATACATGCGTGAGATTTCAAATATTTCATTAAGGAGAACACATTCTTATTGCGAAGTTGTAATTATTCAGAACAGACGGCCTGTGATATTTTTTAATAAGAATTAAATGTATTAATTAGAAAAATGTATTTTATCGAAAAATTTTCGGTACTAGACATTCTGTTAAAATAAAGAAGATGGCTTTCGAATAATGAAACGATATATAGGTTCGAAAATTTGTCGTCAATGCGCTGTCTTGCTATTGCATAATCGGTTAATGCACGGTGCGAATCCCGGTAGCAACAATAATATTTTTAAATAAAATTTATTTTATATGTATATCTTTCTAATTACCTATTACATTTAATTTGTTTTAGAATATTTGATTATAATCATTTTTAAATCAGAAGATTTTACAAATTTGGCAATGTCGCAGAAAGTTGGTAAGTTTTTGATAAATCTGGTCAATTTTGAGATGAATGAAAAATATATATTAATTCTTAAGACCGGTTAGACCAGATTCGTATTTTTTTCGACCTTTTACAAGACAGAATATTACACGATTTTTTGATTTTTGAGAGAAGTCACAAATAATAATAATAATATTATTGGATAATTTGTATAGCGCCATTTTCGTAAAAACTTTCACCTTAAGGGCGCTTTACACGTCCACTGTTTATAGTTACATTATATTTGTGTACTAAAATTAAAAAATATTATTTTCACGTACGCGAATGATTTTTTGATAAGGTGCGTTTTTAGTTTTTCAGATGCACTGTTTCTTATGACGGAGGGCAAAGAGTGCCACGTTTTGGGTCTGCCACTGCAAATGCCCGTTCACCAAATTAGACTGTGTTAGTGACTTTTCTCAAATGTTACAAATAAATTATGACGAATTTTTAATGTATTTTATAAATGGGGAGCGGTCATAACTCACTGTAAAAATATTCATAAAATTGGATGACTTAAGTACTATCATTTTCTTTCAAATTTACTTCAAGGGTTCATTACACGTAAAGTATTTTCAAGGACGTGCACTACGAAGGTATTTAAAAAAACTAAACATTACTCCAAATTCAGCGAAATAAATAAAAAAAATTAATACTAAATTAATGTTATTAAGGAAAACACATTCTTATTGTGAAGTTGTAATTATTCAGAACATATGTCTGTGATATTTTAAATACTAAATTAATGTATTATTTATAAATATATACATATAAAATCCATTTTGTCGAAAAATATTGTTTTTGCGTCACCGGAATTCGAACCTGGATCTCTATTTCCAATCCGAAATTGATTTTATATGTATATATTTATAATTAATACATTAAATTAGTATTTAAAACATCACAGACCGTCTGTTCTGAATAATTACAACTTCACAATAAGAATGTGTTCTCTTTAATAATTATAATTATATTTTTATATTCATTACCCATCTACTTATTAAGCTTGCTCTTGTATCAAACTCAAGGTTGACTACAGGTTATGAAAGGAGTTGGAATACAGAAGACATCTTTAAAAGTTAAAAAATTGGAGGGCGATGACGCAAATTCGCCACGAGCAAATTTAACATTTAAAAAATTGGATATATTTATTTAAACCTTTTATAATGTAGCAACTATGGATGGGAGCCGCTTGCAATGAAATGCGCCTAATTTATTAGGATTAATTTTGATGACCCACTAAGTGGCCGCTCGGGCGTATGAAACCGTAACTATAAAACACGGCGCGGTCGGACGGGGGCTCGGGCAGGAGGGACGGTGGTAAAACAAACAAAAACACCTAAAATGTAAATAAGGGCGCCCCGAATACGGGACAAATTAAGAAGACGTACTCCGGCAGGGGAATCAAACTCACGGCCCGCAACCGTATGAAGTATAAATGAGAATTGTTGAGGAATTGAGCAAGGCGTACGTATGTCCGGAAGAAATCAAATATCCAGAAATTAATTAAGAACTCCCATTCAGTTAGATTTATCAAAACAAAATATAACAAACACAACAGGTCGTGACCGTGGAACAATAAAGTTTCATCTGACATTTATATCAAACTGTAATTTAGAGCTTCAAATTTTTCCAAAAATGTTATACAACATAACTCACCATTTTATTTAAATGAACAGTTGTTGTTGTTCTAAAAGCTATTATAAGTGCTACTGTAAAAACACAGCTGGATGGGGGAGACCTACCCCTTCCCGGGACTGGTTTAGAAGTTTAGAAGAAAATACGCGGCTTTAATTCAATTATCGCAAAGATTTTAAATGTAGACCATCCAGCGTCTCTTAAAAGCTGTCTTTATTCATAAAAATCATAGTATTACATGCAGATGGAAAATTAAGATGCAGTAGTTCAAGGCAGACTCTCAGGGATCCATTCATCAAAAAACACTCACAAAAAAGACAGTAGACGATACACAAAATTGATTGAGTCACACTTACATGGACAGACTAACGGAGTTGTAAAATACGAGGTATGGAGAGTGGAGTATAGGCCAGCCTAACTACCCACTTAAGGAGCTCCAATGAGTCACCCATACTCAAATAAATTCCTTACATAAAACAAGATTTGTCCAATTACTAATTAGGTCTGCATTCCTGGGCGGGCTGTGTCTAAATCCATTCATTGTAAGTGCTACTAAAACATTTTTCTTTTCTTGTTAGTTATATAAACTATATAACCTTCACTCCGTTTCCTCGCAGAGGTAGGCAGGGATGTAAGATAGCTATACTCATACATTTTTGTATATGCTCATTCTTCGATTCTTGAAGCTTTTAACAAGGCTGACCTCCAACATCTGATCTTTTAAAAAATTTTGCAGACCTCTCTGTTCCGGTTACCTTCAACCGTACATATATTTTTAGTGACCAAAATTTCAGCCCTCGAAAACCATGCAGTGACGCAGGTCTACCGCCCCAATATATCGTTAAATACGCATAGCATAATATTCATATTTTAAATAATCCGAAAGAAAATACTTACGCTTTGAATTTAACAGCGAAAAACAAATTACGTATAGCGAGTTTTACAAAAATAATTCAATATTATTTATTGTAAAATTAATACATCGGAAAGAATATCACTTGTGGTGAGACAGAAAGAGGTGACACATTGATTTTACAGAGAGAATAATAATAAACATACAAATGTATTTAGGTACATATCTTTTTCACTGATTAAATGAAGAGAGATACGAAGGAATGTTGTATAGAATTTGATGAATTCTCACAAACTTAATGCTCAATATTTAGAGTAAATTTATGGCATTAACAATTTTAAAATCACTAAAGCTAATAAAAGCATTTTTTCAAATTTTAGAGGCTAAAAAAACTCCAAATATCTTACGGTAACACTAGTTAACAGCATGGCTGCATACGTGTATTTTATATCATGGTATGGAAAAGGTTAATTACGTCTATGTTGCTACAATTCGGCAATTATTAATTGTTCAGAGCAATGACCGTTGATTTGAATACAAATAAATGTCTGAGTTATGTATGTATATATACATGCAGCAGTTATGCACCCCCAAATAATAATGATTTTGAATTATAGGGATGAGTACAGACATTTTTATAAGAACATGATCGTGAAACGTGAAATTTAATAACAAAATTATATTTTGTATAAAATATTGATGAATTGATCAAATTAAAACTTTTTCCTTTTGGAATTCAGTCGCTATAGAGCGTGTCCTTACCATTTGTTTATGAAATGTTCCCTGCGAAATTGATATCCCGATGAAGTGACATAAACTAACATTCACGTATCCCTAACAATGGACTTTTTTCTATGGGGCTACCTCAAATCAAAGGTATACAGTAACAATCCTCCCCCTCTGAACCAAAGGAAGAAAAAAAGTGCCAGCGAAATAACGGATCACATTTATAAAACATAATTTTTAAGAAATAAAATGCCCGGGACTGTACTTAAATACAAAATAAACATTTTTTTATTAAACCCATTCATTATTTTATTACAGATTTTTTTTGCTGCTAATTTAATCGATTTTGGCAGATATTTAAACAGTCTAGGAGCAATGTATGATACGTGTCTCTATCCTATTCCTAGTTTGGATCTTTTTAGAATAACATATCCATTGGTTTTACTGTCTGATAGTTATAACATAAAATTTGTTTAGTTTAATAAGTTGTTCAAAGTTTCTTAATATAGGAAGACTTCGGTGGTTGAGCGACTTGAAGAGGATGACTGAACAGCGAGACCTCCAGTGTGTTGGAACTTGGTAGGGCCAAAACTAAAGTCAAGTTACAATGTCTACAAAGACACACGACCAAAACAGCCAAGAGCCGTAGGGGTTGTGGTGTGACGGACCGCGGGCCGCGCGATCGCCACCCCGCGGCCGTTAGCGCGGCGCCTAGTCTGAAAGCATCTCGATGTCCGAGCGGGACGACGCTATCTGTGTCGCTGTCGGTGTCACCGTAATGGATTAACACATTATCTCATGTGCCGCCAGGTAGAAGGGGGGAAGTATCCATCCATTCCAGATTCACATTCTGGACCAAACTATTAATTATTTAATACATATAAAAAAATCTTCTCGTGTATCATGTCTGCAGTGATTCCAATTCTAAGCCAAAATTGCAATCCCGGGATTTTTAGATTCCATATTAATTATCCCGGGATCATCAAACACTCGGGATTATAAATTTGGTCATTAATATTACACTTGAAAATAGAGTTAGAAATGACTAATGCAATTTATGTAATATATTTATATTTAAATAAGTTGGTACCTAAGTAAGGAATCTTAGAACAAAAAATGAATAAAATTTGAATACTGTGAATAACATGCCCGATACAATATAAAGTTTCAATAAAATACAATATAAATATAAATTATAGTACTAATCCCGGGATTAATAAATAATGTAAATTGAACCGGGATCCCAGGACTTACACTAAACATAATTATATAAAAACATAATTATGAATGACAATACAAGCTTCAATCTTCAAATCGCGTATAGACAGAAAGACGTAAAACGAATTCATCAACACCTGCAACTGAAAAACTGGTGAAATATTTTGCAATGCTTAGATCTAATCGAGATCTATCGTTTGAGACCAAAAGGAGTCGAGTTTGAGAGAAAAGGAGGTGTGTGTGATGTTTTGACAGCTTTAAGGTCTGCAGGATGCCGATGAAAGTGAATGAGCAGAGTTAAAAGGGCGAGAGTTCATGAAGATCGACGTAAATGATGAAAATGATATTATTTTTGTCTTTATTTTCAAGATATTTGAAAGTTTGGGTTTGAATGAATTCAAAAAATATATGCATTACGCAACACAACGTTTCAAAATTTATTTAGTCTACTAGATTTATAATTTTGCTTGTAGCTAATAAGGAAATAAAAAAATTCAAGTTTGAAATGACTTGTTACATTAGCAAAATAAACCCTAGCGGAATACCGTTAAACGTCGGAACAATACACTGAATATAACTATTAAAATTTTTCACAATTCTTACAATTTGCATCATATTATATTAATTTAAAACAATGTAACAAGAAATAATTGATAATAAAGAAATAAACTCATTATTTTCAATTTCTTGACTTAGACCACTATCATAATAATGGGCTTGAAAAAAACAAGATCAAAATATTCATTTTTTACTGAAACGTGTCTTGCATATATTTTCTTAGTTTCATTCTGAATACATGTAGTTTCTCTTCCTTTCTTATATCATCTAGTATTTTATAGAAAATCTTCTAGCCTTCTTCCTTATATATATCTTAACATTCTTCTTATTCTTTATATTATATTTTAGACCCCTTTTTTCAATTTTTTGACTTAGACCACTTTCATAATAACATCAAATAATTGGTGTCGAACATTTTGAACATTTATATTGAAATGCCAATAAAATATATTAAAAAAGTATATTATCGATAGCAAATGAAGGCTATCCCCTTTTCCCAATCGCCTGTCGCATGTTGACACATTGAGCCCGGCATTTCTTTTCCAATCATTTTTTTTTTGTTATTTGTGTCTTATTAGTGATTATTTTTTATTTCGCCCTTAATCCCGTGTCGGGCCGGCGCCAGGCGATGGAGACGTTCCCCTTCAAGGGACCGCCGGACCGGAATGGGTTAACAACCATTTAGGGATCAATGGGTGATTAATAAATAAGAGTCAGGGGTGAAGGACTCCAGGACTCCGAGGGAATGACGTCATGATGCGTATTTTTTTATACATTTTAGTATGCTTACGTGGTGTGACAATTTAATTCCCTTTCAAAATATATGTGTGGAACTGTACACTAGTGGTTATTATCGTCTGCAACATTAATTTTAAAAGTGTAAAATAAAGGTTAGAAAATTTGTCGTCCAAAGTATTGTCGCTGTAGCATAGTTGGATAATGCACTAGAATTTAAACTGGCTTTTATTGTCTGCAACTGTTGAGCATGTGAAAGTCTGTTACTGAACGCAGCCATCTAATATCAGTGCGTGAAACCAGACTTCCATCATTATTTTCTGTCCTTACATGTGGATATTAAGGGGTGAGAATTGGTGAACGTTTTATATATTTGTATAAGTGATTACTTAAGCCAGCCGAAGACCAATCGTAAGCCCTGTAATTACACTAAAATTCCATATATGTTTCATTAAATATAATAAAAAATAGCTTTGTCTCTGCGAGATATCTGATATTTGTTTAATAACAGTGCCTTTTTAGTGTGTCAGTTTTTCATTTTGACAACTAGCTCTGATCACATACACAAAACATCCCGCGATTATCAAACGACATGAGAGTGGTGTCTGAATATTGGGATATCCCGAGACAATAACAAGACGGTGCCACCTTACACGAAATTTTGTGAGAATTTTTTCCCAGCCACTTAGTGTCAAAACGTGGTGATATCGACTGCCCTCCTCGATCACCCGATTATCTTCTGTAAAGGTACTTGAAAGAAAAGGTCTACGCCAATAAGCCAATAACAATTTCGATGCTACAGAACAATATTCGAAATGAAATTGCTGAAATAACACGCGAAATGTGCGAGAATGTTATGAAAAATACGGTTAAAAGAGTACGCCCGTGTGCCGCTGCCAGAGACGCGCTCTTAACCACACATAATTGTAATAAATCATGTAATTGGTAAATAAAAACTAGATTAATAAATTGTGTTTCATTTTCTTGTTGTTTAAAAACAACATCGGCCTGGAACATTATTTTCACCCTGTACATAAATAAATGACCAGTTGACAACTCAATTGTGTAGATTTAAATTGAATATTTATAAGTTATGTAATATAAAAAAATAAAACCGTAAAGGAAAGCTACAATGTTTAATTATTCATTAAATTATATTCACCCTGTATTTTGTATACTATACCTTTCTAAATGTTTACACTTCTATCGCAATTATTCTATGACGGTGTAAAACATATGGTATCAAAATACATTACAAAATACATAGAATTTAAACTGGCTATTATTACCTGCAACTGTTGAGCATGTGGAAGTCTGTTACTGAACGCAGCCAGCTGATACCGGTGCGTGAAACCAGACTTCCATCAGCCACAAATACACCCAGTATCGAAATCACGCATTATTTTCTGTCCTTACAGGTGGAGATTGAGAGGTGAGAATTGGGACCATATTTCTGGGATGAACCCTGAATAAAAAAAGTAATACAATAATTATCCAGGAAATATAAACATTTATACCATTGAATTGTCTCCATCGGCTGCCGGCCCCTGGAAACCACCGCGTCGCGTAATGTCCTACATGGAAATGTACTCCGGATTCCTCACCTCAGCGCTCCCCGCCCTTCTGCCCGGATGGTCATCTGCATGACAGAGTCACAACTCTGCCCCGCATCATCGGAATCATCTCACCGAGCGCTGGGGCAGCGGTACCACTTCTGAGAGCAGTCCCGAGACCTGTTTCGCTGGACGGTTCTTGCGTTTATTGATTTTTTAAACAGTCGTTAGATTAACTAATGTTACCAAAATAAAATTTAATTAATACAATTGAGCTGGCAACATGGTCTGACGCCATTCGACGGCAAGCAATCAACTGCACTAAATATTATTTAACGTCATTCAATCCGCTGCAGTTTTTCCTGTTGACAAATGTTTCATCTAAGATGCACGCGCACACCATTTGGCATCATAACGCACACAAAAAAATATAGCGCGCACACAATTTTTAACAAGACTTCTTCTTCATTTGCCGCCTTCTATCGAAGGTTAATCAACATGTTTCAAGACCAAAGGTCCCTTCATCAAGATACAATGTATACTAAAATTAAAAATATGTAAAAACATAGACAAAAAAATAAATAAATATAAATGATCGGTAACTACGAGTAATTAGGAACTAATGTGAAAACAAATTTAAAAGGTAACTATTTGCAAAAAGTGTCAATGGTATATTAAACATTTTAAATAATTAACTAAGGAAACTATTTACAAAAAGTGTTAACCTTTTAAATGCCATGAGCGCGTTAACACGCCAAACTTTGTATGTCACGTCAAGCTATAAGCGTGTTAACACGTACTTTTAGACCTAGCAAACTTGCAGGGATTAAAGTCATATTTTTAAATCATTTTGCCATCTGTGAACGACAGGTCCCAGCTTTTGATAGATAAGTCAAGACCCTTAAAGCCTAGTCTTATCCCATGTTGATGTGGTGTCTTCCATTTCAAATAGAGTTGCCAGTTAAGAGGTTAATAGTAAATTATACATTATGAATATCTAAACATTTTTTGAAAATAGCTACCTTATCAATTTGTTTTCACAGTAGTTTCTAATTAGGTACCCACCTCTTACATTTATAGTTTTGTTTTTTTGTCTATGCTTGTATTATTAATTTTAGTGCTTAAAATCACAAACTGTGAAACAATCACTGATATCTTTGAGTCACATTCACTGTCGGTGATTGAATATCTGGAAATATCGTGATTTGTGATTCATTTTTATATTTGATTGAGAACAGTGATTCGGCGCATGTGCATATGAAACGAAACTATTCATAAAAGAATGACATTATAATTCATAATAACCGCCATCTAGTAGATTCTGCCAAAGCCTTTTACGCATTTGACCCGAAAAATAAACTCACATTCTTTAAGGGTTTATCATTCTCTTTATGATGATTTTTAATTAGATATATATCAATTATACATATTAGAATATGTTTTTCACGCAAATGAAGTTCGAATAATACTCATATATCTAGATACGCTCAAAATTATATGTATTTATTTTCTGTATTGTGATATCGTGCGGCGCATGCGTATTAGTAATAAAACTGTGATCACAGTTTTCAATCACTGACATTATCGAATATCGATCACAATCACATCAGTGATTCAAGAGTAGCATTTTTTCTCATCACTAGTCTACATTGTATCTTGAAGAAAAGACCATTAGTCTTGAAACAGGTTGATTAATCAATAAATAGTGGTTCAAACAAAGTGTATTTTCGTAGAAAACAATCACCTTATATGTAACCACGAATTTTATTACACGTCAACCGGTTTAGCTTTAGTTCAAGTTTCGTCAGGCCGTATTTAAAACTAACAATAAATACAAAAATAGATTACAGTCGTGACAAAATAACTTAATGTTACTGAATTAACGTATTAATGTCTAATCACTAAGCTACGCTTTAAAGCGGTATTCCACTAATGGTCCCGGGTTAAGTAATATCTAAAAAATAAATAAATAAATTTGTCTATTTACAATGATATTATTTACGCTGAATTAACGTTTTTGCAAATCGCAAAGAATTCTACAGAAATTATTTAAATATTATTCACCGTATCTTATAATACATTATGTAAAACATATAAAAATATGTAGTACACAATACATTAGGCGAAATAGCCCCATGAAGATTTCAAAGATATCGTAGATGTGAAAATTTGTTTTATTTTAATATGAATACTACTTATGTATGTACTTATACAGTTTGTGTTGAAACTGGTTATTTAAATTTCGTTGGTATTGATTTGAATTCATTTTACCCCATTAAAGAGTCTCATAAATATTAGTGTATGCAGTCACTATCTATTCTATCAATTAAAATCATGAATACGGAATCTGGAAACAGTACGTAACTATACAGATATTGTGTTCGTCATCTGAAAATTAATACATATTAATATATATATATGTATATATGTATAGTGGAAATACTAGTTATGAAATTACTGTACCTATCTGCCCCTTTTTCTTATACCCTACACACAGCATAACTTTCTGTGTGTATGGTCTATATGACTTTTGAACTGTCAAAGAGAGTGAATGTACTGCTATGTGCTCGTCAACATTTTTGCATTAAACACTTCGATTTAACGTTGACCAGTTTCGATACAACTGTATCTGTCGCACGCTAACTGATCTATACAATAAAATATCATTTATTAGGAGAACACATTCTTATTTTGAAGTTGTAATTATTCAAAACATAGCTCTGTGACATTTTAAATATATTAATTAGAAAGAAAGAAAATGATGGTATTTGAGAAGGAGGAAAGCAAGACACCATGCAAAATACTTGTAGGTAATGAATGTTTGGAACAAGTAGATGAGTTTGTGTATTTGGGAAGTATGTTTGATAGAAACGGAAAGGAGGGTGACTGCAGGGAATAAAGTAAACGGTGCTTTGAATGGAATTATATCTAACAGGAATATGTCAACCGAGGCAAGACTAGCGGTGCACAATGAAATCCTGGTACCGACACTGATGTATGGAAGTGAGGCCTGGAGCTGGCAGAAAAGGAACGAAAGTAGACTGAATGCAGTGGAAATGAGATCACTTAGGCGTATTTGTGGCTAATCTATTTATGACAGAGTAAAGAATGAAGAAATAAGAAAAGAATGTAAAGCTGATGTTAGTATAGTGAGTAAGATTAAGAAATGATCACTTAGGTGGTTTGGTCATATGGAAAGGATGAATGAGGAGAGAATGGTAAGAAAGATATATGACGCAAGTGTTGATGGAACCAGAAATAGAGGACGTCCGCGGAAGACTTGGCACGACCAGGTAAACCAGATAATGGAGGATGGTTCTGTTAGAAGCCTCAACAATCGGCGAGCTTGTATGACAAGATGTATGAATGTGGATGAGGCGAGAATTGTATGTCAGGACAGAAGAGTGTGGCGCTCTATCCTCTCTGCCTACCCCCACGGGGAAACGGCGTGATGGTAAGTAAGTGAGTAAGTAAGAAAGATATTGTTGCGCCACCGAGATTCAAACCTGGATCTCTTTCCAAACCAGGGAAGGTGCATTATCCAACTATGCTACAGCGATTATATTTTTAGCAACAAATTTTCGAACCTATTTGTTACTTTTTTGATATTAATACATTTAATCATTTCATTATTTGAAAGAACCTTATTTTTACGGAATCTCAAATACCTTTGAGTAATCTGATAGCAGACGCCAGAATTATCAATTCATTTTTATTAAATTTTGGACACATTGATACAACTTTATTATTAGGAGAACATATTATTATTGTGAAGTTGTAATTATTCAGAAAATAGGTCTGTGATATTTTAAATGTGAATTGAATATATTAATTTGAAAGATATAGAAACAAAATCAGTTTTATCGAAAAATATTGTTGTTGTGCCACCGGAATTCGATCCTGGATCTCTTTCCAAACCGGAGAAGGTGCATTATCCAACTATGCTACAGCGACGATATTTTTAGCAACATATTTTTGAACCTATATGTTACTTTTTTGATATTAATACATTTAATCGTTTCATTATTTGAAAGAACCTTATTTTTACGGAATCTCAAATACCTTTGAGTGATCTGATAGCAGACGCCAGAATTATCAATTCATTTTTATTAAATTTTGGACACATTGATACAACTTTATTATTAGGAGAACACATTATTATTGTGAAGTTGTAATTATTCAGAACATAGGTCTGTGATATTTTAAATTTGAATTAAATATATTAATTAGAAAGATATACGTACAAAATCAGTTTTATCAATTTTATTTTATAACTATACTACAGCGATGATATTTTTAGCGACAAATATTTTTCGATAAAATTGATTTTATATGTATATCTTTCTAATTAATATATTTGAAATATCATTTGCTTATTTTGTGGATTAATTAGTGTGCATCCGTCCTGACGAATGTACAGCGGTATCGAAACCGAGGCGAAATTTAACAATCAAAAGGGTTTAATACAAAATTTGTTCATCTGTAAAATTAATAATTAAATCCAACCTTTAAGCTAGTTAGCGCTACAAACATCAAAAATATAAAAATAATGTATTTCTTTGAAATTGATGCATTTAAATGGTATTAAATGCATCAATTATGTATGTTCTAAAAACTGCAACTTCACAATGATAATGTGATCTCTTTGATTTAAAATAATCGTATACTTTATTAACAATAATAATAATATTGTTAATAAAGTATATCTCTGAACTATTTTTTTTAATACTATTTTCTGTCTGCTAGTAAATCATCTGGTTTTCGATCTAATTCATACAGTGTTACTCGGTTGAACGTGACGGCTTTAATTTTTTAAACCACGTGTTGTTCAAGATATGCATTGAGGTATACAACCCGATCAGATGAATACAATCTCATTGCACAGCGCGGAAACCACACGTTAAGTGTAGCGGATATTAGTACTAGTGTGCGCTGTACGATCTGAACGAAGTAAAATACAATATAAAAGAAGATGGTCGCCAACCTTCGATGGAAGTCTTATTAAAAATTATGTACGCGCTATATTTTTTAGTGTGCGCTATGACACCGAATTGTGTGCGCGCTCATACCCGCACACATTAGAGGGAATATTGTTCATACAATCCAACGTAATATATAGTGTGTCCCAAAATTCTTTTTCATTTTGGTTCATTCACTGCACCAACACAACGAGTGGTAGAGGGGCCGCGTCCTTGGGAATTCAGTCGCTATGGAGCGTGTCCTTACCGATTGTTCGTGAAAAATTGATATCCCGACGAGGTGACACAAATTGGCCTCCATGTAGCGTCAACTTGACACCAATGGACTTTTTCTTATGGGGCTGTCTTAAATCAAAGGTATACAGTAACATACTACCTCTCTGAACTAATTTAAAGAGAATATTCGAGAAGAAATGGCAGTTCTCAGAAATTTTGCCTCCCGTTTAGAAGAGTGCCAGCGAAATAACGGATCACATTTAGAAAACATATTCTCAGAGACTGTACTTAAATGCAAAATAAACATTTTTTTATTACTTTTAAAATTAGCAATATTAACTTTGTGTTTAAATTAATTTTTTTATTAAACCTGGAAGGGTTTTTATTTTATTATGAAAAATACTTTTGGGACATTTGTATATTGAAAGTAGTTCTCCGTGGCGCCGTCCATTAAAGTTTTAGACATTTTACCTTTTATTTCCAACATTTTTTTGTTTTTCTTTTCGTATTGCGAAATTCCGAGGGCCGTATAAATAAAGGAGGTCGTAAAACGGTCATATCTGATCCTGTAAGGTCCGCTTCAGGCTTTTTTGTGAGTTTAGGGTCTCCGGAAGTCGGACGGCCGTCCGCTTGTCAACAATGCTAATTTGTCTGCCCCTCAGTAAAAGAGAGACAATGTTGGATACATGCGATACCTCCTTGTCTCCCGTTTTTTGTTGATACCTGGAATTTTCTGTACCTATCGATTCTGGGAAAAGTTGAATCATTTTTGAGAAATCATGTGAAGGGATGTGTTCATTCATGGATGGGTTTTGTATTTCGACTAGAATTCAAATATTATACAAAGCATACGTGCATATCGGATTTCGATAGGGGTGTACATATGTAATATTATATCACCATATATTTCTATGATTAACTGATTTCTGAAAATTGTGTGGTTTCCAATAAATAAGCAGAAAAGACCCTTCCAGCGGGCGCGCTGTCACAAAATTTACGACAAATGCGCCTAATCGCCTCTCACACTTTTACCACTTAGTCGTAAGCATCGAGCTCCGAGCTATTCGATGATCAGTGTCTCTCTAAACTACAGACGTACCGGGTGTGCTTAGATGTTTTTGTTATTCATTGATATTTGGAAATTTCTTTTGAGCGTAAATTTAATGTAAGTATATTAAATAAATTACTTTTTTCTATTTATTTCTCATTTATATTGTTTATTTTATAGCTAAATGCTTTTTTTTTGTTTCGGACGTGTAAAATGATGCAGATGATACTTAGATACAGAAGGTAAGAAATGATTATCATAGTTAGAAAAGATCCTCAGCATCAGTGAAGTGTTGCCTTTACATGCAAGAACCATTCGGCAGTTAAGGTAGTTTGCAACAATTGTAATGATGAGAATATTGATTCTGACTAAAAAGTCTATAAAATATTTTGTTTTTAAATAATTAGTGTTGTTTTTTTTTTTTTTGTTTAAGAAAGTCAAACATATATTTTTTAAAGTACTGTCATTTATCATTTTTTCATAACCTTACAGCAATTTCTTAACATTTATATAAAGGAAACACCATTTACATGGAGAAAACTTGATGACGTAAAATTTACAACAAGCGCCCGCTCGAGGGAAATTACTCAGCGCGCCCGCTCAAGGGAAATTACTCAGCGCGCCCGCTTGAAGGTTAAGTCGGAAATATTAAAAAAATATTTCACTTTAGACGTTCGTGAAAAGGCATCATATAATAATAATAATACCTTATGATAATTAAAGAAAATATCATCGAAGTGTAAAATTATATTAACTAACCTAACCTAACCAATCCGAACTGACTAATTTAACCCAAATATAATAAATTACATTACATTAGAAAACAAAAATGTTGTGAGAAATCTTAGAATTTAATCGTGTTTCTGACTTGTATATAATTTGAGTAAATTATATCCATAGATAAAGCGTTTCATATGTGATGCGATGAAAATTTTCATGTTCAATAATAAATAAATAAATAAAAAACTACTCTGTTATTCTCATATTTTATTTATACAAAATTGAGTTTAACAATGCGGATTTTACGTTTTATAAACAATATCGTCTAAATGCCGTCCATTTCTCTCAAGACACTCTTGCAATTGGACTCTTAAATTTGCCAACACGCGAAAGTAAAGCGTTGGTTCAATGGCAGCAACTTCACGGCGGATATTTTCTTGTAGGGGCTGAATTGTTCGAGGATTGTCGCTGGAAACTCTCGACTTAAGGTATTCACATAAAAAAAAGTCGCACGGTGTAAGGTCCGGTGACCGAGGTGCTCAGCGTACGTCTCTGTACTTGCTGATTATTTATTGGGAATAATTCCTCTCACCTTCTCTATTGAAACTCTAGCTCTGTGTGGAGTGGTCCTGTCTTGCTGAAATCGCTGAACCCCCTTTTATATATACATATATATTTTTTTAATTCTTTTTTTGTGTTTTTTTATTGTTAGTGAAGTTTTATAATATTTTTATAAATTATGTTCAATAGGGTCAAGAACAGCATAAATAAATGACATAAGACGAAGATGATGTGGATCGGATGAGGGATCATATAGGACGAGGGAGTTTATGGAAGGCCATGGAATGGAATTAATTTAGAATAAAATTTAAAAGATAAATCGTGTACGTATCGTTTGAGTGAGGGTATGTTTGAAAACCAGGGTGAGTTTGTGATTCTCTTAAGGTTGTAGTTTTGTGTGGATTCTAAATTTTTAATATACTTGTTTGTATTATTTGAACCCCAGATGGGGCGCTCGCGTGTATGAGTATAGGACGGATGAAGTAAGAGAGTAATTTGTTTTTTAAGGAACTGTAGAAATTTAGTAGGGGGTATAGTTTGATGTAACAATTTATATATGAATTACTTGATTCTATAACAAACTAAAGATACATATCATACCGCTGTACCTCTCCAAAAAAAAAGACTAGCTCTTGTGCTTGGGATGCTGGGGGCATTATTGTATTATTCCGTGGGGACTTAGATGCTCTCGAGGTCGACGACTAGACCAAGACGCAAAATAAAGATAAATGTATTCCTTCGAGGCGATCAGAACTCTTTTTCAATTTAAATACTTACAATTTCATAGAGTAACTTAGGATTATGTGAATACCGTACTGTCACCAGCCAGGTAGTAAGCACCTATGTTCGGGGGATATTTATGGGTGGCAGCCGCCGACGGTCGCCAATAAGGTCCGTCTCCGGCAGAGATCAGCTGAGGTGAGAATTGGTCCATTTGCCTAATAAAAGAGGGTTCGTACAGTCAAAATACCGCATAGAAGTGCTGGAGCATTTATATTTACTTATGTATTACTTACCAATGTTTCAGCTGGATAGACTACAATCCATTTTAAATGCGGCAGCGCTGATAATATATGGAGTATCTAAATTCTCTCATATAACATCCCTTGTACATCAGCTACATTGCAGTAGAGGTCAATAATTTTTTATAGAAGGGATGCTGGATAATGAGTTTATACCTAATATCAAATATGTAAATATAACATATAATCTAAAGATATTCAATGCTTCAATAATTGAGCTGTCACACTGAAACACTCCGGTCGCTTCGTAATACGTTGGATACTGTTAACGAATGCATATACAGTATTCGAAGACCTTGACAGGCTGAATGCGTACGCGCGAAAGTCAAATACTTTCAAACTATAATGATATGATAGAATCCAGTGTTGCTAGTATCAACTCTCTGCGCGCTCGTGTCAGTATGTGTTATGACTGGTCTCTGTTTTTGGCAAGAAACAAAAAGTCCAAAACTTTTTGACTATAACACAAGGGATACGGAGCATCCAAAGCGTGTATGAAGTGACCGCGTCTGCAAAATAGGCTCCGATTCTCTGAAAGTGTTGAATGTACAAGGCGACACATAACATGGCGCCTCTGTATCTTCAAGAGCTTTGCATCCCATAAAATATTTGAATGGTAGACGTCAAACTCTCAGGTTAGCCTCTACTTCAATTGCAGGAAGGGTTGTAGAACCGACCAACCGTTGCCAGAAGTCTAAATTTAGTGAACGGGCATTTGCGGTGGCAGGCCCAAAAGCGTGGAACTCTTTACCCTCCGTTATAAGGAACAGTGCATCAGAGACTTTATTTAAGAAGAAACTAAAAACGCACCTTTTTAAAAAATTATTTAACAATTTTCCTTGTTTTCATATTTAACCATTTAACTGCGTACTCTATTTGAAATGGAAGACACCCCATAGGGTAAGACTAAGCTTTAAGGGTCTTGACTTATCTATCAAAAGCATCGTTCACAGATGTAAAAATGATTTAATAATATGACTTTAATCCATGCGAATTTGCAAGATTCAAAAATGCGTGTTAACACGCTTGTAGCTTTGCGTGGCATACCAAGTTTGGTGTGTTAACGCGCTCATTGCATTTATTTATTTATTAGTAACTATATAATACCATATAAAAATTTGTTTGGACTGTGCCCGTCTCACTAGAGATATTCTGTGTCGAGATGGGCATAAAATGGTTAAGCAAGAATTATTTTATACAAGATAATTAATTGCTTTTTACTGAATATATTAAAGTTATTGATGCCTGTATATATATATATGCTAAACAAATTGATTTTAAAAGAAATGATTTGATGGAGCAGTTTTTCGTACAGACACAATATATTAGATAAAATTATAAATTTAGTAGCTATTGTTGAACTGATGATATGCATAAACACAATATTGTGAACAAAGTAATACAAGACGCAGATAGCAGACATGTTTTTAATGAATTTGTTCTGAATCGGTTCCCAACGAGATATAAAGCTGAGATACAGTTGTTGACGCAAGTCGAATACTCCCCATGCAGTCTGTTTATCCAATGAACTCCTTTATACCTGTCCTTTTCTGGCCCACTAATCACGTATTGCATTTCGACGCCAAGTTGTCAACAGGGTTTTTTTTGTGTATCAAAATTGTCGCCGTGTATACAATGCCGGACGACGAAGAAGCGGTGTTCTACACCATCCGGAAGTGCAGTGATATCTCCGTTCTTCACTACAAAAGTACGAGTCAACTGGAGGTGAAAATGGATGAAATTGATCCATCTGCCATTATTTCCTTTCTTGTTCGATTGATTATTTTTAATCGATACAGTCCACGGGATCTTATCCCGCCAGCAGTAAATGTGATTTTGTTGTGATGTTCGAGAATTTTTAACGATTTCAGTACAAAAAAGGTAACTTAGTAATATTCTTCCTTTTCATCGTGTACTTAATCCTGAGCAACGCGGTCTTCTGATCAATGTTACTATACGATACAATATCTTTCGTGCAAATTTCTGTATTAGTATTATCATCGCGTCTACTATTATTTTTTATTATTATTTAGAATAGACGCTCTTTTTGCAATGTTTGACCTGCAGGCAGTGGCGGCTTGCGTCACCTGGCCACAAAGGGACGGGCGCCAGGCTGAATGCCGGTGGAGTGTTTGTTTGTTTAGAACATTAACCTTTTTTTCCCTAACACCATAGTTAATACAGACATGATACAATACTCCTTAATACCGTATTTGTGCGCTAAATCCCTATAATATTATGCAGGTATTAAATTAAATAAGAATTTAACAAAAGATATACACCAATATTAAAAAAAAAATATTTTTTAATATTGTGGTGTAGAATTTATACAATATTTAGACATAAACGTGCAGCTCATTTTTTTTTAAAGGCCTCCACGATCTGTTGGAAGATGAAATTAAAAAATTGTTAATAATTTTCAGATTTAAAAAAAAAGTATTATGTTGTTATCCAATTCCGCACACTAAGAGGGCGTACATCGAAATCAAGAAATCAATAGTGAATATATATGCAGTGGTGTGCTGTAGGTATAGATTTAGGTTATGCTGTTACCAATGATATAATACAATCATTTATAATATATGTACTTTCGTTTAACCAACGTCTTTGGATAAAATAAATCCGTCGTTTATACGACTCTACCATGTATTTATTTATAATTTTCGAGTATAAGTCGTAGTGTTTTTAAAGTTTAAGTTTTAACGTAAAGTAATACTTTCTTACCCATATAAATAATGTATGGACGTTTTTAAGAACACTTTCTATGAGTGAACATGATTCATTTATTGTTTGAAAATCCTTCACGTAATAACTAAAGGAAATAATTATTTTTATTAAAAGTTAACGTAGGAAATAGTTCTGCCAATCGCTTTTTGTTTTTCCCAAATTAAAAACCAATCCATGCACCAAATAAACATGAAATCAACACGTTAAAAATTCGCGAATTAGTAAAAGAGGAAGTAGTCACTTCAATGATTTGCACGCAGTTATAACCCTTTCTAATGTTATTCTGTTAAAAAACAGCATAGATAACGACTCCATACAAAACGGATCAACCGAAAGGAATTTTCAATTCAGTAAACGATCATTTATATGACTTGAGTAATTCTCTAGTTTAAAGACAAGTAATGTGAATAAAAAAGAGCGCCATGAGTACAGCAGTGAGTTGTCGTGATAGTTTTTAGAACTAAGCAATTAAAGTCTACGAGTCTGGTACGAAATAATTTTTTTGTTAATATAAATCAAATTTTTAAATTTATATTTGTTTCCTTTTTGCTTGTATGCACTGCTGTATACAGATTGGGTAGGATGACTTGAAATTGTAGACCATTTATTAATGGTGTGAGACGGCCGCAAAATTACTCTATCAGGTGAGAGAAGAGCATTAAGACAGATACCGGTAGATTCTGTTCCTAATCGGTGAAATCAATTTATTAACCGAAAGATCGGTAATAGTGAGCTGTACAAGTTTATGGTCATCTGCCTAAAATCGTTTCCTTCACATGCAACGCGACCGTATTCCTTCTCTTATCGTTCACAGACGCTTGATATGTTATTTTATTCGGTTAACGTTCCCAAAGGCCGACAACAATTTTATAGATTCATTAGAAATACATAAACGTTCTGGACCATAAACCTTGAAATCTCCTTCGTCTCGTGTTCTCGGTTACTCGTCGAGGTGAGAGTTGATCACGCGGGGAAGAAATTACAATAAATGCAATAGGATAGACGCACGCTCGCAAATGTGCGAAAACAATTTCTATGACTTTTAGGACGTCTCGGATCTATTGGTTGCATTGGACACCTATGACTGTATAGCGATTGATTAAACGGGTAGGTTTTTGAGGCGCGAGCAGGGCAAAAACGAACTCTAAATTCTAAATTAAGATTTGGTACATGAACTTTTTCTCCTTTATATATTCAATAAATACATATTCAATTTGAAATGAAGTGTACATTGCCTTTAATAAAAATAAAAAAATGGCTGTACAGTTCTTGATTAAACGGCTAGGTTTGCGAGACGCGAGCAGAGCAAAAATAATAAATAAACGTGTTTTTAATATCTATAGATTTTAAGATTACTTAAATGTTATCTCTTTTATGTATTCAATTTGGAATGAAGTAAGAAAAAATATACATGACATCTGTCATCTTTTCTTATTCTACGTTCTCTATTTATGCTATTGAGTGAATTTTGACGTTTCAACCGATTAAACTCTACTTAAATGCACATTATACTGATAAAATTGCATTTTTGTGTTTATTGCTTACAAAGGTGGAATAATTTTAATTATATTCATTGAGATTTTATGTGTGGTTTGTTTTGGGGAAAGCTCTAACATTGAAATATAGATTCTATCGCGACCCTGTCAGCGAAGCGGTTAAAATAGCTGCCCGCAGGGCCTAGTGATATTAGATTACATCACACTAAATTTCAAAATTTATTATGCAGATATTCATCATGTTTTTGAGATGTCTATGATTCGAGCGCATTCGTACATCGTTTTATAACATGCAATATATATTAGTATATATTTTTTATTTGGAACAAGAAACAGGAAAATATATTATTTGTAAAAATACGAAAAAACGCCATATTTTCAATAACAGCCAAGAACAGAACAAAAAACCTTATAAAATCGGGACAAATCTTTCAGGCAGTCTTGCTAGCAGGTCTAAAAGCCCGCTGGGACCACACCGCCCGGTTTTATAACTTCAGAAGTACACGTTGTTGGAGTCGGTTACGGCGGCCCAAAAAAACTAAATATATATATATATAAGCCACCGGATTTTATTTGCGATATCTATAAACTGAATGCCTACAAGCTCTCGGCCATAAACACTAAAGAGCTTTTTAATTTACAAAGTCATGTCGGGCCATAAATCTGCTTTATTGCTATCATAATCGGTTTGATTAATCTTCAATTCCAGCTCGGTTGTCTGATTGATTTGCGCTCTCTTGTTGGTTCCACAATTTCAGATCGGTGGAATTTTCAACAATTTGGCACCGATCCATCTGTGAGGTGGTAAATCGATAAAACGATCACAATGGTTGGTGGGAATAAGGTTCCGTGGACTGTATCTAGAATGGTTTTAAGTATTTGACGCAATCCGAAATGGAAGTTTGAAGGAACATAAGGGCAAATGGATATGGCCTACCTCGCTTTGAAGTCCTGGGTTGGGCGTCGACTGCACCTCCGGTTGACGAGCACGTATATTATGCCGAACCGACAGCTCTATGACGGCACTTTCTAAATCTGGAATTCACTTCCTCTGCGCGGTCCGAGCGTTACGCACGGCGTGAGTGTAGGGCGGCAGGAAGAAGCACAAGTACTTAATGTTTCGCGATCCCCGGCGGCGAAATGCAAGGTAATCGGCCAGAACGGGACAGGTATAATTATTGGATGAACGAAAGAGAACACGAGAGTATTCGACTTGTGCCAACAATGGTTTAATAAATACAATGACGTAGTTAAACACATGGCCAGTGTTTCCGTGAAAACTATTTTTCAATGATGACGACACAACACACATAATGACGAATACTAACCTAATTTAACCATTAAATAAAACACAATCACTTTGTATAAAATCACCGGCTTCGCTCAGGTCAAGCTTCGCCAGGGCGTATTTAAAACTAACAATAAATACAAAAATAATGCACTCATATAAAACATACCTAATAAGGGGTTGATGGATAAATTTATTTGGTTATTAAGAATTAGAATTATCGTCAAACAGCAACAAAGTAATTGATTTTCGTAGAAACGAAAATCTAATTCTTAAAATGATATAAATACGTAATATATCGAGTAGCCGAGTATCAAGTAGTGCGAGCGTACCAGTGTTTCCGTAAAACCTTTTTTTATTAAATGATTTAATATCATCATACTCATCAAATAAATAATAACATTAAAATTAAAGTATTCTACTATAGTACAATTAACGCAAACAAATACCCACACATACATATTCTTCAAATGTACAAATGGGTAGTGGTTTCCGAAAAACCTTTTTTAAATGTTGAAAAGATAATTTTTTATCGATAATACAACCTAATTTCAACAAACAAGTACATAATCAGACAAAATTTTAAAATTATTAAAATACGTAATGTGCCATTACGGAGGTGGCTTAAAATACAAAAGAGTGTCAGGTAGTGGTTTAAAACACCGAGCAGTTTTATCGTATATACTATTTTTCAATGTTGACAACATAATTTATAAAGAAAAAAAATTCGAATCCCGGTGGCGCAACAACAATATTTTTCGATAAAATCGATTTTATATGTATATCTCTCCAATCAATACATTTAATTCATATTTAAAATATCACAGACAGTTCTGAATAATTACAACTTCACAATAAGAATGTGTTCTCTTAATAACAAAGTCGTATCAATGTGTCCAAAATTTAATAAAAATCAATTGATAATTCTGGCGTCTGCTATTAGATTACTCAAAGGTATTTGAGATTCCGTAAAAATTTTTCAAATAATGGAACGATTAAATGTATTAATATCAAAAAGATAACATAGAGGTTCGAAAATTTGTCGCTAAAAATATTGTCGCTGTAGCATAGTTGGATAATGCACCTTCCCCGGTTAGGATAGAGATCCAGATTTGAATCCCGGTGGCGCAACAATATTTGTTCGACTACTAAAACATTTCATTTTAAACAATATATACAAGGATGCCGCTTGTATTGCCGCTCACCACACTTATCATTAAGTAAATTTTACCCGGATACCTGTCGGTCGCGTCGTCATCTGTTCACTCACTATTTATGACTTTACGACTTAAAATTTCTAATAACTCATTTTTTTAACATGAATTTTGATTAATACGAAAAACTATTTTGTTTCTCCTTATTTAACGATTTTTATCTACCGAATAAACATATGTCCGTATATTTTTAAAGTAATATTGATAACGGCTTCTCACTAGGATAATCCTGTGACGGGGTGGGCTATTGTTTAATAATTTCTTGCGCTTATTGAGTGGTATATGTCGTGAGAACATCTTACAATAACGAGGTTCATATTACAGCGCTCAGTCGGAAGGCGGATGCAGCAGGCAATGTCGCCAAACCGCGCGGGTCTTCGGACAAGTTTACGAGATTTGAATATGGAATTAATTAGGGGGCCCCGGGTAGCGAGGTCCGTAATTATAATTGCGGTCGCTAATGACCGGTCCTCAAAGGGGACCGCTTAGCGCCACCGCGTTGACGGTGGAATTTTAGCTATTCCATTTTTACACGAGCGACGGATTCTCGAACTTTCGATCGGTAATTTGGAAGAATTTTTCGGGATCTTATTTTTAAAGTTAGAGTGATTGTATTAGTGGTTACTGTGCCCCTACGCGGCCAATGGTGGTTTCCGTAGAATCAATGCGGAAATCTCTTATTATATTGCTACAACGATGCACCGTGTTGTAATTTGTTATTATATCCAGTATGCTATATACATATGTACACCTAGAGCTATCTCAAATTTATATTAATGTTATTAATAACATAAACATTAATGACATGATTAACGTAAAGAAATTAAATAATGTGGACAAGGTAAAAAAAAATTAACTTAAAAAATCGCGAATCGATATTTTGTGGCATCTATTGCACAATGCGGAAAGATTGTGAATGAATATTAATATTTATTCGATTTTTATGACAGATTCACAGATCGCCGATGGCCGTGCTCGTGCGGATGCTCCATTATGTTTACTATAGCTATCTGTCCCCCTCCACCCTATTCCCTATATTTCTAAGCATGACTTTTTTTGTGTATTGTCTATGACTTTTAAACTGCCGAGGAGAGTGGATGTTCTGCAATGTGCTAGTTTTATTAATGTTAATGTTACTTGTTGTTAGTTTATTCGGTTCCTGGCGTGTGCGTACCGAAATTTCCAACTGGTGAATTATTATTTTTTGCTTATCTGTACTGCCATCTGGCGGATTTCTGAAGAAAATGAATACGATGCAGGATGAAACGTATTTAAGTCTATTTTGTTAAACATTTGGACAGATGTTTTAAACTTATTAGAATTTCATGTAAAACGTGTCTTATAAATGGTTCATTTTTTCACAGCGTCCCACAGTTGGGTGTTCCCCCGAAGCCGCATTATCTCGTCACCCCCTTCCCCTTTATGAGTTCCTCCCTCCCCCTCACCGAGACCATGTCACAAAGCTCTTCCCATGGTAGGTGCTGTAATATCGATCGGTCGGTAAACACGTGTGTGTGTCTGTGTGTGTATTGTACGTACACTCCGTTACGTAATAGTGTGCACTGTTATAAGTACATACTGCAGCAAAATAATTTAACTTTATTTTCAATATACATTGCAAACTTTACATTGTACGAGTAGTTTTTATTAATTTTTATATGAATATTTTTGTTTTTAAACACTTTTATGAGTTCAATTTAATACAGCAACCGGTTTCGGATAATACTATTTATTTCCATCATCAGAATGTCAATTTCTTTTTTTTTTAACATTAGAAAATATAATACATTTTAGAATTATCTGTAGGATATATATATATATATATATATATATATATATTTCATTGAACATTTATTTCTTCTAACTAAAACCATATGTCAAATTGTTATAATATTTTAAAATTCTAATTATTCTAAAAATAAACGATGAAAGATGTGAAAATTGACTTAATGGTACAAAATTTTGGAATTTTTTTTTATCGTAGGTTAAATTTATTTTTAATATATTGGTTAATTTTACACGCTTAACTTTCTTCAAATGATATCAAATTATTCAATCTAAGACCAATACTGTTTATATGTAAAAGAGACAATCCCAAATATTTATTAAAGGTTAATGAAAACTCTTGAAAAACCAATAATTTTTATTATTTTGTAATTACTTATTTAGTTAGTATTTTTACAAACAGGTTGGTGAAATTATTAACTCTAAATTAATAGTCAAATCCCCCCTCCTCCCAAAACGGCTAAAGGCTACTCTTGAATCACTGATGTGATTGTGATTGATATTCGATAATATCAGTGATTGAAAACTGTGACTGATTTATTACTAATACGCGTACGCCGCACGATAGCACAATATACGAAATAATTTTTTTTAAAACATAATTTTGGGCGTATTTACTTATTTATATTATTAAAATTTCTTTTGCGTGAAAAATATATTATACAATATATTCATTCTTTCGTGAATATTTTTATTTCTTATGCACATGTGCCGAATAACAGTTCACAATCAATTATAAATAAAATTTTAAAAATGAATCACGAATCTCGATATTCCCAGATATTCAATCACCGACAGTGAGTGTGACTCAAAGATATCAGCGATTGACTCCCGGTTTGCAATTTTGAGCTTATCACTACTGCCAGTCTTAAATAAATATATCATTGATGACATTATTTCATCATGCAAAAGGCAACTTTTAAAAGAGTTGCCTTTTGCAAGTTTTAAGAATGATAATAATTATTATGGTTGTGTCAAACCGAATTTCGAGACTAGGCGCACTCTTGCTTTAAACGGATCCCACAAGATTTTAAATAGCCACACCCTAATATTTATACATGTACAGTATACTAGTACCCTATATCGAGGAAAATATAAGCGAATGAGAACTGATCTGCTTTGCTCTACAAGGATTGAAAAAATTATATAAATGGGTGTAATTCTTTATTATAAATATTTATGATTTCTTCTTACGCGATTCTTACCTCGCTCTGAGGTCCTGAGTTGGGCGTCGTCTTCACCTCCGGTTGATTAGCACGTTTGTTTTGCAGAACCGAGAGATCACTGCACTTCCGGCACTGTAAGAACGCAGCTTCTTCTCGGTCTGAATGTTACGCACGGCGTTGCTATCGGACGGCAGAAAAAAGGCACAAGATCTTGAACGTTGATGTCAGAGCGCAATCTGTCCCACCGAAATCGAAAGTAACTAGTTGGCCAGAGCGGGACAGATGGGCAAAATGGGTACTCGACTTGGTTATTTATTGATATTCCCTCGATGGCACGCAAAATAATATAGCGCAAAACAAATTTTAAAAAGACAATGACTTCTTATTAATACACTATATAATTATTCGTATTAAAACTCAAATAAGTAGTCTTATGCTCATAAGTTAATATTTTTCTGCATTTAATCCTTATGCACAGTTTATATTATGCATTAGATTGAAATCTGCAGATAAAGAACCGTCGACAACCATTATCGATCGGCTGCAGGAGGCTTTCACATGCCTGGTACTACCTATCTTCGATCCTCTGCCAGTCTTCGCCATGTCAATACTAATGCTCTAATAATTGCGAGTATCTAACAAGACTTAAGGCGTTTACGTTTTTTGATTACATCGTTTACGTACGTTACTGGAAACTGCTCCATTCGCTACTGCCCAGGACTAGACTCCGAGGCTGGTGTCCTTAAAAGTATAAAATAATAACTTTCATGGTGCATTATCGTCTCTATGATCGGAAATTGTAGTATTGTAGATGCTAGCAAAGGCGTTTTACAAAAAAAATTCGAATCACCTACATATTACATTTTTACATATTTTTTGATGTTCGTTCGAAATGTTTACTGTTTGTTTTCGTAATTCACTAGGGGTTGCGAAAATTATCCCTTACAGTCCGCTGTGTACCCTGCAGCCCTGCAATAAACATTTCTACCTCATCAATACTAGACAAAACCAACACAATATTTACTGTTTTTGAGTTTTCATTCAGATCTTCAATTTCAGAGACCCTCAACCTTTTTAAAATTTAACAATTGAAAAACACGTGGATCTTATCATATGTATCCATGCAGAGGCGTAATATTAAAAAATATATTGTCCATGTATCCATGTTTCTTGTCGCAACTGAGAGTCAAGTCTTTCTCGTTGTTTAAGACTGTCTAAGATTTCCTCTCAAAATATTATTTAGGTAGCTTTTATGACTCATGTGAATACGCTAGTTTCCTCTTCTGTTACTTCTTTATTTGTAACTTCTTTCAACTAGCTTCTTGTAAGTTTAGTGTTCATGCTCCTTTAGTTTATGGTTCATACATCTGTAAGTTTATTGTTAATGCTCCTTTAGTTTATGGTTCATGTTTTTATCAAAATATGACATCGGCACAAATGCATGCCATTTTAACTATAATTTTTATAAAATTTTCGTACACTTCGCGTGTTATTTCAGCAATTTCATTTCGAATATTGTCCTGTAGCATCGGAATTGTTATTGGCTTATTGGCGAAGTCCTTTCTTTTCAAATACCTTCACAGAAAATAGTCGGGAGCCGTCAAATCAGATTATCGAGGAAGCCACTACTTTTTGACATTATGCAGCCGGGAAAAATTTCAAGTGTAGCTCGGGCTGTGTGTGATGCTGAAACCACATATGCTGCGGGCCCAATTGATCCAATTTGGCCATCAAAAAGTTTTCAAACATGTAACGATAGTGATCACTATTCATGGCTACAGCACTGCCATTATTGCCAACACGTTGTTGAAGCGTCAGATGCTTAATAGTAAATTGTAATAAACTACTCTCTACGACTATTGGACTATCTCTACGACTAAATTGAATCGGCCTGGAACATAATAATACTTATCCCGTATCTTCGTACCGAAGCCAGATCTGATCAATATTTTCAGGTTACATGAAAACATTTAATGATAGAAAATACCTGGTACCTGTTAGTTGACCACTGCTAGGTGCTAAATATCCTCCCTGGCGAAAGGTAATATTGTAAAAACAGATGGACCGATCTCGGTGCAGATCCGATGGTCGAGATAAGGCCAGCTTCATTCACAAACCAGCAGAGGTCCAGGTAGATATTTCAAAAGTGTCGTAAAACAATAAAGGATCTTGGGGTGCGCCTCGCGCAGGCGCCAACCCAATATCCGCAAGGAATAATTAAAAAAAACTCTTAAAAGAAATCCTTTTCTGGGCGATGTTTTTTGAACAATGGAAATGTCTTTAATAATACTACCACAGTAAAATAATATGTCCTGTGTATTACAGTAAGTAATGAAGAAGAAACTGCTATAAAAGACTGATGACTGAAGAACCTGGGGCAACGTGTTTGTGGTCCAGTGGTTAAGATATTCGCCTAGTGATCTAATGGTAGGGAGTACGAGCCTCATTCCAAGAGGCCATCAAGTTAGCCCTATTTTCATAGCACAAGCGTTTTGAATATTAATGTGACACGTATTCCGTGTACGAATCTCTATTTAAAAAAAAATCTGTTCAATGACAACTGCGCACAAGACAGGTGCACACAGTCAACTTATTACTCTATTGTCATGACGTTTGATTAAATAATGTAACCTAACACAAACTAAACAACTATTCTACGCAGTGGCGTAATTATAAAAATTAGTCCCCAATGCAGCATAAATTAAGTGTAAAATATATAATAAACAGCATAAGTAAGGTGGCCGTACAACATGGATCAGCTGATCCATTTCTGACTCTGCCGAGTCGAATTTTCAATTCAGCAGGTAGCAATTGTATGGTTTGAATAGAACGATAGATTAAAACAGTGGCTAGCAATTGTAGTAGCTATAAATAAATAATAACCGTGTATATGTTTAAGAAGTAGCATCCAGAACTACGCAACTAACGATTATAGTGGGCGCTAGCGTAGTTATAATAAATGGATTATTTAATTTATATTTGTTTACCAGAATTTTTAGTAATACACAGCTTTTTTACTTGTATTCACTGCACGCTCTTACATATCATGAAATAATATAATTGTAGTTGTCTAGTAGTCTAAATATGTAGTGATAGCCAACATGATAGTCAACGTCTGTTGAAGGTATAAGGCGCGAAAAAGAGAAAAAAAATATTGTCACATTTCGGACAATTATTGTATTTTTTTTTTAACCTTGCAATTCGAAATAATCCGCATCGCGTCATTATAATATTGAAAAGGTATCTTCACGAAGATGCTTTTAAAAAATGAAATACCTACCTGATGGATTCATTGTTTCAAATAAAATCGATACAAACTAAGGCCGTTGTCCCCGTAAAAGTTTCCCTAATGGACGATACTGTCCTGGGCATCATAATGGCTTTTGGCCTCTAGTTCCTCGCCTCTTGTAAATTAATATTTTACGATAATTTTTGGGAAGGCTGTTTTGCTGGTTAAGAAAATAATTTAAAACTAACTTATGTAACGCTCCCCGTGTTAAGGGAAATAGCTTCGCTATTTGACAATGTTTAAATTATAATATATATTGATTGTCCAGTGAAATTAGTCACTGCGCTTTCAAAAAAATCCCAGAAAGCTTGATTTTGGTATGAACCTTGATATCGTGGTTCTAAACAAAGTGTCAAAAGTTTCCGTCGATACGACGAGTGTCGCTAAAAAATTTAAGTGAGATCAAAGGTCACCAAGAACGGTTTTTCGTGAATATCTCGTTAACGGTCATTTGTATAGAAAAAATATTAAAAATCAAATTTGTAGCTTAAAAAATTTTCTATAAAAAAGGTATTCTAGTTTTTATTCGTAAAAATAACCGTTTTGGAGATAATGCGATTTACAGAATTAATACAATATAATTGGATACGTACATAGAAACAGTAATAGGCGAAGAAATATAATTATATAGTGATGAGAAAAAATGCTACTCTCGACTCACTGGTGTGATATTCGATAATATCAGTGATTGAGAACTGCGACTGTGATCACAGTTTTATTATCACATACACAATACACGAAATAAATAAATTAATTAAAAAAACAATTTTTAGCTTATTTACATGTATTATTCAAACTTCATATGCGTAAAAAATATATTCTAGAATATATAATTAGTATACATCTAATTTAATATCATCACAAATAAAATGAAAACCCTTTTTAAAAAAAAGTTAGTTTATTTTGTGGGTCTAATTCTCAGCATTTCAGGTCAAATGCGTAAAACGCTTTGGCAGTATCTACTAGATGGCGCTGATCACAAATTATAACGTCATTTCTTCTTTAATATTTTCGTTTCATATGCACATGCGCCGAATTCACAACCAAACATAAATCAAATAAAAAAATTAACTACGTTATTTCAAGATATTCAATCACTGATAGTGAGTGTGACTCAAAGATATCAGTGATTGCCTCACAGTTCGTGATTTTGAGCTCATCATTATAATTAAGCATATGTACACATAACGTCATACATAACAAATATAGATGCTATTCCTGATAGCACAATCCAGAAAGAAAATGTGTTCTAACAAAAATATTAAGTTCGTATTTGAATGTACTTTTTAATACGTCTCTGCAGAGACTATTGTTATACTTACATCTGAGTGTATTTTGTATATTTTTTAAATAAATAACTTAACTAATAACTAAATCAGATTAAATAAGAACTTCGTATAAAATAGTTTGTTTCCCTCTTTTCCATAAATGTATTCTGTGTCTCTCTTTCGCATGAAATTTTATATATATGTGCACTCTTTTTGTATTTATTGTTAGTTTTAAATACGCCCTGATGAAGCTTGAGCTAAGCGAAACCGCGATTTTCTACAAAGTGATTGTGTTTTATTAAATCTAACATGTCAAACCACAAAGTGATTGCTTTCTACAAAATAATAATTTATAAATAGCTAAGTTAAAACTTAATCGAAGATTCTAAAACCCTGCGCAAAATATTTGCCAGTTTACTGTGGAACTTCAGTCCTGTGGGCAGCAGTCATCAAAGATATGATAACCGACGTTCGTTGAACAGTAAGGAACGACAAGAAGTCAGAGATTATGATTGAACCTTGGGGGAGGTCCACGTGCAGCAGTGGAGACACTGTCCTCAGATGGTGATGGATTAAAAAAAACTTTAACCCGTCGTTACTTTTACGTTGCGAATTTTACGGCCGACATATTTATTGCACCCTTTTACAGTACACATAAATTACACAGTGGCGTGCACTAGGCATGGACTAAGGTTATGCCGCTAATATCAATGCTGTGAAAGTACGAGGGGCTGTATTGTTATTATAGGTTGTATTTATCTGATATAAACATACTTTTACAGAAGCATGTCAAAGTATGCAGGGGTAGTTAATTTCCGTTATTAGTTATTCGGGGAATAGCAAAAATGTTTTATAATTTAAAATGAATCAAAATATCACCGAATTCCGTATAAAAACGCATTTAAAATTTAATTCTTGCTTTTATCTTAGACATGTCCAATAGATAATTAATTCAAGCCCATACAAATATGTTTTCAGCCAATAAGATAGCAGTATTTGGTTATATGGCCTGTGGTTACTAATCATTTTCAATATGATTTCAAATGTGATTTTACTCTGAAACAGGTAAAGTGGACATTTCTGCTTTTAATTCTAAACCTTACATATTCAAGTTTACTCCAAATACGCACTAACGTCATTTTGAAACACATCTGTTTAAACGAAGACGTGTATTTAGAATACCGCGCGGCGCGAGAGACTGAAGTATTGCATTTAGTTGCTATACGTTTGGGAAAGAGTTTGTGAAATATTACACAAAACACATGCGCAGCTTTATTTGTCATTTATGCATTTTTCCGCTAGATTGTTTTAGTTAAAGTATTATAATGCTACTTAGGAATTATTTGCGTGTGAACCTATTAATATATTAGGTTGATGCAAAAATTGTTGCCATTTTAACGGTCCTATTTTTTGTTATTGTTTTTGAAAAGGACACATTTTATTTTATTTACTTATTAAAAAATAATGAACTGTACGATTTAAAAAAAGGAAAAAATGCAACTGCCGCGACTAACTATTCAGCGTGTAGTGAAAGTTTCTTTCGGACAATTTATCACAAGAAGACGAGCCCCGCGCTGAAAGTTCCATTGAAGTTGGTAACGATCAACTATGGGCCACGGCGGATGCAGACCCTCGACTGACCTCAAGAGAACTTGCAATTATAGCTAATAATGAAAATTATGTAATTGACTAAATAAACACTGTTTGTTCGGTATTTATGACAGGACCAGATCGGTGGTTACCGTGCGCATGCGCATGTTCCATCAGGTTTATTAAACCAATCTGCCCCCCCTCCCCTCCTTTTACCCTTACCACAGAGCAATACTTTTTTGTGTATTATCTACGACTTATGAATTGTCAAGAAAAGTGAACGTTCTGCTCGTGCTCGTCATTGATTTGAAGTAATTAAAGTTATTGCGTTTCGGTTTTTTTAAAGTGCCAAAACTGCTATTGTATATCGCAGTGCTTCATACTTATCATCGAAGAAGTATCTTGTAGTTCAGGACAGTTGTGGATACTAGTGATGATAAACTGTTACGTGACTGTGATTGTGTCGATGATTGGTAAATGAGATTTAACGATGATTGGTAACTAATATATAACTGTCAGAGACTTACTTTCTAGGGTACCAGTCACTGTTCGAAGAAATACGTTAATCAATATTCAATCATCGTTACAATCGAACACAATCTCAGTCACAATAATAGTCAAAATAACCATCACTAGTAGATACAGTAAGAAAATTATCATCACTAGTAGATACAGTAAGAAAATCCAGGTAAGTCGTGTATATTCTGGTTGATCCTTGAGCCTTTATTGTTCTGTCCCAAAACCAAATTCTTATCACCCTTCCTACATCCAGTTTCCCCACTCTCTTGTGTGAGCATTATTTATTTAAAATATTGAAATCTTTTATTAAAAAAACACGTCTTGGGTACTTTCGCGTATACGTACGCGCAGCTTTTTTTTATTGTATAGAGTGCACGCCGCTGGTAGATAGGTAGGTAAGTTTCACATCGAGTTATGGTTCGAGGAACGTTATACAAATTTACCCTTATTCTAGATGAGATAAATACCATATTGGTCATGCGAAGCTGCAATAACACTAAATCGTGACCGGTTCCAGGCGCAAAAGTCGAGACATTATCAGCGAAGGGCGCCATTATTTATATATACGTACTTAAAAAGACGCCATTGAAAGCGGTGGCTGGATTTGGAACGGCAAATTATATTCGGGCCTACGGGGGATGTTTTCATGTCGATGGTTTATTGTTGGGTCAATTATTTAAGGGCTGCTCGACATATATTGGCCGTTGTGGTTTTAACGTGGTGAGATGTCAAATGATAATAAATTATTAAAGGCAGGGAGGGGTCCAAGTAAAATATTTGTCAACTTAAAATAATACATTTTGGACGAGCAATGTCATGACGAAGATAGATAGAAACCGGTCGATGTTAAAATAATTAAAGGTTTATATATGTATAGCTACAATGGTAGTTATTTAAATATTTATACATAAATATATTTAAATTTTATTGGTTAATTTCATATTAGTAAAAAAATACTCGAAAAAAAATATTAATTAGGTTAGGTTAGGTATGATATAGATGTTTATTTTCTAACCAAACCTAACGTAAGTGTTTTTTTTTTGTGTATTTTTTTACTGACATTAAAAATTTGTATTTTTTACTTTGTATATTATTTTCCTATTTAATTTAATTACGTAACTAATGTAATTTAAATATAACACATTATTATTGTGAAGTGTTAGTTTTTTCAGAACATGATTCTGCGATATTTTAATTCAAATCAATTAGAAAGATATATGTATCTACTTACATACAGATAAAATCAATTTGTTGAAAAAATATTTTAGCTCCCACCGGGATTTGAACCTGGAAGCGGGGAAGCGCGTTGACACCATGCCTGCCTAGTGAATAGGATAAGAAGAGTTCTTGGTTGAAATCTATAAATTGATTTTATCTGTTTGTATATCTTTGTGTTTATTGAACGTTATGTAATTTAACGCTACAAACATTCTATATTTTTTATTCTTACCTTCTCCCGTTCACCTGGGGATCTCTGATCATTCCGTTCGACTTTACTGTGTGTTGGGTTGTATTCTTAATTACCTTCAAATCTTTAAGATCTGACCGATCTGACTGACTCTACACGGTGCTCGTGAATTTCTCCTGTCAATCTCAATTCTCATGGTTTTATGAATCTTATAATCTTGCTGTGATTTTTCCAACATTAGGGTCATTTTTCCATGTCTAATAATCTTACTAAAATTAGTATGTTACGCAGTCAGGTAGGTAGGTAGGTACTATTATAGAATTATTTTATATAGGTACTTACCTATATTTAAAAAAAATTGTATTTCACAAATCCAATACTTAATAATTTTACCCCAATGAAAGAAAAATTATTCTTAAGGAAAACACATTCTTATTGTGAAGTTGTAATTATTCAGAACAGACGGTCTGTGATAATTTAAAAAGATTAAGAGATCCAAGTTCGTATCCTGGTGACGCAAAAACAATATTTTTCGACAAAATCGATTTTATATGTATATATTTATAATTAATACATTAATTTAGTATGAAAAATCATTCATTTATTCCTGCTATATTTGATGGATATTATTTTTAATTTACCGTTCTACTCAAGCCATACAATTGCCAAATACTGAAATAAAAATATTATTCCACCGATCCGCGTTGTACGGAGTCCTTATCTGTTATGTTTCCTAATAGAATAACATTTGAAAGGCTTTCAACATTGCCTTAGAGCTGCGCAGAAATCATTGAAATGTCAACGTCCTCTTTTACTAATTCGTGAATTTTAGTATCTTACTGATCGTCATCGGGTATGACGTTTGATGCCGCAGAAATTTTGCAGTTTACGATATTTATTTGCAAATACTACAGCGTTTTAATAATGATGGATTTGTTTAATAAAAACATTAAAGAAAGGTGTAATATTATTATCGATAAAACTTAAAACTATAAATATTATTAACCTTATCTCGCCGATGATGTAAACCGAGTTGAATTTGCCTCTAATTATTTGAATATCTCTGTAAATAGACTAAATACAGAGTTTATATTTTAAGTATTCCTCCGTAACATATTACCATACCATACGCAACAATCAAAAATGTTTTCTCGAATAACCTGACGTGAATTTGTCAATACGTGTGTGTGTGCGACGGCAGAGCGGCATTTTAGTGGAAGAGCGTGCGCTGGCCGAGTTAGACGTGTCTTGTGCGTCATTTTTTTTTTTTTCATTTTTAGCACTTGTACACAGTAATTGATGTGTATATTGATTTACGTATATGTCAACTATTTATATATTTATCCGACTTAAAAAATCACAAGTCTAAATGTACACTGAGTTTACAGCACCGGAACGCGCGTTTTTATTTTAGCACCGCAAGGGAAAGGTTAATAAATTACAAATTAATAAATGGTAATGCTTTATATAAACAACATTATTAGGTACATTTTTTTTTTTTTAAATATGTCGATTACACGAAAGTTCATTAACCTGTGTACGCTTACTGCACGCCTATACTAGGTACTTACCTACCTAATGATATAGGTAATTACCTAACTTACAAGGGTAGGCAGAGCCTTTTTCTAACATGGTCTATCCGAACATTCCAGGTCTTTCGGGGACGTTTTTCGCTATTATTACCATCAATATACTTTCTCGCTCATAGACCCCTTCTTAATTTTATCGCCATCTCCGTCCACTTTTGCATATTTTATGCTTCACCTCCACGAATGAGTCTTGGCAAAGGTACGCGAGATGGCGATAACAGTGTTCAGAACACGTAGGTATCTCTGTTATACCTATCCGCTAATCTGAACACGGTGAGGCCATTTATAATGTTAACCTTATAACAGGTATTTAATATTAGTATAAAAACATGCTAATATCAAGAAAAATTAAAGTATTGAACTAAACACATTAACAGTAAAAAAATAATATTGTTATTAATTACCTCGGATGATGGAAGCAGAAGCGAATCAGCTTTTCAGGCACAAAACAAAAGAAAAAAATGTCATTTAGTGTATATGTAGTCACAAAAAGTGGCACCTACAGTAACATATCTAGTTTAAAAGTAACATAAGTTTTAAACGAATCGCTTCTTATAAAAATCAAAAAAACACCAACACAAAACACAGTTTCAGCGTTTTCAACCATTCAAACACCACAAGCCAGCCTCGAAATCAGCCACCGCGCGAGAATTTCGCCGGTCAACATCACAGTCGATTGAAAAACAGGCGTCACACTTGCGGGAATGACGTCCCGCCCTTCCAGAAAAGGGTTCCTTTGTCCAGAAATGGACAAACGTGAAAAAAATACCACGTATCTGTCACATTTGACGTATGACGTTGCGCGGCGTTCGAAATTCGAATCCAGACTGGTTCGCTTTCCCGTTGCCAGGTGACGGTTGGGCGGTGCCGCGTTCCGAGTTTAAACGAGCCGCCGTCCGCCATTGGCCGCTGAGATCGGAGAGGGCGCATTGGTAAGCCGCGATTCGAATTCGGAACGGTGGGCGTGACCCGGTAATGTATGGAGTCCACGCTGCAGTAATGCTGGCGTGCCGTATAATACTTTACAATGTCGTCGGGAGTTTTATATGGTATAAATCCTTTTAAGTTCGGTGCAGTTTGCACCAGAGGCAGTATTCATGAAAGGAAGAGACGAAACTGGCTCGGGTTGAAATATTTAATGTGGGAAGATGAATAAGTAGGTACGGTTCTTCGTAAGCACGTCGTTTAAGAGATAATCAATTCTGACCAATTACATTTTGTTTAAAATATATTTTTTAAACTTTTTAATTGATAAGAAGGAATCTAATGGGAACTTGTCAACCGAGGCAACACTAGCGGTACCTATACAATAAGTTCCAGCACCAACACTGAAGTATGGAAGTGATGCCTGGAACTGGCAGAAGAGTAACGAAAGACTGAATGCAGTGGAGTTAGGCGTACACTTGGCAGATCCATTTATTTATTTATTTTATTTAATTCTTAATATAGTGCACACATTAGCACTCCTTATATATGCTATAATATATACAAGATTAAAGTATTTTATTTTAATAAAACTTATCTTTTATATATTTAGTCAGTTTCATTTTAAATCTATTCAATTTTTCTTCCTTTCTTATGTTTTCTGGCATTTCATTACAAAATTTCATCGCACTATACACCGTCGATTACTGAGATTTGGCCTTCTTCCTGAATGGCAGAAGTAATTCCTGGATGAACGAAGAAGTAAAGAAAGAATGCAAAGCAAGTAAGATTAAGAAAAGATCAAATGTGTTGATGGCACCAAAAATAGGGAACATCTGCGGAAGACTTGGCACGACCAGGTAAACTATTCTGTTAGAAATCTCAATAATTGACGAGAGTATGTGAGAAGATTCTGAATATAGACGAGGCGATATTGTGTGTCAGGACAGAAAAGTGTGACACTCTATTCTCTCTGCGTGCCCCTGCGGTTAGTTAGACATATAAAAAGGAGTTGTCTGGGTGTATGGAAAATGATATAATTATAACAATTAGCAGTAAATTTGTTTTCTTTACGAAGGATGTAGTGCATGTGTCAGAATTAATATGTTATTCACAATATGGATCAATATTCTGATAGGGCTGCATAATGTCACGATATATCGTTTATTTTACCTACATGGACATGGAAGAGTAGGAAGCAGAAGCGAAAATTATAACTGTGTCTGCCTTATTCGATAGATTATGCCATATTCGTCAATAATTGAGGTATCGGGAGGACTCTTACATTTCACACGGTAGACACAACTGGGGAAGGCTTCCACGAACAGTTCACTTCAATATTGCTCCAGACATTGACAGTATCAACAGTGATGGGTATTACCATTCTATAAAACAAGTTTGTAATTATAGAAATATAAATAAATGTTATGTGAAACGAGACGTTCCGCAGGTCTTGGAAATAGGCCCATTAAAGCTTATATTAAACTCTATAATATAACCATTAATATTATATAAAACCGTCATCAAAACTGCACACAATAATGTTAAGGAGTTACTTTTAAATAATATGACCAGTGGCGTAACTACAAAAATTGTGTTCTGAAGCAGAATAGAAAAAAGTGCCACCTAAATAAGTGTTGTTTATAAGATATACAAATATTAGTAGTTTATCCATTTCAAATAGTAACAACAACATTTGTATCTTGTCTCATATAATATAGGTACACACTTTCATGAAAAAATTTTTGGTAATTTTTGTCATTTATACGATTTAAAAAAGCGTTTTTCACGGTGAAATGGCAAACCAAACTGAGCACAAATCAGTTGTCAGCTGTCAAATTGGCTGTCGCTGGAAAAACTGTTGCCAATTCGAAAAACAAACCTCTTAAAAAACACCCTTTATAAAGTTTTTAAGATCAACATATAAAATCAAAGGCAAGTGGTAAGTAATACATATAAATGTTTTAAGTTATATATAGAATTTTTTTTTTTTTTAAAAACTAATTAAAATGAAAAGATAACAAGTATGTAGTAAATAGTAATATAGGAGCCCAATCGTTACAAAAGTTTTCAGACAGATGGCAGATCAAATAAGATTAGAAGGTCATCGTTTCACCCATGATAGCATAGAAGTACTTCGTATATGCAAAAAAGGGAGAAAATTAGACATTCTATATATTATAGAGATTAATATTATCAATAAAACATTCAAATTTATTACATCTCCTCTCCTGTCCATAATAGCTCCGCCCATAACCACTGAAACTCCCCTTTCCCCAACACCGCTCTCATATACTCCAAACCCCATGCAGTCGATAGTCTATCTTCAAGTTTTAAGATTTAGTTTATTACTAAAGATGACGCAGTGAGCATCGAAAACGTTTTTATTAAAGTGTAGTTTGAAATAAACAACGTTGTATTTATTTTAATAATTCATTATTTTTTACAAAAAGTAAAAAAGGCTTTTGAAAGTCAACTTAATATTGATGAACAAATAACATTTTCTAATCCCTTTATTAATAAATGCTTTTCTATTTTGGATCAGGATTGGATTCACTACCGAGAACGATATTTTCTTGAGTTGAGCTATAAAGAGGTCTATCTTCATATCCAGAGATCTTTGACTGCTGAATCATCATCAGACTAAAACTCTTCCAGTTTTTTGCCAACAGCCGCCGCGTCACTGTCAACCTCACCATCGATATCCTCGTAAAGAAAGATTTAAGGGCAGATAAACAATGGCCCGTGCCATTTTGGACGTGACAGCTGGGTTTTTTTTTAATGTGTCGTAAAAAAGCGATATTTTCATTGTACCCCTGATAAGTAGGGGGTGTTTGATAGTGCCTTGGATTATTTTAATACAGTTTATGTTTCAGGAATATGTGAATATTATGCTATCTGCATTTCGCAAATATAAGTCACACGATTTGCCAACAATTTGTAAGACAAAATGGAAAAAATGATATTTGTCTTGTAAAAATAAGCCGTATATAATCAGCAACACATTTGTTGCAATTTCGTTTTTTCCCGAGATGTGAACAGTATCAGCACCGAGGTAGCTATATATATATATATATATATATATATATATATTATTAAACACGAAATCTAATATATTATACCCAAGGGCGTGCAGTACATATAAACAAAAAAAACACTACTTAAAATTCTGGGAAACAAATATAAATTAAATAATTGGGTTAACATAAATGGAAACATTATTTTACAATTAGCACCATCTGTGTACCAGTAAAGACTTTAATTACTTAGTTGAAGCGCTGATGTATTCACATTACTCTGTCCTTTCTTTAAACTAGCGAATTATTCAAGTCATATAAATGGCTATTTACTGAATTGAAAATTCCTTTCGGTTGATCCGTTTTATATAGAGTCGTTACCTATGCTGTTTTTTAACAGAATAATAATAGAAAGGGTTACAATTGCGTGCAAATCATTGAAGTGTCTACTTCCTCTTTTACTAATTCGCAAATTTTACTATCTTACTGTTTTAACGTGTTGATTTCATGATTGTTTGGTGCATGGATTGGTTTTTGATTGGGAAAAATACATAGCAATTGACAGAACTATTTCCTACGTTAACCTTTAATAAAAATAATTATTTCTTTAGTTATTACGTGAAGGATTTTCAAAACAATAAATTAATCATGTTCAGTCATAGAAAGTGTTCTTGAAAACGTCCATACATTTTTTACATGGGTAAGAAGGTATTATTTCACGATAAATTATATATGATTGTATAATATCATTGGTACCAGCATAACCTAAATCTATACCTATTGTACGCCACTGATCATACAGATTTTAAACAAATGCATAATTAACGTCAAATTCGAATAAAATAAATGCTTTTTTAGATAATCACTTGTTTATAAAAATATGCTATAATGCAGTAAAATACTGGTGGATCGGGCAGAGCACCGACATGCCGTCACGTCGTTTTCCCGCGGGGGTAGGCAGAAAGGATAAAGCACTGCACTCTTCTGTCCTGACACACAATTCTCCCTTTATTCATATTCACATACCTTCTAATACACAAGTTCGCCGGTTATTATGGCTTCTAACAGGACCATTTTACAGTATCTGGTTTACCTGGTCTTTTGCGGACGTCCTCTATTTCGTGCGCTATCGACACTTGTGTCATATATCTTTCTTCTAATTCATCCGTTCCATATGACCAAACCACCTAAGTGACACTAAGATCATCTTTACATTCTTTCATTATTTCATCATTCTTTACCCTATCATAATTTTTTTGCCGCACATACGCCTTAGTGATCTCATTTTCACTGCATTCGGTCTATTTTTGTTCCTCTTCTGCTAGCTCCAGGCCTCACTTTCATACATCAGTGTCGGTACCAGGACTTCATTGTGAACCGCTAGTCTCTTGCCTCGATGGTCAAGTTCTCCATCATCTATAATCAATCAATTAGAAAGATATACAGATAAAATCAATTTATCAAAAAAACAATTTGATTGCTACCGGGATTCGAACTACGAACTTTTCATATTCGGAGAAATGTGATAACCACACTACACTACGTCAAACTAGTAAATTAACGACAAATTTTTGAACCTACACTTACCTATGCTGCATGTCTTTCAAATTGATACATCTGTTATTCCATTTTTAAAAGCTATCACCTTCTATTGCGACAATCTCAAGCACCTTTGAGTAATATACGCTAGGAGACGCCAAACTCAGAACAGAATATTAGTTTGCTGCCAAAATTCTCAGCAACATTGCTAACAAAAGTATACTATTATTATTATTTTTTTTTACAATATATTTATACTCATATATTTTAATTAAGACACCTATTATTTTGTGAAGTAGCAATTTTTAGAACATTTTTCATTTTAAAATACTACATATATATAAATCTCAAATTTATCATAAACTTAAGTGATTATACCTATATAGCGGTGCAATGGTGATAATCAAATATTTTCACGATAAATTTTTTTTTGCATATCTTTCTAAGTGATTCATAAAATTTGTTTTAATTATCGAAGAACTGTTATGTTCTAATATTAAAACTTCACAATAGAAATGTAATTTCATTAAATATAAGTACCTATTTTAAAAATAATGATATTTCGATAATTTTTCTCCTCCGTGACCGGTGACACTTGATCTCACGATCGTGACCTTTGACGACAGTCAAAGTCCTCTGCATGACCGCTCCTCGCGGTCTGGCTGAAGGTTGACTCTTATATCAGTTTCTTGAACAAGTGAATATCCTCTCGAGATATTGCCAAAGATCACAAATTTCTCCAGGTTTTCAGATACATGACTATGTGATAAATAAATTATAATATAAATACATATATATCCTATATATTTATATACAAAAGGCGCACGTTGAAGACAGTAGTTTTGGTTTTTTGGTTTCATTAATAATAGAATGATTTGTTCCCGGGCAGTCCTTGGAATCTGTAGCAACTAAGCCACCAACTACCTAATATTTAATTAAATAAAACACACTTTGTCTGAAACCAAGAATTTTATAATTTAGCTTAGCTCAAGTTTAAAACTAACGATAAATTTTTTGGACTTTGGTATCTTGTCAAACAAGGTACCGGGTCCGCTCGACCCCTTGCCCCTTCATCGTGAAGTTTGCCATAATGGCCTGAGAAATGTTATTATTAGGTTTTTATATTATTATATAGTTAAATCCTCTAAGTGAGTGACGTTTAATGAGTGACGGGATGGTTATGTCGTATGACCATAAAATGTTTATCATTGGGTTTCGGTGCTTTGGGAGATCCGTATAGAAACGCTTGGAGATTGGGTTTCGGTGCTTTGGGAGATCCACATAGAAACGCTTGGAGATTGGGTTTCGGTGCTTTAGGAGATCCACATAGAAACGCTTGGAGATTGGGTTTCGGTGCTTTGGGAGATCCACATAGAAACGCTTGGAGATTGGGTTTCGGTGCTTTAGGAGATCCACATAGAAACGCTTGGAGATTGGGTTTCGGTGCTTTGGGAGATCCACATAGAAACGCTTGGAGATTGGGTTTCGGTGCTTTGGGAGATCCGCATAGAAACACTTGGAGATTGGGTTTCAGTACTTTGGAAGATCCGCATAAAAATGCTTGGAGATTGGGTTTCAGTGCTTTGGGAGATCCGTATAGAAACGCTTGGAGATTGGGTTTCGGTGTTTGGGAGATCCGCATAGAAACTCTTGGAGATTTGTTTTATAAACTCCATAACGGGGAGAATGCCGGAATCGTGATGCAGTTGAGTGACTCTTGATCATTTTGGGCCTCTCAGAGCTAATCTGATGACTTTGTTCTGGAAGGTCTGAAGTTTTTGCATGTGTGAGACTAACAATAAATACAAAACGAGTGCACTTATGTAGGTATACATAAGATAAGATAAGAGGGAGATAAAATATACAATTACATATGAAAGAGAGACACAGAATACATATACAGTTAGATAGAACATCAAGAGAGACAGCATATAAAATTATATGCCAAAGAGAAAAACAGAAAGCATATAGGTAGGTTCAGTAAGACGGAATCAGTTTCGCCTATATAGAATTTAAGCAGTAATGGTTCCTCAGAATTTGCCAACCATATTATTAAAAATGACCATTCTTTTAATAATAGCACAGGTGTCAATATCCTCCATAAAAAAGGGTTTGGCCTCCGGTTGGACAATTCAGAAGCCCTTGAGATAAAAAAAGGTAGTGAATAGTGGTAAGGCAATTCTTAATAATCAAATGAATTTATTCATTAGTCAATTCAATTTAATATCTAGCAATACTGTACTTTCCCATCCCTTAATATTTCGTCTAACTATATATGTATTCTGTCTCTGTCTTTCGCATATAAGTGTTTGTGTTTTATTTAATCTAATATGTCAAATCACCAATTGATTGCTTTCTACGAAAATAGCTAATTTCGGGATTAAAGGGAATTGAACCCTGGACTTTTATATTGCCGGTAGACTGTTATTCTGACTGAACTATAGTAACTCAATTAATATGGGTCAGATTTATGCATTACATTTTCTTTTGTAACACTACTTTTTTCAGTTAGTATTAGTAAAAGCAATATTTTTTAGATTTTACTTTAAACGAAATTTTCTAGATGGCGCCAAGATTCATTGTTCATTTTTATAGCCAAAAAATTTTACAAACCTTTTTTTATAATTAATAATATTACTACAGGCACATATATTATTATTTTTTTGATATTTTTATTTTTCAGAACTTATCAAGGCAGAATATTACAACATTTAGAACAACATATTGAGAAATATATTTTTTTATTAAAAAAGCAATAACATAGTTCGATGGGAATTGATTAAGATTTGAAGACACATGCATTCGAAATTGATAGATGAAATTCTGACATTTCTTGATGAGCTGAGCTTAATATTCGAACCAATATTACCACGATTGTTAGTCCAACGCAGCCTGAAAATGGGTACAGAAATCATAAAAAAACAGGTATTCGATCTATGTGATAAGTCCATGGATCGTCGATCGCCGAGCCCGTGTCTGGATGCACCACTATCTAGACACCATGGTCCCTATCCTAGTACCTATAGGTTCCTCCCTCTATACTCTAGAGCACGATCTTTTTGTGTGTTATATGAAATACAAGTACTTAGGCTCTTTATGCTACTGTGTGTAATCGGTTTCTCGCTACTGTGCGTACCGAAATCGATATTCATATTGCTATTTGTGTGATGCAAAAACCAATGACCACAGCGAAAGAAGAAAATCTATACATCAGAGCACTTCAGGTAGGTCGTGTTCTTCCTAGTATCTGGTTGGTCTATGAGCCCTTCCTGTCTTGTCCTGTACTAAATTTATTCCATTCATTCTATATTCAACAACAGGAAATCATCATCCGGAACTTGATGAAAACTTTTGACAGCTATAGTGAAAATTAATGTTGCCACTCTATGAAAATGTTGAGATTCCGTTTATTCAGCTCATCTCACCGGAAAGTCTGTCGACCCCTGGTCCAGATCATCGCGCTCGAGCATTGCGCAGTCGCAATTTGATTTGTGAATGTGAATTAATTGAATTAATTTAACAACAGAAAAACCTGAAAATAATTCCACCAATTTGTAACAGCCAGAATGACCAATTAATATTCTAGACGTCTTAGATAAGCGAGACCGACTTTCCTCCGATGAATAATTGGACATCAAAACACTATGAACATTGAACACAAAAAAAAAATTGGCTGCTACGTCATGGTACAGTAATTGCTGTAGGTTTGTGCTGTATCCTGGAGATCGTCAGATACATTAGTCGTGATACCGTGTCTGAGAAACTAAGAGGCGCATATTTTAAGTCAAAGCCGGCATTGACCCAAAGCGAGCGCCCCGGACAAAGCGGTGTATGTAAATTATAAAATTTGACTCACCGCAAATGACTACCGAATTTTCAATAATCAGTGGCAATTCAGTGTAAGCCATTCGGTGCGTATTCCTAGATATATAAATCGGCATAAAACCATTGCCACATTTTTTTTTAACCTCATAAGAGACTGACGAGAAACTATGGATGGAGATGTAATTATATGAAGAAGAATTCTTATTAAATTGAGAGAGACGGCGACAGAGAAGATTCTCAAAAAAAATTAATCACAGAAAAAAATAATCACAGAACAGTAAATAAATAGATATGAAATAAAGTGTACAAATACGACGACATATGGACAAGGGGTATTCTACACACATACTTGGTGGAAACATAAATTCAATAGTTTACGACACATTTATGCAACAGTAAGAGTATTTACACTATTTAGTTTTAAATATTTGTGTGAAAAAAACGTATTTTTTACATTAATGCATATTATATTGACAGCGTTTAAATTTTCGTTTATATCGAGTCATATATTTAAAAAAAATTCGTGGCGCTATTTGATACCAAAATGAAAAAAGGAATTTCCGTTGTGTCTATATATTTGGTAGTCTGTGTAAAAAATATATTTTTAGTTACATAGATGGTGCAGTTCTGGCTCCACGAAAAGGGGAGAAATTACGCCCAAGAATTTTAAAAAATACAAACTTGAGATTAAAACTTCTACAACAGTACCTATATATTGGATTATCTAATTGCATCTTGTTTAACTCTTCATATATATTTGTTTGTATATTGAACATTGCACTACTATACCGAAAATGCACTGTCTACTATAATACTAGTGTAGCAGGCAGGGTACCAAAATATGCATCTTACTTTGCTGCAATGTTTATCCGGTTATAACAATATAACACACTGTACTACGAATAAAAAAAAAATTGTACTATATTTTCTGGAATATCGACATTTTTCTTAGCGATAATTGTGGTCTAATAATATATTAAATGAAGAAATGTAATTATAAAATTATAATATTTTTATTTACTCTACTGATGTTAAATATAAAAATATGTAAGTGCGTGTGTGGATGCTCCGAGTGAATCCTACAATGTGCTCGTTCCTAACTTGAAGTTTTGGTAAAGTTAGTGGTTGGTAGTGTATTCGGTTCCTCGTGTGTGCGTGCTGAAGCCGCCATTGTGGATCACAGTGCTTCATGCTGATTATCTAAGACGTTTCCTGCAGTTCAGGAGCTGTAACTACAGGGGAGAAAATCCTGGTGAGTCGTGTCTCTTCCTGGTTCGTCCTGTCCCTCTCCCGAATTCCTACTACGCTTCCTGCATCCCTTATTTCCCCACTCTCTCGTGTAAACATTTAAAAAAAAATTAAAACGCATTTTTGTTATGAAATTGTAATATTAGAGCACAGTAGGTACTGTTGTGTTTTTAATACAAATTAAATTAATCAATTAGAAATATAAATATAATAAATAGATTTGTTCGGCAAATCTTCTAACTGATTCATTTAGTTTATTCTGTTCGTAATATGTGTGATGTCAAAAAACGAGACAGATTATAACTTATTCAAAGTAATGATACTTTTAGAACTATTTAAATAATTTGTTGCTAAAGGTTCGACAATAACCAGTTTTACGAAATGAATCGGTTTTGAATTCGTAAAACACATTATTTAGATTCAGCCGCAACCGTTGTTATTAACACAATTCCGCATCTAAATTTCCATCCATACATTTCCTCATGCTCGTTTTGTCAGTGTGAATTATGACCTTGACGTCAGCAGTCATCAACTTGACTGATATTTGTTCGATCGCAATAGTTTTGATCATGTATTGTTCGTTGTTTGTGTGCCGTGGGTGGACTTGTGACTTTGCCATATACAATTGGGATCGGAGATCGGCTCATTCGCGCGCCATTTGTGTGATCTCGGCGGCGACTGCGGGGATTACGGAGACTCATATACAAGGTAAGGTGAGCAGTCCTTCCGAATCGCAGTTCCCGAGATCACCGATTCTTTAACTAGAACCGTTATTCCCTTATCGACCTCATCCTGTACCAAGGTTTCCCTACTTCCTTCCACTACCCTGCGGTGATTCTGATTTACGACCGGAATGATCGTATTGAGATCGCGTAATTCGTTCATTTGGATCATATGGGTGCAGGATTTACAGTTCGAATTCATTTAGATCAATACGTGCCTACTTGATTTTATCGTGTATAGCAACAAACGGTTTGCCAAGAGGTTTCTAATTTTAACAACCGGTTTGCGCGAATCAATATGAATCCATGGGGGGAGGGGGAAACTACCCATGTCAGTCATTAATAGTGGCCTTTATCCACCACTTTATGGTCGGGGGCCGAAAACTAATATCTGAAAAAATTTGAAATAATAATTGATTATACAGGAATTTAGTTACACATAATAATAATTATAATGCAATCTAATATATTATGGGGCATTGTACATTGTGTTTTAAAGTATATTTTATGCTCAGATGGATCGATCAAAAGATTTTAGATGTAAGGGATGATTTGTCTGCCCCATAGATCCCTCGTGCTCGTATTTTGACTGTGTATACTGATGTAGATGTAACAGGCGATATTATGAATGTAAATGATTTATCCTGAAGCTGCTGCTGCGGTGAACGTCTCGTTGGTCTCTTTTCGAGAACCTTCGCTTTGCGACAACAGTCTGATCCTGAATCCTAAACATCAGCGCTGTAAAATATGTAGGTATATCAAAAGTATACTTGGGCGTGGACCTCTCAGACATCTATTTAACGTGAGCCCTATATGTCGACCAACGTAAATTGGCGAGCGGTGACTTTTAGAGCTAACGTTTCCCCTTTCCGCGCGCGGCCGTTCCCCTGTTCAGTATGAGGAGTACAGTGGTGCCCTCTGCCGTTCGCCAATTTACGTTGGTCGGACTATAGTACAAAGTTTTCTAAAAATCATACACTAAATGCACGTGTCTATTATTTTTTTATACAAAAAAAAAAAGAAATAATCGCACCAACATTAAAGATAAACAATTTTAGGTTTGTAAAATTGTAGTTGTGCAGTCGGTTACAGAAATGAGCACAGTCGTGGCAGATAAGTGAACTAAATTATGCAAAGCCTCTGATTTAGGCCGTCGCGAGCTCCCGGCGCGCGGCGGCGAGGCTTTGATGTCCGCAATCAGGGCGAGACAAGTCTCAGTATAGGTAACTATAATGAATAATGAAGTCCTGGCACCAGAGCGGTCACGGACATAATTTACTGTAAACAAGGAATTCCTTGCCGGTAGCCGGGCCGCAGTGCTGGAAACGGGAGGGATTCTAATATCTGGATTGTGACCATTTTAAAAGTATCGGTGTAATGAATATTGAAACAAATTATATGCATGACTTAGAATACGCTAATACTAAAGCTGCTGGCGTAGAGTTTTCTCAACCTCATAAATAAAAGCCAAAAGTATAATATCTATCTTACAATACGGTATAATCGGTTGGGGGGGAACTTTTTTAAGACTAACCTCTTACCTGTAGAAAAGGTTCAGAGAAAGTCACCCTTCAAAAACTATCAATATTTTCAACTTCAAAATTATTTAACTCTCTAAAGGTTCTCTGTTTAAATAAAATCTTTAAAAATAGCGCTACAAATTCAACAATTTCCACAAAAATATGTAACCGACCAAAATTGCGTGGCAATTTATTACTATTACTACCGTTTTTCAACACTATTATGCATATCAAGGTATACAATTTTTTAATCCCCTCCCATATATAATCAAAACAGAAAAAACTTATAAAGTCTTCAAATCGCAAATCAAACAAATATTAGAAAACTCCTACAGTAATTACAAGTTCTAATTTAATTATGTTTTATGTATACGTATTTAATAATTTAATTCTATATTTATATCTTACTTCTTTACCGACCTTTATATTATTTTAAAACTTAAATACTTCTCAATTCAAACACGAGAATTGATATCTATTGAGTTGGGTAATTTTGTGTAAAAAAAAACAAAATTATTATTAATTATGTTATGTAATATATATACAATATATATATGTAAGTGTAAAATAAATTTAAATAAAAAAAAGTGTCTATTGATAAAATAATAAATTTGAATGAGAAATTCATGTATCATCTTCATCATATCATCATTATCGTGTTCTTTACTTTATTTTTTATTTCAAATCGCTGATAAGCAATAGGATTAATATAAATATTATATAGTAAGAAATTATTGTGTTTTTTATAGAAGTAACTTGATTTTAAATAATAGCTGAAGCCTCAAAGCATGTAAATAAATATATATATTTTTTAAATAATGGACATCGCATGTACTGCAAATTGAATGGTTCATAACACTATTAATTTTTAACATTTTGCTTATTTGGTTTAATGCAGATTTGTCTCCGTAATATTGACATCAAGATAAGAACATATAATTCGTATATGCAAGAATTTTTGATATTAAGGTAATTTTGTGGCACGCGGAAAACAAATTTAATGGTCGCGGTCTTTCATATAATACTAGTATTTTCTTAACTAGTAATAATAATATATGAAAGATATATGGCGCAAGTGTTGATGGAACCAGAAATAGAGAACGTCCGCGGAAGACTTGGCACGACCAGGCAAACCAGATAATGGAGGATGGTTCTGTTAGAAGCCTCAACAATCGGCGAGCTTGTATGACAAGATGTATGAATGTGGATGAGGCGAGAATTGTGTGTCAGGACAGAAGAGTGTGGCGCTCTATCCTCTCTGCCTACCCCCACGGGGAAACGGCGTGATGGTAAGTAAGTAAGTAATAATAATGTAAATGTTATATCTAAGTAATAGTTTTAAAAAAGTTAAATCTAGTGTATAACTTCTGATATAAATGAATAATAAAAACTATGATTTTCGTAAAATAACGTAGAAATATGAATTATTTTTGAAAGGTAAGCCTTAAACATTAACATAGAATTATAAGGCGTTGAATTATATATATACAATCAATTTTAACTGCTGCTGGGAAGATTCAAAATTATCCATCTGACGACGAGCGTGAAGTGAAACGCAAGACGACGATTTTCTTAGGCATGGTGTGCACACAGGGAATAGTTTTTTTTTCCAAAAAATCTTATGAGAGCGAAATCCGTATCTCATAGATTTGTCTTGAATTGAAAATATTATCATTTTTCTTGGGCGCGTTAATCAAATTCGCATTAAGCGACGTTTACCCGTAACCCGTGAAATTCCTATAAAATATTAACACAGTTTTGTAACATTTTTAAACGGATATCTTCAAAAAAAAAGCATTTTTAATATTTAAATACAATTAAAAGAATTTACTAATTAACAGTTATCAATTTACATTTCCAGCACTGTTTCACAATCTAGACTGTATTTGAATAATTGCTCAGTGCGATTGATAAATTACAATTACGAATGCTGTATTATACATTCTCGTTGCCGGGAGTCGAGCGGCGAACGTCCGGCTGCGGACCAGAGGTCCAGGTTCGATCCTCGCACCTCGCTGTGCAAAGATCGATCGACAGAGACGCGTTCAAAACATTTGCTGACTTTAAAGTAGCGACACCATAGTTATATAATCACTTCAATACGTTATATTTTCCTTTGTCATTGTTTGAATGTCTTACCACTTTTGGTAACGGCCTGCCAACGTGAGCCATACGCACGCATATTTCGAATAAAATAATTTTATAACCGTCTGGCAAAAATACTTTGTCACTTTACCGTTTACGAAAGGAAAAGGGACATTCTATTCATTTTATCAAGCTCTATGCATTAAGCCTGGTTGCCACGTGTTGATCAATATTATTATTTATTTTAATATTAAAAGATATGATACATTTATAAAATAATCAGTAGGATATATTCTAGTAATATATTTCTTTTAACATTTATTTCTTCTCTGCGAGAATAAGACTCGCGTATAGAGGAGTATATACGAGATAATTAATGTTTCAGTAAGTCTGTGTACATATTTTTTGACATCAGCTACAAATTTATAGTAGTCTGTAATTTTTCTAATTGTGATGGGGAGAAAATGGGGAAAAACTGAAAAAAAATATTCCTACTTTTACTTAACCCTTCCCTAGCCACGCAGTAACATAGTTCTACCGAGCTAATTAAATCGTATTTCTATAATTATGCGCAATGTATAGTTTACAATTTACCTAGTACTAAAAAACGAAAAGACTGGTAAAAAACCAATTATGTAAAGCGAATCATAATACAAATAATCAATTCATCATAAATTCAACGCTATACATATTTGATGGTTGCATGCTATCTGCGTTAAAATTACCACTTTTACCATGTAAAAAAGATCACACATTAATTCAAATAAAGAGAGATAAAAATGAAGATCATGTTAGATGAGTCTTTTGACGAATGAGAATAAAATGAACGTATTGTATTATTATATTTATAGTAACTATGACATTAATTATTTTAAAATCATTTAAACTTGTAAAAGCATTATATTTCCCATTTAAAGTGCTCACAGAACTCAAATTTCTTGCAGTAACACGAGTTGACAGCATGGCTGCGTAGGCTATTTATATCATGGTATGGTAAAGGTTAAATAGAAAATTGAGTAAATATTTGTAGTCAATCAATACTGTTGTAAAAAAGACAACAAAATTAATTTTTGTAAAATTATGAAAGCAATTAGATGTTTTTTTAATAAAAGTCGACCAAATTTTTTTTTTTAAATTTAATTTTTTTATGTGGCGCCATCTAAGCTGAGCTTTTCGTATCCAACCTAGATAGGTAGGTACCTACTTCCCATTTGTTTAATAATAATTTAATTTAATTTAATTTAATTAACTAGTAATAAACACTCAATAGCCCCCTAACCGCTTTTCAAAATAACCACCCCCCCACTCATATTTTGTGATAAGTAACAATTTTTTTATTTTTTTGAATGATGTCAATTAGGTATTCATGAAATAATTATATTTTGATAAGAAAAATGTACTTATTCCGATGGACGCCGCGGGTTTCGAACCCGCGCCCTCCCGATCGGGAGGCGGGCGTTCTGTCGGTTCGCCGTCGCGACCCGCACCTCGTTTGACAATAAAAAGCGACCTCTTTCTGCCGAACTGATCGAAAAATAAATTCCTGATGGCCGCGGCTCGCATACCTGGAATTGCTAAGTCAGAAATCGGGTAGTTTTATTTTACTCTCGTCGTGTTTCCCTGCCGCGTCCCTTTGGTTCGGTACACGGATAACATGCTAATGGAGGAGACGAGATACAGCTAGTGTTGTGTTTATTTCGAGTAATTTTTTATTTAAAAAGAGACGTAGAACGAAAAAATAATGTTAATAAGCTCGCGACCGTTTAGGTGAATTTAAAAAAAAATTTAAAAAATATGCAATATTATTATATCTAAAACTTTTATTGCGTTATATTGCTACACCTGTCTTATAAATAGCTGTAAAATTTCAAGTTATTAGACCAAATATTTTTTTTGTAAAAACTTGTTTAAATATTGTGTGGTTTAAATGTAAAATTAAACATAGCGCTATAGTAACGTATTATAAAAAGATTAGAAGAAGACCCCTGTAGAGGATGCTATACAAATGCCCAATCAGAAATCATCTTGTTTAAGAAAATTAATCTAATTAACTAATCAAAGAAATGGGTATGAGAAAACCATCAGCAAGAAAGGTGCCGCGTTTGTTAAGTTCTTCATCCGATTTTATTAATCGATTTGAAGCACTGATGAAACTAAAACACACTCGAAACAAAACAGAAGAAAAATATAGATTCTCCATAATAAAAGAACATTCAGTCCAACTTGTCTGCAGCCATCCATTTCCTAAGATGAAATTAGATATTATTTTATAAAGTGCCAAAAAAAACAATACGAGTATCGTGCTAAAACACTTAGACCCACTGAACTAAAAAATTCACGAAAAAAATCCTGTAAGTCAATTCCATCCACGTATAAGGAAAATTATAGCGGAGCATGTATTTATTTATATTATATGCGGGATGAAGTCATTTTAGATTCCTTTAGTAATAATTTATCACCTATTATTATACTACTTAGATTACTTCTGTCAGTGGTAATCAGATTATTTTGTAAATAAAACCGCGCACGCCTTTGAAGTTACGCATGGTCTCGAATGTTCTTTCCAGGGAACAATCTTCTTATCACTGTACGGCTATTATATTTAAATGTAATCAAGAAAAATAGTGTACAGATTATTATACAGAGAATTATATAGTTAGGTACCTACTGAAAGAGACGCAGTATCGAAAACAACAAGCTACAGTATGGTTGGAAACATTGTTCCGTCTAATTTTGAATCACAGCGTGCGCATAAATAGTCTTTTGTGCAATTTTAAGGACCGACGCTATTATTTGTATGAGGCTGCAAGGAGAGACTTGGTTAAACACATTACTAATAGAGATGAATTGAATTCGAAACGTAAATTCGACTCGATAGGATCTAAATTAACGAATTGAGCGATCTCCGAGTAGCACGTATCGCGGAATGGAATACGACAATTCCGGTCGTAAATCGGAATCACCGCAAGGTAGGAGAGGGAAGTAGGGAACCGTGGTAGAAGATGAGATGGATAGGGGTTCTATTCGAAAGACCAGTAATATCGGGAATCGGGATTCGGAAAGACTGAATCCTCGCAGTCGCCGCCGAGATCACACAATGGCACGCGGATGAGCCGATGTCCGATCCCAAGTGAATACGGCGATATCACAAGTTCACCCACGGTACACAGACAATAAACAATACAATATCACAATATACAGTGCTGGCGCACAGGAGCTGAAAGTCCATACCGCGAATGCTATCGCGATGTCGAGATCGAACAAATATCGGTCAAGTTGACGTCTGCTGACGTCAAGGTCACAATTCACATTGACAAGCAGAGCATGAGAAAATGTACAGATGAGAATTTGAATGCGGAATTGTGTCAATAACAACAGTTGTGGCTGATTCTAAACGAAGTGCCAGAAATATGTTGTACGAATTCGGAACATGTATTAAGACGCATATATATGGCTAGAGAACTAATCGCATGTATCAAAGAAAATTGTTTCCTTTTAGACATGTTTTCCGCAATGAAATATATGATATTTTACAAGTATCATTGTGCAGGGGAAGATAGAAGTCAGTAGAGACGTAGGTAGACATAGATTATCTTGGCTGTGTTACTTCAAAAAGTGGTTCATATTAACATATAACCAACATATTAACATACTGCAAGATGGTCGCCAACCTTCTATAGAAAAATTGTTTGCGCGCTATATTTTTTTGTATGCGCTATGTTACCAAGTCGTTTGCGCACGCACACCCGCACATATTAGAGGAAACGTTGCTGGGAAACATTTATTTTTCAATGTAATCTTTATTTATAAAATGGTTGCTAACGCCTATCGAGCGTTAGCTATCACGTTGGCGTTCATTATTTAATACAAATTAAATTAATCAATTACGAAGATATAGGTACGGAAAAAATCTATATATCGAAAAAATATTTCGAACCCGGACCTCTTTCTATCTGGGTATACGTGTTCTCCACTTTCGTCATAACAATCGAATTCATTTTTGAACTGACATTCTACAATATTTTCAATTGATACATATACTATTCAAATTTTAAAAGCAATCAACTTTATATTACTGTGAATTTCAATTATCTTTGAGTAATACCCGATAGAAGGCACAAGAATTAAATCAATCAGTTCATTTTATTAAATTTGGAAAATTTACAACTTTGTTTAAGTATAATACATTTTTTTTATTGTGAAGTTGCATTTCCAGATTATTATTTTGTTTGTAGCAGCATGATGTAGTTGGACTGTGAACAACCATTACGTTAGATTTTTAGTCCATTTTCAAGAGCTCTTCTGGTTGCAATTTCGTTTAAATTATGAGATGCAGTATTTAGAATTTTTATTTGGTTCAAGTCGCTTTAGTATTATTTCAGTAGGTGTCGCAATCGCATCCATATATGAAGGAAGATTTGCGTGTGTAAGGACCAATGGATCATTCACAATATGGTTTTCTAGCAGGGTTGTGTAATGTCTCCATGGCTGTTCAACTTGTATATGGATAATTGTGTGAAAGAACTGGAATGTATGAATGTAGGAGCGAAAATGGGCGATTTGATTGTATGCTGTTTATTGTACGCCGATGATGCAGTACTAATGGCGAATAATGAAGAAGAACTACAGAATCTGGTGAGTAGAATGTACGATGTATGCAAGGAAAGCGACCTCATGATGTATTTGAGGAGGAAAGCAAGACATCGCGCTAAATACTTGGAGGTAATGAATGTTTGGAACAAGTAGATGAGTTTGTGTAATGGGAAGTACGTTTGATAGAAACGGAAAGATATCGAAAGGAGGGTGACTGCAGGGAATAAAGTGAACGGCGCTTTGAATGGAATTATATCTAATGGGAACTTGTCAACTGAGGTAAAACTAGCGGTACGCAATGAAGTCCTGACACCGACACTGATGTATGAAAGTGAGGCCTGGAACTGGCAGAAGAGGAATGAAAGTAAACTGAAATGAGATCACTTAATCGTATATGTGGCAGATCCATTTATGACAGAGTCAAAAATGAAGAAATAAGGAAAAAATGTAAAACTGCATTCTGTCTCTGTTTTACTACATTTTATCTTGCAGTATCTAAATTAGCATCATCAGAAGCGTCGGCGAGTAAATTTAACCTAATTAAAAATAATATTTCTCCATCTATCATCAAACGCCGAGACCTCGAGCCGACAACCCTCAGCTGCCCTTAGAATAATTTTTCACGAATGGCGTCCGAGTAATATGAAGTAGGTATCTTAATTATAGGGGATGGAATCAAATAGGTCGTTAAAATATATTAAGGCCACAACCACCCTTCTTATTGTATAAGTATGTGTGTGTATGTTGGCCATTGTACCGCACACACGGCGTTTAGGGGTGCCGATAACAGCCTTGGACTTCATTTAAATGGTTATTTATTTAGTTTTGGTAATGTAGGCTATGCTGCCGAGCAGTATTGTCGCAAGTTGTACCTACTCACCTACACCATCACGACAAAATAAACAAAGACACTTATGCAGTCGAAAATTGTCTAGATTGGTGTATTATAGTTCAGTGCGGCCGTGGCATTGAAGTCGCGCTTTTTGACAGTCGATAATTGATAATTCAATTTCCCGAAAAAAAAAATTATCTATATTACTATACTACAACTATATTTACTACAACTGCGTACTTAAGGATAATTCATTACACAATACTTAGAAATTGTTTTGGACATTTTATTGTGTACATAAAATACAGCTTTAAATATAATTTACATTTACAACTATAAAGTTTGCAAATACAACATACTAGCAAAGTATTATAAATACCCAGAGTTTTATCTATACATAAAGAAAATATAATAAGTTTTAAAAATAATCAATCATTTCTTTTAACATTTGTTTCTTCTCTATGAGAGTAAGACTCGTGTATAGAGAAGGAGTATATTCGAGTCAATTTATGTTTCAGTTAGTCTGTGTACATATTTTTTTTACTTCAGTTACAAATTTGTGATAGTCCGTAATATTTCTAATTGTGATGGGGAGATTGTTAAAAAATTAAATGCTTTGATAAATATTGTGATTTTGATATTTTAGTTTTGGAATATAAATTTGGTCCCTAAATCTTGAAGATCGGAATTTATTAAATTATTCAATTTTTTTTGTATATGTCTATTATTTTTAGTACTTTGAAATCTGTGAAAAGTTGTATACTTGAATAGAATAATTTTTATTATCATTTTTTTAATGATTTCTAATTGTAATATTGAAGTTTTATATGCTCCTCCCCATCCAATAATACCGTATTGCAAATGTGACCGTACAAACGCGTGATGTATCATTTTCAGATTTGTTAGTGATAAGATGTTTCGGAGTCTTAAAAATATCTTGGTAGTTTTATTTATTTTGTTTGTTAGATTAGCAATATGTTTTTCTATTTGAATTTGTTATCTATTATGATTCCTGGGTACTTGATACACTATTTTTCTTCAATTGATGAACATTGGTCGTATACTTAATTAGCTCATGTATTCGGATCTATCTCGAGCATTGTATACTTGACAGAAATTCAAAAATTATTTGGATATACCCAATTTAAAATATTTATTTTGAGTTTTATATAAAGTGTACATATAGTGATGGACTTTGTGCATAACAACGTGAATTTAATTTTTAACCGACAGGTTTCGAAAAAGTTGTTGTCCCCTATCAGAGTAATATATAAAATATAAAAATATTAATAATATTAATGGATTTATCAGTTTAAAAAGTGTAACATATAAGTTCGAAAATTTGACTTCAATGTACTGTGTTGTGTCAAATCCAAGTTCGAATCCCGATAGCAAAAACAATGTTTTACGACAAAATTGATTTTATATGTATATCTTTCTAATTAATACATTTGATTAGTATTTAAAATATCACAAACCTGTATTCTGAATAATTACATCACAATAAGAATGTGTTCTCCTTAATAACATATAAGTTACAAAATTTAATAAAAATGAATTCTTAATTCTGGCGTCTCCTATCGGATTACACAAAGGTATTTGAGATTCTGTAAAAATAGAGTAGATTACTTTCATATAATGGAATAATACATATATCAATTTGAAAAATGTAACATACTGACTGAATAATTACAACTTAACAAAAATAATGTGTTCTCATTAATAATAATAAATTTATTTGTACAGATGTTTATAAACAAGAAAACTCAATAATTTTTCAATAATTGTATTAATTATTGGTATTAACAAAGCGATTTTGAAACGATTTAGAACATAGGTACTCAAATCTTCTTCTTTAACAGTCTCATAGAACTCGGAAGTCTGTGACCGCAGTCACAACGGAGTGTCGTACAACTCTTGACATGGCCTACGTGGGCCAGTCCACCTACCAGGCGCGGTCGCTTCATACATGCTTTGGATGCTCCGCATCCCTTGTATTCTAAAGTCAAGAAGCTTTGGATTTTTTGTTTCTATCAGTATAAAAACAGCACTGCTGCAAATAAACTCGTCCTGCCCTTTAGAGACCAGTCACATAACACACTACGACATGGCGCTCGCACGGAGCGAGTCGAAATACATATACATTCTCAACTTTATCACAGATACCAGCAACAGTGGATTCTATCATTCGTTCCGTATCCACAAAGTTTGGAAGTATTCGACTTTCGCGCATGCGCATTCAGTCCGCCTGTCAAGGTCTTCGAATACTGTATACGCGTTCATTAACATCATTCAACATACAAAAAACTACTTGAATGATTATGGGCATAATGCGGTAGAATATCATACATATTACGAAACGAGCCAATTGTTTAGAGTGATGCATTTTTGACAGCTTGACTTGAATACTTGAAGCCGAATTATTTAATATCTTTCGATTATATGTTACGTTTGTTATCCAGCATCCCTTGAACAAAAATTCACCGACCGCCACTGCCACCTACCCCTTGCGATGCTGTCTCGACATCATCCCCCATCCGTGGCTCGGACTCATCTGCTCTCGCAGCGTGTCCCGCCCTCTGCATCCCCAGCTTTACCTTGTTAAGTATATCTGGTTCCTGAAGTTTCAGAGTCTTTAATGTCCTCCATTCTCCGTTTAGTTTATGTAAATCTTGCGCTAGACTATAATATTAATACAATAGAAATTCAAACCTTAGACCGCATCAAAAGAAAATAATTATTCTCGTTATTTTTCCCTAAGTAACATTCGAGTCTCACGTACGGCGATATCTTTAAGCCGGCTTATAAATAATATCCACGAATTATAAATAAATCTTAGCACCTTATTTTAATTCAAATTCGGAACACGCCCTCCCCCTTCGAAGCTCGGCCAATCAGGCCGGCGAAGCGGAACGATTAGAAATGGAACAAAAAATCCCGCCGATCCGACCCCGCCTCCGGGCCGATGAATTTATAATTCTTCAGGGGATGATTTATGGACCGGGGGTAGGTTTCCCCCTTCCACGGCCGCGAGGAGCATTCGAGAGAATTAAGATTGCCCTTTTAATGGGCGTCGCTCGGTGTACGCGTTTACGACCGAATGTGTGAAGTGTGCAAGTATAAATTGTACCTAAATATACAGCGATGTACAGAATAATTTAAAAATATTATATTAAACTAGCGGTCCGTATCCATAAAATTTAGTTACTAAGTTTTAATCGCGGATTTTCAGTGGTTATTTTATTTGTAACATTACTTTTAAATAATCACATTATTAAAATACTAAATAAATGTATTAATTTGATTCGAAGCTGGTTCTCTTTCCAAACCGGGAAAGGTGCATTATCCAACTAAGCTACAGCGACAGCACTTTTGACGACAAATTTTCGAACCTATATGTTACACTTTTTCAAATTAATACATCTATCGTTCCATTATTTGAAAGCCATCTTAATACATTTAATTAGTATTTAAAACATCGCAGACCTATGTTCTGAATAATTACAACTTCACAATAAGAATGTGTTCTCCTTTATAATAACACTATTAGTCATAACACCCCTAAAATATAGTACATGGTGCTGAAAGTACCAGTTATTATAGTTTTTCAATATTATATGGTCGGGGAAATATATCGAAAAGAGGGTGAATGCAGGAAATAAAGTGAACGGCACTTTGAATGGAATTATAGCTAATGTGAACTTGTCAACCGAGGTAAAACTAGAGGTACACAATGGAGTCCTGGTACCTACACTGATGTATGTATGGAAGTGAGGCCTGGAGCTGGCAGAAGAGGAACGAAAATAGACTGAATGCAGTAGAAATAAGATCGCTCAGGCGTATATGTGGCAAATCCATTTATGACAGAGTAAAGAATTATGAAATAAGGAAATAATGTAAAGCTTATCGTAGTATAATGAGTAAGATTAAGAAAGGATCATTAAGGTGGTTTGGTCATATAATGAGGAGAGAATGGTAAGAAAGATATATAATGCAAGTCTTGATGGCATAGAGGACATCCACTGAAGACTCTGCCAGATAAACAAGATGGTCCTGTTAGAAGCCTCAACAATCGGCGAGCTTGTATAAAAAGATGTATGAATGTGGATGAGGCGAGAATCCTCTATCCTATCTGCCTACCCCCGTGGGGAAACGGCGTGATGGTAAGCTAGGTAGTTAATCATCATCCACGCCAATTCCTCGTGATCCTCGTGATCTCCATGAACACCCGCCCACTTTTCTCGGCATCCTGCAGACCTTAGGACTCACCAGAGACGTGCCTGTTGCTTTGTCCACTCGGTCGGTCCAAAGTGTGGAGGATCTTCGTCTTGGCCTACCACAACTTCTCTTCTCACATGTTATGGTTCAAGTATCGTAAATCTTTCAATTTTTTAAATTAAGGGTTTTCATATTTATTAATTTTATCAGAATGATGCGCGGAGAACTTTGTACAGTGTGCGGTAATACTTGTGGGAGGAAACACTGGATAGATAACACAACCCATTGCTGCAAGTGGATGTGAAGATTGGTCTTTCCATGAGAAGTCTTGGACATTATAGGGCTTACGACCGTCATCACACACTTGTCAAACGCACTTTTGGCGCGTCTTTTCGAATCAGCCGCAACCGTTGTTATTGATACAATTCCGTATCCAAATTTCCATTCATACATTTTCTCATGTTCGTCTTGTCAGTGTGAAATGTAACCTTGACGGCAGAAGACGTCAACTTGACCGATATTTATTCGATCTCGATATCGCGATAGCATTCGCGGTGTGGACTTTTCAGCTCCAGTCAGCACTGTATTTTGTGATATTGAGTTTTGATCACGTATTGTTTATTGTTTGTGTACCGTGGGTGAACTTGTGATATTGCTGTATCGATATGGGATCGGAGATCGGCTCATCTGCGTGGCATTTTGTGTGATCTTGGCTGCGACGGCAGGAATTACGGAGGCGTTATATGCAAGGTAAGGTGAGCAATCCTTCTAAATCCCGGTTCCCCAAAATTCACTGGTATCCCCTCACCGACCTCATCCTGTACCAAGGTTTCCTTACATTCCTTCCATAGCTTGCGGTGATTCCGATTTACGACCGAAATTGTCGTATTCCATTCCGCGGGACGCTCGACTCGGAGATTGCGCCATTCGTTTATTTAGATCTTGTCCATGCTTGACTACGACACCTATCGAATGTTTAGAAGTCGTATATATGTTATTATTTATTACCAACTACGCTGTCGCCATATATGGTTTGAAAATTTGATATTCATTATCATGTAATATCAGGTAGAATATAATTCGGTCATATGGTCGCCACACTTCATTGTTTACTCGACGGCGATTGAAAGAATCCAAAGAAAGTTAGTTGTGTTTCGTCAGGCAATCTTTAAAAAAGTTAATTATATATACCTAAGGTGTATTGAAACTTTAAATATAAAATTTAACAACTATAATTACAGTGAATAGCTTTTTGCCGAATGAGGAATTCATTCGAAATGTTATGATTTACTATTCCTTGAAGAAAGAGACCGCAACAAGTGCTATTAAAAATATTTGTGATATACTGGGGGATATTTATATATCAGAGGTGGTTTAAATAGTTTCGATCGGGAAATTTTAGTTTAAAAAATAATTCTGGATGTGGAAGACCAGTTAATGTGGATAATTTTAGCTGATCTGATTGAACAAAATTCAACATCAACGATTCAAGAACTCGCGGAAAAATTCGGATATTCGTGGTCAAGTGTACAGGAGTACAATCGGCAAGATGTGGAGACAAGGAAAATAGATACCGCACGAAAGTAAAGGGAATCTAGGTTAGTGAATAAAGCGTGCTCAGAGCTATTGGAAATATATTAAAAAAACCAATTTCTACATCACTACAATATATGTCACCCACCATATTCACCGGACGTTACTCCATCCAATTATCAATTATTCCGGTCACTACAACACTTTTTGAATGGCAAAGAAAATAGAAGTTATGAGGACATAACGATACGTATATCCAAGTATTTTGCCTCAAAACCAGGTGAATTTTACGAAAGAGAGTTAAAAAAATTGACAAATAAGTGGAAACAGGTCATATCAAATGACGAAAATTACATTTTGGACTAAGTTTTGATAAATAAATATCTTAATCATATCAAATTGTTTAATTTAAAAAGCGACCTTCTACCTATTATTTCTATTTAATAGATAAAATTATTTAAAAAAATCGAGTCCTACGTACAGTTTTTTATTTATGGGGTTATATAATATACTAATATTATATTAAAAAATTTCTAGTAGGTTAGTACTGAGGTAAATAATTGTCAATCTTTAGATATTTGAATTAAGTCATAGAGATGAAGCTATTTTTCATTAATGGAAAAATATGGAAGTATGGGTAATTACAGGGCTTACGACCTGTCTTCGGCTGACTTAAGTGATCACTTTACATAATATAACGTTCACCATTCCACCCAATCAACTTTCATATCTATCAAATTTTTGAAAGTTGTATATATGTTCATATGTGGAATCACTTCAAGTACCACTACACTCTCGCCATCTATGGACTAAATTTGATATTCAATGACATATGTCACAATGAGAATCTAATTATTTTTATTGAAATTATTTAAAACAGTATTGTTTCAATTTTTATACATTTTCTTATTTTGACCAGTATATTATTAGCCACATTTGAATATGTCCAAGAACACACAATTACTAGCCCGCAAGCCCTGTAATTACCCATACTTTAATTTTTTTCCATCAATATAAAATAGCTTCGTTTCTATGAGATATCTATTATTTGTTTAATAACAGTGCTTTTGTAGGTGAAAATTCAGTAATTGTGTATTCTTGGACATATTCAAATACTGCTAAGTCATTTTTATTCGTTTGGCAGTTGACTTTCGCTTCTGTATATCTCTGGAATCTCTTTGTATTGTTCAGCAGTAATCTGCTAGCATTAATGGACTTCATTATTTTTCATTATTACAGCCTTTTCACACAGGCTATATCTTGATGAAAACACTCCCTGTGCTCGTCACTTACACAACCCAAGTTATAAGGGAAAAAATGCAAATGATAGTCAAAAAATGAAACATGTTTCATAGGCTGTAATTGGATCAGAGAGAATCTTAGCAAATATTGTAGCAAATATCATAGCAATTTAGAATTTAATGCAACCATTTGATCTCCATTTTATAAAGTGCACGAATTAAAAGAGGTAAAAGGGTTCAGTACATACATTTTTAAGGTTTATTAACTTCAAACTGTGTATACCCGCTAAACAATTGAAAAATGATTTTCTAATGAGCACTCTTCATTTAACTAACTTGTCATGTAGATTATTTTTATTAAAAATAGTAAATGGCATACTGGACGCCTCTAATTTAACTGAACTGATTGTACACCACGTTCCTGCGCGGAGTACCAAGTCATCGGTGCTTTTCCACACAAAGACATCACAGGCTCGGGAACGATTTTGGTCTTGTAGATATATTCCGATATTCTATGTTTAAATATAAGAATGTTGTTTATGATGCTGTTCTGAGTCAAAGATACAACTGATTTTGATACTCAGCCATTCTGGGTGAAACCTAAAATTTATTATTTTTACTGTCGTGAACCTTTATTTGTTATAGTTTGTATTGCTTATTTTATAATTTCTATTTTTTCTATTATATTTATATATATATATATATATATATTCCATGCTACTTGTGTAGCTGCTCATGTGTTTTTTACTATGTTTTATACCAAACCTATTTTATAAAAGCCTATAAGGGCGTTAATAAATTAATAAATAAAATTAAATCCTGACATAGTCTTCATTTTTTTTGTTTCTGAAGCTATTTTCTACGACAGACTTGAAAGCTGACCATGCAGTTAGTTCTACGAGTTTTAACACCGTGTAAAACTATCGATTACTCAAAATCTCTCTTATTTGCAATCTTACAGAGATATTCTCTCTTATTTAAGCTTTGTTTATCCTCAGAAACTTATCTTTTAAGTATTTTAAACCATAGCCATAGACAAACAGTCTATATCATTAACAAAAAATTTCACAGAACCCAACTTAATATGAAAGTCTGAAGGAAGTGACTGAAATCAAATATCTGGGAGTCATAATAGATTCAAAATTAAATTTATCGCAAAATACAAGATACGCGACTAAAAAGATTGCTAAAAAAATGTCACTTCTGGGAAGGATCAGAAGATTTATTAATACCGAGTCTTGTAAAATAGTTTACAACTCTGTTATTATTCCTCACATCAACTACTACAACAGAATTTTGTTTTTGGCTGACGAAGAAGAAATGCAACAATTGCCAGTGTTGCAAAATATAGATATACTTTAATCAGTGCAACGCTGAAAGATCTAAATATGATGAGCTTTAAACAGAAAATATATTTTAATGTAATGTTATTTATTTATAAAATCCTCACTAGGAAAATACCGGTGGAATTTATACGAAAAATGGATACAAATCAACATGAGCACGAACATCATACAAGAGGAAAAGATAGACTGAGGAAGAAGGCTAAATCTCAAAAATCTATGATGTACATTGCGATGAAGATTTTTGATGAAATGCTAGAAGACATTAGAAAAGAGAATTCAATGTGAAACTTAAATATGTAAAAGATAAGTTCTAGTAAGAAGAAACGATTCTTATTTTGTTTATATTACAGCATATATATATACTTTCATATGCACTATATTAATGATAAATAATAATAATAATATGTAGAGGAGGAAGCAGTACATCTCCTTGCTTGACTGAAGGATCATGGTGTACATTTTTAGCTCCTGGAGTTAGACCGTGTCTTGTGTAGGCCACTCCTTTATTTTGTAGTGGTTCTTCCTGGCTCTGCCATCTCTCTCACATAAAAATCATCAATTTTTCGTGTAACCTTTCTGCATTCCTAGTAAAATCCCATTTACTTTTAGATCGCCACAAATTTTTCAGCCATAATTATTGACAAAAGCAACTTCATGTTGTTATTCTCTTTCATATCTGTAGGATGACTAAGAGGCCTTTAAACTCACTTTCGAAAAGTTTCCACTCAGATGCATTATATTTTATTCCAAAAGTGTTGAAAAGGCCATTAATATCATTAAAATAGCATAAATACTCACCCATTTGGTAAAGAGGAGTAAGAACCTCATTTCCGTTTCTGCGATGAATTATTTTGTTACCTTTGGATAGCAGATTCCACGAAGTTCTCCTTGAATCTTAGACAAATTTAAATCACAAACGAGATTGTTTAAGTCACTTTAGGTTATGAAGTGAGGTTCTATATCATCTGAAGGTTCTTTAAATGCTGGGTCACATTCTGTGGTATGGTCACTATCATCATCTGTCAAAGATGTATGTATGTGTGTGTGGCAGCTTGGTGACGGATGCGAGAAGACTGACCGGTGCCAAGTAGGCGCGCGGAGTGGAGAGCCGCGAGGCATTAAAAGACGCTGAAAGCGTTGAAACGTAGTCGCGTTCTCTTTCAATACTCTTCGGTTCTCCAGATAAGATATCAAATTGTGTATCTCGACGTTGGACTCTTGTTTCTACTACCGATATCTCACCGAATCTGTAAGGTTATTGCCGTGGTAAAGACAGTATAAAGGACTCGAACCAGTAACTGATTATGCTTCGATGCCATTTCATTTTCTAACTGTAATTTTACGGGTGGTGTTGGAACCGAAAAGCTTCGCGGTGAGACACAGATCGCATAGCCGACTCGGTGTTAGAAAAATCGACGTCTCTTTTTCTTTTTTGAAACTCCAGATACGTATATTAGTTAGGCAAAAATTGCTATCACTAATGTGATCCTTTGGCTCTCTCCAAACGATCGGAATCACAAAGGGCCCATGGTTTATTCTGATCATCTAATTGCAATTAAAATACAGTACAACATTTTTAAATACAAATTACAGAAATACATTCAAACACTATACGCAATTAAAAATGACAGATTTGATACATTGGTGAAATGTTAGTACCAGTGTAAATAATACAAAACAGGGTTGCACTGTTAATATTTTTTTCCCCAATATTATAATATATGATAACACAAATATCCCTTCAAAACCTGACGTGCTACAAAAAATATGATTGTGAGGTCCAGAATCAAAAGCAGATATGTCCACTTTACCCGTTTTCGAGTAAAATACAAAAAACCATTGTACTACAACTGTCACTTTTGAAATTATATTGAAAATGACAAGTCGTCTTATTGGTTGAAAACCTATTTGTCTGGATTTCAATAAATTTAGCGTTTTTACATGAAATTCTGTGATATTTATCTAATTTTGATAGGCTAGTCTTGATCATTCATTTTCTTTTTTTATTAATATTAAAAATATAATACAATTTCAATAATCAGTGGATATATATATACATATATATTTTAAAATTTATTTCTTCTCTATGAGAGTAAGACTCGTATATAGAAAAGTATATTCGAGTTAATTAATGTTTCAGTTAGTCTGTGTACATATTTTTTTAAATTCAGTTACAAATTTATGATAGTCCGTAATTTTTCTATTTGTGATGGGAAGATTGTTAAAAAGTTTGATACCTTGATAAATATAGTGATTTTGAGTTGCGGTATATTTTAGTTTTGAGATATCAATTTGATCTCTAATTCGCTTCTAAAATTTAATTGATTTTTAATTTTAAAAATTTTTGAATTTTTTTTGTAAATGTCTACTATTTTTGGTACTTTAAAATCTGTGATCAGTCGTATACTTGGATAGTCTTTTTTTTTAGATTAATTTTTATTATAATTTTTTGAGTGATTTCCAATTGTGACATTGAAGTTTTATATGTACCTCCCCATCCAATAATACCGTATTGCAAATGTGACTACAAACACGTGATATATTATATTTGTACATTACTAATTCAAAAACTGGATGTCTGATTTAATTTTAATTTTCTAAATCAGCACAAAATTTCGCATTAAAATAGCTCATTAGTTTTTCTTCTTGTCTCTTCATACGCTGACTTCTTTGCCCGTCTTACACATTCCAAATGTTGCCAGCTGTGTAATAAAAACTGACTGAAAGAATTCAGGAATTAATAACGTAAAAAATTAAGCGCATTTCAATGTATCGATTTAATAGATCGGGTAGGCTCCGCGGCGAGTCCCGAAACAGTCGTGATCCGTTTCCTTAAGCACCGGCGCCCGGCCTCAGTCTGCTGGCGATAAGCCGGCGCCCGCTGCAGCCAGCCAGGATCCGTAGCCACGGAGATGGAGGCTCGGGCGTCACACCTTGACTATTTGATGACCACAGTGCGAGTGAAGGCTTTTAATATGCTGAAACAATTGACTCAATATACTAATATCAAAACTGGTCATTTTACAGATTTTCGCGAAAAATACACTTGTGTATAATTTACAGTGATATAAAAAATGCCAAAAAAATTATCCGATCGTAAGTGCATATATAAAACGTTATTATATTTTAAAGTTTTGAATTTTCAAATCAAAAACATAATAAATACATATTAAATTATTTCTAATTTTTATACTGTTCCATTTTAATGATTTATTAAAACCATTTTTAACACATTATAATGCGTCTGCTAACAGATTACTCAAAGGTATTTGAGATTCCGTAAAAATAATGTAGATGGCTCTTTCAAATAATGGAACGATTAAATGTATTAATATCAAAAAGGTAACATATAGGTTCGAAAATTTGTCGCTAAAAATATCGTTGTAGCATAGTTGAATAATGCACCTTCCCCGGTTTGGAAATAGATCCAGGTTTGAATCCTGGGTGCGCAACAACAATATTTTTCGATACAATTGATTTTATATGTATATCTTTATAATTAATATAATAATCTACTCTATCCCACACAATAAACTATGAGTATATAATATGATTCATATTTACATTATAATGTAATAATAATTCAAAAATGACATATATAAAACACACATAATTAATTTATTTATTAGACTTTATTAATATATATGTTTTAGTTGTAACAGAGGTGAATATATTATAATATAACATGATTAACATAAAATACAGTTATATTGCAATTAAGTATATTCTCGAAGATTATTGCGTGGGATAGAGTAGACTCCAACTCTGATATACGCAGCATTACACTGGCTACTTTGCTAGGCTGCCGCCTGTGTTAAAGTAGCCAGTTTTTTTTGTGCTGTTGTGTTGTTATTTAATTCAAGAAAGGTAAAAATTCGACAGGAGTAAAAATAAAAATGTAGTTAGACTGTTGTAGAACTAGTGAATTATTAGTGTAGACACTGCATTATGATTATTTAGAATGTTGGATAGCCATGCTTCTGATTGATCTCTACCCGATTGGATCATATATTGTAGTTATATATAAAGTACGTAAATTCTTACTAATATGTAAATTAAATATGTTGATATACATATAAAATCAATTTTATCGAAAAATATTGTTGTTGCGCCACCAAAATTCGAACCTGTATCTCTTTCCTAATTGGGAAGGTGCATTATCCAACTATGCTACAGCGACAAAAATTTTAGCGACAAATTTTCGTTACCTTTTTGATATTAATACATTTAATCGTTCCATTATTTGAAAGAGCCATCTACCTTATTTTTACAGAATCTCAAATACCTCTAAGTAATCTGATTGCAGACGCCAGAATTATCATTTCATTTTTATAAAATTTTGGACACATTTATACAACTTTATTATTACGAAAACACATACTTATTGTGAAGGTTCTGAATAATTACAATTTCACGAAAATAATCTGTTCTCTTAATAATATGTAAATACTTTTGATATTCCATGAAAATAATAAAATGTGTACAATACACACGTTACTCCCTGTAGTATAGTTATATAGAATTTTAGAAGAAATTTACTGTAATAGCTCAGTAAATACCAAACCTGTAAACATTCCTCTTATTGTATTTAACATATAATGGAAAATCCCAACATTAGAGTCAAATTAGCATCAAATTTCAAATTATATACTCACTGAAAATCACCCTTGTATTGAATAGCTAAGGCTTCATGGAAAAATGTACCAGTCTGAAGATGGCCGTGATAGGCTGGTCATTAAATAATAAATAGTGAAAAAAAGTTAAAAACTGTTTAACAAATCACATATTAAATTATCAGATTATTTTACAAACTACTTTTTCTGTTAATTTTCATATAGATATACTAAATAAATTAGTTTGGTCAGGTTAGGTAAGTTATTTTAATTTGACAATCTAATGATAGTGTTTTTTGGATTTTTTTTTGGAAATAATTTTGGAATATTTTCGACTTTTGGTCATCTTTGCATATTTTTAGTATTATACCGCGGTTTATTGGAAAATACGCCCTTTTCAAAAATCTGAAAAGTCAACTATAGATAAAGTGAATACTTGCGACCGAATATTTTTTTTCATTTTTGAAATCCAGTAAAATTTTTTTTTTATAAAAATCTGAAAAAAATACTATATTCTCGATATATTCCTTACAGTTTTATTGTATCTATATACAGTTTGATAATAAAGCCAAAATTTAGCAAGAAATGAGCAGATTTTCTGCGCAGCTGTTCTTATTTTGAAATACACGATGACGTCACAGTAAAATCTTGGTAGGTAGGTACTGCATTACAAAAATAATTAAATTATAAAAAAAATATTTACAAAAAAATTTAAGTAGGTAATACAGATCATCATCATTATCAGTCGCTTTCTATCCACTGCTGGATGAAGGCCTCCCCAGTGCGTCACATTTTTCGATTTCGTTGTTTAATTTACAATAACACATAGACCGAAACAATTTCGCCACCAATGTGACGGATTTCGAACGCAGCAGTGAATAATGCCTCAGATAAATCACAGCATTATATGTATTGCCAAAGGCAAATTTTAAAAATAAATGTTTGACGATTTTTCACCTTGCCATATTATCAGGTGAGATAGTAAATTTAACGTACGAACAACCCGCAAACGTTTTTACCACGCCCGATGATTTGGAACACAGAAACATGACTTACTAGTGCATAAGGTTTCTGGTAGTGATGGTAATCCGTTATGTGATTGTGATTGTTGATTAGTAACTGATATTTAAGGATCATTGGTAACTAATATTTAACTGAATAGCTTGTTGGTGTAGTGGTCAAGACGTTGGCCTAGTGATCTAGTGGTCGGGGGTTCGCGCCTCGTTCCAGGACACCAGCAAGTTAATCCTATTTTCATAGCACAAGCATTTTAGCTTAGTTTAAAAATAGTAAGAATATTGATGTGACATGTATTCTGTGTACACATCTCTATTTAAAAAAAAAAAAAAAAAACTGGTGGAGCCTAACTTCCTACCAGTCGTTGCTAGAAGAATTATGAATAATTAGTTACCAATCATCATTACAATCGAATACATTCACATTAACGGTTTAAATAACTGTTTAAATAACTATTTAAATATCCGTTTAAATATATATTTAAATAACTGTTCAAATAACTATTTAAATAACTGTTTAAATAATTGTTTAAAAAACTATTTAAATAACTTTATCAGTTTAAATTACTATTTAAATAATTGTTTTAATAACTATTTAAATAACATTTTTTCACAGGCATTTTTTGTGCACTTCAGAAGTGCCATTTGCATCGAATTTCTAACCAGATCGGTTCGTTCCAGCCTCCATAGGATCACCAACTGTTCTATGGTGTCTGCATGTCTGGTGACACGGCCTAAATATCAGAATATTCGGAGCCGTCTAGTTGAGTATAGACGCTGCTCAGTAATTAATTCGATAATATTCCATTCACTCAGAGATGTGTTTCAGCACCTTAAAGAAGATCGGGAAGACAAGAACATATCTGAGCACACAAATCGATCTTCATTCGGTCGGTCCAGTGGGTATGTGCCTCTCTTCCTCTCTCTTTGTAGTGATTTCTCCTGCCCCAGTACTCTTGAACTATTCTCGACGAACCTCAGACTGAGAGCTGTTACCAGAGAAGTACCTGCCGCTGTTTTCATATCTGGTTGATTCAACGGGTCTCTTCCTCTTCATAGTTTAACGTTGCACACCGCAACAAGGCTTTCAGGTTTTTCTCTAGGCTTTCTTCTATGTAGCGTGGCAAGGTTACCTTGAGGGTAAGAATTTCAACCTAGCAGTGAATGAGTAGGACCGATGTACTCGTCAACATATCGTGTACTTACGGATTTATTACAATTTGCGTACCAGTAGAAACTTTATGGCTTAATTCTAAAAACTACCACAACAACCCGCAGTAGTAGCTACAATTGACGCATTGTAGCTATTCACATTACTATCGTCTACTTTTAAGCTAGTGAATTACTCAAGTCATACAATTTGCTATTAACTAAATTGATGTCTTTACTTACACTATTTTTTAACAGAATAACATTAGAAAAGCTTACAACTGGGTACAAATCATTGAAGTGTCTACTTCCTCTTTTACTAATTCGCGAATTTTACTATCTTACTGTTTTTGACGTGTTGATTTCATGGTCGTTCTTTGCGTTCGAGGTACATTTAGTGCATAAATTTGTTTTTGATTTGGGAAAAACAAAAAGCAATTGACAGAACTATTTCCTACGTTAACCTTTAATAGAAATAATTATTTCGTTTAGTTATTACGTGAAGGATTTTCAAACAATAAATTAATCATGTCCAGTCATAAAAAGTGTTAATTAAAACGTCCATGCCTTATTTATATTGATGTTTGTATGTGTAAGAAGGTATTAGTTTACGTTAAAACTTTAAAAACAATATTAATTAACAGTAATCTAAAATTACAAATAAATAAATGAAAGGGTCGTATAAACGACGGATTCATTTTGTCTAAAGACGTTAGTTAAACAAAAGTTCATAATCCTATGTACAACATATATTGTAGTATATATTATATATGATTGTATAATATCATAACCTAAATCTATACTCACTGCACGCCACTGTTCATCATGTACAGGCTGATGAGTAAAACTTGTACATAAAATGATTCAATCGCGTATGAACTCGTTTCTTCAACATTATCGCAATGTACAAAAAAAGTTTAGTCTAAGTCACCCCTACTGGTAATACAGTAAGAAGCGGTGCGATGCAACCAACCCCTAAACGATGAAGTTACAGACAGAGCATCTGTCAGAAGGTCGGCAGACGGCGGCACTCAACGTGTTAGGAGATTAGCTAAATATTTTACCAGGGGAAACTATGCGACACTGAGCTAAAATTACAGTCAATTTTAATGAAATCACTTTTTATATAAATGTTCAGTAATAATTAAAACTAATTTAAATAAATCGTTCAGAACGCCACAGAAATAACATATTCACCACCGGAACACGAACCCGAAACTTTTTAAGGCTAGTAAAAAGCTCTACTGATAAAGCATCAAGTCTCATTCATTTGTCACTAGATTCCTTGTACATAGACATCTGTAGTTAAAATATGTATTTAGCATAATACTAAGTACCAAGTTTGAACTACAGACGACTCGCTTCACTAGGCGAGTATATTACCGCCATTATCCATTGTCAAAGGACCAAGGTCAGTGAACGGGAACCTGCTATTATTTATATTTATTTTATGTTTGCCTATGGTAACAAGAAACAATGAACCAGAAAAATGATTTGAATCGCCGAAAATGCGTGTTTTTTAAATAATGTTCTAGAATATGAGAGATTTTTTAAAATCACATTTTAAAGGGTAAAACAAATGACAAAGATAAAGTAATAGATAATCAATTTTATAAAAATGGTGCTGTGTGAATCGTTAATTTTTATTAATATCAAAACGTGTGAAAAATTGTTACGCCTACTTCCTACATGTACGTGTAGCATAATATCCTTGTCCGTCTCTGTCGCATAGCCACATGAAATAAACATAAGGCACATCGGGCCCTTGGAATAACAAGACGTTATCTGACATTTACATCTTGAGCTTCAAATTTACGAACATAACTTTTTTTATTTCATCACCCGTTGGGTGAAATTTATATAAAAATAATGCTTTATTATTTAGAAAAATAAAATAAATTGATACATGATTTCAAGCACGTTATATAATTAATATATCTCAAACATTTTATTTGTATTCAAATTAATATATGTTATTATAAAAAGTATTACAATTTTGACTAAAATATAATTTTATTTGTAACAGTTTTAAACAGACGATACTTCTCAGAAATTTGATACCTACCTTGTTTTGCCAAAGTCAAGATATGAAATCATCAAATGACGAGATGTTACCGCCTTTTTTCGGAAAGCTAAGAAGACGGTAACCGACACGCGTCATTCAATTACATCCCCTGCTTCCAGTTCAGCGGTCCAAATAAACAACCAGTGCGCGCTTCGGTCGATCGAAATGTAAAGAAGACAACCCAGCTAAAAGGTTAGTGCAGTTCATATATTGTATGTGCGCTTATTGTTAATCGGAAACCTGGGAACCAGCTATCCAAGGTATTTTCATAAACATAATTTGGTCCTTCGATCTTCATACTTATATTAATCAAATAACATTTCTGAATGATGATCGCATTGCCCCACTAGGCAAGCCTGTTTTGGGGCAAGTTGGCATTTATTTATTAAAATATAAAAATCAGTATAATCTATACATGTATTGGATAGATATCAATTATGTACAATTCTAAAAATAAAGTATGTACTCAGATATGTTGAAAAAATGAAAGAACTAAAACTGGTATGTTACTTGCGTGTCCAACAATATCGTATTTTCTTACATCTTTTATATATACACATGTGCATTCATAAACCAATTGTTGTGTCAAACCATGTAATGCAGCTACAAAGAGTTATATCATAATATACAATAGTTTAATTTCAGTATCAGTATATTTAAAAAATTATTAATTTACCGTCACTACTGACGGGGCATTTTTTGGTATACAATATGTGCAAAAGCACCAAAGTTTCCCCTAATACATTTTTTTTGCGTTTGGATTCGAATTGGGAGCATCTCTGTCTCCAAATTGCATTCACGTGTTATCTCGCGTCAGGTGCATTCGTTTCTGGGTAGAGATGCCGGGCGTGATAAGGTGCGAGGGTACCAAATTATTATTAAATCAATTAACACAAATTTAGAACTGTGATCATTTAAAATATATATTGTATACTATTATCTGTTATAGTTTTTACATTCTTCAGTTATTTAATATATATATATATATATATATATATATATATATATATATATATTGAATTGTGCAATCTCCGGGTCACACGTCCCGCGGAATGGATTACGACAATTCCGATTGTAAATCAGAATCGCCGCAGGGTAGGGGAAAAAAAAGTAGGGAAACGTGGTACAGGATGAAGGATGAAGATATGAGGTTTTAGTCGAAGGTCCAGTAATCTCAGGAATCGGGATTCGGAAAAACCTTGTACATGACCTTACCTTGTATTATCTGTAATCCATGCAGTCGCCGTCGAGATCACACAATGAATGACACGCGGATGAGCGGATCTCCGCTCCCAATTGAAGACGGCGATGTCACAAATTCACCCGAGGCACACGCAAACAACTAATAATACCATTAAGGAGAACACATTCTTATTGTGAAGTTGTAATTATTCAGAACATAGGTCTGTAATATTTTAAATACTAATAATACCACACCGCACACAAATCACAGGATCACAAACAATACAGTGCTGGTGCACTGGAGCTGAAAGGTCCACACCGCGAATGCGATCGCGATGTCGAGATCGAACACAATATCGGTCAAGTTGAAGTCTGATGGCGTCAAGGTCACATTTCACACTGAAGGACGAACACGAGGAAATGTATGGATGAGAATTTGGACGCGGAATGTGTCAATGATATTGGTCGCGGCTCATTCAAAAAGACGCGCCAAAATTGTGTTTACGAATTCGGAATATATATATTTAAACAAGAGAAGCGTACATGGAATACATGTCACTTAAATATTTTTACTATTTACAAACTAAGCACTTGTACTATGAAAATAGAATTAACTTGCTGGTGTCCTGGAACGAGGCGGGAACCCCCTACCACAATATCACTAGGTCAGCTTCTTAACCACTACACCAACAAGCTATTAAACCAAGAAAACAAGGCGCAAGTAGCAGATTATTAACATTCAGACTAGATGCCTACCACAGCAATATTGCTGTCCGATTTCTCGAATATGTAGATTGTATAATGACATTAAGATCCAGGTTCGAATCCCGGTGGCGCCAGAACAATATTTTTTGATAAAATTGATTTTATATGTATATATTTCTAATTAATATATTTAATTCATAATTACAATAAAATAGTTTAACGTGTTCTCTAATTCAATATTTTTATGTTACTATGTTCATATGTATTTTACAGGGTGAATATTATGTTCCAGGCCGATTTTGTTTGCCCGCCATTTTGTTTTAGGAAATATTTGTCAATTACAATTTAATAGTCGTAAAGAGTTGTTGATTACAATTTATTATGGAGCATATAACTCTTCAACAATGTGTCAAAGTTATTAAAACATTTTATCTAAATAATAATGGCAATGCTGTAACCATTGATGGTGATCGCTATCGTCATATATTGGAAAACATCTTGGTAGTCGAATTGAGTTGATTAGGCTTAAAATAGATATCATTTAAGCAAGACGGTGCCACCTCACATACAGCCCTAGCTATGATTGAAAAAGAGCACGCATTTGTGCCGCTGCTATAGGCAACCATTTGGCTAATATCATATTTCATACATAATTGTAATAAACTAAGTAATTAATAAATAAAAACCAAACTAATAATTTTTTTTTTTTTTTAGTTATTTAAAAATAATATCGGCCTGGAACATAATATTCACCCTTTTCATCTAAATATTTTGTATTGTAATTTCTTCAGATGTATTCTGCAATATCTTATTTTTATATACATTACGTATATATATATATATATTTTTCAATGTGAATGCACAATTCATACCTTCTGTTGAATCTATGGCCTGTGGTGGTCATTTTTAAGAGGTTTATTGACCGTCTTTTTAATGTAGCTCATTTATCTATGTTGCATCAGCAAACTCTTAATACTAAAATAATAATAACTAGGCCCTACGAGCGGCTAATGTGGCCGCTGCGTGGCCATTGGTATTATATTATGTAGCATTCTGTATTGCTGTTCCTGAAATTACACAAACGGTGTTCTTACATAATCATTTTAAAATATACATATCCACTTAAAAACATTCTTGAAAAATACGAACAAACCATTAATATGTCATAATTTGACAGTTCTATTATAAATAAGAATCTGTGACCATAGAGTACGACGCGATATGACCATGAGACACAGATGAGATGACAGGATATCAGATGTTCAATATGTTTACCAGCTGTAATACGATTTCGCGGATATATATTTTTTCATACTGTTATTGAGTATACGGAAGAGAAAACAATTAACTAATTTTAATCTAGTATAAAAAACACGTTCATTTTTGCCTTGCTAGCGTCTCACAGACCTGGCCATTTAATCAGGCCGTAATTACACTATATCCAAGACGTCCAAAAAGTCAAAGAAATAGATGGAGAAATGTAATATTATTATGAATTAAATGTGGTAAATCTGGTCATTAGATTTATTGTTTTGTCTTGTGTAATTAGGTTGGAATGTGTAACAATAACACTCAGACTCCTATACAACAATTCACTGATTAATACAAGAATAAAAGGTACACAGATTAATACAATAATTACTCTTAAAGAGATTGATTACATAAACTATAAGAAGACCAGTGGAAAAAGAGACCGCTTCTCTCATCTGCACGGCTTATATCCTTTCCAGACTCCCCCCACCGCAAATTTCACGACGGGCATCCAGACGCCATTCGCACACATATCCATCATCTGTCAAACTCTGGCGCGTCGCGCACACATACACAATACACAGAGCAGTGGACACCACATAAAATATAAATGATAAAGACAACTGTGTGCTTCTGGGAAATTTTTCTACTACAATTTAATACATAAATATAGCAGATTCCTAATAAAATTAAATGAATAAATCCTTGTGATGAACGTTCAAAATGATATAATATTTATTAAAGTCGGCTATTCTTTTCGGAACAGCCTAATATTATCGGAACTAAACATAGACAGTTTTATAGACAATCCGATAATGCTGGATCAGTAGACAGTAATTAATGAGTCGGTTCCCAGATCGGGCGACATTAGGGACTAATTAGCGGGAGAGCCTGAGGAGGGATGCGGTGAGGTATGTAGTCCGCTCGAGGACCTCTCGGCGGCCTAGTGGCAAAGGTAGCCACTTTGTGAAACCGCGGATCGCGGTTCGATACCCGCTAATGCGGCGGGCGCCAGGACCAGATAAAGTGTCGCGAGCAGGGCTGGATTTAAGGACAATGGTCGCCCCTAAAATTTGTTGTTATTTCTCGATTCGTTAAATCATCAAATACCGTGTATTGGTTGTCACGTAGTTTAAAAATAACTCTTTAAGCATAGTAAAGCTAATATTGAACTCTGGAGTGGGTCACTCAAGATGCTATTGAATGGAGATATTTACGATAGGATGGTCTGCGGAAGAGTGATCGCTAGCTGCTCGGGCAGTATCCGTCTCTAATGCATATTGTTTTATTGCGTCTGCTGATTAGTCACTTTGGTTTGTACCGTATATGATTGATAGGTGAGTCCTTACACGGCCACGTCTATGGGCGCGTGCAGGGTCACCACAAGTCAATTTAAGTTAACTTTTCATTATATTTGCATGACCGTTGAATGAATGAGTTTTGTGTGTAAGATGTTCTAGATGGTGTGTGAAAAGATATTAGTTCTAATTGGCTGGGACAGTCAATATGACCTTGCAGCAGTTTAAAGATAAGCATTTGGTCAGCACGTGTTCTTCGATATTCTATAGTTTTCATACTGTGGAAGTTTTCTGCACTAAATAGGAGTTAAATGATAGATATTTAAGAAATTTATTTTGTATTCGTTTGAATTTTGTAATTTTGAAGCAATGTGGATTTTGGAAGTGTTTGCAGGTTGGAAGTATGAATTTTATAGGCCTAGGAGGTAATTTGTTCAATGTGATTTTTGAAATGAAATTTTTGCTATCGAGGATTATTATATTTAACGATAGGTCCAAAAGGAGTCTTGGATAAATGTCGCTATATATAATATTAATGTGTTCTTTTAACATAAATAAAGTAAACTTTATAGAAGATTATTGATCTCTACGTTTCCGATAAATAGATTATTTCCTCTTCCGGTATACAGAACAACTACCTAGCCTATTTATTTATGTATTTATTTAATTCTTACCATAGTGCATACATAAGCACTCCTGTATATGCTCTAATATAAACAAGATTAAAGTGTTTTCTTTTACTAAAACTTATCTTTTAAATATTTATTAGTCAGTTTCATTTTAAATCTGTTCAATTTCTCCTCCTTTCTTATGTTTTCTGGAATTTCATTAAAAATATTAATCGCACTATACATCATCGATTTCTGAGATTTGGCCTTCTTCCAGAGTGGCAGTCTCAGTCTATCCCTTCCTCTTGTACGATGCTCGTGCTCATGTTGATTTGCATCAATTTTTCGTGTAAATTCGGCTGATATTTCCGTATTGAGGATTTTATAAATAAATACCATTTTATTAAAATATGTTTTCATATTGAGATCTTTCAGCATTTCATTGATCCGAGTACATCTATTTTTTCTGAGTATTTTTCTCTCAAAGCTTTATTTTGCAACACTGACAATTGTTGCTGCTGCAGCAGTTGATGTGAGACTATGGTTGTGCCTATTGCAAAAGCAATTACTTATGAATATCTTCAAGTGAGACGTTTTCAGATTCCGACTCTAACTCAAAATCATACATTATTCATAGTATATGTGAGAAATTATGTATTAATTTTATTATTCTTGCTGTGAGAAATTATTTTTTTTCTTCTAATTGTCTCTTTCTCTCGGTCGATGTATTTGTGAAGATACGTACGTGGAACATATAAATTTTAGTCAACTTCGACACTGCAAACTTGGTCATACTGATTCTCCTTCAGATCTAAGCATCGCACTATGCTATGGTACAGTACATATTAGCGCTCGGTCCCCAACGCATTCGCTCTGTACTTAATTGGTTTTAATTAATTTTAATTCATTCGATAATATAATACAACAATAAAATTTTGCACCTACAAATAAGAATAATCTTGAATATGACATTCATATAAAACAAGATCTATAATAATACAATGTGAAAATTAATAACAAAATATTAAAAAATGTTGAGAAATTGATCAAATTAGAACATGGGAATAAGAAAGATGTCGAATACATAATCATTTAATTATTATTGAAAACTTTAGACCATTTTAGAATCTTTGGTTTGTACACATTTATATTTGCTGCAAATTTAGTTAATTTCGGCAGTTGGTTATACAGTCTAGGAACAATACGCGATGCACGTCTCTGTCCTATTCCCAATTTGGACATTTTTTAAACATGTTTATTAGTTTTGCTCCAAGATGAAAATGAAATAAAACAGTATTTTTTATATACGGAAGATAAATGTAAAACAGGAAAATCTTTAAAAACTCGCTTTGTCGGATAATATCTAGCCTTTTAAAAATTATTTTTATTATTAGTTTGCGTTGTATTAGTCTATCGAGTACTCCTCCCCAGCCGAGCATGCCACACGGAAGTATTAATGTGACTTGCGCCGGCCCTGCGCGCGGGGACACTAGACGCGGTCGCACACACACACGCGCGTGCGCGAGTGGCGTGTACACATGTCTCCCCATTACCGGCGGTCGTGGAGGGGCGACCCAGACACAGATGATACTAATGTCTGGAATCTTAGCGCCGCCATCGATACTGCGCGTGCGTCGAGCTGCAACCCTACCAGCCTCACAATTGGGAATCTGGATAATGCGACATGTAAATCATAGACGTAAACTTTGAAATGTTCTCAAACTTTAAAAGATTATGCTATAATAATAGTACTAATAATAATAATAATTTGTTTATTTCATTAATGTATTTATTGATCGCCATAAAGATTATACATTAAAGTTAACAAATATTATTTATGCTATGAAAAGAAAACCAAGGAAAATATAAATAAATAAAAAGTTCACACGTATATATAAATATAAACAAAATATAACTACTTCAGTCACGGCCCTTGTTGTATCTGTAGCTATTCTGTAGGCGTTGCCATTCTCTGGTCAGGGAACCAGCTTTCCATGAGAGCGCCGCTTGCAACAGCTTTACGCCCGCAACTCGATGTGTCAGAAGCGGAACGAATCCATGTATACGACCATCGGTAAACATTGTAGATGCGCTGGAATAACGCGCCAATCCGAACAGTATTCTGTATGAGTTGTACTAAATTCAGAGACGGTTGTATGTCACTTACTCGTATTTCGATCAGAGCTCGCAGGTATACATGCTGGTGAAGAACGATTTAAACAGAATTCTCTTCATCGCCTTACTGCGTCGGTAGAAACGCCGTGACAGCATATTTGCACGAACGCTCAACTGTCTCCTCTGCCGTTCTATATCATCATCGTCTTGTCCATCTTCATTGAATATATAGCCAAGGCATTTGACCTTATTTAGAACGCTCAATTTCGTCCGTCCAGCCACACTGGAGGGATATTATCTGGCCCTTTTCCATATTTGAACGCCATTATGACCGATTTTCTGGCATTGTATGAAATAGTATGTTCACTGGCATATGTTTCGCACATCTGTGAAAGCTATGTCTTTGAAACTTTGATGGAAAAATCATTGATCATAATCGGAATGTAGCCTTTTAGGATAGCTGATATTGCAAGTATTTTATGAAAATTGGACGAGTAGATGCACTTACCCCAAATCTGGGGTAAAAGCATCTGGTTGTATTATTTCTGACAAATTATCAAAATAATGAAAATGTCTTTACCGATCTGCGTAATGCCAATATTAATTAGTTATTTTCGTACTTAATGACTAGAAAAACGTGCTAAGTTTAAAAAAAAAAAATAGTGAGTATCTGGTCTTATAAATCATAATCCGCGAAAATAATCACTAACCTATTATATACATCACAAACTACAACTCAAAATAAAGGTTTTTACCGAATATCAGCGTCCTGGCATAAAAGATTATCGAGATATACGAAAGACTAAAAAGGCATACACAACTCACAAGTTGACATCAAATAACTGTCATAATTTGAAATGATATTACAAGCAAACTGATGTTTGGATTTTCACCAGGCGCGGTCGCCTAATACATGCTATGGATGCTCCACATCCCTTGTGTTCTAGAGTCAAAAAGGTTTGGACATTTTGTTTCTAGCTGCTGCAAATAAATTCGTCCATTCTCATCTTACATACATCTATGAATCACGCAAACAAACAGATACCAGCAAAAGTGGATTCTATCATTCGTTCCGTATCCACAAAATTTGAAAGTATTCAACATTCACTTCCGCCTGTTAAGGTCTTGGAATACTGTATACGCATTCGTTAACAGCATCCAACATACAAAAAAATGACTTTAACGCTTATGGGTATAATGCACAAAATAGCATACATATTACGAAGCGAGCGAATTATTTGTGTGAGGCATTTTTGACTACTGGAAGCTGAATTATTTAAACATTGGATATCCTTCGATTATATGTTCTTTTTTGTACATTTGATAGTGTGTAGGTATAAATTTGTTATCCAGAATCCGTTCTACAAAAAGTCACCGAACGCCACTGATTTGTACCATCTCTTCAAATATTGATTTAAGCATTTATTAATATATTGCTCCACTGGAATCCAATTTCAAGCGTAATTAGAAGACGCAGATGCTCTTCCTCCATAGATGCACTTAACCCGAATTAAATTTTAGTCAGAGTGAATAGCACTGATGCACTTCAGGCGCCAAAGTTGCATGCAATGTTGCAACGCGAGACCTTCGACACAAGAATATATAAAGGTAAACAGAATTGAAGAATCATTAATACCGCGGGGCAGAACAACCCGACGCACATTCCATCACAGCCCTCTGGATATTAAACAGCAATACGCTTTTTAACGTTGTTTTTTTTTCTTGTTTTTCATTCATTTTTTAAATAATGAAAATGCTGTCCACTCTGTAACAGATCTACTTGAGTTCAAAATTTCTCTGAATAGAAATTCCTTCAATATGACCAATAAAAGTACTCATTCAGCACATACTGAAAGGAATTTCTAAAGCACATATTTCATGATCGTTTGTAGGATGATTTATTTATTTATTTATTTTTGTAGCATATATAGTACATATAAAAATAAAGGTAATTACTTTACTAGACGCGGTCTGCTGTAGAGTTTAAAAACTTGTAATTAAGGTAATACTTGTAACTGGTAATTGTAAACTTGTAACTTGTTGTTAAGGTACAATCTTTATAAAGTAAGGTAAGTAAGTTATAAAATGTTATTATAAAAAAAATTATAAAATTATTTTTGTCTTTAATGTAGTTGGAGACAAAGGTGAGTAGGTAGTTCGGTTACCACAAATGACAAATTAGCTTCATTTTGCTTTCTACCCACATCAGGCAACCACTTTGTTATTTTTGGTTTAAAATCATTGATCATTTTAGACCCTTTAAGGTCTAGTGGCAATTTGTTAAATTAAAAATCCGCGGTGCACAAAACATGAAAGTTCGTTGACCGAATTTGGTATTCATTTTTGGCACTGAAAAGTATCCTAATATTGTCCTTGCAATCTGAGCAGTACTCGTACATGTATGATGAAGGCTAATTGATTGATTTAAATATTTTTTGTGATGGATATTTCTTTCACTATCGTCCAACTCCTTACAAGTTCTCTTTGCTGATATCACGTGCCCACTGTCTTTTCATCAGATATCATCTATCATCTACAGTGATAGCATGTTGACGGAGCAATGCCGCAAAACCGCCAAAATAAATTTGCCCTCATTGTCCCCGCTTGACTCACTTTATTAGTAAATAAATAAATAATATTTACAACATATAACATAAAGATAATATAAAATAATACAATTAAACAGGTCGGAGAGCAGAGGGAAAGTAAAGAGGCACTCCCTTCCGGGAAACGAGACGGCACAAGAAAAAAAGATGTAAAGGACTCACCCTCCACGCACCACTGTCGGCAGATTTATCCCACAAGAACAGTACATCGCAGATTAGATCATACCAGATAGTATATCAGGCAGTATGTTTTGCTGAAAGGCTTTTTCCTTAAGGTGTTGGGTTTGATTTGAAGACAATCCAAAGCATGTCCAGCCCAGTATGTTTCACTGCTTGACCTGTAACCTTTTAACTGTGACAGCACTCGGGGTATGTTTTAAGATTGTTTCCTTTATAATAAATGTAATATCCATCAACGCTGTATTTCCCCTCCCTTAATATTTCGTCTATCTGTATACGTATTCTGTCTCTCTCTTTCGCATATAATGTTATATTCTGTCACCCCGATGTTCTATTTAACTATCTATTATACTATTATGTCTCTTTCTTTCACATGTAATTTTAAATTCTATCTCCCTCTTTATACACTATTTTTGTATTTATGATTAGTTTTAAATACGTCCTGATGAAGCTGAGATAAGCGAAACCGGTTGACGTATAATAAATTTCGTGGTTTCATACAAATATGTCAATATATGTCAAACCACAAAGTGATTGCTTTCTATGAAAATATAAAACAAGATCTCGTAGGTCTATATGTAGAAAATCTGTGAACAATAGAATGAGGAATGAACAAAGTAATTAAGCTGTTTGTAGTATAGTCGATGGAATAAAGAATGTATCTTTTTTAAAAATTTATTATCTTAGTTTTATTAACCACTGAATTCTACCTTCAACCCTTCTTAGAAATTTTAATATAAGAGTAAAGGAGCATTTGAGATGTTTGAACAATAGTGGGTTTTCAGAATTTGCTAATCATTTGATAGAAAATAGTCATGGTTTTGATAAAAAATTGGGATTGTCAATTTTGCATATAAACGGTGTAGGTCACAAATTACATAATTTGGAATCGTTGGAGATAAATAAAGTATGTAAAAGTAATCAGGAAATTCTAAACAGCCAACTAAATTTAACTACGAGTCCTATTCTAAAATTTTTTCCTAAAATTTATTCGACTAAATTTGTATTGAGCAGCAATTTGAGTTAGGTACTAAATTTATTTTTTTAAATAATTGTTTTTTTAAAAAATTTAAAAATAGATTCTGGTGAAGAAACAATGCTATATTTTTAGTTACTTATGACATCCTGAAGAAGGAAAAGGTATTTTACGAAACCGGTAGATGTTTTTTAAACTCAATTCAGTGGTTAATAAAATTAAGATAATAAATAAAAAATATGAATTTTAATCACAAAGTAAATATTCCTAATTTTAAAAGTAAAGAATGTATCGTTGAGATGGTTTGGTCATGTGGAACGTAAGAGCGAAGATAGTATAGACGATATACAAAGCGAGGGTTGAAGGCATCAGGAATAGGGGGCGACCTGACACGACCACACAAACCAAGTACTGGAGGATTGAAGATTGAAGATGTATGGATGTAGATAACACTAGAGATGTGTGTCATGATGGAAGATTATTCCAGAGGCTCTCCATCCTTTCTGCCTGCTCCACTACCATGCAGCACAAAACTTTAATGATATGACGACACGGGGTGTGGTCGATTGGTGGAGAGATAAATCAAAAAAATAGGTAATTTAATATTTTTATTAGTAATTAATGACTTTTTACATAAATGCACTTATTTTAATTAGTCCATAATTAATAATTTAAAGTGTAATATAATATAAACTCCATTCGAAAAATTTACCAAATGGTTAAAAATAATAAAATTAAAGTCGCGTATAGTTTATCACAACATTTTGATTTTTTGGTCCCATATATATTTTTGTTTTGAATGTCATTTTACTATTCAAATGTACATATATAGCGCCTAATTCCAAAACCCCTTAAAACAAACATCAAATAATTTGAGTTAAATATGCAGTTATGTAGCTGTTGTTTCTCGCAAGAGTCACTTTAAATCCACTTATATTGCATGTTCAAAATCAGAGTTAGATCCAAAATATCCTAAAGCAGACAGAGCATAAGTTGTTATTGCCCCTAAAATGAAATCAATCAATCAATCACAACGTTTGTCGATGATCACGTGATCTAATATCCAGCATGGCTGCCAGAACGATATATACAGAAAATAAAATTAATGGTAGATACTTACCAACATTATGCATTATGCGAGATTTTATACAAACAATAACAAAATATTTAAGACGTTGGACACCTTAAAAAAATATTTTGTAAAAAAAAAATTAATTTCAAACCACTCGGACAACAGACTAATTATAAAAATCTCTTTCAAATACAAATACTGTAACTTAACATTTTAATAAATAATTAAAAATATTTTAAGTCTAAAAACAGTATAATTTATTTATAGTACAATAGTTAATTACTTTGGTATTTATTTGTTGCAGAACAGTTGGTTGTGTGCCACTCTAAATGAACAACATACTAGATGGTTGACCAGCTGATGACCTACGATAATGTGGAGACGAAACTGCGTTACAGATATCAAACTAAACTACGTTCGTTTTTCTATATCAAATTGAAAATTTTACTATTTTCATTTAAAACATCTGATACGAGATCATTGTCTCATTAAAATTTGTGAAAGTAGTAACTAAAGAAAGCAAAAAAGTTTCACTTAGAGGGTGCGTTAATTTTGCATCTAATTAAATTTTAGGCCTGTGTTGAAATTTTTATACATCTTTCTTTAATTTTAATTTGCCACGGGTTACATATGTACATTACATACCAATATGGATTAATAGTTATTCATATTATTGCTATTTTTTTTTTTTACACATTTTTTATTATTTACACATTCGATAATTAATCTTAAATTAAATATTAATAAAGTGTGTTGCATTTTTCGCAAATTTGACATTTGTGTCTTAAAACTATATTTATAAAAACTATACCTGTATATTTTGTTCACAACCTTATGGGTATGGACATATCGTAATATATACAGAAAGTTCGAAATTAAACCTGCATCGGATATAGCATTTTATTATTACGACAATTATATTTTTAAATAAAACATAATCACTAAATCACTTTAAATAAAACAAAATCATTTATAAAATTACATGTGAAAGAGAAAGAGACAGAATATATACACATTTAGTCAAAAAATCAAGGGAGTCGTATTCTGTCTCCCTCAATATTGTTAGTTTTAAATACGCCCTGGTGAAGCTTGGGATAAGTAAAACCAGTTGGCGTTTAATAAAATTAATGGTTTTATACAAAATGATCGTGTTTTATTTAATCAAATATGTCAAACCACAAAATGATTGCTTTCTACAGAAATTATATTTTTTGACTTAAAAAATGTTATTTCAATGGGTTGTACCCACTTAGCTACAAATCATTGATCAGTAATTTATTTTATATAAATACATATTTTCTCGAAAATGGAGCACTTTAGAACAAATTTTTGTATAACGTTTTTTGTTCAGAATTTCATGCCATACCTATGTTAAAAATTATGCACGTATCATTTATAACACCTGTAGATATATATTTTTATTATATGTATAAAGTTAATTATATGTATCGATGACAATACATTTCTAACGCCAGAGAATGATCTTCCAACCCGTGCGTTCTTTCAGTGCTTACTTATGGATGCGAAACATGGACTCTCAACTCTGATGAGGTCCAAAAATTTAGAATAACCCAAAGAGGAATGGAAATATATTAGTTGAGCATCACACGAAAATACAACGGGCAAGTCAGTCGCTTGGAGGAGCAATGTGGTCTGACGTTGAAGAAATTATCAAAGTCGGCGGAAATACAAGGTGTCCCAAAAACCTTTTTCATAACAAAAATTCTGTAATAAAATAATTAATGGGAAACACTTGAGGAAGGCTTTATCTAACAGTGAATGAAAAACAGCTGATCTTAATAATGATGATGATATTTGAATCCCATAAATCCAAATGGGTATCTATTAAAAATATTTTCAAAATTCTCAAGAAAGGTTACTGTATATATATGTAGCGCCTGATTCCAAAACGACTTATAATGAACTTCGAATAATTTGAATTAAATATACAGTTTTGTAGATTTTTTTGTCAGCTACATGTAAAACACATTGTTTTTCGCAAAAACCACTTAAATCCATTGATATTGGATGTTTAAAATCAGAGTAAGTTCCAAAATACCCAAAAGCAGACAGAGCATAATAAGTTGCGATTCCCCCAAAAATTAAATCAGCCAATCACAACGCTCGTCGATGATCACGTGATCTAAAATCCAGTACGGCTGCCAGAACGATATATACAGAAAATAAAATTACATTACAGAATTAAATAATAGGCGCTACATATTTAGAATCAATAATGTATAATTTTTAAGCAAATTTTTTTCCAATACTGTTGGACAAAAATGTCAAGTTTACTCTCGATTTTTAGCTATTTCTAAATCACCAACGATGGATTTTATACCTCTTCTTCAGGTATCACAAAATATACCTATACACCTACTAAATTCACTAATGTCTTTAATTAAAAATATTTAAGATTATTTTTAAATGTTATCAATAATATAGTAATGCGTAAAAAATATTTTAAAGATTGACTTAAGCTTTGGTTTACATGAACAGTGAAATATAATTATAAGTACCCAATATTAAATAATAAAAAATGTTAAAATAAAATACTTAAAAATTATCTACAGGTTGTTTTCGATAGGAACATATTATGTTTTTACATCCCCTGATAGATCTTCAAGGAATATTTTTATTTTTACGTATCGACCGATATTAATAAAATTGACGTAGTCAAAATTACCACGTCTTGCTATTAGAAAATTCATTAAATTGTTAAGTTAGCAATGTAAAAATATACTTAATTATAATATTAAAAATAATATTTGGTATATTTATTTTATGTTAGCATATTTTTTTTAAATAAAGCAGTAATTGTTTTTTTATGTTTAAATTTTTCTTATCCATAGGCACAAATTTTCTGACGAGCTGAGCTCGTGTGCTGGAATCAAATCCTGAACCTCTGGATTCAAAGTCAATATTGCCGATTCAAGTGTAAATAGAAATTAAATGTATTAATTATAAAAATATACATATAAGATTCGAACCTGGATCTTTTACAATCCGGTGAACGTGCATTAACCGATTATGCTACAGTAACACAGTGCATTGACGATAAATTTTCGAACCTACATGTTACAATTTTCAAATTGATACATCTATCGTTCCATTATTTAAAAGCCATTCACTTTATTTTTACGGAATCTCAAATACTATATACTCAATGGTATTTGAGATTCAAATAATGGAACGATATGTGTAACGTTCCTCCTTAATAATGATTAAATTGTGTTTTTTTTTGTCGGTGGTGTTGGCGTCGATGGCCGATGGTGGTCTCTGGCAACTAGTGGTTCCTGAAGTCCCTCTCCTGAGCCATACCCGTGGAAGTGATGACGGACGGAAGCGGTCCTGTGGTCTGAGATCTCCTGGCAGTGAGAGGTTCTATTGACGGTAATCTGTAAGAAAATATAAAATTATTCGTTAAAAATTATTTTGCAACGAAAATGTGAAGACAAACTATTCACATGGGTTGCATAGGTCAATTAACAGTAAATTTCAACTTTTCAGAACTACCTGCAGTCATTTTTGAGATGATAATAATTGAGTAGCTTGTTGGTGTAGTGGTTAAGACGCTGGCCTATTGATCTAGTGGTCGATGGTTCGCGCCTTGTTCCAGGACTCCAGCAAGTTAGTCCTATTTTCATAGCACAAGCGTTTAGCTTAGTTTGAAAATAGTAAGAATATTGATGTGACATGTATTCCGTGTACGCATCTCTATTAAAAAAAAAAAAATGAAATTATAGTATCTATATCTATAGGAAACTATTTTTTTGAGCAGTTAGATTATGTGAAATCTATTATTATGCGTGTGCGATCGCATTTGTACTTTGCGGAGACGTTGGAACGGAACAAGATCTCCAATTTGAGGAACGCGCGTTAAATAAAACAATCACGCCTCTAGAATACCCTATTTATGTACCAGATATGCTTTGAGTGAGGGAATTACTCACATGTTAGTGACGTGCCTGCTAAGATGGGCGGAAGTTGGCAGTAACGGAAGGCTCGGCTCACCCCCCTGAAGGCTTGCGTCCGAGATAGGGGAGGCATTGTACATGAGGGGTAGCCTAGGCTCCACTGGAATCAAATCAAACCAGTATTGTTAGTTAGGTATTTTGGACACATTTATTTATTTACCCGGCAAGTGGCAACACATTTTTATAAGGTACACGAAAATTATTGTATTATTACTGCTTAAGCACATTATTATTCCTTCGGTTGGTAGCCCTAGGTTATGCATGTTGGTATCTATTATCTTCCGTACGAGTGTAATGTTGCCGATTTTTCTGCGAGTATCAATAAGGATAAGGAAATACAAATCCGCCACGGAAGTTAATTGTTTCAACCGGTCGAAACAATACTTGGAGTCAGCAGTCAGGGCATCCGGACCAGATTGGAGCGAAAGGACCATGGCGAGCAAGGAAACGAGCATCTTTAATATCGGGATAGTGGTGACATTTATGCTTGTATTAATTTTCATACAATCAATAGGAAACCCGGGGAACAATAAGCTATCGAAGGAATTCTCTAGAACATTTAGTTTATTATGGGTCCACACCGGTTAGCTAGAATCTATTGTTAAAATTGAAAACCTGTACTGTGCTCGTGTACTGTACTACCAAATATGTTTAATTATATAATCCCAGAAATGTAAGTATCCATCACCGTCACGCGTCGTCACACGGTGGTGTAAACTAACTAGACGTCTGACTAGAAATCAGATTCTGGAATAATAGTACGTCTAATCAACTCCTTGTCTGCGTTAGTGTTATTGTGATGAACCACTTCCATTTTTTTGGAACAATTATAATTTCATAATTGAAAACTATGTTTTACGGAAAACTGCCCAGCCGCCACATTGAAAATTGTTCCCGTAAAATAAACAACATCCCAAAAACTGACTGAAGGTACCTCTTAAAAGATGAGTTGAAAATTGTTTTGAGGGTTTAAATGGTTAGTGAAATATTTGATGAAATAATTTGGTTATGTAATAAAAATGAATCGCATACGAGGTGTGACAGTTTAATACCCAAAATGGCTTTAGTATTCGTGTTTGAGCCTGTTTGAACTAATACGTGCGTAAAATTTCAAACTGATAGAGCCGGTTGTTAGTTAGTTATTGGAAATGTTGCAAATATCTGAGCGATCGAAATCGAGAGCAATGACAGTGCGTTCTCTGTGAGAGACTTTCTGGTCAAAAAAGCGATTACCCAGTTAGATCATCCTGCCTATTCAGCTGACTTAGCTCCCTGTGATTGCCGGCTAGTTTTAAAATTAAAAGCTGCACTGAAGGGATGAAATTTTTCGAATAAAACTCACATCCATCCAGGCAGTCAACAGTTCGAGGCCCGCTTTCAGAAATAGGAAGGGAGTACATATTTTAAAGGTGTATTCAGGTAATTAAATTGTCACACCTCATATCTGCATTTATAGAAGCAAAAGTTGAGTGTATCTCTCTGTATCTGTATTGTTTGTATCTTTTGCCGAAAATGTATATCGTGCTAGGCACCACTGACTCTATTGTTCGAAACATATATCCTTTTTTATTCAACGTATAAATTGGTATTTTTTTCAAACATTTCCATTTTGATTTTCTTATATTTTGCATTAACATATTTAATTTCGGTATAATTTATGCGTCACCTTCAGACCAATGTTTAATTGAACATAAAACGACTGTGATTTAAACGATAAATTGTGATTGTCATGAAGATATCACGATTTGATACAACGCTGTATAAAAGTGGCACACCTCGATATGTAGTTTTAAGGACAATAACAATTTTAAATAAATTATCGGTCGAATTGATTCTTTGTTAATAAAATATGTATATTCTTCTTCAAAATAATCATAAAAATGTACTCTTCTCGTCACTAATGTGAGCAGATTTCGATAATTTCACACATGTTACATAATATGGCGATGATGTTACACTTGATGCCATTAATGTTACATACGATAACAATTAAATCAGTTATGTAATATAGTATTATTTTTTACTATTTTTATTTTATTAGAAACTATAATACATTTTAAAAATAATCAGTAAAATATATAAATATATATACATATTTCTTTTAACATTTATTATAAATTTATAGTAGTCTCGTAATTGTGACGGGGAGATTGTTAAAAAAAATAATGGCTCGATAAATATAGTGATTTTGGGTTGCGTTACATTTTAGTTTTGGAAAATCAATTTGATCTCTAAATCTTGTAGATTAGAATAATATTTAATTGATTTTTAATTTTGAAAATTTGGATTAGTGAATTTTTTTGTATGTCTATAATTTTTTGTACTTTGAAATCTGTGAAGAGTTGTATACTTGGATAATCTATTATTTTTTAGAATAATTATTATTATCATAATTTTGAATAACTTCTTATTGTGATATTGAAGTTTTATTAGATGATTCAGTAATTTACACAATATTTCGATAAAGTTAAGTATGGTGCCATTAATTATTAAACAGTGTTACACGTAATGATACACATGATAACAATACCACAGATGTGCTAGTATTAAAAATGTTTTTATATAAATTGACTGGTAATGTTGTAATAATACAGTAATACCCCGACTTACGCGAATTCAGAGTTACACGGTTAACACTGCCGTTAGACTGCCGCCCGCTATATTCAGTGTTTCTTTTACTATGATATCGCTCATGCGGTAGAAGAAATTGTTATTCTTGGCAGGCTGTTAGATTTGGAAGTTAATGCTAACGATGTCAACGATGGATTCACTTAGTCAGGAGCTACCAATCAATGACCTCACAGAGATGTGTAAGTAAAACGACAATGAAGACACTTCATACCCAATTTCGCTAGAAAAACACATAACAATTGCAAGCTTGACAGAAGGTCTCAGCTCAATTAAAAATGGCTTAAAAATTGTAGAAAACGTAGACTCCAACGAAGAACGTATTAAAGCTACATTATTATAGGAATAATAAAAATTTTAGCTTGCTACGAATAAATTCTGCGTGATAAAAAGGCATTGTGTCGTCAGTCGAATTTTTTAGATTTTATGAAGGCATCGACATCGAAATGACTCGTTTATTTATTTAATATTTTGTATTAATATATATAAATAACTGCTATTTTATTAAATATTTTTCTTCTAAACTAGTGTTTTTGTCAGTCCTTGGTCCCAATTAAACAAAATTGTATGTATTTATATGCAAAGTTGTACCCAGACTTACGCGAATTCGATAAAAGCGATTTTCGTCGGTCCCACCTGTCGCGTAACTTCGGGGTATTACTATATTACACTATATGCCGAGAATGTTACACTGATGATAATATAGATAACACCACAATAATGATTTCACACATCACAGATACAATCTGAGGGTACTATTTGCAAAATCAGTACAGCAACTTTTAATGCACTTTTCTTCTCACATAGCTTAATTAGCTCTTTTTAAGTTAAATTTATTATTCTAAACCGGTGTTAACTGAAAAGTGTCATAATAACATTTATTATTTTAAAGGTAAACTGATGTTTTTCTCCAAATAAAAATATATGAAGGTTGCTGATATTACCCTCGTATTGTGTTGGGACATTATTACTGTTATTAATATGATGTTACAAGGTTTACTGATAATGTTACACAACATGCCGAGAATGTTACACTTGATGCCATTAATGTTACACATGATAACAATAATATCACACATGTAATATTGTGTTAGCGCATTGTACATACTACTAACATGATAGCTGCCCGCCCCTGCTAGAGCCGCCCTGCATCCCCTGCTGTCCGCCACCGCCGCCGCCCCCCATGCTCTTGGGCTTGCGCTTCCTCGTCTGTATGCCGTCCTTCTTCATGCTCAGCGGTCGGTTGATCTGGATAAGTAAAAGCAACAATTAATAATGCTTACTATTTAAATTAGGTAACATAAGTCGTTCCGAAAATAGTACTTATTTCAAAATCAATTAAATACAACTTACAGTAAATGAACTGTATTAATCGAAATAAGATTCATTTGATTCTACGTGTTTTTGCCAACAAATTACTAGTTTATTTATGCCTTTACTAAGAATTATATAAAATAATTAATAGTTATCGAGGTGTTTGAAAAGATAAAAAAAAAATTATTTAACAATCTTCCCACACAATTAGAAAAATTACGACAATCATAAATTTGTAACTGAAGTAAAAAAATATGTACACAGACTAACTGAAACATAAATTAACTCTAATATACTCTTTTTCTATACACGAGTCTTACTCTCATAGAGAAGAAACAAATGTTAAAATATATCTATTCATTGATTATTGAAATTGTATTATATTTCTAATATTAATTAAAAAAATAAAAAATTGATGAAAACAGATAATCCTCTTCGGTTAGTCGTTTCAACAGTAGATGGTCATCCTTGATCCTCATCTTATGTTCCGTTCAGAAGAGGTTCCTTTCACGCTTACTTATTATAAAAAATAATATTTTTACATTATGCTTGTTTGTCTTGTATTTTAACACACCACCCTCGATTTGTGAATCCACATCACTAACATTGTTAAGAAGTAACAGTTAATTTTGTTGTAAATTACAGATTTCTTGTTGCTAGGCTAGGAATCTATGTTTCAATAATAGAGCTATCCCCAAAATAAAATCTCTACGTAATTAAAATTGTTCCTCCTGTAAGTTAGCTGTCAATACGAATAAAAAACCATCTAGATGATGTATAAGAATCGCGGATAGATAATAATACACTAAAATGCTATTTTATCAATATAATGTGGATTTATGTAACAATTAATGATTTTCTCACTCAATATAAAACATTTTAAAATTTTTAGTTACGATGAATTTTTATACTTATGAGGAATCATAATAGATATCTTATCACCTACATATCTGAAAATAACATATTACGCGTTTGTACAGTCACATTTGTAATACGGTATTATTGGATGGGGAGGTGCATATAAAACTACTATGTCACAATTAGAAATCACTCAAAAAATGATAATAAAAAATATTCTAAAAAATAAAAAGACTATCCAAGTATACAACTGTTTTAAAAATATAAAAATTAATTAAATTTTAGAAGCGAATTCCGATCTACAAGATGTAGAGATCAAATTGATATCCCAAATCTAAAATATACCGCAACTCAAAATCAATATATTTATCGAGGCATCACATTTTTTAACAATCTCCCCATCACAATTAGAAAAATTACGGACTATCATAAATTTGTAATTGAAGTAAAAAAAATATGTACACAGACTAACTGAAACATTAATTAACTCGTATATACTCCTTCCCTATACACGAGTCTTACTCTCGTAGAGAAGAAGCAAATGCTAAAATATATATATATTCACTGATTATTCAAATTGTATTATATTTTTAATATTAATAAATAAAAAATATAAAAAATTCGGCGCAGATTTTAACAAATATTAGGTTAAATATAATCAACAATTATTCGCGGCAGTTTCAATTGTTGACCGTAATGTAATGCATAATAAAAGATAAAACTTTTGACACTGCGTCACATTTGACAGCGCGTCGATATTATTGAAAAAACTGAGATCATGTTTACATAAATGATTATTAAACACACGTAAATATGTAAAATGTCAGCGTCGCATCATCTTTTGACAATGCGACCATAAAAAAAAATCTCACGAAATTTACTCATAAATTCTAAAGACAAAGATGATAAATTTAACAATTCAATTCCGGTGTCTATAAACTTAGTTGCAAGGATTGTGTTGCATTTTATATTGGTAAAACGGGTAGAAATTTTAATATAAGAGTAAAGGAACATTTGAGATGTTTGAACAATAGTGGGTTTTCAGAATTTGCTAATCATTTGATAGAAAATAGTCATGGATTTGATAAAAAATTGGGATTGTCAATTTTGCGTATAAACGGTGTAGGTCACAAATTAAATAATTTGGAATCGTTGGAGATAAATAAAGCATGTAAAAGTAATCAGGAAATTCTAAACAGCCAACTAATTTTAACCAATATATAATAATATAAATAAAAAATATGTAATACTATTAAAATAAAACATCAATGGTAATATATATTCATTATAACACATACGAAAAAATGTTGCTAATAGTAAATTTATATTCGATTTTCTTGTTAACCCTTTCCTTGCCACGCAGTAACACAGGTCTATCGAATCAATCAAATCGTATTTCTATAAATATGCACAATGTAAAATTTACATTTTACATAGTCCTAAAAAAATCATTTGCGCTTATAAATGACTAGTGAAAAACCAATTTTTTTTTAATTCAATGCTATACAAAATTGCTATCTGCGTCAAAAATATCACTTGTAGCACGCGAAAAAGATCCCACATTAATTTTAAAGAAAAACATGTTAGAGAGGTCTTTTGACGAATGCGTTATAAGAATAACGTTTGAGAATAAAATAAACGTATTAAATTATCATATTTATAATTTCTTATTATATTTATAGTAACTATGACATTAATTATTTTAAAGTTATTTCAGCTTGTAAAAGCATTTTTTTCCCATTTAAAGTGCTTACAAAACTTTCTTGCAGTAACACGAGTTGACAGCATGGCTGCGTGGGGTATTTTTAGCATGGTATGGCAAAGGTTAATAATGGAGTGTCTTACATTGTGCAGTTTGTAATACAGCCCGCAGGCATTGCAAACGGGATCGCCGCTGTTGTTGCGCCTCCACAACGTCGTGTTGGACGTCCGGCAGTTGGCGCAGATGACCCCGGCTCTTCTGCTGCCACCATTCTGTAAACATAATTATCCAGTCGGTATAATTTTCTGCCGCTTATTGTGGATAATAGTCAATTTAATTTAATATCTAATTTAATGTTTTCATAGAGGGTGTAACAGACCTAGTCCACAATACTTTATGAGAGGATACCTGACTTAATTACGAGTCGAAGATGTTCAAGGCATATGTGCCTAATCTCAACCACGTCAAAGATATAAGCATTTCAAAAAAATCGTAATAATGCGATTATTTCGATTAATTTAAATATTTTATTGATTACAAATTATATATTGAATACCAAAAATTATAAGGTCATTGAAAAAATTTAGGGTCTGAAGCAAAGATATAAATTAATAATGGGTTAATTTTGCAAATAATTAAGTATGACTTAAAAGGTTAACAAGATTTTATAAAAATTTCAAACAATAACATTTTAAATACTAATTAAATGTTGTATTTAGAAAAATACACATATACAATCAATTTTATCGAAAAATATTGTTGTCGCAACCGGGATTCGAACCTGGCTCTCTTCCGATCCGGGAAAGGTGCATTAACAACTATGCTACAGCAGACAGTACTTTTGATAACAAATTTAGGATACATTGATACAATTTCCGTAAAAATAAAGTAGATAACCTTCAAATAATGGAATGATAGATGTATTAATTTTAAAAGTGTAACATATGTTCAAAAATTTGTCGTCAATGTACAGAATTACTGTAGCATAATCGGTTAATGCAGTCTCCCCGGATTGGAAGAGATCACGGTAGCGACAACAATATTTTTCGTTAAAATTGATTATATTTGTATATCTTTCTAATTAATACATTTACTTCGTATTTAAAATATTACAGACCTATGTTCTGAATAATTACAATTTCACAATAAGAATGTGTTTTCGTAATAATAATATTTTAATTTGCTCATGTTATTGAACATTTTCGACTCGTAATTTAGTCATAGTGAACTAGGTCTGTCACACCCTGTATATTGTATAGGAATGGAAGGACAAAAAAAACTCTTCCATCTCTTATAATATTAACACTTAACATTTTTATTTAAAAAAAATAGTTTTTAAGCATTTATAATTTTTAGGCACATATTTACTCTAATTTTTTTTATGAATATCAATTACAGTAGGATTATTACCATAAAATATATAGTACATATACAATACAACTATAATTATAAATTTATAATAATCACTATAAGTTATTTACTATTTAAACATTATTTATATAGCATTCTCAGTACTAAATTAAATATTATGAATGTAAGCAATTATAAATTTAGTTCAGACCTGATTTAATTGCCGCGCACTGCCATCTATTGTAATTTTATTGATGAAGCAATGTCGCACAGTTGACACAAATTACAGCACCGCGTTAATGGTTCGAGGAAAGAATATTCTGTTGATCACGACCGCCGGTAGATGGATGCAGCGTATAGATTGGCGATTATTTCTTACTTTCTCTGATAATATTTTAAATACTCAGTATTCAGAATAAAAATACGACAACAACTATCTTATAGCAGTTAAAACTAGGAAAAGTAGTTATTTTCTGAATTATAATGCTTAAAAATTGCAAAATCATTTGGGTAACACGAGTTGGCATCACGGCTGCGCGAGGGAATTTTCTAGCACGCTAAGCCGAGGGTTAATATAGTGTTGTAATTGTATGTTTATAAATATGTTGCATTTAAATAAAATACCAGTTTTATTTTTGTAGGCGAATTCGAAAGTAATTTGATACATTACATCGGACGTAATCGGACGCCTACCCTACACAGTGATGTTAAATCGTTATTAAAAACTATTATTTAAACCGTTATTTAAAACGTTATTTAAACCGTTGTTTAAAACGTTGTTTAAAACGTTGTTTAAAACGTTGTTTAAAGCGTTATTTAAAATGATTTTGGAAATTAATAGAATCTAATATGTAGAGTTTAATACTGTAAAGCTTTTTTGACATCGGATTGTTTTTTAACACTAAAATAAAACATGTTTCTACCAAAAAGCAATTGGTCACACCGTTTCCAAAAATATATTCAACATTCTTGAAAACATAATTTATTATCAAAAATATGATTAATAATATTTAATATTTACTATTAGCTAACTTAATCAATTAACACAAATAAATTATTTAAATATGTAGCTAAATATTGAGCAAAAAAAAATTACATTAAAAATTATAATTTATTATATTATGTTTTGAAATAACTCATATATTGCGAGATGTTCTCATTTTTTTGGGCCACTGTATATATTTTTTTATCAATTCAAACGGTAAACCTTTAAAAATCTCGAAACGAAAGAAACATGACTCAGACCACTTCCATAATAATGGGAACATATGGACCTAAAGCGATCTTGTTCTACTTTTGTTTTTTTTTTCCAATTCCTGGCTTCACTTTTGTACATTAGTGTTGGCACCAGAACTTAATTATGTATAGCTAGTTTTGCTTCCCTTTATTTCCTGCAGTTCCTTTCACTCATCATCACTATTGATTTGCTAGGACATCATTTTAGAACCAAGTACACACTATCAACCGACTGTATGTGACCTATTTGTTTTATTTAGATTGAATTATTCCATTTGAAGTGAGTAATTAATATGACTGGCAGATAAGCATCGATCAGCAGCAACCTATCGTAGATCGCTTTGTTAGGCTCTGCTACGCGGCCATTGGTGAATGTTGCACGTTCAGGGTCTTAGTAAAGTCTATATTTCTTATTATATTACTTTAGATGAAATATAGACTCTACGAATGCCCTGGCTGCGCAAGAAATATATATATATATCCACTTAGACATTCTTGAAAAATACGAATAAAACATTCACGTCATATATTTGACAGTTCAACCATAGATAAGGAAAAAAACTGTGACCATAGAATGCGACGAGATATGACCATGAGACATATATGAGATGACAGGATGCTTTCTTATCTATGACAGATGCTCAATATATTTGCCAGCCGTAATACGATTTCGCGTACTTTACACCCATAAATGACGCTACCGAAGCCGCTACACCCAGAAAGTTATAAATATACGAGAGCTGTCTGAAAAATTTCCGACGTTAACGTGAAGATGGCAGCAGTCGTCAACAAAAGTTGGGGAACATATTTGCACGTGCTTTGATAAGTATTTCAGCCATTTTGGACGGGCAGTTGTTGTTTGACAATTGTTTGAGTGAGTCAATGTGAGTGTTTTTGTGAAAATGGAAAAAATGTTGTAACTGTAGATGGAACTTGGATACACTATTATATTCCAGAAATAAAAACGCAGTCAAAATAGTGAATTGCGAAGGAAGAATTGGCTCCAAAAAAGGCCTTCAGTTGGGAAAGTGATGGCGGCTGGATAACCATGGAGTTATCTTAATCGATTATCTTGAAAAAGGAAAAACCATTACAGGAACATACAATGCATCATTATTTGTTAGGCTGAAAGTAGAAATTGCGGAAAAATGGCCACATTTGTGGAAAGAAACAGGCGAAAATCTACGAATTACGGTTTGAATTGCTTAACAACCCTTCTTACTCACCAGATCTAGCCCCGAACGACTTTTTTTAGTTCCCCAAACTAAAAGCTGCGTTCGGAGGACATAGATTGTCGTAAAATAAAGAGGTCAATCATCTTCGTAAATAATTATTTTGCAGATAAATACTATTTGGGCGGGTTAAAGGGATGATAGCATCGCTGGAAGAAGTGTATAGACTTACAAGAAGACTATGTAGAAAAATTAAAATAAATTTGATAGAAAAATGTCTCGTTTCTTTGTCATGACGGAAACTTTTCAGACAACCTTCGTAATATTATTATGAATAATACGTAAACTACCTTCATTTTAATCATACTGTATTAAAAAACGTCGGCATTGCGACCCTCACTAGAACTGGTCATGATTTCACAGTGTGCGACTTACTGCCTGCGGCTTGGACTTGTTGTTCTTGACAGGGGGAGGTCTGTTGACGCCGTTCATCCGGTTGTACAGGCCGCACGCGTTACACAGGTAGTGGCCGGTGCCATCCCTCCTCCACAGGGGGGTGTAGCCCGAAGCGCAGTTAACGCACTCCTTCATGTTCACTTCCAGGCCTAAGTTTCCTGCAAACGCAGATAGGAATTAATAATTAATATCAGGCTGATGAGGCGACAAAAGGCCCCTCGTGGGTTCACACCGGTTTTAATAAAACAATTATTTGAAATACCGGCATAGACATATCTCGTAATTTTGAACCTTCATCACTAAATCATTAAAATTCTTTGATCTGAAAATGTTACAGAATATTTAATTAACGTGTTTAAAACAAGACATTTGACATACTTATCATAGTTGCGAATAAAAACTACTTACCACATAATTTAAAACAATATTTTAACTATTCGGTGGATATTTTACTGTTTCTTTAATATTTCCATTATTCAGTAGTTCCTAATTAGTTATTTTTACTTATATATATATATATAGTTTTGTTTTTTGTCTATGCTTGTATTTTTAATATTACTAGTACAGTAATACCCTGAAGTTACTCGATAGGTGGGATCGACGAAAATAGCTTAACTCGAATTCGGGTATAACTTTGCATATAAATACATACAATTTTGTTTAATTGGCACCAAGGACTAACAAAAACACTAGTTTAGAAGAAAAATATTTTATAAAATTGCAGTTCTTACTTACTTACTTACCATCACGCCGTTTCCCCGCAGGGGCAGGCAGAGGATAGAGCGCCACACTCTTCTGTCCTGACGCACACTTCTCGCCTTATCTACATTCATACATCTTCTCATACAAGCTCGCCGATTGTTGAGGCTTCTAACAGAACCATCCTCTATTATCTGGTTTACCTGGTCGTGCCAAGTCTTCCGCGGACGTCCTCTATTTCTGGTGCCATCAACACTTGCGTCATATATCTTTCTTACCATTCTCTCCTCATTCATCCGTTCCTTAAAATTGATTGCAGAACATATAATTGATTCCTTAGGATCCAAAATAACTCATTGGAGTTGTACCTATTTGATGTTTGAAATGATATATATGATGAGTCAGAGACATACATAATATTTCCGAGTATCTTGTATTAAATTAGGTTACAAATTAATTACAGATATGAAAGGATGAAAGTGTTATATGTTATATTATACAATAAATATTATGTTTGTATTAAATTGAGTTTTAATATTATTGCATTTTCACGTAGAGTCACGTCTGTCATCCACATTATGGGTATTTTCATCCACATCCCGTATTGCGACATAAAAAGTTGATTGAAGGTGTTATAAAATAATATCCCATAACACATTCGCCCACCAAAGCCCTCAACTGATATTAATATAACTTTGATATTGACCATAATTTAGCAGTGTTTAAACTTATTTGAGCAGGAAATAATAGTAAGATTCTGTGGGTCCCAAAGATTCGGTGGGCTGGCGGTGTTAAAAAGAATGATAGATACACAAATATCATGATTAAGGGGTTACCTAGAAGGGGACCAAGGAAGAGGTGGGCTGACTGTGTGGAACAGGAAGAGAAGTAAAAAAAATGGCCAGGGATATGAGAGTATTTGTGAATTAGTCCAAATTTCATCCTAGGATGTAGTGCCGGGAAAGAAGAAGAAGATTGATATTGACGAAGACAGTTCTTTTTTAAAGCCAAGTACATCTGCAGGGATCAAATTTTAAATTCACCGCCATTTCAACCGGCATCGTTACTAGCGACAGTACGATCTGTCTCTCCCGTTTCATCGTTCCGCAACGGCGGTCTTGTCGGCCCACGCGCGCCGAGCGAGACCACCGACTCGCTTTATTTCATAATACACGCGCACCTTCTTCATGTCTTCATTCAATTCGTAATACCTGTCTTCCTTGTTTTATCATACTGTTATAATAAACATCAACACGCCAACCATCATACCCTCATTAAACCACCGACCTAACCTCCGAATTGGTGACTACTGACGTGAGTTAAATCGACACATCGCTCTTTAATTTAACCACTGCCCTAACCCCCAAACATCAACAGACCAAGACGAAGATAAATGGAGATTGCAAGAGGGGAATGAATTTACACGCATAAAAGATTGAACACGACATTGTACAGGTAAGTTGCTACTCAATGGAGACTCTTGGACTTGGAGTCTCACAAGGCCACGAAAGAAAAACACGAAAATAAGTTCACCTCCATCAAATCCGTCCTCTATGATATTAACCGGAGGAGCGACGGCCCACTGGCCAGAGAATCCAGGACCCTCTGGTCCCAGAAGCGCCACAGATACCCCGGAAGTTCCAGGCGGACCGTACTGCTGGGCGTACTCCAAACCCACGGGGGAGCCGGATCCCGTGCCGGAGCTGGACATGAACTGGTCCCCGCTGTGCAGCTTGTTGGTGACGTACTGCACGGAGCTATTGCCGTGACCGTACAGTGTTACCTGAAAAAAATTCATTGTTTTTCATCACTGTAACTGTAAAAGAAAAGTCTTAAAACGGTATTGTTACATTTCAAATTCAACTGAAACCAAAAATTTTAATCTAACATCTGAAGCATTAAACTGGTGTTAATCTCCGTCAGATTATTAGACATATCGTTAACCCTTTATATGGCTGAAATTGGTGAATATATTAATTAGTCGCTTTAAGACCTAAATTTCTAATACCACCGATAGTAAAGCTAACCTAAGACTACTAAGTTTTACTTATGTATTGAGTATTGATACATTCTCGAGATTACTATGTATTCTATGGATTTAAGTTGTATGTTTTTTTTATGAATAAATACAGCACTTAAGGGACGCTGGAGGGCCTAAATTTTATATTTAGCGAAAATTGCTAATAACAACGTTGAATACTGCATACACTTGAATATGTTATTGAATTAAAGTCACGTATTTATTAACTTTAATGAGTGGGACCGACAATGAAGCCCTGCCCTCCCCCCCTACAGCTGTTTCTAAAGATAAAATGAAATAACAATCACTAGTTAAAAAGAATTCAATAGTTAAATAAAATATAAAGGTAGACAGAATATAAAATTATATGCGAAAGAGAGTGACAGCATATATATACACATAGACGGAACGTTAAGGGAGGGGAAAATAATATTTTTCCATTCCAATTCTATCTGCCTCTTTATACACATTTAAGTGCACTCTTTTTATATTTATGATGAGTTTCAAATACGTCCTGATGAATCTTGAGATAAGCGAAATCGGTTGACGTATAATAAATTTCATGGTTTCGTACAAAGCGATTGTTATTTAATTTAATATAATATGTCAAACCACAAAGCGATTGCATTCTACAAAAAAAAAAATAATTGTCGAAAATATTCTTTGGTTAATAAATTGATCCAACGGCGTTAAGTTTTCGTTGTTTCCCAAAAATCAACGTGTTTTTGAAATATGATAGTTCAAATTCAAAATTCCAAAATAAATCATTTACCCTATAAAGGGTTAATTCCAATTTTGAGTTCATCGATAAATCCCTCGAAAGTTAAGTGTATTTTCCACAATATATTTTTCATAACTCTTGAATGAGTCTATTACAAGAACTTCTTATAACTTATTAACTTCTATGGTACCTATTCTATCCCAGAACCGTTTTATCAGTTAAATCTTATTAAGTGATTATTATTATTATTACATAGCTATGACTTCAATTTTAGCGGACAATAGGCATACACAATTGATCTTTTACTGGCGTGATGGGTCATCCCATAAATAATGCGGTTTTTTCAATTAAATGAACTAAGCCAGAAAAGGATGGGATAAACTAACTGCATCATGTAAACTTACTAACTGCTTTTATAGCAGGTAATTTTATTATATTATTAGTAACTTTATCTTAGTACAAGTTTAATACAAGTGACAAAGAAGCATATTCGGCATATTTTACTTTATGAGTTCAATAAAGACAACAACGCAATGGAAAGTACTAGGAATATTCAGGCAGTACATAAAAATCGGACAATAAACGTAAATCGGTGTCAACGGTAATTACTACAGTCTGAAAGACGAGCCTCGTCCAGAAAAATCTGTAAGGCTCGACGAGAACGTCCTGTAAACCCCGGTAGAACAAAATCCTATTATAACTAGAAGAGAAGTTTAAATTTGGTCATTCAACCATTAATCGACATCTGCGTGCCATCAGAAAAGTCAGCAAATTGGGTCAATAGGCTCCTCACAAACTTTCAGAGTCTAATCGAGTGCAGAGAGTGAACGTGTGCTCTTCTTTGCTGTCACGATTCAGGAATGAACCTTTTTTAGGCACGATGTCCCACCCATTATATTCGCCAGACATTATCCTATCTGATTATTATTTATTCTGCAGTCTTCAAAGTCATTTGGACTAAAAAATATGAATTCTGTAGACAAGTTCAAAACAGTACTGTAGGAGTATTTTATACATAGTGAATTTTGGAAGAAAAGTCTTACAAGTCTACTAGAAAAATGAAAGAGCGTTGTATTGTAATGAAGGTGAGTATATTTTACATTAAAATAGAACTTTGTTTATCTTAATTTAAAAAATACCGCATTATTTTTGGGATGACCTAATAGTTTGGCTGCGGTATAAGTCAAATAATAAAATGATGTTTAAAAAATATTTACATACATTATACCGTACCTGTTGAGATGTGGGACTAGATGGAGATTGCCCTTCGTAGATGCCCTGACCGTGTCCTGGAAGGGTGTGGCTGTAGACAATTTGCGGGCCCTTCTCCGATTGCTGAAGAGACGATGATGCTAAGTTGGGATCATCTCGATACAGCACCGCGTTGAGGGGGCTTTCACCACCTCTAGGATACAAAGCCATTAGATCCTTATTTGCCACGTTGTAAGTGGTGTATGTTGGCGGAAGGTTCTGGTACTGAGGACTCTGCGAAGTGATGTAACCTCCACTGGTATACACGCTTTGATGCCCTGAAAGTGATGTGACCGGTTGCAGGTTCGTGTATGTTGAAGATTTGTGCTCTGGCCCGCTCGGATCATGCTGTTCGTACTTCAAATGCTGTGGATTCTCGAAAGCTATTCCGATGGCTTGCTGTCCTAGAGAAGCTGTTTGGACTAGTTCCATGGTAGTAGGAGATCCGATGTTTTCGACACTGTGGTACGGATGGGGAGACGTTGAAGTGATGTGACCGCTTATCATCGGAGAGCTAGAGGTGTACTGGATAGTCTGATGCATCGGTGAGCCGTCTTGGTAGCGGGATGTCGGGCTTTCTGCGATCAGCACTCTATGGTCTGGTGTTATGATTGCTGATTCTGAAATCTCTCTTAAAATTTCCCTTTGGTCTCCCTGATAGGTGATGGTCTGGATTTCTCCGTTGAATCCTCCAGGGCCCGCATCTTGGGTGAGGATGATCTGTTGCGGTTGATATCTCGAAACGTACAATCCGTGCTTAGGAAAATGGATACGTTTATCGTAGTGACTTGGCAATCTTTCTGATGGAGGTGCGGCGTAACGCGTGGTATTGATGGCGTCTTTGATTTCTCTCGGAGTGTAGAACCGATTGTGCTCGAGGTGCCTTACATCTTTGTCGTCGCAGTTTTCTGAATCTACTATTCTTCCTCGCACGTATTCTACAGCAGCTCCATGGTTGTTATTTTCAGCTAAAATAACTGTGTTCGTATGATGTTCAACTTTGTACTGCTGATAGTGCGCATGTCTGGCCGCTTCGTGGTGTCCAACCGATATTGGAACATTATCAATAACTTGTTCCACTTTTATCTCGCTGATTCCTTCTGGTTGTTTCTCTACAAGTGTTTCTATGTTTTGCGCTTTGCTTTGGTTAGACGATTCTTCTTCTTCAACTACGTCGCTCGTCGTTATGCGACCAGCCGTGGTGATGGTGCGGACTTGTCTTCTTGAAGTTATGACTGACGGTGTCGGAGAACCACCATCTGCTCCGTCTTCTTGTCTTTCATTTTCTTGTCCATTTCCAACATGTTCTTCACTTTTCCTATCTGCAGACTTACGTTCTTGAATAAGAGCGCGGTTTTCGGTGTTGTTGTTTGTACTGTAGTTTTCTGGTTGTTTGAAGTGTTCCGCTGGGGTAGGAACATAATTTTTAGGTTCGTTATTCTTAGCTTCAGATTTTGGTCCGCCGGCATCAGCTTGCGGTGTTGGAGGATTTCTGACGGCGCCCATTTTTACCTTCATCGTGTTTCTGTAACAAAAGAAAAATTTATGAATTTTCTCGAATTCGACAATTCTCCCACTGAAGAGAAAACTGGGATATAGATACACAACTATGTGAGAATTGCAAAAGAATTCTCGAGTACCAACAAAATAATATTTTTAAAATTAGCAAAATCAACTTTGTGGTTGATGTCCATTATTTTAAATTGTTAACTTTGTTTTATTAACCACATAATGAGTTTTTTTAGTTTTATAGTTTTACTTTATTTTGATTTTAACAGAAATATATCATATTTACATCTTTACACATTTAAATACATTGCCCAACTAGACTAGCCTGGTTTTGGGCAAATGATATATATATATATATATATATATATATATATAATATTTTATAAAACCAAAACTCATCGAAGGCAAAACACAGTAGGATCGAATACATACATAGCATATAATGTGAAAATATTTAAGGAGAGAGAAAAAAATAAAAATAATAATAAATGTATATATATAAAATATAAAAAAATGAATAAAAAAGAGAGAAGAGAAAAAAAAATATTAATACCAATAATGTAAGCAGATATAAGGTAGATGTAAATATACAAAATCAAAACGTACAAAAGTAGTTATAAAAACTATTTCATTATATAAAAGAGTTGACTCTCTGTATCTGCTCTTCCTAATTGCAACAACCAATTTGAAATATCCCTTTCAAAAGTCCTAATGTCAGTTAAATTTCTAATTTTATTTTCAATTTGATTATATATTCTGGGAGCTTGAAAAGTAAATAATCATTTCCCAAAACTAGTTTTCATTCTTGGAACTATTTTAGGCTTATTTGCTCTTGTGGGATAATATCTTTCAGTCCTCACAGATGGAGCCCTTATTTTCCTATGAAAGCTAGTTAATATATTCTGCACATATAATTGTCTTATATCCAAAACCTGAAATTCCCTAAAAAGTGGCTCTGAAGGATAGGAAAAGTCACGACGGTGTATTACTCTGAGTATAGCCTTCTGAGCAATGCTTACTTGATGTATATGTACGCCAGATGCACCCCCCCAACTATCAATACCATAGCTCAAGACTGATTGGCACAATGCATAGTACACAGTTTTAATCTTCTTTTGATTCAGAATATTTTTAAAATACATCTACCGATTTCGAAAAATATAATTTTCTTTTTCAGTACGTCATTAATTAATCAAAAACATATGATATATTGGGATTGTCTATTTTGTATTTGAACTGTGTTGGTCTTAAATTAAATTAAATAAAACTAATCAAAATATTATAAACAACCAATTAAATTTAACCACGTCTCATTCTAAAATTGTATATCATCAATTTAAGTTAAATAGGTATTAAATTAATTTTTTAAATAATTATAAATAGTAGATTTTGTTAAAGAAACAATACAACATATGTTTTTGATTAGTTAATGACATCCTGAAGAAGAAAATGATATTTTTCGAAACCGGTCAACAAGACAATGTTAACAATTTAAAATAACAAAATAATAAACTAGTCGATCAAGATTTTATTATAATTATACACGAAATATGTGTCACATCAATATTCTTACTATTATCAAACTAAGCTAAATACTTATGCTATAAAAATAGGAGTAACTTGATGGTCTCCTGGATCACGAGACGAGCATCGTAACTACTAAACCACAAGTACGTCAAATGATATTTCTAAGGCATCCTTCAATTATTTTCTAGCAGAGAAGGCGATAAATATGAAAAACTGACAGAAAAGGAAGAAGAGGATCTTTAACTCGATGGACCGACGTGATCAAAGACGCTGCTGGATGAGAATCTCAAGTATATCAACAAGTCACAAACGATGGTGAAGGTATATCAAGACAGCTGATAACAACTATTAAGGAAAGCTGGATATTTCGGACACGTTCTTCGCAACAAAACATGATCTGTTAGCCTAAATTTTTTATTTTTTAGAATAGTTTAGTTATACGACAGTCCTGACGTCGATAGACGTAAAAACCACACAGTGGTTTAAATAAAGTTATTAAGGAAAACACATTCTTATTGTGAAGTTGTAATTATTCAGAACATAGGTCTGTGATATTTTGAATACTAAATTAATGTATTAATTATAAATATATACATATAAAATCAATTTTGTCGAAAAATATTGTTTTTGCGTCACCGGGATTCGAACCTGGATCTCTATTTCCAATCCGGGGAAGTGCACTACCTTTGTGCTATAACGCCAGTATTTTTCTTGACAAATTTTCGAACCTATATGTTACATTTTTCAAATTAATACACCTCTCGTCCCATTATTTGAAAGCCATCTACATTATTTTTACAGAATCTCAAATACCTTTGAGTAAACCGACTGCAGACGCCAGAATTATCAATTCATTTTTATTAAATTTTGGACACATTGATACAACATATATTATTAAGGAAAACACATTCTTATTGTGAAGTTGTAATTATTCAGAACATAGGTCTGTGATATTTTAAATACTAAACTAATGTATTAATTATAAATATATACATATAAAATCAATTTTGTCGAAAAATATTGTTTTTGCGTCACCGGGATTCGAACCTGGATCTCTATTTCCAATCCAATTTGTCAAGAAAAATACTGGCGTTATAGCACAAAGATAGTGCACTTCCCCGGATTGGAAATAGAGATCCAGGTTCGAATCCCGGTGACGCAAAAACAATATTTTTCGACAAAATTGATTTTATATGTATATATTTATAATTAATACATTAATTTAGTATTTAAATAAAGTTAAATATAAATACAATTTTAAAGCCCCTAAAAATGGAGTTCGGATAATTAGAGTTAAATATGCAGTTTTTTAGATTTATTGTCAGCTACGTGCAGAACACATCGCAAAGGGCACTTAAATCCATTGACATTGCTTGTTCAAAATCAAGGTTGATTCCAAAATACCCCAAAGTAGACAGAGTATATGTTGCTATTCCATCTAAAATGAAATCAGACAATCACAATAGTTTTTGATGATCACGTGATATAAAATCCAGTATGGCTGCCAGAACGAATTGTTAAATAAACATTTAGTACGTTTGCTTTCAAAATATGCGTTTTCATGCATAAGTCGTTTTAGGGGGTTTTGGAATTAGACTCTACATGTGATATTTGACAAGTCATTATGCAGGGGAAGATAGAAGGCTGCAGAGCTAGTAGTGTGGGTAAAAATATATTATCTTGGCTGTGTAACCTCAGAAAGTGGTACAACATATAAAATGATCGTATACAGGATAAATATATTGCAATATGGTCGGTAGACTTTCATAGAAGACGACGCATGAAGATTAAATTTTATTATAAATTATTATGGTTTACTCAGAGGTATTTGAGATTCTGTAAAAATAATGTAGATGGCTTTCAAATAATGGAACGACAGGTGTATTAATTTGAAAAATGTAACATATACGTTCGAAAATTTGTCAAGAAAAATACTGGCGTTATAGCACAATGGTAGTGCACTTCCCCGGATTGGAAATACATCCAGGTTCGAATCCCGGTGACGCAAAAACAATATTTTTCGACAAAATAGATTTTATATGTATATATTTATAATTAATACATTAATTTAGTATTTAAAATTATGTAATGGATTAAAAAAAATTCAAATACAAATTAAATGTATTAATTAGAAAAATATACACATAAAATCAATTTTATCGAAAAATATTTTTGTTGCTACCGGGATTCGAACCTGGATCTCTTCCTATCCGTGAAAATTGCTTTAACCGACTATGCTACACCAACACAGAACTATGTTCTGAATAATTTCACAATTTTACTGAAAGGTATTAAAGATTTTGTAAAACTAAAGAAGATGGCTTTCAAATAATGGAACGATATATGTACCTATTTGAAAAGTGTAATATATATGTTCAAAATGATGCTTTTATATGTATATCTTTCTAATTAATATATTTAATTTGTATTTGAAAATATCACCCACCTTTTGAATAATTACAACTTAATAATCTTAATACAATTTTTAATAAATAGTCTACCTCGACACAGGATCATCCTAGTGAGGAGGCTTTATTAATAATAATTTAAAAAAAGTACCTAGAAAAAAAATGTGTACGCAATGATACTGAATCGTGTACGGGGGTTGCGATCATCAGTAATCGACTGGAGATACTATCGCTATTACTGCTGACCCCTTCAGGGATTCCAGCTCGATGGTGCGGTATGACATGGCAATGACTTGTCTAGCCGACAGTCTGACGAGGTAATTTCCCGCAGCGGCAAATATTTGATTTTCTTTTTAAACCAGTTTTATTTTATTTGCCCCGAACAGGAAGTGGGCCCAACATCCTCTCTAGGAGCGGTCCGGTGTGACGCATGACGTCACGGTGCTACGTTTGACTCTTTTACGCTCCTTTGCAGCCTGCTCAATTACAAGAAAGTATACGTCATAAAGCAAGCGTGATTGATGCAACTTTGCAGTGATATTTTATATCTCTTCGCGCCATTACCTCGTCATAGCATCATTTCGTACTGATATTTTATTTTCTACAGTTAAAGGTGCCGATCACTCCAATCTTCATCTAGTTCTACTAGTACCATGTGGTACAGGGTGTCGCAAACAAGAGCGGAAAATTTAAATACAGCGCCATTATTGCTGTTGTGCTCTGACAGTCAAACCATTATGACAGTTCTATGGTAGATAGTTAAACTTTTCCATTCCGTGATATTAAATACCCATACGTAGCCATGCTGTCAACTTATGTTACCGTAAGAAATTAGATATAGGATTTTAAATAACGAATCAAACAAAATAAGGAACACTGCCTACATATTTTTTAGACTTAGAAACATCTTATCACTTACATATCTGAAAATAATATATCACGCGTTTGTACAGTCTCATTTGCAATACGGTATTATTGGATGGGGAGGAGCATATAAAACTACAATGTCACAATTAGAAATCAATCAAAAAATGATAATAAAAATTATTTAAAAAAAAAAATAAGACTGTCCAAGTATACAATAGTACAATTTTTCACAGATTTTAAAGTACCAAAAAAATTTTTTAAATTAAAATTCAATTAAATTTTAGAAGCGAATTCCGATCTACAAGATATGGAGATCAAATTGATATCCCAAATCTAAAATATACTACAACTCAAAATCAATATATTTGTCCAAAATTTCATAAAAATTAATTGATAATTCTGGGGTCGGCTATCAGATTACTCAAAGGTATTTGAAATTCCGTAAAATTAAGGTAGATGGCTTTTCCAAATAATGGAATAATTAATATCAAAAAGGTAACATATAGGTTCGAAAATTTGTCGTTAAAAATATCGTCGCTGTAGCATGGTTGGGTAATGCACCTTTCCCGGTTTGGAAAGAGATCCAGGTTCAAATCTCAGAGGCGCAATAATATTTTTCGATAAAATTGATTTTATATGAATATCTTTCTAATTAATATTTGGTAAATTATTTAATAATTTTAAGATTATTTTTTATTGTAAATACATATTTGTTGTGAAGTCGCAATTTCAGAACATAGTTCATTGTGAATATAAATGAAAAATTTGTCGAAAACGAAATCGGTTGATATAGAGAAATGGTAACGCGTTTCTCCAGATAAGAAAAGTTCCGGGTTCGTATCCCGGTAGTGACCAAATTATTTTTTATGTAGATAGATTAATTTGTATTTTAAGAATATGTTTGATTGGGTATATATTTCCGTTAATTGATTAAGTTAGATTATACTGTGTGGCAAAACGCATTATATTTTTATCATTGAAAATTGGTTTCAAGGAAATACCGGCCATGACCACGCAGCGGCCTCTACCAAGTAAAAATAAATTGTTACATAATTGTAATATTTAATGTCTGAATGTTTTTAACTCTAGAATAGGAATTGCGCAGAAAGTGAAGTGGACGTCACTCCAACGATCATCATAATTTGGTGCGTGCCCAGTATTTGTACACCAACATTGACATTGCCATCACCACATTTCACAACGGATCCCGTCCTGTGGTGTGAACGCTTGCTATGCTGTGCCAACTCCAAGTTAAATCATATCTTGGAATGTAATATTAATTCGTAACTCTTCATTCATTCATTCGTAATTCGTAATTCGTAATTCCGCCTGTGATGCTGAAACTTGAATATTTTTTCTTCTTCTTCTTCTTTTCATGCCTTATCTGTTCAACTGACGTCGGGTATCATCACCGTATTCACTATGGCCCGAAAAAGTTCTACAGTAGAGCCTCAATCATGATGGTCTCTGACTTCCAGCATCCCCTGCATTTTGAGGTGTACTTCTCTAGATGTCTCATCACATGTCACAGATATTGAAGTTTTCTGATTTTTATAATTTTAAATACTATTTTTTTCTTTCTTCATTTGTAAGTCTGTCCATCCAGCTTATTTAGAGCATTCTTCTGTATATCCACATCTCGCATGCTTCAAGTGGCCGTATTATTTCTTCGGTAAGTAATGTACATACAACATATGATATGAAATAAATAAAATAATATCTAGAATATATAACATCTGATCATTCGCAATCGTTAGATCATGACTGCGGAATATGAGGATAAAGATTGCAGGAGTTTGCTCGATATGACGATTTCATCAGAAGGATCCCATCTTTCATTATTTATATTACAACTCAGATATATATATATATATATATATATATATATATATATATATATATATATAATAGTTTGATCTCTGTGAGTCAGTAAAAGTACATCCATCATTCTATTCCGCCCGCAACACATATGGGGCACTGACATCTCTTATTGTTTCAAGGGTATGTCATGTTACCGAAAGATTTTTTTTTTAAACTTATATTTATAAATATGAATTAAATATATTAATTAGAAAGATATACATATAAAATCAATTTTATCGAAAAATATTGTTGTTGCGCCACCGGGATTCGAACCGGGGAAGGTGCATTATCCAACTATGCTACAGCGACAATATTTTTAGCGACAAATTTTCGAACCTACATGTTACCTTTTTGATATTAATACATTTAGTCGTTCCATTATTTGAAAGAACCATCTAACTTATTTATCACAGACCTATGTTCTGAATAATTACAACTTCACAATAAGAATGTGTTCTCCTAATTATATATATATATATATATATATATATATATATATATATATATATATATATATATATAAATTCATATGAATGCACGAAAATACTTACGAAAAATGATTAAAGGGTTCTTTAAATGAGACAGTTTTGTATGAAATCGCCATGCAATACCATATACATTATGTACATTTAAAAAACCTATTTATTTAAACAAGATAGATAATTTGCATCACGGGTATTAGATTGGCAACCAATAAAGACAGAAATGCGAGTGACGTGCACTGCATCTTTTCAAAATTGGAGCCCGTGTCGAAAAACAATATTTATAAATTATATACAAAAATACACCAATTTCGCAGCTGTAAGCGATACGATTGAAATAAATCAATTGAAATTTGTCAGCAAAGCTTGAGATAAGATTAAATTTCAAATGTGTCATTTGAAATTTATAAATCCTAATCTTATCTGGAACTTTTTGGTAGAGTTTGTTTTTTCTTTATAGCAAAGTTTTTACTGGAGTGATATTAGATATAATATGCTCTCTTTACTGTTTGAATTTGACGAAAGGTTGTAAAAAATTAGCTAAATAGATAGACCTTGCACTGAAACATACCGTTCGTTTAAAATTATAAAAATATTAGGTTGTTCTGAAAATAATGCCCGATTTTTATCTTCAATTTCAATTAAACACAACTATTGATCAAAATAAGAGCTATTTGATTCTAAGAATTTTTGCCATAGTATTACAAGCTTATACAGGGTGTAATGGATTAACAGGGTGCAAATTCTGCACTATTACGTAAAATATTATTTTTATAAATACTAATTAAATGTATTAATTATAAAGATATATATTTGAAATCAATTTCATCGAATAATATTGTTGTTGCACTACCGGGATTCAAACCTGGATCTCTTTCTAAACCGGGGAAGATGCATTATACAACTGTGCTACAATATTTTTAGATAAAATTGATTTTATATGTATATCTTTCTAATTAATACATTTAATTAGTATTTAACATAATTTATTAATCACATTGAAAATCATGTGGGCCTTTATCCGATATCGTAGGATAACTTTTAAATAATTTCACCCCAGGTTGTTTTATAAAAAAAATTCTGATGCACTGTTCCTTGTGACAGATAGTTCCTTATGATTGACAGTTCCATGCTTTCGAGCCTGCCACCGCAAATGTCCTTTCACTAAACTCAAGCCTCTGGAAACGGCTAGTCGGTTCTACAACTCTTCCTGCGGTAATAGGCTATTGTGTCTAAATATTTATTTTGATCTAACTTAACTGTACCGTACAGCATCTTATGATACCAAGTCATCCGCAGATAACATTTGTTTGTACCAACGTGAGTGCAAAAAAGCTCTTTCCATTCTTACTTCATTTAAATATATTATTCCATTCTTACTTCATATATATATATATAACGTTCACCAATTCTCACCACTCAATCTCCATATTTATCAAATTTTTTAAAGTTGTATATATGTTAATATGTGGACTTGCATCGAGTGTCACTACAACATCGCCATCTATAGATCAAATTCGATAATTCATTTTTCCTTAAAACAGCATATATATGTCAACTCAATGAGAATTTGATTTTTTTAAAATTATTTAAACCAATATTCTTTATCTGTAAAATATTTTTAACCCATTATATTAGAATACGCCTGAAAAATCAATATTTTTCTTATTTTGACCAGTATATTATTTTAGCAATATTTGTATATCTTCAAGAACACACAATTACTGGATTTTTACCTACAAAGGCACTGTTATTAAACAAATATCAGATATCTCATGTTTTTATTGTATTTAATGGTAGATATATATATAAATAATTAATTTAATTTATTAATTATTAATAATCAAGTTTAGCTCTTTTTGACTGAATGAATTCATCATTAAGAATTGGTGTTCAGTGCAAATCAGTTAGACCAACAGCACTTAGTCTTCGCTACTTCGAAATTTAAATGGCAACCAATATGGAAACTAGCAGTAATGGTTATTGTAACTGAGATTGGTAACTGGTCATTCTTAATTCTTCGAGCAACTACTGGTAGGTACTTACACCGGTTAAATCTCAGTTACCAATCATCGTCACAATCACAATCGTACAACGTTTAGTAAATACATTGTTCTACAGTCAATTCCGCTTAATTGGACCATCGATTTATCGGGACAGCCGGTTATTTGAGCCAAATATCAAGGAAGAGAAACCAAATAAAGTAAATAGTAGTAATTTACTTCGGTTCTGGGATACCATTCTGTTTAATTGGGACAGTGAATAAATAAAAAATTTTTGTTATAAATGTATTACGTACATTATTTTCATGATTTTTTTTAAAGTTACTGTTATTATAATTGTTTGTTAAAAATTGTTTTTAGCATAATTGATTATTTTATTTTTTCATATTTATATGTATGTCTTATAATTATATATTATTTTATCCATAATTCAATATTTTTTTTCAATAATTTAATAAAGTTCAAAAATATGCACATATTTCACATTAAATTTCGCTTATTAGAGTCAGCCGCTTATTTGGGACAAAATGTATGAGCCCAATGTGTCCCAATTAAGCGGAATCGATTGCATTTGGAAATTGCTAAGATTGCAACTAGTATCCAGGGCCGGCCCGAGGAGGTGGCGAGCTCGGGCCACGCCCGAATAAACCGAAATAAAAAAACAAAAAGCGTAGAAAGGGTAACAGTTTGAATATAATAAACATTGTATAAACATTACAAAATACATAATATAAGAAAAACAAGACGAACGTCATATAAATCCAGAAGATCCATCTTCTGCTTCTTCAAATATCAACACAAATGTCCGCCCTGGAGAATGGCAGCTAAGTGTCGTTAAAAAAGACTCATCCAAAAACTGACCCGGGATGTAATCTTAATAATAACTGGTAAATGAGCTAAGAAATCAATGTAGATTTGTAAATTTTAATATATTGCCCATGTGAAGCGAAACTTAAGAAATACATGTAAAACAAGGCGTTGTAACTGCAGAATCTGCGAGTCTGAAAGGATGGTTCAACACATACACCGTTTTTAAAAAAAATCAATCAAAGTCTAGGGCCGGTACTGCTAGTACTTACCCTCATTATATCACTTAATAAAATACAAAGAACATATATTTATGTTTAAAAAAAAATTATTCCAAACACAAAATTCACATTGCCGGTAGAACACTTCGCTGATTAAACCGTGACTTGTTACTTTTTTAGTGAGACATCTATTTATTTCAGTTGGAAGCGAGTACTCGATGAGCCACGGGCGGTCGTTTTTCGGCTACTGATGCAACACCCGATTCGGGTCACGTGATGACGCGCCTAACCACAAGATAAATTATTTAAAAGCTCGCGAATGAAATCTGACCAGGATACGAGAAACAAAAAAAAATGTTTAAAAATTCTCGGGAAATCTTGAACAAGCAATAATTACAGTTTCAAAAATTCAAGTCAACGCGTTTCTTTGGTAGGTATTTACATTATCTATAGATTTCATTAGTTCTTTAGTATATATGGATGTGTTAAGTATGACGGCATTACACATTTGAAATAAATATATGACGGTTCTATAATAGTAGTAATCTTAATATTTCTATATTTTATTTAACTTGAAGAACAATATATGTAGTAATACATTTATTATTATAAACGATAATTCAACACCCTCGTCTTTAAAAAAGCCCATCTCCGTCAGTTCGTCATTTAAATTTCAAAGAAGCAAAGACTAGTGCTATTGGTCGGAACAGAATACAAACACAACGCTCAAATTTACATTAAAAAAAGGTAAGTTTGATTGTCATTAAATTAATATGAGAAGATAACTGTATTAGAAAATAATTATAATGGAGTATGCAATGATAATATATGTTGTTTTCTGTGTACATACACCTCCAAAAGCCTCCACGGTGCAAGGGTTAATGTTAATATTCAACAAGATGGACCAAGACCGATTCCGAGAAGTTTCCAGAACCTTGCAACATAACCCAGGATCACAAATAGTGAATGCAAGCAACAAAAGAATATCATAGGACCGCAATGCTCGGACAAGAACTATGGTATTCTATAAATAAAATTCTAGCCTCAAAACAGTTTTTAAAAGTTGAGCATTATGCGTATATATTAAGAGATCTACAGAGTTAAATAAATTACCAAATATAAAAAGTAGTAAGTACGATTAAATAGTGACAATCTAACATATCAGCGAAGTCGATTTGACAGTTCATAGAAACTGGCGTAGATTAAGAAATAGAGTATATATTGTTTAACCTTTACCATACCATGATATAAAATACCCAAACGCAGCCATGCTGTTAACTGGTGATACCGTAAATAACTGTTAAAAATGTTTTTATTAGCTTAAATGGCTTTAATGGCACGAATTTACTCTAAATATTGAGCATTCAATTTTGAAAAAATTATTAATAATATAATTTAGAGCATTCATTAAGTCGTATACAATGTATCCTTCCTTCTTATCTCTCTTCATTTAATTAGTGAAAAAAATACAATTATATTTGTATATTTGTTATTCTTTTCACTGTAAAAATAGTGTGTGATCTCTGTTTTTCATATCACAAATTATATTTTTACCAACGTATTAATTTTATAACGGATTGAATGGAAAAAATAATTGTTTTTGTACGATTCCCTTTTCATAATTGCTTCTTCACTAGTCATTTCTAAGCGCTAATATTTTCTTCAGGATTATCTAAAATATGAGTTTTATGTTGCATGTATTTAGCGAAATATTACAGGTTTAATTATGATGGTAGACTTGTATTACTGCATAGTTTGGGAAAGGTTAAAATTAAACGCCTATACAAATGACTCTTTCAAATAATGGAACGATTAAATGTATTAATATCAAAAAGGTAACATATAGGTTCGAAAATTTGTCGCTAAAAATATTGTCGCTGTAGCATAGTTAGCTAATGCACCTTCCTCGATTAGGAAAGAGATCCAGGTTTGAAATTCGGTAGTGTAACAACAATATTTTTCGATAAAATTGATTTTATATGTATATCTTTCTAATTATTATATTTAATTCTTATTTGAGTAATTTTATATGTATATATGTATGTAAATATACACTAATGAATCTAATTATAAAATAATTACAAACAATGCCGGGCACGGAATGCTAGTATGTAATAAAATTTAACTTAATTTTAATCAAAAAATAAAAATTATAGAAATAATAGTATATTAGGGCGTGAAATCATAAAAAACATAATAAAATGATGAAAATTGTAAGAATATTGATGACACGTATTCCGCGTACTTAAAAAATAGTAGGTGTGTTTTTTTACCTTTGATTAGGTTTATCCTAAAAACACTAAACTTTATACACGTTTTATCACTTTGGAAATTAATTTTAAATGATTATTATTAAATATACATTAGTATAACATTATACGATACGGCATCATTCAAAATCACAGATGTGTTCTTAGGTATTATTACAACACTTAAACAAATACACTGTTTCTCGTCCTCTATTTGGTTAAATCGGTAATAAAAATATTATAATATATTCTTTCTTATTTACAAGGGATGAAAGAGGTATCAGAAGTCCGAAGAGCGTCGTGTACCGTAACTCACGTCTGCACGTAAACGATTTCACCGTCGGACTGAAACAGCGAGGCCTTCCCAAGTTCCTCGTTACGTTGTGTGTTTGTGAGCCGTCGTTATTAGGCTTGGACTACGTTACACTGCAACCGTCGCGACGCGGCTGAATTAGGGTTGCCAATTTTGTCCCTTTTTAATAACGGTATTTCGGTACTGGGTCAACGCCGGTATTTTTCGGTATTGGGAAAAAAATATTTACCTACACTGTACTGACTATAATATGAGATTATTCTGGGAACCATCTTGGGCCGAAGGAGACCTGGAAGAGTGCTAGCTGTGAGGGCGTGTATTAATGACTACCTACCTCAGAACAGGTAATTTATATGTACCTAGCGAGGTTAATAGCGGCTAATAGGCGTGGATATAAATAATTGTTTTACTGATTGTATTTTTTGATAAATTTGTAATTTCGTCAATAAAGACCGATTTAGGTGAGGTCATTTATATGACAATAATAACTGTTATATCCTTAACCCGACTTTATGACTACAAACAATGACGTCTTCTTGTATGCGTAATTCAGGTAGTCAAGAACTCGATGTACAACAATACTGTTTATTACAGTTCTCACTATTATGAATACAGTATAAGAGATGTGTTCTGATCTACGATTCCGGAGAGAGCTGCAATTATCATTATACATTACAATAACGTTAAGAAAGAATGAAGATAATGAAGGAAAAATATCGCCTTATTTTACAACGTCATCATCCCCGTCACTCCTTCTTGACTGTGCTCTTCTACATTTATCTTTCTCTTCAGATCACCACTAGCCTCTGGAAATATATCTCAAATAGATCGCGGAAAATCTTCTCTTAAATGTTAAACTTTTTCAGGTTGAAAATTTTAGTACACCTTGCCGTCTACGGGATCATTAGCACATATCTCTCTCGCTTTCTCTCAATGTTTCTACGTACGAGTGGCTCTATTTTTTCAAAATTTAATTATTCATTTTCAATTGTTACAATCGAAAATTTCAAAAATACTCAAATTTCTTGGTCAAAAATGTAGATTTGAATATTCATTTGTCTATAAAATACTGACGTGATAATAATTATAATAGATGCCTTCACATTTTTGGAATTAACTGGTTGCTACGGTCTATACTAAAAAGTTTGAAATCGAATCAGCTTAACAAAATGTTATCGATAGTGGTTATGAATTTGTGGTGGTCTTACTTGTGCCCCACAGACGTCACGTAATAAATCACTCAACAGCTATACAGCGATCGGTACCCACAAAGCTAGATAACAATACGTTCTATCGCAACCAGTCCGAGGAAGCCTAGAACCGACCCGAGATAGCTCTCGGATACACCTTTTACTTTTTTTTATAGAAATATATTTATATGTATTCTTTATATATTATTAAGTATTTCATCTAACATCAAAAAATTTATAACCTTGATTATTTTTATTTATAAAATATATGTTTAACTAGGTAAAACCGCCATGCAGTTTGGCAAAAAAATTGAAATTAAAATGTATATTTATGTAATAAAGAAGAAAAAATAAATGCACCGCCTCCAGTGTTCTATGTTTATCTTATACTTTCTAAATAAATCCATAAATCCTTCTAACACAAATAATACCGCTAAACCCATAAAAATTATAACAAATAGGTTATGATTGAAATATCTAACCATAAAGTCAGTACATCTAACCTTAAAAAATTTAATGTTTCAATATTAAATAGGCCCTGCGCGTGATGATAACAATTCAGTCAATACCGTAGATCTTTAAAAAAATACCGATTTCATTTGTAATTTTTACTTGCGTGTGGAAACCCTGCACGATGCGAATTGAATTCAACAAATTTGTGTATATTTCAACCATTTGGTGAGAAAATATCTAAATATATTATTTATGCCACTTGGAGGCAACGATCATCATTATCATCTGTTTCCTATTTACTGTTGGATGAAGGCCTCACCGAGTGTCTTCCATCGTTGTCACATTATCCGCAGAATTTTATGATTTCATCAGTCCTGCTAGTCATCGGCAGCACTGAATTATTATATTCGGTCAACAATTGTCCGTTCTCCGATCGATCTGCCCTGCCCTTCGTCATTTCATTTTCTTGGCGTTCAATTATATAAACTACTAAATGTGAATTAAATATATTAATCAGAAAGATATACATATAAAATCGATTTTATCTAAAAATATTGTTGTTGCGCCACCGGGATTCAAATCTGAATCTCTTTCTTAACCGGGGAAGGTGCATTATCCGACTATGCTACAGCGACAAATTTTCGAATCTATATGTTATCTTTTTGATACTAATACATTTAATCGTTCCATTATTTGAAAGAGCCATCTACCTTATTTTAAATTTCACAGAGCTATGTTCTGAATAATTACAACTATATGCCTGACGTACATCACGGTGCTTGTAAACAAAGTACAATAATTATTATATTTTTTTGTGTATTTGAGTTAAAATTATAAATATGGGTATAGTTTTTGAATTCCTGGTGTACTTATTTATTTCCTCGTTGTCTCCTCATTACATGATGGTACCATCTCGGTCTGGCTTCGCCCATCTTCTCTGTGATTTGTGTTACATTAATATAGCAATATCGCAATAAAGCGCGCACGCAATTTTTAACAAGACTTCTTCTTCATGTGTCTATCGGAGGTTCGTGATCATGTGACTATGTTGCAATACGCTGATTTCACCTATATAAATCAACAATATTTCACCTACATAAATCAACAATATTTCACCTATATAAATCACCAATATTTCACCTATATAAATCACCAATATTTCACCTATATAAAACACCAATATTTCACCTATATAAATCACGAATATTTCACCTATATAAATCAACAATATTTCACCTATATAAATCACGAATATTTCACCTATATAAATCAACAATATTTCACCTATATAAATCAACAATATTTCACCCATATAAATCACCAATATTTCACCTATATAAATCATCACTTTCTCATGTTACGCAGTCAATATAATTTCTTTCTACCTCCGCCTCTATCTCCCGCTGCATAATGCAGTGGTGTAGTGCTAAATAAAAATGTACACGGGCGGCATTCGACTTTAACCCCCCTCCTCTTTTTTTTCTTCTAAATTTAATATGTTAGATGTTAAAAATAAATGATTTTACCCAGCAATACATTAACTTTTGTAAACGCTAAAACCATGTATATGTCAAAAAAACTATCGTTTACTTTACATATTTCATCTGTCTCCAAGCGCATGTTGTCAATGGTGGAAAGAATGGGATATGGACGATCCAATTCTTAACAAAAAAAACATATAAATTTCCTCGTAATTTTCACGTTTTCCAGTTTTATATATATTTTTGCATTCTCATACTCATACGTCATATTTGATGTACAAAATTCAATGCGAAATATTTTGTATCGATATATTTTTTAAATGAAGGTGTAAAATTTATAGGGCAGGTGTATCTGGTCTTATAAATCGTAATCCGCGGAAATAATCACAAAACTAATATATACATCATAAATTACATCTCAAAATAAATGTTCTTACGTAATATCAACGCCCTGGTACAAAAGATTATCGAGATATACGAAATATTAAATAGGCGTACAAAACTCGCAAGTTGACATCAAACAAACAACTGTCATAATTTGAAATGGTATTACAACCAAAGTAATGTATGGATTTGCACCATCTCTGGACTGTCTCTTCAAATATTGATTTATAACATTTCTTAATTGATTGCGTCACTGGAATCTATTTTCAAACGTAATTAAGAAATTTAGATACACTCCCCCCATAGATACACTCCCCCTATAGATACACTTACCCCAACTCACCTTACCTGCTCTTAAAAAATCAACGATGTACAAAAGCAAAATAATTTTATATAAATTAATATTGTACTCTTTTTTGAATTTCTCTATCAATTTTGATTGTTAAAATGTAAGCCAACAAGTGTTTTTCCGATTACGTCATCGCACGATTCGTTTCAATTAATTTTAACCATTCACTTCCTTCTAATATTGATTTATAACATTTCTTGATAGATTGCGGTATTATAAACATATTTCAAATGAAATTAGAAGACTTAGATGCGCCTCCCCCATAGAAGCACTTACCCTATCCTAGCGCGTACATAATAGCATTTGTCCTTAAAATTGCAAAGAATTTTTATGACCACACCTGCTTTAAATTTAATCAATACAATTTTCTTGGGTGACATCATCAGTTATTAAACGCTCTGAGTATTGGTTTACGAAATTGTCAATACTTCCAACGTCTACCATATTTATGACAATTTTAGAACGTTCGGCCATTTTGCGAGCGATCTTTGAGCTTTCCGATATCATCAACAGAGCCGCCGATTGGCTGATTTCAGGTCGCTAAAATGGCGGTATTGAAGTGCGCACCCACCGCCGTAACATTGTTAACCCATTGATCGCGTTCATAAATACGAATGACATCTTTCATACGCGGCACTATAATTTACAATTTTACAGTACAATGATGCGATAAATTTATGATTTGTTTTTAAGAAATCGGTAGCAAAGGTTGTCAAATATCCTAACGAACATAAATAAATGCAGAAATCTGAACCATAATTACAAAATAACGGAAACAAAATTTACGGTACCTTACACCATCACTATACTGGCGCCATTTGTGAGACGTACTAGAGTGAGTAGTGATCTACGTGGCCGCTGATTTCTGAGAATAATGCACACTATTTAATTTTTTTTAAATACTGATATTGAATTTAGCTCATTACATTCTACACGCATAAACTTAGTTTGAGAATTTGAATAACTGAGCCATACTGGATGATATGAGGACTTTTATTATTTCGTGTTTGTTTATAAGATGGCTAATGATCCTTGACAAGTATCGTCAGATGTCGGTAGGATAAAATATTCAAATAATTTTGGTATGATATTCACCGCTCCTCAGCGAGTATGTACGCACTAGCGGCGAGCGAAACACGGCGACTCATATTTGTGCCACCGGCGCTGTGGGCATGCAAAGCGCGACTCGTATATGAGTCACCCGCGGGGGATGGGTTAAGTCTATATGACGCGATCGCAAGCATATCCACTTCTACAAAGAGCTTGGAATTGATTATCGACAACGACGACCTTATCGATACGTGAAGATTATTTTCAGAAAATAATTATAGGTGTATCTATAGATAAGAACGAGAACGAGTGATAAAAAAATACACAATACAATATTTATTTAATTTGAAATGTATATTTTTAAAGTTATAAGTTTTTATAACGTACCTATTATATAAGTAAAAAATAAAATTATCATTGTATTATTTGCACGTTTTAAAAAGTGTACACTGTATTGAAAAAAATATTTTATAATTTCAAATGGATCGTTATATTATTTGTAGGGGGAGGACCATACCTTGGTCAATCGGTTCTCTGCGCTCATCTATCGAATCGTTTTTAGAGTTGTTTACCCTCGTTTCGATTCAATATTATTTTTTTTAATATCATAATACCATCATAGGTACATACCTGTACAATTTGACGTGAGACTCGTTATCACATTAAATTCAGAAGTAGCCAGAGATAAGCTGTAGAAATCATGCACCTCCAAAAGGGGAGGGTAGACGTCACACGGTTGCAGAGGTGCGAGGGAGAGGCAATAGAATGCTCCGTTAGGTCTCTCTAGCCACTGCTCTTCACGGCATCGTCCATTCCAGCAACCCCCAGCGGGAGACCCACACCTTAATAAATTCCCAATGATACCCGAAGATGCCGAGTAGTAAAAAAAATATTAAAATAACCAAACTAGATCATGCTACTATTGGTGAAACTAATGTTTCTACTGTACATAACCCACCCAACATCAATAGCCATAAAACGGTCCCAACAAGTAGGAAGCATGGCGTCTGGAGAAAAAGAAGTCAAAATCAGTCATTTTCATAATCAGCTTAAAAAAAATGTATTCGAGTAGGTCGGAAGCCTGCTAGATGTCACATTCTATTAGATACACCGAAAAAAAAATGAAAAGGAGGAAGTCACAAAACAAGAAAACCTGTAACTGTTAAAAACACACACAGTTAAAAAATGTCAATCGTGTTTTATTGAAAAATATTAATTGAAAATTTTTTAAAGAAATGATGTCATAGAGTTCTTTGTGTAATGACTATTTGGCAGATAAAAAAAGAAGACACATTGTGATATTTCTAATAAACGCGCGAAGTATCTACCGATGCGAGTAAGTGCGGCCGGTGGTGAGAGAGGTCGGGGGAAAGCAAGAGGGGACTTCGTGCCGAGCGCGCAGCGTAGGTAGAGCGCCGGGGCGGCGTCTCGCCAGGCAGTAATGGCGTTAATAAATAACAAACACAAATCTTGGATGAGGATGGTTGAGTCAAGGGGTCGAAGCATCTATCTACCCGCGCGTGACTGTTCCTTGCGGGGCCTGGCGTGGAGACTGCCGGTAAGCGATGGCAGACGGATGGGGTCAACGGACTCCACAGTGACCGGATGGCATCGGGAGGAAGAATTCACTTCTGGAACGGGGCGTGGCAAACTGGGCAGTGATCGTATTGCTAAATCGGTGACACGGTGTGTCCCCACTAGGAGAAGAGCGTGATGTGAAGAAAGAAGATTTCAAAGACAATAATCGTGCTTACAGTGTCGGGCTTTGTGTATTTAAGTGTGAATAAATGGTTCTGAGTGCATAAAGTGTTTTCCATTGATTGACATTTCGAAAATATGCGCCAAGACGGAGGGCGCCATCTACCGACGCGAGTAGGCGCGGCCGGTGTAGAGAGAGGTCGGAGGAAAGTAAAGGAGGACTTCGTGGCGAGCGCCCGGGCTGAGAGGTGCGTGTGGCGAGCGCCAAGCGGCGCTCCGCCGAAATTAGAGTATTGGCGAAGGAGATCGAGAAATGGAGGAGAATTTATCGCAACAAGGACTGTGAAACGCGGTGAATACAAAAGATGAGACCTCGATTTACCCGCGTGATGTATGGATCGTCTAGCTGGGATTCTTGTGGAAATTACCGGCGAGCGGCCGTGGTAAATACGTAAAGGTATTCCTATTTGGACCTGCTCAAGATGGCGTGCATTCGAAGGCGAGATGGAATATTGGTCCGAGCGCACGGCATCCGGAAGACAACTGTGATCCACTACTAATGGATATGTCAAGCATCATGGAAACCGGAACTCTTAAAAGTGTCTCCTCGTCAGTTGGGGAACTTTGTTAGAAAGAATTATTGTTTATAGAAGATCTGGAACCCTCCACGTGCTTACAATGTCGAATTTCTCATATTTATAGTGATTAAATTGTAAATAATGTGTTGAAAACTAGTGTTATTATTGTCTGAGACCTCCCCCACACATCTGAGATAGGTATTCCGACACCAAACCTTATTGACCCACAGACTGAGTCTAGCTGGTGGCGTGGTGCGCTGGCATACCGCCCTCTGGTGACAGCGCACGACGTGACAGTATATAAATTATATTTTTTAAATAATTATATTTTATTTCATTCTTAAAGAACACATTCTTATTGTGAAGTTTTAATTATTAATAATATAGGTGATATATTAAAAATATATCACAGACCTATCTTCCCTAGTGAATAGACCCTAATGAAGTTGCTGCCATTGAACCAATGGAGCTCAGCACCAACTCTCTGGTGCAAGCGGAGTTCTCATAGAAAGCTGGTTCCCTGACCAGAGAATGGCAACGCCTACAGAATAGCTACATATGCAACAATGGCCGTGACTGAAGTAGTTATATATGTAATATTTATATTTTGTGTGTATATATATATGTGTGAACTTAATAATTTTTATTTATTAATATTTTACTTGGTTTTTTTTTCATTTTCTTTTTCATGGCATTATATTTATTTCATATATTTAATGTACACCATAATATGTATTTTCTCTATGGCGAATCGGGTTAAAAAAAAGACCTGATCACGCTGGAATAAACACATTATTATTATTATTAATTGGTTTAAATGCACTCGTGATAAGCACTAAATGCGCAATATCTGCACTTCATCATGCAAACAAGTCCCAGAGCTTCGTTATTTCGCGCCTCACCACGCGCTTTGGGTACCCACACTGTACTTCATCCGACTTGAGAATTATTAAGACCACGATGTAAATGGACGGATAACGTCAAGATAGACCTGCATGAGCACCATGGAGGCGATGTCAAGGAGTTTATGATGCTCCGCAGTGATAAAGTCATGGACTTCCTAGTCCAATGAGACCGTTAAAAAATAAGTATCCTATAGTTTGACCTTTCTTATTTTTTATCAACAATTTTGTTTCAACTATTCATGAAATATATATATTGTGACATTTTAAATATGCGCGGCAGCCCGAGCGCTACTATACCGATCTGAGTGGATGCGGTCGATAAGAGATAAGGCAGGAGGAAAGGAAGAGGAGACTTCAGAGAGAGCGCGCGATGTGGAAAACGTGTCGAGATCTTCCTACCTGGACCTGCACAAGATGGCGTGCTTTCGAAACTTATCGAAGGCGAGATGGAAGATTGATCCGAGTGTACTCACCTTTATTTTGATGTATTTATTAGTTTAGTGATTATTTCCGCGAATTACGATTTATTAGACCAGATACACTAACCCCGTAAATTTTACATGGTGGAGGAAGTGTATCTTTTCAGTGGTTTGTATGGTACCCAATACATTTACAAAAAAGCTGTACATAACTAAAACTATAAATTAAAATATTAGATTAACATAATCGAAAACATTATTTTACAATTAGTGCCATCTGTGTACAAGTAAAGACTTTAATTGCTTAGTTCTAAAAACTCACCGCTGTACTCGTGGTGCTCTTTTTTTATTCGCCGCATCGTGCTATTTACATTACTCAACTCTGTATTTAAGCTAGTGAATTACTCAAGTCATATAAATGGCTATTTACTGAATTGAAAATTCATTTCGGTTGATCTGCGTGCAAATCATTGAAGTGTCTACTTCCTCTTTTACTAATTTGCGAATTTTACTATCTTACTGTTTTTAACGTGTTGATTTCATGATTGTTCTTTAAATTTGGTGCATGGATTGGTTTTTGATTTGGGAAAAACAAAAAGTAATTGACAGAACTATTTCTTACGTTAACCTTTATTTCCTTTAGTGATTACGCGAAGGTTTTTCAAACAATAAATTAATCATGTTAATTTTTTTATATGGGTAAGAAAGTATTATTTTACGTCAAAAATTTAACTCTAAAATTATAAATAAATACATGACAGGGTCGTATAAGCGACGGATTTATTTTGTCTAAAGGCGTTGATTGAACGAAAGTACATATATTGTATTATATATGATTGTATAATATCATTGGTAACACCATAACCTACATACTGCACGCCACTGTTCATAGAACCTGTTACCACTGTTAGAGAACCACGGGACCTCTACAATTTAATATTTTGTTAATAATTCACTTCTGTTTTTCGCATCCAGCATTTCGTCGCGATCGGGTTTAATGTCTTCCAATCTAAAACGTTTTTTTTTTAATTCTAAATATCTATCGATTCCAATTTTAGATTAGTTATTCGGTGGACTGCATCATCTACTTTGGTCCTAATGTGAATATCTAACAATCCTGCTAATTACATATCGAGTAATACCTACATTTCACAATCATTCTGGACTTGTACCAACGATAAAACAGTTATTTGTATATATGTAAACTTTTGTATTATATGTATATTATTATATACACGATACAGTGTCATATACACAATTTAACTACTCGGTTAAACGAACGTACATATATTGTATATAACTATAATATCATTGGTAACAGCATAACATAAAGCTATACCCACCGCACGCCACTGTCAATTAGTGATCTGTGGATGGTCATGTATTTACAATTCTCAATCATTACAATTTTTAAACCAGTCGAACCTTCAAAACAGCACTGCACTAAATCAGCGCGTCAGTCACTCGAGTTGAACACCAACACGAAACCAATGTTTGTCCTATAATAACACCTCTGTCGTTTCAGGCAAATTCGATCAATTTTTCAGTTTGTGAAAACTTCCCAGCGGTCTGAATTTTAACTCCGTACGTACATATACAATTTCTTATCACGTAAAGTAATGTAGTGATGGACGGTTATCTACACGGGTGACACATCAGTGTAAAGCAATTGATAAACAAGGGATTGGCTAATTCACCAATATGTTTATCATAATCTTTTAAAAACAAACACATTACAATATCATCTCATTAGCGTTGTAGAATATCAATCTGTCTAGGTGTTTTTAAAATAAAACATTAATTATTTATTTATTAAAAAAAAAAAAAATAGAGATGCGTACACAGAATACATGTCACATCAATATTCTTACTATTTTCAAACTTGTGCTATGAAAATAGGACTAACTTGCTGGTGTCCTGGAACGAGGCGCGAACCCCCGACCGCAAGATCACTAGGCCAACGTCTTGACCATTACACCAACAAGCTACTCATATTAAATAGAACACATTCTTATTGTGAAGTTGTAATTATTCAGAACGTAGATCTGTGATATTTTATATACTAATCAAATGTATTAATCTAATAATATTGTTGTCGCTATCGGGATTCAAACCTGGATCTCTTCCAATTCGGGGAATCTGCATTAATCGATTATGCTACGGCACACAGTACTTTAACGATAAATTTTCGAACTTCTTTGTTACACTTTTCAAATTGATACACGTATCGTTCCATTATATGTAAGCCATCTACTCTACTTTTACAGAATCTCAAATACCTTTGAGTAATCCGATAAAAGACGCCAGAATTAACAATTCATTTTTATTAAATTTTATAACTATTTTAAGAAGGACACGTTATTATTGTAAATTAATTATCCAGTACATTAATCTGTGATATTTTGAATACTAATTAAATGTATTAATTATAAAGATTTACTTATAAAATCAATTTTATCGAAAAATATTATTGTTGCTACCGGGATTCGTACCTGGATCTCTTCCGATTCGGGGAACGTGCATTAACCGACTATGCTACAGCATACAGTACATTGACGACAAATTTTCTAACTTACATGTTGCACATTTCAAATTAATACATCTATCGTTCCATTATTTGTAAGCCATCTCGAAATACACTAAATTCTACTCTGTATAAGATCTGTGCTCGTGTATGCAAACTAAACTTGAACACTTACAAAACATGATCTAGAAATCTTTAAACAATTAAAATAATGTAGAATTTAAACGGGTATATGGCGCATGAGACCGTTGAAGAAGAAGAAAAAGTAGAATTTATGTTCCGATAAATGGTAGTAGTGTCTGGAGATAGAGATACAATGCGAAAGTATGGCAGTGCGGTCAGATCAATCAAAATTGGAAGATTACATTGATTGGAGAACTTTTTTTTAAACGGGCGCCAGAAGGGGACCGTTGTTGAAGTTTGCAACTTCTTTTATCGGTTCCACACACAATGATTAAGTAACGCGTAATAAACAGAAATAATTATAGCTAATGTAAGAAATTTATATTTTAGTTTGAGTACAAGCAAAAAAAATCTATAATTAAAAATTTGAAACAAGCACATCATTAAGGCTTAAAAATAACTTTAAAATGTAACACCAAACACTATCAGCAAAATTTTATATACTTAGGAATAAAAAATTTCAATAGCCTCCCTACACAAATTAAAGAAATAAAAGACACAAAATAGTTTAGAAATAAATTAAATGAAAACTTCAGAAGCGCACAATTAGAAAATAAATAATATTATAGAACACTTCAGAAGCACACAAATAGATAATAAATATTTATAGACTATAAATGTATAACTCGTATAACTAGAATCTTTTTTGGAGAGATAAGCGAAAAAAAAAGTAATTTTATAATGTAAAATACTTAATTCATGTTTTAAAAAAAATTGTAAAAATGTTAATTAAATAAAAAAAAATTAAAAATGAACAAAGAGTGGATTTAAACCTTCCTGCGCCCTGCCAAGTGCTGTATTTATTTATTCTTAGATGATGCAATACAAGTACAAAACAATATTACTAATTAAGTACAGAAACTAGTGGGTATAAGACAGCCATCAAAGGGCTTACTATCAAAGACACTCTTCCACGAAGGGACTTGGGACGAAACACAATGATGTATGAGTCACGCCATACACGGTACGGTTTTAAGAATTTGACTTATGAAAAGTGAAGTGTCCGCGTTCTCGCTGACACGATCTTGTCCATCACCTGCCTAATATACCCCATCTCGTATTCCACGTTTTGATGAAATCTCTGTACAGCTTGAGATTCTTCGCATTACTGATCAGGTTCGCGTTTTCAGGCGGCCGACCGTTGAACACTGGATTGATTGGAGCACTGTAAAGGTTTCGTTTAGTGATATTTTTCTTCGGCGGTCCCTCGTTACGAGGATAACATCTGTCATGGTTAATGATTATGAGTCAGAGTGTGGTTGAGGAGTCTAATTCTCGAACCGCACTCCCTCCCACTTGTCCATCTTTGGGGGTTATGTCGGTGGTTAAATGAAATATACATGATTTGGCGTGTGGCGTTTTATTGTGACGGTATGATAAAAACAGATGGAAATAAAGAATGCAATGTGAAGCAATCTGGCTGTCTCGCCCGGCGCTCCTGGGCCGGCGAGACCGCCGCTGTAGAACGCTGAAACTAGAGAGAGCGCCTAGCGGTGAATTCTGAGCCAGGCTTGTGGCAGCAACCGGCAACGCTGTCGCTAGCGTCGATGCCGACTGAGATGGCGGTGGATTTGAATTCCGGTCGCTACACATCTTTTTCCTTTTGTACACCCTGTCTTCTTTTACCGTGAGATAGTTGCACAAACATAACTTGTTTGAGAAGTCGTGTATCATCTATATCTTGGCAATCGTAGTTGGTACTTCAGGATCATAGTTTCGAGTCTATGAGATATTACCCTCTTCCAAGATACTCAAGTTTGTTCTGCGCTCTTTCCTATTTATATCTAAGATCTTCCTCAAGCATCTGTTACTTCTTTAGGTTGCGACTATATAACTCCCATGATTCGCATCCGTATAGCAGTGTATGCAACACTAAAGTGATGTACAATTACGCAGGGCAGTGGGTAGATTAGGTAAGATGGCTTAGTGATGCGGTAGTAGACTGTTGTGCTCCGGGGGAGATAAGTAGTAACAGGAGTATCACAGATAAAAGGAAATTTAGAGAAATGCAACCAGTCAAGTGATAGTGAATTCAAGATGGTCGTAAACCATGTACAATGAAGTAATTGACCATACGACAAGTAAAATATTTAGATGCAGCGAACTTCCACAATATAAATATCGAAGAACACGTGCTGACCAAATATCTACCTTACCTTTAAACTACTGCAAAAACATATTGACTGTCTCATCCAATTAGAACTAATATCATAAAGAGAAGTTAACAAAAATTGGCCTCACTACGTTAAAAGATTTTTTCTCATGAACTATACGTTTTTAATTTGAATAAATCATTCTCAGATGGAAGTATTAAGTCCAGTTTGTACACTTTATTATTATTGCATAACATTTAATCCCTATCTCATCTTCTTTCCATTCCCTATGGCAAAATTTTGCTTTTACTTTACCTTCTCTTACTTTTTAAAATTATTTTTTATTTCTAGTCAAAAACAGCACTGTTGCAAATAAATTTGTCCTGTCCTTTACACACTAAGATATGAAATACATATACACACATTCTCAACTTTCGAACATCTACGAGTCGCAGATACCAGCAACAGTGCATTCTATCATTCGTTCCGTATCCGCAAAGTTTGAAAGTTTTTGACAGTTTCAGTTTCAGTTTTGCCTGTCAAGATCTTAGAATACTGTATACGCATTGAATATCTTTCGATTATATGTTACACATATGTGTACTGCTTAATATTAATCTTCGTTATCAAACCAACACTGTATCGTGTTATTATATTTAATAATTCAGAGAAAACAATTAATTGGTTCAACTTGGTTCAACAATCAAATCGTTCTAATAATTTTGTATCATCAAGTCAATTTCCACATCTTTCAACATCATAACAATTGATGCTAAGTACATACAATAATAGATTTATTTTTTAAATAATTATTTGTTTTTTTTTTGTTTGTTATCTATAAGAATGTAAACAATCATTTCGTCATATTTTGTCAGTGTTTAAGGTTTTGTAGCATACATGAGCACATGCCTTATACAGAGTAGAATATAGTCTATTTCTATTCATATCGACTTCTTTAACTTAAACATACCTAGACAGACTAAAATTCTATAAGGTTAAATGCGATGTTTGATAGAAACTGAAAGGTTGAGAATTACATCGAAAGGAGGGTGACTGCAGGGAATAAAGTGAACGGCACTTTGAATGCAATTATATCTAACGGGTTTGTCAACCGAGGCTAGACTAGCGGTGCACAATAGAGTCCTGGTACCGACACTTATGTATGGAAGTGAGCCCTGGAGCTGACAGAAAAGTAGACTGAATGCAGTGGAAATAAGATAACTTAGGCGTATATGTGGAAAATCTATTTATGACAGATTAAAGAATGAAGAAATAAGAAAGAATTTAAAGTTGATGTTAGTATAATGAATAAGATTAAGAAGGATCATTTCAATAAAGGGAACGGTAAGAACTGGTTTAGCAAGAGAATGATAAGAAAGATATATGATGCAAGTGTTGATGGCACCAGAAATAGAAAACGTCCACGGAAGACTTGGCACGACCAGGTAAACCAGATAGTGGATAATAATGCTCTTGTGAGAAAGTGTATGAATGTGGATGAGGCGAGAATTGCGTGTCAGGACAGAGGAGTGTGGCGCTCTATCCTCTTTGCCTACCCCCGCTGGGAAACGACGTGATGGGAAGTTAGTTAGTTAAATAGTTTAAAATGCGACAATATTTTAGTTACCCGCTCATCAAAAAATATATAATAAAGAAAAATAAGTATTTCAAACAATAAAAATCTAAAAACTTCAATATCTCGGATATGTGAGGAGTTATTTGGAGAAGTAGGAGATCTTGCACCTCACAATGCAGAGAAAGATTGCTGGAAGTCGGAGCCCTAGAAGATGGAGAATACTGTAGAGCTTTTCCGGGTCTCAGTAAATAAAGCGATAACAGCCAACGTTCGTTGAATGGATAAATCACATGAAGAAGAAGAGGTCACTGTTGAACACCAGACCGACGCAGGTGCTTGGAAAAACCTAACTAAGCTTAGATGGAGCGACGATGTTCTCAAAGGTACATTAACCTTAGATATTCAATACTGAAGAAAAATAACAAAAACCTGAAGGCAATCGATTGATGTGTGTAGCGACACGCCCTTTTCTATAGAGTTTCATCTCGTATGCCTACACGTATTTTTACGTCACGAGTTTCCGGCCCTTACGTAAGGATAAACACAAATTTGTGAACCCAACATTACCCAAGTTACTAAGATATCAATCCTGAGATGGGCTGGTGACTTTCAACATTCAAGGAAGTGTTGGAAGTCCTGTGGATGCTGCGGTGGTTGGAAGGCGTTACCCAAGGTGCTCAGTGGTGAGAGGTATTTGAGGAGGCTGTTATACTCGTATTATATTTTGATTTTCTTCAAAGGGACACATATTGTACGCAGTATTTCCACAAATAGTGATAAAACTCACGTCTATGACAAATTACATTACGCATAGCTTCGTAGGCAGCAGTCACCTGTTGGAACACATAGATTACGCTTCGTTTACCACGTTTGATAATACAATTTCAGATAGTGAAACAAATTTGACACCCTCCTTGATAAGTAACAACCTTCAGGTTACAGTTATCCTGAGATTTATCAGCCAGAGGTCCTCGGTAATCTTCCCGAGAGTGATAAGAGATATCGCGCGGGTACCAGCTGTGAATTTAGTGTGCGTTTCCAGGCTCACGAAAGTCTCTCCACACATCTAGTTTGGTGTCAACAATATCTAATGCAAATGGAGATACTGTATCTGGTCGGCAAACAGTGTTAACAGTTAAGATAAATTAAGATAATACTTCTTCTGATATTAAAATACAAACTTCACTCGATGGTCGGTGCTGCGAGTTATTTGATACCGCTTCCAGCTCTCGAACTACTTAAACTTAAATCGAAGTTAACTAAACAATTGTCACGATAATTTAAGGTGTTTCAAACGATTGAACAATTGATCAACTGGTCAATCAATACTCAAAAGTGGTTAAAATAAGTGTACCTCATGATCTATTGTGGAAGTTTCTCGTCGTCTAGCGGCACAGCAAATACTGTGTCCAAAGTGATGTTAATCAAAGTGTCAGTTAATAAATCGAATGTGTTCTTGTGCCTACCTCCGAAGGTTTCGGCGCGCCCGATGACGCCGTGCGGACGTGACGCACGCGTCGTCGCCTCCGTCGCTCCGCAATTCTCGAAATGTGTCACGACTGGTGGTGGATCGATGTTCCAGTTTGCGCACTCGGACCATTTTGCAACGTTGCCGCGTCGGAAGGGTTCGATTGCGCCGCCTGATAAAATCGATCGTTTTATTTCTTATCGGATCAAAGTATATTCAACACTGACATGTGGTTTATATTTAGATAAATCTAACAACGGTGTAAATGACTAAGGCGCATACAACACCGCAGAACAATAAATGAATAGACATGAAATAAAGTGTACATACAGGAGAGGTGTTTAATAAATTGGTTGCGGGACAAGGGGTATTCTACATACACTATTAGTGGAAACAGAAAATCTGTAACAGAACAAATATTTATTAAGTAAAGACGTATTTTTTTACATTAATGCATATTATATTATCAGCGTTTAAATTTTCGTTCCAAGCGTATCATATATTTGAAAAAAATCCCTGAGCTATTTGATTACACGGGCGGTATCAAAGTAATAACCAAAATGAAAATATTGAAACAAGGAATTTGCGTTGGTTAAAATTGCGTACTGATAATTAACGCTTTTAAAAGGATTGTGTATCTGACATTGTCAAAGTTAGAAGATTTCCATCACATATTTTTAATTCGCAACTATTAAAAAATCTGTAACAGAAAAAATATTTATTAAGTAAAGACGTATTTTTTTACATTAATGCATATTAAATTATCAGCGTTTAAATTTTCGTTCCAAGCGTATCATATATTTGAAAAAAATCCCTGAGCTATTTGATTACACGGGCGGTATCAAAGTAATAACCAAAATGAAAATATTGAAACAAGGAATTTCCGTTGGTTAAAATTGCGTTCTAATAATTAACGCTTTTAAAAAGATTGTGTATCTGACATTGTCAAAATTAGAAGATTTCCATCACATATTTTTAATTCGCAACTATTAAACTATTAAAAAATCTGTAACAGAAAAAATATTTATTAAGTAAAGACGTATTTTTTTACATTAATGCATATTATATTATCAGCGTTTAAATTTTCGTTCCAAGCGTATCATATATTTGAAAAAAATCCCTGAGCTATTTGATTACACGGGCGGTATCAAAGTAATAACCAAAATGAAAATATTGAAACAAGGAATTTGCGTTGGTTAAAATTGCGTACTGATAATTAACGCTTTTAAAAGGATTGTGTATCTGACATTGTCAAAGTTAGAAGATTTCCATCACATATTTTTAATTCGCAACTATTAAACTATTAAAAAATCTGTAACAGAAAAAATATTTATTAAGTAAAGACGTATTTTTTTACATTAATGCATATTAAATTATCAGCGTTTAAATTTTCGTTCCAAGCGTATCATATATTTGAAAAAAATCCCTGAGCTATTTGATTACACGGGCGGTATCAAAGTAATAACCAAAATGAAAATATTGAAACAAGGAATTTCCGTTGGTTAAAATTGCGTTCTAATAATTAACGCTTTTAAAAGGATTGTGTATCTGACATTGTCAAAATTAGAAGATTTCCATCACATATTTTTAATTCGCATCAACCTTTAAAATATCATCGTAACGTGTATTAATATTTTCATATAATAAAATATTTAAATTTACATCACTGACATGGTCTCTGATATCTACATCGTTTTTAATAATAATCTACCCCTAAAATATTGAAACCGGTAAATGGTAAGAAATATATATGAAGCAAGTGTTGATGGCACCAGAAATCGAGGACTTGGCACGACCATGGTCCTGTTAGAAGCAACAATAACCGGCGAGCTTGTCTGAGAAGATGTATTCATGTGGATGAGGCAAGAATTGTGTGTCAGTGAAGTCAAACGAGTGAAACGGCGTGATGGTAAGTAAGTAAAATATTGTACTCTATCCATTATATCTTCGATTTGATTATTAACTGATATTTTTGATCTGTTTTGATGAATTCAATCAATGATTGTTTTTGTTTTATCTCAACCTCCAATCCTCAGTGACGTCTCGTGTAATTTACTTCACGTACGTGACATATGAATTCATTAATTCGTGCTTTGTTTGAATTGAAATTTATTTATATTATATTACATTAGTAGGAGAACACATTCTTATTGTGCTATTTTAAATATGAATTAGAAAGATATACATATAAAATCAATTTTATCGAAAAATATTGTTGTTGCGCCACCGGAATTCGAACCTGGATCTCTTTCCTAACCGGGGAAGGTGCATTATCCAACTATGCTACAGCGACAATATTTTTAGCGACTAATTTTCGAACCTATATGTTACCTTTTTGATATTAATACATTTAATCGCTCCATTATTTGAAAGAGTCATCTATCTTATTTTTACAGAATCTCGAATATCTTTGAGTAATCTGATAGCAGACGCCAGAATTATCAATTATTTTTTATTAAATTTTGGACACATTGATACAACTTTATTATTAGAAGAACACATTCTTATTGTGAAGTTGTAACTAATTAACATCAAAAAGGTAACATATAGGTTCTAAAATTAGTCGCTAAAAATATTGTCGCTGTAGCATAGTTGGATAATGCACCTTCCCTGGTTAGGAAAGAGATCCAGGTTCGAATACCGGTGGCGCAACAACAATATTTTTCGATAAAATTGATTTTATATATATATCTTTCTAATTAACATATTTAATTCATATTTATTATATAAGTATTCACACTAGACACATATCTGTTTATTTGTATACATGTACATGTATCTTGCATCAATCAATCTTATTTTTCGATGTAGCTTAGTTCAAAATATTTAAATCACATAACAAAATTGACAATTGTATATTTCTTCTTCTTTAACTTCTCATAGAACCATGACTGCAATCACAAAGAAGCACCAAACATCGTTTGACATGGCTACCTCCTCGCTTTCATATTCTTCATTCTTAACATAGTGCATACATAAGCACTCATATATAAGCTCTAATATAAACAAAATTATAGTATTTTCTTTTACTAAAACTTATCTTTTACGTATTTGATCAGTTTTATATTAAATCTATTCAATTTCTCCTCCTTTCTTATGTTTTCTGGTATTTCATTAAAAAATTTCATCGCACTATACATCACCGATTTCTGAGATTTGACCTCCTTCCTGTCCCAGTTTATCCCTTCCTCTTGTACGATGCTCGTGCTCATGTTGATTTGCATCAGAATTTTGTAAATAAATACCATTATATTAAAATATATTTTCTGCTTAAAGGTCATCATATTCAGATCTTTCAGCATTGCACTGATCCAAGTGTATCTATTTTTTCTGCTTCAGTTTGCAACACTGACAATTGTTCCATTTCTTCTTCAATAGCCAAAAACAAAGCTGCTGCAGCAGTTGATGTGAGGAATAATAACAGAGTTGTAAACTATTTTACAAGACTCAGTACTAATAAATCTTCTGATCCTTCCCAGAAGTAGGATTTCCTTGGCAATCTTTTTAGTTACGTACCTTGTGCTTTGCGATAAATTCAATTTTGAATCTATCATGACTCCCACGCATTTTATTTCAGTCACTTCCTTCAGATTTTCACGATCTATGATAATTTTTGGTGTGATTGGTATTCGTTTATTAGTTTTGTTTTACATTTGGTTTTAGATTATTTTTCTTCAGGATATAAGGGGTGATTACCATCTCCTCCAATCTTCGGTTAAGTTATCACGTAATAAGGCATAAATCTTGCCCAATTCTTTATTTTCAAAGACCTGCAACCTATTTTCAAAAGAGAAAACATCGCACCAGAACGACCGGTTGTATCAGTGATGTGTTTACAGCTTAATCTTGTATATTTATAGATATTTATTAATGAATACAAATTAAATGCGTGAATTAGAAAGATATTAAAGAAAATTCAATTAATCGAAAAAATATTTTTGTTGCTGCCGGGATTCGAAGCTGGATCCTTTCCTAATTACACCACACCAACATGGTGAGTTGAAGACAAATTTGTCAAACTTGTATATTCTGAAAAATTGCAACTTCACAATAATGTGTTCTCCTTAATAATTAATTAAATTATCCTGGAACTGGCAGAACAGCAAGTGGATATGAAGTCACTTAGGCGAATATGTGGCAAATCCATTTATATTATTTTAAATACTCATTAAATGTATTAATTAGAAAGATATATATAAAATCAATTTTATCTAAAAATATTGTTGTTGCTATCGGTTTACGTAAAGTAGATGGCTTTCAAATAATGGAACGATAAATGTATTAATTATTTTGAAAATTGTAACGTATGGGTTCGAAAATTTGTCTTCGTACTGTCGCTGTAGCATAGTTGGATAATGCACCTTCCCTGGATTGGAAAGAGTTCCAGGATCGAATCCCAGTAGCGCAACAACAATATTTTTTTTTCGATAAAATAGATTTTACATGTATATTTTTCTTATTATATATTTAATTAGTATTTAAAATATCACCGACCTATGTTCTAAATAATTACAACTTCACAATAAGAATGTGTTCTCCTTAATAATATTTTATTTTATTTGAAAAACAAAGAGTTAAGCAAAATAAACAAAAATTATAATTTATGACAGAGAAAATAATGAAGTCATTAAGAGAGCATAGTGAAAACGATTACAAAAAAAACGCTTAGATAGTTTAAGAATTTGGAATGAAATGTATATGGTTATTTGCTCCTCTATATCAGTATTGACATATAGTGTAACCTCAATCAGATGAGACTCGGCTCGTAATTATATCTCCACATGTCTCGGTCTCGAGTCGCTCTCATAGCTGACTCTAGGGTCTTTCCGGCTAGATGCAATGTAACTCATTTTGACGCATAATAAGGCCGAACATTGGAAGAATCTTTCGTTCGCTGATAGCGTAGATAGGGGTGGGTGTCATGCGCGGTCGCTTCTACATGTTCCGCATCCCTTGTGTTCTAGAGTCAAAGAGCTTAAGACTTTTTGTTTCTAGCCGAAAATAGCACTACAGAAAATAAATTCGTCCTGTTCTTTAGATACCAGTCATAATACATATTACGATACGGCGCTCGCACGGAGCGAGCCGAAATACGTGTACATTCTCAACTAGGGTTAACCCTTCTCAAACCATGCAGTAACACAGGTCTACAACTCTAATTAAATCTGTAATATTTCGGTAAATATACGCAACATACACTTCATATTTTAGTTAATTTAAAGGAAAATATTTACGCTTAGAAATGACTAGTGAAAAATCAATAAAACCTACAAAAATAATTATTTTTAATTCATTCCGTTGTAGCTTGTTGGTGCAGTAGTCAAGACGTTGGCCTAGTCATCTAGTGGTCGGCAGTCCGCGCCTCGTTCCAGGACACCAGCAAGTTAGTCCTATTTTCATAGCGCAAGCATTTAGCTTAGTTTGAAAATAGTAAGAATATTGATGTGACATGTATTCCGTGTAAGTATCTCTATTTAAAAAAAAAAAAAACTTAATATGTCGACAAAAATACCATTTGTGGCAAGGCAGAAAGAAGTCACACATTAATTTCACACTAAAAACAGTAACAAACATCATAGTGTCTCTTTCTCACTAATTATCTGAAGATAGATAAAAAGGAAGGTTGTATTATACAATGCAACCTCCTAACTTGATGAATGCTCCGAATTATAATATTACATTTTTTAAATATATTTGATGCTCAATACTTAAAGTAAATTTACGGCCTTAACCATTTTTTCACATTTTAAATGCTAACAGAACTCTAATTTCATAAGGTAACACGAGTTGACAGCGTGGTTGCTTACGAGTATTTTATATCACGGTATGGTAAAGGTTAATACTATTAATATTATTACATAGGAGTCAACGTCTAAGTAAGTCTGCACGTGTTATTCATAAATTCTTTCTCAGCCGCCAATATTATCTATACTAATAAAACTAAATGTAAAAATTACGTAGGTATGAGAATGAAAAATGTGCATATACGACAAGCGAACGACTAATACATTCTTGGCTCTATAGTGAATAGCGAACTGGTTGAACGAATATTTATTAATTTTTGACGTAAATTGCGGGAAAATACGTAAAATAGGGGTTTTAATGAACTAAAATGACACGGGAAATTTCCGGCATGTAAAATCGGGGTTCCACTTTATATTATAATATTTATTTTGACTTTGTACTACGCACACACAAGTTTGAGTTAATACCGCTACTAGTCTCGGGAAGAGAAGAACTTTCCATCTACAGGTGTAAATTGAACTATATTAAATACATTTCGCTATAGGGCGGTGGGGTAGGTAAGGGTGGGAGTGGCTTTATTGTTTCTTGGAAACATCGATAATAGCGGTGAAATATTTGAAAATGTGACTGCAAATTCAAATTTTTCTGGATTTCTATTATTTCAAGATTATTCATTAATATTCCCCTACATGGTACCTGTTGAAAGACTGGTTGTTTTCAATGATATGGTTAGCGAATTCAGAAAAATAATTATTTTTCAGACAGCATTGATGTTCTTTAATTCGCCTAGTTACTTTACATTCAATACTTCAATTCAATTTCACATAAAAATAGTTGGTTGCATTTTTCCCCGAGCAATGCCGGGTGATGCGACGCAGGGATATATTGCGGCCTATTGGTGTGAGCGAAAGGTGCTACGGAGGTGTTTACCAGACAGTTACTCACAAACGGCCCACGCATGCGCAGTGATCCCCTTCGCCGTTGTTAGCTAACCTTTATCAGCATTTCCAGGGCAGAGCTGTTTACTTATGATAAGCTCGTGTTGGCGCAGACACACGGTGTTTCTAAATTATCTTCAACTTTAAAAGTATATTCGTATATTTATGAAGTTTTAAAAATATCTATAGTCTTTCGACAACACGGAGGAGAAGGATTCTTATATATTTTAGACATTTTTCCAGAAGTAACAATGAGAGTGTAGAGAAGCTCGTGATCCCAGGGCCAGTTGAGGGAAGACGACGGTCTCCCGCAAGATGGATAGACCGAATAAAAAAGTTAACAGAGTTCTCTTCAAACACTGCCATCAACATGGCTCAAGACCGTGAGGAATGGAGACGAATTATGCACCAAGATCCAGATTGAGCATACGATGAAGAAGAGAAACAAAATATATGTATATAAGAAGAATATTATGTTCCGGGTCGATTTTGTTTGAACGCTATTTTAGTTTAGCAAACATATTTAAGTTAGTATTTCATAGTCATAGAGAATATTTAATTACAATTTATTTGATAGTATTTAACGCTTCAATAACGTGTTGAAGTTATTAAAACATTTTATCTAAATAATAATGAAATAATGACAATGCTATAACCATTAACGGTGATCGCTATCGTCACACGTAGCCGAATTGGATCGATTGGACCTACAACACGTGTGGTTTCAACAGGACGGTGCCACTTCATACACATCCCGAACTACGCTTGAAATTTTGCGAGAAATTTTTCCCGGCCGGAAATGTCTCAAATATTTTCTGTGGGGGTATTCCAACAATACCGATGCTACAGGACAATATTCGAAATTCAATTGCTGGAACAACACGCAAAGTGCGCAAGAATGTTATGAAAAATATAATTAAAATAGCAATCAATACATAATTGTAATAGATTAAATAATTGATAAATAAAAATTAAATTAAAAAATTTTGTTTTATTATCTAGTTATTTAAAAAAAATATCGGCCTGGAACATAATATTCAACCTGTATATTATCACAATTATTCATACAGAAATTAAACATGCTATATCCTAAACTATACGGCAGCGAATTATCATTTTTTGGCGTGTTAGCATATACGAGGAACCAGATTTTATGATGCAAAATGCAAAAAAGCCATGGACCAGAATAGATGGCAATAAATTAGCCTAGTCATGATCACAGCTGTTCTTATTGAGAACATGACAAGAAAAAGTATCAGGAAGCTGCCGTTACTTCATCACATCACAGCTTGTTTTTTCTTCATCACATCACAGCTTGTTCTTCATCCCATCACAGCTTGTTCTCTCTTCATCACATCACAGCTTGTTCTCTCTCTTTCTTGGATACTATCGGATATTGAATGGCATTAAATCATGGAATTGATTAGATCGACTGTATTAGAAGGATGTTTGAGTTATTTAGTAGATAATGTAGGAATATGCGTGCGGGTACATTATGTTGTATCAGGATTAGGGATTCTGTGTCGAGATAATTCGGAAATCCCATGATTTATGGCAGTCCCGGGAATTAAAAAAAAATTATTCTATTACTAATTTTAAACAAGTAGAATTGTTGATTCAATATTAAATACAACAAAACGCATTTATAGCATGTTAGGAATTAAAAAAATAAACTTAAAAACAGATGCGTAAACTGAGTCAAACGCTTGTATTATGAAAATACGACTGACTTGCTCGTCACCTGGAACGAGGCGCGAACCCCCAAACACTAGATCACTAGGCCAGCGTATTAACCACACATCAACAAGACTTTCCGTAGAACTCTGCGAAAAATATAGGCACTACCCCCTCGCCCCATTCCCCGGACCATCTCACCACTTCCCTAAGATATTAATGAGTGTAATAAAGGATATTTTTTTAGAAATTTTTTTTTCGAATTGGCAACACCTTTTCCAGTGTCAGTCAATTTGAAAGCTGATTTGGGCTCAGTTTAGTTTGCCATTTCACCATGAATAGACTTACGCCAGAACAATGCTTGCAAATTTATTTCGAAAATCGTGGTTCAGTTCGCGAAACTTACCGTGCGCTACGTCCATTTTACATAATCGTCCATCCGAGCGAGTAATTCGAATAACCATGGGTCATTTTCGTATCACGCATGTTAAAAATTGATAATACGCATCCGCAGAGATGTCGCACAGCGCGCTCCGAAGAAGCTGTTGCTGCAGTGGAGCGTAGTATTGAGGAGAAGCCAAATGAGTCGATTCGCCATCGAGAGCGCTAGAGATCCATAACTGTTGACTTTTTCATTCTCCAATTTAAGAGCTGAACAATGGACGATTTGGAAATCCAACATTCGTTGCGATATTGCCAATATACGGCTCCAGCTGCTCCAAAAATGGTGGAAAATTGAACTTCCAGATTGCGCTTTATTCGAGCCAGTCGCGATATCAAGCCCGTATGCGCAAAATCATATTTAAACACTAATGGTATAAAATTATATTTTCAATAAACCCAATACCCATAGCCATTACCACGATTTTTATGTTTTATTTCATTTTAAAGTTCTATACTTCTAAAAAAAAAACGCTCTCTATTAGATTATTATTCTAAATATGAATTAAATATATTAATTAGAAAGATATATATATAAATCTCTTTCAATAATCAACTATGCTACAGCGACGATATTTTTAGCGACATATTTTCGAACCTATGTGATACATTTTTTTTGATATTAATACATTTAATCGTTCCATTATTTGAAAGAGCCATCTACCTTATTTTTACTGAATCTCAAATACGTTTGAGTAATTTGATAGCAGACGCCAGAATTATCAATTCATTTTTATTAAATTTTGGACACATTGATACAAATTATTATTCGTTCCAAATTACTTTACAAAATTGAAACAGTCCAGAGAGCCTGCGATTAAATACATTACATGTAACTTATTTATAGAAAAAAATCTTAACTTCTCTAACGATCACCCTGTAGTCACAAGATTGATACAAAGTTATGAAAGTTGTAATTGTGATGTGGTGTTATTTTGAACTCGGCCCGTGTGTACACTTCTCTGTATTCCGTGGCGTTCCATTCTTAACTAATATTACAGACCATTCCATTTCCCTGAATAATATTACAAAAATATTATTACATTTGTCTTGCACTCGAGTCTTGAGCTGAACTTTGATAAGGGCTGTTATTGTCCGATTTTCGGTGTCAATAGTGGCGACGCCTAATCCGTGTGTAAAAAAAAATCGTACCTACCTAAAAATAATACAAAATACATTTAAATTTTTTTTTTTAAATTGCTTCTTGGCCGTAACAGTACAAGTCACAAAACAACATTTCATTATTTGTATTATTTATTTTTGTAAGTAGCGATGCAGATACGAAATACGAAAAAATAAACAACTATTTTTTTAAATTTCTAATTTTATTATCGTCGAGCCAGAGGATAGAATTCCACGCTCTTCCATGCGGCGCCTGCGTTACTCACAGGCACCTGCCTGTAGCGGTCGAAAAATATATAATAATTGATAAACAATTTTAAATTTGCAAAACGATAATAGTGTGATAAAAATAATCCAAGAAAGCAAATCCAATAACTAATATTATAATTATTTCCTAATAAAGCAATAATTTGATGGAACGATAGATGTATTAATTTGAAAAGGTGTAACCTATAGGTTTGAAAATTTATGTTTAAAAATAATGTCGCTAAAGCATAATTAGATAATGCACCTTCTCCGATTTGGAAAGAGATCCAGGTTCGAATCCCAGTGGCACAATAATTATATTTTCGATAAAATTAATTTTACATGTATATCTTTCTAATTAATACATTTAATTAGTATTTGAAATATCATAGACCTATGCTTTGAATAATTACAATTTCGCAATAAGAATGTGTTCTCCTAACAATAATTTGTAGTCAACCATAGTGTCCAGAAAGTGTTTTGGTAAAAAAACCGCCCTTGGTAATATGCCGGTTCAACAAAATACCACCCCTAACGTATGTGGTATGCGGGCAGTCGATTTAAGAGGTAGCCAATTTATGGGGATGGTTTTACAAAAATTGAAAACATTATCACCATTTAAATGACTAGGGTGAAAAAAGCAATATTGCCTGTAGCGGCAAAAGTCTGACGCCGGCGCTGCTTTCACGACAAATTTATATCGGTAATAACTGCATTTAGACTACCATTCAGTTTAATTTTAGCAATTACCCTCTTTTTGATATTTTTCTTAACCATATCATACAAAGAGAATATTTCTGGCAAATACATAAACTTATTAACTTATTCTAAGCATTCATAATTTAGCATTATGTGGTTGACGAAAACTAGGTGATATACCTGGCAATGCAGAGAGTACACCCTAACCTAACTCCCCCGGACCCAATCAACCGAACAACCCCACATCCCACCCCTCTACATATAAATGTAAATGACATTCTATCTACTTCATCGATGGAAGTCTTGGATTTTAAAAGTAAATAAGGTTGAATTTGTTGCTTTCGGAAATTTTTTTGAAATAATACATTAAATTATCAAGACTATCAATTCTGTAATGATATATTAGATATATTGATCACAAGACAACAGTATATTTGCTAATGTACAACAATGTGAAAATATCTCAAATATATATTATATAATAACATACCTATTTATTAAGATAACGGAATTATTATTTTTATCAATAATAGTACAAAAATTTTTATTCACTCTGATTTGGTATCCACTACCATATTTTATTACATATATTATTCACCGAAATTTTTAAATACATAAACCAGTGAAGTAACTGAACTATTGCAGATTTCTTTTCACGCACTTATTAAGAATTTAAAGAAAATTGTTTTGATTCTTACTGGACTTATACCCTTAAGGCCGAGAGTCGTATATAGTCGAATAATTGACGACTATCGACTAGAAATGCAGAAAAAATGTTAACAATGCAATAGTTGATAAAACTAGGTATTTAAACATTTATTATAATATGTAGGAATAATATTAGTTGCTAGGCCCTGCGGCACACCACACGTTAATAAAATCTCGATATAATTAAAATTATTCCATCTGTAAGTTAGGTATCAAAACGAACAACATGACAATAATAAAAAACAGAAATTATATGTGCATTTAAGTAAAGATAAATCGCTTTCTTACTCAACCTAGAACACGTAATATTTTTTAGTTATGATGAATTATTTTCGCCCAGATTTTGATTATGTCGCAAACATAACCAAAAATTATATTATAATAACGAACAATTATCTATGGAAGTTTTAATTTTTGACTGTAATGTAAACTGAGATCATGTTTACAAAAATTATAAAAAAAATTCGTACCATTTAATTCTCGTCTTCTATGATATGATACGAGATGATATTTTGCTGTTTTGATTTAAAATGTACACCTCATTTCAAATTAATTGTATATTTACGTACTGTTTATATATATATAAAAGAGAAAACATTTTAGTAATCTTAACCTAGAGATATTAAAAACACATTATTTTGTGCCACGATCGCGTCTCACAGATCTGTCCGTTTAAGCAAGCATGTCGGCACCCATCCAGTCATAGATTTTGACCAATATAGATGGGGAAGCGTAATATTATTATAGATATCTACTCAAAGTAAGGCTTTCTTTCCGTCTTTCTACAGTCGATATTATATGTTTCAATGATCTCTCTATATATGAAACTAGAGATGCAAATACAGGTACATTATTGCATTATTTACAAAAAAAATAATGATTGATTACTAAATCATTATTTTGGAGACAGTTTCATGCAAACAGTATCTGCTTTGACGAGCAGATACTATGTTTTCCGTCGCCATTTATATATGATAGAAATAAGATGTTTATGTACCGAGAAAAATGGTTTTCAGAAGATGTCTATTTAATTTAGACAGTAACAATTAACAGGTGTCATTCGTTTGAATTCCTGCACACACGGGAATTCATGGAATTGAATGCGCTGATAAACTGGCCAAGGAGGCCACTCTTTCCGGAGTTTTTCCTCATCAATTATATATCCCAATATATGACAGACTTAATATGGTATAAAACCGCACGAATTCTATTTGGACTGCACAATGAACGGATCCAAATAATCATAAGGGTAATCGGCTTAAAATAATTCAAAGATCTACTCCCCGCACTCCCTGGATCTTCAAAAGAAGTCTCTAAAAGAACAATATCAAATATCTCTAGAATGAGAATTGGGCATTGCCAGGTAGCCTCACATTTATTCAGATTGAACTTAATAGATTCCCCAATGTGTGAGTGTGGTGCCGAGGAGGAAACCCTTGACCATATCTTTTTTGCCTGTCCATTGCGGATTACAGATTTTTTTACAGTAATCTCGTCAATGGTAATTTTCAACTTCCGGTTAACTTGTGTCATCTTCTTTCCCTTAACTAAAATTTTTGAACGACAGTGGTATTGACTTGTAATATAATATTTCCTATTCTATAATATTATTATACTTTTTCTACAAAATAAGTTTTAACATGATTAATGACGTAAATAACTTTTAAAGGGTGGATTGCCAATTTAAAATAAGAAGAAGAAGAAAACATGGCAACGTTACGAGGGGTGTGCATTTATTACAGATTTTAAAATTATGTTTCTGTCATGGTACGTGGTAATGTTACATGGGGTGTGCTCTTCAAACAGACTTTATGACAATTTTTCTGTCATAGTTCGTAGCAATGTTACGAGGAGTGTGCACTTGTACATATTTTAAAATTATGTTTCTGTTATAATTCGTGGCAATGTTGCAAAGAGTGTGCATTTTTACAAATTTTAAAATTATGTTTCTGTCATGGTACGTGGTAATGTTACGAGGAGTGTGCACTTGTTACAGATTTTAAAATTATGTTTCTGTCATGGTACGTGGTAATGTTACACGGGGTGTGCTCTTCGAACAGATTTTATAATATTTTTTTTGTCGTAGAGTGTGGTAATGTTATGTGGGGTGGATCATTCTTGCCGATTTTAAAATATTTTTTTTTATAGTATGTACAAGGTGACATTACGTGGCGTACTCTGAAAAGTTATTTTGATTTATTCAACGTTTATTTACTCACCTTTCCAAACCGCATTTAAACGAGTCATTTCTTAACAAAAAATAAATATACAAAACCGTTCGCATCACTATAATCGGTGCTCAGGTGTCATTTTTAATACAGTTTTGGAGCTGGATCCTCATCCAGAAACGTTACGAATGTGAACCAAGTAGCGTCAGTCGTAATCTCTGAGTGTAAATATCATTATCTCCATTTTGTCGAATCAAGCTGAAGAACGTGAGTACGTAAAATATTCTCTATAACATGAAAAGCAATTTGATACCGGGAACATATTATCATATTTATTTTTTGAAGACGATAAAGCAATCTTCATTACGCTCCATTGAAAAGTATCGTCAGTTAGCGACGAAATCTTATACGAAATCTTCGCCTGTTGAGAAAATTGTCCAATTTTCATTCAATATTTTATGTGGCATCCATTAAACGATGACTGACAATTAAGTTCGTATAATACTTTTCGTGTATGTTACGTGGCAACACTGTGTGATATATCCAAATGATAAATCGTGTAGCGTACTATCTAAAGGTAATGAAGCGGTTACAAGTGAGGCGTGTCCAGCCTGAGTTGTTTGCGAACGAGAGCTGAATGTTGCATCGGGAAAATGCTCCAGCACACAAAACCATTGGATTTTTACACTAAAAATCAAATTACCGCGTTGTTGAAATACCCTGGAACACTCTAAACTCTTTCAACTTTTATCTTTATCAAAATATATATGACGGATTATCATTGAAGGTCAAGAGCGGAAGCAAAACGGATTACTACGCGTGCTCTAAACAGCATAATGGAAAATGTCATGGAATACTGGTTTCAGCAGTGAAAAACATATTGGTGTACGTGTATTGTCTTAAGAGGCAACTATTTAGAAGGAGATCGTGTACCAGATAATGAATAAGTATATTATGTAATTGTAATATTTTTTTCTACGAACTTAATTGTCATTTCTCGTGTATTTGATTGTAGTGATTCCCATTTGATTAAATCCGCAGTATTATGTTAATGTTCTCATCTGTTACAATATATATATAAACACTAGTATTTAGAACCCGAAAAATTATCGTTTTAAACTGAAGGATATTTCAAAATTAAAAAAAAACTTACATACGCTATGTATCTTGGTATGGAAATGTTAACGTATCAATTACAATTTTTTTTAAATGTTGTCAATATTATATATTTTTATTTAATATTTTGAAAAATATATTTTCATAACAAAAATATCAAAGGAAATTCAAAACCTTCGATTTTACCATGTGTCACCATGTGTTTTTTTTCGAGGATAATTAAAAGTTTAAGATTAACTGGCGTGAATTTATTAAATCTCGAATTAAAAAAAATATTTTAACTTCATATTTCTGCATAGTGCAATTAATATTTCAAAATATGTAAATAACTCTTCAAGATATATCTAATTAGATAGTTAAGTTATAACCAGGAACTGTAATAATTTTAAAAAATATCTTACACTTTAGTTTTTTAAAATACCTATTATGTATTCAATTGTTTAAATTACAAACAAAGCTACAAATTCGTTAATAGAATGAATGATTGGCATATTATATACGAATATATCTACAATTTCTAATTAATAAACAAGTAATAAATATTGATTAACTCAGTGTACCTATATATTAAAAGTCACACCTTAAAACAGGCACTACAAAAATAACAATATTATTAATATATATATATATATATATATATATATATATATATATATATATATATATATATATATATATATATATATTATTATTATTAATTTATACGCGAGTCTTTGAATAAGTGAATCTACAATAATTAAAAATATTATTTTATTATTTTTAATACACCCATCAATAAGTCTTTCTTACTGGACGTTTGTTACATATTTTTGCAGTCACGAAATATATTTTTTTTACGGAATTCTGTATTTAAATATTTAGAAACAAATATTACAAAAACACATGTATATATCAAAATATAAAATAGTTAATTACCTTCAATGTTGTGTATCTTGCGGCACTAATACGAGTATTTGAAGAAGAAAATCCATGTAAAAATATTGAGTACGAATACCTACGCAGTGGCGACAAACAAAATGGCCGCCCGCGATGATTGGCGCTTGGCTTTTGTCTAACACCTTTGCGATACTATCTACAGACGCGCACGCACACTCGTGAAAGCACGTCGGCACGTAAGTTGATGGGTGACGATATTGCGCAGGCGTAGACGTCAATTTTCACAAAATAATTTAATTGTATGAAGGTCAGATGTTAATGGAATAAAAATATATTTTTTATTTATTATCTTTGTTTTATTAACCACTGAATTGAGTTTAAATACATCTACCGGTTTCGAAAAATATCATTTTCTTCTTCAGGATGTCATAACTAACTAAAAATATATATCATTATGTCTTCACCAGAATCTGTAAAAAATTAATAAATTTAGTTTTATTAATTTTTTTAAATAATTGTTGTTTTTTTTTAAATAGATTCTGGTGAAGAAACAATGATATATGTTTTTAGTTAGTTATGACAACCTGAAGAAGAAAATGGTATTTTTCGAAACCGGTAGATGTATTTAAACTCAATTCAGTGGTTAATAAAACAAAGATAATAAATAAAAAATATGAATTTTAACCACAAAGTTAATATTGCTAATTTTAAAAGAATAAAAATATGTTTAAATTGTACGAATTTTGCAAAATATCGTTATTTATTAAACAAATCTAATCTCTTTCTGATGTGCTTATGACTAAGTATCGTAGTTCTCTATTCTGTTTCTATAGCACGAACTGCATGTCTCCATTTTCCAAGATCTTGTGCCGTGTTTAGCGCGACGTATAGCGAGGTTTCGGTCATGTTATGACATGGTCGGTCCATTTTTTTTGGAGATCATCTTATCCCCCTTCCCTCTTGTGGGTTTCTCTATCTCTTCTAGCAACATGCTCAAACCAGTGGCGTATCTACAAAATGCGGTACCGAATGCAGAATGGAAAAAAAGTGTCCTAAATAAGTTTTGTGTATAAAATATACGAATATTCATACCGCGTTAATAAAATTAGTTTTATTCTTTCATAATATTCACATTTTCATGATAAAATATAGTATAATCAGGCTTGCAATTTAAAAAAGACATGCATTTACAGCGATGGGCTGGTCCCTAACCCGAAACTGTAACAAGACCCCACTGAATATGTTACAGTGAAATTATATTTTCACTAAACACGGTCAGTTAAAATTGATTTACATTTCCGCTGCCCAGTCAGTGAAACTCACCAGTGAAACTGTATTTATTCACAAACGGACGATTATAATGACGGTATAATTATTTATGTTATTATTATAATTATTATTAAATAAAACACATTGTTTTTAAAACGATTAAATTTTGTTTAAAAAATAAACTACATGTTTCGGGAGCGATGTTCCCTTTTTCAGGACAAGAAATGTACTAAAACTAATTTACAAATACAAAAAGATGGATTTGTTAATTATAGTGGAGGGAGTTTAATGGAGGTAGTTAATAATTAAGTAGGCACTAAGTAACTATAATAAAAACAAGTTTAAGACAGGGTATTTTAGATAGTTAATTGGATTATTTATAGTATTTAAGTTTTTATACGCCTTCAATAATAATTAAAATTTTCGCGTTTTTATTATTAATTTAAATCAAAAGTTATACACTATGTTTGATTTTTTTCCAACTATCACTTAAATATGACCTTTATACTGATTTAAACTGAATAAACTGAATGTTATTTTCCATAATAAGGACAATACAAGCATTGCAAGAAAGACCGCGAATATTTTATGCGTTTTCCGCGTGCTACAAAATTGTGTTGATATGGTAAATTATTATATAAACGAAATATATATGTTGTATCAATGTGTCCAAAATTTAATAAAAATGAATTGATAATTCTGGCGTCTGCAGTCGGTTTACTCAAAGGTATTTGAGATTCTGTAAAAATAATGTAGATGGCTTTCAAATCATGGAACGACAGGTGTATTAATTTGAAAATTGTAACATATAGGTTCGAAAATTTTTCATGAAAAATACTGGTGTTATAACACAATTGGTAGTGTATTTCCCCGGAATGAAAATAGAGATCCAGGTTCGAATCCCGGTGACGCAAAAACAATATTTTTCGACAAAATTGATTTTATATGTATATATTTATAATTAATATATTAATTTAGTATTTGAAATATATTTTCTTATTATATTGAAGCCAAGATTGCAGAGATAAATCTGTATTGAACCAAATTAAGAAAATATTAAGAGTTAATAATGTTATAAACCATTTAATTTTCAGGACATATTACGAATTTTTAACATTTTTAAATACTTTGTTTTAATGAAAACATACGTTTTTAAATAATATATTCTATTTATTTACCTGCTTTAAAGCTTCAGCTACTATTTAAAATAAAGTTTTATATAAAAAATAAACTGTTTTATGAAATGTTTATTTATGAAATAGTGCCACAAAGTGAATTTGGAAAATTTGAAGAAATAATTATTATTGCTTGTGTTAGTTTTTGAACGTTTATTTTAAATCATATCGGTAATTGTATTGTCCATTGTTATTGGTCATAAATAATATTACAATGTTTACTGAAAATAAGCACTATTAGATAATGATAATTAGACAAAATAACTCTGACTGAATGATTTTTATGTATTTTAATCGACAAAAACGCACAATTGTACATTTCACAACTATCAAATTGACAGTTCAAAGCAGCATATAAAATTGATTTCATATGTATATCTTTCTAATTAATACATTTAATTAATATTTAAAATGTCACAAACCCATATTTCTGAATAATTACAACTTCGCAATAAAATGTGTTCCCCTAATAATATATAAGTTGTATCAATGTGTCCAAAAATTTTATAAAAATGAATTGTTAATTCTGGCGTCTGCTATCGGATTACTCAAAGGTATTTGAGATTCCGTATAAACAAAGTAGATGGCTCTTTCAAATAATGGAACGATAAATGTTTCGAAAATTTGACGTCAAAATAATGTCGCTGTCCGGTTTGAAAAGAGATCCAGGTTCCGAATCCCGGTGGCGCAATAACCAATATTTTTCGATAAAATTGATTTTATACGTATATCTTTCTAATTAATACATTCATGGTTATACATATTCACTGAAACATATACATGTTTTCACACGTTTTTGTATATACGTAAGAAACACTTTTTTTAATATTGTATCTTGCTGTAGATTACTATTAATGCTGGGAAAGATATCGATACTTGCAAAAATATTAATGCCAAATTGATTATAAAGCGCGAACAATTCGGGCCCTATCTAAGGTGGATCCCAACGCGCTACATTGGCATAGTCACGCCACTGGCCCAAATTATGCATGTTATAGAAATCCTTTTCAATTGAGACATTCGACATCAGAGAAATCTAACCGTAATATGCCTGAAATTTTCATGTTGACCAAAGTGTCTACTTCTTATGGGACTCCTAATAGGAAACGGAAGTTTAGGACCGCCGTCACCTACAAGACTCTTCAAATTTGATCTTGAATGATTAACCTTTCACAAATTATTTCCAAAAGATAGAAAAAAATTGATAATCTATGAAACTAAAATGAATAAACCATAGGCGTCAGTTTGACATAATAGTTTATTATTTTTTTTATGGAGGACACTTTTTTGTTGTTACGTTGCAATTTTAGAACAAAGTTATGTGGTATTTATAATACAAATTAAATTAATCAAATATAAACACTAATTTTATGTATTAATTATAAAGACATACATATAAAATCAATTTATCGAAAAATATTCTTGTTGCGCCACCGGCATTCAAACCTGGATCTCTTTCCTAACCGGGGAAGGTGCATTATCCAACTATGCTACAGCGACAATATTTTTAACGACCAATTTTCGAACCTATGTTCCTTTTTTTTGTTGATATCAATACATTTAATCATTCCATTATTTGAAAGAGTCATCTACCTTATTTTTACAGAACCTCAAATATCTTTGAGTAATCTGATAGCAGACGCCAGAACTCTGATTGAATTTTAATTGCTTCGTTCTAAAAACTACCATGAGAGCTCACCCATGCCGCTCTTTTGTATTCACCACATCGAGCTATTTACATTACTCTATTCTATCATTAAGCTAATGAATTACTCAAGTCATATAAATGGCTATTTACTGAATTGAAAATTCCTTTCGGTTGATCCGTTTTGTATGGAGTCGTTACCTATGCTGTTTTTTAATAGAATAATATTAGGAAGGTTTACAACTGCGTGGAAATCATTGAAATGTCTACTTTCGTGAAGGATTTTCAAACAATAAATGAATCGTGAAAATACATTTTTTATATGGATAACAAGGTATTATTTTACGTTAAAACTTGAACTTTAAAAACACTGCTAAAGTACTCTAAAATTACACATAAATACATGGTAGGGTCGTATAAACGATGGATTTATTTTGTATAAAGACGTTGTTTGAACGAAAGTACATATACTAATTTAATGTATCAATTATAAATATATACATATAAAATCAATTTTGTCGAAAAATATTGTTTTTGCGCTACCGGGATGTATTAATTTGAAAAAGTGTAACATACACGTTCGAAAATTTGTCATGAAAAATACTGGCGCTATAACACAATTGGTAGTGTACTTCCCCGGATTGGAAGTAGAGATCCAGGTTCGTATCCCGGTAGCGCAAAAACAATATTTTTCGACAAAATTGATTTATAATTAATACATTAAATTAATATTTAAAACATCACAGACCTGTGTTCTGAATAATTACAACTTCACAGTAAGAATGTGTTCTCCTTAATAAGAAAGTGCATAATATATTATATATGATTGTATAATATCATTGGTAGTATAGCATAACTTAAATCTACACCTACTGCACGCCACTGATAATAATATATCATATTAATTCAACTGCAGGTACGTATCTGTTTAACAGAAAAAAAAATCTTTAGCGTCATTTCAACTGAGCGATCAAGTGTGTGAGTTTATATAAATGACATTTTTTTTTTATCTAAAGGGTCTTTCAACAAGGACGCTCGATTTTAAAATGTAAGTTAAACAGGTTGTATGTGAGATATTCACTCAATTTTTCTTTCATTTAACAGTATATTTTATGGCATTAAGTGTGGAATATAACGTTGTTCGAATATGCGCTGCGGCTTTGCTCGGTGGCATATTTGGGAGGTCCAATTTTCTATGACTTTATCGCACAAATCTGGCTAAATTTGCTGGATGGCGTTTGTTATGTTGACTTTGAGTGGGTCAATTGTTTGCGGCTTATTCGCAAAGACTTGCGATTTAAGATAGCCTCAAAGGAAGAAGTCTAAAGGCGTTAAATCGCACGATCTCTGTGGCCAGTTCACCTCACCGTCGCGCCAGATAACCGTGCCCTCAAATTGCCCTCAAAATTTGATGATTTGCACACGTTGTTCAACCTTCCGTGGTGATTTGCCGTATACTACTTAACAATTGACAATAAATTTGACAGATGTCACTTTAACAACATGGCTGCTATAACCTAACAAATTTTGAGCGTCCCTATTAAAAGACCCTATACCCTATACAAATGCAATTAAATATATTTTTAATATTTTTTCAATTCGGTCCGACTCTTAAGACAGCAAATCGGTGACATTCATTTTAGATTTTTTTTATCTGACATGTAAATTTTTTTTAAAGAATTGGGGACGTGTTTTTGAGTCACTCGCGGTAAAAGATTTATGGTCTTTCAAAAATAATAATAATATTAGATACTGGTCTGTCAAAAATAATAATAATATTAGATACTGGTCTGTCAAAAATAATAATAATATTAGATACTGGTCTGTCAAAATAATAATAATATTAAGATACAGCTTAATTGTTTATTAAGCTCTCCACTTCATTTAGATTTGTCGAGAGTTTATTTAATACTAGTCTAACAACTCTAATAATAAAATCAAAATTAAGTAACAGAAATGATTTTTTCACAATATTTTGATAATACGAAAAATATTTTAAGCCAAAAATAATACATTATTCGTGACGTTTTGATTAGAGGTCGATTTTTTGGTCATGGCACTTTAAGAATGTGTTCAAGTGACATTATTATTATTATTCAGATGCTTACATACTTACCATCACGCCGGTAGGCAGAGAGGATTGAGCGCCACACTCTTCTGTCCTGACAAACAATTCTCGCCTCATACACATTCACACATCTTCTCATACAAGCTCGCCGATTGTTGAGGTTTCTAACAGAACCATCCTCCATTATCTGGTTTACCTGGTCGTGCTCTATTTCTGGTGCCATCAACACTTGCGTCATATATCTTTCTTACCATTCTCTCCTCATTCATCCGTTCCATATGACCAAACCACCTAAGTGATCCTTTCTTAATCTTACTCACTATACTAACATCAGCTTTACATTCATTCCTTATTTCTTCATTCTTTACTCTGTCATAAATAGATTTGCGACATATACGTCTAAGTGATCTCATTTCCACTGCATTCAGTCTACTTTCGTTCATTTTCTGCCAGCTCCAGGCCTCACTTCCATACATCATTGTCGGCACTAGTATTCCATTGTGCACCGCTAATCTTGCCTCGGTTGATAAATTCCCATTAGATATAATTCCATTCAAAGCGCCGTTCACTTTATTTCCAGCAGTCACCCTCCTTTCGATATCATTCTCAGCCTTTCCGCTTCTATCAAACATACTTCCTAAATATACAAACTCATCTACTCGTTCCAAACATTCATTACCTGCAAATATTTAGCGCGGTGTCTTACTTTCCTCCTTCTCGAATTCAGACGCGATCAATAATATTCCATTACTTATCCATATTGTAAGTTAATAAAACAATCTTAATAATAATTATGACTATTGAGAAAATTCTTGAAGTGCCATGACCAAAAAATCTACCTGTACCTATAAGAGAAAATTAAAAAGGATTTTAGCCCAACAAAACTAGATCGTGATATATTGATTATATATTAAAAATGAAATTTTCTAAACAATTAATTGCAGAATATGCACTGCCGGATGTAGAAAATTATCCCACTTCCGTGGCAGTCTCGACAAGTCTTCTCCATTCTTCTGGTCTTCATATCTTCTATCAGAATTTTTTCTTCAGACTATCTCCACCTCCAGGCTAGTTTATTCGAAAAGAATAAAAGTGACAATGGAAAAAAATTAAACAGATTTAAAATTTTATTTTATTTATTATAGGGAATAGAATAAAAATTAACATATAATCGAAAACACTCATTAAATGTATACTTTGTACACTGGAATGCAATAGCAAGTCGATGGAGAGAATATCAACCCTTACGGTACTGCTAAGGGTCGATTGTACTTAAAATTAAAAACAAACAAAATATGACGAAAATTAAACAATTTTTTTTTTGTACAAACCAAACAATTTCTCGTACATTCTGTCTACCGGTCAATAAAATAGTAAACTCATATTATGCAACAGTTTTTTTTTTTTTCATTGATTTACTAGCAATTTTTAAATTTTTATTTCACATAATAATAGAATTAATTTCGATGCGAGTAGTCTTATGTTTTCGAAAACTGTACAATTTCTTTGGGCGCATTCGAAATAATATTGACATACACAAACAGCTACATAAAAATTAGGAATGCTAAAAAATAGTATTTCAATTTATATTTATTTTTTTCATTATGTTAACAACCCTTAAATGAAAGTCTGTATATGTTTCTCACAATTTAAGAACGAATGGATTATATTTAATATTTACAATTTAATTTGATTGTGTTATAATATTAAAGGGAACATTAGTTCATTTAAAAATTGTGAGTTTGTTTAAACAATTATACTAAAAAAAATATCGTGGGTGATTATAGTAAAATAAAAATTAAAATTAACGTACAAATATTATGTTAACTGTACAAATTTTTAATTAAACTATACATGTTTTATTTGATAACTGTACAAAGTATAATAAATGTGTAATTTATACTCATCATAGAATACAATTCAACAAATGTTAATTACTAAAACATATTATTGATTAGATTACACACTCATATGTAAAAAAATATATATATTCTATTGTAAGAAAAATATGAAATTAATGAAAATGTTTGTCGTGAGGTGTGTAAAAAAAAAAATAGCGAAAGTATTTAAATAATAAATATATATGTGCATTGTATTGAAATTAATGAAAATTTCATTAAATATATGTAGCGTCTAATTCCAAAATCTTCTAAAATCGAGTTAAATATGCAATTTTGTAAATTTTTTGTCAGCTACATGCGTAACACAAGCACTTAAATCTATTGATATTTTATGTACAAAATCAGGGTCAGTTCCAAAATACCCTAAAGCAGACATAGTATACGTTGCTATTCTCCCTAAAATGAAATTAGCAAATCACAACGCTCGTTGATGATCACGCGATCTAAAATCCAGTATGGCTGCCAGAACAATATATATATATATATACATAACGAATTGTAAAACAAACATTTAGTACATTTGCTTTCAAGATATACGTTTTCATCTTAAATGTCTTTTAAAAGCGTTTTGGAATAAGGCATTACATATATTAAGATAGTTAATAGTCGGAATTGTCGAGGAAAATTTCGAGACAGAAAAGTTTTTATTCTCAGGTATACAGAAGTAATAACATTAATCACTACACCAGAAGATGAAACGGTTGCGCATTGCAGAAATAAAGAAAATTGACTCTTGAAATAAATAAATAAAATTAATAATCGAAGAAATCAGCTTTATACTAATCAAGATCAGACTAGGGCAGTCGATGGTGTCGGACCGTGGACCCTAGAAGCGATGGAGAGACGACTGATCGATGAACTTCTCCGGTGACAGTTCTCAGATCTACAAGATGTTGAGAAAAATTAAGGAATATACTCAAGAGAACGAAAGAAGAAGTTGGCGAGCAATGCAAGCAGAAATTATTAAATATAAAAATATTAAAATGTGAAATATGATTTTATTTACAATATATGAAAAAAACATTTAAAAAATACATATAATTATTACAATCCACTTTGGTTACTAGCCGCCTTTGCTAATATTATATATATTAAATCGGTAATATGTATAATATTATATTAAATTATACAACAGTTTAAAATATTATTAAGTCACTTTTGTTGATATTTGTTACAAACTATAAAACTATACTGTCAGTAAATATTGTCATTTTGTGCAATAAGGGTCAGCGCCAAGAAACAATAGTGAATTTTTATCTATTTTTTATTTAATTCTAAGACAGCCCACGCTTAATTAATAAAATAACATAGATATTATTAAGTATTAATAACATACATTCATATATATATTTTTAAATTATGTAGTCATTATTTAAAAAAATCTATAATTTTTAAAAATAGCAATATTAACTTCGTGGTTAAAATTCATATTTTTTTATTTATAATCTTTGTTTTATTAACCACTGAATTGAGTTTAAATACATCTACCGGTTTCGAAAAATACCATTTTCTTCTTCAGGATGTCATAACTAACTAAAAACAAATATTATTGTTTCTTAACAGAATTTATTTTTAAAAATTTATTTTTTAAATAATTGTATTTTTTTTAAAATAGATTGTGGTAAAGAAACAATAATATATGTTTTTAGTTAGTTATGACATCCTGAAGAAGAAAATGGTATTTTTCGAAACCGGTAGATGTATTTAAACTCAATTCAGTGGTTAATAAAACAAAGATAATAAATAAATAAAAAAATTTAAAAATCTATTGGTATGTGTTTTAAAAAAAATTAATGAAAAATGTTTTAAGTATGAATATTTAATTTTATATGGATAGTGCATAATTCAACTGTTTCAAGTCTTATATTCTTTGGAGAAAAATTTTTCTTATACTTAGTTAATTTTTTGGATTTTTGTACCGTATTTTAATATTTATTTTTCATAAATAAATATTTGGCGTCGTTTATATTATATAAATGCTTACAACCGGTAACCATAGTTCGTTGGAGAATAGAATCAAATCAATTCATAAAATTAAAAATTAATTTAAAAAATCTTATTCAGTTATAATAATAACAATTTTAATTATATATGTACTAATTATTCTAAAGCGCGACTCAAACATGAAAAAAGTTTTATTTTATGGCGATTTTATATTAAAACAATATGGTATATAAAACAAATTATGTTTAATGAATTTGTACAAACGAAATAAATTTAAAATATTATGAAATTTTGGTAGAACATATTTTAATGATCGTACCAAATATTGTATTAAATTAAAAATCAATCAAATAACAAAGAACTAAACGTATCAATAACTGTTTCTAATAGAATAGACAGTACAGATCCAACCACATTATGTGCCTAGAAAAAAAATATATCTTGGGCAAAAGTTTAAATGGTGGAATTAAACATGGAAGAACACCACGGCTACGGATACTGGAGAGACTCTGGTGTCTTACAGCCGAGTCTCATATGATTGAGGCCACTATATGTCAACAGTGACAACAAATAAATACATTCAATATATGTAATTTGCGCATAAATTAAATAACATTATTAATTGAACAAACTTTTGAGCAATTTACTCCCATTTTACTAAAACTGTCTTATCTGATTGGACGGGATTCTGTTCTGCTTCCTTGATATATAGATTATTTTTAGGAATTAATTGATAATTCTGCCGTCTACTATAAGATTACTCAAAAGTATTTGAGATTCCGTAAAAATAGGGTAAATGGCTCTTTCAAATAATGGAATGATTAAATGTATTAATATCAAAAAGGTAACATATAGGTTCGAAAATTTGTCGCTAAAAATATTGTCGCTGTAGCACAGTTGGATAGTGCACCTTCCCCGGTTTGGAAAGAGATCCAGGTTCGAATTCCGGTGGCGCAACAACAATATTTTTGGATAAAATTGATTTTATATGTATATCTTTTTAATTAATATTTGTTTTACTACTCTCTAATAACAGTTCTTGATTTGTTATGGTGTGTAGGGGTCCTTAAAGTTTGAACCAAGATCGGTCAATCACCAAGATTTATGATTATTAAATAATGTAAAAAGAGAATTGTCATTTCATTGCTAGAAAATGATTGTTATTTGGCGTATTTTAACTGCTCAGAGACACGACAGTCGGTCGGTCCATCCCGACCTCACCGGGCGAACTGTTCGCCGAGTGGTGGTGCATCATGTTGTGGTGATGCTCCTCCCTTCTGTGATCCTCCAGCTCGTCCCCGAGACCGTCCTCGCCGAGTATGTTGTGGTGTTCTACCTCGTCGTGCAGCTGGTGATGGTTGTTGTTCATCACGAGGACCTGATGATGGTGATGCAACCCCCCGTTTCCATTATTGTGCATGTTGTTGAATTCCTCTTTTGTGATGACGTTGTTGTTGAGAACTCCGATCAGGTGCTGGTCTTGGTGCATTCCAGACATCCCGAGGTGGTTCGGGCTCTGGATGTGCTGCCTATTGAGGATTTGGGAGATCTGCACGATGTGGGGAGACCCTTCTATGGCAGTGGCGATGTTGGAGTGCGAAAGATCCAGATGATTTGGAGTGTCTTGGGGTGACACGCTGTGGCGCTGGTGATGTCCGTGGTGGGATTGGGGCGATGGCGTTTGGTCGGCGTTCGTCTCCCTGTCGTGCTCCGACGGAGACTCGTAGTACTGCATGTTTCGCGGTGGAGATATTCCCGAGTATACGCGAGACGCTCCGTACATGGGGAAGCCGCCGTCGACCTGAGATTGGAGGCTGCGCAGCTCTATGTAAGCATCGGCAACTGCAAAAGAAAGAAAATGTATTAATAAGACAACAGTAACATTTGCACTCTAATGATAAAATAATGAAGAAAAATTATATTTATAATTTTAAAAATAAATTGGGGGTATTGAAAAATATTTTTTTATTGAAAAAATCAAACAATTTATTTGATATACGTTTTTTTTGCTGTTTTGAAATAGTTATTTCAATATTATAAATTAAATTAAAGGTTTCTGGTGGCACATTACTAATACTAGTAAAATATGGTATGAAGCCTTCAATATGCCTCATGGCATCGTCTCATGTAGCAACTAGATTTATGGGATGAACAGCAAGGTTCTTCTTCTGTCGAGTTTTCGTTTATACGACTGTCAACTATTTCAACAATTTCCACCACGTCCGATGTTATTACGTTGGAGTCGACGTCTATGTAAGTCTGCATGTGTTATTCATTAATTCTATCCCAGCCGTCAATATTATCTATACTAATAAAACTAAATGTAAAAATTACATAGGTATGAGAATGAAAAATATGTATAAACGATAAGCAAATGATCGACACACTCTTGGCTCTATAGCGAACTGGCTAAAGGAATTTTAATTAATTTTAGAATTGCGTAAATTGTGGGAAAAACAAACGTAAAATAGGGTTTTTAATGTACTGAAATGCGACGGGAGATTCCGGGCATGTAAAATCGGGGTTCCACAGTGTGTAATATTTATTTTAACTTTGAACTACGCACACACAATTTTTGAGTTAATACCACTACTAGTTTCGGGAAGAGCAGTCCTTCCCATTTACAGGTGTAAATTGAACTAAATTAAATACAGTTGGCTATGGGGCACTGGGGTAGGTAAGGGTGGGATTGGCTTTATTGTTTCTTGGTGACATCAAACAATAGGGGTGAAATATTTGAAAACGTTATGTTATTCAGTAATGTTTTCTCCAAATTAAAATTTTCCTAGATTTCCATCATTTCAGGATTATTCCTGTATATGGTGCAGAGTGGAGAAATTTTAGATTGTGGCTGTTGAAAAAATGGTTGGTTTCGATAATATTAGGTTAGAGAATTCGGAAAAAAATATTATTCATCAGACAGTGTCGATGTTCTTTAATTCGCGTACATAAAGCCACTTCCACCCTAACGTACCTCACCACCCCATAGTCAACTATATTTAATATAGTACACCTATACCTGGATGGGAAGGACCGTTCTTCCCGAATGTAGTAGTGATATTAACTCAAAAAATTATGTGTATAGTGTAAAGTCAAAAAAATATTATATATTAAAATGTTACATCACAAAGTAACTATCAAATCAATTATTTAATCTATTGGGTAATTTTTTTCGTCAACCGATTTCGATACTAACATATCTTCATCAAAACTGGCGTACAACTGAACTATTTCATAAAATTTAAACGCCATCCATTAAGGGGTGTAGGCCGAGTTCTGACGAAGATACGTTTGTATCTAAACTGGTTGACGTAAAAATAACACACTGGTTTAAACGAAGTTAAATATAAATAAAAATTAAAATTACGTTTAACCACAAAGTTAACGCTACAAACATTTAAAATAAATAATAGAAATTATAAATACATTAAATTGTTTTTTTTTATGTTCATAGTTAACCTACATATATTTGTAAAATCGAAATTATTTATTAGTGTACATGTATTTTATTTATTTAAATATGATAGAAAATATAAATAAATAAATAATTATTTGTTAGTGGATGAGAAGATAAATGAGAACGAGGAATATAAAAATGGTCAAAAAAAATTTTTTTTTATTAATATTTAAAAAAAAAAATTATTTACACCCTATACCGAATAGTTTTGAGAGTTGTTTACCCTCGTTTAGATTCATCATAATTATATATATTTTTATTTATTTTATTACATTCAGTCATATCATCATAGGTTGGCTCCGGTATCGTCGTACCAGAACCATACCTGTACAATATGAGAGACTTGTTGTCACATTAATTTGAAAAGACAGAAAGAAAGAAGCTATAGAAATCACACACCCCCAAAAGGGGAGGATAGACGTCACATTTATGTGTTTCAGTCGCAGAACTCGGTCACAGTCCGGCAGAAATTCACCCTGTCCACGTCGCAAGAGGTGCGAGGGAGAGCCAGTAGAATGCTCCGTTAGGTCTCTCTAGCCACTGCTCTTCCAGGCATCGGCCATCCCAGCAATCCCCAGCGGGAGACACACACCCTAATAAATACTCGGAAATGTCAGAGATTCCTTCTAATCTCATAATCATGATCTCGCGTGCATCATTCATAATCACACAGTCCCAGAGGATGTGCTCTGGCGTCTGTCTCGCGTGAGCGCAAACACATCACGGTTCACAGACAAGTCCTAAGTCGAAGAGTTTACTCATGAAATGCCCTCATGACCCGAGATCATCTGCATCTCATAGTGGTCCAGCGCAGAGGACCACCTCCTCCTTTCATTTTCACCTCCACGAAGGGGAGAAAGGTGTAAGTCCATCTGCCCTGCGTGGCAGCGTCCCACATTTCTTGGCAGCGTCCCACATTTCTTGCCTCTAGCACGAGCCTGAAATCGGTCATCTGAGGGTTCCAAAATGATTAACCTCTGAACCATTCCTCGGGGAACGGCGGGACAAAAATTCCATTACTTCAATTATTATATAATTATTATGTTCTGAATTGTCAGTATGTGTTTTACACACAACCCTATAGTGTTTTAAAAACGTTTAAATTCGATCATATGTACTGCAAATTAAATGGTTAATAACTATTAATTTTCAATGCAGATTTGTCTCTATAATCTCGGCTTCAAGATAATAAGAAAATATATTTCAAATGTGTTGCGTTTCTAATACCTATACATCCCTTCCAACCTTCCGACACATACTTGGTTCTATCTAATTATCCATCAATGCGGGAATCGTTGTTCATTTGGTCGCCGTACAGCACACATTACATTCTGTACTATTTTAGAATTCGCGCCGGTCATCTACTACCGTGACTTCCAGCTTCCGTCGACAGATTCTTCAATTGCTGAGCTTGGAGAGAGAGGCGGGAAGACAAAAGGTAGTTTTCAAATATTGTGTCATAATGCTTCTTCTCTCCATACTTTCCTTCATACAGTCCACTGTGATAATTCCTAACAGTATATGAAAGAATTCTCTATATAAAGACAATTTTGTGGCACGCAGAAAATAAATTTAACGGTCGCGGTCTTTCTCATAATGCTTGTAAATTTTTAATTATGGCGAATAACATTCAGTTTATTAGTTTTACATTAGTGTAAAGGTCCTGTTTAAGTAATCGTTTAAAAAAAACTGAAATCTAGTGTATAACTTCTGATATAAATGAATAACAAAAAGTTACATTTTCGTATAAAACGCGAAAATATGAATCTTCTAATGAGGTATTAAACAGCACAATATTGGTACAAACCTGTGGCCTCTTTCTTCACTATGAGGGCTCCATTTTTGGGCTGTATAGCTGGAGAACCCCTGACACTGGTCTCTGCCTTGGAACTACCTTTGGGCTTCCGTTTTCTCGTCTGTAAAAAAAAATATTAATTTAATAACTAAAATATGACATTATATAGAATGATATAGATATAAGATAAAATAAATATGAATATGTTTTTCACTTATTCACGGTTTAATATTAACTTTATGTTTATGAACACCCACTATTTTGAAACAGAATAGCGGATTAGGCTGGTTAACGAACTTGGCCGCGATATGTATCAAATCAATTTTTCAGAAAAATTTAACCAAAAACTATGGGAATAATCGCGTCTACAAAATCCGCTCCATTTCATATATATATTTAACAGGGAGTGATTTTGAGGTCTCTTGGTCACGATAGAAAAGAAGTTTATTGAAAATTTTCAAAAATTGCTTTATGAGACCTTCTGCAGCAGGGTAGTATTTCTATCGAAATTTGTTTAACTCTCTCAACGCTAATAGAAGATTAATTTCTTCAATAATTTATAAAAATGATAATTTCACCATTGATAAAACAGTTTTCTACTAAGTATGATTAAATATATTCTGCTAGTATAACTCCAGCGCATTACTGTCACCTTTTTGTTTTAGCTACTTTCCTTTCAAACTGTTAATTTCTTTATCGTCCTATGTTTCAAACTATTCAAAGTAAATGCCGAATAATATTAAAACGATAATAAATGATTTAGTTAACGTCGTTCATTGCGGCGTTTTCAGTTATAATCGATAATTAATAGATGGCTGTAATATAAAAACAAATTACTGCCCTCTATTAAAATGCAATTACGATGACTCATTTTAGCTTTACATATTCGTACGTAGATGTCGGTAATAAAACAAATTTATACACGCGTCATCTATTATTTTTTTGACAGCAAACTTGTTTTCAATAATATATTATACATTACTCAAAAGTGTACGCAACTACTTAAAATGGCATCATTTAGGAGTGGGCTGCCAATATATTAACAAGGGGCTCGCGTTTTTTAATTATACAAATATTATTATTACATAGTATTAAACCAACAATCAATAAGGAATTTTAAAATATCAAATTTAACTTCGCTATCCAATATTCTAACATAATCATTATACAGTGTCTACACTAATAATTCACTAGTTCTGTCTTCTTGTCGAATCTTTATATTTCTTGAATTAAAGAACACCACAACAACACGAAAAAACTGGCTACTTTAACACAGACGGCAGTCTAGCAAAGTAGCCAGGATAATGCTGTATATATCAGAGGTGGAGTCTACTCCATCTCACACAATAAATTACGAGTATATATTATGTTTATCATTTTATATTTGAATATATTAATTTCTGATACAATAAAAAAATGTATGTCAATAAAGTCATAAATACAAATAACTTGATGGCCTCCCTGAACGAGGCTTGAACCCCGAATCACCAGGCAAGTGTCGTAACCACGTGAGTTGAACAAGTTCAATTACCTGGATGGAATCCTTCTTCATGGCCAACGGTCTGTTGACCCCGTGCAGCTTGTAGTACAGCCCGCAAGCATTGCACACCGGCTCCCCGTGGGAGTTTCTTCGCCACAGAGACGTGGTGCTGGTGCAGCAGTTGGTGCATGACAGTCCCGCCCTACGCGAAGCGTGCTGCAGAACAAAAACATGGTTATTATATTTAATGTTCAAAAAGCGGTGTCAATTCAATTATCTTCCATCGAGATGGCATGGAGGTGTTTAAAAAGAAAATTAAAATTCAATACACAACGTACTGTATTAAGACTTTTAGATATTTTAAATAAATTACATGGTTAAGTCATCTTACCAAGGTATCCAGGAGTGTTCCAGGAGTTCAGCAATTTTGGAAGCGTGCAATACAATATAGTTCAGATTAGTTTAAGATAATTTATTCGGAGAAACAAAGTCTTAAGCGGAACTCCTGTCAAACCACGACTAAGAAGTTGGTTGTGTCACAGAAATCTTTAATAAATCTTCCATCAAAAGATAAGGGTTAAAATGTTACATTAAGGCCCCCCTTTCAAAACTAGCTTTTTTTGTTGACTCAAGTCGTGAAGAAACAGTGAAAAATACACATTGACTGGATAGATAAAATATTATTTAGTGAAAAATTGCTGTTTTTAATATAATAGATTTATGAAAATCGCTTTTTTATATGAGTACGAAACATTTTAAAATAAAATGCGAATACAACAATTTATGACTATGTATGTTAATTTTAGCTTTTTGATGATTTCATAAATCCAGATTTATCTTGGCTTTGTACATATTTTGTATATGTAAGAATTTTTCCTGCACACTGAAAACAATTTTAATTGTTGTGATCTTATCGAAAAATAACATTCAGTTTATTAGTTTTACAATATTATAAAGGTCCTACATAAGAATTAGTTTTGAAAGGAGGCTCTTAATGTTGGAATAAAGACAATGTCTCGATGAGGGTGAGTAAAGGGTGCAACCTACCGATCTTCTACTGGACTTGGTCTCTTCCACGGTCATGCCGGAAGATGCGAGGGAAGTGATATCAGGACGTGGTGCCGTCACACCATTATACCCATAGTAGTTTTTGTAGAAATCCGTACCACCCGTGACCCCCTGCTCGGCTGCCACTGCAAACACACCCATACGTGATATAGGCAAGAGAGAGACAGGCAGAGAGAGAGAGATAGAGAAAGAGAACACGAGATACAAAAAAAAAATGGCACACGCGCGAGGCACTCGGATCGGAATACGATGACGGGCACTCTGCACCCCCTCGGGGAGGCTCGCTTACATTCAGTGGCGTGACGGACCGGCACGAAATGCTGGCAGCATTGTTCGAGGTCACCAGGGAGGAGGAAGGATTTCTACAAGATTACTGTGGTCTTCCAATGTGTTCGTGGCGAGGATGACGTATGTACATTTGCGCTTGCAGGGTTCACCAGATACAAAAAGATAAATTATTATTGATAGTTAATGAATTAGATTGAAAAAAAAAAACAAATAAGTGTTAAATTGAGTATGGAAAAAATTGTAAAATGCCTACACAGATGATAACAACCTGAAATCGAAATAATAATCGTAGAATATCCAAAAACTATACTCTTAGAGCATGATAAGAAGATTTTAAATTAAAGTGTGATTTTACTGATCGAATGGTATGGAATCGCCGTTGTTGGCGGTGCGTTTAGCAAACCCACTGGGCAAAAGTGTCTCCCGTTGTTCCACACGGTTCTTCGAGACGATCCCCGCATTCTGAATGTACATATGTCACCCCCTACAACAAAAACATTCAACATAAAAAGCATGGAAACTACAGACCACAACATTGTCTGGCCAATCTTCCAAAAGCACTGTGGTTCAAGCCAAGCTAAGCCAAACTGATCAAGCTAAGCGGATGCACGGTAAAAAAAAAGTGAACATATGCTACTGCGTTTTGGATGATTCTGAAATACTTGATTAGCACAGTGTGTCGGGAAGAATCTCCAGAAAATGAAGAATATACTAGAGAAGGACGTAACAGGAATGTGAAGGAAAGGACAGCTAGAGGAGGGCATTTAGTATCGTTACCAAAATAGATTAAAAGATCCAAGGTATTTATTTGTGCAGTAGATACATTACATTTCGGTGCATGTACTTCTTGTAAGTTGAAATATGGTGAAGGCAATTATTGACTTCTTTTATCTACCAGTATAGTGTAAAGTAATGATATGCAGTATGGCATTGATTTAAGATTTAAAAGAAGGATAAAAAAGTGAGGTTGAAGAAGTCTAAACATTAACTGGAAATAAAATTATTATTGCATCAACAATTTAAATTTGAAATCGAGGCAATGATTCAATACAAAACTTTTTGGCAATATTCACTCCGTGAAGTATTGCGTAATAGAATTCTTCGAACGAAGATTAAGAATAGCGGATATGAAAATGGAGTTAGTGACCACATCTTGGCTGAGGAATATCCAACAAGCTATAGGAGCTTACATTAATATGGCCCATTGAGAAGAAAAAGAGGTATGGCTATGTCAGGGTTAGGTTGGATTAAGTTAGGACGGAGCAGGTTCGTGATGGAGTTAGGTCGATCCGTAGTTAGGGGATGGGGGTGCCAGCATTCGCGCGTGTATCGAGTTTGGCAAAGAGTGTGGCCGCGTACATCTGCGGGGTGTGGCGCGCGTACCGCCGGGTGCCTCACACGTACCAGCCGGCGGGGCTGCTTCACCAGGGGGCGGTTCATGCCGTTCATCTTGTGGTACAGCCCGCACGCGTTGCACAGGTAGTGGCCGGTGCCATCCCTCCTCCACAGGGGGGTGTGAATGGCGCCGCAGTTGACGCACTCGCGCCCCTCGCTGAAGTACTCCGCTTCGACTGCGAGTAATCACATGATTGGGTGAAGGTTGTAACATAAGGCTGCATGGCTAATCTTTAACGTAGTACCATTTTTTAAATATTGTTCAGAATCTTCCGGACAATTATAGTGTGTCTCAGACTTCTCTGATATTCTTTTAGGATCTCACTGTAAGGTCGATGATGCAAAGAGTTAATGGAGTTAAAGGACGTTATGCAAGTCAACAGGTTGCATCAGCGACATCAGTCCTGGTTACGGGTTATGGAACATCGGCCAGAGAAATCGGAGACACAAAAGAATAGCCAAGAGTTCAAGCACATTTAGAACTGTCAGATTATACGAAATGATCATTTCATACATTTATTATTCAATTTTTAAAAGCAATCAACTTTATATTGCGATGAAACCCAAATACCTAGATGTCAGAAATAAATCAATCCATTTTATTAAAATTGGATAACGTTTGATGCAACTTATTAAATTTCACCAATAAAAACACATTTTTATTGTGAAGTTCTAATTTCAGAACATAGTTCTGTGGTATTTTTAATACAAATTAAATGAATCTATTAGAGTTTCAGGTTCGAATCCCGGTAGCAAACAATTTTTTTTTCGATAAATAGATTTTAATGTATATCTTTCTAATTGATTAATTTAATTTGTATTAAAAATACCACATACTGTTGTGTTCTGAAATTACAACTTCGTAATGATAAGTTTATATTTAAATTTGAACAATCGTAGGACATTTTCAGGGGTATTCTGTCGAGGTCGATTACTGTATATAGTAATAAGACGTGAAAATAGATGCTTACAAATATTTCGAAAACCTTTTTAATGATTAATTTTTTTACTGAATACACCAGGTGTAACTGAGTATTTTAAAAATAAAACATCAGTATTTAAAATGACGTTAAGAATGTATAAATAAATATTAATCAATGCATTAACACAAAAAATCGGCAAACTATAACTCACTAAATTACGCGAGGATAGAGCGCCACACTCTTCAGTCCAGACACACGATTCTCGCCTCATCCACAATCATACATTTTCTCAAACAAGCTCATCGATTATTGAGACTTCTAACAGAACCATCTTGCAGTAAAAGTTTACCTAGTCGTGTCTTCCGCGGACGTCTTCTACGTCTGGTGCCATCATCACTTGCGTCATACATCTTTCTTTCTATTCTCTCCTCATTCATTCGTTCGTCGCATTATGACCCCGCTACCTAAGCGATCCTTTTTTAATCTTATTCACTATGCTAAGGTCCGCTTTATATTTACGTCATAAATAGATTTGGCACACATACGCCTGAATGATCACATTTCCACCGCATTCAGTCTACTTTCGTTCCTCTTTTGTTGATACTTAACGTCTGCAATATCTTATTGATTTTAAAAATCTTTTCTTTTTGAGAGCATTTCTATAGTACAGAGTTCCTGATATCATATCACCTCGTCTAGGGAAGGTCTAAGAAATAGACTTTGTAATAATTATTGGTTTATTAAATGATGATACAAATATTACAAGGATAACAACAGTAAGATAGTAAAATTCGCGAATTAGTAAAAAATGAAGTAGACACTTCAAATGATTTGCACGCAGTTGTAACCCTTTCTAATGTTATTCTGTTAAAAAAACAGCATACAAAACGGATCAACCGAAAGGAATTTTCAATTCGGTAAATAGTTTAAAGATAGAACAGAGCAATGCGGCGAATACCAAAGAGCGCCATGGGCACAGCGGTGAGTTGTCGTGGAAGTTTTTAGAACTAAGCAATTAAAATCTCTACTGGTACACAGATGTCGCTAATTGTAAAATAATATTTCCGTTTATGTTAATCCAATTATTAAATTTATATTTGTTTCCCAGAATTAAATTTAAAAAAAAAATTAATTGAACTTAATTTAACTGCTCCTGAGTTTAAACGGTAAGAGGTTTTAGTCACAATGTATGACCGACGCTTTATTTATTTAAATACTTGATTTTCACACTGCACGAAAGGAAGTGTGCGCTGCGCAGCGGCTGATAAGGCGACAAGCTAACTGTTTCCTTCCTGTTCTTTAATATAGGATTTATAGTTTTTAAATGTATTTCCTTTAAATAACTGTACAATTGGAAATAACAAACAGTGTGACATGTGCACAGTGAATTTCCCGCGGTGTTCCCCAATTAATTTTAAGTCAAAACGTTGCCGTTGTACGTAAATACGAAGCAATTATAATTACACATTAATATCGTTAAATTAAACAGATCTTGTAGTGACTTTATCCAGAGGCCTACAGGGTGCCCAAAAACCAGCTAGAATGATGTAATTATACTAAACTAGTGACAGCGAATAACAAAAGACAGAAAACATCCCAGAAACACACTATTCCGAAATCGTTTTGAAACATGTTTTACTCTCGTTTCGATTCCAATCAACAAAGCAACATTCAAAGTAAACTTTTTTATTTTCATTATTAGGGGAACGCATTTTTATTGTGAAGTTGTAATTAAATATATTAATTAGAAAAATATTTTAGATTCTGTAAAAACAAAGTAGATGGCTTTCAAATAATGGAACGATAGAGGTGTTAATTTGAAAAAGTGTAACGTGTTCGAAAATATGTCGTCAAAAATAATGTCGCTGTAGCATAGTTGGATAATGTACCTTCTCCGGTTTGGAAAGAGATCCAGGTTCGAATTTCGGTGGCGCAACAACAATATTTTTGATAAAATTGATTTTATATGTATATCTTTCTAATTAATAGATTTAATTAGTATTTTTTCTTTTCCTTTATCATATGATATGATTAGTATATATTTGGACATTATTACATTTTTAAATATATTCAGTCATTAACTGATATAGATTGGCTCCGGTATTACCGCATCAGAGCCATGCGAGTACAATGTGTAGCAATTTGACATGAGACTCGTTATCGTATTAAATTCAGAAGGGAGCCAGAGAGAAGCTATAGAAGTCATGTACCCCCAAAAGGAGAGAGTAGACATCACAATTATGTGTAGAAGTCGCAAAATTCGGTCACAGTCCGGCAGAAATACACCCTGTCCAGGTCGCAAGAGGGTTTTAGATTTGCCACCGCAAATATCCTCAGACTTCGGGCAATAGCTGGTCGGTTCTACAACCCTTACTGCAGATGAAATAGAGGCTGACCTTAGAGCTTGATGTCTACCATACAAGTTGTCTGGATGCACAGTTATTAAAGATACAGAGGCGCCATGTTATGTGTCACTTTGTACATCAACCAGCACGATTTGAATTCAACTTTTTCAAGAAAACTAAGCTAATATGGCGATATTTAAATATGTCCAAGAACACACAATTAATGGATTTTTATTATCTGTTATTAAACAAATATCATATATCTTACATTGTTATAGATGGCGATGTACTCGAAGCGAGTCCACATACTAACATATATACAACTTTCAAAAATTTGATAAATATGGTGATTGAAGGGTGAGAATCCGTGAACGTTATATATACATATATATATTTAAAGTGATCACGTAAGCCAGCCGAAGACAGATCGTAAGCCCTGTAATTACTCCATACTTCCATATATTTTCCATTAAATATAAAACAAAATAGCTTTGTCTCTATGAGATATCTGATAATATGATTTAATAAAGGAGCTAATATACTTCACGCAAAAGGAATGTTATGTGAGAGAATTTATAATAGAAGCTATATATATATATATATATATATATATTATTCATGCTGTTGCATTTAGAATAGTGTTACGTATCCAGCTGAAATATGACATGCTAGCATAAACACTATTACAGTATATTTACTGTTTTCGAGGTAAGTTTGTAGAAGTCCATAATCATTGGAATTGTATTGTTGTCCCCTATTATATATATATATAAATACAAATTGTTGAGTTAAATTGATAATAAACTTACAAGGTGTAATGCATCTCAAGTAAATTAAAGGAATACAACAAATAAAACAAGGGATAGAGGGGTTCTATCTTCAGTAAGTTGGTTCAATATTCAGTTTGAGATCACCTTATTCGACTAGTTTGAAGATACACTGACGTATTACGTGTCGCCACCGAGACCCCTTTGCGGATTATTACAGAGATCGAAGCCTACTTCTCGCGCGGCGCTTTGAGGGTAACATTATCTTCCCTGTTACCACACAGGGAGTGTCTCGTGACGTTATTGAGTCATACAGTGAAACAAAAATAGGCGCACAGAAAAGGGCAAAATTTTTAAGATTCCTTAAGAGCTAATGTCGAACCCCACCCAGGGACTTTAAACATTGTAAGGTTTATTTTCATTTTAAAATGCTACACAAGCAAATCTTTTTACTAGCTAGAGTAGTATTTTTCAATTTTTTTTTAGCTATAAATAACGTCTTATAAATACAATAATAAAGTAGTCTATATCTTGTATGATAATAAATATAAATGATATGTTATAACTCTACTTGAGTTTATTAACACCACTCGATTTGCAATAACTCTTTATTAAACTCTAATATTGCTAATAAACTCAAGTAGAGTTATAACATTGTTTTATTTATATCCATTCATTGTGATGAAACTCTACAAAGTTAACGCCGATTCTATTAATAATATAGTCTATGTCTATACGTCACAAATGAAAATTGAATAGGAAACTCATACATTTCATTGAAGAAAAGTGTCAAATTCCTTCGAAATTGTATATAAGACATTTTTATGTAAATCAATACGGATTAAAAATAATAAGGTGCTTCAAATTGTACGTAGGCATATAACTAGATAAAAATTGCAATCATTTCAAAATTCATGTTATTGACGTCTCTGTTTCATTGATGTGGAAAACGATTCAGTTCAGAAAAAGCGACGCTTAGATAGAGAAAGACAGCAAAAATAGATAGCTCATTGGAAAGAATTGTATGTATAGTAATATGTTTATTTCAGCGTGGTTGGGTTGATTGTGCATGACTCAATTCGCCATGTAAAGTTTCTAAATAATATTTACGTATATTAAAAAAAAATAAAGGAAAAAAAAATAAAAAATACATATAAATAATAAATTTGTGTTACGGCTATTATCATCTATTGAGCTACCCTGCAGTCGATGGCATTCTCTGGCCAGGGAGCCAGTTTTCTATGAGAGCGCCACTTGCACTACAGAGTCTACAGCCGCAGCTTTACGCCAGCAACTCTGTCTCAGAAATAGAACCAATTCATGCTCACGGCATTCGGCAAACATTGTAGATGCGCTACAATAACGCGCCAACCCGAACAGCATTCTGTTTGAGTTGTTATATTGTATTCGTAAACGGTTATACGACACTCGTTTGCAGTTGAGTCAGAGCTAGCAGGTATACATGCTGATGAAGAACGATTTAAAAGGGATGTTCTTTACCTCCTTACTGCATCATAGAAATCGATAATTAGATTAACCTTAGCGCAGATATTTAAATATAAGATTAAGAAGACAGAGCAACAGCATATTAGAGTAGGACAGAGTACCAGTTAGGGGGTGAAAGAAAAGGGTAGGCATTTCATGGTAACAACTTTAAAATCGGACTATTAGATACATTTATTTGGTTATTTAGTATCTAGATATTAGATTAGTCTATACTATATTGTCCTGACGAAGGTTGGGTTCGACTGAAACTTATATAACTTATGAATGCTTTAGTGTATACAAATAATAAAGTGGTTTAAAACTAAACATTACATTATTTAATTAAAATGTTAATGAATCTAAAAAAAAATTGACACGTCATTACAATTAACGTAAGAGATTGGTTTAATTTTAAACTTGCCTACAAAAAGAGAATATATGCGATATTTTTCAATTTACATTGAAAATACTTAGGTCTTGGATTGGAACATTTAATTATTTTAAATATGTTAAAATTATATATGTAATATAGGTTTAAAACCCCAGGCCGTCGGGCAGACCCATAAACCCCTAGGGTGGCGCCAAGCTACAGCAAGACGCCTCCACATTACACCGTGGAGCATAGAAATGTACCTGTCGTCAATTTCAAATTTGGAACGGTGTCACGTTTGACAAATTTGATGGCAGTTGACACAATTTTGCACTCGACATCCTTATTTCCACATTGTTTCAAGAACACGTAAAACGGAAGACGTTTCTGACAGAGTAAAAAACATAAAAAATATAAAATCTACTTGAAGCAAAAACACATTTGTAATTTTTTTGTTTTTTAAAAATATCTGATATTTTATTAAATATGGTACTTTCCCTAACACATGCGATAAGACATGTAATAATTTTATTACACATATATTGAATCATCTTCTAGTACGGTTTATAGATTACACCATAAAAATGTTAACTAGTTAAAAATATCTTAAGTTTTATAAACTATTTTTGAGAAATTTTACGTCGACCGGTTTAGATATCGTTGTATCTTCGATAGAACGGACGCAATATTAATGTGTCTTTGTTTAGCCACAAACTATATATAAACGTTATGGTCACACTATTTACACACTTTATATTATGTATGTAGATCACAGGGGTGCGCATTATATACACTAAAAAAAGTTGAGTATAATTTATGTGAACCAAATTAAAAATAAATTTAGCAATATTAGAATATGTCCAAGAATACACAATTACTAAACTTTCACCTACAAAGGCACTGTTATTAAACAAATAATAGATATCTCATAGAGATAAAGCTATTTTTTAAAATTATATTTAATGGAAATATATGGAAGCATGGGTATTTTAGCCCATAGATGGCGATAGTGTAGCGGTACTCGAAGTGTTTCCACATATTAACATACATACAACTTTAAAAAATTTGATAGATATGGAGATTGATGATTGGATGAGAATGGTGAACGTTATATTTATATAAAGTGATCACTTAAGCCAGCCGAGGACAGGTTATAAATCCTGCAATTACCCATGCTTCCATTAAATATAATATAAAAATAACTTCGTCTCTATGAGATATCTATTACCTGTTTAAAAATACATTTATTTTTAATAACTATAATATATTAAAAATGTTTGCACGCGCTTAAAAAATCAATAATATGCTAACTATAATCATTAACCGGGAGGATTTAGAAATAACATATAAAGCTGTGCATGTGTTTTGCATAATTTTTCGCAAAATCTAAATCAAACTAAACGCAATACTAAGCTCGCTCGCTCCGCGCAGTGTTCTAAATACACGTCTTCGCTTGAGCTGACGTGTTGCAAAGTGTTTTCAATTAAATAACGCGTATATAAATTTAAATAATTCATTACATTCAATAATTGTTCATTATTAATATATAAATGAGTAATTATTTTTAAAGAGCAAAAAAAAACTCCCAGGAGTATATTTATTATACCGTTTCTTGTGAAATTGACCTCTTGAGGAATACATTCCATTGGTATTAGCAGCGTAACCTAAGCCCATGTCTAGTACACGCCACTGTCTAATATATCATAAATTAACAGGTAAAAATAATAATGGCAAAATATTTAACGAGCTATGTGCAGTCAAATCTTTACCACGAATGGGTGCATGGATAGGAATGCGGTGTGCAGCCGAGGCGACACTGTTCAGATCGATGTCACCTAAATTAGGCAGATATATAGTCGGCTGTCAGGTATGGAACATGTGTCTTAATGGCTTCACAGTTACGAACAAAAAAAAAAATGAGACAGAGTACCTGCTGATGAAGACTAAACCTTGAAGAACTGAAGTGGGTGTCAAAGGATTTATCGCGATTATGATATTTGCTGCTGCGTGAAATGAGTATTGTATTTTATACTTGAACATAACTAGAATATCTAGAAAGTAGAAACGTATACAACATAAAAATCAGATAAGTATAGATATAATAAGATTTTGATGCAAAAAAATAATTTATTTGTTATACAGACATTGTTTTTTTAATTTGTCGAAATATTTCTAATATTTGTAAATTATAACCAAAATATCCAACGAGAGCTTTACGGTTTTCTTTCATGTTTAATGAATTTATTAGAAACGAGTGACGAATAATTATTTTTGATCTAAAGGGTGTTTTTTTAGAGGTATATAACTTTAAAATTAAATAAAACACATCAAAATCGTAATAATCTATGGTCATTATTATGGCCTGAATAAAGCTCAATCTGGAAGTCCAATTTTCGATCCTTTTTTGAGCAGCTGGGACCGTATATCGGCAATAATGCGACGAATATCAGCATCCAAGTCGTCTATTGTCTCTGGTTTATCGGCGTAGACTAGCGATTTTATATATCCAGACAGACAATAATCCAAAGGTGTTAAATCACACGATCTTGAAGGCCAATTCACAGGTTCATTACGCGAAATTATGTGCTCGTCGAATGTTTCCTTCAATAAATTAATTGTGGCGCGCGCTGTGTACATGAGCTGGATCTTGTAAGACATTTTCGAAAAATCTTCCATAAAGAGGATGGACACGGCTACAATTCCTGTGCACGATGGCGAATAGACTCATTCGAGTCTTCCTCAATACGCTCCACTGCAGCAACAGCTTCTCAGATGCACACTGTACGACATTTCTGCGGATGCGTATTATCAGTTAGAGTATGCGTGGTGCGAAAACGATCCACGGTTATTCGAATTACTTACTCGGGTGGACGATTATGTCGACCGTAAAACGGATAAGATGGATAAAACGGTAAATTTCGCGAACAGAACCACAATTTTTCAAATAAATTTGTAAGCGTTGTTCTGGCGTAAGTCTATTCATGATGAAATGCACAAGTCAGCCGTTAGCTGTCGCTGGAAAAAATGTTGCCAATTCGAAAAACAAATCTCTAAAAGACACTTAAAAATTATGAATAATAAAAATGATAGACTTAATTTATTGCGGCTAATCAAAATTCATATTACACTTGTCAGAAATGTGTAGCAGAATTATATTAACATACTATTGTAACAATACTGGGACGGTCGCTCAGTTAATTCCGTATGTATTACACAGTACACATAGCATATTGCACTGTCATTTTTTAAAATAATGTAAGGCATTTACTGAATTTTCTTCTTTATTATTTATTGTCAGTTTATTTTTCTATCAGTTTAAAAGTAAAATTATGATACTTTATATAATTGAGTATATGTAATTATTGTTTTTTTGTTTTTTTTAATGTTACGCAGTCTTTTAATTAAATTTTGAAATACATTTTATCCGGAAGCCTCAAAAAAATACATTAAAAATAATAATGAATTACAATTACGTGGGAAAACAATATTAGAAAAAGTGCATAATTTTGTGCAAGTTGCAATTAATAAGTCTGTTATCTAATCATTATAAATTTGATGATTAGCGTAGAACGTGATGAACGTAGAATCACGTAATTACAACTTCAGAGTCAGTTTATGACCGAATCAGCTAAATATTTACTGATTCTGATTCTAATCAACACACTTCTATGATCTATGATATAGAACAGTTGGGCTACTATTTTTAACGATCAGTTGCAGTAGCCGCCCCAGTGTTTAAGCACAGTCTATTTCTCAATGTTAAAAATAATTTATCATCAAAATAAAACCAATCGAAGGACGAAGAGCGAGAGAAAAATCCCCCACCCCAACTTCTCCTATGATAGTCCTCAGGTCTACTGTACTAGGTACAATTTAACTTAATCAAGAAACACAAAGTTTAAGAAAAGATCACTTTGGTCATATGGAACGGATAAATGAGAAGAGAATGGTAAGAAAGATATATGACGCACCAGAAGTAGAGACGACTTGGCGCGACCAGGTAAACCAGATACTGGAGGATGGTCCTGTTGGAAGTCTCAATAATCGTCGAGCTCGTATGAGAAAATGTAAGAGGCGAGAATTGTGTCAGGACAGTAAAGTGTAGCGCTCAATCATATTCGTAGTCATATACACAACTAACTTAACCCCAGTTTTTGAAGTTTCATAACTGTAGTAAAAAAAAATGGAGAAAAATATTTTTATTTTTTGTCAACTGAAAAATTACTTTTTGAGTTGTCTTAGTTTTGATTGGTTTGATTGAATTGGTTCGACTTGCAAGAATACTATTTATAATTATTTTCTTTACCGGCGATCCTTTCTTAATTCCATCGACTAAGCTATCATAGAAACGATAAAATTTAACGAAATATATATATATACTTTTTGAGATAAACTACATTTATGATTTGTACAAAAACAATGTATTTACGTTGGTGCGTGCTTATAGCTGTTGGAAAAAAAAATGTGTTTGACCCGCGGCGGTGATAAGGAAAAATGGCCTTTGTTGCTCGCTTGAATGACCTCTGTGCAAGAAAAATATATTAAATAAATACAGGGTCACCCCTGAACACAATGTCGTTAAGGACAAAATCATTATTGGGTACGAATTAAAAAAATAAATCCGAATACAAAGCGCCTACAGCTAATTAAGAACTCGGTGCGAACTAATAACAATTGTAAAGGAATCATAAATATAGCTCCGGCTCGTGAGATTCTTTCAATTTCAATTATAGTTCCTGTTCATTATTTTGAATGAACTCAAAATTATAGAGAAGTACTATGGAATATCGTCTAGCAGGAGGGGTTGTTGAACCGACGTTTAGTGAACAGGCATTTTCGGTGGCAGGGACTATTATAACAGCATACACGCTGGGATGTCCATGTTTTAAATGGATAGACAATAATCCATTCTAAATGCGGTAGCACGGATAATATATGGATTTTATAAATTTTCCCATATAACATTCCTATTGCACGAAGTGCTCCGGCGACATATAACATGACGCCTCTGTATCTTCAAGAGCTTTATATTCCAAACAATTTGAATTTGACGTCAAACTCTCAGGTCAGCCGCAAAAAAGTTGTAGAACCGACTAGCAGTTTATGGTTAGTGAAAGGGCATTAGAAAGGTGGCAGGCCCAAAAGTGTGGAACACTTTGCCCTCCGTCATAAGGAACAACAGTGCATCGGAAACTTTATTTAAAAACATACTAAAAATGCACATTTTCACAAAATCACAACGCTAAGTTCAAAAAAGAATTTTTAATTATAAATACAAAAATAGTTCATGTGTTAAGTGCGTTGAGGTAATTTTTTTTACAAAAATGGCGCTATACAAATTATCCAATGTTATTATTAACTATTAAATGTATGTTTTGCAATAAAAAAGCAAACTTATATTTATCAATAAAGATAATATAGACACAGTACAATAAAAATCTTTATATTACTGGTGCGAATTTGTAGAAAATACAAAGTGCATGGGTCGCAATATAAATGAACGATGGGATCCTTCTGTAAGCCGCATTGAAACCTTTATCTGCATAACCATGATCTCAATTTTTAATTGCAAATTATATTATATATACTAATAAGATCATCCGAAAAGAATGTCGTTTATTAATAAAAAATATTTTAAAAATTAAGATGTTTATTTGTATTTTAAATATCAAAAATATAATTTCCAACTAGGAATGTCAATTTTTTATTTCCATTATTATAAAATGTTTTATAAAGGCTTTGGATTAAAAATATTCTGATAGTCCTTTTTCTACATCGTCTGCATTTTGAATTTTTTTCAATCTATAAAGTGCTGCATCGAACGAAATAGATGGTAGTCGGAAGGAGCAAGGTCTGGATAATACGATAGATGAGACAAAATCTTACAGCCAAGTTTATTTTTATCCAGAGTCAATTTGTTTTATTCGATCAATTCGTGTGGAACCTATATCTCCAGGTCTTCCCAATCTTCTTAATGTATCTTTGTGCTGTCGTATTGGAGTAGTTTAGTGTTTTGGTTTCAGCAGCTAGGACATCATCGTCTAACTTTGTTTGTCTTCCACATCCAGGACTATTTTTGATGTCATAATTTCGCATTTGCATTCGCGATGTCGTTTGTAACCGTAGATGCTAATGCAATTTCGTACGAATTGTTTACTTGGTAGAACGTGGATCTACAGAAGAACGTTTACAATAAGCTAGATGGAATGTATTATGACCGAAGTAATGGCCCGGATTTTTATAGTTACAACAAAACTTTAATATGTCGGACGTGTACCTAACGAGACATTCATAGAAACGTTAGTTCTTGTGGTTTATAATGCAGGAAGACATTGCTGCAAGTCAGGGACTTGGAAGAGAGATAAAATCATGGCTGAAGAACCTGAGGCGACGGTCCGGCCAATCTACTGTAGAGCTCTTCCGGGCCGCAGTACACACAGTGATGATAGCCAAAGTCCGTTAAATGGATAAGGCACAAGAAGAAGAAAACAATAAAAAAATATATTATATTGTACAAATTGGAAGATTAGAAGAATATAAAAAACTTCAATCTAAATTCAAAAATGGCAGAACATGACAATAATAATTTAGAATTTTGAAAAAATTGCGCTAAAGAACGAAAGCTAGACATCTTTGAGAATTTAGAAATTTTTGATAATAAGAATAACAATAATAAACATCCAAATACCGCCCATTACATCCCCTCTCTTATTCATTTTAACCCCACCCCCACTCCTATCTCTCTTTAATTTCAAAAATATTTTTTCAACTTTAGTTGAATTGTATTATTGATAATGGGAAGATGTTCCCGAAAACGTTCTAACGTTCTATACAATAATATATCTATCTATCGGGTCTATCGGCAGGTCTAATATATATGGCAATTTGGTAAGTATATTATACAAAAGGCTTCGCTTAGGTGATTGGAAGAAGTAAAGAGAACATATGACGCGACGGGTTGAAGATCAGGAATAAAGTACATTCGCAAAAAATTAGACACGATTAGATAAACCATACATTAAAAGATTCAGTTAAAAACGACAAGCGCGTACGAGAAGTAGGAATGTGGAGACCCGGCTACATGGTAAATAAGTGGTACATAAGTAATATACGTCAACGTGAATGGATTTTTTTCTGTTATTAGAGATTATACCAAATTCCTGACCAGTGAATGACAGATGGACAGCTGTTTTGGATCTCAGCTAGGTGGACGCATTTAACTAATTAACCCAACATTCCGGGACTTGCACCAGAGTGTATCGGCATCAGATAGGTAGATACATCAGTCGGTGACCGATTTAAAAATGTAAACAAAATATATATTTATTTATTCTTAATAAAATGCTGTTTAGGCGATTCATTATTGGATGGGCAGGCCTGGTATTTCAAATTTGAATATGTGCTTTCTCCATTTCTACTGTTCCGAGACGGTTGTGCGGATATAGAAAATGTATTTGTGAATCATATATTTCAGTTGTGTTAAAAGTTAGACCGAGGTTGGCTACCCGAATTTCAGAAGATCAGAGACTGCTAGCAGAGTTTGGAGAATCATAGAAGAACCAGTTATGTAAAGGTTAGTGTTTTTTTTATTTACGTAATTTTAACGGGCTTATTTAACAAAGTTAATTACACCAACAAGCGCATACATATTTTTTACTAATAAACTGCCTACATATTTTTTAGACTTACATATCTGAAAATAATATATTACGCGTTTGTACAGTCACATTTGCAATACGGTATTATTGGATGGGGAGGAGCATATAAAACTTCAATGTCACAATTAGAAATCACTCAAAAAATGAGAAACGTACACAAAAAAAATTAATAATTCAAATTTTCAGAATTAAAAATCGATTAAATTTTAGAAGAGAATTCAGATATACAAGATATAGAGATCAAATTAATGTCCCAAAACTAAAATATACCGCAACTCAAAATCAATATATTTATAAAGGCATCAAATTTTTTAACAATCTCCCCATCACAATTAGAAAAATTACGGACTATCATAAATTTGTAACTGAAGTAAAAAAAATATGTACACAGACTAACTGAAACATAAATTAACTCGTATATACTCCTTTTCTATACACGAGTCTTACACTCATATAGAAGAAAAAAATGTTAAAATATATATACATATATATATATATATATATATATATATATTCACTGAGTATTCAAATTGTATTATATTTTTAATATTAATTAAAATAAAAAATAAAAATATGTAAATATATATATGCTCTAATTCACCAATTCCCACCCACCAAGATAGACCGATTACGGACGAAAATCTCGCCGTACTTGCTAAAGACCTCCAAAAATGAATGTAGTTTAACGTTAATAGTTAAACAGACGCATCAGCGTACCCCCCCCCCCCTTCCCTCTGATCCACTTAAGCAGGATTTACAATTTTTAATTTTTATGTACTCTCAATTTGTATTAACTTCATGTACCGCAGATGAAAGAGGAAGGAAGCCCGTTGGTTCTGATACTCTACATGCTGATAGATTCAAGTTCAAGTTCGTATTTTTTAATATAAATATGAAAATTTTTATTAATACTGTTCTTGCACGTATTGGCCTAGTTTCATTTCTTTAAAAATCTTCATCGCACTGTACATCATCGATTTCTGAGATTTGGCCTTCTTCCTGAATGGCAGTCTCAGTATATCCCTTCCTCTTGTACGATGCTCGTGCTCATGTTGATTTGCATCAATTTTTCGTATAAATTCTGCCGATATTTTATTAGAGACGATTTAAAAATTAATTAATAATTGAGAGATTATCAAATAGAGTTTATTATCTAGGAACAGATGTGACAAGAAATAATAGCAGGATACAATGAAAAAACGCTCGTTATTTTGATTCAAGGATATAGCTATGATAGAGGTTATTGTCGCAAAATCTTAGTCTCACACTTTAGTCCTAGAATAGGTTGTAGGTCTCCAAAAATAAAGTTATGGACAAGATTTACGGCCCAATACTAACAATCCTATCTTAACAAAACATAATATTTGTAAGAATATGTGTAAAACATAAGCTTGCTTTATATATAGTATATATAAAGCGAAGTATATAGTAATATTAGAACACATTCTTATTGTGAAGTTATAATTATTCAGAACAGACGGTCTGTGATATTTTAAATATATTAATTAGAAAGATATACATATAAAATCATTTTTTACGAAAAATATTGTCGTTGCGGCACCGGGGAAGGTGCATTATCCAACCATGCTACAGCGACAATATTTTTAGCGACAAATTTTCGAACCTATGCCTTACCTTTTTGATATTAATACATTTTAATTGTTACATTATTTGAAAGAGCCATCTACCTTATTTTTACAGAATCTCAAATACCTTTGTGTAATCTGAAAATTTGCCGCTGTAGCATAGTTGGATAATGCACCTTCCCCGGTTAGAAAAGAGATCCAGGTTCGAATAACGGTATAATAAAGCATTACTATAGGTATCCTATATTACATTACTTTAACCTTTGCCGGATCAATTCGTCTCCTTTTCGAAATTTTGTTTTTCATGTTAGTGGCCAAATAATAGAATTATGTGTGGCGTTCTATCACCCCAGCTTACACGGTACAGGATAGACTAATAGTAATTATAGCAGATAAGAGTCATTGAAATTTTAAAATGCTAACATTAGAAAAATACAAAAATGTGCTCACAATGTCCGTCAAGTCTCCAGAGATTACCGCCTATCACAACGCAATTAATGGACTCAACTTCGGATTGAATTTCTCAGATGGCTGATGGGATCATTGTTTAATGTTTAACTAAAAATAAGAGAACCTCATTGAAAAAAAAAATTAGTATTATTTTAGATCTAATTCAACGGTTAGAGATGGCACGTCGAGTAATAGATGATAATTTTTATTTAAAAATATATCCTTGAGAAAGTTAAGAAGGAAAAAGAGTGGATTTAACTGCCAACCAAATTTAACATGGGTTATATCACAATGGAAGAAAGCTTTAAAAATCCCTATATCCCTATATATATAAAAAAATATATATATCGCAAAAAAAACTTTCCACCAAAGCCAGCGCCTGATTTATCCGACATGAGGGAATTTATTTATGCTTTGAATCGGGACACCTACTGGAGAATAAGAAAAACTAATATGAAAACAAATTTAAAAGGTGACTATTTACAAAGAAGATATGGTTATTTATAATATTAAGCTTGCTATTAACACTTTTTTTTATTTTTAAAATTTCGAATTTATCTAACTGTATAATTTCTAAACCCTTATTAATATCAAAGGAATGATTTGTTTCCAAAAGGTGATTGGAAAATTCTGAATAGTTATTGTTATTTAGGCATATGAAATGTTCCTTAATTATAATATCGAAATTTCTGCAAGTTTTACTTATATAAAAAAAATTGAAATCATTTTTTTTAAATATCCTTGTTATTTAATATATAATTCTTTAATTTGTTACTAGTGTAAAAAGCTGGTTGTATAGAATTTAGGATATTTTTTATAATTGAATTTGAAGTAAGTATTATTTAAAAACATAATTTTTCTCCACTGCTTCGCTCTATCAATAATAATTGGATAAACAAATGATCTGATAAACGTTTTCTTTAACTTTTTGTTCGAAACATTGAAACAAATTGTAGAATAATGATTAAATAGTGGTTTAAAATTGTATAATTATTAATATAAAACGAGGCCGCAAAGTAATTTTGCAAATATTGAAGAAGTAAAATATTTTTTATTATTGGGTCAGAACCACCAGTGAAATGGATCAGTTATTTTAGTATCGATGACAAGCGCGACAGATGCGTATCAGATGTTCTGATGAAGTATTATGGATGACCACAAATGGGCGTTTCCTGGGCTGGATTGTTAATGGCCACCGCGTGTCTCTAAGCAGTTATATCATATTTATTATTATTATTTCGTTTACATAACAGAAACACCTAAATAAAATCACATTGCTAATAATTGCGAGTTTCATCATCAAAATGGATGGATATAAATAAAACAATGTTATAACTCTACTTGAGTTTACTAGCACAACTCATCGACAGGTGAAGCTTAATAACTGTTTAAACGTTTTTGATGAAACTTTGTGGAATTCCATGATTATTTTGTAAATTGAATCAAAAACATGATTTTATTCCATTAAATTTTTAATTGTGTTAAACACAATTTACAAAATAAATACATTTAATGTCGACTGTTGCAGTTGCTGTTTCTCTCAAAACTCGAATAGTGCTAATAAAATCAAGTAGAGTTATAACATTGTTTCATTTATATCCATATACTTTAAAGCTGATACTGCTGATTGTAATATGTGAATTTAAAGTACGGTCTTTCACCTTCAAAAACGCAGATTAACAATATTAAAAAATTAACTCTTCTACAAGATGAACAGCCCCAAACAAATAAATGGGAAGAAATTAAGAAGACTGAGACTGTTCTGCGAAAGTTGAACGATTGTCCAAGACATTAAAGCACAGTGGCCACAAGGGACGGATTTCATGACTGCAGTCAAGAATTATCGGTTTTGCACAAGGTTTGTATGAAACAGAGTCAATGATAACTTGAACACGTAAAAACAAATTATTAAGTACAAAAATATTTATATATAAATAATATAAACTTAACAACGGATTTTACATTTCTATAATAATTAGCGTTGACCATGAAAATCGGTGCATCCAAATTTCGATAACAGAATAAAAATAAAAATGATTAATAAAATTATCTCTCAACATAATTCTTGGGTCACGACCTTAGATAGATTAATTATAATAAAGTGTAAATATATATATATATATATATATATATATTTATTTTTAGGCTACTTCACTGATATGCAGGATTTAGACTACTATAGAAGCATCGATATGGGGGCAGGCCGTATGACCCTATCAAAAAATGCGTTTAATTCAAAGACAGTTTTATAAATAAACCAAGATGATCTATCGTTCACTCTGTCGCTTCTCTCAATCTTCCTCTATCTCGACTTGTAATCGTTCATTCCTTGTATCACCCATACACTCATATATGAATACAATACAAAATACTACACAACAGCATAGAAAAATAACAGGTAGATATATACTAAAAAGTAGTAAAAAACATGTTTTCATTAATAATGGTTAAATCGTTATTGTGACTGTGATTGTGTTCAATTATAACTAATTATTCATATTACAAATTATATAAATCAACTAGAAAACAATTATTTATCGAAAAAATATTTATTTGTTGCCGAAATTCGAACCTGTACTTATTCCTATCCGGAGAAGCGCGTTTACCATTTTTCGCTATAGTGATATAATATATTTTCGACAAATTTTGAACTTGTATTCTGTAATATTTCTAAAAGCAATCAACTGTATATTACTTCTTCGATACTAGCAAAATAACAATAACTATTCAGAATTTTCCAATCACCTCTTGGAAACAAACCATTCTTAGGATATAAACAAGGGTTTAAAAATTACACATACAAATACAGTTAGATAAATTTGAAATTTTATAAATAAGAAAAAGTGTTAGTTCTTACTTATTCCCCACTTTATAGTTTTTATATACGCTTATATTTTTAACTTCAGTATACATTATTTCTTGAAGAAGATACAAATATTTTGAATGTTTAATAAATAGTGGTTTTAACAAAGTATTTTGTCTAATTATTTATAACTACATTATTACATTACGGGGAATTTCAAATACATTTGAGACAAAAATAAATAGATTATTTTCTGTATATATTTCTAATTGATTAATTTAATTTGTTTAACAAATAGCGCAGCACTGCATTCTGAAAAATGCAACATTACACCAAAAATGTGTTATCCTTATAAAAGATTTTTCATTATTAATAGCGCCGGCTGTGTAATCAGTGGCAACTTTTTACTATGGTAAAAAAATGCAAAAACTGGTTATTTGATCGTTGGTAAAAAATGCAATGGTGAACTAATTTTACTGTCGAATATCGTTGGTCAAATATGACGAGACTCTTCACAGCTGTTTCAAAAGTCATCTGTCACATTTGACACTTTGAAAGATGCAGTACACATACGACAATTTATCATTCAATATCCCGCTATATTAGTGGTGTGAGTTCGTCCGATGGTGATCTCGTTATTTAATGCACGTTAGCACATAATACGAAAAAATTACCATGGTCAAAATTTACTACTAATCACACAACAGACCCTTAGAGTAATGACTGGTACATGTACCAGAAAGTAAACAGTTAAATCACGGTTACCGATCATCGTCATAATCACAGTCACTTAACGGTTTTACCATCACTAGTTTCCATCTATAATTTTGAGTATAAAAATGTTGAAAATTTTCATATAAACTGAAAAGCTACGTCATTCGTAAAAAAATGTTGATTCACTTTTAAACGTATGTGAAATACATCACAATAAATTGCTATCAAAAATCGTTGTACTCTAGATTTGTGATCTCAATGAACGTCCCGAAAGAATCTTATCAAGTCTAAAAAAAAGTTACAAATAAAAGGTATTTCGTGCGTACATTGTATACACATGATTTTTTACGTGTACAGTAATAATTCAATCGATATGAATTTATCAGTAACCAGGACTCGTGGGACTTACTTGCTGACAGAGAGGCCGCCGCGGATAGAGAGCCAGTGTTGCGGGACCTGGAGTTGTTGGCGTTGGACGTCGCCTGATTCACGGAAGACGGAGTCCTGCCGCCGTCGTACGGGATGCCGGATTCAGAGTAGCCGGACCACAGCTCCGACTAAATGCAAAACAGAATGTATTCAAAATGTTTGGTGGCGACTCATTCGGGTTGAGGAGCGGGGCGCAGAAGGGAGAGGGTTTTTTTTTGGCCATTAATGGGAATATGGACAGTAGGTGTACACTTTATAAAGTTTAGTTTAGTGAAAAAATTAATAGAATCATGTTACACTACAAATAACAATATTGTGAAGTTGTATTTATTCCGGACATAGGCCTGTGATGTTTTAAATATGAATTAAATGTATTAATTAAAAAGATATACATATAAAATCAATTTCATCGAAAAATATTGCTGTTGCGCCACCGGGATTCGAACCTGGGTCTCTCTCCAATCCGGGGATGGTGCATTAAACAATTGATTTTATATGTATATCTATCTAATTAATACGTTTAAGTATTATTTAGAATTTTTTAACATGTAGTTTATTCTGATATATAAAGTGTATACACCTGTTAAGTAAAATCTTAATTACATATTTATTTAAACTTCACATACATATGTACTGTATTTACATATATATTATCAAGTATAATGTGAACTACGATGTTTTGATACTTGAATGTGTTTTGAGCTTCGTACAGTTACAATAATAATATATATATATGTATACCCTTTATATATATATATATAATGTTCAAGGATCATGTGCCTAATCTGAACCATGTCAGAGATCTAAGCATTTAAAAAAATCATACTGATTATTTCAATTAACTGAAATATTTTTTTATTCCAAATTATACAGTTTTTATTTTTTTTTATTGAGGGATTTTGACAGTGTAAACTTAATAACTAACATAATAAATATTTAACATGTGATACTATTTATGAAAATCCACAGAAAGGTTTAGGTGCAAAAGATAAAAGAAAAAAAGAGAGAGGAAGGGTGGGAAGGTTGCGTAAAGGGAGAGCAAAATGTATGATTGGCCAAAATTGAGTTTGAGTTTAACTGACCTAGTCCACTATATTTTATGAATGGATACCTTACTACATTACGAGTCGAAAACGTTCAACGAATATGTGCAAACTCTGCACATTATTGTTTGAAATTTTAACAAAATCGTGTTAAGCTTGAAGTTTACGTACATCGAAATAAATATTTGTGAAATCGCTCCATTATTAATCTATATCTTTGCTTCAGGTCTTGAGTCATCTAACAAAAAATAATCCAGCCGCTCAAAATTCGATGACCTTTAATTTTTTGTTCAATATATAATTTGGAATCGATAAAATATTTCAATTAATCGAAATAATCGTATAATTATGTATTTTTTAAAATGCTTATATCTCTGAAATGGTTGAGATTAGACACATATTCCTTGGACATTTTCGACTCGTAATTTACCCATTAAGTATTATGGACTAGGTCTGTTACACCCTGTGTATGAATGTAATATTATTGAATACAAAAAATTACGATATATTATTTATTAAATCAAATAAAAGATCATCGAACATCGAGCGGTCAGATTGCTTTTTGTCAAATGATTTAAGGCTTGAAACAAAGTGCTTATTAGTCTAGTGGTTACGACACTCGCCTAGTGATTCTGTGGTCGGGGGTTCGAATCTCGTTCTAGAGACCATCTAATTAGTCCTATTTAAAGTAATAATATTGATGTGACACGTATTCCGTCTCAACATATAAAAGAAAAAGTTATAGAATAATAAGGGGTCAGTTTCGCAAATATTTACTTCAAAAACGTAAACTTAACATAAATTCGTACATGTTCCTTAAACATTTTTGACTCGCAGTTTGGTCAGGTATGATACTGTGGACTAGGTCTGTAACTCACGTACCGAAATGAATGGCCACGATAAGTAGATATCATGTGTCGCCCTTACCTGGGAGTTGTAGGTCGGCTGGGGGGTGTAGGGCGGGGCGGGGCGGGAGTGCGCAGTGAAGGGGTTGCCGAAGCGCTGAAAGGCTGGCAAAGTGCCGCCCCCGGAGCCTTGGGGGGAGGGTCGGCCGCCGTAGTCCTCTGAGAGGGTGGACATCCCTCCAGCTGAAAACGCAACCATACATCACACATATGTCTTTTGAGGATGGTCGTCAGTTTACCAAAGGAATAAACAAGAGATATTATTAGGTACCGAACCCTGAAAATGTGTTGAAACTGAATCCCGAACACGTGATCATGTGACTAATGTAAATGTTTATCTGATTTGTCAGAACGACGCATGCAACATTTCTCGAACAACACTAGGGTAGATTTTAGGGGTGGGTTAATTTCATATCATCGTCCATTATAAATAATTATAGGTATATAAATAAGAATGTCTCAGAAAAGACCCTTCCCATGTGTACAAAATAATGAATTGTGAAATGGTATTTCTCTAATAAAATCATATTGCTTATTTAGCTGTGTTTTACATAACTAATATTTTTGATTATGTGTACCTATATTAAAGTACATAATGTAAATTAACTCCTTCTCTATATAGTAGCAAGTCACATATAAAAATATACATTATTACCAGTGGCGGGCAGTAGGTATATATCTAGGTTATGCTGTTACCAATGATATTATACGATCATATATAATACATGTACTACAATATATGTTATACATAGGATTATGTACTTTCGTTCAACCAACGTCTTTAGATAAAATGAATGCGTCATGTATTTATTTGTAATTTTTTAATAATAATTAATAGTGTTTTTAATGTTAAAGTTTTAACGTAAAATAATAAATAATGATTTTTTTATTGTTTAAAAATCTTTCACGTAATAATTAAAGAAAATAATTATTTTTATTAAAGGTTAACGTAGGAAATAGTTATACTAATTGCTTTTTGTTTTTCCCAAATCAAAAACAAATTCATGCACCAAATGTACCTCGAACGCAAAGAACGGCCATGAAATCAACATGTTAAAAACAGTAAGATAGTAAAATTCGCGAATTAGTAAAAAAGGAACTAGATAAGTAGCCTTTCTAATGTTATTCTATTAAAAAACAGCATAGGTAACGACTCCATACAAAACGGATCAACCGAAAGGAATTTTCAATTCAGTAAATAGGCAATTATATGGCTCGAGTAATTCACTAGCTTAAAGATAAAACAGAGTAATGTGAATAGCACGATGCAGAGAATGCACAAGAGCGGCATGACTACAGCGGTGAGTTGTCTTGGTAGTTTTTAAAACTAAGCAATTCAAGTCTACTGCTACACAGAAGGCGCTAATTGTAAAAAATGTTTCCGTTTATGTTAATCCAATTATTTAATTTATATTTGTTTCTCAAAAATTTTAGTAATGCACAGCATTTTTGCCTGTATGCACTGCACGCCCCTGATTATTACTATGTACGTGGGAGAGACAAGCTTCAATATTCTTTCTAAATATTGCATCAAAGTATTATACAATGAATCAGTTTTTATATTGGAAGCCATCTTTCATGACAAGGGACCGGGACTTGTTGATGTTACCTGTGGCCGTCCAGATGGGCTGCCCTCCGAGGTCAGCGGGCCCCGGACTGCCCCCGAAGTACTGCATCTGCACCGCTGTTCCGGCGGGGTAACCACCTCCGGATCCACTTCCGCCGGATCTTCCGTATCCGGACTGTGGACTGCAACAAGAAAAAAACAAACGTTAAATAAACGTTAATAGTCGACTCGAAATAAACATTAATATCACAGAAACGCCTGATTTACAAATTAATTGTAAATTACCGCTTCTCGACGCATGGTATCGGTTGTGTACACCGCGCGCAGGGGTGTTGTTTTTTATGTCGTACTTCAGTTGGATTTTGTTTTATTTGTTTTATTTTCTTCCCCTAGTAGTTTCAGCTGATGAAAAGGTATAGAAACAGTTATTATTATTAATATTCTATTAATATTATTTCTATTTTTATTATGAAGTTGTAATTTTTCAGAACACAGGTCTGTGATATTTTAAATATGATTTTTTTATGAATATTAATTTGAAAAATATTCATATAAAATCAATTTCATCGAAAAATATTGTTGTTGTGCTACTGGGATTCGAATCTGGATCTCCATTCAACAATGCTACAGAGACGATATTTTTAGCGACAAATTTTCGAACCTTTATGTTAACTTTTTTAACATTTCTTTACCATGCTCTCCTCACATTACACTCAATTCTTTCAAAACGCACGTAACCCTTATCATGTTTCATAATTAATCATTTATTGTACAATATCGGCGCGTCTGTCGGCAACGGTCGTGGCGCAATACGTTATGACGTCAGGTTCAGAAATCAGAATCAGAACCGGAGGATTTATAACTATAATTTAACAAAAACACAAACGAATTAATTTAGCGAAATCTATCTCTGTTTTTAGGTCGGCGTCTGTAACTGTCGTATTATTTAAAAGCAGGCTTTAAAGTTGTACAGTTGCAAAGAACATCCTTAAATTCTTGAATGAAGCACGTTGGCGACGAGTCACGAATGACAATGATATACAATCGTAAACTGCTGCTAAAAAAAAAATACTATAGGTAACTAGGAACAGAATCAACTAATTGGTTTAGTCTCCGGGATCTTTCTACAGATACGATTCATTCAAGCATCTCCTGTCTATTATCTTGAGAGACAATCCACTATTGAAACGAGTAAGAAATGACATGATTTGAGGCGCCGTTAGAAAAAAAAAACTACGTCCGAATTCAGAAAACAAAGCAATATTCATTTTGGTTAGTCTAGGTAAGTCATTCATAAATAGGTACATTAGCTATACCTATGTCATAATAAATTATTATCATGTGCACGTATTATGTACATATATTTCCAGTAAGTTGCTACAATCTACGTAATGTACTTAATAATTTTAGATTGACGTGTTTAAATTGATTTTAATGAAAAATACATTTTTGTTGTGAAGTTACAATTTTAGAATATAATTTACTGTGGTATTTTTTTTTTAATATACAGCAAAAAACAATCTATCGAAAAAATATTTGATCGCTACCGGCATTCGAACCTAAGTGTGGTTACTAAAATTGTTCAATTTTCTCTATATAAATAAAGATCCAGGTTCGAATATCGGTGGCAACCAATTATTTTATTGATACATATATTGATTAATTTAATTTGTAATTAGCTTTTGATATAGCTGTTTTTTGCGGGTCCCTTAAAGCAGCTCAAAATCATGAACCATGAATCAATCACTGATATATTTGAGTCACACTCACTATCAGTGGTTGAATATTTGGGAATATCATGATTCGTGATTCAAAATTTTTTTACGTTAAAAATTCTAATAATTATTAATTGAATCAGCGCCATCTAGTAGATTCTACTAAAACATTTTACGCATATTTGCTGAGAATTTGACCCCATATTTGTCTTTGTGATGATATTAGATTAGATCTATATTAATTATTTATGCTAGAATATGTTTTTAACGCAAATGAGATTTTAATAATCTAAATAAATGCTATTAAAGAGAACACATTCTTATTGTGAAGTTGTAATTATTCAAAACAGACGGTCTGTGATATTTTAAATACTAAATTAATGTGTTAATTATAAATATATACGTATAAAAACAATTTTGTCGAAAAATATTGTTTTTAATCTAGATGGCTTTCAAATAATGGAACGAGAGATGTATTAATTTGAAAAAGTGTAACATATAGGTTCGAAAATTTGTCATGAAAAGTACTGGCATTATAACACAAATAGTAGTGTACTTCTCCGGATTGGAAATAAAGATCCAGGTTCGAAACCCTGTGACGCAAAAACAAAATTGCAAACAAAAACATGCATTCAAAATTATGTTTTCGTGTATTGTAATGCAACTGTGATCACAGGCACAGTTTTCAATCACTGATATTATCGAATACCAATCACAATCACAACAGTGAGTCGAGAGTGGCATTTTTTCTCATCACTATCCGAAGCATGCGACGCCAACACGACATCTCGCATTATTTAGCATGTTTTAAGTTTGGTCTATTTGACAACTTAAATGGTACGTAACACATTATTTTTAGTTATATTATGAATATGAACAGTATGAATCGTGCCCACCTAAATCACGTCTCGCTCGTAAGACTTATTAATAAAAAAAAAAAGTAAAAGACCGACTTGAATGCCACACTACATTACAAGTGTATCGGTGGATAGAAGTCAGGTGTTTACCTCCGAATAATTTAAATAAATGTAAACAGTCGTTTTCGTAAAAAAAAAAGAAAAAAGATAAACTTCACACGAAGATAAGGAGATAATTATATTCAGAAATGTCCCATATAACGAGTGCCGCATCGAAGTACTCTTGGCGAACAAATAAATAAATAAAAAACAAGTTTTTTCCTGCTTAATTGTTTGGCCGGTGAGCTAACTCGCTGTTACTCAAAGTAGTGACATACAATAATTGCTACGAATCGAACGTAATCGCAGTTCCATGATCACGTCTGTTCTCATTGAAAGTAAGACGAACATGAATAAGAAGAAGAAGACAACCCAGGGTTCGAAATGAAAAATTGAACGAAAATATCTACATAGAATAGCACAATATCAAATGTGAGGTTAAAATCCATTATTTTAGATTGTTAACTGTAAAATAATGGATAGTTTAATGACTTTTTAAAAAATAAAATAGACCTGCGCACGCAGAGCACGTGTCCCAACAATATTCTTATTATTATCAAACTGTGCTTGTGCTGTGAAAATAAGACTAACTCCTGGAATGAGGCTCGAACTCCCGAACACTGGATTACAAGACAAATGTCTTAACCACCACACTATCGTGGACGTCACTTAAAAGACATACATTTAAATACTAATTAAATGTATTATATTAATTATAGATACACACATATAAAATCAAATATTGTTGTTGCGCCACCGGGATCGAACCTGGATCTCTTTCCAAACCGAGGAAGGTGAATTATCTAACTATGCTACAGCGACATTATTTTCGACGACAAATTTTTGAAGCTACACTTTTTCAAATGAATACAACATCTATCGTTCCATTATTTGAAAGCCGACAACTTTATTTTTACGGAATCTCAAATATCTTTGAGTAAACCGATAGCAGATGTTAGGATTAAAAATTATTTTTTATTAAATTATTGGACACATTAATACTAATTATATATTATTAGAAAAACACTTGAAGTTGTTAGAATTACACACTTTACAATAAGAATGTGTTCAGTTTTATCGAATATGAAATCACGAACCAGTGCAATATTTGCAAGAATCCCACAGTTTACTTAGTTGCTCCATACCAAGCCCTAAGAAATTCTTTCACTATATAGGCTGACTTCTCTACTGAGTAATCCGTGGTGGACCTTGAATAGGTCGAGTTGACAAATGGACTCTGATTGGCTCTCCCCTATGTGGATGTGGAAACAGACAAATCACGGAGTAATAATACACTCACTGTTTAAAAAGCAAGAGTTGCTGAAGTTGAAGACTGAAGTAAACGACGCTTCTGATTTAACACTACCATTCATAATCATAATAGTACATAATTGACACTTATATTATCATGTTGTAGAGGATACGACGCCACCTACTTGAATTACATTATTTTGATTAGAATTTCTCTCGACGCCTACAGCGTTGCTTTTAGAATTCGTTCTACAGTTATATTTTGTTGCGAGTCTTAAGAATTCTCTAGTTCATATATTACAAAATATCGATTAAAATAAGGGGATATATCTTGTTATATATGAGCACAAAATTGTGGATTAATCACCGCACAATTAAAGTCACAATCACTAGCGGTGATTGAGTGTTGATAATGACCAGCGGGCATGGGTTTAGGATTTAGGATTTAGGTAGAAGCGTGTATTTGTGTAAGTATACCTGTATAAGTGTGTACTATTACTAAATACTAATTTAATGTATTCATTATAAATATATACATATAAAATAAATTTTGTCGAAAAATATTATTTTTGCACTACCGGGATACGAACCTGGATCTCTATTTCCCGTGTGTGTATATCCCGGTAGCGCAAAAACAATATTTTTCGACAAAATTGATTTTATATGTATATATTTATAATTAATACATTGAATTAGTATTTAAAACATCACAGACCTGTGTTCTGAATAATTACAACTTCACAATAAAGATGTGTTCTCCTTAATAATGCACTCTTACTATTACAATTGGGAAGTTTTTCAAGTTATTAATTAAAGGAGCTAAATTATTTCATAATATAAAATAACACCACGTTTAAAGTGTATTGGAATGCATGCAGTCAAGTCCGCTTCAAATGCACACTTGCGGCGTTTTGCAACACGTTTGTTAAAGCGAAGACGTGTATTCAGAACAGAGAGTTGCGTTTAGTTCTGGGATAGATTTTGAGAAAAGAAATTATTTGTCAATTTTAAATAAATTCTTCCGCTAGAACTGAATAATTTTCGCGTACACACCCAATATATAATATATCAAATACACATTTATTTTTGCTAAGATTACAGTAATGCACAGATTTTTTGATTGTATAGAGTGCACGCCCCTGATAATAACGCGATTAGTAATTTAGCGCTGTGGTATTTCGTGTGCACTGCATCGATGTTTAAAACAGGCTAGTCTATCATCTATCACGTGGTTCCATTCATCCTCCCTTGGATCACCAACTTCTCGATGGTATCTTCGGGTTGTGTATGACGTGTAAAGCCGTTTTCTCACTGTGCGCACGGTCCCACGGTTTGAGGAGGTGTTTGTTGCCTACCTAAATGCATATGATTATGCCTTATCAGAGAATACCCGCATGTAGCCATTGAACACGGGAAATGCAACGTTATTTTGTGGAAAATGCATAATGTTGTGTAGTTAAATTGTGTATGTAACACTGTACCGTGTATATAGTAATATACATGTATTACTACCTACTATAATACAAAAAAATACATATATACAGTTAACTGTTTTTTCATTGGTACGAGTCCAGAATGATTGTGAAATTTAGGCATTACTCGGTATGTGATTAGCAGGATTTTTAGATATTCGCATTAGAAAATAGAAGATACAGTCCACCGAATAACTAATCTGAAATGGCAATCGACAGACATTTAGGATAAAAAAATATATATTTTAGAATGGACATTATACCTGATCACGACGAAATGCTGGGTGCGAAAAAAAAAAGAAGTGAAGTATTAACAATATATTAAATTGTAGAGGTCCCATGGCTCTCTCACAATGAAACAAGATTTTAGGAAAATAATACAGAACAATATCAACTAAAAAATAGTAATTCAAGAGACGATAAGACATCATAATACAATTTTATTTTATGTACCTATCGTAAGGTATGAATATGAACAGTGGCGTGCAGTATGTAGGTTACCAATGATATTATACGATCATATATATAATATATGTAATACAATATATGTACTTTCGTTCAACCAACGTATTTGGACAAAATAAATCCGTCGTTTATACGACCATATCATGTATTTATTTATAATTTTAGAGTACTGTTAACAGTGTCTTTAAAGTTTAAGTTTTAACGTAAAATAATACTTTCTTATCCATATAAACAATGTATGGACGTTTTTAAGAACACTTTCTATGACTGAACATGATTCATTTATTGTTTGAAAATACTTCACGTAATAACTAAAGGAAATATTTATTTTTATTAAAGGTTAACGTAGGAAATAGTTATGTCAAAATACAATTTAAAGAACAATCATGAAATCAACAGGTTAAAAACAGTAAGATAGTAAAATTCGAGAATTAATAAAAGAGGAAGTAGGTATTTTAATGATTTCCACGCAGTTGTAACCCTTTCTAATGTTATTATGTTAAAAATAGCACAGGTAACGACTCCATACAAAACGGATCAACCGAAAGGAATTTTCAATTCAGTAAATAGCCATTTATATGACTAATTCACTAGCTTAAAGACAGAACTGAGTAATGTAAATAGCACGATGCGGCGAATAAAAAAAGAGCGCCATGAGTTTTTAGAACTAAGTCTCCACTGGTACACAGATGGCACTAATTCCAAAATAATGTTTTCGTTAATGTTAATTTATGCACATCTTTTTTGCCCTGAATATGACATAATTATACATTTATTTAAGAACTTGAAACTCCCAAGGGATTGGGCAAATATCTGTGCCTGCAACATTATCTCGACATATTTGTCTCGTCATAAATATACAACATACGTACAGTTTGCCACTCGAAGGTATGAAAACATTGTATTGACTTTAAACTCATACATAATATATATATACATATATTTAATTGCATTTGAAGGTGTTAGCTATTGCTTGAATTATGTTGAATTGTTAATTATTTTTGGAATAACCTAACATATTGTTAGTGAAAACAATAATTATTAGGGATATACGATAATTGCCATGGAAAAAATTTTCAAAAACTATAAATAGCGTTAAAGACGGCAGAATTATTGGAATTTAATGTGTTTAAATAATGTTTTCTAATTGTTAAGGAGAACACATTCTTATTGTGAAGTTGTAATAGGTCTGTGAACTTTATAATATAAGTTGTATCGATGTGTCCAAAATTTAATAAAAATGAATTGATAATTCTGGCGTCTGCAGTCGGTTTACTCAAAGGTATTTGAGATTCTGTAAAAACAATGTAGATGGCTTTCAAATAATGGAACGACAGATGTATTAATTTGAAAAAGTGTAACATATAGGTTCGAAAATATGTCATGAAAAATCTTTGCGCTATAACACAATTGGTAGTGAAATAGAGATCCAGTTTCGAATCTCGGTAGCGCGAAAACAATATTTTTCGATAAAATTGATTTTATATGTATATATTTATAATTAATACATTAAATTAGTATTTAATGTTTTTTAACATTCATATACCTTATTGGGTAAAGAAAGAGTAACAGATGAGACGTACAGAATAGTTTGGGTCTCCCGAGTCTCGTCAGTCAAAAGCCAGGTAGTCCAGGTATACGCAGAGGACGCTTGTATGACCTTTGTCCAATATGTTGACCCAAATACACTAATAGTTGCGGTCATTGCGGTTCACCTAGTCCCAGGGGCGCTTATACGTGTCGTCACCTGCGTATTTTTGAGTATTACCTGTGTAAGTAATCACATTTTAATTGCAATGCGTTTAATGTAGCGACTGTCCAGCGTGACTTGACCGAAGGGGTATGCAGTGGTGAGGATGAAGACGTGAAAAATATAAGACATTATTTGAAGCTTTTATAAAAAAATAAAAACAAAGAAACGAGACACCGATTAAATCGGCAATTGCCTAGGTTAGTATATTTTAACCGGATCGAGACCTGATACGATGATTGCTAGGAACCAGATTTTCGAGACACTTCTGATACGTAATAATGTTGCATGTATGAGACATTTAGCGCGGTGCGAGTTATGATTCACTGTCTATTATATTTTTGTAGATCCGTCAAATCTGATCTACATAACAATGTACTATACCAACCTTGATAAATCTACGCCACTATAATTTAGCCAAATATTAATATTAACGGTAAATTACGTAGGTATTTAAAACGTTTCAGGAATATGCATAATTTTATATTTGTAGTTTACTTTAATTGTACCTACTGTGGTAGACCATTTCCTTTTTTTTTAATGATAAATTATTTATTTATTTTTAATTAAAACATAAATTATTCTGGAACTTTTTAGCAATTAATACAATAATTTCATTCACGTAGTTTGATATAAATATCATATAGACAGCACCGTACTTCAGTATTAATATAATATATATATATATATATATATATATTTAATTTTTTTAAAGGCAGTGTTTCTATGTTAGTGAAAGAAATTCACTCAAGCGCCTCTGAAAACCTAGTAAATTCGTCATTTAACTATTTATTATACTGAAATATACGTTCAACGTGAACACTTACAGTGGCCGCGATGTTGATAGTATTGGCCGCAAAGCGGCCAGTATCTAGTAAACGCAGCCGACCGCGATAGAATGGCAATATTTTTCTCTGCTATGAATATAGATGCAGTGTGAACCATGCAGGTAAATTCTACCTCAAATTTGTTTTACATTATCATTTACGAGACTGGCAGAGTTCGATGAACCCTGTAACAACTCTGGTTAATTACTCGTAATGGCCCGAGGCCGACCTGACATCTGATGACGCGCTAGATGCTTTACATTGGCCGATAGTTGGCGTCAGGAATGAATCGCATTTATGTTTAACAGGACCTACCTTCGTCGGAAAGGCTTCCTTATAGGGTGTTAAATAGTTAGGGGTGCAACGCGAAAACGAAAGTGGGATCGTCACAAGTAGAGGGGGTTCCAGCGCAGGGGCGTACACTTGTTTCTACAATAAATCCTTATTACATATTTTCTTCACATATTATCTACACCTAGATTAAATAATTTCATGTATAGATAAAATAAATTTCGTATGTTAATATGCTTCTATTTTTTCTCGTGATTTATCCGTTTAACAGACATTAGCTGTCATCACATTGGCCGGGAAAAGTTCTGCATTTTACGTAATAATAAGTTGTACCCCTTACATAATAACTGAAAAAAAAACCTTGAATGATTTTAATATTATAAATATTTTTTAACGACAGACAATAACTAAATACATATTATATCTTCTCTGATTCAAATAAATAGAATTTCTAAAGGCAATAGAGTCGAAATAATACAGCAAATTTATCGACAGCGTAACCTAAGCCCATGCCTAGCGCACGCCACTGGCACTGACAGCAATTATTTTAAAAAGGGTGTGACGCAATATGAAGGGATTTCAAATGATATCCAATAGCGCGTCAACAATTTCATCCCTTTCTTAGTTATAAAAGCATTTAAATAAACATTTTTCGACCAATAGGGTTAGTTTTTAAAAATACATAGAAAATATTTCAAACGATAAATACGTCCGATTGATCTGATGCAGCTGAGTAAGAAGAGAAATTTTTAATTTCGTAATTTGTTACCTAAATATATTTGAAAGGGATGTAAAAATATTCTATCGATTTATTACACATAATTAATGACGTCATTTGCCGGGATACATTTATCAAAATCAAATTTGTTATATGTGGTTCAGTGGCATAATGACATCAAACGCAGAGATGCAATTATCAAAATACAAATATGTATCCTTCTTAATACATAAATAACAGAAGAAAAAAATTATATTTATTTATTTCTAGCAGTTATTGCAGATATTGTATAATAAATTTACATCTATCTATGCAACATGATATAGGATTATATGTGTTTTTGAGAATGTAATAATATATATTTGTTTGTGACGTAGTTGACAGAATAAAAAAAGAATTGCTGAGATGGTTTAGGCACGCGGAACGCAATAGTCAGAAGAATACGATAAGTGTAACAACGAGACTAGTGTCGATGGTAACATGACCACAGGGCTGTCCCTAGGCAGTGAACTATCTTTGAAAACTAAAAAATTGTGATAGTTAATTATCTGTCTCACGGGGCAACGCCAATATTTGTTAAAAATCATTTCATTGATGAATTGCAACATTTAAAAACATTCTACTAGTATAGTTATGTACACCAGTGGCGGTCGGTGACTTTATGTAGAAGAGATGTTGGAAAATAATTTTATATACCTACTGTCAAATATACAAACATAACATATAATCGAACAATCCGCTTGCTTTGTTATATATAATATATGCTATTCTGCGCATTATACCCATAAGCATTAAAAACCGTTTTTTGTACGAATGCGTATACAGTATTCGGAGACGTTGACAGGCGGAACCGAATGCGCATGTTCGAAACTTTCAATCTTAATGAATGATGGAATCCACTGTTGCTGGTATGTATATGTATGCTGGTGATAATGTATATGTATTTTGACGTCGTAGTATGTGTTATGACTGGTCTCTAAAGAACAAGCCGAATTTAGTTGCAATAGTACTAGAAACAAAGAGTTCAAAGCTTTTTGACTTTAGAACACAAGGGATGCGGAGCATCCAAAGCATTTATGAAGCGACCGCGTCTGATGTATACCTACATTAAAATGAGCGTAGACAGAATTAGTAGGCACCTGCCTACTTATGCATTGAATAATAATTGTCTCGGAAAGTTGGTATGTCAAATTAATGTATATTTAATATCTTTTATCTTAAAATTCATAATTCATAAGTTGCCTATCTATTAGCTGGCGGTAAGTCGACTCCAGTACCCAGCGTTAGGTAAAAAATTTAAAATGTACTGCTAATTTAATGCTTTTAAGTATTTCTATAGGTAATAGATAAATCACCACGAATTAATAAATAATATATTACACTTTTAGGTTGTCAAGGTTGTGCCGCAGATGTGTGCGAAAGAGAAATTAAATCTGTCTGTTCAGATCTAATCGCGCGAAAATAAAAGTTGAATTTCGAGAAACGTTTAACTTGGTGCATGAAATACTTGTTATTTGGTCTGGCGGTAAGACGCTCGACCTGCGGCAGAGCGGTCGTGAGCTCGATCCTCCGCGCGGAAAACCATCAAGTAGGTCATAATTTTCAATTAAGTTATTTCTGTTTGATGATTATCATCTTTAGCTATGCACTGCTGGATGAAGGCCACGCTTTTCGATCCTGCGCCAATGTTTGCCGTGTCACCCTCACTGCTCCGATACTTTAATCGCAATGTCATTTTTTGTCTAATTCGAGAATTTAAAATAAATCATATTCTATTCAGGGTGTGTCTTCGTGTAGACGCCACCTATCCAAACGCTACCGTCGCCCGAAAATGATGAACTTTAAACGTTAGTCAGACAGTTAGCGGGATTTATTTATATAATTGATAATTCTTATCTAAACACACGCTTAAATAAATAAACAATGTTTTGTAAATGGTTTGATAAGAGTCGAGATAGAGAGCTAGATTCTTATCATGGCATAATATTTCCTACAAAATTAACAAAATATGAAAATATTTGTAATTCATTTACCAATAGTACGCACATTTCAAATGAATCAACAGCGCTTCGCCTATCAATCCTAGGTAGGTACCTACTCTCAGAGGCGCACGCAAAAAAAAATTCGTGGGGGATTGTACCTACCTACACATTTTTAAATTTATTTATCTATATGTTATATATTATAAAGAAAATGTGAAATATATTTCGTACTTGTAGACCTTAAAAAGTTCTAGACGCTCAAATCAGATAATAGAAAACGTTTAATATAAAAACGTACAAAAAAAATCCTGGCAGACTGCTAGTAGGTGTATATTTAATATATAAAGTATAATACAAAGAAGACTAACGGTGGGAAGCAACAAAGAAGCAGCGCAAGATATGAGGAGATGGAAACGCCTTGTTGAATGTAAGCAATAACCGCGAAAAAATAAAACACAACATAAAATATATCTAACTTTATAAATACATAATAAAACTATAGGTAGGTACCTACCTATATTGTATATCTATCGAACCACAAAATTATTTTATTTCGATGAGGGGGTGGTGGGGTCAACCCCCGAACCCCCCCTACGGGTGCGCCACTGCCTGCTTGTCGCGTGTTTGATAATAATTTAATTCGATATCATTATGTACGCGGGAGCCAACACTATTCTAAGTAAATTTGAAAATATATTTTATCCTGTCATTATTAACGGTTTTTCACCTAACACATAATAAAACTAATTTCAAAATGTGTATAAATGACTTACCTTTCGTCTGATCTGTGGTACACGAGGAAATCGTCAGGCAAATACATCGATGCAAAGCTTCAAGTCTATTGTTGTTTAGTAAAAAATGACACTAAAAGTTTGCTCTCGTAGCACAAGTTGACAGGCGGCAGCGTCTCGGTGTTGTTTTAATTCACAATAATAATGTACAATGTCCACAACGAGATGGTATATGATGGCGTACAATTTCGACAGCCACAGAGATAACGCGAGCGACACAACCAACGCGGAACGCAGTCACGGGGCAACTGGCTCTGGCTGCGGTTGAAATTTCTGTCGAGCAGATCCCTGCACTGTGGCCAGGCGAACCCGAAACGGCGACTAACTGTACGCAATACAACGGCAGCGCGCAAAACGGTACAAAGCAAGTGCTCAAACAAATAATATTCACGTGATAGTAAATTATTTCTTTTTATTAATAAAATTATGCTGACATTTTTATTTGAGTTACGTGCAGTTCGTCAGCGTTGAATGCACAGTCACCTCCTTTTAGCGGGAACGTCGACCAATCACGAGCCGAGGAACGCCCTTCTTGTGTTTTATTCGTTTTATTTTTCAAAATCGTAACGCGTCTGAAAAGATGAGTCTAAATATAGCGAAGCAGTACGTGCTTAAATAATTAATAATAATTAAAATAATGCACATTTAGCATTGATAACAGTGTGATTGTGCTCATTTTATACTAGGCTACTATTATGCATAAAAAAATTCTTGTTATTTATGACTGTTAACACGTTTGACACGTTTTATACATTTGAAAATCTTTCTTCGTGCAGATAGTTTTCATTTATCGACTTCTTAGTGTCGAATCGATGCGACTCCAAAAACATACAAATATTTTGGAATTGAAGAAAATTAAATATAGATAAATAACTAATAAAAATATATTAATAAAGAAAGTGATGGTATTGGAGAAGGAGGAAAGCAAGACACCGTGCTAAATACTTGCAGGTGATGAACGTTTGGAACAAGTAGATGAGTTTGTATATTTGGGAAGTATGTTTGATAGAAACGGAAAGGCTGAGAATGATATCGAAAGGAGGGTGACTGCAGGAAATAAAGTGAACGGCGCTTTGAATGGAATTATATCTAACGGGAATTTGTCAACCGAGGCAAGACTAGCGGTGCACAATGGAATCCTGGTACCGACACTGATGTATGGAAGTGAGGCCTGGAGCTGGCGGAAAAGGAACGAAAGTAGACTGAATGCAGTGGAAATGAGATCGCTCAGGCGTATTTGTGGTAAATCTATTTATGACAGAGTAAATAATGAAGAAATAAGGAAAGAATTTTAGTATAGTGAGTAAGATTAAGAAAGGATCACTTATGTGGTTTGGTCATATGGAACGGATGAATGAGGAGAGAATGATAAGAAAGATATGACGCAAGTGTTGATGACATCAGAAATAGAGGACGTCCACGGAAGACTTGGCACGACCATGTAAACCAGATAATGGAGAATGGTTCTGTTAGAAGCCTCAACAATCGGCGAGCTTGTATGAGAAGATGTATGAATGTGGATGAGGCGAGAATTGTGTCAGGACAGAAAAGTGTGGCGCTCTATCCTCTCTGGTGATGGTGATGGCGTGATGGTAAGTAAGTAAGTATAAATTCAATCAACCAGCATAAATTATTTGAACTAACGAAAATTTGTTTTGATACAATGTACGTAACTTCGGCATACAAAAATAACTAAAGTCGAATATGATATTCACAAAAAACAAACGTATACAGAAAGGCCCAAAAAAGGGAATATTTCGTAACATATGATATAATTACATCAAAATAAGTTTAACTATATCAAAAATAACTTAAATAGTTTTCTAATTTACTTACGTACCTATTTACCGGTAGCCATCTTTGATTATTAATTTTCCCATTGTTTATATTCGTTTTTTTTTTTCAAATTGTTGCCCAGAATGTCAAAAGTCAACTGCAGATGACCGAATTCTGATCAAAAATTAGCTAATTGAAAAACGTCGGGGTGGGCTAGACATTACAGCATAACCGGACATTACAGCAGGACGGAGCTCCATCTCACACATCCAGAAATACAATCAACTTTCTTCATCGTGAGAATGTTAATTCTATCGTGTCAGGCCAGATTTAAACCCAGTACATGATGCAATACGGGGTGTTTAGATGATTTCTGTGATGATTTTAAATTATAATTAATTATATTATGTTTTGAAATAACTCCTGTGTTACGAGTGTTTCTTCCACTTTTTTTGGGCCATCCGTACATGTGTAAAATGATAATAGATGTCAGGGCAGTATTTAATGACATGTCCATAATTGGCATCAGCAGTTAATCAGCTGGAAGCAACCCGGTGAATGATAATTTTTTAAAGTCATTTTTTGTAGTTGCATTGTATCTACAACTAACTAACTTACCGCGGGGTTAGGCATAGAGAAAATAACGCCACATTCCTCTGTCCTGACACATAATTTTCGCCTCATCCAGATTCATACATCTTTTCGTACAAGCTCGCCCATTGTTGATTTATTTATGTATATTTTGTCATCCATATTTTTGTACTAACAGAGGTGGATACATAATAAACATACATAATACATAGTTTGTTGTGTGGGATGGAGTTGACTTCACCTCTGATATATACAGCGTTGTCCTGGCTACTTTGCTAGACTAAAGTCTGTGTTAAAGTAGCCAGTTTTTTTTTCGTGCTGTTGTGGTGTTATTTGGAATAAAAAAATAAATCAAATATGAATAAAAAAGTAAGAATATAATAAAAATATGTGGAGTGGGAGTGTTGTAGGACTAGTGAGTTATTAGTAAAAGAACTGTATACATTATAGTAAATTGTTGGATATCCATGCTTCTGATTCATCCCTACCTGATCATATATTGGGTCCATATTTGTGTAATCTTATAGTAATTGTACGATTTCCAGTTGGTACTGAGTGTATTGTATAGTTTCGGAGCTAGGAACATGTAGAATCTTTGATAAAATGTCGTTGTTGCTCTCGGAACTGGTGTGTAGATGTTTGTTGTTTGTATAGTGTTGTGTCCATGATTTATTGCTTGACGCTTCTAACAGAACCATCCTCCAGTATTGGGTCGGCCTGGTCGTGTCAAGTCTTCCGCGGACGCGCTATATTTCTGCCATCAACACTTGTGTCGTATATCTTTCTCACCATGCTCTCTTCATTCATCCGTTTCATATGATCAAACCACATTAGCGATCCTTTCTTAATCTTATTCACTGTACTTTACATTATTTTTTTATTTCTTCATTCTATACTCTGTCTTAAAAGAATCTGACACACACACGTCTAATCGATCTCATTTCCACTGCATTCGGTCTACTTTCGTTCCTCTTTTGCTAGCTGCACGTCTCACTTCCATACGTAAGTGTGGGTATCAGAACTCCTTTGTGCACCGTTAGTCTTGTCTCGATTGAAAAGTTCCCATTAGATGTACTTCACTTTATTCCCTGCAGTCACCCTCCTTTCCGTTTCTATCGAACATACTTCCCAAATACACAAACTCATCTACTTGTTCCACGGTGTCGTGCTTTCTTCCTTCTCGAATACCATCACTTTCAACTTGTTGACTAGTGTACAACTACTCCTGTTATTCTCGATTTGATGACATTCTTACTTAATTAATTGATTAATTTTATCTATGAATTAAGTTGATTTTATTTATAGCTACGATAAGACGACACACGCTGAGGTCAATTGCGGTTAACGCTTGTCAATATCGGAATGTTCCAATGCTAGAGCCGGCCCTGCATTTGCGTGCGATATTTATTTCTTTTATAATGTCAAAAAATTAGATGGTACGATTTACATTACATTATTAAACTTAAGATCAAACACAAAATTCGTTACCACGGCATCTTGGAAATGATTAGATATATTTTTTATTAAATCTGACAAAAAGGAGCAATAATATCGAAAAATCCGACGTTAGCACCTAGTAGTGCGGCGATGACGGAACGCGCAATATGTCGGTCAGAAGCCTGCTATCTCGCTCGCTTCTCAATTGCGAGTACGCGTAGACAGATTATTGTTTTTTTATTTTTTATTTGTTGTCTTATTTTTATTAACCACAATTGAGTTTAAAAAACATCTACCGGTTTCGGAAAATACCTTTTCCTTCTTCAGGATGTCATAACTAACTAAAAATATAGCATTGTTTCTTCACCAGAATCTATTTTTAAATTTTTTTTAAAAAAACAACAATTATTTAAAAAAAAAATTTAGTACCTAACTCAAATTCCTGCTCAATACAAATTTAGTCGAATAATTTTTAGGAAAAAATTTTAGAATAGGACTCGTAGTTAAATTTAGTTGGCTGTTTAGAATTTCCTGATTACTTTTACATGCTTTATTTATCTCCAACGATTCCAAATTATTTAATTTGTGACTTACACCGTTTATATGCAAAATTGACAATCCAAATTTTTTATCAAAACCATGACTATTTTCTATCAAACGATTAGCAAATTCAGAAAACCCACTATTGTTCAAACATCTCAAATGCTCCTTTACTCTTATATTAAAATTTCTACCCGTTTTACCAATATAAATTGCAGCACAATTCTTGCAACTAAGTTTATAGACGCCAGAATTGTTAAATTTATCATCTTTGTCTTTAGAATTTATGAGTAAATTTCCTATACTATTATTTGTGTAAAATGCTGGTCTAATGTCTCGTGGTAGGTGTTTAGATATTTGTTTCGAAAAGTTATTTATGTATAAAATCCTACGCCAATTATCATTATTATCATTATGTTTTATCTGTGATTTATATGCATTTTTAATGTTAACTTACAAAGTAAGTAGGTACACGTTTATAAAGCAAAGAAGTACTCTATTATCATCAGATCAATTTAGCGTAGCTCATGGAGTAGATGTCCAGTTTTGACGGAAAAAATAAATGGTCATGTTATATACCGTATTTACTCGATTATAAGGTGCACGCTTATTTTTATATAGGTACCAATAATAAAAAATTAAAAAATGATGTAAGCTTTATTATAACAGATAATCATATATAATCACTATAAAAATGATTTAAAAATAGACATATTATTTATGAACTATAATTTTTTCAAATACAGTGTCGCATTTTTCTGAATCACTTTTCGACTCAGATCAACTAGTAATCAGAAATGAAAGGAATCTCGGACATTTCCGGGTATTTATTACGGTGTGGGTCTCCCGCTGGGGGTTGTTGGGATGGACAATGCCGGGAGAGCAATGACTACAGAGACCTAACAGAGTATTCTACTCCTCGCACTTCTTGCGATCTGGACATGGTGACTTTCTGCCGCTCTGCAACACATAAATGTGACGTCTATCCTCCACTTTTGGGGGTGCATGATTTCTATAGCTTCTCTCTGGCTGCCCTCCTAATTTAATATGGTAACGAGTCTCACGTCAAATTGTACAGGTGTGGCTCTAGTTCGATGATACCGGAGCCAACCTATGGTGGTATTAAGATGTTAATAACTGAATGTAATAAAACAAGAGTAAACAACCCTCAAAACTCGGAATAGGGTGTAAATAAATATAACAACTGCGGAATTTTACAGCGATTGTAAGACGCCATCGATAATAAGACGCGCCCCGAATTCAGAGACACCAAAATAGAAAATAACATGCATCTTATAATCGAGGAAATACGGTATATAAGAATAGAAGTAATATCAATTGGTTTAACTTGTGTACGAAAATAAATATTATTCCATCACTTAACATGTTACATATTAACATCGAAAATTCGTTAAATAGCCCGCAGAATTGACCTAAGATCTGAACATGAAAAGTGTTTCAGCAACCCTTCACGGTCCGCCTCCAGCAGACAGGGGTGATGCCTTGGATCTTGGACGCGCGCACGTGCTGGTGTGACACGCGCCAGCGGACGCGCACGTGGACGTCTCATTTGCATCACGCCTCGACAACTAAAGACTATTTTAAAAATTCTGTTAAATAATACTAATAATTCATAGATTTGAATATTCTACATTGTATTAAATTTGTATCAAACAATATTTTTGGTATCATATGATGCACAACAAACTTACCATCACGCCGTTTCCCCGCGGGGGTAAGCAGAGAGGATAGAGCGCCACACTCTTCTGTCCTGATACGCAATTCTCGTCTCATCCATATTCTCTCATCTTCTCATACAAGCTCGCCGATTATTGAGACGTCTAACAGGACCATCCTGGTTATCCTGGTGGTGCCAAGTTCATTTCTGGTGCCATCAGTACTTACGTCAGATATTTTCCTTACCATTCTCTCCCCATTCATCCTTAATGATCCTTTCTTAATCTTACTCACAATACTAAGATCAGCTTTACATTATTTCCTTATTTCTTCATTTTTTACTCTATCATAAATGGATATATCACACATACGCCTGAGCGATCTCATTTCCACTCCAATCAGTCTACTTTCATTCCTCTTCTGCCAGCTCCAGGCCTCACATATATTATACGACAATTTGACAACACAGTCTAAAGGGGGAATAGAAAAGATGGTCGCTTCACGATGGTGGGATTGATACTTGACGTCTCCAATATCTTATTGATTTTATTTTTTTCGTTCCTCTTCTGCGAGCTCCAGGCCTCACTTCCATACATCAGTGTCGGTACCAGGACTCCATTGTGTACCTCGACAAGTTCCCAGGTACGTTTTTTTAAGCTGATATTATTGACTATTATTATGTATTTCCAAAATATGTCCCAAAAATAACACATGAACCTGTAAAAAACCCGAAACTAAAAAAATGGTACAAAACTGTTTTATATAATATTTAAAATAATTGTATACGATTGAAGTTGATTAAATAAGCTACATAAATTCAATAAAAAAATTTCAATGCGTCTTCGCCATTTAACCAAATATTACAACCAAGCTTAGTTTGTGTACAACAATAACTTTTGCTATTCCCGTAATAGTTATGTTATAGAACAGATATGGTTTAAAATATGAATTAAATATATTAATTAGAAAGATATACATATAAAATCAATTTTATCGAAATATATTGTTGTTGCACCACCGGTATGCTATGCTATAGCAAAACATACAGCGTGCTACGCTGCAGCATAGTTGGTTTAATACATACCTTCCCCGGTTTGAAAAGAGATCCAGGTTCGAGTCCCGGTGGCGCAAAAACAATATTTTTCAATAAAATTGATTTTATATGTATATCTTTCTAATGCATACATTTAATTTGTATTTAAAATATCACAGACCGTCCGTTCTGAATAATTACTTTACAATAAGAACGTGTTCTCCGAATAAGATATAATTAAATAATTTATTGACCTATATTCATATGTTTGAATATCCACATAGAACAGTATTACAAATTAATTATATTGTAATAGTTCTGCATAACGTCGTAGGATGGGTTAACCCGTACGAAATTAATATTATAATAGTTATATTCCAGGAATTTCCAAATCAATAACAATATTATTCATTTGGCAGTAGGAAGATATAACACTATTAATGAAACCTTTTAGAAAAATATTCAACAACAAAGTAATTAGCAAAGTCCTGTACATTCTTAATCCTTTCTTAATTATTTTGTTGACTAGTTTGAAGTTCATTTTGTATATTGATAAATACAAGTAACAGATACAAATGACTTACGTTTAGATTAATTATACTTTTAAAATTAGCAATATTAACTTGGTGGTTAAAATTCATATTTTTTATTTATTATCTTAGTTTTGTTAACCACAATTGAGTTTAAAAAACATCTACTGGTTTCGGAAAACACCTTTTCCTTCTTCAGGATGTCATAACTAACTAAAAATATAGCATTGTTTCTTCACCAGAATCTATTTTTAAATTTTTTAAAAAAACAACAATTATTTAAAAAATAAATTTAGTACCTAACTCAAATTGTTGTTTTTTTAAAAAATTTAAAAATAGATTCTGGTGAAGAAACAATGCTATATTTTTAGTTAGTTATGACATCCGAAAGAAGGAAAAGGTGTTTTCCGAAACCGGTAGATGTTTTTTAAACTCAATTGTGGTTAATAAAACTAAGATAATAAATAAAAAATATAGATTAATTACATTTCGTAATAATTTTTGTTCAAAGGCTTACTTACTAATTGATACATTTTCTCATACTTTTATTATTGAGGCTTCTAACAGGACCTGGTCGTGCCGAGTCTTTCGCGGACATCCTCCATGTCTGGTGCCATCAACACTTACGTCATATATCTTCCTTACCATTCTCTCCTCATTGACCAAACTAGCTTAGTGATCCTTTCATAATGTTACATTATTTTATTTTTTCTTCATTCTTTAATCCGTCATAAATGGATTTGTTACACACACGCCTGAGCGATCTCATTTCCACTGCATTCACTCTACTTTCGTTCCTCTTCTACTAGCTCGAGGCTTCACTTCCATACATCAGTGTCGGTTTCAGGACTCCATTGTGTATCGCTAGTTTTGCCTCGGTTGACAAGTTCTCTTTAACTGTTAATTCCATTCAAAGCGGGGTTCACTGTATTCAAAGTTATACATAAGTGAATATCTCGAGAAATTAAATTATATTCTATGAAAATCTCGTGCATCATTAGAAATGGCGTAATATGCATTGCGCCATTTCCGTAGGAGTAGACAGAGGATAGAACGTCATCCAGTAGTTTCATGTTTTCATTTCAGTCACTTATTTCAGTCATTAGCGTTACGTACAAACCACCTAATTAAACCATTATTATATCTAATCCATATTCGATTATACTTCTAAATTATTAAATCATAATTTTTCATAAATATATTCTAATTATACTACTTTCATACTTAATTTTGCCAGCTCCAGGCTTCACTTTAATAGTTAGAGCTCAATGACAACAGCCTCGGATCGAAATTTATCAGGCGATAGAACACCACACTCTACTATCTTAAAATACAACTTTCATATATATTTATTACACATCTATGTGCAGACTATCATATAATATCCGGTTTACCTGATCATTCCATACACATTTTTCGCGGATGTCTTGTCTTCCTTTCAATTACAAAATCTTTAAAATATAATCTAAATCGCAAATAAAAATGTACGGCTGGAGGGCCTTTCAAAGGTGTTCTACTTTTGTAAGTGACTTTATTTAAACGGTCTTATCTTATATATTATCTTAATCCTAAGGTTATCAGATAAGTACGATATAAACGTCACCCCTCTACGGTAATCTATAGATATAGATTGTCACTTAGAGAAATGTTACATTTCTACATCGAAGGATTAATTACAAGACTGTCTTGTTATTATAAATATAACCAGCTGTGACGCACACTAGGCATGTACTCAGGTTATGCTGTGTATGTAAAATGAATAGCATTGTTTCTAGAGGTTGTATTCATCTGAGGCGTTTTGCAGTCTTTCGTAAGCATTTTGTTGTTAAATATACGAGGTCGTATTGTGACCTACAGGATGTTTTTTTAGAGGTGTAGAACTTTAAAATGAAATAAAACATATACAAATCGTGGTAATGGCCACGGTATTGGCTTTATTGGAAATATACGAGTATTTTTACGCTATTAATGTTTAAATATGATTTCACGCATTTGGGCGAAGCGGCTGGCTCGAATAAAGTCTGGAAGTCCAATTTTCTTCCAAGTCGTCTATTATCGTCTCTGGTTTATCAGCATAGACTAACAACTTCACATATCCCCGCAAAAAATAATCCAAAGGTGTTAAATTGCACGATTTTAGAGGTCAATTCATAGGTCCATCGCGCGAAATTATTATATAGATTTGGAAATTCCTGGAATATAACCATTATAATATTAATTTCGTACGGGTTAACCCATCCTACGACGTTATGTAGAATTATTACAATATAATTAATTTGTAATTCTGTTCTATGTGGATAATCAAACATATTAATATAGGTCAATAAAATTTTTAATTATATCTTATTAAGAGAACACATTCTTATTGTGAAGTTATTATTCAGAACATAGATAGCTCTGTGATATTTTAAATATGAATTAAATGTATTAATTAGAACGATATACATATAAAATCAATTTTATCGAAATATATTGTTGTTACACCACCGGTATGCTATGCTACAGCATAGCATACAGCGTGCTACGCTGTAGCATAGTTGAATAATGCACCTTCCTCGGTTTGGAAAGAGATCCAGGTTCGAATCCCGGTGGCGCAACAACAATATATTTCGATAAAATTGATTTTATATGTATATCGTTCTAATTAATGCATTTAATTCATATTTAAAATATCACAGAGCTATCTATGTTCTGAACAATAACTTCACAATAAGAATGTGTTCTCCTAATAAGATATAATTAAAAATTTAATTGACCTATATTTATATGTTGTGATTATCCACATAGAACAGAATTACAAATTAATTATATTGTAATAGTTCTTCATAACGTCGTAGGATGGGTTTACCCGTACGAAGTTAATATTATAATGGTTATATTCCAGGAATTTCCAAATCAATAACAATATTATTCATTCGGCAGCAGGAAGATATAACACCATTAATGAAACCTTATAGAAAAATATTCAACAACAAAGTAATTAGCAAAGTCCTGCACGTTCTTAATCCTTTCTTAATTATTTTGTTGACTAGTTTCAAGTTCATTTTGTATATTGATAAATGCAAGTAACAGACACAAATAACGTACGTTTAAGTTAATTTCGTTTTGTAATAATTTTTGTTCAAAGGCTTACTTACTAATTCATACATCGTGGTCGTGTCGAGTCTTCCGCAGACATCCTCCATGTCTGGTGCCATCAACACTTACGTCACATATCTTCCTTACCATTCTCTCCTCATTGACCAAACTAGCTTAGTGATCCTTTCTTAATCTTACATTATTTTATTTTTTCTTCATTCTTTAATCTGTCATAAATGTATTTGTTACACACAAGCCTGAGCGATCTCATTTCCACTGCATTCACTCTACTTTCGTTCCTCTTCTACTAGCTCCAGGCTTCACTTCCATACATCAGTGTCTGTACCAGGATTCCATAAAGCGCAATCTGGAAGTCAAACTTTCGACGTGATGAACATTTGCTTCCAAGTCGTCTATTATCGTCTCTGGTTTATCGGCGTACACGAGCGATTTAACATATCTCCACAAAAAATAATCCAAAGGTGTTAAATTGTACGATTTTAGAGGTCAATTCATAGATCCATCGTACGAAATTATGCGTCTTTTTGAAACTACAGCTCTTCCACATTAATGCCATTCAATTGGGGAACGAAAAAGTCAGTAATCATGGATCTATTACTGTGGACGAAGGTGAATCGACTTATTCGGGTTCTTTTCAATACTACGCTCCACTGCAGCGACATCTACAATGAAATGTATCAATTCCCATTCAATTTTGTTTATAGTTTAATTGATTAATATTATTGAACACCAATACGGTTTGAGTTGTGATCTTGAAAGCATTTTGCAACACGGCAGTTGAATATAAAACATATATTTAGAAAACCGCGCAGCGCGAGCGAGAAAAGAATTGAGTTCAGTATGTACACGTTTACAGGACACATTTTGCAAGGAATTATGCTAAGCACACGTACAGATTTATTCATTATTTTTAAATGATTTCGTTAGACTATTTTCTATTTAAAGTGCAAATATTGAATTATTTACATGCCAAAGCCCCCTAAAACGGATTTAGAATAATTTGAGTTAAATATGCAGTTTTGTATATTGTTTTGTCAGCTACATTCAGAACACATTGTTTCTCGTAAAATCCACTGCATGTTAAAAATCAGACTTTGTTCCAAAACACCTTAAAGCAGACAAATCATGTGAACTTTATCCATAACTCAAAAACGGATAATAACTAACTTGCGGTCGCATTATTTTCTCACAGGGGTATGCGGAGAGGATAGAATTCTACACTCATCTATCCCAGCACACCACTGTTGCCTCGTTCTTCGGTTGTTGAAGCTTTTAACAGATCTGCCCTTCAGTATTTAGTTTATTTTTTGTACCAGATCATATATTTTCTTTACCACTTCTGTACTTTCCTTTATTCTATCGACTATGCTACAAGCAGTTCTACATTCGCTTCTAATCTGTTCATTCTTCACTCAATCGTACGTAGATTTTCCAACCATAAGCGACCATAACAATAAAAAAACATGTAGATACTTAGTTATGCACTCTTTCATTTGATTTACATATATCATTGGATTTAAAATTATAATTTTTATTTCAGGGTTGATTGTGTGATCGGTGGTAACTTTTTACTAGCGCCCGTAGTAAAAATCACTACTTGATACTTTCAATTTACTACTGTCAAAGCATAGATGGAGACGTCAATAAGTGTAACAAAAAATCATGAAATAAGCTTTATTTCATGCATTATCTATGGATTTTCTTCGCCTAGGTGTTCAATATCTGTCACTTTGATGGTGGAATTTTTTCGTATTATGTGTAATAATGTACATTAAACAATGAGATCATTATCGGATGAACTGTCATCACTAAAATAACTAAATATTAAATCATTAATTGTCATGCACTGCAACTTTAAACGTATCAATGTATCAGATGACTTTTGGAACAGCTGTGAACGTCGGCCATATTCTCGTTTTTACTGTCGGATATTGCAGAGTAAAATGAGTTTACTACAGGGTGTAGTTTCGAGCAGTAAATACTTTTTTTTTTAATATAGTTTAAAGTTACTACTGAACACACAATCAGCTTTGAAAATACGCTTTGTTAGCTAGCAATATTAAATATAATGTTAGGGTGAACAAAATCCGGTATAACCCGAAATGACTTTCAACACCTGCCATTTACATTTTTATCAATATCAATTTAATACAATAATTTACGCAAATAAATAATAATTTTATTTCAGTTGAAATTAATTAATGGTGTTGCGGTTTTGTTGGATTTTCTCGATATTATGAAAGCGTGTCATAGCGGGTATCAAATTGGCCATCTACGTGGCGTCAAGTTAATAAACACCGCTAGAAGTGCATTAGTGATCGGTAGCAAATATCAAATACTTTACAGTTTACCTACATTGGATAAGGGCTGGTTGTAAACAACCTTACCAGGGTCCAGAGGTTAACTACTTTGTTATTGAAGTTTAAAGACAAACGTTTCATATTTATATAATTTAACCTATTTGTACACGCACAATATATTACCATAATAGGGATCTATTTTTATTTGCAAATGATATCAATTTCCTAGAAATTTGGCTTATCAAGAGTGCCAATTCGAAAGAGTCACTTATGACAGACATCGTTCAGTAAATAGCCTTAAATTACCGTTCTGTACGCTTATCTCTTGCAAGGGTATAGAGCAGGGCCAAATTATGACATATATGCATATCGGTATTCACCCCGGCCAGAATAATGAAGTGATCTGTCAAAAATATTCATGACGTCTGTGCACGTCTTAGTGTGTTTGTCACTTATTTTTTAAAACTGTCAATATTCAGCTATCTTGTATGTTGTGTTGTGTATTCATTACGGTTCTAGGACACACACGGAAACAAACCCCCCGTGTAAAAAAACCCCTGACAATTTACAATTAACCTCCATTACATATAAAAATAAACATTTTATATAAAAAATTAGTATTTACAATCGAGGGGCAGTATTTTTATAAAATAGTCAGTATTTAATATAATAGGTCATTATCAATACTAATTTTTTTCATTCAGCAAAATAGAGATTCTTTTAACACGTACTCTGCGGTGGTGGGTCAAATTTGACCCGGGTGTATGTAAGATCACAAGTTCAGTGGATGTTTGTATTTTGGCTGTGTAGGGCGTCTGTTGATGCTTGAGAATATGTACATTATTCGTAATATTTTTTAATTTTTTATTAGAAACATTACGGCACATCCTGCAATTTCATTAAATCATATTTAAAATGAAATATCTTTAAAAAATCTCCCACAAAACGGTTGAAAAACTGAAAACTTGAGGTGGGTTTAAATTGCAACTTCGCAATAAGAATGTGTTCTTAAAATAAATAAGTTGTATTAATGTCTTAATCAATTAATTCTGGCGTATCCTATCGGATTACACAAAGGTGTTTGAGATTCCGTAAATATAAAGAAGATGGCTTTCAAATAATGGAACGACAGATGTATCAACATATAAGTTCGAAAATTTGTCGCCAACTAACTGTGTTGGTATAGCATAATTGGATAATGATCCTAGGATAGAAAGAGATCCAGGTTCGAATCCCCGTAGCAACAACAATATTTTTTCGATAAATTGATTTTGTATGTATATCTTTCTAATTAATACATTTAATTTGTATTAATAAAACTAACATCCATCTCAGAAAGAGGGAGAAAATAATTAATTTTTAATATATAAAACGGGGGTTAATTATTGTCAGGGAGGTTTTGATTAGGGGTTTATATTCGAAAAATATGTATCCATTCATTACGCATATTAGTTTCCTTAAAATACTAAAACAAATAAAATGATTGCAGGCTGTACTGATGCACCACAGACTTCTCAAATATCAGGATGAGAAGTAGTGTTCAAGAGGCGATTTATTTGGACGCACTGAACACGTACAGCGATAATTACGGGCAGACATTTCTAAGTCGAATTTAACTAACAAACGTTGCTATAAACAAGCGCACGAAAAGACATAGACTTTAGGTCAAAGAAGACCTGAGAGAGAGGATAGGGCTGGAAAAACCCTGGAGTAAGAAGAGTAGAAGGGATGCTGGAAAACAAGTTTATTGTTCGACGCGCGTGATTTGCTTATTTGCCAGTCGCAATGAGTCACTGGTCGGGAGCTCACCGCGCGTTTGCGGTTGAGCAATATTTAAAGTGCGGTGATTCATTGGTTCGTGCACGTTACGCTTTTTGTACTCATTTAATATTCGAGCACGCAACTTATCTGGTATTGCTTTCAAAAGTTCAGACAAGAAGAGACAATGGTTAACAAAACTTCTCCGGGACCATCGACGTCAGCAGCGCCTCCAGAACATGCGACTCAAGTTTGACGTGAAATTATGCGCAATCCGCGTGAATCGATAAGGAAGATTGCTGCCTGTACTGGAATAAAAAAATCATCAGTGCAATTTTGAAAAATAAACTACAGTTTCACCCATACAAACTGCAAATCGTGCAGTTTCTCAACGAAAATGACTATTCTTTACGTGAAATATTAGCGAGAACGATGCTGGAATGGCACGAACGCTCGGAAATATATTGTTTACTGTCGAAGTATATTTTCATATCGATGGCTATGTTAATAAACAGAACATGAGATACTAGTAAACGCCATCAAAATCGTTTGCATTGTCCAAAAACAACTGGCCATAATTGGCCCTAATTTTTTTAACCAGCGAGAGAGAGTCACTGCTGACGTGTATTGCCGAATGATCGATGAGTTTTTGGTACCGCAACTGCAGGATTTATCGGGTTTACCAGAAGACAATTTCAGCAAGACGGGGGCACTCCACACACAGATAGAGTTTCAATGGAAGGAAGGGGAATTTTTCCCAATAAATTAATCAGCAAGTACGGAGACATACTCTGGTCACATCGGTCACTAAACCTTACACCGTGCGACTTTTTGAGAATACCTTAAGTTGAGAGTTTACAGCGACAATCCTCGAACAATTTAGGCCCTACAATATCCGCCGTGAAGTTGCTACGATTTACTCTCGCGTGTTCGCAAATTCAAGAGTCCGATTGCAAGAGTGTCTCGAGAGAAATGGACGGCATTTAGACGATATTATTTATAAAACGTTAAACTCCATTTTGTATAAATAAAATATGAGAATAACATTGTAGTTTTTTTTTTAAGAAATATTAAACTTGAAAATTTTCCGTTGGACACCTTTATACACATATACAACTTTCAAAAATTTGATAAATATGGAGATTGAGGGATAAGAATTGGGGAACATTAAATATATATACGTATAAAGTGATCACTTAAGCCAGCCTAAAATAGGTGGTAATTTTTCATTAAATATAATAAAAAAATACCCTTATCTCTATATCTGATATTTGTTTAATAACAGTGCCTTTGTGGGTAAAAATCCAGAGTAATTGTGTGTTCTTGGACATATTAAAATATTACTAAATATTTTTTCACTAGATAGATTTTTTGTTTATCTTTTTAATTAAATAATTCGTTTTAGATATACATTTGTTACACGCTTACAGGTACTCCAAGTTCTGGCCTCGTTGGCCTACTTGCAGAGCACGCGTCGTCAGATCATAAGTCCAAAAACATGGTCACACAATGGCTCGACCACACGAGACACGAGGCTGGCTGGTCAATTCCACTTGTTTGGGCTTTGAGCACGATACTCTGATTAATCACGCAACCACCGGTCGATCTGACCTTGCGTAAGCTATTCTCGGTTGAGGAGTACGCCCAGGTGTCAGCAGACGGTTCGGCGTGATGAATGTGTCGCATGTGCATCCATGACGTCATTGAAGTTCTTTGATTCATAGACAAACATCACGTTTAGCTGAGTTTTCTAACTGGGTCGAGCGGAACCTGAATTACTCATTTCGGGTGCTTCTCCGTGATCTGACGATAAGTTTTTTAATGTTGACCTCGCGTAAAGACACGATATATATATTTTTTTTTATAAAACTAAACATTGTGTTGCGTACACATTTGAGTGTTATTTAAATTACGACTTTTAAATTAACACTCAATTATTTGTGCAGTGTAAAATATAGTACTTCTTCAATATTAGCAAAATTATTTTGTGGTCTCATAATAAGACAAAATACCTTGTTTAAATCACTATTCATTGATTATTTTACACGTTTTGATACCTACGGTATCATCTTCAGGAAACAATGTATACTGAAATTAAAAATATTAAACTCTAAAAGAGTGGATGAGTAAGAAGTAACACGAAAACAAATTTAAAAGATGACTATTTGCAAACAAGATTTGCTACTAATACTTTATCTTATTTCTAATATTTCAAATTTAATTAGTTTTTTGTTGCTAGTGAATATTTTAGTAAAATGGAGTAAGCTGCTTTGCAGATTAAGGTATTGAAAAATATTTTTATTTTTAATTGTAAATATGATATTATTGATTGAGATTTATCTTAGACATAATGTGTGTACTTTCCACGAGTAAATATTTTTTACCACTGATCGAACAACCGACCCTGAAGAACTGGAAAAAAGTAGCAAATATCATTAACCTTAACCGAGATGAGAGCAAACAAAGTTTCTTTGTTGTTAGAAGCGATCAAACTCTGAAGTCTGACCTAAGACATACACATGACAATAAATAAGATCATTAAAATAACACTAATTAAAAGCAGCCAGCCAATGAAGGTTCAAGGTCTGATCTTGAATCACGCGGTATCGGCGATGAATAATACCGTGATACATATTAGCAACGTTGGCAATTTGACTCCAAGCGTCCAGCTGATTCGGCGGCGGAGTCGATGCCCTCGCCCATTCATTAAATATTTATAAACAATGGCTACATTTGGAGCTGATGACTCAGTACGCTCATCTGAGTTGTATTTCTACGGCACCAGTGCCCGGGGCGATATTTGCAATTTCTCATTAAGGAATCTGCAAATATTTGCCGAAATGGAGTAATTTGTCAAATTCGTTGCTAGACTCTTTAAATAAAGTTTTCGGGGGACAGCGAATGGTTCTCGGTTGGTGGGCTTGCCTTGTTGCATTACACCACTGCAACATAGAATGACTGCCATGTTGCGTTAAAATAAAATGCCAACCTGGCCGTGAGACTTTGATCATTCAGTTTCATGTTGTTAATTTGGTCATGTTGTGTGTGTGAATATTGTCGCCTTTTCGAAGATTGAAGAGCGCAGTGAAATGACTATTATTTTGGGTAATATCGAGAATTTTTACAAAAAAAACATATTTTCCTGAGTGCCCTGATTTTAAGAATAAAAATAAAAATATGCGGTCGTAAGTATTTAAAATGTTATTACGTATACTTTAAAATTTAAAATTTTCACCATACATTTTAACATACGAAAAGCTTTACCTGTGGATACGACGAATTCACTCAAATCATAGACAAGTCAGAAACATTATGAATACATACTAAATTCTGAGTTAACCACAGACAAAGTGTTTCAAATGTCATAAATTATTATGATGAAATTAATAAAATTTAATTTATAACGTTTAAATACATGCCACCAGATTTTTTTTTCATTTTTTCAAAATTTCTGGGTGCCCTGATTGAAATCAGGGCACCCAAAAAAATATGTTTTTAGTAAAAATTCGAGATATGGCCATATTCTCGATAGATACCTATATGTTTTTTTTTTAAATATATATTTTCAGAATATTATGAGAGAGAAATGATAAAATTTATCATATATAGGTACGTTTTAATTCCGTAGATATTAAATAAAAAATTTGGTCCTCGTAGAAAGGTTCAGGAAGGTGCAGTATAAAAAAATGAGTAAGAAAAGGGTAATGATATTACATTAATTCAAACTACAATGAAAATTTGCAGATGAAAGTTTCGAGCGCGTTAATTGGTTACGTCAACGGTTATCACGGTGTGGTACACCATAAATCACCGTGCTATGGTCACGGCATGTGGACCGAAGTCCCCCGGGGTCGCAGCGAAGGTGTTTGCTGAGCTATTAGTAACTAGTCAGGATATTTGCCGAGCAGATTGAGAAATATAAAATTGTGAGGCTGTGTGTTCCATCTTGGATACATTATGCAATGGGTGATGGCGGTTCTCGCCATTTTGTTTTTAGTGACAAAAAATGACATATTATTCGATGGCATTTTGTCCGCTCTAAAACGGCAGTATCGCCGTTTTTCTGAAACTTATAGTTTTTTTTATCATTTTCGGGGTTAAATATTTACAACAGACTATACCCCCTCTTAAATTCATACAGTCTACTATCCCTAAAATACAAATTACTCTTGAATAAAGCAATCATCCGTCCTGTAGTCAAATACGCGAACCCCATCTGGGGTTCAAGTAACACAACAAATTTAGAATCCAAACAAAACTACATTCTCAGGAGAATCACTCTCTCTGGTTTGTCAGAAACACAATCATTCACAGAGACTCAATACATACCCTCACTTAAACGACACATACACGATTTATTTTCTAAATTAATTTCCATCCCAAACCCTTCCATAAGCTACCTCGGCCTATATGATCCCTCATCCGATCCCCATCACCTTCGTCACATTTCACTTCATTTCTATTGAATACAATTTATAAAAAGATTAAAAAACTTGATTAACAATAAAAAAATTAAAAAAACACAAAAAAAGAAATATTAAAATACTTTATACAATTATATATCCCCCCAAAAAAAACCCCCATTGTATATTTTCGACACATAATTATTTTCGCCTGTAATCAAGATTAAAATGGTCATCTACGAGCTCAACTGAGAATTTATTCAGTCCCGACCTCACTCCGTCAGATTATTTTTTCGGTCGCTCTCCAAACAAATGCGTGGCGTTACGTTCAACAACGACGACGGCATCAGAAATGGACTATTTCGATATCAGACCAGCTGACTTTTTCAAAATAGAAAAATAGGTTGAAAGATGGGAGTGACGGAGTCCTGATCACTGATTGAAACGTTGTAATGTTTGTTTAAAAATTTGATATTATTATTAATAATTGAACAAAACCGCAAAGATTTATTAAACATTTTTTCAATATTAGAAAAATTACTTTGTTTAAATTAATATATATTGATTATTCAACATGTTTCGATACCTATGTTTTCATATTAGTTCTTACTTATCCATCATTTTATAGTTTTGTTTTTATCTATGCTTGTATTTTTAATTTCAGTGTTTCTAATGAAGATACCATAGGTATCGAAACATACAGAATAATGAATAAATAGTGGTATAAACAAAGTATTTTGTATCATTATTTACTTATCATATAACCCAACATGTTGTTCGCAAAAAGTTGCAATCTTTCTCTTCACTTCATAGGCTCTTTTAGAGTAGGTATTTACATTTTAATTAATGTACCTATATTAAAAAAATGATTATGAAATCTATGGCAGCAATGAAAATATTCCCTTCGCTGCCGTGTCTGCTACACTAGTTTCCCAACTCGATTAATCCTCTTTTTTAAAAATAAAAAAATATTATGGTATCTGAAAGGGGATGAAATCGGGGAATCACTGGTTGGGGTCCCTGCAAGGACCATACAAAATCCGTTGGTCAAATGTTTGAACTAAACAATGAAAAAAAATTACAAGAATCGTTGGGGCGCACGCGCATTCGACACTTCCGCCGCCATACGCTTCTTCCGCTAGCCGACTTGTCTCTATATGTACTTGCACCAAGTAATGACGATGTAAGTCCTTGGTCCAGTGCACTCACAACACGACAGTTATAATTGACTGATCTGAAAATATCTAATAGGGCAAGTTAAAATAGTGTAAAAGGTGTGGGGCAATTAAGAAACAATATATAGTTGTTAGGAGAACACATTCTTATTGTGAAGTTGTAATTATTCAGAAAAGACAGTCTGTGATATGTTAAATATGAAAGATATACATATAAAACCAATTTTATCGAAAAATATTGTTGTTGCTATTGAAATTCGAACTTGGATCTCTTCCAACGTGCATTAACGCAGATAACGTGCATTAACCGATTATGCTACAGCACACAGTGCATTACTACAAATTTTCGAACCTATATGTTACACTTTTCAAATTGATACATCTATCGTTCCATTATTTGAAAGCCATCTACTTTATATCCATATTGGATACAGGTTCGAATCCCGATAGTTAAAGCAATATTTTTCAATAAAATTGATTTTATATGTATATCTTTCAAATTAAAACATTTAATTTGTTATTAGGTCAACACATTCAGAATATAGGTCTGTGATATTTGAAATACTAATCAAATGTATATTAATACTATAGTAATATAATATTATAGAAAGATATATTGCGCCACCGGGATTCGAACCTGGATCTCTTTCCAAACCGGGAAATAACAGAACGATTGATGTATTAATTTGAAAAAAGTGTTCGAAAAATTGTCGTCAAAAATAATGTCGCTGTAGCATAGTTAGATAATTCACCTTCCCCGGTTTAGAAAGAGATCCAGGTTCGAATCCCGGTAGCGCAACAACAATATTTTTCGATGAAATTTAGTTTACATGTATACCTTTCTAATTAATATATTTAATTAGTATTTAAAATATCACAGACCGTCTGTTCTGACTAATTACAACTTCACAATAAGAATGTTTTCTCCTTAATAATGCTATACTTTGTTTTCAGATACGCGGTACAAGGAAACGCAGAATAAAAGCGAGACGGAATACACGAAAAAATCATTCTAAAAAGAGGCACAGTTTAGGTCAAATTTGAAAAAAAAATCCAGCCTTAAATAGGGGGGCGTCCAAAGGTTCGCAAATAAAACCGTATCCTAAATTTGTGTTGTTTTCCCTTGGCAAATGTTTGGTAAAGGATATGATATTTTAACGAAAGCACAAACACAAACTGTCCTATACAAACACGGAGATGTTGTTTCCGTAACAAAGATGTAATAACTAATTCATTTTGGATTTGGATATTTGTATTTTGGATCTAACACTAGAATACTACTCAAAATGTAATTAACTTACTCAACTCACTAGATGTAATACTCATTGGTGAGAGAAAAATTGCAAGATGCGTAGATAAAATAGGCGAGTGGATGGCACAGAATAGACTTACATTGAATTCATCCAAAACAGAATTACTATGGACAGCAACACCTAGAAGGCAGAACTTAATACAGGAATCAATGTCTGCAAACGCTAAATCTGCTGTTAAATTGTTGGGCGTGCACATTGATTCAGATCTTTCAATGAATACACAAATCAGTAAAACTGTCAGTGCATGCTGATATCAACTGAGACTGATTAAAAGTATTCGGAGACATCTTCCTCTTGAAGCAGCCCGTCTACTCATTGTGGTGTCACGTGTGGACTATTGTAATAGCATCTACGCTGGCCTGCCAATGTTTCAGCTGGATAGATTGCAATCTATTCTAAATGCGGCAGCACGGATAATATATGGAGTTTCCAAATTCTCTCATATAATATCTCTTTTACATCAGCTGCATTAGCTCCGATTCCCTGAAAGAGTTGAATTTAAATTGTGCTAGTTGATGTACAAGGCGACACACAACATGGCGCCTCTGTTTCTTCGAGAACTTTGTATCCCAGACAATTTGAATGGTAGACGTCAAACTCTCAGGTCAGCCTCTACTTCAGCTGCAGAAAGGGTTGTAGAACCGACCGACCGTTGCCAGAAGTCTAAATTTAGTAAACGGGCATTCGCGGTGGCAGGCCCAAAAGCGTGGAACTCTTTGCCCTCCGCCATAAGGAACAGTGCATCAGAGACTTTATTTAAGAAAAAACTAAAAACGCACCTTTTTAAAAAATCATTTTTGCAAGCGAAAATAACGATTTTTAATTTTAATTTTAAGCGTCCTTGAGGTGAAAGTTTTTACGAAAATAGCGCTATACAAATTATCCATTATTATTATTATTGTTATTATTATTATTATTGTTATTATTATTATTATTGTTATTATTATTATTATTGCTATTATTATTACTATTGTTATTATTATTATTATTGTTATTATTATTATAGAAAGCTATCAAAATATTAGTTATTTATTTATTTAACCGATTCTATAATATAATATAAATTGACTTTTGTATCATTACATTCATAGTACTGAATCCATTTGGACCACCTGCTCCTCCATCATGATGTATGCCTTATGGGCCCATTAGAAAAAATGGTGTGTGTTTATTATTATTATATATATTATTATATTATTACTGGAATGATGCAGGGGCTGCTAACTGGGGCGAGAGATAACCTCTAAAGAAGGACAGTTTTGCGACGTTTAATACGCGAGGGGGCAGTTTTGTCATAGGTTGACAGAACATTTATCGCGGGGTTCCGGTGCTGTGGGAGTTCAGCATAAAAACGCTTGGAGAGGTGTTTCATGAATTTTTTTGCTGAGGGAATACCCAAGTCGTGATGGAAGTCGAACACTAGTATTTACAATTAAATTAATCAATTAGAAATATATACAGAAAAAAATCTATTTATCTAAAAATTATTGGTATTTTCGTATATTATTTCGATAAATAGATTTTTTTCTGTATTACATTCCAAATTTATTAATTTAATTTGTATTAAAAATACCGCAGAACATTATTCTGAAATTACAACTTTACAATAAAAATGTGTTCCAAATGTTATTATTATTATTTATTATCGCTCAGATTGGAGAATGGAAAGCAGTTTATTTTGTGAAAGCAGAAAAGAAAATAACGATGTTCAGTCATGAGCACATCGACCGAAAGAGAGATCATGAATCATGACTCTAGAACATATTTTTCATGCTGGTAAAGGTTATATTTTGCCGTGCTATGTGACATATTTTCCATTTGCTTACACTCAATGATTAAATAAAACAATGACATATCTAATTCAACATTAAAAATGATTTATTTATTTATTTACTAATATATATTTTAACATCCATATTTTTGTACTAACAAAGGTGGATACATAATACATAGTTTATTGTGTGGGATGGAGTAGACTTCACCTCTGATATATACAGCGTTGTCTTGGCTACTTTGCTAGACTGAAGTCTGTGTTAAAGTAGCCAGTTTTTTTTCGTGCTGTTGTGGTGTTATTTGGAGTAAAAAGAGAATAACTAATATGTATAAAAAAGAAAAATAAAATAAAAATATATGGAGTGGGAGTGTTGTAGGACTAGTGAATTATTAGAATTGTATAAATTATATTAAATTGTTGGATATCCATGCTTCTGATTCATCTCTACCTGATTGAATCATATATTGGGTCCATATTTGTGTAATCTCCAGTTGGTACTGAGTGTATTGTATAGTTTCGGAGCTAGGAACATGTAGAATCTTTGATAAAATGTCGTTGCTGCTCTCGGAACTGGTGTGTAGATGTTTGTTGTTTGTCTTGTGTTGTGTCCATGATTTATTGCTTGAGGAGAGTTGTTGTTAGCATGGAAATATTGAACGAGTCTCAACATAAAGATTTGTCTTATATCCAGGACATTTGATATATCCCATTTAACATAATAAATCCAACATCTACGTGAAATATGAGAATCTTCGGTAATTTTTATAGGCAGACTTGCATCGCCAACCGTCTCATATTCATCAGATATTATATTGCCGCACGTGGGTCCATTGTTCCATTTCGGTAGGCATCTGTTTGCGCAATGTCATTGTAACGGCTTCCTCGCCGAAAGGCTGCGACGATGGTCCTTACTTCCGAGAAGTGGCAATAAGATGAAAATGATTCGATGCATTGGTACGCCAAGTTCGAAGGCTTTGGCCGTATCACATTTCTACGCAAAATAATCGTAGAACCCCCACAATGCGCAGGGCCGAACCTTAAATATTAAATATTAAGGCGAATGGATCTCTTCAAAGAAGTTAAAAGTACTAAAATATTGATTCAAACTCTAAAGGTCATACTTCCATATTTGACAAAATTAACTTTAACCACTAATTTAATGTATTAATTATAAATATATACATATATTTCAATTCTGTCGAAAAATATTATAAAACGAACCTGGATCTCTATTTCCAATCCGGAGAAGTACACTACCAATTGTGTTATAGCGCCAGTATTTTTCATGACAAATTTTCGAACCAACATGTTACACTTTTTTTTTTCAAATTAATATATCTGTCGTTCCATTATTTGAAGGCATCTACATTATTTTTACAAAATCTCAAATACCTTTGAGTAAACCGACTGCAGACGCTAGAATTATCAATTCATTTTTATTAAATTTTGGACACATTGATACAACTTATATTATTAAGGAAAACACATTCTTATTGTGAAGTTGTAATTATTCAGAACATCGCTCTGTGATGTTTTTCACAGACCTCTGAAATGAAATGAAATGATATGAGAATGTGTTCTCTTTAATAATTTTAACCCTTCCTAAACCATACAGTAACAGTATATCTACGCTAAGAAATGACTAGTGAAAAATCAATTACGTAAGGCGAATCCTATAATAATAATTATTTTGAATTCATTCCGTTATAAAATGAATACGTTGACAAAAATACAATTTGTGGCAAGACAGAAAGAAATCACACATTAATTACACAGTGAAAACAATAACAAATATACGAATATAGTGGTGTCTCTTTCTCACTAATTAAATGAAGATAGATAAAAAGGAAGGTTGTATTACACAATGCAATCTCATATACAAAATTTGTATTTGAGATTGCATATATATATTTTTAAGTATGTTTAATGCTCAATAATTAAAGTAAATTTATGGTATTAACCATTTTATCACATTTTATAACTCTAATTTCTTACAGTAACACGAGTTGACAGCGTGGCTGCATACGAGTATTTTATATCACGGTATGGTAAAGGTTAGATAAACGAAAATCACGTTTGTACAGTCTCTGGTACATTCTATATTCTCTTATTTCTCCTTCGGGCTGGACCAGCCTGGGATTCATTGGAAGGGCTAACTTGGTGTGTTCTAGTTCCAGATGCTGGACCCGAGTACCTGCCATAGACGAAGGAGGCCTCTCGCTCCTGGTGTCACGAACGTCTCACCCGCTGTCACCATGGGAGTTTAGAGCAGCTGTGAGACGCGTGAAAGGAAAGCATAGATAACTTGGAGAGAGGTATGATGTCTGTGGAATGAGGTTATAATAATAATAATGTATTTATTCCAGCGTGATCAAGTTTTTTTTAACCCGATTCGTCATAAAGATAATACATATTATATAATACATTAAAGTTACGAAATAAATATAATGTTATGAAAAAGAAAACCAAGGAAAATATAAATAAATAAAAAGTTTACACATTTATATAAATTTAAACAAAATATAAATACTTCAGTCACGGCCATTATTGTATCTGTAGCTATTTTGTAGGCGTTGCCATTCTCTGGTCAGAGAACCAGCTTTTCATGAGAGCGCCGGTTGCACCAAAGAGTTGGTGCTGAGCTCCAGCCGCAGCTTTACGCCCGCAACTCGATGTCTCAGAAGCGGAACGAATCCATGTATACAGTCTTCGCTAAACATTGTAGATGCGCTGCAATAACGAGCCAATCCGAAGAGTATTCTACATGAGTCATACTGAATTCCGAGACGGTTATATGTCACTCGATTGTATTTCGACAAGAGCTCGCAGGTATATTATTACAGGTTATGACAGGCGCACGCGCGTACGGGACGAAAGAGTCTGTTTGTATGTGTGTGTGTTGACGGGAGATTGTTTTAAGTACGACGGATCGCAGTAGATATATCTAATAGTCATTATAATCTGTAATATTGTGATTGTGAACCAAATACCATGATCATTATTCATGTGATTATCTCATCTGACATTCTTCGAGTACAAGATACGACTATTGGCGCAACAGTAATAGTAGCGCCATAAGATACAACAATTGTAAAGCGGAACAACTGGCTAGATTTACATGGTGTAGAATCATGGATCCTGAAAGCAAGGAATAGCATTGTTTCCATTTGTTAAGAATTAAACACCAAGGAGAGACTATCAACCATTTACCTTGAATTTTTTGGGCATCTTGCAAGAAGGGAAGATAACTTGGAAAAACTTATTGTCGTGGAAAAGGCAACTTCTCTGGTGAGAACCCTAAGGTAAAGTAAAGAAGAAGAGAGTTCACGGATTTCGGGATCTTCAATCTTGAGGGACTGACGTGGATGACTAAAGTGAATACATACTTAGGAAGTCGCTTGAGGACTAGGATGCAGAAATTAAAATGGGTGAAGGAAAAATCTCCAATCTTAGATACGCAGACTTCACGCGAGTACCAGAACATTAAGGAAGCACGAAACGTTCAGACTAGATGCCTACTACAGCAATATTGAATTTTTAATCAGATTTCACGCATAATAAATAGAAGTAATTACTTTACTAGACGTGGTATCTTCCAAAGCAATTGCTTGTACAGTTTTTACAAGTTTTATATGGTTATTTATTTTATTTTATTAGGAAAATATACAGTTTATTAGTAAATACATAAATCATAATAAAATAATAATTAAACTAGTTACACGTTTCCTCAGAAGATACAATATACTTTATATAATGAGTACAATTTAAAAGTTATGGTAAAATTAAAAGACATTAAAAATATTTTTGTTATTTTGTCGTTAGATTACCATAAAAGACAAATTAGTTTCATTTCGTTTTCTAACCGCATCAAACAACCACTTTGTTATTTTAGGTGCAAAATCGTTAATCACTTTAGGCCCTTTGATATCTAGTGGCAATGTATTAAATATACGCGGTACACAAAAAAATAAAGATCGTTGAACAAATTTGATATCGATTTTTGGCATATTGGAGCTAAATATTTATTTATGATTGTATTTTTCATTTTAATTGTAAGAGTCATTACGAGGACATTTATAGTATATTTTGTTAATCCCATTCTTTCAACCATTGACAACGTGCACTTGAAGATGAATGAAATATGTGAAGTCAACTTGAATAAACAGTTATCCCTAAATTAACATGTTATAGCTCAATACTTTTTTTGACATATGCATTGTTTTAGCGTTTATAAAGGCTAATTTATTACTTTCTAAAATTATTTGGATTAATCAAAATACCACCCTGGTACTTTTCTTCTATATAAAACTACAGGAACATAAAAGGACGGGTCACGTCCAGGATGCAGAAAAAAATTAAAGAAAATATGGTAGATTGAATAAGAATGGGTAGCCATTGGGCCCCGCGTTCTCTAGGACCGGCCCTGTGCCGTGGTGACTTCGGAATTGTTTTGATATACTAAACTTACTATGTTGCAGCGGACATTGTAAGTATTGCGACTGTATTTGATAAATGAACAAATGTATGAATGAACAATACGTGGCATTAATTAATAATGAGATCGGATGGTCGCACGAACGTCACCAATGCGAGTTAGTGTCTTTCATGAGATGGGTTCGTAAAACTAAATACCTAGATATCAGTGGCGTGCAGATTAGATACAATCATGTATAATGCATGTAATACATCTACTTTTTTTTTCAATTTATTATCTTTGTTTTATTAACCACTTGATTGAGTTTAAACACATCTACCGGTTTCGAAAAATACAATTTTCTTCTTCAGGATGTCATAACTAACTAAACACATATATCATTTTTTCTTTAGCAGAATCTATTTAAAAAAAAAAACAACAAATATTTAAAAAATAAATTTAGTATCTAACTCAAATTGTTACTTAATACAAATTTAGTAGAATAATTTTTAGGAAAAAAATTTAGAATGGGACTCGTAGTTAAATTCAGTTGGTTGTTTATAATTTTTTGATTAGTTTTACACGCTTTATTTATCTCCAACGGTTCCAAATTATTTAATTTGTGACCAACACCGTTTACATGCAAAATTGACAATCCCAAATTTTTATCAAAACCATTAATATTGCAAATTTCAAAAGTACATAACTTTCGTCTTTAGACAAAATAAATCCATCGTTTATATGACCCGACCATGTACTTATTTGTAATTTTAGAGTACTATTAAATTTAAAGTTTTAACGTAAAATACTCATGTATGGACGTTTTTAAAAACACTTTTTATGATTGAACATGATTCATTTATTGTTTGATAATAATTATTTTTATGAAAGGTTAACATAGAAAATAGTTTTTCCCAAATTAAAAACCAATCCAAGCACCAAATTTAAAGAGCAATCGTGAAATCAACACGTTAAAAACAGTAAGATAGTAAAATTCGCGAATTAGTAAAAGAGGAAGTAAACATTTTAATGATATTCACGCAGTTGTAAGCCTTTCTAATGTTATTCCGTTAAAAAAACCATAGGTAACGACTCTATACAAAACGAATTAACAAAAAAGCAGTAAATAGCCAATAGCTCCTTTTGATATCTTTCTTTGTCTTTCCGTTTTTATCAAACATACTTCCCAAATACACAAACTCATCTACTTGTTCCAAACGTTCATCACCTGCAAGTATTTAGCACGGTGTCTTGCTTTCCTCCTTCTCCAATACCATCACTTTCGACTTGATGACTTTCATCATGAGGTCGCTTTCCTTGCATACATCGTACATTCTACTCACTAGTCTCTGTAATTCATGTTCATTATTCACCATTAATACTGCATCGTCGGCGTACAATAAATTAAAATTTGACTACAAAGAAAGCTCTGGAAACAAAATTCGACTTTTATTTATTTGATTATTTATTGTAGGTAATATTTGAATTTTATTCTTATCAATATCCACTTAAAGCTGAAGACAAAAATGTACATTAGTGATAAGATTGATGACGTGTTAAACTACTTCGATAATAAGTGAGTATTTAAATATGCTCCCCGCTGTGGGTACCTACTGTCACTGCCAATATTTGTTCACGTACCGACGGACTATAATTTTGTTTTGTTAGTTTCTTTTAACCTTTTAAACGCTACGAGCCCACCAAACTTAGTACGGCACGCCAAGCTGTTAACACGCACTTTTGCACCTTGCAAACTTGGAGGGATTAAAGTCATATTTTTAAATCTGACAATATGCCACCTGAGAACGACAAGTTTTGATAGATAAGTCAAGATCCTTAAAGCCTCATTTACCCTATGTGGTGTCTTCTATTTCAAATAAAATTGACAGTCAAAAGGTTAACAGGTGAAGTCTTATTGCCTCTAGAAGTTCTGTTCTTTTTCATCCAAGTCGGTCCTTCATGACTGAGTTTGTTGATTTCATGACATCCCGCTCTCTTGACTATACTCATCAACTTCATCACGTGTCACCATTACGAACATTTGTTTTTTTATTCTACATGTATAATTTATTTGAGATGCGTTTCGCCTTGTAAGGGCATTATCAATCTTACAATTTAACTCAACAACTTGTATTTATAACTATTAAAGAGACAACATTCTTAGGAATTCCATTGAATAACTGTAGTGGTATTTTAATTTTCACAACAAAACTTTGCACTACACACACGTTGGGTTATTTTCACCACTAGTTTCAAGTGGTGAAAATAACCCAACGTGTGTGATATCATCATCAGGTGATAACGAAACTATAATAAATACAGTATTGTAGTATATTCTGGCAACGGGGTGGGGCTTGAGAAGAAGAGGGAGCTTTCGATCGTTAGCGGAAATATGAACAGTAAATGCGAAGTGTTAGGGAATGTTAGTGTTTTCTTCGAATTTAAATTCTTTTGTATTTCAACGGTTTTTAAACTTTGCCTCTTGCACATTTGAATAATTTGGCGAAGAGTTCTACAAGATATGACGATCGCAATATTTAAAAAAATTTTAATATTAGAAAATATGCATTTTAAATATAATCAATAAGATATACATATATATCATTGTTTTTAACATTTATTTCTTCTCTATGAGAGTAAGACTCGTGTATAGTAGAGGAATATATACGAGAATTTATGTTTCAGTTAGTCTGTGTACATATTTTTTTACTTCATATATAAATTCATAGTGGTCTATAATTTTTATAATTGTGGGAGATTGCTAAAACATTTGATGCCTTAATAAATATAGTGATTTTGGGTTGCGGTATATTTTAGTTTTGGAATATCAATTTGGTTTTTAAATCTTGTTGATCAATATTTAATTGATTTTTAATTTTGAAAACTTGGATTATTAATTTTGATTTTTATAAGTTGTAGAGTTGGATAGTTTTTTTTTTTAGAATAATTTTAATTATCATTTTTTGAGTGATTTCTAATTGTGATATTGAAGTTTTACGTGCAAACAAACCAGCGCAGTCTTTGATTCACTCAATATTTATATATGGTCTGGAATCATGGATCCGGAAAGCAAGAGGGAAAATACGAATTGACGCTTTTGAGATGTGGTGCTGGGGGCACACGTTGCACGGATGGCAGATTTAAATAGTAGACGTCAAACTCTCAGGTCAGTTTCTACTTCAGCCGCAGAAAGAGTTGTAGAACCGAAGAAATCTAAATTTAATGAATGGGCATTTGCGGTGACAGGCTCAAGAGCGTGGAACTCTTTGCCCTTCGTCATAAGGAACAGTGCATCACTTTATTTAAGAAGAAACTAAAAACGCACCTTTTCAAAAAAATCATTTCTATAAGTGAAAATGACGATTTTTAATTTAAAAAAACAAAGATAATAATAGAACTATAAACAGTTGACGTGTAAAGCGTCCTTGAGGTGAAAGTTTTTACGAAAATGGTGCTATACAAATTATCCATTATTATTATTATTATTATAGCTGGACAGACTCTGAATTTGTGATTTTTTAATGATTCTACGTAATTTAAGTAATCATTCAGTTTCAACACTAATAATATTTTAACATAATAAAATAATTCTTATAACTGTATTTTGTGTGTTTTGATCTAGCATATTTCCCTTTACCTTATACATACTTACATTCTTTTACATATTATACTGGATTTTTTATATTTTCACGTTTGCTTGCCTTGTATGTTACGTATTCTATTTGATTGTGTTTTGCCTTCAATGAGTTATTTGGCTTTGTGAAATGTGACTTGTTTACTGAGTGGCCCTAAAACAGGTTGGCCTAGTTGGCGGTATAATTTGTAGAAAAGGACAGCTATATAATTTTACAATCTAAGAAGACAAGTCATCATTGTTACTTCCAACAAAGAAATGTTATCAATATTGAAAAATAACTTTAACGGAGACATTGGATGTAGCCTCATGTCCGCCCACAAGGCCAAGCGACAAGAAAAATATAATAGTAGAAAGCTATCGGCGATAGCCGTTTTTTGTGTAATATTAACACCCTGGGTTTACATACGGAGTGACACTCCATTAATTTTGTCAAAAATAAGTTAATATTTGTGAATATATTTTTGCTATTTTATGTCGTGTTTCGGCGTGCACACAATACACGAATGACATCTTCAGGATAGACAGCTGGACGCGCATGGACGAGTGAACACGGGCCACTTGACGCGGACACGAGCGCCACAGGGCGGTGACGTGGGTAGGTGTGTCTCTGCACGTGGTGGCACGAGATTTTTTTGTAATTTTTAAATTCTCACTATCAGTAGAGCAGTCAGATCTGTTGGTGCTTGTTAATATTAATTTTTTTTTTTTTTTTGTAATTTAACACTAAGGCGACCGTCGCAAGCCGGATTATTGCAATCTACTTGTGGAGCAGCCTTTATAAGAGTATAATATTTATGAGAAACATCGACTGGGTACATATTGTAAGAATATATCATTAGATAGGATACACAGGTAACAATCGGCTAACTTGTATGACAAGATGTATGAATGTGGATGAGGCGAGAATTGTGTGTCAGGACAGAAGAGTGTGGCGCTCTATCCTCTCTGCCTACCCCCACGGGAAAACGGCGTGATGGTAAGTAAGTAAGTAAGTAAGGATACAGAATGGAAACTAGGTAGATATTGCAAAGATATATCATTAGGTAGAATACAGAATGGAAACTAGTAAAATATTGCAAGAATATATCATTAGGTAGGTATTAAGAATAGAAACTAGGTAGATATTGCAAGAATATATCATTAGGTAGGTATTAAGAATAGAAACTAGGTAGATATTGCAAGAATATATTATTAGGTAGGGTACAGAATATAAACTAGGTAGATATTGCAAGAATATATCATTAGGTAGGGTACAGAATATAAACTAGGTAGATATTGCAAGAATATATCATTAGGTAGGATACTGAATAGAAACTAGTTTAGTATTGTAACCTGTAACTGCCCAAAAGAAATTGTGAAAAGTTTGCCAAATACCCAGGAGTAGTTTTAGATGATAATCAACAATTGTACTAACATATTAGTGTATTTCGAGAAAAATAATTAAACTTATATATATATATATATGTGGACTAGGTCTGTATGATGTAAAACATAGCGTATTGTTATGTTAGAATTTAATCCCTCAAGTTGTAAATTTTACAACTCACCACGTTTATATGAGGTAAACACTGAATCGCTGATAAGTAGTTCATTCGGTGTCGACGCTCGGGACCGCTCGGCTGAAAGCGCTACTTGAGTTCGGGGAGACGCGCGAGGCGGGGCGTTGCGCGGCCGCGGTCGCAAATTCACTCGTACACGGTCGAAGGAATATCGGGTTAAGATTTAGATCTTGTTGATACTAGTGCATCATCTGTAGAATATTGTAGTATCTAATTTGCATTGTACTCTCTTCCTATGCATAAATGAAAATTCCAGTTCTAATCTGGAGTTGGTAGCCTCCATTTGGGATAGATCAATTATCGGCACATGCAGCGTGACGGCCACGATCCTATACTAAGGAGGATCGAATGTGTGCGGTAGTTAAGACGCACGGATTTCGAGGTTAATTGACCATTATTTGAATATAGTTGTAATATCAAGAGAGAACGACAGCTCACCACCGTGAAGGTGGGACCAATCTTAGGTAATGATTTGGCTTACGTCATATCCGAAAGGCTTGCCACAAGAATCGATTCAATGATGCTTCGGAATTTTAAAAACAGATGCCGGAACGGAGAGATCGATTATATGATATTTATTTTATATTAAACATTTTTATGTCAACCACAATTCTTGCCACATCCACATTATCCTCATACAAGCTCGACGATTATGGAGGCTTCTAACAGTACAATCTTCCAGTGTCTGGTTAACCTGGTCGTGCCAAGTCTTTCGCGGATGTCCTCTACTTCTATGATATGACCAAACCACAAATGTTATCCTCTCTTAATCTTACTCACTATACTAAGATCAGATTTACATTTTTTCCTTATTTCTTCATTCTTTACTCTGTCGTAAATGAATCTGCCATATATGCGCCTATGTGAACTCATTTCTACTGTATTCAGTCTACTTTTCTGCCAGCTCCAGGTTTCACTTCCATTGTGACATTGGACTCCATTGTGCTAGCTATAATTCTATTCAAAGCGCCGTTCACTTTATCTTTCTCTGTCTTTCCGTTTCTATCGAACATACTTCCCAAATACACAAACTCATCTACTCGTTCCAAACATTCATTACCTCCAGTATTTAGCGCGGTGTCTCGCTTTCCTCCTTCTCGAATACCATCACTTTCGACTTGTTGACATTCACCATGAGGTCGCTTTCCTTGCATACATCGTACATTCTACTCACTAGTCAGTTATCTAGAGAAAATTAAATTTAATATCGTGTTATACATTTGCTTATCTTAGTTTATCTAAAAGATTGGAACTAATTTATACAACAATTATATAAATATGAGTAATACCGATAATGGTCAGTGTGTTACCGCAATGACAAACAAGCAATTATTTATATTTATGTTTTATTTATTAATATGTTTTTTTTTTTTTAAATTGTAATGTTTAACTTTTCGTGTCAGATAAGAACCCCGAAGCTCCGACTCGTCACGCATGATCCCCGCTTTTATGTTCGCGATAAGTGTTAATAATTTATAATAATATAAAATTGTTATTACTAAAATATTTGTATATCTCTAAATAATTGCATTCTCCCGATTAAAGTGTCATATATTTTTAACGTTCACGAGATATGAACGCAGTGCAAATAAATGATGTATAAAATTTAATTCAATATATTATTGAGATGTGTTAATATCAGTGGCTGGACGTATTAGTATAATCATTTCGCGAAAGTCTAATATCTTCAAACTTTGTGGATACGGAACGAATGATAGAATCCACTGCTGCTGGTATGTATATGTATGCTGTCGAGAATCTATATGTATTTCGACTCGCTCCGTGCGGTTGTGTGTGTTATGACTGGACTCTAAAGAATACGATGGATTCAGTTGTAGCAATGCTGTTTTCGGCTAGAAACAAAAGGTCTAAAGGTTTTTGACTCTAGAACACAAGGGATGCGGAGCATCCAAAGTATGTATGAAGCGACCGCACCATATATATATGTACTGTTTTTAATATTAAGAAGTCTCTCAAGATGGTAAAGAAATGTTCCAATAACTGGTGCAGAGGTGCAGACATATAGGGTGTTTTTTTTAGAGGTATTGAACTATAAAATGATATATAATACATAAAAATAGGACTAACTTACTGGTGTCCTGGAACGAACTCCCGAGCACTAGCGCATCAGGCTAGCGTCTTAATCACTACACCAACAAACTATTTTAGAATTGGCATAACAATTGCAAAGTGCAATATATAAAATATATGTACACGGTAGAATGTTGGAGCAATAGGGTAGGAAGACACTGACCTGGGAGCGTCGGGCGAGCCTCGGCTGGGCGGGGGTTGGTGGTAGTCCAGAGCCATCGCGAGGGCTGGCGGCGGATAGAGGGGCGTGAGAAGCGGGGAGCCGGGGGGCGTCCAGGGCCGAGGGGGTGCAGCTCCGCCCCCCGGCGAACGTCCGCCATACTGATAATCCTCATCTGTAAAATAAAGAAAAAAATAACACTTACAACGTTTGCACATATAAGTTACAACAAGAACAAAAGACATGGCGCGATAAGACAAGGCCCAGTTAATCTATTTAATAAAGACCTAAGATTTATTTATTTGTGTGCATGTTATCCATCACGACTCAGCTATCGCCCTAATAAGGGATCATATAAAACCACCCGAACCCTACGATGAATACCATTTAATTTCCTCCTTCCGATTTAGATTCAGGCGGTCAAAGACGGTCCTACTAGATTATTAAAAACCATGCCCCAAGAAAGTAGATACCTGCCGGATGCCAGCAGTAACTTCTCTCTCTTCTCCCCTTTGTTGAAAACCACCTAACCCAATAACTGCATCAGTTGCCACAATAAATGAAGCAGCAACGGGACCAGGTTAGTTGTTTAGATGACCTGGAGAAGTAACAAGGCTGGATTTAGTTCGGAATGAGTAGGTACATCAGAGAAAGGTTACACCCAGGGGCGTGCATACAAGCAAAAAAGCTATGCATTACTAAAAATTCTAGGAAACTAATATAAATTAAATAATCCGTAACATGTTATAATTACTCTAGCGCTTAGTAGATTATTAGTTGCGCAGTTCTGGATGCTATTCTACTGGGTTAATATTCACTTATATACTACTTCAATTGCTAGCCACTATTTTAATATATCATTCTATTCAAGCCATACAATTGCTACCTACTGAATTGAAAATTCCACTCGGCATTGTCAAAAATGAATCAGCTGATCCATGTTGTGCGGAGTCTTCACTTATTTGAAAAACATTTGAAAGGTTCTGAACTTGCCTCAGAGCTGATCAAACCCAGAAAACAATAAAGAAGAGTTTTAGAAACCTGGTGATGGAGGACAAACATCGAAAAGGTTGTGAAGGACGCCCGCATAAGTCAAGAAACAGTTCAAGATGAGATTCAAATCCAAATAAACGGGAGAAAGAAAATAAAAAAAAACAGGTTAATTCCATACAAAAAATTTGGTAGAGTTGCAAAATTATTTGGAAGTATGAATACTTTAATACCCAGGGCACTTTTAATATGTAATATAATATTTAATAAAATAACAATCATTTTGTATGAAACCACGAAATTTATTATAAGTCAACCGGTTTCGCTAATCTCAAGCTTCATTAGGACGTATTTGAAACTAATTATTAATACGAAAATAGTGTACTTATATATACATAAAGGAGAGATAGAATATAAAATTACATATGAAAGAGACAGACAGAATGCATATATAGTTAAATAGAACATCAAGAGAGATAGAATATAAAATTTTATTTTTCCCTCTCTTAATATTCCCTCTATCTGTATATGTATTATGTCTCTCTCTCTTTTGCATGTAATTTTATATTCTGTCTTCCTTGATGTTCTATTTAGCTATATATCTATTCAGTCTCTCTTTTTCTCCCTATTTATGAGTATATAAGTGCACTCTTCATATATTTATGATTAGTTTCAAATACATCCTGACGAAGCTTGAGATAAGCGAAACCGGTTAACGTATAATAAATGTTTTGGTTTATTTATTTTATTTAATATAATATGTCAAACCGCAAAGTGATTGCTTTCTGCGAAAATATATAATATAGTAGCTAGAGTAGGACGCCAGGATTGAATAGTCAAAAGTTCAATGCTCTCTGTCTACCGAAATGACGTCATGTAATTTAAGATAGTCAATCAGAGTTTGCACAATACATAATATTCTAGATATATTTGGCAATTTTTTCGATTTGATTAATCATGAACGAATAGCAACAGTGTCCTCTGTACTTATCAAAAACACACACAGAAATAAAGCCACCGTAGCGACATCTGCCGATGGATGCTGCAGCCAGTGACAGCGGTCGCTAGGCGCTGATAAGGTCTCCAGACTTCAGAGCTAATTAATGTTATTAAACTATTTACAAAAAAAATGCAGTTCTTGCAAAATTATATTGTTTAAAATAATTTCTTGATAAATAAATTCAAAGTTCAACTATCTGCCTTTGATACTGAAATAATTCAGATTTTGTAATTGTATTTTTTAATTAAACATATAACTAGAATAAAGAAATATCTGTTTACGATCATATTAATCATATTTTGACGCTGTATTTTTGATTGACAGAATTTTAAAATTTCTTTTAATGTGTATTCCGAAAAGAAATTGATTCCTTGCCGTCTATTTGCAAGTGAGGTAATTTGTAGCATTTGATACTCGACAGCGGTGGCGTGCAGTAGGTATTGATTTAGGTTATGCTGTTACCGATGATATTATACAATCATATATAATATATGTACTTTCTTTTAACCGACGTCTTTAAACTAAATGAATCCGCCGTTTAAACCCTACCATTTATTTATTTGTAATTTTAGAGTACTATTAGTAGTATTTTTAATGTTTAAGTTTTAACATAAAATAATGAACACCTTGTTATCCATATAAAAATAAATATAAAAAATCTTGGATGTTTTTAAGAACTCTTTCTGTGACTGGACACGATTCTTTTATGGTTTGAAAATCCTTCACGAAATGACTAAAGAAAATAATTATTTTTATTAAAGGTTAACGTAGGAAATAATTCTGCCAATTACCTTTTGTTTTTCCCAATTTAAATACAAATCCATGCACCAAATACAAAGAACGACCATGAAATCAACACGTTAAAAACAGTAAGGCAGGCACTTCATTGATTTGTACGTAGTTGTAACCCTTTCTAATGTTATTCTATTAAACAGCATAAGTAACGACTCCATACAAAACGGATCAACCGAAAAGAATTTTCAATTCAGTAAAATGGCCAATTGTACGACTTGAGTAATACACAAGCTTAAAAATAGAAGATAGTAATGTGAATAGCTACAATGCGTGGATTGTAGCTACTAGCGCTACCACTGCAGCGGTGGGTTGTCGCGGCAGTTTTTAGAACTAAGCCGTTAAAGTTTCTACTGGTACACAAATGGCGCTAATAGTAAAATTTTTTTTAATACTCCCAATTTACATTAACCTCTGTTTATATTTTTTTTTGTTGGTGTCTTCAAAAACTTAAAGCCGCGGTTCCAAGGTAATTATGTTTATGGAATTTCTTCAGTAATTTGAAAATATTACATTAAAAAATAGGACATTTTCTTTTTTACACGTAACGACCTTGTGCGAGTAGTAAAATATAAATAAATGGTGACAATAAAACGTCTAACTGCAGATATGGAGAGCAGTGGTCTCCTTATCACACGTGACTCTCCTAGGTGTCTGATACTGTCTCATTATCTTCAGTTCTGTAGTACTACAGCTGATACCGGCTCGTCACGTGGCACGCAGATAGACGTATCAAGACTTCATTCAGGTTGCTAACACCGTTCTGAAGTCAAACCTGGAGGCAACTAAAAACAAATAGAATTATACTGAATGCGATGGAAATGGATGAAAAATTAAAACTAATATTTTTTTTATAACATAATAAAATATATAAGCAAGTAACGCATTTTTTTTATTACAGAAGCACATCATTTTTATAACACTTTACTTTCTTCGGACGCTACACACCTTAAACAACATCTCAACATAGTCACCAGCATTATTAAGGCATTTGTCATAACAGAAGACTAATTTTTGTATACCTTCGTCATAGAACGACGCCGCTTGGGATCAAAACCATGTCTGCACTCCGTCTTTCAGTTCATCAGTGACATCGAAACGCTTGTCATCAAAGAACCGCGTCAGATGAAAGAAAATATGGAAATCACTTGCCGTCAAATCAGCTGATTTCATGTTTCATGTATCTCATAGTCGGCGGGCTGATCTATTGTCTCGAACATTTCAACCACACACTATAAGATGACCACACTATATGAATGTCTCTCAACATTGTAAAACGCGCCTCGTACATAAAACGAATTTATTAAATGTTGCAAGCCTGTCAGCCACTGCCTCGCTAGGTACAGCGCAAGGTGCAGTCTTAAAAGATATCAAGGTCATTGAGGAGATAATAATGATAAGAAAGACATATGATGCGAATTTTAATGGTACCAGAAATATAGGACATCTTGGCATGATCAGGTAAACCAAATCCTGAAAAAATGATCCAGTAAGAAGCGCCAATGAAGCTTGCATGATATTATGTATGAATAGGAATGAGATGAAGGTTGTACGCCACAACAAAAGATTGCGGCGCTCTATCCTGTCGTAATTTAACATGTATGGTAGTTGATGATTGAGCTGTTTAGTTGTCAGTAGTAGAGATTGGTAAAAACTAAAAACTCCTTACCAATACCTTTTGTATGGTATAATTCATTTTTGTTTGTATTTCAATTGATTTATTGTTAACCTTTTAACTGCTATTTGAATTGAAAGACCGCGTAGGATAATACTAGGCTTTAAGGGTCTTGACTTATCTATCAAAAGCTGGGATCTGTCGTCCACAGATGGCAAAGTGATTTTAAAACATGAATATATAAAGTTTGCAAAGTAAAAAAGTGAAAAAACACGTTTATGGATTGTAGCGTGACATATTAAGTTTGGCGTGTTATCGCGCTCATGGCATTTAAAAGGTTAAATACAAAGATAATGTAGGAAAATGGCGCTATAAAAATTATCCAATATTAATATTATTACCATCCCCAAAGTAAGAAATAATTTTTTTTCTGCATGCTGTAGCGCCTTTCTTTAGTGCGGTAATCTTGAAGAATAGAGAAATTGTTGTTTCGCAGTATATGGTAAACAGCATGCGACGCCAACACCACACATCGAAGATGTCAAGCATGCTTCTTTTTATCTTTTAGCGTTAATGTATATGAATAAATAATATAGTCGAGATGAGTACGGGTTACTTTAGAAAAATCTTAATATTACAATATTTCTCTTGAAGAATAAATTATATTATTAATTCTTTCGTTACACGAAAACCCTCTAAAGTAAGGGTGTAAAATGGAATAAAATCTCACGCGACACAGAGTCTACCAAATTAACCTTTTCTAACTTAACCCGCATTCATCTTCAGAGGCTAAACAGCCGGTAATCCCCCAAGTGTTGTAGGGCGAAATGGAGCGCATCGGCGGGCGGAGGGGAGGGTTGTACCCCGAATTAGGGGCGCTTCTCGATAAATACAAATGTGACAAGTTAATCCTTGTTATTGCAAACACCGTTCCGAGAGGTTCACAAATATACTGGTATAATTTAATTTGTTATAAATGCATATGTTGAATTATATTCTCGAGTATATCTAACAACCATATAAAATAAATTATAATAGTTATTTATGTTTAATAAAAAATTCACTGAGTGTGAAATTAAATATATTTTGTGTATGTATAATTACTAATAAACTTGAAAAAGGGTTTATCCGTCATTATTGACAAGATTTTCATCTAGTTATACAGGGTGTAACATGCCTATTCAGCAATGTTTTATGGGTTCCTGGAATATGAGCCTAACCTCAACTATGCCAGAAATATAAGCATTTAAAAAAATGGTTATTGTTGCGTACAAAGCATAGATGCTGGAAGAATGTCAGGATAGGGAGGAGTTTGGAACTCACCACAATTCGGATTCTGCTGGCACCTCTAAAGATGTGGACTGTATATTGTACTCACTATTTCATCAAAGGTTCCGACACAGTATAGACGCGAAGTCTCGAATTAGTGTAATATTGTATTCTTTTCTCCGGATTGGAAAAGATCCAGGTTCGAAACCCGATAGCGCAACAACAATATTTTTTGATAAAATTGATTTCATATGAATATCTTTCTAATTAATACATTTAATTAGTATTTAAAATATATGTGCCTTTAGTCAGGGAGCAGACGGAAAGATGAAAACAAACTCCCGATAGGGGAACGACAAAAAAAAAACAACTGTAGTAAATAAAACATTTTAATACAAATTCTGCGAAGCAGCTAGACAATATTATTGCACAATACATTGATTTTTAGATTAAATTTATAGTCATTAATTGACATGGCGGTTATTTTGTGATGCAACATGTTTATTTTAATTTTCATGATAAATCTTTGTGCTACACACGCGTTGGGTTATTTTCACTACTAGCTTCAAAAGGTGCAGTCCCTCTCATCATCAGGTGATAACTAAACTGAATACAGCATTGTAGTATATTCGGAGAGGAGCTTGAGAAGGGGTTTCAGCCGTTAACGGGAATATGGGCAGTAAAAGCAATGTGTTAGGAAATGTTAAATGTTTTCTCTGAATTTAAATTCCTTTGTATTTCAATGGATTCCAAACTGTTAATTATTAAACCTTTATAAGATACCGAGTGGAGAAGTTTTAGTCTATTTAATTTTCTGTCCCGTTATTTCCGGGATTCAAACCTGAATTTCTTCTAATCATGTTATGCTATACCAACACGGTGGATTGGCAACAAATTTTTGAACGTATATCCCAGTAGAAACAACACAATTGTTTTTATGTGTATATCTTTATAATTAATATATTTCATTTTATTTAAAAATGGTGTGTTTCTTTAAAAATAATAATCCTATACTTACTTAAAAAACGCGTCTCGTATCACCCACAGAATATTAATTGTAAGGTTTATCGTAAAAAAAAATATTGTCTATTAAGGATGTACTTTTGAGCGTGCATTGTTAACCTTTACCATACCGTGATACAAAATACACGTGCGCAGCCACGCTGTCAATTCGTGTTACCGTAAGAAATAAAAGTTTTTTTTATAGCATTTTTAATGAGAGAAAACGCTTATATTGGCTTAAATGACTTTAAAATTATTAATATTATAAATTTTCTCTGAATATTGAGAATTAAATGTGAATTAGGAGGATTTATCAAGTCCTATACAATACAATTTTCCTTCTTATCTCTCGTAATTTAATTAGTAAGAATTAGACAATTATATTCGTATGTTTGTTATTTTTTTCTCTGTGAAATTAATATATGATCTCTTTTTATCTTACCACAAATGACATTTTTGACAACGAATTAAATAAAAAAATTATCATTGTTGTAGGATTCCCTTTACATAATTGATATTGCACTAGTCATTCCTAATCGTAAAATTTCTTTAGAATTAACTAAAATGTGAACTATATGTTGCGTGTATTTACCGAAATATTACAGGATTAATTGGGGCGGTAAACCTGCATGGTTTGGGAAGGGTTAACAAATAAATTTAACTTATGCACTCAAAAAGTATTCCGGCTCAAACACACGTTAGCAACGGTGACCGCACGATAGTATTGTCGGGCCAGACACAGTTTTTTTTTTAAATATTAGATTGTGTTATAAACTTTAAAATAAGTTTACCACGTTGATTCTGGATTGTGATATTTTTTTTATAACTTCTAAATGCAAGGCGGTGAAGTGCACGTATTTTTCAGTTACATATTTGTGTATCGCATGAGCATTTATTAATACAACGTCAGTTGTGCGAAACGCGATTTTTTTAATACCATTTAATAGTTTTTCTGACACATTCCACTAACAATATTAGCATATCGGACTTATCGACAGCACCCATGTGCTTGTTATACAAAGAGTTTCAGAAGTATTTTTCATAATAAAAATTCTGTAATAAAATAATGGATAGATTTAATAAAAAAAAGTTTATTTTACATTTATTTATGGTCACAGCTCTCCTGCACTTCAGTATAAACTGTGTATTATCTAATAGTAATTGTAAATCTTCGGCACACACTGCGAGAAACCGAATACACAATAGCAATAGTAACTGTACATTTAACATATCAGTGTAACGTGCACATAGCAGGACGTTTACGCTCATTGACAGTTCAGTCATAGACGTATATAATGTAAGGTAATGTTTATAAACGTAAAGCCAAAACAAATACAAGTGGTAAATAAATGAAAGCTCCGAATGCTACGGACTTATCTCTCAAAATAATAGCCACCCGAAGATAAACATATACTAAAGTCATATACGTGTACCGACACGACCTCTATACAACTAAGCGCTTGCGAAACTGTGTATATGTCGGGACCTAAAAATTCGCCGCTTACAATTCACTGCGGAAAATTCAACGCGGTACATTCACCGCGATACATTCACCGCTGAGAAAATAGTTCTTTTTTTTGTTTTTTCAAGAAAAGCAAACAAACTCTCCCAACAAACCAGTTAGGTTAGGTTAGGTTAGATCAATTATAAGTGCATCAATTTGTTTCTAATGGTCTTATTTATATTTTTAATACTCTTATCAGTAAACGTCATTAGAAATATCTACGAAGAAGAAAATAAAAGTTATTTATTTGATAATTAATTGTATTAATTAGAAAGATATACATATAAAATCTATTTTAGATTCGAACTTGGATCTCTGTCAAATCCGGGGAAGGTGCATTAAAAACAAAGTAGACGGCTTTTAAATAATGGGAAGATAGATGTATCAATTAACGTCAAAAGCACTGTCGCTGTAGCATAGTTGTTTAATGCACGTTCCCCGGATTTAGAAAGATCCAAGTTCGAATACCAGTAGCAACAACAATATTTTTCGATAAAATTGATTTCATATGTATATATTTATAATTAATACATTTAATTAGTTTTTATAATATAACTTCACAATAAGAATGTATTTTTCATAATAATATTTATTTTCAATTTTAATTGATAAACTTGTTCCTATTACTGGAATACAAACAACTCTTGGCATCATTCGGACATTTTCTTTAATCTATTGTGTGCGATGAACAATGTTCCGAGATGAATTGCGGGCGGTGAACTTTCCCGGCGGTGAATGTTCCGAGATGTATTGTGGGCGGTGAACTTTCCTAAAACCGTGTGTGCCGGCTGCTCCGTAACAATCTGTGCGGATGCGTGTTACAATAAAAGGAAATAAATTTAATTTCCATTATAAAAATGATGATCTACAGTCGTTTCGGTTGCTTCACTTTTTAAATGTTGTCACATTTACAATGGATTTGATTTTTTTGTGAGCATTTGTAATTATGTCTAACAAGATTAGTTTGAATTGTTACTCGTTTAACTTATGGTCACCTGATATTTAAATTTTATTTTAATTTAAAATTATTCCGTTGCCATGAGAGCCCATTTAAGAATGTCGGTCGGATCATTTTATATGTTGTGTTCTATGGTTTTCGCACAATTTTCGGAATATAATATTATATTTATTATTAAAAGAACACATTCTTATAGTAAAGTTGTAATTATTCAGAACAGACGGTCTGTGATATTTTAAATATGAATTAAATATGTTAATTAGAAAGATATACAATAAGAATGTGTTCTCATAATAATAAAGTTGTATCAATGTGTCCAAAATTTAATAAAAATGAATTGATAATTCTGGCGTCTGCTATCAGATTACTCAAAGGAATTTGAGATTCTGTAAAAATAAGGTAGATGACTCTTTCAAATAATGGAACGATTAAATGTATTAATATCAAAAAGGTAACATATAGGTTCGAAAATTTGTCGCTAAAAATATTGTCGCTGTAGCATAGTTGGATAATGTACCTTCCCCAGTTAGGAAAGAGATCCAGGTTCAAATCTCGGTGGTGCAACAATAATATTTTTAGATATAATTGATTTTATATGTATATCTTTCTAATTAATATATTTAATTCATTGATAAACATATAATACAGATGTAAAAATGTGTTTGGACTGCCCGTCTCACTAGAGAAATTCTGTGTTGAGACGGACATATTTTACAAGTGATTGTACAAAATAATTAGTATGTATTACAAGTAGTAAACAGAATCAACATTTAATATCTGTACATACACTTTCAAATAAATTATTCTGAAGATATTTGTGATAACAAATATTAAAGGTTTGAATCAATATATTTGGGTGAGTGCACCAATACTAGTTCTACCCATATTACGAATTAAAGTTTTTATTTTCAGTTTCATGTTCTTGGGACAATTAAATTGGGTTAAATAGTTCAAGCCCAAAATATTTGTAGTTCCTTCGGCCATATGTTGTATGTGCTCTTATGGTATGTATCCGTGTGATAATTATATTTTGAGTATTATATATATATCGTCAGTAAACATAAACTTTTGACATCAATTATTTACACTCACTTTGCCTATAATGTACTTAATAATTGAGTAAACACGTTTCAAGGCTTTTATACGCCCTGGCAAGTGAAAAAAGGCTGTTGATTCGGATTACATGCGAGATACTACAATAACTATATTTTTCATTTTGAATCTTAACAATCAGACAACAATCTGTGACAGAAAAAATATTTTTCATAAAATTACAAAAAAAATATATTTTTGACTTGTCCCCTTAGCGCTTGAGGTCAAACACTAACAGTAATGTCATCTATTTGTTTTTAAATGAAATATTGTTTGCTGATACAGAACTATCATATTTATGAGACCAATATCTCCGGCCAATATGTTTGTGATACAAATTAAATATATATTTTTTACATTCATAGGATTTTTAAAACCATTTTTTAAAAATAAGTTCCCCGGGTTGTGAAATTAAATGCGTTTTGTGTGTGTATTATTTGTATAACTAGGTGAAAGCCCGTCAATAATTTTTAAGTTTAAACAAGTAAGTACCTTGAGGTAACGAACAGTGGCGGTCGGTGACGTTTTGTAGAAGGGATGCTGGAAAACAAGTTTATACCTACTATTAAATATAACATAATCGAAAGGTATTCAAGCCCTGTCAAAAATGCGTCACACAAACAAATTTCTCAAAACAATCCGCTCGCTTCGTATTATGTATCCTATTTTGTACTTTATGCGCATAAGCGTTAAAGTATTCGAAGACGTTGGCAATTCTTTCAAACTTTGTGGATACGGAACGAATGATAGAATCCACTGTTGCTGGTATTATATGTATGCTATTGAGAATTTATATGTATTTCGATTGTGTGTTATGACTGGTCTCTAAAAGACAAGACGAATTTATTTTCTGTAGTACTGTTTTCGGCTAGAAACAAAAAGTACAAAGCTTTTTGACTCTAGAACACAAGGGATGCGGAGCATCCAAAGCATATATGAAGCGACCGCGCCTGGTAACGAATTAAATTATTCCCATGCCTAGAATACACAAAGCCATACAAATATTAAAAAAATGTAACGTCCAGCAAGCAATATTTTTTCATATCTGTAAATCATAATTACTTTGATCAAAATATGGGTACATAATAAAATATTGACACCAGAAAAAGAGGACGCTCGTGGAAGATTGGCACGACCGTTGCACCAGATACTGGAGGATGTTTCTGATAGAAGCTTCAATAATCGGCGAGATTGTATGAATGTGTCAAAAAAGTGTGGCGCTTTATCCTCGGGAAACGGCGTGACGGTAACTTAGTATAGTTAGTTAATAAAGTCTTGTCGTACTATCCAATAGTATTAACAAAATATAGGACGTTAAATCCGTTTTAACCCTTCCCAAACTACACAGTAACACAGGTCTAACATCATAATTAAACCTGTAATATTTCGGTAAATACATGCAACATAAAATTCATATTTTAGATAATCCTAAATAAAATATAAGCGCTTAGGAATGACTAGTGAAAAATCAATTATCAAAAGGGAATCGAACAAAACCAATTATTTTTTCCATTCAATCCGTTGTAAAATTAATACGTTGGTAAAAATATAATTTGTGATATGAAAGACAGAGATCACACACTATTTTCACAGTGAAAAGAACAACAAACATACAAATATAATTGTCTCTTTCTCACTAATTAAATAAAGAGAGATAAAAAGGAAGGACACGTTGTATACGATTTAATAAATGCTTTAAATTATGTTATTAATAATTTTTTCAAAATTGAATGCTGAATATTTTGAGTAAATTCGTGCCATTAAAGCCATTTAAGCTAATAAAAACATCTGTTTTTTACGGTAACACGAGTTGACAGCATGGCCGCGTTCGGGTATTGGTATGGTAAAGGTTAAATAACTAATATTTGTACCATTCATTAAGTATTTAAAATGTATTGACCAAAATAAAAAATATATGAAATGAAAATAAAATGAAATGAGTTTTTGGGGGTGGAGATGTGCCATTTCTTCCAGCCTATTAAGGGTGGCTTATTTAAAAGTCCCGATCTCGATTCCATATGTGCTCATGACTGAACATCGTGGTCCACTATTCTGCTTCCACAGCGTGAACTGTATGCCTCCACTCTTCGCGATTCTGGGCCTTGTTCTGTAGCGAGGCTCCGATTATGTCTCAGATTTTTCCCCCTCCCTCCTTGTACGTCCATCGTAATCACCAATTTCTCCATCTCTTCTAGTAATACGCTCAATGTATGTAAGTACGAATTTTCTGAAGAATGAGGACATTTGCGAATTTCGCCAACACCACATTTATCCTTTCTTTCCTTCTCAGAATCCATGTTTCGACTTCATACGTTGAGATCGTTCATCCAAAGATTTAAATAATAAATTCTATAAATAGTGGCCAGAGAGACCTAACGGAGCATTCTACTGGCTCTCCCTCGCACCTCTTGCGACCTGGATAGGGCGAATTTCTGCCGGACTGCGACGTCTACCCTCCCCTTTTGGGGGTGTTTGATTTCTATAGGTTCTTTCTGGCTGCCTTCTGAATTGAATGTGATAACGAGTCTCAAGTCAGGTATGTCTCTGGTACGATGACACCGGAGCCAACCTATGATGGTATTATGTAAATAATGTAATAAATAATGTAATTATGACGAATCGAAACGAGGGTAAACTCTCAAAACGATTCGGGATAGGGTGGAAATAAATAAATAAATAAATAAATAATAATAAATTCGAAATAAATCAATTCAGCTTGTGGAATAAGTGGGTGGATCCTGTTAATCATCGTCATCGCTTACCCCTCGGTGAAATGGAGCGATATTCAAACATCCAAACCTATAATGTTACACAACTGTCAAACTTGACGTAATTCAGTTTTGAATTTCGGAAACGCCCATTGCAATACTCGTCGGTCTCTCGCTGTTTTGTCTCGCCAGTATTCATATAATATTTTTATCTCTCAGATTTATTGCTTGCGAGAACATCTGCGGATCATCCCGACATATGGACCGAATAATTATCATCTCTCAGAAAACATGGGATTTACTAGAGGGCGCCACGAGCTGCGATATCAGTTTCAAATGTGGTGATTTGTTACTCTCTGGAGTATTAACATTTTTAACCTTCCCAAACCGTGCAGTGACACAGGTCTACCATCCCGATTACACCTGTGATATTTCGGTAAATACACGCAGGAAAATATTAATATTTTATATATTAGTAAGGAAAATATTAGCGCTTAGGAATGACTGGTAAAAAACCAATTATGAAAAGTTATTTATTATTTTTTCAATTCAATCCGTTGGTAAAAATACCATTTGATGTTTTAAATGTGAATTAAATATATTAATTAGAAAGATATACATATGAAATCAATTTTATCGAAAAATATTGTTGTTGCGCCACCGGGATTCGAAACTGGATATCTTTCCAAACCGGGAAAGATGCATTATCCAACTATGCTACAGCGACGACATTTTTAGCGACAAATTTAAATGTATTAATATCAAAAAGGTTCGAAAATTTGTCGCTAAAAATATCGTCGCTGTAGTGTAGTTGGATAATGCACCTTTCCCGGTTTGGAAAGAGATCCAGGTTCGAATCCCGGTGGCGCAACAACAATATTTTTCGATAAAATTGATTGTATATGTATATATTTCTAATGAATACATTTAATTAGTATTTAAAATATCACAGACCTATGTTTTGAACAATTACAACTTCACAATAAGAACGTGTTCTCCTTAATAGTATATTTATCTATTTAATACATTTAATGTGTATTAAAAAATAGTCTTAACCGTTCAATGTTCGACTCTTTTTTGTATGCTGTAGATAAGTAAAGAAAAAGAAAAAATAATAACACATCCCTGAGAAGATAGGCTGTATGGTCAGTCACTAATCTATTGTACATTCCTAACATAAATATAAATTAATCCATTATTCAAGAAAAAATAATAATAGAAAAAGCACTGGACAATGGAGAACACCCTGGTTGAATAATTTAATGCAACGAAGCAAAAGAAGAAGAAAACCCGCAATGAAATCAATAGGATATAGCCATGGACTCTCTCAGAGATAGAGAGAGAGTTGACAATTTGACAACTTCTCTATTCTATAGTGTTATCTCAAAATGGTCCGCATTTGATAAGTCAAAAAACAAAGCTGCATAAAAAATGACAAGTCCTTACGGGGAAATCCCTTGGGTTTTCATACGCTGAACAGTGTGCCGCAATAAATCAACTTCCCGGGCAATGGTGGGTAGCAGGCCTTCGTCAAACGAGGATATTGACAGTTATAAATAACATGTAAACTTATTTTGAAATGTTATTTTTGACCTCTGTCCAGTTTAGCAGTTGATTTCTGATAAATGAAAAAAATCTACATTGACGTAAAAGAAAAAATCGCTGTAGTGCCGGCAAGGTTTTAAAGATCCATTTGATAAAATTTAAAAAATTATACGTGAATTATATATTATTTCTAATTTTGATACTGTTAATTCATGGTGGAATTCCATTTTAATGATTTATTAAAACACTTATTAACTTTTTTCCACTATTTATTATTTTAATGTATTATTTATATATACATAATACATTAAATTAGTATTTAAAATATCACAGACCGTCTGTTTTGAATAAATACAACTTCACAATAAGAATGTGTTTTCCTTAATAATATAAGTTGTATCAATGTGTCCAAAATTTAATAAAAATAAATTGATAATTCTGGCGTCTACAGTCGGTTTACTCAAAGGTATTTGAGATTCTGTAAAAACAATGTAGATGGCTCTCAAATAATGGAACAATAGATGTATTAATTTGAAATAGTGAAACATATAGGTTCGAAAATTTATTATGAAAAATACTGGCGCTATAACACAATTGGTAGTGTACTTCCCCGGATTGGAAATAGAGATCCAGGTTCGAATCGCGGTAGCGCAAAAACAATATTTTTCGACAAAATTGATTTTATATGTATATATTTATAATTAATACATTAAAGTAGTATTTATTATTTAATGACCATTACCGGTTTCAGCTTGTCACGGCCATCCTCAAACTGGTAGTTTTTTTCTTGAGGTAGGATATTTATATGTTACAGTCAGTGTTAAATTTCAAAAATGTGTACATTAACTAGTCAATGTATGCACTAACTATGAGTTTTAGTTACAGTTTACATTGCTGCATTTCGTGTATACTTTCACTAGATAATACGTGATTTAACTAGTTTGTGCAGTCACATCGTGAACAAATAAGATCTGTCAGATGAGCGTGTTACCTTTCTGATATTAATATTTACATTTAATCGTTCTATTATTTGAAAGAGCCATCTACCTTATTTTTACAGAATCTCAAATACCTTTGATTTATCTGATAGCAGACGCCAGAATTATCAATTCATTTTTATTAAATTTTGGACACATTGAATATTTATAGACGGAATTAAGGAATTACGGAATAAAAACGGAAATTTTCCATCATTATTGATGGGTTATTTTCAGTGGGTAATATATTTTATTTATAAATGTATCGTTAGTGATTCTACGAACAGGTCCGGCGGTGGAAATATTGGCACTTTTGAACTATGTTAATTTTGGGCCTTCCCTAGATGTCTTTAATATGGCATTATATTATGATATACATGCAGGTGGGTGTTATATAAAAAATAATACCGTTTGTCCCAATTCTATTCTATAAATTTTTTCTGCTACTATTGATTTATTTTAAACAATTTAATACCAAAAATTGATGAAACGCCACTAAAACGAGTGAGCAAAGACAGCCGCGCTTTCTTGACTTACAAACACATTTTTATGCATCTTTGATTATTCTATCCGAAACAGCGAGAGGATTAAATAATCTAAGCGTTATCTAACATGTAATAATTGTATAGAGAAGCATGTTGGTGCAGTGGTTAAGACGCTGGCCTAGTAATCTAGTGGTCGGGGGTTCGCGCCTCATTCCAGGATACCGGCAAGTTAGTTCTATTTTTATAGTACAAGTGTTTAGCTTAGTTTGAAAATAGTAAGAATATTGATTTGACATGTATTCCGTGTACGCATCTGTATTTAAAAAAAATATATATATATATGTATAATTAATTGTCTTGTATAATAGATTAAAACTACGATTAAGATCGATATGTGAGGTCAGGGTATCAATAAAATCTACTTACTTACTTACCATAACAACGTTTCCCCGCGGGGGTAGCCAGAGAGGACAGAGCGCCACACTTTTCTATCCTGACACACAATTCTCGCTTCATCCACATTCATACATCTTCTCATACAGGCACGACGATTATTGAGGCTTCTAACAGGACTATCCTACAGTGTCTGGTTTACTTGGTCATGCCAAGTCATGTGACTCCGTCCGTTCCATATGACCAAACTACCTTAATCATACTCACTATACATTCTATCTTTATTTTTTCATATTTCGTACAATTCGTAAAACTATATTTCAATCACATAACTTTCTTCAAAATAAACCACACCTAAATTAAATGTATATCTAATTAAAAGTATTCCATCTTTCAAGTTAGCTGTCAAAACGGACAGAAATGTCAATCGTAGATAGACAATTTCTATGGTAAGATTTCTCCCTTACCATAGACAGAAGAAAAGATGACAGACGTCAATGTACGATTTCGCTAAAATATTAACCTAGAGATATTATAAACATATTCGTTGTTCACTATACAGTCATAATGACATTGTATCCAAGACGTCCAGAAAGTTACAGAAATTATATTATTACGGATTTTACATGAGACTCTCTCGACTTCGGAGACCGGTACAGCTATCGCCGAGTTCGCCCTGTCGCCGGGTCTGTCAGTGAACCGCTCGTACATTTTGAATTCAAACTTTTGTATGTATATGTTAGAATGCTCTCTGATGATAAGTAAACGTGTCTGCGTGAGGACTCTGCGTGTAATTGTGTACAAACTAATTATTTCCAGCCTCTGGAAGCTGATAAGCAGTGATAAGAAGTTAAAGGTCGCAGCTCCGACACCAGCGCGCGTGAATATTAGTGACACTACCCGTAATAATATTTTCCAACTAATACGTACCCACGTACTTAATTATTCAAATCTAATACGTATAGTATACCTATGTATTTATATGTGTCACGCGTACGGAAATCGATACATTTCATTGGATTAAAGTGTCAATTTCATTTGAAATGTAGATGTAATAACAACAAACAAATCATAAATTTGAAAATTGCGTCATGCATCGTATTTGTAAAGTAGATTAGTACAAAATTATTATTTCATAACGGTCGTTTTTCAAAGTTAAAAATTAAAATTCTTCTCGACTTTTCAACGTGTTAGTTATTTAAAAGCGCCATCCTAGAACTAGTTTTGAATATACTTAATTAAATAAAATAAAACACAATCACTTTGTTGTATGAAATCGAGAATTTTATTACACGCCATAGCTCAAGCTTCGTCAGGGCGTATTTAAAACTAACAATAAATTTTGTTGGCGTGCAATAAACCGGTTGGCGTGTTATACATTTCGCGGTTTCAAACAAAGTGATTGTGTTTTATTTAATTTAATATATCAAACCACAAAGCGATTGCTTTCTACGAAAATTTTATTTATTTATTTATTAACCAGATGCCTAATAGAGATGGGTAGAGAGAATTTGGAGCTACTCTTACACCACGTATCAACATTCTTATTATTTAGGTTTTTGTAACTAATGTATGCATGAATTCACTCTACTTTTTTTATATATATAATTAGATACTTTATTATAAATTATAATCAACTACTCTCTATGATTGTCAAATATAAACTGACAAATATTGGCCAAACCAAAATGGCAGCCAAACAAAATCGACCTGGAACATAATATTTACCTTGTAGCTAGGCTCAATTACGTGATCATTGTTGGGCAGCTTGTCTACACGTGTATTAGATATGAACAACGACAAACTATATGTATAATAAAGCAATATTTTTCTATTTTAACCGCCCGTACTCTACCGCCGAATTGGCGCGAATTGAAGTAAAAATTTTCTCAATCACACGGGATCGATTTAAAATTTTACAGTACATTATACATAACTATTATTATTATGTCAAATGTTTGATACCTTTCTGAGAAGACTTAATGGTAGTGAGAGCTCAAAATCACAAACTGTGAGTCAATCACTGATATCTTTGAGTCACACTCACTATCAGTGATTGAATATCTGGGAATATCGTGATTCGTGATTAATTATTTTTATTTTATGAAACGAAAATATTTACGAAGGATTAAAGTTACAATAATACGTGATAAGCACCATCTAGTTGATTCTGCCAAAACGTTTTATGCATTTGATCTGAAATGCTGAGAATTTGACCCGAAAAATGAACTATTTTCTCTATGTGATGATATTAAATTATATAAATATCAATCATGCATGCTGGAATATATTTTTTACGCAAATGAAGTCTAAGTAATATAAGTAAAAATGCCCAAAATGATATATTTTTATTTATTTCATGTCTTGGGATAACGTGCGGCGCACGTATTAGTAATGAAACTGCGATCACAGTCACAGTTTTCAATCATTGATATTATCAAATACCAATCACAATCACAGCAGTGAGACGAGTGTAGCATTTTTTCTCATCACTACTTAATGGTACTCGGTTCAACAGAAGTTTCAACAATCGACAAGGATAGATGAGATACGGATCGTGCCAGGTCATGGAGTACGAAAATGTTTTTTTTTCAAAAATATATTAATGTTAATAATAAAATTAAAATAATCCTTAACCGTTTTAATTTTATCTGAAAAACAATAATAAAGAATGACGACACGAAGGGCGTGATATTGTTATCTGCGCGGCTGCTCATCTGCTAAAGAGTTGCATTATCTTGGAAGCATTTATCTAAAACACATTAAGATAAATGTTTTATCTTTATTTCTGGAGACTGCATGTCTCTGGACCCCGCAATCTGACTTGGGATATCACCAGTCAGATTGCCGACTGTTTTTCAAATATCCAACACCAAAACACTTGTCTTTTTACTTTATCTTATAATAAAGTATTGATTTATTGATTTATAAAATAAACTATTAAATGTATTAATTTTAAAGATATAAATATAAAATCGATTTTATAGAAAAATATTGCTGTCGCGCTACACCTTTTTCAAATTAATATATCTATCGTTCCATTCCAGTGTAGGTTCGAAAATTTGTCGTCAAAAATACTACCGCTGTAGCATAGTTGATAATGCACCTTCCCCGGATTGGAAAAAAGATCCAGGTACGAATCCCATTAGTGCAATAATAATATTTTTCTATAAAATTGTTTTTTTTTGTATTTCTTATAATTAATACATTTAATTAGTATTTAAAACATCAAAGATTTATGTTCTAAATAATTACAACTTCACAATAAAAATATGTTCTCCTTAATAATTAATGAACTATACACTATTAAAAACGAACCACAACGAATTTTTAAAAATATTAGGTAGAGTTTGCTGTAAATGAATGAATAGCGAATGCCTCAATCTTGACAAAACAAATCCAACCGCAGCAAGACCTGCAACAATAAAAAAAAAGATTCTTCCAATTCTTCGGCCACATTATGCGACAAAGTGATCTGATCCTGAGCTCAATTTTGAGCAGAAGAAGACCTGGAAGAGTACCAAAGCGGTGGATCTAGCTTCAGAGACCCTGGACACACGTTTATATAATTAACCAAATTTTTGTGTGTAAAATAGGTTCATTTAAAAAAAACTCATCGATCTTTTGTATCTTAATTTTTGTTGACAGATGCTGGTGTAGATAATGGAGTTAATTTGTCATAAACAGTTCGGTGATGATGGTAAAGGTGGTGTACGGCAAGAATCTCCTTGTATCTATAATTTATTATTAAATGCTTTGATATTATTAAGGATAACACATTTTTATTGTGAAGTTGTAATTATTCAGAACGGACGGTCTGTGATATTAAAATTACTAATTAAATGTATCGATTAGAAAAATATACATATTAAATCAATTTTATCGATAAATATTGTTGCTGCTACCGGGATTCGAACATGGATTTCTTCCAATCCGGAGAACGTGCATTAATCGATTATGCTATACCAACACGACAAATTTTCGAACTTATATGTTACACTTTTAAAATTGATACATCTATCGTCCCATTATTTGAAAGACATCTTCTTTATTTTTACGGAATCTCGAATACTTTTGAATAATCCGATAGGAGACGCCAAAATTAATAATTCATTTTTATTAAATTTTGGACACCTTGATAGTTTTCCGGATTAGAAGAGATCCAGATTCGAATCCCGGTAACATCAACAATATACATTTAATTTGTATTTAAAATGCTTTGATCACTATAGTTTTTTTCCTGGCTCGCACGACAAACCGTCGCAGCAATCCTTTCTTAATTCTACCCACTATGCTACAAATAGATTACCTTACACAGCTAAGTCTATCGTCCATAGATTTTTAACATTTCCACACATTAGTGTTGGCACCTGAACTTATGCACCGCTTGTCTTGATTCGAGTGACAAATTACTATCGGCGATAATTGCATTCAGTGTATTGTTCACTAAATTGTCGTCCTTGGTGAATATATTTCTTTTGATTTGCTAACATTCTTCTCCTCAATTCACTTTCCGTGTATATATTGAACATCCTAGCCACCAAGTACTGCAGATAAGCGTCACTAATAGTGCATCATATGCATATTTTGTGTCCGATGTAATTTATACGATAGATCAGATATTGCATACATAACCCTAATAAACTAATTACTAGCAGATAATAATAGCTTTTCTGTCAGTCCATTCAGTATTGCTCTCCCTGGAATTGTACAAACGTGAAAAATACGAACAAAACGTTCATGTCACATTTGACAGCGACATAGATAAGGAAATAAACCATGGAGTGCGACGCGATATGACCATGAGATATAGATGAGATGAGGGCGGACCCACCGCTTACTCAGGACTGATGCAATAAGTTCAAAGCTCCTATCTCGGTCCTACTCATTCGCAGCCTGGTTGGCATTTTTTAATGCTACTAGGTAGCTGCCCGATAGCGGCTCGCATATTGACAGGGCGATACCGCACAGCTGCCAAAACAAAATTTTTCCTCATTGTCTCCGGTTGACTCACTTTATTAGGAAATAATATTTACAAAAATATAATATAAAATAATACAATTATCAAGGCCGGGGAGCAGAGGGGAAGTGAAGAGGCACTCCCTTCTAGGAAATGAGACGGCACAACATAAATAGGAGACTCACCGTCCACGCACTACTGCCGGCAGATTTAACCCACAAGAACAGTACATCGCAGATCATATTTGGGGAGAAGGTAGAAAATAAGAATAACAAATAATAGATGAGATGACAGGAGTCTCACAGACCTGACCGTTTAAGCAAGTACTTTACAGCTCACATAAGCAAATGACATTAACGAAGCCATATCCAGAAAGCCGTAGATAAACGAGTAGACGGAGAAACGATAATATATGTATATATATATATTGATAATAATAATCATAATAATTACGAAACTGCCTCATGAGCGTCCTTTGAGTCCGTTTTAGGACAGGTTTAAACAGTAGTATATTAATGTATGTGAAATATTCTAACCTAACCAAAACAGATGAACCCTTCAACAGCAATATCCATTAATTTAGTCACGCTTCTGAAACTAATTTTATTATATCTTTGAAAAAAAACGTATTTCAAAACAAATACTCTATATTCACTCCAAGGTTCACAATTGACCTCTGCGGTCACATGACCTCACAAGTAGGCAGTTTATTTATTTTATTGAAGGGGTTGGAGCAGGTCGAAGCCTGCTCGGTGTTTGTGCGCCCGCACTTTGTTCTGTCCCATAAATGTCACACAAATCACATGTTGCGACTTAAGGTTGTATTACGCTTACACAATTTTAGAATATATTTTGCACACATAGTTAAAACTACAGCGAGAAATTTTAGTTTTAATTTAGAAATATTGTGATCAGTTGCTTAATTTCTATTACGTAATTTCCTTATTTTTTATATATTATATATACCTGCACGTTAAATGAGTCTTGAATGTAATTATAGCTTTTATTTAAATACTAATTAAATGTATTACATATTCTCTTACCTTCCCAGGATTGGAAAGAGATCCAGGTTCGAATCACGTTAGTGTAAATACAATACATTTTCAATAAAATTGATTATACATGTATATCTTTCTAATTAATACATTTAATTAGTATTTAAAATAAATATCACAGACTTATGTTCTGAATAATAACTTCACAATAATAATGTGTTTTAATAGAATTATAGCTAATCGGAACTTGTCAACCGATACAAGACTAGCGGTGCATAATGGAGACCGACACTGATGTATGGAAGTGAGGCCTGGAGCTGGAAGAAGAGGAACGAAAGTAGAATGAAAAAATAAGGAAAGAACGTAAAGCTAATCTTAGTATAGCGAGTAAGATGAAGGAATTATGATGCAAGTGTAGAAGGCATGGTTAGAAGCCACAATAATCAGCGGGCTTGTATGAATGTGGATAAGGCGAGAATTGTATGTCAGGATAGAATAGTGTGGTGTTCTATCCTCTCTGCCTACTCCAATCGGGGAAACGGCTATAATATATACAGAAAAAATCTATCTATCGATAAAATATGGATTCGAACGTGGACCTCTTCCTATCCGGGGAAGCGCGTTCGGCATTTTGGCTACAGCAATTGAATACATTTTCGACAAATTTGCTACAGCAATTGAATACATATAAAATCAATTTTATCGAAAAATATTGTTGTTGCGCCACCGGGATTCGAACCTATGTTCTGAATAATTACAACTTCACAATAAGAATGTGTTCATCTAATAATAAAGTTGTATCAATGTATCCAAAATTTAATAAAAATGTACTGATAATCCTTGTGTCTGAGATTCTGTAAAATAAGGTAGATGACTCTTTCAAATAATGGAATGATTAAATAAATTAATATCAAAAAGGTAACACGTAGGTTTGAAAATTTGTCGCTAAAAATATTGTCGCTGTAGCATAGTTGAATAATGCACCTTCCCCGGTTAGGAAAGAGATCCAGGTTCGAATCCCGGTGGCGCAACAACAATATTTTTCGATAAAATTGACTTTATATGTATATCTTTCTAATTAATATATTCAATTCATATTTATTAATGTTTTTAGTTTCTAACCTGTTTTGAGCGAGAAATGTGAAAGTATAATATATATTTGAATATAATATATATTTTTATATGAATTGAAATGCTGTATTGTTTTTTTCATTTTAGTTATAAAGAACAACAATTATCACTTGTATATTTTTTACTTTCAAATGTTCTTCTTTGTAATGTATGTAAAAAAGAAAAAAAAAAAAGATTTATTTCCAACATGTTACTTGTCAATCCTCCGAAAAATACATGTAATGTTAAAATTATATTTGTTTTAGTCTGACCATTATTTTTTGTATATCAAAGCCTCGAACCTACAACAAAGGGGTCCGTAATCCAAGAGTCCCGCTGTGTTTAGACATGTTACTGTTTATTTACTTGTGCGCAATGCCCTGCGGCTGTGACTGACTATTGTATTTATACAAGAAAACAATAGACAATGATAAGTGGCGTTTTAAAAACAAAGCGCAAAATAGGTTTCGTTCAAGTGGACACGTTTAAAAATTATCGCACAGGATATTTTTCTCGAAAATTATTTTTTCTTTTTAATTTTCGCTAAATTTTTGAACACTGACAGAGCAGACACCAACGTGTATATTTATACAGTATCAATATATGTAAGTATGATCAAATAATATATTTTCTATTAAATATAATAAAAAATAGCTTTGTCTGTATGAGATATCTGATGCTTGTTTAATAACAGTGCCTTTGTATGTAAAAATCCAGCAATTGTGTGCTCTTGGACATATTCAAATATTTTCAAGACTTAAGATGTGATACTTATTAGGAATGTGCTCAACTAAACAAGAGTTCTTCTTCTTATGTCCTGTCGGACGTTGGCCATCGTCACTTTGTTTCCTGCGATTAGGGTTGCCAATCGTCCCGGATTGGAATTGGAATCGCTGTCCCGTATCTCGGACGAATGCGAAATTGTCCCAGAAATATTGAGAAAACTATTCCATTTATTTTTATTGAAATTAAAATCCGCTTAACATCTTTCCAACGTACCTTCCCCCGCCTTCTAAACTTCTACACTTTTTAAATACGTCTGACGTCAGTCTCTTCAAATAGTGAGAAAAAATATTATTGGAAAAAATATAACGTTAATTAGTTATTATAAGATTTAAAATTTTATTTTTTATTATTATTATTATTATGTAACATATGTATGTAAATATATATATATATATATATATATATATATATATATATATATATATATATATATATATATATATATATATATGTGTGTGTGTAATAATATTTTATAATAGTTAGGATAAATAAAATAAAAAATATATTAAAAAAAAAGAGTTTTAAGCTATTTGTCCCGGAATTGTCCCAGAAAAAGTTAACAACCCTACCTGCGACCCAGAATAGGTTTCTTCCAGAGACTCGATATTTAACAATCTTTCATTGCATCATGAGGTCCAAGATCTCCACACTTTTCTGAATGTCTCATCATATGTCAATTTAAGATATTTAATTTTTCGTTGTTTTATGATTAAGACTTTATTGATATATATACATGTTTATCTTGTAATATAAGTGAATACATTATTATATAACATGATAAACATAAGATACAAGTATATTGTAGACGGAGTAGACTCCATCTCTGATGTATATAGCATTGTCCCGACTACTTTGCTAGACTGCCGTCTGTGTTAAAGTGTCCAGTTTTTTTCGTGCTGCTGTGGTGTCATTTAATTCAAGAAAGATAAAGATGCGACAGGAATAAAAATAAAAATAGAGGAAAAAAAATTGTAGAATTATTGAATTATTAGTGTAGGTACTGTATAATAATTATGTTAGAATGTTAAATAGCGCTGCTTCTGATTAATCTCTACCCAATTGGATCATATATTATTAGTGTAATCTTATTGATAGTGAACGATTTTCAGTTGGTGCTGCGTGTGTTGTACAATTTTGAAGATGTAAACATGTAAAATCTTTGATAAAATGTCGTTAAAACATCTAAATAATAATATCTACATTTGTGACTATAGCGGTAGCCATCCAGCTTATTTTAAGCATTCTTCTGTAGATCCACATCTCAAATGCTTATCATTTCCATGTCATGTTTGTAAATGTCCATGCTTCCATTCCATGAGCGAGATGGAAAGATGCTGAAAGTCGGGGTCCTGAAAAAGGGACAACATCATAGCTGAAGAATCTGAGTCTGCTATGGAGCACAGGAGCATGCAGTGGATACAAACAAAAAAAAACTGTCCATTAAATATAAATTAAATAATTGGATTAACATAAACGGAAACATCATTTTACAGTTAGCGCCATCTGTGTACCAGTAGAGACTTTAATTGGTTAGTTCTAAAAACTACCATGACAACTTACCGCTGTACCCATGGCGCTCACGTATTTTCTCCCCATCGAGCTATTCACATCATTCGGTTCTGTCTCTAAGCTAGTGAATTACTCGAGTCATATAATTGGTTAATTACTGAATTGAAAATTTCTTTCAGTTGATCCATTTTGAATGGAGTCGTTACCTAAGCTGTTTTTTAACAGGATAACATTAGAAAGGGTTACAACTACGTGAAAATTATTGAAGTGTCTACTTCCTTTTTTACTTCTTTGCGAATTTTACTATCTTACTGTTTTTAACGTGTTGATTTCATGATTGTTCTTTAAATTTGGTGCATGGATTGGTGTTTGATTTGGAATAAACAAAAAACAATTGGCAGAACTATTTCCTACGTCAACCTTTAATAGAAATAATTATTTCCTTTACGCGAAGTATTTTCAAATAATAAATGAATCATGTTCAGTCATAAAAAGTGTTCTAAAAACGTTCATACATTTTTTATGTGGGTTAAAAGGTATTATTTTACGTTAAAACTTAAACATTAAAAACACTATTAATAGTACTCTAAAATTACAAATAAATACATGGCAGGGTTGGTTAAACGAAAGTACATATATTGTATTACATATATTATATATGATTTTATAATATTATTGGTAACAGTATTACCTAAATCTATACACACTGCACTGATGGAGCAGTAAACAAAGTGAAGATAGCCAACGTCCGTTGAACGGATAGGGCACAAGAAGAAAAACAATGAAAGAAAAAGAAAAAAGATCTACATTTGGACACAGGAAATTGAAACATGTACGTATTTATGTTCTCTTAATATTGATAGTTAGATAACTTCAATTCTTCTTATATCAATATCATCTCGAAGCAATTCGGTCTGTTTTATTAATTGAAATTGTGTTTGGACTCTCAGTAGTAGTGTTTATAAACACGTGCATTGTTAGCGAGATTCCTGCGGCCTACGTCGTAGTGATCAGATTACGGTCATTCAGGGGTTAGTCAATGGGATCGTGTGCGGTCCATTCAACGAATATGAGCTCCGAACGGTTGTTTTGCATATTAGCCCCGCGGTGACCGAGTGCTGATCGAAAATACCCGGAAAAAATATTTTAGATTATTTTTCTTCACCGCGTGCTCGATGCTGAGCGTCGTGGTCCTCTGATAGGTCTGGAACTCGGGTGAGCATTACGTCTGTGGAGGTCTTACTACTCCGGCATTACTACGCACCCTGCAGATACCGGTGTACAGATATCAAACGGCCATCAGTCAAAAAGTCTTTCAGTATCGTTATTCAACCTGCAACTATCTGGGAGGACGTCTCTCGGGCCTCACTCTTTTCAACGCCGCTTTCTCAACGACATATTATGTTCTAGGCCGATATTCTTTTTGAATAACTAGGAAATAAAACACAGTTTTCTAATTTAATTTTTATTTATCTATTACTTGATTTATTACAATTATGTATGAAATATGACATTGACTAAGTGGCCGGCTTTGGCAGAGGCACAAATATGTGCTCTATTAACCATATTTTTTATAACATTCTCGCGCACTTCGCGTGTTATTTCAGCAATTTCAATTCGAATATTATCCTGTAGCATCTAGATCATTATAAGCTTATTGGCGTAGACCTTTCCTTTCACGTACCCCAACAGAAAATATTCGGGAGCCATCAAATCTGGTGATCGAAGAAGCTAGTCGATGTGACCACTTTCTGACATTATGCAGCCGAGAAAAATTTCTCGCAAAATTTAAAGCGAAGCTTGAAGTGTGTAGTGAAGGTGACCGTCTTTTTGCCCGATCGACCCAATTCGGCCACCAAGAAGTTTTCCTATATGTGACGATAACGATCACCATTAATGGTTACAGTAGTTTTTTTTTTTAAATAGAGATGCGTACACGGAATACATGTCACATCAATATTCTTACTATTTTCAAACTAAGCTAAATGCTCGTGCTATGAAAATAGGACTAACTTGCTAGTGTCCTGGAACGAGGCGCGAACCCCCGACCAATAGACCACTAGGCCAAAGTCTTGACCACTACACCAACAAGCTACTCATTGCCATTATTATTTATATTAAATATTTTAATGACTTCAACACGTTGTTGAGGCGTTAGATACTCCATAAAGTCTGGCAAACCAAAATGGCGGCCAAACAAAATCGGCCTGGAACATAATATTCACCCTGTACTTGAATCACCTCTGTAAACCATTTGCGCGTCGTAACTTAATTGTATTCTTTAATTGGACGAGCTTGAATGAGATGTTGTATGAATGTAGATGAAGCGAAAGTTGAGTATCAGGACACAAAAATGCGGCGCTTTATCCTACCGTTAATTTATTAATTCTTTAAGATTAATTCTTTCATATTTCATATAGAAGTTAAGACAGGACCTGGCAATTAGGCAAAAATAACTAAAGTTCACAGAATGGATGGAAATAGTCTCTTAGGCGTGGGTATACGTGGAAAAACCATTTATGATATAGAAAATTAGACATTAATGTAAATCTGATCTTATCACAATGAGCAAGATTAAGAAAGAGATTAAGTGATTTGTGGAACGAATGAATGAGGAGAATATCCTCAAAAGATCTGTCGTTTGTAACATATACATATTGAATACCTGTATTTATCTATTTATAAACGTCCGTATGGGTCTTATTTTAAAATATAATTTGTAGGTAATTGATAATTTTTTTGATCTAAGATTAATATCGTTTTTATCACGCATACACAAGCACTAAAAACTATTAAAAACAAAAAAAATGGCAGGTGAAACGGTAGATAAAAAAATCAATCTAAAAATATATGTTTAATTTAAGTCTTCGAAAAAACATTAGTCACTCGAGGGTTGAATATAAATATTTTTAGGGAACAAGCATTCGAAATTTTCTCAATCTAAACTCACGAAATATAAATAGGTAAATTATTATTTAAATGCGTATCTATATCATTTCATATCTCCTGTATATATTATACGTATATAAGTATTACGTAATTGACAATCTCTTAATAATGTGAGCATTCATACAATTATAGATATCTCTTTCGTTTACATAATAATTATGTTGTATATACAGGATGGCCCAAAAAAAAACAAGAACATCTCAAAATATAATATAATTAATTATAATTCTTAATCATCAAAACATCCCATATTGCATCATCTACTGGGCTATTCGATGGCCATATGCCTGGCTCGATTAAATTAAAATTCTCACGACATAGAATTTTTTTTTTTTTTCTGGCTGTGTGTGATGGAGCTCCGTCCTGCTGTAATGGACAGTTATGCTGTAATGTCTAGCTATACTCCAGGCTTTGTTTTGAAACCCTTTGATTATTTTTACGTTTTTCAATTCGCACATTTTTTATCAGAATACGGTCCTTCAGCGGTGATTTTTGTCATTCTGGGCAACAATTAAAAAAAAATAATAATAAACTATGGGAAAATTAATAATCAACGATGGCGACCGGAAATTGTCGAAATAAAACGTAATATAGGTAAATAGGTAAGTAAGTAAATTAGTAAACTATTTGAGCTTTTGTTGATATATTTAAACTAATTTTGATGTAATTATATCACATTTTACGAAATGTTATTTTTTTGGGCCACCCTATACCACGGTAAGTTAAAAATGATCTACATTTATCGTTTTATATTTTAGTCACCCAGACTTAACGGAAGCTCAGTTCGTCGTGGATGATTTGATAGGAAGAACCATGACTGATGCTCAGCGATGGTAACTCGCCTATTCGCTAGAACCATCTTATCATCCGTGATGTCTTGCACCCACCTCGCGCGTCACACTCGTCCGGCCACTTTTAAACTTTTCGATCCACAAAAAAAAACACCTTCACTTGATAAAATTCAACTATGAATTTCAGGTCGCTTCACACCCGCCGACCAGAGAAATCGGATCACCGCTCGTTGTTCCTCCTCGGTGTAAACTCCTAGCGGAGCGGACATGTTTACACTGTGAAACACCGGAAGGCTAATGACGCGATCGGGATCGAATTTTGCACATGTGACCGCAGTTATACCAACTCTAAGCAGTATGACAACCTTGTAGGTATTGAAGCTATTTACAGGCGAATAGGAAATGTATGAAAGCAGTATTTGAATATATCCAAGAACACGCAATTACTAGATTTTCACCTACAAAGACACTGTTATTAAACAAATAATAGGTATCTCATAGAAACGAAGCCATTTTATATTGTATTTTAAAAAAAAATGGAAGTATGGGTAATTACAGGGTTCACGACCTGTCTTCGGCTGGCTTAAGTGATCACTTTATACATATATAACGTTCATTGATTGAGATTGATTAAGGGGTGAGAATTCTTCCATATTTTTTTATTAATAAAAAACAGCTTCTCTCTATGAGATGTCTATTATTTGTTTAATGTATGAATGGATTAGAAATTCAAAATAACTCTTTCGGGGTTTGGATCTTTTGGTTTGGATTTGAAAATCGTCAAAGAAATCTGCAACCGAACCCCGGCCATCGGCATGATAGGGAGGAACCATTGCAACATGTTTACCATGCACTGTGGAGAAACACAAATGAGATGTTGAAAAAGCTGTTTAAAAATGTTTTAAGATCCTTATTATACATAACACAATCAGCTTTCGCGAACAGACGCCCTTCCAGACATTGAAATTGTCAAGGATCTATAATTACTGATGACGTCAGAAATGAAATGCCACATAGGTATGGCGAAAACTTGACAAAATATGGTATTTCCGAGACAAAAAAAGCTTGGCTTATACAGTCTCTGGTGTATTCTATATTTTTATATAGTGAGGAATCATGGACCCTGAAGACGAGGAAGAGAAGACGGATGGATGTTGGAGACGAGATGCACAAACTCTCAACCAATTTGCCTTGTTTTGAGCATCTTGCGAGAAAGGAAGCTTGTTGTGGTGGGCCACGTCGAAGAACGAAAAGGAAGAGGAAGATCCAAGTGGAAAAGGTAACAGGTACTTTTCCTGTGATAGCCCTAAGGTCTGCAGGATGCCGAGAAGGAGCGGGATTATAGTTAAGAGGGCGAGCGTTCACGGGGGAGGGGAACGATAGATGTATTAATTTGAAAAGTGTAACATATAGGTTCGAAAATTTGTCGTCAAAGGTACTGTCGCTATAGCGTAGTTAGATAATGCACCTTCCCCGGATTGGAAAGAGATCCAGGTTCGAATCCCGGTAGCGCAACAAAAAATAAAATTAATTTTACATATATATCTTTATAATTAGTATTTTAAATATCATAAACCCATGTTCTGAATAATTACAACTTCCCAATAAGAATGTGTTCTCCTAATAATATACAAGTTGTATCTATGTGTCCAAAATTTAATAAAAAATAATTGTTAATTTTGGCATCTCCTATCGGTTTACTCAAATGTATTTGAGATTCTGTAAAAACAAAGTAGATTATGCTACAGCAACACAGTGCATTGACGACAAATTTTCGAACCTACATGTTACACTTTTCAAATTGATACATCTATCGTTCCGTTATTTGAAATTCATCTTTTTTATTTTTACGGAATCTCAAATACCTTTGAGTAATCCACGCCAGAATTAACAATTCATTTTAGTACTAATTAAATGTATTACATATTCCCTAATATACTGAACCTTCCCCGGATTGGAAGACATCCAGGTTCGAAGCCCGGTAGCGCAACAACAATATTTTTCGATAAAATTGATTTTATATGTATATCTTTCTAATTAATATATTTAATTCATATTTAAAATACAGACCTACGTTCTGAATAATTACAACTTCACAATAAGAATGTGTTCTCCATAATAAAATAGACATGAACTAACGCAAATTTCTTGCCCCAAAATTTATATTTTGGTGGCATCCACATTATATTGTCATCCCTGATCAATCAAGTAAAAAAATCGTATTGTTTACAGAAAGATTTAATTTTCCAAGAGAAAATACTTTTACTTTTGTACAAATGTGTCATAATCTATCAGATTAATATTTTGTTGGATGTATGCGTGTTAAATGCCCCTCGCCACGCAAATAATTTTCCAAACCCCTCTCCTACATATACACTTCATATCATGTCTATTCATTTACTAGTCAGTGATTCGAATTGATTTATATCAAAATAATATTTTATAATTAACGGAAGATTTAATATATATTCGGCGGTAGTGAGTGTGTACGTAATCGCGTATAAAAATTAAAAATATATTTTTTTTAAGTATGAAATCTGAAATAACAACAATTTCGTACCGCCGTATTGCGTCTGCCTGATAATGTTTTCAAAAATGGTTGGAAAAAAAAAATGTAATGACCTTTGGGTCAGCTTGCCGAGGTCACAACTGCAGGTCAAATATGGAAACTTCTCGAGATATTTGTGTGTATTAATAAATTTTCCATGGAACTTATTTATCTCGGAGGTTCAAAAATATAATAGCGATCATTCATGTCTACTCGGGGAATAGAAACCTTCCGTACAATGTCTCAAACGATCCCTTTTGTATAAAAACCCTTCTATCAGTTGGTCGACGCATTCGTTGGAATCATTTTATAACTCTTAATTACATCCTGTAATATTTTTTTTTATATTTAAGTAAAATTACAGCTTCATTTGTTCTTTGAACTCATATATGCAAAGCTAGGTTAGATAAATCAACCAAATTTCTGGTAATTTTGGCCTATGATGCGCATAACTAATCGTGGAAGCAAATTGAGTGCCCATCAAAATCAAGACAATCGTAATCACTAGCCGATCAAAATCCCGGCAATCATAATCATTAGCCGATCAAAATCTTGACAATCATAATCATTAGCCGATCAAAATCCCGGCAATCATAATCATTAGCCGATCAAAATTCTGATAATCATAATCATTAGCCGATCAAAATCAAGACAATCGTAATCACTAGCCGATCAAAATCCCGGCAATCATAATCATTAGCCGATCAAAATCCTGATAATCATAATCATTAGCCGATCAAAATCAAGACAATCGTAATCACTAGCCGATCAAAATCCCGGCAATCATAATCATTAGCCGATCAAAATCCTGACAATCATAATCATTAGCCGATCAAAATTCTGACAATAATAATTATTAGCCGATCAAAATCTTGATAATCATAATCATTAGCCGATCAAAATCTAAACAACGCCATCAAAAACGTTTTTTTGTGCCAGAGAGATAATTGGCCCTTATTTTTTTAACCAGCGAGAGAAAATCTCTCACTGCTGACGTGTATTGCCGAATGATCGACGAGTTTTTGGTACCGCAACTGCAGCTGTTTGCCGGGTTCAATAACAGAACACAATTTCAGTAAGACGGGGCCACTTGCACCGTGCGACTTTTTTTTTATGGGGATACATTAGATCGAGAGTTTACAGCGACAATCCTCGAACAATTCAGGCCCTACAAGAAAATATCCGCCGTGAAGTTCCTGTCATTGAACCAACGCTTTGCTCTCACGTGTTTGCAAATTTAAGAGTCCGATTGCAAGAGTGTCTTGAGTCTTTAGACAATATTGTTTATAGAACGTAAAATCCGCATCGTTAAACTCCATTTTGTATAAATAAAATGAGAATAACATTCTAGTTTTTTAAATTTATTTAATAATAAACTTGAAAATTTTTCGCTGGACACTCTTTATATAGTAATATACTTAAAATTGTACTTTATTACGTATTTAAGTTTCACAACATATTTTTAAAAAATGTAAAAAAATACTTATCGTGTTCTTCTAGTAAAATAATGTATAAGATACATAGCAAAATACTATGATTATATAATATTATTTTTTAAAGTACCTAATCACCAACTCAATTATCTAAAATATATTTTTCAAACAATGCATGTGTGAACAATTTTCCAGGCGAACAGTTGTGGGATAACAATTTTATAGTGAGTATGATTAAGAAAGGATCATTTGGGTGGTTTGGTCATATGGAACGGATGAATGAGGAGAGAATGGTAAGAAAGATATATGACGCAATTGTTGATGGCACTAGAAATAGAGGACGTCCGCGGAATTCTTGGCACGACCAGGTAAACCAATTAATGGAGGATGGTTCCGTTAGGATCCTCAACAATCGGCGAGCTTGTATGAGAAGATGTATGAATGTGGATGAGGCGAGAATTGTGTGAGGATAGACGAGTGTGGCGCTCTATCCTCTCTGCTTACCCCCGCCGCGGGGAAACGGCGTGATGGTAAGTAAGTAAGTACTGCGTACTATTTGATTTTAGACTCGTGGATGGCCCGTGGTGTGTATGTGAATGAAACTCCGGAACACATCTTGGGGCATTTCGGGATGATGAGGGATGCTCATCTGGGTTCAATGGTCTGCTTGATCAGTAATGCGAGGAATCTCAAGCTGTATAGGGATTTCATCAAAACGTGGACAATGAGATGGGGTATATTAGGCAGATGATGACAAGATCGTGTCGGCGAGAACGCGGACACTTCACTTTTCAGAAGTCAAATTCTAAAAACAAACAAAATCGTGCGTAACTCAGTTGGGCTGTACCGTGGGTGGCGTGACTCATACATCACTGTGTTTCGTCCAAGTCCCTTCATGAGAGAGTGTACTTGATAGTCAGTCCTCTAATGGCTGTATTGTACCCACTGGTTTCTTTACTTCCGTACATAACATTTGATTATCTGTTTGTTTGTAATGTTGTTATATACCTGTATTTTAAAAATAGCACTTAAAAGGGCGCAGGAAGGTTTAAATTTAAATCTCTGTTCGTTTACGCAATTTCTTACATTACCTTTTGTTTTTTTTATCTTCTTCCTTTTGTGTTTATTAATTGTACATTTCGCGTTTCCCCGCGAAATCCCTCTTCCAGCGCCCATTTATCGCGGTTAAACCGCTATTTAAATCGTTATTGTGATTGAACACATATATAACGGTTTACTGTCACTAGTTCCTAGATTTCGGGTCATCGCATCTTTTACTTTTTAATTTCCATCGAGTTCTTGCTTTAAAGCTTGTTTAATATTCTTTGTGTTATAATATCAAATCAATGTAACGTTCAGTAACAAGAGGAATAAATCACTAAGTAAATACATAGGTATATATATATATATATATACCCGTTTGTATATACATCGCATGTACCCGACTAGTGTGCGTCAACATAATACCGCTGTTGACCGATACGAAGGACAAAATGTCAATATGATAGGCGTCTGGGAGATGTTTATACGTTGACAACGCCAACTAATTATTTGGTTTCAATATTTTATTTGTTGTGTGGCTCGCAAAGTCCTCGAAATAAATACAATAACCGCTCTAGCGCTAAATAAAACATAATTACCGTATTTTTACGAACATAACTCGCAGCCAAAATTCATGGAAAAAATTTAGAATTCATTGAAAAAATATTATCCAAGTCTAGTGTCACGTCCGTCCGTAGTCGTTTATCATTGATAGGACGTAAGATGCAAAACCAACTATATTTTACAAGTGTCTAAACAATGTGCAAATATTTTATAACTTGCAAATTTGATTTACAGTGCAGGTTGATTTTTTTCAAAAAAAATATTTGGAAAAGTGCGACATGTACTCGTAAAAATATGGCATTTATATGTACACATTGCGATCCCTTATTGGATGTTTGACGAAATTGTGATACGTCACCATGGTGACTACATATTTTATTCAGTACCACCTTATTAAAACGCATATGTTCTTTCACGTCACGATAGATAGGTAAGTAAATAACTTATTTGTGAAAACAGTACCTATCTAAAAATTTAATTAAAATAATTATGTATTACACAATGCAAATTAGCCATTTTAAAAATTTTAAAATGTCAAAAAAAAAAAATGTAATAAAGTTTCCTTCTTTTCTATAATACTGTACTGAATTTTTATTTTTTAACGTTAGTAATTTGGAGTGTTAAGTTTTTAACAATATTCATGCATTTTCGGCTAACAAATTAAATGAATCAATTAAAAAGATCTATCTATCGAAAAAATATTTGGTCACCACCGGGATACGAACTCGGAAAGTTATCTTGCTGGGAGAACGCGTTAATCTATGTTAACCAATTGTCGACAAATTTTTTTACGTATAAAAATTTCGATAGATTTTTCTGTTTTTCTAACTAATAAGAATATGATTATATGATATTATTAATCAATTAATTTCTGTAGGAAATTGCACATTGTACGTTGATCAGTTTATTTATTATATACATATTTGTTATCAAATCAACTTAAATCAATTGAATTGTCCCAAGAACAAGAAACTTTATATTAAAACTTGGATTCGTAATATGGGTAGACCCAGTATTGGTGCACTCACCCAAACGTATTGACTCATACCTATATTAATTCCAAAATCCAAAAATTAAATCTAGTAATAAATATAATTCTATCTACTTGTAATTCTAATTAATTGAACAATTGCTTGTAAACTATGCCCGTCTCGAAACAGAATTTCTCATTTCGAAACAAATTTTTACATAGTATTATATAGTTACTAATAATAATAATCAAATAATAATAATAATAATCAAATGTTAATGTTTTATATGTACGAAAAATGAACCGATCTTTATGGTACTTAGTAGAGTTGGACGATGTTGTCTGGATGATTTAACCACAACTGATTTCTGGAAAATGGGAATCCTGGATTATCAGAAACATGTCCAGTAGATGAACATGCCCCACGAATGAGACATCAAGGTTAAAATATTGCGTCATTGGATAAAACAAAGTTTATCGTAAAACCACGACTCGAGATCACAATGCCAACTCAATTTTTGATGACTGACTAAGCATAAAACTATAATATTAATACAACTGTAAGTTTAGCAGCAAAATAAATAGCGCAAATAAAACTAAAACACTAATTGTGGATCGTACTAATGCATCACATAACAAACTTTTCAATAGCAGGATGTGAGGTAGTTCACCAGTAAGGGGGCACCCTTACTCGTGCCGACCGTAGGGCTTAGCAGCGAGCAATCCGAAATGGCCGATTGCTTATCTGCTAGCAATGTATTGTAGCTCAATACATTGATTTCCTTACTGAATCAATGTCAAGTCAATTTAGATATGATAAATCTTTGTGCTACACACGCGTTGGGTTATATTCGCTACTAGCTTCAAAAGGTGCAGTCTGAATATATTCAGTAAACTGAATACAGTATTGTTGTCTATTCGGGCAATGGAGTGGGGCTTGAGAAGAGGTTTTGAATATTAACGGGAATATGGGTAGTAAAGGCGATGTGTTAGGAAACGTTAGGTTGTTAATTAGTGTTTTTTTTGTTGTATTTCAAGGTTTTACAAATTGTTAATTATTAATTCTTTATAAGGTACTGAGTATATAAGTTTTAGACTATCTAATTTCTTGTCAATATTCTCGTTAAATCAGTGGAAATTAAATCTGTGAATGTCATTATTTAAAATGAATAACTAATATCAAGTAGTGTCCTTGATTGAAAATTCTTAAGACGGCGTACAACACTATCAACATTTGTTAAGACGATGTGCAGTGATGGTTTCAATTGTATGGATCTATGACGGTTTAAGTGAAGTCTGTGTGCACGTGTCAAGCTTCAATCTCTTTCTATCTCTTCTATTCTATCGCCGTCTTCCACCTGGCTGCGGGGCACCGTCGCTATCTCGCGCCAACGTCACAAGCACAACAGTAGCTATCTCCATAGCGCCGCGTCACAAGTATGGGTGACGGTATCGTGACACAAGGAGTGAGAGATCGTGGAAGTGGAAGCCATGTGCTCCGGAGCAGATAAACTCGTGATTGTGCTATCGGAACTGCAGCGATTACTTAGCTAGACATTAATGCTACCGCAGTGCTGTATTGTTGACTTCGTTATTCAAATACCACATTGCGATTGCGGTGCGGTTTGAGGGGTTAATAATAGTTGTTATTGTGGGTATCCTCTATCTCATTTTCTTTTAAGACGTATTTTTACATTATCATTTTACACGTAGATCTTCAGTTCTGGTAGATCTCTTGTTCACACTAAAACCACCACTAAAATAAGTTCAGTGGAATCTCTATATTCGTCTGCCATTATATTCTTCTGGTTCGATATTCGTCACATTTTGTTAAAAAACTAATGTTTCCATATTCCCAAAACAAGATCATCCAGTTAGTCCTCAGATGGTTAAGGAATACTCCACTACATCACGATTCGGGCATTCTTCATAAAAGAGTTCATAATACATCTCTTCAAGCGTTTTTACGCTGACCTCCTCAAGCACCAAAACTTAAGATATTACCTTATTTAGAGATCATAAATCACTGCGCCAGCTAGAAAAAACCCTGCTCCATTTTAGCAGAATAATAATAACACCACTAAAAATACAAATTTACAGGCCATTATGGCATACATCACGATGAAGGAGCAAGGGGTCCAAGAGACCCGGCACTCCGCAAGACGTGATATCCAAGTTCCAAGTTTCCATACACGTAAATATTTTCTATATTCGTCACTTCCACCGCCCGACAATGCTGTCAAACTGGGCCAAATGTTGACATAGTCAACCAAAATATAAATGTATTCAATGGCAATGTGATTGACTACTCAGGAATGTGTTAAAACACAGACAGAAACAGGAACATTGGGCAAGTTCTTTGTTAAATCGAACACTATTGAGTTTTGACATAAAATTTATTCATTTGTATACTATTTTTGGGGGGCTAGAAACAAATAAATTGAATTTCAGTTATTTGTTATGCGAAAAATTGTTTCTATATTCGTAAAGCTCTCATAACAGATTAATGACGAAAATAGAGGTTCCACTCCCATAAATAGTCATCCCATAAATAATGCGATATTTTTATACTGCTTTTATTTTTTTAAATTAAGTTATACAAAGTTATTTTTTAATCTAAAATATACTCTCCTTCATTTTTACAATGCTCTTCCATCTTTATGGAAGACTTGCAAGGCCCCTCTTCCAAAAATACTCCTCCAGTAGATACTATTCTGACCATGTCTACAGAATTCATATTTTTTTTGTCTAAATGATTTTAAAGACTGCGGAATAAATGATAATCAGATGGGGAAATGTCCGGCGAATATGATGGGTGGGGCATCGAGACGTGATAGCAAAGAATTCACTCTCTATACGCAATTTGACACATTTTTCTGACTTTTCCGATGAAAAATACACAAAAAAGTATTCTTATGCATTTATATGCATGTATATATTTTTAAAATACTTAGTTCGTTTTAATGCAATTTTAACTTTACAGCAATAGTCTGGTCCCTAACCCGACATATTACTCATTCACTATTTTCACGTATTTTTTAAAATACGAATAAGAAACAATTTTTAAATTGTATAATTCCTTTTCTCATTATTGATTAATATTATATTAACGCAAGGAAAATTATGGACAAAATAGGGTGCAAGATTTTTAGACCCATATCAAATGAGGGCCCTATTGGCTGAATTGACATTGTTACGCTACTGCTCTGGTCTTTGGTGCCAAGCTGATAACCAGACGTCCGTTCTAAAACTATAAGTCCATCTTTTAGTTGCAATTCTATTATAAATAGGTGTAAGTCTGTCAAACTCAACTATTTTTTTGAATTATTTAAAAAAAACGCGGAGTGAGGAAAATGATAACCTAACCTAACTCTGAAAGATAAAAAAATGTGCAATATTAAATAACGGTTTGGATCACTCTGTATATAATGTTAAAATTTTTTAATGTTTTATCAAAACAAAAACGTTTTTTATGCAGGATGAGTGCATCTGTGTGGGAAGTGCATCTAAGTCTCCTAATTATATTAAACATTGGATTCCAGTGCAACAATCTATTAAGTAATATTATAAATCAATATTTGAGGAGACAGTCCAGAGATGGTACAAATCCAAATATTAGTTTGCTTGTAATACCATTTCAAATTATGACAGTTTGATTTATTGTCAACTTGCGAGTTGTGTATGCCTTTTCAATTTTTCTCTAATAATAATCTTTTATGCCGAGATGTTGATATCAGGTGAGTATCTTTATTTTTAGTTGTACTTTATAATGTATATGTCACAGTGGATGTGTATTACCAGTGAGAATACATTTTCACTGACGTTTCAGTGAAATCATATCCGAATACGTTTCCACCAGTGGAAATATATTTCTACTGGTGGAAATATAACTTCACTAGCAGGTTTTAGCAAATGTATATTCTACCCTAACCTATAATTGAACCTAACCTAACCTAACCTATGTGTTGAAAAGAAAATAAAAATGGCCGAGATTATAAACACGGTATTTTATGCAGTAAATAATTTTATTTAATATAAATGAAAATACTATAAGCGAATAAAAGTGACAGTTGTAAACGCCACCAAACAATATGTTGCCATGCTGTAGGGCAACACATTGACGCGGCGTATTCTCGCTTGTCAACGAATACAAACTCACTAAATGTAACCAGTGAATTTGTATCTTCATTGTCAGATATACATCCACCGACTGGCTTAACGAAAATATACTTTCACCAGTGAAAATATATTCTCACTGGTTGTGCAGATTCACTGTAACTTATATATTAGTTTTATGTCCATCTTATTTATTACGTAAACATAATTTTGTAACTTTGTTGTAATTTGTATTGTTTATATGACGAATCGTGTCTTGTACAAATAATCCAACTACAATAATCAATCATTTACATTTGAATATGTATTTTTATTTACGTCTGATCATTTTCAATTATTTAGTATGATTAAATTAATTTGTGAAGATATCCTACATGTTGTTACGTCTCAATGCTGAGCTGGCTGATCTGATTCCTTCCTTCGTATTTCCACTGCATTATCTCCATTGAGTTGGTCAGTTATGGACCGCCAGCTCCTTTCTTATCGTCTTCCACGCGTCTTCTGAGCAGCTTCTTATCAGGTGCAATAATTATAATGTGCGGAACAGCTGTATTGATTAGAGAGGCGGTACCGTTGATAAGGTAGACCACTATCGGCCCGCGGATGTAAACAGCGTGACGCGCTCGCCGGGGAAGGGTTCGACCAGCGTCTCGTGTGGATATCGCCAGGGCCGTCCTTAGGTTATATGCCGCCCTTAGGAAAGCTATCAAATAAAATAAAAATATCTCTATCATATTATTTATACAAACACATCACTTTTACAACACTTTTCGGACGCTACACACCTTAAACTACTTCTCAACGGGGCACCAAAAAACACGTCTGTCGCGTTTCAAATAAACTAAACGAATATAATAAATTAAATATATTAATTAGAAATATATACATATAAAATCATTTTTATCGAAAAATATTGTTGTTGCGCCACCGTGATTCGAACCTGGATCTCATTCCTAACCGTGGAAGGTGCATTGTCCAACTACGCTACAGCGACAATATTTTTAGCGACGAATTTTCGAACGTATACGTTACCTTTCTGATATTAATACATTTAATCGTTCCATTATTTGAAAGATCCATCTACCTTATTTATATATTCAATTCATATTTAAAATATCACAGAGCGATGTTCTGAATAATTACAACTTCACAATAAGAATGTTTTCTCATAATAAACGAATATAATAAAAAAAGGGTACTATTTTCACATATGTGATTATTGAGTTTTACAAACTTACCTCGGAAACAGAAAATATAAAATATGATGTAATATTGTGTTATTGCACATTAAGATAAATATGTTCTACTAAATTAAACAATTCTCTCAGTTGTGCAACACGGCGCAGTGAAGCACGCACTCATATATTTTTAAATAATTTATCAAATCTTTAACATCAAAGAGTTTGAACTGAGTGTAGCTTGACATATTGTTATAGATATATTATATATTTTGGAGATGCTTAAAAATATAATGAAGAACACCACGACAAGTGTGGTGTAGTTCTGATAACGGTGGGTGAGACATTTCGATCGCGTGGAAGACGAATCCGTGTTCAGTGATTTGCAAGCTGACATAGCTTGATGATGTGGTAGTATATTGTCGACCTTGAAAGAAAAATGTCGCAGATAGAAGGAAGCTGAACACCCTCTTGTTTTTTTTCACCCTAGTATCTTAAGTAAAGATTTTCAATATATTTTACGAGGCGGTGTTTTGTTAGGCCGGCGTTTTGAAACTTGCTCAAGGGCGGCTTTTTACGAAAAGACGTTCTGGACACTAGTGTTGACTACAAACGACTGCTTTATTAGGAAATAAGTATTTATTGGATTATTTTTATTGCATACTATTATCGTTTTGCAACATGGGATTTTGTTTTTCAATTTTTGTATATTGTCCGGCCGCCCTCTTGATTTGGCCGCTACAGGCAGACGCGTGCTCCGCACAGACGTATCGTTTTTTGAGTACAAGGGGCCATGACAAGATGCAGGCTTGCTGGAAAGGGAATGAAATCTGACTGTTCCTTACTTATTAATATACTTAATTAGCGAAACACAAATTTTTGAATCATTTATTTTCTATTTTTAATATTTGCAAATTGTACTTTGTGGATTATTTAGAGAAAATTATTTTTAATACTTGTTTTTATCCTTTATTGAAAATATATGTTTATGATATATTATGTATTTGTGAACTAAAAATATTTTTAAATTTCATTAATTCATTTAATAATAAAATACAATTTACGTTAGAAATACAAAATTTTTGGAATAATAATAAAACATAATAAATATTTTTAGAAAACTATTTTTTACTGATACATAGTAAATCTAATAGTCCTTTATAATATAAGGATTATCTAATTTTAATTTTAATTAAGTACCATTAAACAAATAACACTTAATAACGGGTACAAAACAGAATTAGAAGACACGATTTTAAAAAATAAATCAAAAGAACATGTATATGGCAGATAAAATATAATTATAATAATGATTATTAGCGTAGGATTTTATTCATAAATAAATTTTCGATTCAAATATCTAAACACCAACCAGACCGACATTTTAAACAAATAATAATATATGAAAATTACTCATAAATTCTAAATATTGTACTTACTGCTTTCAATATTGGTAAGACAGGTCACAAAAGAGTCAAAGAGCATTTAACATGTTTATAGTTCATAGTAATGGCTTTTCTGAATTTTCCAATCATTTATTAGAAAACGATCATACTTTTGATAAAATAATTCGGGATTGTCTGTTACATACAAACAATATTGGTCAAAAATTGAATAATTTAGAATCATTAGATATAAATAAAGCGTGTAAAATTACCCGAAATATTATAAATAACAAACAAAATTAATTCAATTTTCACATATTTCATCATTAAAAAAAATTAATATAATGTTATCTAAGCAGCAATACGTCAATTTTTTGTCAAATTAAGATATTTATATAATTGGATTTGAATTTTCGCGGGGAATCGTTCCATATCACTAGTTTCACGCTAGCGTCCGCTAGGAGCGAGCAAATTAAAGGAAAGGAAGAACTAGTTATGTCTCTATACTAGTTACATATGGTGTTGGTACTGACGGTGACAAAATATTTTTTTAGTTAGTTAATCTGACATCCTGAAGAAGAAAATGATATTTTCTGAAACCGGTTGATATTTTAAATGTTGATATATTAATTGTTGTTCGTTATATTCAATATATAAGCACAAAATTCAACAACACATTCTAATTATTATCAATAATTATAATTTATTTTATTTCATTTCACTAAATTTAATCTATGTTAAAATCCTTACTTAACTTTTAGCATTTAATTATTAAATATACACAAGTATTAACTGCTAATTATCGACAAGACTAATTTCGTTCCCGATCCTGTCATTAAATATTGTGAGTTAATATATAATAACATTTTTTTTTTTAGAAACCCACACTTTAAACAGCTATTACAGCCTAATATTTCGAGACATATATACATATATATTTTTTAATAGAGATGCGTGCACGGAATACATGTCACATCAATATTCTTACTATTTTCAAACTAAGCTAAATGCTTGTGCTATGAAAATAGGACTAACTTGCTGGTGTCCTGGAACGAGGCGCGAACCCCCGACCGCGCTAGATCACAAGACCAACGTCTTGACCACTACGCCAAAAAGCTACTCGTTTGAAAGGATTCTTAGAAGAGTTTTCAGAGCTGTCGAATTAGGTAAAATTCATAAAATTAGGGTATACAGCATATGAATATGAAGCAGATACTGATGGAAGTATATTCTTAAGAAGGCCAGGATCCATGACGGATTGTATAGCGAAAGATAATGATATATAAAAGGAGGTAATTAAAAAATTTCGACTATTAAAAACTGGAGTGTTTTGTGGTATCAAACTACACCAATGTGACGTTACGTAAGATGATATCCAAAATATTCCATTAAAATCCGAAAACAGAATGATTTAAGAGCAATCCATGTCGATGACGCCCAGCATCCGTAAAACAGCGCAGGGTCGCTCAGAGGTCACGAAACGAGATAATGAACTATTTACATCATCTCAATGCGAGTACCTCGTGTTGAAATTAATATATAACGGAATAAAAACTAGCTACAGAGAACAATAAAGCGCGATAATGGTACTTAATATATTTATTTCTAAATGATTTAGTATCTGTTTATTGTGAACGTGACAACCTTAAGTCGTTTAAGTTATGATTTTATTAAGCTATAAAAAAGGCTATAAATTTTAGTGTGGGCGACGCGGGACAAGGGATGATCCTCGATAACCATCTGACTAAATTACTTTTCTTCTAAATCTTTCGACAAACCCTCGAAATAATGATTTATTTTATACCCTCGTTTTAATGGTATGCGTTCTGTCGTAAAAAAATGTGTCTGTTACACGTACATATCATTTTGCCGTATTTTCATTGGAGCGGTTACCAAAAATTTACAAATTCTCTATCTTTCTTTTTGCGGTCAACCATCTCCACCTGACGTCATCCCTGTCGTGTCTGGTCTATTATATTTAAAGGATGCGTGAAAGATAGTGATGAGAAAAAGTACTACTCTTATCTCACACGTGCGATTGTGATTTGGCATTCGATAATATCAGTTATTATTCTGGAGAACACATTCATATTATTGTGAAGTTGTAATTATTCAGAACAGACGGTCTGTGATATTTTAAATACTAATGAGAAAGATGTACATATAAAATCAATTGGTTAATTAACACAAATTAATTAAATTTGTCGTCTAAAGTACTGTCGCTGTAGTATAGTTGGTAATGCATCTTCCGTGGATTGGAAAAGAGATCCAGGTTCGAATTACGGTAGCGCAATAACAACATTTTTCGACAAAATTGATTTTATATGTATATCTTTCTAATTAATATATTTAATTAGTATTCAAGATAATATCAGTGATTGAAAATTATGATTGTGATCACTGTTTTATTAATAATACATAATTAAAGAAAAATAAAACCGAACACATTATAAAAACATATTCAGTCAAATTCTCTATAAACCTACGCTAGTCATGATTATGACGTCATTCCTTCATAAATTTTGCCCATCAATTAGTAAACATTTTGAATAGTGAGTGCCATCTGTCAGAAAGTAAAAAAAATAATGAAAAAAATCAAATCACCATGTTTTCAAATACTCAATCACCGATAGTCAGTGTGATTCGAAGATATCAGTGATTGACTCACAGTTCGTGACTGCCATAAGACGTGACATTATACATAATATTATATGTATAACTATTATTCTTCTTGTGCCCTATCCGTTCAACGGCCATTGGCGATCATCACATTGTTTACTGCTTCAGAGTAGACTGGCCAAACCATTGACTCAGGGTTCTGCAGTCATGATGTTCTCTTCCTTCCAGGGTCCCAACTTACAGCAATCTTTTCCTGCATTATTAGGTGCAATATTTCGTACTTCTAAGGATGTCTCATTACAATTAATTAACTAAATTGCCATCACGCCATTTCTCCGCGGGGGTAGGCAGAGAGGATAGAGCGCCACACTCTTCAGTCCTGACACATAGTTCTTGCCTCATACACTCTCGTACAAGCTCGCCGATTGATTTACAATTTGGTTTACCTGGTCGTGCCAAGTCTTCTGCGGACGTCCTCTATTTCTGGTACCATCAACACTCGCGTCATATATCTTCCTCGCCATTCTCTCCTCATTCATCCGTTCCATATGACGAAACCACCTTTCTTAGTTTTACTCACTATACTAAGATCATTTTTACATTCTTTCCTTATTTCTTCATTCTTTACTCTGTCAAAAATGGATCTGCCATATATACGTCTAAGTGATCTCATTTCGTTCTTCTTCTGTCAGCTCCAGACCTCACTTCCATATATTAGTGTCTTTCAATGCGTCTTACATCTCGCGGGACTCATCTACTCTCGCTACATGTCCCACCCACTGCAGCCTCGTTGCCTTCACCTTGCCGAGGATATCTGGGAAGCCAAACCATTCCCGAAGTTCTACGTTACGTAATCTCCTGCAATCTCTGTTTAGGCTAATTTGAATCGTGTATATTTTTGGATTTTGAACTGACTAAAACGGTTTAAATGTTTATATCCTCAATTCTCATTTTAAAATGTTTTTTAAAAGGCCGGCGATTATTTGACATTCCTGGATGTGAGATACGGACGCAGTGGTGAGCACCAACCCTCCTTATCGCCCTGGCTCGCTTCCTGTTCCAGGACTGTTGGCGGAGCTGAACCACTATGTCGCCTGTGTACACAGCATGTATACAAGTGCTGACCGTCTACAGGGTCACTTCAAAATGATAATGTAATGATCCGAGTGTGGAAAAAAAATCCTTAAAGCAATTAAAATCATGAGCATCATCAAGACTTCTTCATCAAGACTTCTTCACGTGCAGCCTTCTTGGTCGGTGACGATGTTGTAGTATGTTGATTAAGCCTTCGTGAGATTATTAACTGTGATATCTACGGTTGATGTATGCGAGAGCGCGTGAAAGGTTGGTACGAATGAGTGTGCGAAAGAGATAAATGAAGGTACACCGCTGACATCATCGGCCTGATTTAAATAGTAGAATTTATTTCGCGCTGACTGTATGCGTATCCAACTATTTTAGTTACAGTAAAGGTTAGTTCATACATACCTGAGTTATAATGAAAAATGTTAAATATAAACGGACAAAATCTTATTGTGACAAATGAATCAATTTAAAAGGCAAACCTTCCGAACCAAATTTTTCGCACAAAGGAAACTAATGGTATTGTCTTGATTTGAAAAATAACCAAATGGGTTTTCAACGCGAGTAAGATAATTGCAGTAAATGGATAAAGTGTGACACATTCTCTAATAGATAATTTAAATACCCACAAAAAACTATAAACTATGAGCACACACAGCTGGAGTTTCATCGCTCTCTGCTCCGAACCGCGATCTGGCTTAAATCTAGTAATTGTTTTGTATTTATATTGTATGTAAGCGTCGCGAATAAATAATATTGTAATATAGCAATTGTTATTCCGACGGCACGAAACCAAGAATCATCTTCAAGGAAAAATCTCTACACTACGTTGTAATACACCACAATTGGCGCAGCCGGTAGGATTTAATCACTTTCTGAGGTTACATTTCCAAGATAATCTCTTTCTATCTACATCTGCCTTTTATTTCTTCTGCATAATGACTTGTCAAATATCATATTTTTAGCAATATTTGAATATGTCCAAGTACACACAATTACTGGATTTTCATCTACAAAGGGACTGCTATTACACAAATAATCGATATCTCAAATTAAATGGGAAAATATAGAAGTATGGGTAATTACAGGACTTATGAACTATCTTCGGCTGGCTTAAGTGATCACTTTATACAAATATAACGTTCACCATTCTCACTCATTAATCAATCTCCACATTATATTTTAATTGCGAAGAATGTGTCCGGAGTATGCAGCTTTCTTTGATAGTTAGTATTAATTCTCTTGACTTATTTATGCGTCTTAATACATCTTCATTAATAGTGTAGTCAATCCAGGCTCTACCAGTAGCCTTACATGTAATGTTAATTATTAAGCAGAGAACATTATTATTGTAAAGTTGCAGTTTTTCGGTACATACATCTGTGATACTTTAATATAAATTAAATTAAAAAAGGTTCCTGGTTTGAGTCCGGGTGGCGACAAAAATATCTTTTTCGGATTAATTGATTTTATCTGTACATCTTTCTTATTGATACATTTAAAGTGCATTAAAATATGACAGAACCATGTTCTGAAAAATTGCAACTACACAATAATATTAATTAAAGAAGTAAAAACTCGAAAACAGATTAAATCTTTAGGGACCATGCTGTATCTACTCAGTAAATATCATATACCACTCAATTGGGGAGATAAAAATTTCCCGGCACACCGCGGCGAAACTGCACCTACGTAATATTATACACAACGTGTAGCTGCTAAACTCGACCTAGTCACATCGGTCGCAAAATTATTCCAATTCGAGTTGTTAAAAAATCATTACAAAATTTAAATTAACCACATGTTAATTATAATTATGAAAATAACAGATTTTTAACGAACACACGACAGCTGCGAAATTACCCCGGCATACTTCAACCGTGGTCTCCTTCAGTCATAGAAGGAGAACACGACGTCAGAGATAAAAAAATCGGATAATCTTATTTTTCTTCAAATGCAGTCTTCTATCGATGATCAAATACCAATTTGCATTCATCCTGTACAAGACGTAATAGATCATCGATATTTTGGACACTTTTTCGGGTCACACAGACAGGATAACTAATTTTTATCTACGTCTCTGTTGCCTTCCGTCTTGTGTAGTAAGATATCATAAATTTTATTACGGAGAATACATTTAAAGTATGCAGTTTTCCTTCGTTTATAAGTTTTTTAGACTTATTGACGCGGTTCTTCGTTTGATGGTACTTCGTCATATTGTCAAAAGTTCCCGGCTCGTATTTCAGTAGTAACTAAATTATTTTCTTACGCCTCTCTAATTGATTAATTTAATTAGTATTATAAATATTTTAATTGACAATGGTAAGTGAGTCCACGTTGTATATAAATATATAATACATGAGATGAAAAGAGACAATATTATATGTATACTAATTATTATAAGAAACAATTTTGCTTCGAAACTAATGATATTTTAATGTCATACTAATGATAATATGTTGAAAATGGCAGTTATATAATTTTATAAGATAAGAAGACAATTATATTCTAATGTTCATATTGTGGAACCCATGGCATATTACATATATTGCGAGATTAGAACGAATACGGGCAGAGTCCAAACAGATTTTTACATAGTATTATATAGTTACTAATAAAATAATAAAATAAAATACAAAATAGGTTCCTTCGACATCTTAATATTACCATTCAACTCCTATTTGAAGGCAGCCAACTTCCACAAAATGAAAACCACAGAATATCGAAGAACACGTGCTGACCAAATACTTCTCGTTGAACTAGTGCAATGCCATTTTCACCGTTCATGCAAATATCATAATAATAAATTAACAAAAATTGACTTTTTCAACGTTAGCCTTACTACGCTCAAAGGGTTATTTTTATGAACCACCACAGTCTCAATTTTGACCTATCATTCTACTTATAAACACATTTTGCTCTCCCTTTGCCGCAACAATAGTTGCAACCTCCCCACCCTTGCTCCCACTTTTTCTCTTTTTCTTTATCTTCTGCTATATAATGTACCTAAACGTTTCTGTGTATATTCATAATAATAAGAGCTATCTGTAAATCATTTATTGAGAACACATTCTTATTGTGAAGTTGTAATTATTCAGAACATAGCTCTGTGATATTTTGAATACTAATTAAATGTATTAATTAGAAAAATACATATATCAAATCAATTGGTAGCAACAACAATATTTTTCGATAAAATTGATTTTATATGTATATCTTTCTAATTAATATTTAAAATATCACAGACCGTCTGTTCTGAATAATTACAACTTCACAATAATAATGTGTTCTCCTTAATAATATATAAGTTGTATCAAAGTGACTATTTGAGATTCTGTAAAAATAAAGTATATGGCTTTCAAATAATGGAATGGAACGATAGATCTATTAATTTGAAAAGTGTAACATATAGTGAAAAGTACAGTGTGGTGTAGCATAGTTGGTTAATACACTTTCCCCGGATTGGAAAGAGATCCAGGTTCGAATCTCGGTAGGAATAACAATACTTTTCGATAAAATTGATTTTATATGTTTATTTTTGTAATTAATATATTTAATTTGTATTTAAAATAAATCTATTTTTTTAACTTATTCGTCTTTCACGGCATTTGGTCTTCCACGAGTGCTCTCGTTCATTCTGCTCCAGTCTTCTTTCACACTGTTCGGCCTCTTTCTACGTATGCTGCTTTCCTTCGTTTATTATTCATTATTAGTTCTCCCGATTGGTCCTTTACCGTCACGTGTTATTGAAAACTTGAACCTGTTCTATTCGATACATAAATATGTCAGTTACGTTTAACGGCTCTTAGATTACTCCGAGTGGAAATATAATTTCGTATCAGATTTCGATTACGTACATGTGTCGATTAGGTGCACGCGACAAAGTTAATAACAAAATATTTAATCGATTCCTAGATCGAGATATGGACATTTCCGTATTGGAAACCTTTTACGGTCATAGAATCGCCATTGTTACGTTTAATGTTAGTGCCTGAGCCTAGCTGCGCACCGCCCTCGATACACTTATAAACAATACACAATTACTATGCAAGATTTTATTATTATTCAAGTGTTTTCAAATCTGTGGTAGGTGTTTGAAACTGCGTTCAGTGTGATGTAATGCCAATCTCGAAATTGTTGTTAAGCCGATACCCGACGTCTATGGAAGACGTGCGACATAAATTTTCCCTTTCCACAATTATTTGATTCTGGAAAAAGATGGACCTGTATTCGACGTTGGACACAGATCGACAGAAGAAAAAAATAATAACAAAATTTTAAAATCAAGACTGACGCAGCACTCCAGTATTAATACAGTTAAAAAAAAAAAAAAAAAATTTAAATGTGGATTAACAAAATTTTTAACTTAATGAAAAAAAAAATTATAATAAAACACGACGTTGTTGACTTCACACAACACTTTAATTAAAAATGAAATATTAATTAAAACGTTTTCGACGCTTACTACGTCATCGTCAGTAATAAACTAAAACATATACAAGAAGATAGACTATCGCACAACAGTGAAAAGAGAATTTATATTTAATTTTCAATTAAAATGCTGTGTGAAGTAAAATTTATGAAATATTATGATCATAACATTATGAAATTGAATAAGGACAATAGTGTACCTAGTACCTTATTTGTGACGTACAAAGGAAAATGACACTTCACTATAAGGTGAATTTGAAACAATTTTCTTAACAAACTCCGTCGTATTTATAAAAAAAACATAAATTCACGTTCCAATGTATGTAAATTACGAAAAATTAATTATAATTAGTCGACTGCGTTGACGGATGACGTGGCGTTTCAGTTTCTAAAGATACGACGTGAAATAATATTAATAAATTAGAAATGAAAAAAGTTTCTCCTGCACCTTCTAGAGTAAATAAAGCGCTCGTTAAAATTCCGTCGATTTGAGCTATTCAATTCAAAATAAAATTTTACTTTACGTCTCCAATAACAAGGTCACCTTAACACCAGTATATTATAATAGATAACAATAAGCAATTTCTGATTCCAGTAGTGTTTTTGATTGACTTGCTCTTTCTGGGCTTCCTGACCGTTGTGGCCAACGGATGTGACCTAACATCTAAAATGATTTTTTTTTAAAATCTCTTTTAATCGACGTGCTCATGTGGTTCTTCGGTCTGCTTCTACGATGTTCATATCCTCACAAATTAATACAATATAATCTGTCACCTCGCCGATTCCGGTCCTGTCTTATTTTATAATGACGCCATACACTGCCATACAACTCAAGTAATGTGCCATATTTTTGTACAATATTCTGCATATTATAATATTTTGTTGTACAACGGTTTCCAGCTGTAGAAGGTGATGTTATACAGAAATACTAAACAGTTCACAATTGAACTAGGTCAACGTAAATAGTTTAAACAAAATAAATTAAAGTTTCATTGTGAATTTTAAAAATAATCATGTTAAACCACAAAGTAACCTCCATGTCACTTAATGATATTAAAACGCATTTTTTCAAAAAATCTTTTCCATAATTTCAAACAATTTTTAGTTTTAAATACAAATATAGTATTCTTACACTAGTTAATTAGCACTTTGTAATTTTTTTTAATACTTGTAATACTAATTTATTAGTACAATTGCTTGTAAACTATGCCTGTCTTAACACAGAATTTCTTTAGTGAGACGGGCACAGTCCAAACATATTTTTACTTATGTATTATATAGTTTCCTAAAAATAAATATCACGGTAGTGTATATTTTCTATCGCGGTATACTGAGGGTTAAAGAACAAATATTGCGGTCTAAACTGATGGCAGAAGAGGAACGAAAGTAGACTGAATGCAGTGGAAATGAGATCGCTTAGGCGTATATGTGGCAGATCAATTTATGACAGAGTAAAGAATAAAGAAATACTAATTTGATGTATTAATTATAAATATGTACATATTAAATCAATTTTATCGAAAAATATTATTTTTGCGCTGCCGGGATTCGAACCTGGATCTCTATTTCCAATCCGGGGAAGTACACTACCAATCGTGTTATAGCGCCAGTATTTTTCATAACAAATTTTCGAACCTACATTATTGAAAAAGTGTAACGTGTAGGCTGTACATAACACAATTGGTAGTGTACCTCCCCGGATTGGAAATAGAGATCCAAGTTCGAATCCCGGTAGCGCAAAAACAATATTTTTAGACAAAATTGATTTTATATGTATATATTTATAATTAATACATTAAATTAGTATTTAAAATATCACAGACCGTCTGTTCTGAATAATTGCAACTTCACAATAAGAATGTGTTCTCCTTAATAATAATAAAGAAATAATGCAAAGCCGATCTTAGTATAGTAACATTAAGAAAGTATCACTTTTTGGTCATATAGAACGGATGAATGGTAAGAAAGATGTATGACGCGAGTGTTGCCTTGGCACGACCAGGCTAAAAGTCACAATGACCAGCGAGCTTGTATGAGAATACGAATGATGCGAGAAGTGTGGCGCTCTATCCTGCCCTGGCCGTGGCTGCGCCGCCGTGCCGGTGACACGCGGAGTCAGCAGTGTCGTGTGTCCTCTCCGAAGTGTAGCTCGCGCTGAGCGCTAGCGGGCCCCGCGCCCCGCGCCGCCGGCAGCAGAGGAACAATCGGCCGAGCGACACGGTCCAGTTTGGAATTAAGAATGTCAGGCTGTTGTGGAGCGGACGATTGGTCACGTGGTTGCGCGCGAGCTGATAACGAAACCGCGGCAAGAGTGAGGTTTTCTGCCGCCGATGGAGTTCGCCCGCTCCGCGACCGGCGGGGGAATTATGTCATTTTAACATTTCGCACCGGGGCCCGCCGGAACCGCAACGTTCGAGCATGCCATAACGCAGGAATAGATAATTCTCCGGTATTGGTTGCGAGAATCAGGTAGACAGTGTTTGTGTGTGCAAGCGTGTTTTTTTGTTTTTTCTCTAGGTTCAATATTAACGGAGTTACGAAGTATTATCAGAACGGCCTCCATTTAGTCGTAGAGAAAATCGTAGCTTTATTTTCCAACTATATTTTTAATCATTTCATAACGTAAAAAAGATTATTATTTCCGACATTGACATTATTGTAATTAGATAGATTTCGTATGTGTGTGAATGTGTCCTTTTTTACATTTTAAATTTTGACCGCTCGGGCTGGCTAATGAACATTGTAAAACTATTTACCAGCTAAGTTTGATAGAAATGTGTCGAGAACTACGGGAGTTATCGTCTCCACAAAATACGTTATACCTACAGACCACCAAATATATAGACGTGAACTAACGCAAATTTCACTTTGGTGTCACCCGCGTGATCATTTGGTACCACTTACGCAATCAAAGAGCTCCGCGACTTTTTTTAAATATATGACTCGATTGGAAAGAAAATTTAAAATTACGTCTTGTTCACACAAAAATTTAAATTTCGAAGAGATAATACTTTTACTGTTGCATAAATGTGTCATAAACTATCGGATTTATGTTTCCACCAAGTATGTGTGTAGTCCCGCAACTAATGTTTCAAACCCTTTTACACTATATAAGTACACTTTATTTCATGTCTATTCATTTACTGGTCTGTGGATATATATAGTATATACACGTATGTATATAGCAGCGGCGTGCTGCCATTTAATAAGGTACGCTCAGGCGCGTCCAGTCAGTACATTGAAATATGCTGTCCTTAATTATATATTTTGAAAAATAAAGCGAATTAAATATTTATCTGACATAATGCTACCATATATTAAAACGTGAATAATATGAAAATAATTATAACATAAATATTACGAGATGTACATTTAATTTAGATTTATATTATATTTAAATTCTAGCCAAGTACAGCTTATTTCAATGTACTGTCTGCACGCCGCTGGGTGCACTATACATATACAATATCACAATTATTATCATTTTATTTAGATTTTAAAATATTATAATATTCTGTCAGATAAATATTTAATTTTGCTTTATTTACCAATTTATTTTGTTATATACAGCTTATTTCTTCACAGTGACTGCACGCTCATGTTATATAGGGTAGTTTCGAGCAAAAATATGTTGTGCCACTTTAAGGACCAATGATACAAGACAAACAACGACATCTACACGCCAGTTCCGAGAGCAACAACGACATGTTATCAAAGATTCTACATGTTCTTAGCTCCGAAACTGTACAACACACTCAGTACCAACTGGAAATCGTTCAACTCCAATAAGATTACACAAATATGTACCCAATCGGGTAGAGAGCAATCAGAAGCATGGCCATCCAACATTCTAAGATAATCATTATATAATACCTACATTAATAATTCACTAGTTCTACAACACTCCCACTATATTTTTATTTTTTATTTTTTTTAATTTTTGTCGAATCTTTATTAAATAACACCACAGCAGCACGAAAAATCTGGCTACTTTAACACAGACTTCAGTCTAGTAAAGTAGCCAGGACAACGCTGTGTATATCAAAGGTGGAGTCTATCCATCCCACACAATAAACTACGTATATTTAATTGCAATATAATTGTATCTTATGTTTATCATGTTATATTATATTATATTTGCCTCTGTTACAACAAAAGTATGTGTGTCAATAAAGTCTAAATAAATAAATAAATGCTATTATTCGTGCGCTGGAGGAGAATATTGCCTCTCATTAGTATAAGGGAACTATTGTTATTCTGGTATGATGGCTAACGTGTCCAAAATATTATTGGATGAACGGATAGGTCGTGGACAGTGGCGTGCAGTAGGTATAGATTTAGATTATGCTGTTATCAATAATATTATACAATCATATGTACTACAATATATGCTGTACATAGGATTATGAACTTTTGTTTAACCAAGGTCTTTGGACAAAATGAATCCGTCGTTTATACCTTACCATGTATTTATTTGCAATGTTTTTAAAGTTTAAGTTTTAATGTAAAATACCCATATAAAAAATGTATGGACGTTTTTAAGAACACTTTTTTATGACTGAACATGATTCATTTATTGTTTGAAAATCCTTCGCGTAATAACTAAACGAAATAATGATTTTTATCAAAGGTTAACGTAGGAAATAGTTCTCACGATTGCTTTTTGTTTTTACCAAATCAAAACCAAATTCATGCACCAAATGTACCTCTAACGCAAAGAACGGTCATGAAATCAACACTTTAAAAAAACAGTAAGATAGTAAAATTCGCGAATTAGTAAAAGAGGAAGTAGACACTTCAATGATTTGCACGCAGTTGTAAACCTTTCTAATGTTATTCTGTCAAAAAACAGCATAGTTAACGACTCCATACAAAATGGATCAACCGAAAGGAATTTTCAATTCGGTAAATAGCCAATTATATAACTTGAGTATTTCACTAGCTTAAAGATAGAAGAGTATTCTGAATAGCTCAATACGGCGAATGCCATAGGAATAGCGGTGAGCTGTCGTGGTGGTTTTTAGAACTAAGCTATTAAAGTCTACTGATACACAGATGATGCTAATTATAAAATAACGTTTCCGTTTATGTTAATTTAATTATTTAATTTATATTTATTTCCCAGAATTTTTAGTAATGTACAGCTTTTTTCCTCGTATGCTCTGCACGCCTCTGGTCGAGGCTGTCTATTTTGAACCTTAATTGATTCAAAATTGGAGCTTTGATATAACACAATTTTGCTGTCCAAGGTATTCAAACCAAACTTGTAACCGGTGGCCGCTGCTTAGCCACAGCTAATGAATCCATGAAACTTAGTTTCAAATTTTGGAAATTTAATTTGCGGCGGTGGCACGTGTCCGCCACATTTTGTGTGCACCTGCCGTGCTGCCGTCTTGCTGTTTAACGGTGCCTCAATTCAGAATAAACACCAACACTGGCGTTTGTAGCGTAATATAATTTAAAAAAATTTACTGTAATGTAATGCATAATAAAAAACAAAACATTTAACATCTCGCGTCGCATTTGACAGCGCGACCATATTCTCGAAAAAACCGAGATCACGTTTACATAAATGATTATTAAACACAAGTATACATTACAGACTGTCAACGTCGCATCATTCTTTGACAGTGCGTTCATAAAAAAAATTAGTACGATTTCATTAACGGCTTTTATGATACGACGCGAAATGACCATAGATAAGGGAGATGATAGCTTAAAATTCATACTATTTCGCAATGTTTTTATTTACAACATATTTTTCACGAAAAGTGCAGTTCTGGCTCCACGAAATGGGGAGAAATTACGCCCAAGAACTTTTGAGATTAAAACTGTTACAACAGTATATTGAATTATCTAATTACATTTAGTTTAACTCTTTATATGTCTTTTTTTTATATGCTGTCTAATTGTATATTGTTCTACAGTTTTTAAATATATATTTTTTTATACATTGAACATTACACTTACTTTAAGTTTTACGTTGTAATTATATGTTATCTAATTGCATCTTGCTTTACTCTTTACATATATATTATATCTTATACATTGAACATTGCACTCTGTTTACTACTATACCGGAAAAACACTGTCTGCTATAATACAGTGTGCTACTAGTGTAGAATGCAGGGCACCCAAATATATCTTACTTTGCTGAAATGTTTATCCAATTATAATATAACACACTGTACTTTGAATCAAATAAATAATAATAATTATTAATGTACACTTCAATTCAAATTACTGAATATATAAAAGGGAAAACATTTAAGTATATTAAAAACGCGTTCATTTTTACAGACGTGCCCGTTTAAGCAAGCAATAAACAGCCATAATAACACCATTGAAGCCCACATCATAAAGTCACAGACGTAGATGGGGAATCGTAATATTATATTTATTTATATATATTTTGTACTAACAGAGGTGGATACATAATACATAGTTTATTGTGTGGGATGGAGTAGACTTCACCTCTGATATATACAGCATTGTCCTGGCTACTTTACTAGACTAAAGTCTGTGTTAAAGTAGCCAGTTTTTTTTTCGTGCTGTTGTGGTGTAATTTGGAATAAAAAGAGAATTACAAATACATTTCATGTTTCATAAAAAAATGTTATTTGATACTGAGTTTAAGATAGATACGTTGTCCAGGCTTAGCTGCCGTAGACGACACTGATCCGAGAAAGTGACGTATCGTATTATAACAAGAATGTATAGTTTAGATAGCACTCATGAAATGCATATTAAATTAAGCTCATCGATGTCTGCACAACGACTGAATATCAAATAATATATTTCAGGGAAAAACCAAAAAAGTTGTAATTATTCAATATATTATTATTTGTTTAATGTTCCCCGCAATTCTTAATTGTTGACATATTCGAGTGGTTAATTACGCAGTGCTAGTTCGTATAAAGATTTTCTTTAAAGTAAAAGAATTATTGCGGTTTTCGTTTCGTAAATGCGAAACCGCAAAATCAAAGGCTACGAGGCAAACACGAACGTGCCGAAAATAAAATATTTGTTTTTGTGTTACAGGAATTTGTGGAGGAAAAATTATTTTAATATTCATTATATTTGATTTAATTTAATACATATCTTTGGATGATTTCCACGCGTTTAACAGATAGGGTTAACCTTTTAACTGCCAACCGTATTTGAAATGGAAGACACCACATTAACAGTTCTCAGCTTTTGATTGATATTGTCATCCACAAATGGAAAAATGATCAAAAATAGTGTTATCACGTTAATGTCTTGGCATTTTAACGCGCTCGTGGCATTTAAAAGGACAATTTGGAGAAGCTTGTAGGGAGAGAAAAGGTTGAAAGAAAGAGTGCAATCTTAAATTCGATTAAATTTGTGGTTAAAAATTATTCGACTAAATTTGTATTAAGCAACAATTTGAGTTAGGTACTAAATTTATTTTTTAAATAATCGTTGTCTTTTTAAAAGTAGATTCTGGTAAAGAAACAATAATATATGTTTTTAGTCAGTTATGACATCCTGAAGAAGAAAATGATATTTTTCGAAACCGGAAGATGTATTTAAACTCAATTAAGTGGTTAATAAAACAAAGGTAATAAATAAAAAAATAATAATCTTCTTCTTCTTCAACGACACTATATCCCAGAGTGATATTTGGCATCCTCTACAACTCCTATCCCTGGCCATTCTCCACTTCCCGAACACCGGTCTGTCCTGTCATCTGGCATTTGTTCAACATGGCCAGCCTATCGCTGTCTTTGGGACAGAATCTTACAATTGTTTCTTGCTAAAGTGAATGATAATTTTTCTTAATATTTTGCGCTCAAAACCTGCTTTAGTCACCTACAAGAAGAAATATTAGGTGTGCCGGCCACCAGACAGATTTCGCAAGGTGAAACAGAGTTTAAAAATAATTGTATTCCCTTCAGCCGGCGAGCGTGCGCGAGTGCCCGGCGCTTGCACCACACTACCGCTCATATTACAGGTCACACACTATTTTCTATCAAATTCAATGCGAGCACAGTCCCGTACAAAAAGCCGTAAAATCTAGCGACAATAAGGAACTGAACTACAAACGGATAAACTCGGAGGCAGCGCATTCAGGCAAGCACGCATTGTGCGGTTGACCTAGCTGCAGTTGCCCGCTGCACTTCACCGCTACAGGTGAAATAACAAAGGCCTAACCCGTGCAAGAGACACAACCACGGTCGACAACAAATGTATGATGAAATATTAATGGTTAGTGCGTATATTTTTAATTATTAAAGATAACACATTCTTATTGTGAAGTTGTAATTATTCAGAACATAGGTCTGTGATATTTTAAATACTAATTAAATGTATTAATTATAAAGATATACATATAAAATCAATTTTATCTAAAAATATTGTTGTTGCACTACCGAGATTCGAACTTGGATGTCTTTTCCAATCCGGAAAAGGTTCATTACCAACTATGCTATAGCGACAGTATTTTTGACGACAAATTTTCGAACTTATTTGTCCAAATTTGTTCTACAATAACATTCTACACCGATCATATTCGACATCTTTCACTTTTCACTATTAGATTAAAATATTTTATTGTAGGTACATATAAATTTTTCATATTGTTGAATCGTCGTCATTACGCAACTTTCAGATAATATATACATATCTATTTACAGTTTTATTCCGAGCTTGGTGAAATTTTATTCCATTGACAATCAAAACAAGAGGAAGGTCATTGTCTACATAAGATCTCGAAAAACCACTCCTATCCCCCTTTCCCACCCCTTAAAACAGAATTTTGGTACTTTTTGGTAAACACTAGACCCATCCCCTTAAATGAAGCCTGCGCACTCTGCGTAAACTTTGGCAAAGTTATCAAATGAAATGTACTTTCTTCGATCGTAACCAAGAGGTCTCGAAACCACCACCAATTAAAAAGTTTGAGTTATAACGGATTTCGTGGACACAACAGTGCCCATAGTTCTCATCATATTATTTCGATCAAAAATTCCTGACCGTAGATAAGTTCATTATCGATACCGCTATTGAAAATTCAAAGTAGGTACTTGTAAGGTACCTACCATAAAACGTGAAATATCATTTTCTTTCATATACAAGCTAAATCTATCTAGTTCTTGGGGAAAGGTTTAAAAAATAATAATTATACGTATACCTGAGCAACAGTATTAACACAGCATTTAATTTACTTTCTTCATGTACTATGGGAGTGACAAATTTCTATTTACGATAGTGTTCAAATAAATTGTAGATACGTAATAATATATATGTATCAGTTCTAAATTATATAGTTATATCGAAAGTAGGTATGTATTATGATAGATTATAATGTAAATAAAACGGAATATAAATGTTGACAGTTAGACGAATAAATATTTAGATATGACTTATTTCTCAGAAATTATTGTTAATATTATTCATAACACATTTTAATGTAAAGCGAATTAATGTCTTTAGTAGTAAATTGGACGTCCTTGATTCAACTGAACTGATGCAGTACCGTGTGCTTACTCGAAGTACTAGATCGTTAGAGCTGTTTGATGTAAATGTTTTTGAAAGATTTGATTATCTTAACTAGTACAAAGATTTCACACATCACTGGCGTGGGAACGAATTCAGTCTTGTTGATAATGTTCTGTCTTTTAACTTTATTTAATTTAGTATTTCAGTGTATTTTAAATTTATATTCTTGTTATGGTATGATTATGACTATCTATGACTTTCTGGATGTGACGTCAGTGGCGACATTGTCAGTGTCATTTGTCACTCAGCACTGACTGTAAATCGTTCACTTCCAATAAGATTACATAAATATGGACCTAATATATAATCCAATTGGATAGAGATCAATCAGAAGCTATCGTGGCTATCCAACATTCTAAAATAATCATTATACAGTGCCTACACTAATAATTCACTAGTTCTACAACATTCTCATTACATTTTTTTTTTATTCCTGCCGAATCATTACCTTTCTTGAATTAAATAACACCACAACAGCACGAAAAAAACTGCCTACTTTAACACAGACCGCAGTCTAGCAAAGTAGTCAAGAAAATCTATATATATATCAGAAGTGGAGTCTACTTCATCCCACACAATAAACTACGAGTATTATATATACAGGTCTGTGAGACTCCTGTCATCTCATCTACGTCTCATGGTCGTATCGCGTCGCATTTTATAGTTTATTTCCTTATATACGTTACTGTCAAATGTGACATGAATTTTTTGTTTGCACAATTCCGGGGAGAGCAATATAGAATGCGCTAACAGAAAAGCAATCGGCGAAAGCTGCATCGCTGCTAGGACCTGCGGCCGGCTATTGTGGCCGCAAAGCGGCTGATTGGTACAGTGTTAGTACGGTTTTTACAGTAGTTTGTGTGGTATTAGTTCTAAGGTAGTCTTTAACTAGGGCTTGTCGTTGTTGGATTAGTTGCGGCATTAAGATATTTATACGTCAACCTGTCCATAGGGTATATCTTTCTCCAACAATACATTTCAAACGATCTATATTCCAGCAATATTTGAATAAGTCCAAGAACACACAATCACTAGATTTTCACCTACAAAGGCATTGTTATGAACCAAATATCAAATATCTCATAGAGACGAAGCTATTTTTTACTATATTTAATGGGAAAATATGGAAGTATGGGTAATTACAGGGCTTACGACCTGTCTTCCGTATATTTCCGTTAATATAATAAAACATAGCTTCGTTAATGCGTTTGTGCAGAAATCGGGTGGCTGAGAAATTTTATTGATATTTTGATTTATCTCGTACTGATGTGGAATATTTGGAGTTAGCTAAGTTTCCAAAATTGTATAATAATAAATATATTAATTAGAAAGATGTACATTATCCAACTATGCTACAGCGACAATATTTTTAGCGACAAATTTTCAAACCTATATGTTACCTTTTTGGTATTAATACATTTAATCGTTCCATTATATGAAAGAGCCATCTACCTTATTTTTACAGAATCTCAAATACCTTTGAGTAATCTGATAGCAGACGCCAGAATTATCAATACATTTTTATTAAATTTTGAACACATTGACAACAACAATATTTTTCGATAAAATTGATTTTATATGTACATCTTTCTTTCATATTTAAAATATCACAGAGCTATGTTCTGAATAATTACAACTTCACAATAAGAATGTGTTCTCCTGATGTATAATATTATTGGGAGTTAGGTGATTTTCCATGATAATGTAGTGCAACCATTATGGTCTTCTATTTCTGGTACCATCAACACTTAATTTTTGGCTTTGAGTGCACCATAGAACAATAAAAGAGGAAAATAATGGCATTGAAAACGGTTCAATGCCCATGGGTGGAGTTAGCTACTTTGATGACTAAGGTATCGTTATGTAACATGCAACGTTGACTCACTTTCGCGCCTTGCCATTCCAATTGTTTTTCTTTGAAGATGTTTCTAGAAGTGAACACGGACGGCACCAACAACCGTTCTCATCAATAAATCATACCATAAACGATGCGATCCAGACTTCAGTCAAATGGGACGATTAAAATTATGTGTGTTGTTTCAGCGCTCTGATGAAGCACCCACAGGACAGAGAAAAACAACGAGTGTTCATTGTTCCCGAGAAGAACCGAGCTGAGGTCGCGTGACGCTGCTCGATCATTACTGTAGTTCGGATTTCAGATTGCCGCATGAGTCGGAGTCATAACCAGTGGCGTTGGGGTCCACGCTAAAGTTCGCGCCGGTATTGATATTTTTGCGAGTATATTTGTTTACACACCTTAATATTCTTTCGACTGGTATCACTAGGTTTTGCGTGTTGGTATGATTTATTCATGCGGTCTGAAGATTATCACTTTATACGACGGCAATTGCGGTCGGTACATCATCCGGTGAAGATCTGATGAAGATCATTCAATATTTAATGCATTCCCTGATCACCTCATTAGATCAGGGTCCTTATTGAGACGGAAACTATTTTTTCAATACAATTCGTTACCGTCAGCCACATATCATATCATGTAAGAATTGTGTACTTCACAGGAGAGAGACAGAATTAGTTTTAAATGATTTTTGTACAATTACTCTAATATTATTTACCTTTCTAAAGTTGTAAAGAGGAGCAGATTCTTTCTAAACTGAAACTGAACTAAACTTACGTACGATTCTCTTGACTTGTGCGCATTTGACAGGGAGGTTACAGATGATATGTGGTGATTACATTTCTTTGATTTGCACAACCCTAGCGGACGCTATTGTGAAACTAGTGATATAGAAAATTTATATACAATGATATAAATGTCTTAATTTGACAAAAAATTGAGATTACTGCTTAGTGGACGGTATGCACTAATAATACTTTTTTTTTTTAAATATTTAAATATAATACATTTAATAATAATAATCAGTAATTTCTTTTTACATTTGTTTTTTCTCTATGAGAGTATATTCGTGTATAGAGGAGCATATATAAAATAATTTATGTTTCAGTTAGTCTGTGTACATATTTTTTTTTACTTCAGGTTCAAATTTATAGTAGTCTGTATTTGTTCTAATTGTGATGGGGAGATCGTAAAAAATTTGATGCCTTGATAAATATAATGATGATATCTTTCTATAATTTAATTGATTTTTATATTTGAATTATTAATTTTTTTGTATTATTTATTATTTTATGTACTTTGAAATCTGTGAAGAGTTGTATACTTGGATAGTCTTTTTTTTAGAATAATTTTTATTATCATTTTTTGAGAGATTTCTAATTGTGATATTGAAGTTTTATGTGCTCCTCCCCATCTAATAATACCGTATTGCAAATGTGACTGTTAATAGGTATCTTATCGTAATTGAGAAAAGATAATTAGAAAATCCATCTGAATTTCGTTTTAGCCACAACACAGTACTTTATGAAATGTGTGAACAATACGGATTCACAGTAAAACTAAACTAAACTTTGATTCCCTTGACTTGTGCACAATTGACAGGGAGGTTACAGATGTAGTAATATGTGGTGATTACATTTCTTTCATATGCACACCTCTAGCGGACGCTATCGTGAAATTGGTGATATAGAATGATTCCCCGCGAAAATTCAAATCAATTATGTAAAAAAATATCTTAATAAGATAAAAAAAAATTTCGATTTGTTATTTTGTATCATTTGCAATAGGTTGGTTACAGTGGCTCAAATAATATGGATAAAGATATATACACTATTCAACAAAGTAAATAAAAATATGAAAAATTATAAAGTAGAGAAAATACAAAGCAATCCATAAAGCAACGCAAGCATTTTTTAAATTGCAATTGTTTGTAAACATTTAGGAATTGTTAGCGCCGTTTAGGAATTGATAGCGCCGTTTAGGAATTGATAGCGCCGTTTAGGAATTGTTAGCTCCATTTAGGAATTATTAGCGCCGTTTAAATAATTAAATTCTATCAAGTTTTTTGGCGTTTGACTTATTGCCTACATTCAATACGCGATATTAACCTGTGTATATCCGTCCCTTTCTTTCCTAACCTATCCTTAAGCACAAGGAAGAAATAAGACGTCGCAATAATTAAAAGTCTCCACCTGCAGCAAGTTCTGTGCGCTTGAAACCTTTGTACAGACAACTACCGTCGCCTCACTCCGCTAACGCTAATTAGTTAATCTTACCTTAATTCCGCTAATACATAAAAATAATCCTTTACGCGAGTGTTAGTATACACGTCGTAACGCTTGTATTTATGATGGAGAGGAATTTATCAATGAACCAGCATCTGATAGATTAAAAGTTAGTGCCTTCCTTTCTTTCTCATATTTCCACCAGGAACACTTATGTTTTTTTCATGAAAATTGTCTAAAAACGGTCTGTGATATTTTAAATACTAATTTAATGTATTAATTATAAATATATACATATAGAATCAATTTTGTCGAAAAATATTGTTTTGGCGCTACCGGGATTCGAACCTGGATATCTATTTCCAATCGGGGAAGTATACTACCAATTGTGTTATACCACCAGTATTTTTCATGACAAATTTTCGAACCTATATGTTACACTTTTTCAAATTAATACCTGTCATTCCATTATTTGAAAGCCATCTACAGTTACTACTTATAATTACAACTTCACAATAAAAATGTGTTCTCCTTAATAAAATTGGAGTGTTGTATAAGACACGAGACTAATTTTGTTCTTACTATTTATTAAATAAACCACGCAGTATTACTATTTGAATATCTTGTACGCAATACTAATTTAGGAGGCCTTTTTTTCCATTCTTTATTGGGGACCAATTTTTGTATAATAGCTACGCCACTGGCCGTAACCATAACCGTTACCCATAACCATGAACGTGGCCGTTCAGACATACGTGGTTAATATTATCAAGCCGGCACTTTGTTGACTTAGCATCGATAGACTGAATTAAACAAAATAATTTAAAAAAACTATTTAATAACTAGCTTTATGTCAAATTACAATATCGTATTTTTTTTCAAATAACTCAGTACAAAAAGAAATTACTTATTTTCAAAATTAAATAACGTTGTCTCATTATAATTGTCAACGTAAATCTACGTATGTGTAAATGTGTATGTGTATATATATATTTTTTTTGAGTATTCCAAGTAGGGTTGTCAACTTTTTCCGGGACAATTTCGAGACAAATAGCTCAAAACTCAATTTGTTAAATATATTTTTATTTTTATATATCCTAACTATTATAGATGCTTAATTACACATACATATACACAATTACATACATATATTACATAATAATTATAATAAAAAATTAAAATTTTAAATCTTATAATAACTAATTTAACGTTATATTTTTATTAGTTTTTCCAATAATATTTACGGGACAACGATTCCAATTACGGGACAATCCCGGTCAATCCGGGACGGTTGGCAACCCTATTTCCAAACCTTCTCAGTAAATTTTTTTTCAATTTCATGCCGTTCCTCTCCCTTCCTCCTTCCCCTTTCCCACCGGGACCATGTAACTTTTTGCAGTGTTGTATAAGATTATTTGTAATTATTAAGGATAACACATTATTAGCGATATTAGAATACGTCCAAGAACACACAATTACTGGATTTTTACTTACAAATGCACTGCTATTAAACAAATATCAGATATTTCATAGAAACAAAACTATTTTTAATTATATTTAATAGAAAATATATGGAAGTATGGGGTAATTACATGGCTTACGACCTGTAATTATATATATAACGTTCACCAATTCTCACCCCTCGATCTCCACATTTATCAAATTTTTGAAAGTTGTATATATGTTAGTATTACACCATAGCCATCTATGGACCAAATTTGATAATACATTTTTCCCTTTTTTTTAAACAGCATTATTATTGATTGTGCATAGTTATGTGGCATTTCAATACAAATGAAATATATATTTTTAATTATATAATTTTTCGGTATATCTTACTAATTAATATTGTATTATTATTTGATAGTTTAATGATATTATTGACATTAAGTATGTACGAAATTGTTTTAGTTATACAGGGTGTAACCGATCTAGTCCACAATATTTTATTGGTGGATACCTGACTAAATTACCAGTCGAAAATGTTCAAGGAAAATGTGGCAATTCTGTACTGATACGAAAAATATTCATTTTCAATTTATTACAATTAAATTTTTACACATACTTCGAAATAAATCGAAATAATCGCTTAATTACGATTTTTTTTTTAAATGCTTACATCTCCGACATGTCCCATATATATGACATATAAAATATTGTGGACTAGGTCTGATACATTCTGTATATTTTTAAATTTATTAAATGTCACCTTTTGTATTAATAAATTAATATTTTAAAAAATAAATCAATATACGTACTATGAAAATAGGACCAACTTTCTAGTCAGAAGACAGACATGCTTGACATTGGCTTAGGTAGGATGACATATAAGAAGATAATACGATAATTTATTTCTGTTTTACTGAATTTATTAAAATATAATACAAGAGATCTTTGACATTTTATCGCCGTAAAATGTCCAGTGAAAAATATAGAATCATACGAGAAATAGCTTAACCGCAGAATATTTCAGTCCCAGCAGGCACAGCTGGTCACTTCTCCGACCACAGATAAATGAAGATAACGTTATAATTATTCTTACAAAATTCATGAAAAATATTTAGATAGCATATTAACTACACAAGCATTGAACAAATAGATGATTAATAATTTTGTGAGTAAACAAGACTGCGATTGCACGTTGTCTATGTAGATTTAATAATATCAGATGCATAAAGTATAATTTGTATTCAATGTTGAGGTTCAGCTGATTTCAATTCTAGAGATAATAGAATATAAAGGGTGTCCAGCGGAAAAATTTCAACATTAAATTGTAATTGCTCGTAAATCATCAGGGTGAGGTAAGTGGAAGGGGTATTATTCGACGCGCGTGATTTTCGGATTTGCCAGTCGAAATGAGTCACGCAATGGTCGGGAGCGCGTCGCGCGTTCGCGGTTGTGGAATATTTAAAGTGCGGTAATTCATCGGTTCGACGGGTAAGTGATGGGCCGAGCACGCAACTTATCTGGTGTTGGGTTCAAAAGTTCAGACAAGAAGGGACAATGGTTAACCAAACTCCTCCGGGACCATAAACGTCAGCAGCGACGCCAGAACATGTGGCTCAAGTTCGAGGTGAAATTATGCGCAATCCGCGTAAATCGATAAGGAAGATTGCAGCCTGTACTGGAATAAAAAATCAACAGTGCACGTTATTTTGAAAAATAAACTACAGTTTCGCCCATACAAACTGCAACGAAGTGCAGTTTCTCAACGAAAATTACTATTTTTTACGTGAACCTTAGCGAAGACGATGCTGGAACGCTTGAAACATATTGTTTACTGACGAAGCACATTTTCATATCGATGGCTCTGTTAACAAACAGAACATGAGATATTAGTGTCCTGACAATCCAAGGGAGCGCCGTCAAAAACGTTTGCATTGTCCAAAAACATCAGTGTAGTGTGCAATTCATGCCCGAGGGATAATTGGGTTTTATTTTTTTAACCAGTGAGAGACAATCACTGCTGATGTGTATTGCCGAATGATCGACGAGTTTTTGGTACCGCAACTGTAACTATTTTCTGGGTTCAACAACATTACACAATTTTAGCAAGACGGAGCCACTCCACACATAGCTAAAGTTTCAATGGAGAGCTGAGGGGAATTTTTTCCCAATAAATTAATCAGAAAGTATGGAGACATACCCTGGACACCTCGGTCACTGGACCTTACACAGTGCCATAGAATTGACATACATATTTGACAATATTAAAATCCCTTAATAAAATGACACAGGAAATGTCAAAGAATGAAAGAAAGGAACAACTTCCGAGATGAGACTTGACGTACCATAGACTGCGAAACGAACAAATGCCTCGATTTTTCATAAGCTCGCATGAAAGACTCTCTACAACAAGCAGGAAAATAATTCTTTAATTTATTTGCATGCTAGAAGAGATGAAGATAATCTGAATAGGTTCATCTTCAATAAGATCACTGACCAAGTCCGAGACATGGCTGGAGCCTCTCGCTAAACAAGGCTCAAGATCACGAAGAGTTGAAGCAAGCAGTTCAGAATAGAGGATCGCGATGCAAAGTCCGTAATTTGCAGACACTGCAACTGCTAATATAGACAAACAGATCTATTTTTCGATCAAATAAGTATTAAAACTTACTATTTTTTAATGTTACCCATACTTACTCACGAACTAATAAATCTGCAGATAAAATTTAAAAAATGTTTATATAATTGACTACATGACTGCACTGCATTAATCATACACAACATCACACCCAAAAAAAATCTATCTAGACTACACCACCAGCACAAGGTGAACACAATAATACAACGCTTTGATCAATTATCGGCAAGCTTCCACAAATCCTGCTCCATCGTTCTCAAGATAATCCTCTCATCCGAGCTCTCAGCCCGTACGAGCACAACATCAGTTTAATGCCTTTCAGATACAAACATAGATTGCCCAGGCACTATTTCTTGAAGCGAACCGACGCGCTCGATCCTCCGGACTGAGACGCACACCGAAGAGGACAGCGTCGACTGAACTCTCCAATCCATGACTTTGTAAACAATAAAACAATATTCTTAAGTGTAGTTGTAATTTATTTTAGTTACCTTGTAAGTATTATGATAGAATAAGGCGGCACTGTACATAAAGTATCGCGCCTAGTTAATTTGAAGCATTTAACTTCCAGTAAATTGTTTAGAGGGTTTTTTATCAGAATTTTTTACCCTTCCAATTCATGTATTAATATAAAACACATATGATATTTATTACAATAAGTAGTTAGTAAAAGTGTCAAAGCGATTAGCGCTGATGCACTTGTAGCAGTAGATTTGGCGGTCTAGCCGCATGTAGAGTACTCAGTACTCTAAGGAATTGGAAAAAAAAATGCACTGCATTAATTGACTGTCAAAATTCATCACACAAAACAGGGATACCATTTTTTCTGGTTCTTAGTCATTGTACTGTGTTGTTTTTATAATTGGTTCATACATTAGATACATAATTACAATAAATATCTTTAAAATTTTAGATCTACTATTGCTTATTATTTATTAATTTCATAAATGAATTGAAACAAGAAGTTATTTCTACCTTTTTACACCATCTGATGAACTGGATATAACACAATCCAAGGGATAATTGCATAAATATCAGACCAACTCCTTTTATAACTGTAACACTTCCAACACCTTTCGAACAGCTGCTATTCAACAGCGGCGCACCCATTTTCAATCGATCTTGTAACGTAACTGCACTACATTTGTAACGTTTTGCACCATTTTTCTATCATTAGAACCGCGAAAAATAGCTCTCGCTGATAAACTACTTCACCAGTAAGCTTCGCGATGCTTTCAATCTCAAGAGCACTTCAATCTTAATATTTATCTAAATTTTCACGCGGTTCTGAACGATTTTCGTAACGCAGCCGCGGATGTCAGATGGGGGTGTACTGAATCGTCTTCAGATTGGATCCCCGATCGTCGACTACATTAGCTGGCGTCTCCTTCAAAACTGGTGCGGAAATTGCCGATTCCATTATCGGTATGCTGATTGTGTGGCACGGTATTGTTATCTTGGCTGTGTGGAGCCGCTAATCGGTGCTCAGCTGATAAATCCACTATCATACCTCAGCGATAGGTGCTATCGCCCGCACTGGCCATGATAAGCAGTCTGTTTAAAAGAGAATTTCGTCACACGTGACGCTCTGTTTCTAGAGGATAATCAAGGTGTATCCACTATCCACATCTACGCAATTACACACTACAGTACATTCACCGAGACGGTACAACAAAACTGACTCATGTAAAAATAGTAAACAATCTACTACTCTTTCCTACACTTTTAGATAAAAATAATACAAATCACTGATTTATAGACCAAGTTTGGAGAATAATATACAATGAAGAGTTGTATATCATTGTATATTATTTCACATGAAACTACAGCGATTTAAATGAGTGGATCATCTTCAAAGAATGAAGGAAGTAAGATATCTAGACCCCTGAACTGAAAGACAATCGCTGAGAACCAGGGTACATGAAAGTGATCAATCTAAGAGACTGAGTATAAGGCCTGAGTGCACGTTTGAGTCGAACGTACTCATTTTTTTATGTGTCCTAAGTGGCGGCTAATAAGAGCGATATTTGCGTTCAGCGTCGCGTGCGCGCGCAAGTTCAAACCAGTTTGTGCTCGAACAGCGTTTTGTGCTGACGTTCGAGATGTCCTTCGAACAAATACTGTGTGTAATTCAGTTAATGTGTATATTTATATATTTTAATATAGTATAGTCAAAGGAAAAAACTGACATTCTTGTATATTCGTGTAACTATTGTATAAATAACGATGTTGAAAATTCTCAAAACTTTTTTTTTTACTTAACAATGTCACTCGAACCATTAAAAATTAAAAAATGTGTTTTATTCTAAATACATATCATACGAAGCCATGATAACAATTTAAAATACGAGTGCCACTCAGTGAACGCTCTTTTGTCGTACGGTCCGCACGCCGCACGCCCAGCAGAACGCGTTTTCACTCAGGCCTTAGTCCAAGGCTCGATATAGGCTGCAGGGCCATTGAAAAACAAGGAAAAATAAAGTGGCTTTCTACGCAACCCACGTCTTTCCACTGTTGGATATAAGCTAAGTATTAACCTCTCAAACTTTTTCCAAGTATTTTCTGTCATCCAGCGTACTGAAGACCTACAATACCTTTGGTTTGCAATACAGTGCCTCTATATACTCCGGTTCGACAATTTTTTAATCCCAAATCGATCTCGTAAGTATATTCCCAGCATCCTATTTCATAGCTCGCTGTTCAAGTAAGACTTGAAGATTACGCATGTTGCATGTGTCAAAGTTTTGATAGTGTCTTAAGGGTTGTTTATTATAATATTGTACCGGCTCTAGTATTATATTTCTTACATTCAATCAAGTATCAATGCTTGTAAGATATTTGCATATTTATTTACTTAATCCACCCGGTAGCGTTTAGTCCACTAAATCCACGTCACTACATTAGTTTTTGACTAAATTTGAACTAACAGATGACAGATATTTGGTTTCTTTCTAATATTTATTGAATTAAATATATTAATTAGAAATATATACATAAAAAATCAATTTTATCGAAAAATATTGTTGTTGCGCCACCAGGATTCTAACCTGGATCTCTTTCATAACCGGGGAAGGTGTATTATCCAACTATGCTACAGCGACAAATTTAATAAAAATGAATTGATAATTCTGGCGACCGCTATCAGATTACTCAAAGGTATTTGAGATTCTGTAAAAATGAGGTAGATGGCTCTTTCAAATAATGGAACAATTAAATGTATTAATATCAAAAAAGTAACATATAGATACGAAAATTTGTCGCTAAAAATAACATAATTGGATAATGCACCTTCCCCGGTTTAGGAAAGAGAGCCAGGTTCGAATCCCGGTAGCGCAACAACAATATTTTTCGATAAAACTGATTTTATATGTATATCTTTCGAATTATTATATTTAATTAGTATTTAAAATATCACAGACCTATATTCTGAATAATTACATCTTCACAATAATGTGCTCTCTTAAAATATATCTTCTTCCACACAGCATCGTGATTGAATGAAGATGGAATAAAAGTTGAAATATTTTGGCTATATTAGATTTAACTACTGATGGTAAACTATTACGTGACTGTGATTGTGTCGACAATTGGTAACTAAGATTTAACTGTCGGAGGCTTACTTTCTAGTTAAAATAACTTATTATGGCAACACATAGGTATACTAATTAAATGTATTAATAAGAAAGATAATAATAATATATATATATATTTTTTTATTCATAGTACAGTGTGTTATATTGTTGTAATTGTACATTGCAACAAAGTAAGATATATATTTGGGTACCCTGCCTGCCACACTAGTATTTTACTGTATTATATATAGCAGACAGTGTTTTTCCGGTATAGTAGTAATGTTTAATGTAAAAAAATAAATATATAAAGAGTAAAATAAGATGCAACGTGAAACTTGAAGTAAATACAATATTCAATGTATCAAAAATAAAAAAGGATAAGTGGAATAGGAGTAAATAATATACAAATATGAAATAAACTTATGTAAAATTGTATTGTTCAATATGAAAAGATTGAAAAAAGTTCAGTTAAATAGTACACTGACATCAATTATATTGAAAAAATATTGTTATTGCTACCAGGTGGAGGTGCATTAACCAATTGTGCTACAGCACACAGAACATTGACGACAAATTTTCGAACCAAATAAAGTAGACGACTTTCAAATAATGGAACGATAGATGTACCAATTTGAAAAGTGTAACATGTAGGTTCGAAAATTTGTCGTCGATGCACTGTGTTGCTGTAGCATAATCGGTGAAGGCACGTTCCCCAGATTGCAAGAGATCCAGGCTCGAATCCCGGTAGCAACAACAATATTTTTCAACAAAATAGTTAAAATAACGATTTTCCCATCACTAGATTTAACATAAGTTTTCCAGAGGATGAATGCTGACATATTGAAGATTATCAATTGTAGTGTGAGTGGGAAATGTGGAAATTATCTAGAAGAGTGAAGATTATACTCAAGAAGCTATGAATATTATAAGGTAACGGTTGGAGGAAGATTCCAGAAGGGGCTGGGCTAAGTCGACAGATTTAAATACCTCGGAGTGGAATTTCTCGGCGACGGCACACAGGAAGGATGAAATAGACAGACTATTCAAACGAGCCAAAAATGAGGACAAATTTGGATTAATAAAATGACATGCCTAACTAAATATTTTAAATATGTAATATATATGTATATATATACATATACCTAGATAATAAATTATTTGTACGGTCGTGTATATATATTTAAAAAATAGCAATATACGCGACTCGCAACACGGTCAAAGAGAAAAATTTACGATCCAGTACGGTCACGATATTCGGTATGAAAAACGATTTAATGTCCACAAAGCTCATAAAATCACAAGCAAAATATTAAGTAATATAACTTACATACAAATGTACGAGGGTAATTCAGAAAGTAAGGACTATTCAGTTTTAAAAAATTATGAAAATATTTTGTTACACAATTTTATATGTGTATTTTTTAAATATACAGCACTTTAATATATTTCTAAACACAATCACCTCCAATATTTTTCGATAAAATTGATTTTATGTGTATATCTTTCTAATTAATACATTTAATTCGTATTTAAAATATCACAGAGCTATGTTCTGAATAATTACAACTTCACAATAAGAATGTGTTCTCCTTAATAATTATTTATTTCCATTTATCTATTTATTTATATATATATTGATATACATACTTTTGTTCTAATAGAGGTGAATACATAATAAACATAACTATACTCATAGTTTATTGTGTGAGATGGAGTAGACTTCACCTCTGATATATACAGCGTTGTCCTGGCTACTTTGCTAGACTGAAGTCTGTGTTAAAGCAAAATTGAAGCTGTGTGAAGGAGCAAAATTGGGCGATTTGATTGTATGCTGTTTATTGTACGCCGATGATGCAGTACTAATGGCGAATAATGAACAAGAACTACAGAGTCTAGGGAGTGCAATGTACGATGTATGCAAGGAAAGCGACCTCATGTTGAATGTTAACAAGTCGACAATGATGGTATTCGAGAAGGGGGAAAGCAAGACACCGCGCTAAAAACTTGGAGGTAATGAATGTTTGGAACAAGTAGATGAGTTTGTGTATTTGGGAAGTATGTTCGTTAGAAACGGAAAGGCTGAGAATGATATCGAAAGGAGGGTGACAGCAGGAAATTAAATGAACGGCGCTTTGAATGGAATTGTATCTAACAGGAATTTGTCAACCGGGGCAAGACTAGCGGTGCATAATGGAATCCCGGAACCGACACTGATTTATGGAAGTGAGGCCTGGATCTGGCAGAAAAGGAACGAAAGTAGACTGAATGCAGTGGAAACGAGATCACTTAGGCCTATATGTGGCAAATCTATTTATGACAGAGTAAATAACGAAGAAATAAGTAAAGATGTTAGTATAGTGAGTAAGATTAAGAAAAAGGATCACTTAAGTGGTTTTGTCATATAGAACGAATAAATGAGGAGAGAACGGTAAGAAAGATATATGACGCAAGTGTTGATGGCACCAGAAATAGAGGACGTCCGCAGAAAACTTGGCACGACCAGGTAAACCAGTTAATGGAGGATGGTTCTGTTAGAAGCCTCAACAATCGGCGAGCTTCTATGAGAAGAAGAAGAAGACAGAGCAGTGTGGCGCTATTTTTTCTCTCTAACAGATATGATAAATGGTTAAATTATGTGAAAAATTTTTAAACACTTAGAACGTCTTAACTTTTTGGATTACCCTCGAGCCTTGCACTTATAAAATAGTCGCATGCAGTCCATATCGGAGGGAAATACGCTAGGCGCAAATCAAGGACTTAACCTTCGCACGCCGTGATAGAAACAGCCGGCCTATCGAGTCGCGTGACCGCAAAACCGTTGTTTTGACGCACTTTCAAATTTAAAAAATACTTTCACTGGTCTGATTCTCCACAACGTGCGGTTAAATAATTCTCGCGAACTTGTTCCTAGAAGAAATGAACAGCCTGAAGAAATGAATGATCACTGGGTGGTCAATCTTCGAGTCGCACGTGCCGTGGAATGGATTAAGATAATTCCGGTTGTAAATCAAAAATACTGCAGGGTAGAGAAGGAAAAAATGAGAGATGGATATAGGATGAGCGATCTTGAAGAACCATAATTTAGAAGTAATGCTCGCCTTATCTCAAGTATGACACCTCCAAAATCCTTGGTGACGCTCCAAATCACATACAGCACGCACGAGGATAGTCATAAATCTCCACTGAAAACGGTGAAATCACAAGTTCACCCACAGCACATACAAACAACGAGCAATATCAAACAAAATAGTGCTCCACTGCATTGGAGGTAATTGATCCACAACACGAATGATATCGTGTTGTCGAGAACAAAGAATAATCCAATATTGATCCAATGACGCTTGGTGGCGTCAGGCTTCCAAATCACACCGAGGGCAAGCAGTAAGATGAGCAGATCGAAGGTAGAAATTTAGACGCAGACATGATATAATAAAATTATTTGCTGTATGAGCACCTCAACTAGGGGAGGGAATAACACACAAACCCCCGGCTCTTGTGTTATTGTTGCACAATAAATATTTTTATATGGGGTCAAGGTGAAATGACGGATGTTTTAGTTGGCGGCCGTGCGTCGTCGTGCGCTGGGCCGCGTTGCACGGTTGCTTGTTTATGTTAAAAAATGCCAACATGGCGGTGAATGTGTAGAACCAATATAGAAGCTTTCGCTTATAAACGGTCCCGGGTTAGCGGTGGGTCCCCTTCTTAGTTCCAACTCTGCAGTTCGACTGCAGAGTAGCTACAGATATAATAATATACGTAATTTAATTTAAATTTATTACTTATATTTTGTTTACGTATTTGGGTGTAGGTCTATCGCTGGGGGTTGCTGGGATGGACACAATGCCGGGAAGAGCAATGGCTAGAGAGACCTAACGGAGCGTTCTACTGGCCTTTTCTCTCACCTCTTCCGACCTGGACAGGGCGAATTTCTGCCGGACTGCGACCGAGTTCTGCGACTGCGACACATAAATGTGACGTCTACCCTCCCCTTTCGGGGGTGCATGATTTGCTGCCCTCTGAATTTAATGTGATAACGAGTCTCACGTCAAATTGTTTAGCCAACCTATAATGGTATTAAGATGTTAATAATAAAAAATAAAAAAAGTAATGTTGACGAATAGAAATGAGAGTAAACAACTCTCAAAACGATTCGGGATACGGAGTAAATAAATAAATAAAAATATATATGTGTGTGATTTTCGTATATTTTTTTACTTATTTTAACATTAATATTATGTTTTGTAATCTGTGTGTATTATTTACACGGTGATTCAGGTCTTGCACAAACAATCCAACCGCGCTGGAATGAACATATTACCATTATATCGTTGATAGTTTTTAAACGAGTAGACAAGTGGTGTGTCACGGGTAGGGAAGGGTTAAAACCATTTCTACAGTACTCGTGTAAGCTGTGTGTATGCCTAGGTGAGAAGGTATTCAGCAACAGTGGCGCACGCGTCACATAAATTGAAATGTTCGCGTCCCAAAACAGTTTCAACAAAAGCAGCACAAATAACTTCAGACGTAAAATTACCAATCATGCTTTGCGCTGGATTCTCGCACTGAGTTGGAATATAGTCACATACTTACTTACCATCGCGCCGTTTCACCGCGGGGGTAGGCAGAAACGATAAAGCGCCACACTCTTCTGTCCCGACGACACACAATTCTCGCCTCATCCACATTCATATATCTTCTCATACAAGTACGTCGATTGTTGGGGTTTCTAACAGAGCCATCCCCCATTAATTTATTTTCCTGGTCGTGCCAAGTCTTCCGCGGACGTTTGCGTCATATATCTTTCTTACCATTATCTCTTCATTCATCCGTTCCATATGACCAAATCAACTAAGTGATCCTTTCTTAATCTTACTCACTATACTAACATCAGCTTTACATTCTTTCATTATTTACTCTGTCATAAATAGATTTGCCACAAATTTTCTAAGTGATCTCATTTTCACTGCTTTCAGTCTACTTTCTTTCCATGGCTCCAGGCCTCACCTACATACATCAGTGTCGGTACCAGGATTCAATTATGCACCACTAGTCTTACCTCGGTTGACAAATTCCCGTTAGATACAATTCCATTCAAAGCGCCGTTCACTTTATTTCCTGCAGTCATTCTCCTTTCGATATCATTCTCAGCCTTTCCGTTTCTATCACACATACTTCCCAAATATACAAACTCATCTACTTGTTCCAAACATTCATTACCTACAAGTATTTTGCATGGTGTGTTGCTTTCCTCCTTCTCGAATACCATCACTTTCGACTTGTTAACATTCACCATGAGGTCGCTTTCCTTGCATACATCGTACATTCTACTCACCAGATTCTGTAGTTCTTGTTCATTATTCGCCATTAGTACTGCATCATCGGCGTACAATAAATACCAAATATAGTTGTGGAATATAGTTACTAGTGTTTATTCATTTGACATTCTAGATCTCCCTTCACTTCTTCTTCCTTCATATCCAGGACGGTAAAACAGGGTACATTTTTCACATGTCAGTGTCAAACACGTCAAAAATAGAATTTTAATTCTGAATTCAACAAATTAATATCTAATATTTTGCCATTATATGTTTGTGTGAGTAGGGTAAACTAAAAATTATTTATGTATTTGCAGATTATTTCATAATAATATAAACATAGTAAAAGATAAAGTTTAGTATGTCTGATAATGTTAATAACTATTGGGTAGGTACCTATATTCCGAATTTATTTAGCTGTACGAAGTTGAAACCTAAGGTAGTGTGATGGTAAAATGTTATGTGATTATGATTGTGAAGATGATTGGCAACTGAGGTTAATTGTCTAGTGTCTAATTACGAATAATCAGATACCAATCACGGTCACAACAATGGTGTAAATCACGTGTTAAGTAACTTTTTGCAAATAACGTCTAAAGTGACAATTTAATCATCATTACTTTTGAGTCTTTTTCTTCTACCGATATGCGTCCAGTGTTGAATAGAGGCCTTTTTTAACAGCTTTCTTAAAGTTTTTTCTTTCTACAACTCCATGTCTTTTGTGTTTTGTTTCATAGTATCCAGTATCAATAACTATATAAATAACTAGAAATTCGTCAATAACGTCAGAAAATTTATATTTTATATATATAAATATATATATTGTGACGATATTTTTTGGAGTTACAAATAACGCACATTTGATAAGATAAGTAAAATTAGAATAATGTAATTTTTATTGTATATATTGGGATTAATAAGTCAGGGCGTCACATCACATTTGGAAACAAATTGGAATGGCACAATCAAGGATGACCAGTCTGTTGAAGATGTGGAGAAATCAGTATATAGGTATCTACAGAATGGCCCGAAAAAAGTGAGAACATCTCCGTAAAACATGAGTTATTTCAAAACATAATATAATTAATTATAATTCTTAATGTAATTTTTTTTGTACATTGTTAAGCTAATCAGAAATCATAAAACACCCCATGTTAGTGGGTTAAAATCTGGGCTGTTCGGTGGCCACATGCCTGGCTCGATGAAATTAACATTCACACGACGAAGAAAATTGTTTGTATTTCTGAATGTGTGAGATGGAGCTCCGTCCTGCTGTAATGTCCAGTTATGCTGTAATGTCTAGCTATACTCCAGGCTTTGTTTTGAAACTCTGATCATTTTCTTAGCACCCCCAACGTTTTTCAATTCGCAAATTTTTGATCAGAATACTTTGCATACTTGACGTTCAAAACAAGAGGAAGGTCCACTGTCTACATTCGATTAAAAAAACCACCCCCTTTTCGCAGTCCTTAAAGTAGAATTTTGGTAATTTTTGATGAAATTTTGGACACTTGATCAAAATAAGATGAAATTTACTGTCTAGATGAGAATTTTAAAAACTGTCTCCATCCCTTAAATAAAGCCTGGGCAATGCTGGATACTTCAGCTAGTCATTCATAATAAGAAGTGCATTAACAAATATATTCTTAATTGATTTTTTTTTTTTTTAATAAAAGGTTACCGAATTAGCAACTAGTATGACAGTGCGCGAACTGACCACTCGATATTACGACAGAACTGTCTTAGGTGTGCGCCAGCTCTTAGACCGCGTGCGCAAGATACACCATCGGCTTTAGAAAGATTCAATATTATTCATATGATACGAACTTTATTTAGATAAAAATATTTTTAAAATTTTCCATTCACCCATGTAACATAACTGTGACCGGCGTGTTATGAAACAGTCGCAAGTTGTACGCAACATTTGTTATCTGAATAGTACTCTCGGCACCATGGCCAATCGGTTAAACCACCGTTGGATATTACGGGAATATGATAAAGATTATACAAGACGTCCAACTTGTACTTTGTTTTACAAGCCTAGGTTATGACGAGCGTGCCGGGATCGCAAGAGGAGTCAGAAAAATAAATATTCGTGTAATACTCAAGTCTTTCGAGAAATATTACAATAGATGCTTGAGAAAGATCTTAGATATGCAATGGGACATTCCCGGTGTCTAAATTACGATCCTGAAGCACCAACTACGATGGTTGCGGATTAGTGATGTGACGTTTCTAAATTTTTTACCGATTACGATACAATTCTCGATACTTCTTTAAAATTCAGATTCAGATTAAGATTCCTACAATGTAATAATTATAAAGATATACATGCCTTTCCAAACAGGAGAAGGTGCGCTATCCAACTATGCTACAGCGACATTATTTTTGACGACAAATTTTCGAACCTATATGTTACATTTTCGATATTAATACATTTAATCGTTCCATTATTTGAAAGAGCCATCTACCTTATTTTTACAGAATCTCAAATACCTTTGAGTAATCTGATAGCAGACATCAATTCATTTTTATTACATTTTGGATACATTGATACAACTTTATATCTTTCTAATTAATATATTTAATTCATATTTTAAACAATCATGTTACAATGTTATGTTATGTTATGTTGAAGCTCCTTACACGAGTAATTAGACCGGTCTGCGTGGATGGGAATCCACCTACGTGCCTACTTCTCACTCTCCATACCTCGTGTTTTGCAACTCCGTTAGTCTGTCCGTGTGAGTGGGACTCAATACATTTTGTGTCTCGTCCGCTGTCGCTCTTTTGGGAGTGTTTTTTGATGAATGGATCCCTGAGTGTCTGCCTTAAACTACTGCACCTTAATTTTCCATTAATTTCCATCTGTATGTAAAACTATGTTCTATGGATTAATGTAATATGATATTTATGAATAAAGACAGTGCTCAAGGGGTCTAAATTTTAAAATCTTTGTGATAATTGCTAATAACCACGTTGAATAATTCCATCACTAGTATAGATGGTATACGGCTTCCCAAACGATTTATGTTTGCGCAGCTATCTCACGGCAAAAAAAGACAGGGTCGACCGAGGAAAAGATTCAAAGACAGCCTCAAGTGAATCTGAGCAGATGTGGTGTAGACCCTGAACGCTGGAAAAATTGGTCGAGGAAAATAGCATGTACAATGATTGACACAATAGCCGAGAAAATGAGGAAGATTCCTCTCTCAGAATCCCCCTGCCCAGCGGATGCGGAGGGTGTGTGGGTCCAGAATAGACACAATCGGTAATATCGGAGCGAGTCGAAATACATATACATTCTCAACTTTCGAACATCTATGAATCGCGCAAATACACAGATAACAGTAACAGTGGATTCTATCATTCGTTCCGTATCCACAAAGTTTGGAAGTTTTCGACTTTCGCGCATGTGCATTCAGTCTGCCTGTCAAGATCTTCGAATACTGTTTACGCGATCATTAATAGCATCCAACGTACATAATGCACAGAATACATATTACGAAATGAGCGGATTGTTTTGAGGAATTTTTTTTGTGTGACGCATTTTTGGCTTACTTTTTATGTTTGTTTATTTGATAACAGGTGAAAACTTATTATCTAGCATCCCTTGAACAAAATGTCACCAACCGCCACTGGTGGATACGTGAATTTTTTTCAATTGAAGGTGCATATTTCAAACAGAAAACAAATAAGTCCAATTATATTGTTAAAAATTTGAATTGGTAATAAGTAGTAATTTTTCTGATTCAATTATATATGACCTAAGATGTTATTATATATGAGCTAAGCTGAACGCTTGTGCCACATATAAATAGAACTAACATTCTGGTTTCCCATAAACCAATAGGTAGATTATGTAGGTAGATAATTTATTTTAGTAAGTACCAACAAGCGACGTCTCAAGAAAGATTTTTTGATTGCAGCGAGACAAAAAACGATCAAATGGAAATCCAAGTACCATTGTGTGGACGAAATTATCTGAAAATAGCCAGAATCATGAGGAGACCTTCGTCCGGCAGTGAATTGACAATGGCTGATGACGATAACGGAAAATACAAACTCGACTTTTACCTATTCTATGACGCGATAGTCAAATAACATCGAGCATGATAAAATTGAAAGCAAAATACAGTATATTCAACAATGGACGTAAATCGGAAGAAGAAGAAAATTAAAAAGTGAAAAAAGTACTTTATAATGTGTACCTTACATGTACAGCACGCCCGTCTTCGGACGGGTTGAAGATTTGAAAAAAAACGATTTTTATAAATCTAAACTAATCTGAAAAGGTGGATATGTAGATACTAACCAATTTTTAAAATGTTTTTATTACTGTCTATTAGCAATTTTTCAGCAAGACATGCTTCATCGTTAATGTATAGTTAATATTATTAAAATAGTTAATAAATATATAAATTTATTAACTATTTCACACTAGGTATAAAAATTATTATAACATGAAAATGTAAAATTCAGAAACAATGTCAATTTAAAACATTTTGATAATATAAATAAAGAATTCTGTTTTTCTATTTAAAAAATTTACCTTCGAAACAAAAATTTTCCATTTCACTTCAACGTGTAGGTACCGGTTTATTTTTAAATTCATCCAATGCGAAAGCGTTATTCTACGATAACCTACAGGCAGAAATTCTTTACATGTATTATTAATAATTATTTATTATTTTATTATTTATTAGTAACTATAATATATAATACTATATAAAAATTTGTTTGGACTGTGCCCGTCTCACTAGAGAAATTCTGCGTCAAGACGGGCATAGTTTACAAGCAATTGTTCAATTAATTAGAATTACAAGTAGATACAATTACATTTATTACCATATAAAAGGTGTATATGAAGAACAATTTTAAAAGGGACTTAATTTTTGGATCACTTTGTGGCAATAATTAATATAGGTATGAGTCAATATGTTTGGGTGAGTGCACCGATACTGGCTCTACCCATATTACGAATCCAAGTTTTAACATATAGTTTCATGTTCTTGGGACAATTCAATTGGCATTCTATTAAACAGTTTAGGTCCAAAATATTTGTAGTTCCTTTGACCAAATGTAGTATGTGCTCTCGGGGTCTGTAGGTTATTTGTATTTGTCCGTGTGGAAATTATGTTTTGGGTTGTTTTAAAATGTGTCTGTTTGTATTTATATATGTATTTGAGAGTAGTATTAGCGTATAATTGTCTAATATAATAGTAAATACCTACCTAATAGTGAATTAATACAGTCGTTCTTCACATATAGTTTTCTGTAAACTCATTTTAAAATTGACGAGATATTCCGAGCCGTAAAAATTTTAATATATAATCGCACTGATTCTGTTTCTCTCAAGTGAAAACTGAACACCATATTTAAACTGCCTCACAACGTTCGTATAACGTATTATTATATTGATAACAGTTGAGTATTTAATATATTGAGTATTTATAGGTGTGAAAGAATAGGTCAAAATTAACATGTTAGGTACGTAGACGGTGGGTAATTATTTGTTGCAATTTTCAACACCGTAAAAATATAAATGAACTATATTTTAAGAATTGTATAACCCGTTGGATATTTTTTTCAAATAAATCAATAACCTGGGTCGGCACCCACTTCCCACTAGTTCTAAAATAATTTAATTTGAAATCATAAGGATGGGTGAGTGGGTATATTTTTTTTTAGGATCCTAGAATGTAATTGAGCACAATTTGGAAATTATTGACAATGAGAGGGCAGAGAGAGTTGGGAGGGTGATCAGGTTCTTAAATAATAACTGAATATCAATGGAACGTACGAAAATTAATATTATATAAATTTAAAAATATGTTCCTTTTTGTCGTTTTTGATCTGATTAATATGTACCCCTATTGACGTATTATGCACAAATGTGTCCAATATTTAATATTCGATTCCGATTCAATTCAGACTTTATTTCTGTCAATAATAGTAAATATTTTCAGTACTAAATTAATGTATTAATTATAAATATATACATATAAAATCAATTTTGTCGAAAAATATTGTTTTTGTGTCACCAGGATTCGAACCTGGATCTTCATTTCCAATCCGGGGAAGTACACTACCAATTGTGTTATAACGCCAGTATTTTTCATGACAAATTTTCGAACCTGCATGTTACATTTTTCAAATGAATACACCTGTCGTTCCATTATTTGAAAGCCATCTACATTATTTTTACAGAATCTCAAATACCTTTGAGTAAACCGACTGCAGACGCCCGAATTATCAATTCATTTTTATTAAATTTTGGACACATTGATACAACATATATTAAAATATATAAAGTAAATATTTTCTTCTAGGTTTAGTATATCAGTGAGCGACATGTACTTAAAATAATATTTGAACATATAAATAGAAATACAACTTACCGAAATGGTAGTCCTGTTTCACGCTAGCCATTTTCTCGAACCAATACCTAATCGAGATGCAGAGATATTTTTTACACTTTTGAACGTTTTATTTAGGTATTATGAAAGTCCTCGCTTCCGAATATTCTTTTGATATGAAATTTCTCCAAATGCTGCGCTACCGAATGAACGAAACGATTTAAAAGTCAAACTTGCAATTTGTTCTACTTTTAAAACAGTCCGATTGGACAATCTACAGTTGCCGCCATGCGGTGTGGACAAAACACACAATAAACTCGAGACCCATTTACAAATTGTCCTTATCAGGCCTCCATCTTACGACCGGACATTTTAAAATAGTGTCGACGTTACTTTTTCGAACACAATGAACCTTTATGATAATTCTTATCAATTATATCTGCTGCACTCGATTGCAATGATCGCGCAGTGACGCGGACGGTAGGCCGGCGGACGGCGTCGGACACTCGTTCGCGTTCGCGAGTAATTGAATCCGTTCAAAATGGCGTCGGGGTCCGATTTAGCGGGAAACGACGGACGAAGTCTGGAGCGCGTCTCGGTGCGCGGGGCGGGTGCGCAGTGCGCGGGCTCGGGACGGAGCGGCCAAACGTCAAAACGGAAAAGAAGATGGCGGTCGCTCGGCTCTCGGTCTTCTGCGGTTCGTGCTGCTTTCGAAACAGCGGTCTTATCAACACTGAAAACAGCCCGGCCGCGGGCTCTTATCGCTCGGCGGGCAGTGGGGGCTCGTCGCGGCCTCGACTAATAAATACATTTGTATTATTAAATTGTTCAATTCGTAATCCTAAAGCCTGTAACATTTTGCCGAGCAGTATGAAACAATTCTCGATGGACAATCTGAAACACCATCTCGGGAGCTGGTTATTGGGTGTTGGCAGAAAGGAAACTGAGCAAAGATTCGTGGAAATGATCACATGAACATAAAGTAACTTATTTATATTCATTTTTCCTTTTGCATAGTGTTTCAATCATGGATACTTTTGATTTAGACAAAAATAAGATAAAAAAATAATTTCATATTTGTATGACAGACAACGGATGAACCTGTCTCCTTTAGTACAGACTTCGAACATCCCTTACATTATGAAGTTTGTTCACTTTTTTTATATACTTTAAGAATTGTTTATAATGTACAATATGTAAGAATGTAAATTAAATCACTCGTAACGTCAACGTATAACAAAGCTTTCGATCTCCTGCAGTCCAATGATGCGCCTTGTAATGGAATTCGAAACATCTTATAACATATTTATTAGAAACAATATAAAAGATGACTCTACGGCGGTTGAAAGAATCCAGAGAAAGTTTCTAAGATCTATTAATTTTAAATTAAATATACCCTCTTTAGCTGTCTGAAATTGTTAAACTTATCAGTGAGACATACGATGACCGACCTTATATTTCTATACAGGATCATGAATAATATGATAGACTGCCCCTAGATTGTTGGGATGCTTGATTTTCACGCACCATTGAGGTCATCGAGACACAATTCATTGTTTTATTACAGTGGTAATGTCAGAACTCATGCACTAGCTAACTCCGCAGTCCCCAGAATGCATTCTTTGGGAAATGAATATGCGCAGGTAGTCGATATTTTTTCTGATAATTTAATTCTCTATAGGACTACACTATTACAATTTGTTGTGTCTCAACTCAATGGTGACGGATAAATTGCTACTTCACATTTTATATTTATTTTAATTTTGATTATGTAAAAACTATGACATATTTTCTTTGTTTCTGATTTCTGTTGTAATGTTCTGTTATTTTACAAATCTGTTAATACCTGAATAGGGCGTGTATAATAATTAATAAATAAATATGTATAATATGTTTGGACTGTGCCTATCTCACTAGAAACTCGTCGATCTGACCTTTGTTGAACATTTATCTTTTATATTGTATATAAAACTAAATAGCAGTTTATATCTCTGTCTGTTCTTTATATAATCTTACATTCTTTAATCGATCTAAGCCAAATTTTGCATGGTTACTCTCTAGAATACTGCACTAAACATAGATACCCACCCGCTGGTCACCACACTCATCTTCACGATACAAATGAGTATTGAATTTTCAAAATCAGGGTCCAAAATACCCCAACGCGGACAGAGTACAAGTTGCTATTCCCCCTAAAATGAAATCAGCCAATTGTAACGATCACGTGATATAAAATCTAGTGTGGCTGCCAGAACGATATATACAGAAAAAAAAATTACATTACAGAATTGTGTCTTTAAAAAAACATACATTTTGTACATTAGCTTACACAATATACGTTTTCATCCATAACTCAAAAACATATCAAGTCGTTCTAGTTCAGTTTACTTTTAAATATAACATATAATCGAAGGATATTAAATATAACAAATAATCGAAGGATATTAAATATAACATATAATCGAAGGATATTAAATATAACATATAATCGAAGGATATTAAATATAACATATAATCGAAGGATATTAAATATAACATATAATCGAAGGATATTAAATATAACATATAATCGAAGGATATTAAATATAACATATAATCGAAGGATATTAAATATAACATATAATCGAAGGATATTAAATGTTTCTATAATTCGGCTTCAAGTATTCCATCCAAACAGTAAAAATGCGTCAAACAAATAAATTTCTCAAAACGATCCGCTCACATCGTAATATGTAATGCATTATTTTATGCATTATACAGATAAGCATTAAAGTCGTTTTTTGTACGTTGGATACTGTTAACGAATACACTATTCGAAGTTGTTGAGAGGCGGAACTGAATGCACATGCGCGAAAGTAGAATACTTTCAAACTTTGTGGATACGGAACGAATGATAGAATCCATTTTTGCTGGTATGTATTTGTATGCTGTTGAGAATAGACCTATACGTGTTTTGACTCGCTACGTGTCGTAGTGCGTGTTGTGACTGGTCTCTAAAGGACAGGACGAATTTATTTGCGGCAGTGCTGTTTTCGGCTAGAAACATAAAGTTCAAAGCTTTCTGACTCTAGAACACAGGGGATGTGGAGCATCCAAAGCATGTATGAAGGGTCCGCGCCTAGTACTGATGGGATTATACAATCTACACATTCATGAAACGTATTAAAGAACACAAAAACATTAAAAATAAATGTTATCTTAAATAATAATTAAATGTATTATTCATGAAGACATACATATAAAATCAATATTATCGAAAAATATTGTTGTTGCACTAACGGGATTCGAACCTGGATCTCTATTTTATCCGGGGAAGGTGCATTACCAACTATGCTAGACGACAAATTTTCGAACACATATGTTACACTTTTTCAAATTAATACATCTGTCGTTCCATTATTTGAAAGCATTCTACGGAATCTAAAATAACCAGAATTAATAATTAATTTTTATTAAATTATTGGGCACATTGATACAATTTATATATTATTAAGGAGAACATATTCTTATTGTGAAGTTGTAATTATTCAGAACATAGGTATTAATTTGAAAAAGTTTAAATTATAGGTTCGAAAATTTGTCGCTGTAGCATAGTTGGTAATGCATCTTCCTCAGATTGAAAAGAAAAGAGATCAACAACAATATTTTTCGATAAAAATGATTATATATGTATATCTTTATAATTAATACATTTAATAAGCATTTAAAATTTCACAGACCTGTTAAGAATGTGTTCTTCTTAATAATAAATGTAATCGTTTATTATCCCACGCGCCGTCCCTGGCGCTCGCTGACAGGCAGTCGTCGGACCAAACTATAAAATATACACCACGCGGTACGTTCATATAGTACTGTTGGTGTACTCAGTGCTCAGACTGTCCGCAGATCGCTATTGGTCGGCGGGCTGTTTGCGCTCAAATATTCAAGATTGCCTCCACCGAGGGAACTTTGATCGGCGCTGTCAGTCAAGCGGAGCGAACAGAAGCTAACTTCTGTTCCAATTTCAAATGCCACGCTTCCAGACTAATTCAAATCGAATATTCGAGAAATATTACTCCGACGCTTTACAACTTTATTGTCACGTAACGAGGGATGGCCACGTAACGTGTTGTTTTCAGTTGTGTATTTAGGGTTCGTCATTATATTTCTTTTAAACCTGCCCAGTGGCGTAACTATACCAATGCAGCCGTCGGGGCCCACGTTAGATAGGCGCCCAAAAGATTCACGCCCTACAATACATATTTGATTTTGACTTTTTAAAAGCCACCAACGCAATGATTTTTTAAATAATTTATTTTATTTAACAGTACGTAACAACGTAACTACGCCAATCCAGCCAATGCGGTGTATTGAGGCCCATAAAAAGTCTAGTGCTAATGGTGGAAATATTAGGAAAGACAGTATGGTACTTACTTTTTTGTCTGCCTGTCTAAATGCTGGTTAAGTTGTTTTCTCCTTTCCTACCACAAGAACAAGCATTTAAGCGGGATGTGTAAACTAACACTGTTAACACTAGCGTAATAAGAATTGTTTTTTATGTATTAGAGGGAATTAAAGTTAACATTGATTTTAAACGTTAGCTGTTAATTATTAAGCGATGGTAGTTAATTCGTAAAGTTCCAAGCGCACTGAACTTGTTGCAGTTCGAGAGTTGATTACTGCGACTTCTTCTTTCTTCCTCGTGCTTAAGGACAGTTTAGGAAAGAAAGGGAAGAAGATGCGCAGGTTAAATTTCGATAATCTCTAATAGACGGTATGCGTGTGTGAGTGCGTTAAACGGTGCTAACAGCTAATGTAACTAATACTATTAAATTTTTTATAATAAAAAATGGCGTTACGAAAATTAAAAAATGTCTTCGATACGTTATACAATACTTTGCTAGTGTGTTGGGTCAGGGACCATATAAATACAAAATCGAAGAAAGGAATTTTTTTCAGATGACAAGAAATCAATTTTACTATTCTTATTCGTATATTCACCTAATACATAATATTTCCATTTTGCATTAGGGCCAAACTTTTGGAGTTACGCCACTGAGTGTACAGTATGCACAATTGTATTGATGTAATGTCACAGTTGTAATGACGATTGATGACAAGTAATGACGATTTACAAGTAATGGTCAACTTGTAAATCGCTAAAAAGTGTATTTTCGTTGTTATGTTTACAGGGCTGTTTCCGTCAACCTTTATTGATATAATTTTTGATAAGATTTGATAGAATTTAGAAAATGCGCCGGACAGACTTTAATAAGCAAATTGTATTGTATCGTAGACCGGCAATTCGCAGAAAGCGACGCGCAGTAGACATTATATTTTCCAGGAGTTTACGTTTAGTTATAAGTAGCAACATAACTACGCCAATACAGCCAATGCCGAGCATTGGGGGCTTTTAAATTCAATTAATTGATTGCATCTTTAGAAATTTTCAACATCAAAAACCCTTGAGAAATATTAGAAAAATTTCTCGAGGCTTCTAGAAACTTTTAGAATCATCTACATACTCGTATATATGTTATCTGTCTTGAAAAAATATCTTTCTAGTAGGCCTTTACTGTGCTCTTAAAATTATTCATCTTGTCAGGCACACATAAAATGACAGATAAATACATATACTAATATGTTGTGACATTTAAAAATTGCGCGGCAGACCGAGCGCTATATTACTGATCCGAGTGGAGGCGGACGGAAAGAAAGAGAAGAGGGACTTGGACTCGAGCCGGCGAGGCGGGTGGAGCCGAACATCAGCATCATGGACCTATCTCCTAGCTGAAGGCAGGGAAAGAATCTCGGCTGGTGGCTGTGCGGACCGGTACAGGATAAATTGATCAAATAACAATCTGGAAGTCTCTCGATGGCGAGAGATAATTTTGTCACGGCTGCCACATCATTCAGACAACATTCAAATAACCTCTCAACCTTGTTATCAAAAGATTAGTGTTAAATTCATAACAAACTAGTGTCCTGTCCTGGAGGAAAGAACGATGACAAGTGAAGAAGATAGAAAGACTCAAATATGTTGTCGGGTATTTATTGTGATCGTGAATAAATTATATTATGTGTTTCATGTGTGAACTGAGTGTTTAATTTATTTAAGACCATTCCCATCCAACCGAGACAGCCACACTGACACATTACACTAGAGACACCCACAGACTGAGCCTAGCTGATTCGGTTCGATCCACCGGGGCCAGCTCATTTCGTAACAATGTATAAATAAGATGCATATTATATGTATATTAGGGCCCTTTTTTCTAACATTTTCAGTTACGCCACTGCCTGTTAGTGAATTTTTGATGAAAGCTTTGAATATCTCCGCGTATATATGTCTTACTGTAAGTACACTGTTATCTGGTATACCATAATTCTTTAGATGTTAACTTTTTTCAGCACAAATAAAACTTACAAGTACATATATGTGCCATCTCTCGGTTCATATTGTAAAAAAATTCGGTTTTGGAGATGAATATTATGTTCCAGGCCGATTTTGTTTCATTGCCATTTTGGTTTGGCAGATATTTATCAGTTCATATTTAGTAATCGTAGAGAGTACTTGATGTCAATTTATTTTGGAGCATGTAAAGCTTCAACAACGACTTAAAGTTATTAATATATTTTATCTAAATAATCATTCAATTGTGAATACACGAAGAAAGATGCGTGATTTTTTTGGTGTGTATCACGTGCCAGGAAAGTCGACCATTCAACGTGTAGTGAATATTTTTGAAACTCTATGCACACTGGCAGATAAACCAAAGATGGGACGACAACGTAGCGCACGTACGTCAGAAAATATTGATGCAGTGAGAGTAAAAATGCCGTGCACAAGAATTGGGAATGTCTCAAGCAACTTTTTTATTAAAAATACTCAAGAAAAATTTGATTTGCTACCGGTAAAATGTTTAATTGATACAAGTCACACAGGAAAATGACAATGAAATTTTGCAACTCAATATTGATGAACCCGACTTTTGGAAAAAAATCTAATAAACAAATCAACTGTTATTGGGGTACTGAAAATTCTTTTTGATACACCAACAACTTTTACACCCACGTAGTTATTGTATGGTGTGCCATGTGGGTTGGCGGAATCATTGGGCCCTATTTATTTCAGGATGCAAGAGGCAATTCTGTAATCATTAATAGTGATCGCTATCGTCACTTATTGGTGACCGAATTGGATTAATTGGGTCTGAAATACATGTGGTTTCAACATGACGGTGCCACCTCACACAGCCCCAGCAACGTTTGAAATTTTTCCCGACCGAATAAAGTCAAAACATGATGATATCGGCTGGCCTCCTCGATCACCTGATTTTACGCCTCCCGATTATTTTCTGTGAGGGTACTTGGAAGGAAAGGTCTACGCCAATACAATATACGAAATAAAACTGTTGAAATAATACGCGAAATATGCGAGAATGTTACGAAAAATATGGTTAAAAAGCATTCATTTAATTCATTCAATTAGCCTTCCATACATAATTGTAATAAACGAAATAATTGATAAATAAAAACTAAATTTAAAAATTTTGTTAGATTTTTTAGTTATTCAAAAGCAATATCGGCCTGGAACATAATATTCACACTGTTGCCGTTGCCCAGGCGAAAGTTACACTACTGGAGTTCAAAATGGATCACCGTTAGAATCTGGAGTGATTTTTGTCACGATCCAGTTTTCTAAGATGAATGATCAGATTTAGATTACCGAGTAAAACCGATGTCCATAAAATGTATTATCTGGAGTGCGCCGTTAACATTTTTTTTGGACATGGATATGTACTTATCTTGGTATCTTATCACCTTATCAGGAAACGGGTCCAAAACTTTTCTAAATAACATGTGCGACAAAACAAATATTAACACGTCACTAGCAGAAGCAGTCGGTCAACTCTATTTAGTGCCCCAGGCGACATATTTACAGCCGCTTATTTGATTTTTCGTCCAATCTTTCATCATTTTAGTTCCTATTTTCAGAGTTAAATAATATTTAACGTTTTTAAATGTTATGCTATTCTTTTCTAATAATGTTGTATTAGAAGGCTTAGACTGAGTGAGAGTATACATGTCTTCAAATGCAGTTTTACTCTCGTGTTTGAAAAGTCTAGCTAAGAGTACTAATTAGAACGGAAACGAGTAATTACGTTTTCCACTGAATTTATTGAAGTTAAATTCTCAAGTTGATTGGTGGAAATGGAGATAGAAATAGATGCAGCTGTGAAAAAGCTGAAAGTTTAGTCCACGAGGGAAGCGCGAAGGGTCGCCGGTGGTCAGTGGCGGCTAGGCACTGTTCTGTATTGTACTGTGCTCACATTAATGATATCTAATCAGGTTTACTCAAAGGTATTTGAGATTACGTAAAAAAAATGTAGATGGCTTTCAAATAATGGAACGACAGATGTATTCATTTGAAAAAGTGTAACATATAGGTTCGAAAATTTGTCGTCAAAAATACTGTCACTGTAGCATAGTTTGTAATGCATCTTCCTCGTATTGAAATAGAGATCCAGGTTCGAATCCCGGTAGCAACAACAATGTTTTTTGATAAAATTGATTTTATATGTATATATTTCTAATTAATATATTTAATTCATATTTAAAGAATTAATAAATTAGAAGGAAATGTACCTATAGCTAATATAATATAACAGTCGCTTAGATGGTTTGATCATGTGTCTACTTACGATGAATAAATTATGAGAGAATTATATGATATTTTTAGCGACAAATTTTCGAACCTATATGTTACCCAATTTGATATGAATACATTTAATCGTTCCATTATTTGAAAGAGCCATCTACCGTATTTTTACAGAATCTCAAATACCTTTGAGTAATCTGATAGCAGACGCCAGAATTATCAATTCATTTTTATTAAATTTTAGACACATTGATACAACTTTATTAATGTGTTCTCATAATATTAATTATTTACTCAATATTTAATGGATTTGCTTCATAACAATCTATTCGTTTAAGTGTAGGTATGTTATATTAAAAAATATTGCTATTGGACCTGGACGCTCCATATTTTCAAATGAACCACGATTGATTGATGTGGTGTTAGTAAAAACGAAAATCGATAGTTAAATTATGCATGGGGCGGCGCAGCTCTTACTTCAATGGATTCTCTAATTAAGGCTCAGAAATGGGTCATCAGAGTAATAAACAAGAGGCCATTTAGACACAACTCTGAAGAACTCTTTAAATCCTTCCAAGTTTTCAATATAAGATAATTGTTTACCAGAGTAATCTTAAAACTATATATTTTTAAAATTAACTTAACTTCCACGATCCGATCCAAAGGAAACTAGGAGCAAAGCCTCAGGATACTTTCCAGTGCCAAAATTTAACACCAAATTCGCTCAATAAACTTTCTTATTTTGTGCTTCGTGAATATTTAACAAATTGCCACTAGACCTTAAAGGGTCTAAAGTGATTAATGACTTCAAGCTAAAAATAACAAAGTGGTCGCTTGATGTGGGTAGAAAGCAAAATGAATCTTATTTGTCATTTGTGCTAACCTAACTTCATGCACATTTTTGTCTCCAACTATTGTATATTACAGACAATAATATTTTATAACTTCAGATTGTACATTTTTCACATAACTTTTTATAACTTACTTAACATTATACTTACTTACCTCAAAACAATTACAACTTTTAATAACTGTACAGGTAATTGCTTTAGAACAGACCACGTCTAGTAAAGCAATTACCTTTATTTTTTCGTGTGTACTATTTATGGTACAAAAAAAAAAAAAAAATATGGCGGACTTTTCACAGTTGATCCAGAAGTCATCTGACCCACTGATACTTTGAAAGTTGCAGAATACGACAATTAATCATTCAATACCCCGTTATTTAGTGATGAGAGTTCGCCCGATGATCATCTCGTTGTTTAATATACATTATTACACATAATACATAAAAATTTCACCGCCAAAGTGACATATCATATATATATATATATATATATATATATATATATATATATATATATATATAAAAATTCCATAGATAATGCATATTTCATGATTATTTGTCACACCTATAGACATCTCCATCTATGCTTTGACAATAATAAATTTGATGTATCAACGACCCGCAAATGATTTTTACTACGAAAGTTAGTAAAAAGCTACTATTGATCACACTACTGGCCCTTATAGATAAACAAGAAATTTTGAAATGAAATCTATTATTCGATAACAAAAAAAAATTGTTTATTCATTAGATACGACATCTATTGTTGAATAGAAATGACTGTGAACAATCTTGTAAAAGTAGCTTCTATTTTACAAATTGTATTCGCATGTGTAGTCTTCTAATGCTTGTATATTTAATTAAATATATATATTATTTCGGTTGTCGTGTGTAAAAGTGGATAGCACTGATAGACTTGTAATATATTATTGACTTGGCAATATTTGGCGGTTTAGCATGTCGCGGTTTAGTGTCAAGGAATTAGATAAAAAAATTTAACAATTTAATAATTTTATTTCAGTAAAGGCCGTTACAAAAATATTTATAGAGGTTTTAAATACTCATTTACAAAAAATAATCAGATAATTCAAATACGTGACATAAACAATTATTATAATTTTAAGAAAAAGGAATGATTTAAAAATGTTTAGTGATAAAACATTAAAACTCTAATCATCGATCAAACAAATTTCCACTAATATAATTATTTTATTTATTCTGGCTTAATCTTAAAAGTGCGTCTCCGCTTAGCCGGTAGAACATCCAGTCCTCTGTGTCGGTAAGGTTGGAAGCTCCGATTAGTTCGTAAAACTTCCGCGCGTTGTTCCATTGCAAGACGTGAAAGTCGACACGGCAACAACCGGTCTCCAGTGCGAGCTGTCGACGAAAAATTTAATTAGCTAGTTATTATTACATCAGAATTAACATGTACATAATTTATATTGTTTATTTACCTTTGCTATTGCCGTGAGCATTTTTTTCCCAGCCCCCAGCATTCTACAGTTGGGTCTTATATAAATGTCTTCCAACATCAGCGATTTTCCTTCCCATGTCGAGTATGTATTGAAGAATATCGCGTAGCCGATCAACCAAGAATCAATATCATTCTTCGCTTCGGCCACATAACACCGAAATAGCGGAGGCGATGAATCGAAAGCGTCTCTCTCCAAAACTGAAAAACAAATTTTTAAAAAAACGTTCAAAGGAAAATTATTTTAGTGTTTACTTGAAAAAAATCGCACTTTCCGCAGTAATCTTTGGCCCGTCCGACATCTCTTCGTAATCTGCAAGCTCCTGCAAAATAATTTAGGTATTTATAAGTGCTTTTGGGTGGGTAAGACCAAATTATTAAAGAGAAATTCGAGTTTACCTGAATCATCGTCATTACGTCCATCATATCGTTTCTCTCCGCGAACCGAATATTAATTTTGCAGTCCATTTTCGCTGCCTTTCTTTATAATATTCACGCAAAACCAACTGGTTATTATCACAAAATATTATATATTTTTGTTCTTATCTGCTAATCAATCTGAAATAACAGGACCTGAGACAGTCACTACAACACACTCTGTTGGTGAATAAAATAATTAAAACAGATTCCTGTTTTGAATGATTCGATCTTAATGCAATTTTTCAATCAAGTGACAATACAGTATGAGAGATAAATGCACAAGAAAAATAAAAAGCTTTCGAGTAATTTAGTAATCTGTTGTTAGTTTATCCCATAGATAGGAGGGTTCTTCCGAGCAGATGCTGACCATGTTACGCTTCATCGGTGTTTAGTTTTTATACCATATCTGTATAAAATACATCACAGGTGATGTTACCGGACATGCTTTTTGGAGCTGCTTACATTTGACAAAACTTCTTCGTTTCGTAACAGATAACTATAAAAATCTTTACATGTTACTTAAAAAAGTTGCATGATAACTGGAGCTATAGATATGCAGTTGCGTATACCTCTGCAATAACATACGTCAGTATGGATTAGGCAGGTAAGTAAGTAAAGAACAAGTTCATATTTATTAATTAAAATGTACAAAAAAATGGCCGAGTTGAAATATTCAACAAAACAGCAGTAGGTCAGGTGTCGGAACGCTGGCAATGCATTTTGATCCAAATTCCTTCTTCCACGTATTTGGTCTGGTTGGAATCTTGCGGTGTTGCTAGTTAGTGGCACCCGCCATGATGCCTTCACTGATTCCACCTATATGCTGAACATTTATAAGTGATTTAAAAAAACGGATTAAAGTATAAATAAACAACACTTTTTAGAAAATTCTTTTTATTTCAGTCATATAATAAAATATTTTACAATAATTAACAAATTATATAACTATATGAGTTTTATTGTGTTTAGATTCCCTATTCATATTTTAGAACTCGATATAATGGGTTCATTCTTTTTTAAAAATTATACAGACTGCATTAAAAAGACTTAGGAAATAAAATAATAAAAATAGTAAGACAACATTATTGTGATATTCATACAAATAATTTTTCACGGTGCTATTTCTATACACTTTGCAATTTACAAAGGTTTGTTAAGGATACAATTCCATCATAAAGTGTCGTGCTTTGATTTCTAGCGAATGACAGCCTACAACTGACAATTATTTCATATTAGAGAAAAATACGTGTGACTTTAGTATTTATAGGGATTTTATTTAATGATATTTTTGATCTAGCGCTATAATACACAAAACTATTGACAAGTGGTCGGGTCTAATAACCCTTAATAACTCGAACCACCAAGTTAGTGCTATTTTTTATAGTGTTCCGTACAGGAAACAAGAATGTAGATAAGGGTAGTTCGCCCCTCTCAGCATCTCTCAATCGGCGATGATGATGATGATGATTATGAGGTTGAAAGAAATGAAATACTCAAGATGTTCAATATCGGTACACTGCAGTGACACGACACAATCGAGAATGGTTTCCCGCCTGCAGAAAACTCTTGTTTTTTATTTAGATACATGGTCATATTCGCAAGTACCTACTCAGCGACATTCCACCGCTGTGACATTTTACTAAGACGTCTTTGTTTTCCTGAAATCTATCCCACGGCTTTTTTGGCGCCACACCGAAGATTACACCTTTAAATTATTGACACTTTATCAATTATATGGCGCCTCTGCTGCAACCTCGCAGTTCTGTGCGACACATAGCACAAGCTTATTTAGAAAAGAAGAAGTATAATGTGACAGAAATATATAAACTGAATAATCTCTCAACATAAATATTTAGCTGCGACAGGGAACAGAGAAATGGGGGTAGTTACACTAAAAAGTTTGTAAAATATTGTTTTTAAATACAAAAGAGCGAGAGAGACGCATTCGATGTACACAAATATATTAAAACAAAAAAACGAGGCCGTCATTCATTCATGAATAAAGCGGATAGCTTTTTGATAGAATTAAAATCTTTAATCTGGACATTTCGACACTACAAAAATACTCTAATATTTTTATTGAGTTCAAAAACCTTACCTACTTACTAGACAGCGATCAGCGGTATATGCTAAATGGTGAAATATTTACAGGTGTTATATGAATGTGACACATAAACTAAATAATTAACAATATTATTTACAAAAGATGATAACAAAGAAAATTACTGATTTTGTATAAAAATTCATTCATTTTTAAAACGCAATTTGTGAAATGTGTGAAAAAATAAGGTACCATGGACTTAATTCAAAAGTGTTGAATAATTTTGTAAAATTAACCTAATTCACTGATGTTTAAAAAATATCTTATTTTGTCGTAAATGTCGATTGCAAATATTTATTTAAAAATTTGCCATTTCACTGATAAGATTAATAATTGAATTAGTAATAACCCAAAATGATAACATATAATTAAAATAATTACGATAGATTTGTCTATCACAGAAATATTATAAGCCTTTAATAATAAATGTTACATACAGAAATTAAATTTTATGCTCAGCATCTTAAAGCAGCTGTTTCGCTATCTGCTGTTTGCTATACGCTGCTCAGTGCGTAATTCAATATTATCACATAATATAATAAATCTATTCAAACAAAAAACAATATGTATTTACAGTTAAAAATAGCTGAACGTATTTTAAACAGAAATAATTTTAGCAAAAAAATGAACACTTCATTTTCAGTACGCACTGTACTTCCTCCGACTTTATGGCGTACACAAAAATTCCAATAAGTCATAAAAATGCATTTTTTCAGCATTCTCAATACATTTAATCAATAGTACATCATTTCAAAGAAACTGTCAACGTTACTTAACATACTTCATTGCAATTATTTACTGGCACATCATACTTCAAAATACTTACGAATGGAGCGGTTCAAATAAAAATGTTAAAATTAAAAATTGACTGCCAAAAATTAGCAGACTCGATGCAAACGAGAACGAGCATCCTCGCAAGATGGCTAATGGGAGCTACTGTCTCAAAAGGTGACGCGAGTAAAATATAAAGGTGAAGTTTGCATGCTTTACTACAAGGAGTGAATACTGATGACACAACCAACATCTCGAGGAAATGGATTTTGGAAATGAAATTTTTTCTCATGCAAGCCCCATTTCAAGGAGAGAAAAAGTCAACGACCAACTAATAGATTTGCAAATCATTTACAACATTATAATAAACAACACTTAACATATTCCAGGTTTATAATTGCAGACGACGGTAGCCGTGAACCAGATATTAAACAACAGATGGGCGTGATGAATGTTTTATGTCCAGACTTGACAAGATATAGAAGCCCGCGATATATCCAAAATAACTAAGATAAGTCTTGTACAGTCTCTGATGCATTCTATATTTCTGTACGGTGTGGAATCGTAGACTCTGAAGATGAGGGAGACAAGATGGCATATCATGAACAGCGAGGCCTACAAATGTCTCCATTCTACAGGAACTACACATTCAAATTATTTCATATCTTGAGAGAAGATAGCTTGGAGAAGCCTGACGTGGTGGGCCACACCGAAGGACGTAGAGGAAGACCCGTTGGACTGATCATATAGAAAAGAGCAACAGGCACTTATCTGATATGCAGAATGCCAAGAAAACTAGTCAAGAGAGGTTCAATTTTTCAACACACGTCAATAACCGATCCCATAATTAAAACTGAATTTTATTTATCAATTTTAGAAGTCAGACACTCAATACTGTGACAAATTTGGAATTAGAATTTTTAATTAAATTACAATTATTCTATTTGAATAATCGTATACATAATATAAATTCATCAACATAATGCTGGCAAGCTTAGGGCATAAAAATCAAATGGGATCCGAGTATAAACATAAGTATGTATTAATATATAAATATATACATACAGTAAAATCCCATTTATTCCAAGTTGAGAGGACCGAAAATCAAGATAAAAGTTCGAATAACGACATACGATAATGAAAATAATTTTTTCAAAAATTAGATTTTTTTTTACATACCAAATTATTTTATTACGATTCGACGTAATTATATATACCTATTGTCCACACATTTTAAAATAACAAACAAGTTGTCATAATACAAATTAAACAAATCACATTATTTAAAAAAAAAAACGATTGTAATGGATTATTTTTTCATGCTATTTTTAATGTCATAATCATCGAATTTGTCAATACTTGTCGTCATATTGTATCATTTCTATACTGAAGTTAGCAACAAACGTCTCCAGCGCTTTTAAAACTTTATTTTGTGGTCGCGGCAGCATTTCGCACTCGCCTGTGACATCGTTTTCTTCTCACAGTTCGCTTCCTTATTCCTTTTCTAATCAATACTAAAGTTCTATCTGTTATCATGTTTAACATTGTAGAGTGCGTCATTAATGGGGTCGCATATTCTTCTGTTAATTTTGCTTTGGATAATATTTTTTGTCAATCTCTTGTATTAATTCGATTTTTTAGCAACTGTCAGCGACTAATACCAGTTTCACATTGGTGCCATTGTGGAGAATATAAATTTATCAGTCAAAATCATAGTCCGAGGAACGCAAACCGCACATTCACGAATATTAAAATGTTTAACACGTAAATATTAGAGAAATATAAATAATTATCTTTACATATAAAACAATGGCAATAAAATAATTAACAAGATACAAAAAAATCTGAGAAATGCCAACCACACATTCTTCAATATGCCTCGACACTAAACTTAAATAAAAAGAAATGACTATTAAAATGAATACAAATTAAATAATTTATAAAGCACAGAAAAGTTTGAGGAACTCAACTGAGTACTAGCGTTTGTACGACAAAATATACAAATGCTACTTGAACAAAGATAATGATGGTAATAATATGGGATTGGCAAGCACCGACATTCGCAGTCAGCAACTGGGAGAATTATGCTACCTATTATATAAGGGCGCAAAGATAATATTTGCTATCTTTTTCTAATGTTACGAAAATGATTGAGAGAAAAACGAATGCGAGCTAAGTTAATGCGTCGCAGTAAGGAAGATAAAGATTGTCTAATCGAAAACGCAAAAGACATATTTGTTATCTTTTTTTTAGTATACTGAAAATGAATGAGAAAACAAACAATGCAAATTAACTTTACGCTTCGTGAATCGGTACAGGGGCGGATACTACCCATCTGGATGAATTTTGACATTTGACAAGCACATCGCATAGCACTCGCATATTTACCAGATTACGGATATTTGACAAAAAAAATCAAATTAGGCAAAAAAAATAGATTGACAAATTCATCTGATATGGTCCAAAAACAGCTTTGAAAAACAATATTCGATTCATAAGTGTAATTTAGTATGAAAATTTTTCAGAGGGACCACATTCTGCTCCAGAACTTTGACTTGCGGTGAATTTCGTATAAATGAGATTTTACTATATATACATTTTTTTATTAATTTATGCACAGAGTAACTTTTTTGGGGAAAAAAAAAATATTTGTTGAACCTTCATGACAAAAAAAAGTTTGATGAAATATAAAGTGTAGTAAACCAGTATTGTGAAACACAAACAGAATATAAAAATGCCAGCATATTTCATACAGGGTAGATAAAGCGCCCATGGTCGCACGTGAACACAAATCAACTGACAGCAGTTGCAGTTCACAAAGCCATATCAAAATTTCACAAAGAGTACACAATGTCGCCTTTAGTGCGTCTTAAAGATATGAAACATACAGAAATGAAATGATCTGGTCCTCTACATTATATTATTACAGAGTATAATGGTCCGGGTTTACTGTCTGCCGAGGTAGCCCATGTAATCTACCCCGTGCATGCGCAGCGGATAGTCGTTGGCCAGCTGGTACAGTCCTTGCCAGGCGAGGGCGGGGGCGGGCAGGTCCACCACCTCTTCCTTGGCCACCAAGGGCGCCACCGTGCCGGGGTTGCTACTGCCACCGCTGTTGGCCTGCTGGAATGAGGACTCGCCTGCAATCATTTCGACACATAATTTAAATTGTCGTGCACGGTGGCTAAACGCTTGTGTTTTACGGGTTGAATTGTTGACTTATCTCTAGCGACAATAGTTAAACAATAGACATTAAATTATTACACAAAAAAATGTGCAATGCTATATTTATTTGAAATTTGACATAATTTCACAAACTAAATTAATAATTCAACTCTGCTAATTCAAAATTAATTAATAAATTTAAACCCCTTAAAACTCAAAACCAATATTTTACATTGATTCGATACCAATATCTAAAAAAAAAAAAAAAAATATTATATACATTAAAATCCCGTTTATTCAAAGTTGAAGGGACCAAAAATCGAGAAAAGTTCGAAACTTATAATAAAAAAAAAAAATTTTAACAATATTTTTTTTACATGCAAATTTTTTTCATTACAACTTAAAGTAATTGAAACCTCAATGTATCGTTTTTGAAGGGACCTACTAAAGTAAACTGTGAATACTGGAATATAGAGAAAAGTGACATATATATGTCACATTCCAAAAAAAGTCACATATTTCACACGTAAATGAATGTGTATACCCCCGAGAAGGTCCGCATCGACTATCACTATTCGAGAAAGATAAATCTATACTATCATTCGCCGCATACCGATGATTGTCAAACACATGGATTACAGCAACAATACATATATTATTTTTTAACAAAATTAATGTCCTTGTATATGATTTTTTGGACCATTTAATTTCAAATTAATGGGGTTTTACAAAATTCTTATGTACCTGCAGACAAACGTATTTATAGACATAAATATGTTTTGTGGGTCTAGTTTAATTGCACAAAAAAAAATTTTTTTACGGCCTCTTGAATTTATAATATTTATACTGTACTTATAAATGAAATTAAATCATTGTAGGTTTGAGTGTCCATTAAAATGGTAGATCTAACTAAACATGTATGTCAAAGAGTTCCCTGGTGCGTGTGAATGTGTCTCGTGTGCATACTGTCTGAATGCATATATTACCCATGAGTGTGCTCGATGTGCTGTCTGTGTTGTGAGCTATCGGGGGAGTGGCGGGGGAAGGCTCCACGCATTTTGGAATTTTCACATCTATCATTTCCATTACGCTAGCTAGAAACAATAACAAAGAAAAAAAAGTTCATTAAAAGGTTAATAAAAAGTTGCAGTAACAAAGAACCCATTATTGCCGCATTATCACAAATAATAACACTAGGAGTGTTAAAATTTGAATCATAATTTGAAATACTAACGGGCAGACATGCCTGCAGGTTGTTCATTCACTATTGGCAGAATATGAAGAAGCAGGGGATACATTTTAACATACATATTAATTAGAAAGATATACATACATATTTAAATCAATTTTATTGAAAAATATTGTTGCTACCGGAATTCGAACCTGGATCTCTTCCAATTTGAGGAACATGCATTAACCGATTATGCTATACCAACACAGTGCATTGATGACAAATTTTCGAATCTATTTGTCACATTTTTCAAATGTATACATCAATCGTTCCATTATTTGAAAACCATCTACTTTATTTTTTGATAAAATTGATTTTATATATACATATATCTTTCTAATTAATACTTTTAATTAGTATTCAAAATATCACAAACCTATGTTTTGAATAATTACAACTTCACATGTGTTCTCCTTAATAATATACATTTTTAGTTTATTGTTATTACTGATGATACATGGGTAGTGTTTTACCCCTGAAAAGAATGCAGTGGCGAGATCCTTCATCTTCGAAATGAATAAAAGCAATGTCCACTGTTTCAGCAGGATAAATTATGACTTCATTGTTTTGAGATATGAGAGGTTTTTTACACAATAATGGATGATAAATACAGAGTTTGCTGAAAGGTCCAATAAAAACAGGCATCCGAAACAAGCCAAAAAATCCAACATCCATGTTTTTTACAGGATGTCCACTGCTCATAAGATGGTTATAATTAAAAAACTAAAGTGGACTATTCTCCCACATCCACCCTGTAGTTTGGACCTCGCTTGACATTATCTACAACAGTTCTTTTATGTTAGTTTCAAATAAAGATTAAATTATATTGTATTCCGCTCTATACCTTGTGGTAATTCGTTATAAATACCGTTCCTTCTTCACCATTTTGTACACGCTGAAGAAGAAACAGTGGTTCCGAAACCGGTCGTTGTTAGCAAAAATAAGGTGGTGTTTAACCAAAGTGGATTGTTTTTAATTATGATTAAATTATAATTTAAATTTGAATGTTTGTTCTGAAGTGTGTTACGTGGTAAAATATATTTAGCTAAATTGATAGATACAAAGTATTTAAGTTTTAGTATAGAAAGCCAGGTAGGATGTCCGACCTTGCGAGTCTTGGTTTTGGTTGGACTGCGTGGGTTGCTGGTGCATGGCCTGCTGTTTCAAGAGTTTGGTCATGGTGTTGCGGGGCCGCTTGGGGCCCGTGTCGGCCACACGCTGGTGGGCAGTCTCCATGTGCTTCTCCAAGATGTATCTGTAATGAGGCAACAGGATGTGTTGAAAAATTGGTAATCAATGTTTAAAATGGATCAAACCAGCAATGACTTCAAAATGAAGGAAGAAAGGTGAGAAAAAGAAGTTAGAAAAATTTTGAATTTTGTAGAATGAAGGTTTTTAACCTGTTAGCTGCCCAGAAAAAGCCTTAGGTGAAACAGCATGATACCACAAATTGGCGGCAAAATTCGTAAAATTCAAAATTCATAGACTACCTTTTTCTGAATTTTATTATTACGAAAAAAAACATGAAAACGTTGGTAGAACTAAAAAACATCAAACATGGAGCTTCTATTTTATTATAAGCGTCTTGAGATGAAAAAAATGAATAAATAAAATTTTATAGTGTTACCCAAGCATTAATGTTCAGGATAGAAAATGATTATTTATTTTGTATTTATTATTTGGAAGGATGACTTCAGATTTTATGTATATTTGGAACGAAACAATTATCTGTCTCCCATTCAATTACTGGCGTAACCCCCGCGTTTGTTAATGGCTGGTTTTCATCAACAGTATTGTCAAGGTTTTCTTCACATAGATGCGAACCTCTAAATAATCATCCTTGGCATCGTTCTCATTATCCAACTCATCATCGAACTCTGCAGTAGTAACAAGCATATCAGAAATTTTTAGGAAGTTCGCAATATCTCCATTAGTGAAAAAGTCTTACTCCGCCATTTTGTAAAAAAAAAATTTCAAAAAGTTTTCAAAAATTCGATAATTGTAAACAAAAAAAAAAAAGTATATATATATATATATACAGTGAAACCTGTTAGATTGAACATCTTCTCTGAATGAACACCTCTCTACATTATATATATTGAATGCACACACAGCTATTTTCTCACTAATTCACCTTTTCTGAATGAACACCTCTTTACTTTGAACATTGAACATTGAGAATAGTATTTATCTCTTTATTACACACTGTTAGAATGAACATTAAATAATTTTAGACAAGATAAATATAATAAGAAATTGTCCCCCTTTACCTTTAGCTTCTGATAAACACCATTATCACAAAAAATCCAGCTAGTGATAAACTGCCTACTTTGTTCTATACTGTAATCTCCTCTGTTTTCAGCGTTCCTGGTACCGTTAGATTGCTCGTCACATTTTCTGTTTGCCTATATGTAGAACGCTAACATTGGATGTGTTTAGACTAGCTTTCGACACTGAATTCATTTTTGATATTTTGAAAAACATGTCATCAACATCTAAGAAAAGAAAGTACAATGAAGTGATTTTAGCAGACAAAATCACAGCTGTAAAGGATTTAAACAATGGAATGTCTGTCAGGGATTGTGCCAAAAAATTTTCTGTTTCTGTTGGCACTATTGTGAACTGGAAAAAGCAAGAAAACATCACAACAGCAGCTTTTGAAAACCAAGATCTTTCAAAAAAACGACCATAAGAGTTGCTGGTGAATCAAAATTACTTGACCAAAGAGTTTTTAACTGGTTTGCTGCTGCACGTGCTCGCCATATACCTGTGTCTGGGCCAACAATACAAGGCAAAGCATTACTTGTGAACATTTAATTGATAAAAAAATTAATATTTTTTAAAGAATTTTTTATTTACCTGTTAAATTGAACACCTCCTTACATTGAACATTTTTTTCAGTACACTAGTGGTGTTCAATCTAACAGGTTTCACTGTATATATATATTAGAACTTCATATCACACATCGGACTTATGATATAGCATGATACGCATGAAATACCATTTGCGTCAATGGCCAATATGGTCTATAACAAAGCACTCACTGTATTTTTATAGTAAAACGCGCTTAATGACAAAAAAAATAATATCGTATTCACTTTAATTACTCTCTTACAAACAAATAAGTATCACGAAATAAGGGTACAATTGTAAATATATGTGTATTGCAGGATAAATCCTGATAATACTCTGCACCGGCCGGAATCAAAATGTAACTGACAAGTACTTTACATTTGAAAAGTTTTGGTATTTTAGAAGTGCGTATTTAGCATGTGCAATGCGTTTGTAATCGATACGAGTGGCATGTGTGTTCCAAATTATACTGAAAATCCGGTCATTTGAATAAAGATGAAATCTGTCACATGGTGCAACATTTCTTGTTTATGGTATAGCGAGAAATATTTTGACGTTTATCGCGCTATCGACGGCGATAGTCGTCCCGGGCCTTCTTGGGGTTAATAACTAAAACACAAAATTACCTGCGATTAAAAGTGGCATCACACACAGTGCAGTCGTGATTCTTGACTTGTCGCTGAATCGTGGCACCTGAAGGATCGTGGGACTTTTGGTGAGCGTAAAGATTATACCTGGAATGATAATTTGTTCAAATGAAATATAAATAGGATTCTGTACACACAATATATATGATTTTTATTGTAAATATTTTGGCTACAATATTAGAAATGCTGGAAATGATTCATTATCACTTGTGTTGCAGTTTAACTAGTGAATGAAGAGAATTATGCAATGTCTATCTTGAAATAAACTATCCAACCCATTAAACGGATAATCGAGGATACTAGTTGCAAAGTCTTTTTGTATAGTTTTCACCACTTATTAACAATCAAACAGCTCTTTTTGGTGAAAATTGGTCAATCAAAATCGGTATTAGCTACAAAATCAGTTGCTTTTGCCTGCTACCATTTATATTATGATTCGACTAATAGCACTACACTGAAATTTAATTCTGAAACAGAATTAAAGTGCGTACATATTTTAATTTACAGGCTAAATTAATCTCTGATAGGTGTCACTATTTAAAGTAAAATACAAGACGTGTCAGATAAATAAATCACATCATAATGGTTGAATATGTTGCTGGCCGTTGTGGAAAGTTTATTGCGACTGACAATTTGGCGCTGGGTCGTAAAGGGGAACTAGTTTGTTTTTGTAAGAAGGTGTTGCATTTATTTCGTATTTTAAACCAGATTATAGGGATTATCATTCATAACTGAATATCTACAAGGCTCCGAATTCTCAGATTTTTTGCCGTGTTATCAGTCTTGAGGACACCGTGGAAAAGTCGTTGATCCAAGGGAGGATATAAGGAATCATGTCTTGTGGAAGGCCACCAACACAATGACCTAGTTAAAACTGCAAGCACTGTCATCTGAAATTACTCTCATTTAGATGAAGATGAAGATGAAAAAGAATTCTCATTAAATAATTTTTTTTACAATGAATTTTAAATAATAAAAGCGTGCTCAAGTTAAAGGAGCCACCACTGTCTGCTGCACAGCATATCCGAGGAAGAGGATTCTCACCTTTCAGAGAACTTTTTTCCGCACGTCATGCACTCGTGGCGCTTCTCCCCGCTGTGCACGCGCTGGTGCCTCTTGAGATGGGAACGCGTCATGAGTGCCAGCCCGCACTTACTGCACGAGTGAGGCTTCACGCCACTGTGGCTCAGCTTATGCATCTTGAAGGAGGACGTGTGGATGAAAGACTTCCCGCACAGATCACACTGTAATCAAATTATGTATGATGTACTAATTAATTTTTAACAAATATATTTAGCCATTTTTGGACAATGTGATGAATAGGTTACTCGATACTTAAATCATTGATGATTAAAATCATCATGACCTCATTCACTGATATGTCATGATGATTTTGAAGTTAATAATTGAAGGATATTATCGTTTTGAACAATTTCATATTTGATTGATACTTTTCAATAACTGGGTAAATATTAATCAAATACAGAAACACCAACACTAAATATAAAACAAAAAATATTTTATACACTTTCGCTACACAAAAGTGACATAACTATAACTTCTATATTTCTAACAAAACTAATGTTTCGTTATTGTCATAAAAACAGTTATTTCATTACATTCTTTATATTTAAAAGAAGAAGACCAAATTGGAATGAGATGTCCACGACCACTGTTACCTGATAGTTGGGTGTTCCAGTATGAATAGCCTCGTGCCGGGAGAGAGCCCCCTTGGACGGGAAAATCTTACCACAAACGGAGCACTTCCATGGACTTATACCTGAAGACATAAAAAGTTTGTTTTGAGTCGAGTAACAATATTTCACGCTCAGCATGCGCTTTTTCCTATTTTGGTTTACAGCATGATAAGTGACACAACTTGGAAAAATTGTGATTACCACACGGTATAAAGTTGAGTCCAAAATAAAGCAATTGTGCAGTGCGCTCTACATGATTAAAATTTACATACGCCACATCATATCACATCGCAGCTGTCCCAAAAGGGACCGAGGACTTTGGGTGTTTGCTGCCAAGGAGTCCCTTGAGGTACCACTGAGTACAGCCTATTTCCAGATAAGATTGCACTGATTTACAATAATAAAATGTCAAACTTCATAAACAATAAATTGAACATCATAATCATGACAATTTTATTGGCTACAATATTTATTTTGTTAATAAGTTTCATTAGTTAATTTGTCCACGGCAGTCTATTTGTGTTATTTTTATTTAATTTATTTACATTGTATTCATACCCGTGCTTATGGGGTTTTACAAAATTAATTATAAAAAACATGTGCAGCTACACAAGTAGCATGGAATATATATATTAAAACAGAAATTGATAGAATTGATTTAAAAGAAAAAAAAAAATGAAAATTAGAGAATCAGAGAAAAAGGACCAAAATCAATTACACTTTTGATTCAGAACAGCATCAAAAACATCACTCTTATATTTAAACATTGAATATCGGAATATATATATATATATATATATGGGTGCATTCCTATACAAATTTGTACATGATGCATTTACATGGAATAGCACCGACAACCTGATACTCTGCAAGAGAATGTGGTATACAACCAGTTTAGTTAAATTAAGGGTGTCCAGCATGCTATTTACTATTATAAATAAAAATAATAAATCACTTAAAATTCTTCTACATGACAATGAAGAATGGTCATTAGAAAATCATAATTCATTTGTTCAACGGGTATACGCAGTTATGTAATAATGATTGACGACACATGAAAAGATGGCCAAGATACCTTTGTGCATTCCTACATGTATGTCACAGGCTTTCTTGTGTTTGTATGAAGCTCCGCAGATTTCGCAGATGAACGGAGAGTTGGACGCGGCATGCTTCACCATGTGGTAATCCAACCGAGCTGCAACATTATTCACACACAGGGAGTTAGTTATATAATTTTGATATTTTTGTAAAATTTTGTACCGAAGCTTTGCTCTGTTGCTTGCAGTTTTAGCTGGTGGAATATTTTGGTAAAACTTGCAATTCTTATAGAAAATGACTATGAATAGATGACGGCATTCAATGGAGAACCGTTGGGGTAAGACTGATGATGACTTGGAGCAATTTGAGTTGTAGGACAAGGCATGTTTTGAAAAGGTGGAGAAAAATCTTGCCAGTAGCCGTGACCCATCCATGATAATAACAAAGTTTGTTTATGAAAGCCATAAGTGTAGTTATTTATATCTTTTGTTTATGAATGACATAAATAAGTCATCAGATCCCCCGGAATGATGACTAATTAAGAAATTAAAGGAATCTCGGACATTTCTGGGAATTTATCAGGGTGTGGGTCTACCCTTGGGGGTTGCTGGGATGGACGATGCCGGGATGCAGTGGCTAGAGAGACCTAACGGAGCATTCCACTGGCTCTCCTTCACACCTCTTGTGACCTGGACATGGTGAATTTCTGCCGGACTGTGATCGAGATCTGCAACTGCAACACATAATGTGATGTCTATGCTCCCCTTTTGGGGGTGCATGATTTCATGAAAACCGCAAGGTTTTAGTAACTACCGAAACTCAACTAACTGCTATAAAATATAGTCCAAAAACAAGCTTTAAGATTTTTGTTAAATATTGCACGCATTGCTTTGAGTGGAATTGAAACGAGAGTAAACAATTCTCAAAACGATTCCAGGATAGAGTGGGACCCTTTGGGGTTTCCTTCACATCTCTCTTGTTTATATTCAATGTATAAATAAATATACTGCCACCTGGAAAATAATTTTTTATTTATTTAGACACCACTCGTCAACGCCGGTATATTATACTTAGATTGACTGTTGTATTAACGTATAAGCACATGGATAATATTTATAATTTTTTCAAGATGCTTATGATGTAAGTACATAAAAGTTGCACTACCTTTTGAGCTAAACGTGGCTGCGCATTCCGGACACGGCAGCATCTCTTTGGCTTTCTTTGGTATCTTTTTCTTTTCCGCTTCCATATTACACTTCACTTCTAACCCTGCCGACTGGAGCCTGCTCAACACCGCACTCGCACTGGATGCACCTACAACAGTTAGCCTATCTTTCTTTCCTTTGATTGTCAGTCCGCCTTTTTTTATGGGTACCCCTTCCATGTTCATGATTTTGATCGGCTTCGTAATACTGTTGTTTACTTTCTTGATGATCAAGCTCGACGAGGAGAGCTTTCGCTGGAGATCTCTGCTGGACGGTTTCAACAGTTTGGCATCGCCACTGTCGTGAGGTTTGATGAAGATGGGTTTTTTCAACATCTTGCCGGAATTTCTACTCTTCGGTTTTTCTTTTTCGATGGACCAGTCTGCGTCGTCGTTGTCCAAGTCCATTTCGTCGAGGTCTGAGATCTCTAGGTCGCTAGTGTGTAAAACAAAATAAAGTTAAGTTAATGGTGAATTTAACATAAATTTAAAAACTTCATAATTATTAGGTACTAACTCTAATATCATAAACAAAGTGAATCTGAAAAAGGGTTACTTATCAGAAAACGGGCATACTACATATTGTTGTCCATTTTTTAAAAAGGCATATCTCGTTTTATGTTAAAATGGAGTTACGACTGCGGTTAGATTACTGAAACACATGCCCATAATCCATTCTAATAGGCATATCTGAATTTTATTCCAATGAAGTATTATTACATAAAAACATTTTGACATAGCCACTTTTATTTTGTACAAATGACTAATAAATAATAATATTTATGAAATAAATACCCTCACACTGTCTTTAAATCAAAAAATATTCATAGAAATCGGTAAGATTATTTTTATGAAAATTTCCACGCAATTAGTTAATATATCGTCTGCTGTAAAATCAACAAATTCGACATACACATCTTTGAAAAATGGACAACGATATGTGAGGTACAGAATCAAAATCACACATATTTAATTTTTATGGTTTTTGAGTTAGGTATGGTCAAATATAAAGCAAATTAATGCCTACAATACTGACATCAAAATAAGACAAATATCACCAATTTTCGTATAAAAATACAATTAAAATTTACTTGTTACTTTAATCGCAGACAAATATGATTTCAACAGTATTTGGTCATGAGACCTGTGTTTACTGGTCATTTTCAATATGATTCCATATGCGACAGTTTTGGTACGATGGTTTTTTGCATTTTACTCGGTACACAGGTAAAATGAACTATGTCTGCTTTTGATTCTGGATTCATCTTCACATATGTAGTATATAACATCTTTTGCTATTATTTTAAACAAAAATTTTTTAAGGAGGGACAAAAATGATAGTGTATTGCTTAGAACTGAGAAGTCGCAGCAGAGACGCTAATTAATTAATATGACAAAACATGTGTCAGTAATGTAAAAGATATAATCATTGGCGTGGCGTCGGAGAACCTGTGGGATAGATTTCGGGAAACAAGGACTATCATTCTTGATAAAAACACGCCACGGCGGCGCCTGTCGCTACTCGCAAATATTATATGAATGTATGTATTGCGTCTAACTGAAATAAAACAGCATATTCTGCAGGCGGGAACGCCATTCTCGATTTTGACACCGTAGTCTGCCAATATTGAACATTTTTTGTGTTTCATTTCTTTCGACCTCATAATCATCGAGATTGGTGAACCACCCTTGTCTACATTTCCTGTTTCCTGTACGGAACAAAGTCGGTGAGTTGTAGAAATATAAAATATACTATACATATATAAATATATTCGCTGTAAAAACTGATGTGTGCTTTTTTTTAATTTCATTTCAAATACTTAGCTTGTACATTATTTGTATTTTAAGACTTCAAATCTACAAGTTATTTATGGAGCATTCTGGGGAAGAAATTGATTGCTGCACTATCTGGGGTACCATTATTACAGCGTGAGTGATAAGGTTAAAAATTAAACTCACGCATAAGATTTTCTTTTGGCCTTCTTCTTGGATTTCCTTTTCTTGGAATCCTTGAAGACCTTTACCTCCTCAGAGCTCTTCAACTGTAGGACGTCAGGTTCCTTGGCAATGTCCACTCGATGAACCGTGAAGGCGTGTACCGCCCCCTGGGCTTTGTTCTTGAATTCCAGCTTGCATTTCCGACACACAAACACGTTGCCATTCCTGGAATATAGATAAAAAATATTTCAAACAATTGAAAAACAGTCATTGTAGGAATCTACTGTTGTGGATTAGCATTATTATTATATAGCTTATAATGTAACAATTAATTTGAATTTACTCATGTTAAAAATATCAGAATAGGAATTATTAAAATGAACCTTTAATTAATTAAGTTATCTTAAGGAGTAAGCAATGCTAATTTAAACATACTTAGGTTAAAATTATGTCACTGAAAAACTGCAAAATATGTAGGTATCAATTAAGCCTAGGAACTGTGGCAAGATATTTTCATTTAGTATTGTCCAAGTCATATTGGTTGGCACATCAATAGGAAAGCGGTTGGGATTAAAGAGCTTTGTTCAATTTTATTGTATTAAAAATATTCAATCGAAAAGAATTGTTATTAACATGTCACTGCTGACAAAAATGTGCGTGGACTCGCACATGCACAACAATTTTGTTAACATGTACAATAATAGCAGTAGGCTTTCAACGCATGTATGCGTGTTAACAGTATTAATGTATTCAAATAAAAATGTAACAGTAATACAAATTTTTTATACACAAAAAAATTGCTTGTGCCATGAAAATAAGGCTAACTTGCTGTTCTCATGGGATTAGATTCGAACCCTGGACCGTTACACCACGGACCAAGTGCAATCTCAGCTTGAGTAAAGCTGTGCACATCTAATTTCATGTAACAAGTTTGTCCGCGTCATGAATACAATTTAGTATTGATTCATTTTTGCTCTGTTGGGGTTTCTAAACGCATATCAGTATTGAATATTTAAATAGATTGTCTTTTAATTGTAAAATGAAAATATTTGTAAATATGATTTGATTCTAAAAAGTGTAGCTAAATAATAGTTTTTATTTTCCACCATTGTTCAATTCAGATCCACATTTCATCCAGATAATCAGGTTTCTATGCCAGGTACATTATTAAAGCAATGGCAAATATAATCAAGTACAGTAATATTATGTAAATCTTATCTATTTGGTATGCAATTAAGAAAATTGTTACTGCTTACAATTCTTCTTCAGGAAATTCCACTTCACACTTGATCGGTCCAGTCAACTTGACCGGAACAAATTCTTCTTTTGCTTTTTCTTTTTTTGCCAAAGGCTCATCGTCCGAATCTGACACGGGTAGAGGTGATGGTCCCCTGGACAGATCGTCAAACTCATCCTTAACATTTGTAGAACAAAACTCTATCTTACTGGGCCAAACATCAGTTTGTGTTTGATGGGTGGCGAAACATTTACTCAACGACACCACATTATTGTTTTTGTTTAGAATAACCAAGAATTCGTTTTTCAAATTCAAAAACTCCTCTTCTGCCCTGTCCAACATATTAACAAGAACATAACAAGTTTTACACAAGGTCTTAGACCACACTTTATCCCTTTCAAACATTATATGACTGGTTCTCGTGATGAAGTCCGATAATAAACACCGAGAGCTCGCAGTGTATGTTGTGTATATATCATAGGTTTTTCCGTCCGTCTTGGCAGTGCAGATAAGACAATTATTGAAAGCTTCATTTTGTCGGTGCAGTTTTTCAATTTTAAAACCACACTTGGGGGGTCCGGGAGCATCTCCCGCTTCTTGTTCATCTTTGACAGAACACGGAACATTTTGCGGAGTTGGAACAAGGGGACTGTCCAACTTAGCTTTCGGCGTCGGCTCCGTCATTTTGTCGGGTTGTCAAACACTGTAGAACGCTAATATCATAGGTTCTACATCGCACAACGGATCTGAAAACCCGCTAAGTACTGCGGATGTATTATTCGGCATCAATTACGCGTTAAAGAGTACACAAACGTATAAACTTTTCAAGTATTCTTATAAAAATCTACACGAATTAACATGAATAACATACACTTCCCTAATATTTTCGACCATAGTGAAGTTCGCGATTTTTCAGAATAATTTGCGACTAGCTTCACAGCAGTTGCTGTTTATGGCTAATTATTTCATATCACATAACTGAATAAAAATATCGGGGTAGAATGTATTAATAACATATCTTTTTTATTTTGTAATTTTGGAAATTGATTTCAATTTCTAAAAATGATTACATAAGAGTTAGCTATTTTTCATATAAAAAAGTAAAATTTAAAATAATGTTTTTAATGATTTTAATCAAGGAAAGAATTAATTTTAATATACAGGTAATGTTTATTTCTTAGAAAGTCTATCTTTAAAATAAATAGTTATAGTTATTGGGATCTCTTAGCAGAAATAAAAATCAGTTATAATGGTGGCAATTAGAGCATTACTGACAAGCTATTAAATAACTGCAGATCTGTGAGTGGGACCAGGACATCCCTCCGTAAGAACTGTCCATAGGTAAGAAAGGGATAACATCCAGAAATTGTTAATAAAAGACGTGTCAGAGTCCTGAAGAAGTCAATGTTGGTGGGCGCATTTAGAGACTCAGATTTTACTCCCTCTTCTGTTGCTGTCGAGTGTGTGAGCTGTTTTGGTGAATATGAACACTGCTCAGTGACGGCGTTCGGTACTCACGTTGCATCAAGAGGGGTTCAGAGACATCTACAGAGACTGCGTTGTGGAGCTCATGGATCATTAACCCCGAATATGACTGGCTTAGGTTAAGATTATTTGTAAAATAGCGCCTCCAGACACATAGCTTCCATCCGACCAGACATACAAATTCCACACAATCCATTCCAATTTCAATAAAAAAATTTCAGATAATTCAGTTTGAAAATAATATTTTTTTTTTACTGTGTGTTTAATTTGAAAATTTTCATCACATAGTATTACATTAAATATCAAAAATAGAAAAAAGTAACATTGTAATAAAAAACAGTTCTAATAGGAGTTTGAAGAGGAACACGAAAATGTATATGACGCTGTCATCGTCACGATTCGCCATTTTGGGAGAAACTGATTAAAAAAATTGATCCTTTTTATGTAAGGAGACGATCCCATATTCATAAAAATAAGTTTCTTGTTATTAATTGGCTGCATATCAAATAATTCTGGGCCGTAAATCGAATCTGAGCCATAATTAAAAAATACCGTTACAGCAAAAACAACCGTATGAAGAGCAGCAGTGAGGTATGAATATAATATGTTTCATTTAAAAGATCACCAATGGAATGACCTACGCAAAAATAAGTCTAGATTTTGAGTAGGTACTTAGGTAGGTATGTAAAAAACCATTTCCAAAAATCTTCTTAAGATCCTTAAAAATATTATAGTCGGCCACAGCTAAGTGTATTTTTAACTACCATTCAAACAATTATCTATTGTTCATTTCCCTAACTTGTGTAACTACTCTAAAGATTGCATTATTCTACACATTTCTGAGAATTTACATCGCCCCAAACGGATTTCGCTTTACGGCCAACTTTTTCAGCCGTAAATCGAGGTATTCGTGGACTAATATTGAAGTAATTAAAAAAAATTCTGATTTACTTTTAATAAGTACTTGAACCTGTTTTTCCAAATTTTTATTTAATTAGTTAAATTGGAGTTTTGGTTTGGTCTTATGGAACGGATGAATGAGGAGAGAATGGCAAGGAAGATATATGACGCGAGTGTTGATGGCACCAGAAATAGAGGACGTCCGCGGAAGACTTGGCACGACCAGGTAAATCAGATACTGGAGGATGGTCCTGTTAGAAGCCTCAATAATCGGCGGGCTTGTATGAGAATATGTATGCATGTGGATGAGGCGAGAACTGTGTGTCAAGACAGAAGAGTGTGGCGCTCTATCCTTTATATCTAGCCACGCCGGGAAATTGCGTGATGGTAAGTTAGTTAAAAAATATGTTTTTGTCGTTGACTTGAGGATCGTGCTTTTTGTGAACTCTTACCTTTTTGATACTCCTTTAATTTTCTAGGCATCTTACCCTTGTTGCTGTTTCCACTACGTCGGTATGGATCCCATGGGGATCTTCGATTTTTTTTCTCTGTCTTTCAAGGCGGCCCAAAGCTTTTTTAAGCTATTTTCCTTTCTGGCATGATTTATTTATTTATTTTATTTTTCATGTACTGATTATTAACAGTTCAACATTTTAAATGCTATGAGCGCGTTTACACGCCAAACTTCGCATGTTACGCAAAGCCATTAGCGTGATAATATGCACTTTTTGACCTTGAAGACACAAAAGACAATTGCAGGGATTAAAGTCATATTTTTAATCATTTTGACATTGGATGACAGTTCCTAGCTTTTGATAGATACATTTAATTCAATACCCTTTACCCTATGTGGTGTCTTCCATTTCAAATACGATTGGCAATTAAAAGGTTAATAACCCTGAGAGATAGTCTAGTATGATATTAAGGTACCTACAATGTAAAAACATTTTAAGACAAATAGGGTAAATAATATGTTACAGAATACACTTTTTTATGTTATGTTGTAAAATTAATAGTTGAACAATAAAAATAAAACTACCGCACAAAAGTGGGTGGGTTCCAAGGTCAACGAAGTCTAAGGGCCGGTTGTGTAATTAGTAGTAAATTTTTACTAATGCCCGTGGTTAAAATCGTTTGAAAGAAGCCATAGATAAAGCGTAAAATAAAACATATTTCGTGATTATTTGTCGCGGCAATTGTAAATTTGATGTTTAAACAACCCACAAACGAGTTTTACCATGGGCGATAGTAAAAACTTATTACAGTAAAAACTTACTTTGGTTAAAAGTCACCAATTGTCAAAGTACTATTTTTGACAGATAATCATTTTTAATTTATATTTTCGTCATTAGAAAGTGTCGGTTTCGCTTTTGAACCCCTCGCATACAGGATTATTGGTAGGAAGGATGTAATTAATCTTGATGGATGCAAATACGGTAAATAATTTTGGCTCTGTGTACAACCTGCTTTAGTACCTAATTTCCCAACCAAAAGTCTACTTAGATAGTTCTGCCAGCGCAACTGCGATATGTTTATTTGAATGTTGGAATCGATTGAATAATCCCCCCCCGATCCGATGTGGGAGTAGCTACTTACCAAATTAATACTGAAGTAGGTACCTACCTCTAAAGTTTCTTAGAAACATGAATTAGACTCGAGTCCCGAGACAGAATAAGATCCCACTATTTGCCATCCCCCCTTCCATACGTATTATTAATATTCTCCAAAGTAGTGAGGTGAAATGCAAGCAGTGCGGCTTAGTCGCTGTTCTTGACAAGATTATGGCAGACAATGAGTACCTACTTACCCGAGCTTATCGTATCGTGTATTGTGTCAGCGGGTTCAAGCCCAGTTGTCAGCTTCGTAAAAATCTCAGGATTCATGTAGTAAAATATGCTTTAAAAACTTAATGTTTTTCTCTTCTTTTTTAACGGTATTATGGGACATCTCTTGACACAGAGGCGTGCAGTAGGTACAGACTTAGGTTATGCTGTTACCATAATATTATATAATACTAGTGGGATAAGATCCTGTAGAATGTATCGAATAAAATTATGTTTTAGATGACGCAATCCGAATTGGATTCAGAAAGGAAAATAATGGCAGACGGGTCTGGCCTATCTTGATCTAAAATTTTGGGTTGGATGTCAATTTTCAACTTCGGAAGAACGGAGATATCACTGCACTCACGGGTCGTTTAGAACGCCGTTTCTTCGTAGTACGGATTTGTACACACGGTGTCAATTTTGATTCACAAAAGAATCCTGTTGACAGCTCGGCGTCGAAATGCAATCTGGTTCCACGTCGGCGAAGTCCCTAGTTAAAAGTGGGCCAGAAATGGATAGGTATAAAAAGGTTTATTGGATAGACGGAATACACAGGGAGTATTCATCTCGTGTCAACAAATATTATATTATATACTATATGCCACACTTTGTACATAGGTTCATAAACTGGTTTAACCGACGTCTTCAAGCAAAATAAATTCATCATAATAAAAATGTATTATCCTCATATAATAATGATGAAAACAATACGCTTAGTAAGGTAGTTAAATTACATGCTTTGAGCCAAGTTAAGGACTTTGTGCAGGCATACACACTATAAATTAAAGAAGAGAGTGTCATGATTCTTGACGTCTTTAATATAGTTCGACGGCCGCTCACTTGCCGCTAGAGGTAGACAGCGCGACACATCTTATAATATAAGGTATATTTTCCTTGCTGACAACTATGGGTTGAAGACATTTGATGGCACTTGTTACGAACGTGTATAACCGGAAATCTATCTACCCATAAACAAACATGTGCATAAGGCCCCATATTCGACATTTCTTGTGTGTCGTATTTAACGGAAAAAAACAGAACACTGCACCACATTATTTCGTATGTAAAAACACGTGTCTTTATATATGACACATTCATAATACCCTGTAAATAGCACGTAGACAGAAATTATGCCTATATAAGACGTCTGTAAATATTTTCTGAGCAGTTCTCTTGACAAATGTGCCGTGCAAACACGACTCGAGTTTTTATATTATTGTATTGTTATTATTACTGAAAAACGAGCATTTGAAAAAGAAAAAAAGAAAAGGAAGAACAGTCTTTATTATGTATAGGGTAATGATAACGGTCGTTAAACAAAATAGTGGTTAAGTGAGAAAATATTATATTTTATTGGTAAGTATTTGCGATATTCATTATTCTGTGTGTGTGTGTGCGCGGCGCGCCAGTTTGACAGATGATGGATACGTGTGTGATTGCCGGACGGGTGCCGTGTGCAGTGGGGGGAGCCTGAAAAGATTATAAGCCGTGCAGATGAGGGAAGTGGTCCCTTTTTCCTCAGTCTTCTTCTAGTTAATATTACCTTTAAGTGTAATTATTGTATTAAACAATGGATTGTTGTATAGCAGTCCGAGTTTCATAACTACACATTCCGACAAAGCAATAAGTCTAATCACCAGATTTACCACAGATGTGCCTCTCCCGGTCGATTTGCTTATGACTGAGAATCGTTGTCGTTTATTCTGCTTGCCTCCAATCTTCGCTATCTTTGGCCTTATTTAGTGTCTTAAAAAGCTCCGGTCATGTCTTGGACATTGTCTGGCCCTTTTATTGGAGATCAACCTATCGCTCTTCATCTTTGTCTTGTACATTCCCAGTGATAACCAACTTTTTCGTCTCTTTTATCAACATGCCCAAAGTATGAAAGGATTATTTTCCTGCATATTGTGGATAGTCTTTCTTTAGTACAGAGTTCCTGAAGAATGGAGACATTCAATCCTTTCGCAGTCCATGGTATACGTATTATATTCCGACTACTTACTTGATACTTAGGTTATCATATTCGATTCATTAAATACAAATTCTTATTGTTAAATAATACACAATCACTTTGTACAAAACCACAAATTTTATTAAACACCAACCGGTTTTGCTTAGTTCAAGCTTCACCAGGGCGCATTTAAAACTAATAATAAATACAAAAATAGTGCACTTTTGTATACTGTGGGGGTAAAGACTTGTGTCCTTCGCTTTTGTCGGCTAGTCAGTGCACACGAGATCCGCGGGTTCTTTACTTGAGCAACACACATCCACCTTATTTTTGTTACATTCTGCCTTCATCCTAATCTGAGAAAAATTTATAGTAACACCTGGAGGCGATAAATAAAAAATGTTATTCATTAGAAAAAGAAAGACATCTAATCAGAAAAAACAGAAGACTATGAAAAATAACAAATAAATAATAACAAATCCTCATCTCATCGGGTTGGGCGCGAGTTCGACGTTCTTCTTGCATGTGACAACCAGATGTCTTGGCGCCACATCATGTTTGACACGCAGCATCCAGGCCGACGCAATTGGATTCGTAAACGGATAAAGATGATCATCATAATAAAAAAATGTCGCCGTGAATACAATGAGGCGACTAACTCCAAGGTAGAAATTAAAGTTAAAAACCAGAGGTCAAATCCAGCGATTAGATTACAAATTATGCACTGATGATTGAATAATACAAAATATTTACCCTCTGGTTATAGTGAATCGCACACAGTTACATTTTAGTAACGCTGTCGCGATTTGTTCAACCGCCCAAATCTGACAGCTTCTTCGTTGGTTTTGAAAATGAACCATAGATCCAACCGTTTTTATAACTTCAGAAACCGAATGTGATACCAACTTAAGGGTAACTATTTGTGAATGTCAAGGTGCTTTACAAAAAAATAAGTGACGGGGCAATTTTGTACGTGACCCCAATTAATAACGTCACAATACATAAAGAGGGAGGCAGACATTCTTATTGTGTTCGTTTGTTTAGATTAATTAGTAGTTCAATGAATGCATTGTTTACATTTAGCCCATTTTGGGATAAGTAGGTGGTTTATTCAAATTTTAGTCAACTTCGACACAGTAGACTTAGTCATTTAGATACTTTTATGAATATAATTAATTACAGTGTTTTATTACAGAAAATAGAAACTGATACATTATTTTCAGTTGGTACCCGATCTGAAAGGTTTCTTGTCGTCTCTACTACTGCAACATGAGTTTCTGCTTAGTGGTGGATCCGGGGTTGGGGTGGACGCCGGAGGGGGTAGCGATCGACCCTCCCCCCGGGCCCTCTGATCCGCCACCGCGTTGAGTTAGGTTTAATATATTTATTTATTATAACAGATGGTATTGGCTGAAACCAGACCGGGGATTGTCATTATTTCCATACAGATGAAATATTTAAACCCTCGTGCTTGAAGCTTAGCAACCCGAAGTAGCTTAAAGCTTTGAAGCTTAAATTTAACCAAATACCAGAGGAATGTAAAATGTTAGTAAATTTCGATATTCATCAAGATTCATATTTATCTGCGGGATTAAGAGCGGTGGATCTCAATTTGCGCGATGAGGCCAGGTCTGGATTTATTACAGGCGTTGTACAACATGGCCCTCAAGTTGGTAAGAGCCTTTTTAGTACTGTGGGGGTGGCGATTCAAATCTACCCCCAGTATCGTTGCTCTTATCCAACGGACGACGTGAGCGACACGTGAGGTCGCCGCGGTGAAGCCAATTAAATTATATAAGTAATTTAAAAGCGGTGAATCACCACTGGGGTCTCTGGATAAAATACGTTTTGTTGGCGCCTGCCGCTGCCTACTCGCTGAAATAGTGGAAAACACATAAATCAATTGAATTATTGTTTGTATGCAAAATAAAAGGAGGTATTCTGCGGACGGGACCGCATTTTCGTTTTTGTCGTCGCAGTGCCCCTAGATTGAACATATCTTGTGTTTCATTTCTTCTGACCTCATAATTATCATCGTCATCAGTTGAAAGAAACGGAGATCTGCGAACCACACTTTGTCTACGTTTCTCGTTTCCTGTATGGAACATCACGATCGACCATGAAACAAGAAAATCTGCACAATTAGCATTGCAGTCATCCTCTGGCGGCTCGCGCAGTGGAGAAGCGCCGCCCCTCAGTTCCCAACGTCAGCCTGAGTAAGTGCCCCTAATACAACTAATGTGGGCGGCAAACTGCTTCTAATGTGGGCGGTGGATTGTTACAGGGTATGTTAGCGGAGACGGCAGACTAAACGGCGCACCCCGCCCCCGCCCGCCATCGCCAGGGCTGTCCGCCATTACAGGGGCAGTTTAATTAACCGAGTGGTGCGAAATGCGACGGCCGCCACCGATAATGTGCATCTGGGATGAAAACGTAACATTTGTAGGAATGCTTGGGTTAAGGATGAATAATATTATACTGTAGATACTGTTAAAAGAATGGCGGACATCATAAGTTAACATGCCAGTCACCTTGTGGGGGTCAAGATTATTAAAATTTTTCACTAAACCAAATCTTGCACTACACACGCTGTATTTTGTCATCGCCTTTCTACCCGAATCTGCACTACAACTGATGATTGGCATTGCAGTTCTGGAAATTATCTCACGACTAACGATCGCTGGTCATCTGCATGTCTCCACTCTACGATCGTGTGCCTTGTTTAGTGCGACATGTAGCGAGGATGCGGTTTGTTCATTTTATTGAAGATCGCCTTCTTCCGCACCCCCCTAGTACGTTCCCCGTGATCGCCAACTTCTCCATCTCTTCTAGCATTATTTGCCGAGTTCCTGAAGGATAGAGAGCGTCATTTGTAAATATGAATTAAATATATTAATTAGAAAGATATACATATAATATCAATTTTATCGAAAAATATTGTTGTTGAGAGAGAGAGAGAGAGAGAGAGAGAGAGAGAGGAGAGAGAGAGAGAGAGAGAGAGAGAGAGAGAGAGAGAGAGAGAGAGAGAGAGAGAGAGAGAGAGAGAGAGAGAGAGAGAGAGAGAGAGAGACCATCACCATATATCTCGAAGGCGTTGAGCATGTTCCTTTCTTTCCTTCTCAGGATTCATGTTTTAACCTATTTTGACTACGGCTTTACCATACGTTGGGTTATTTTGAACTGTTCCTAAAATATTTACCGTATTCTTATGTAGGCTCTTGTGGCGGACGTGACATAAATAGGCAGTTATACAGTACCTAAGAACAATTTTTTGTAGGTACGGTTATAACGTGGGAATTCAGTCCCGAGTGTAAAGCACTGCATCATGCACGTATTCTTTAAGCCTGTAAGAGTTGAGGTGTGTGTGTTGAAGTTATTCAAACTTTGATCGACTTGAGATTGTGTCAGAAGGTTAAGGTGTTGTGAGACAGAAGCTCCTAATTTATTCTTGTCTCACGCGTGTTGGTTGTGTGTCGCAGTGTAGGGTGTCTGTTGTAACTAGAGTAGGGTATATAAATGATAGAGTACTTACAAGGTTTCATTTATCGAGGTGATGAAATAATACAATACAAATAGTGGCTCACTGGAGATGGAGAAGTGAAGTTGGTTGCCTGAGCAGTAACCATCACTGGTGCTAATGGTTTACTGTGTCTGCTTATTGGTCAATTTGGTTCGGGCCTGTAATGGTTGATAGGTGAGCCCTTACCCGGCCATGTCTACGGGCGCGAGTAGGGTCACCACAAGCCGTTTAAATCCGTCACACGATATATATGCACCATAAATTATCCAATAATATTGTCATTCACGTTCTTAATTCAATAATGCAATAACTGAGATAAGTTTGGTGGATTCACAAGTTTGGATAAAAGTCCATATTTTTCTATATTATGTTCTAGACCGATGTTGTTTCTGAATAACTAAGAACTGAAATACTCTTTTTTAATTGAAATCTTATTTATTAACCACGTCGTTCATTACAATTAGGTGGTTGCCTCTGGTAGCGGCACAAATGCGTGCTCCTTTAACCATATTTTTCATAACATTCTCGCACACTTTGAGTGTTATTTCAGTAATTTCATTTTGAATGTTGTCCTGTAGCATCGGAATTATTGTTAATTTATTGGTGAGGATCTTTTCATTCAAGTACCTTCACAGAAATAGTCGGAAACCGTCAAATCGATCGAGGAAGCCAGTCGATATCACCACTTTTTGACATAATTGACGTTTCTTGCAAAATTTCAAGCATAGCTCTGGCTGTGTATGAGATGGCACTGTCTTGTTGTAGTCAATTAGGCCACCAATAAGTTTTCCAACATATTGATGCGTTAGATGTTTCATAGAAAATTATAATTGTAATCAATTACTCTCTACGATTACTAAATGCGAACTGACAAATATCTGCCTAACCAAAATGGCGGTTAAACAAAATCAGCCTGGAACATAATATTCACTGAAAACTTGCGGCATCGTGAGGATAAAATAAAAAATTCTGGGATGGTCAAGGACCCGATGTCTCGACATGGAGCTTACATATTCTTTTGTCTTACAGCTGTACAGTACTTGCTGACCAATCAAGACCTAATCTGTTTTCAAAAAAATCTTTGTTGCTATTATCCTAGCTTAGTCTGAGGCGAGATATTTCTATATGTAGTAGTAGGGGCTTTGTGCCGAGGGTTTTCTTTATCTCGATTGTTTGGGACGTATATTTATTTATTCTTGAACGAAAATAATGTACTGTGCCTTCCTCTCCGCTCCCTCTTCTCATCCGGCACGCCGCCGCACTAGTCAAACGGTGACCTTGAACCGGTACGGTATTCATGAATCGAAGAATAGGATTCAATTGAGACGTCGCGTCTATACAGTGCATCTAAAGGACTAGGACCTAGACGAAGATAGTGATAAGTTTACAGTCCACCTTGGAGGTGTCTAAAGAACTGGATTGTGGTGAGTGCAAACCTCCTTCCGTGTATCCTGTTTTCTTCCGACATCTATGCTTTTACGCAACATCGATATTTCTCACTCGGTACAAACATAATGCTTTTAACACTCCCCTAATATAACTTGTTTATCCATATTTAGTGATCGTATATTAAAGTGAATCTGTACACAGCTGAATATACATACTTAGGTCAAATAATATAACTGGAAAGACAGAATCAAGAGAATAATATAAGATACGAGAAAAGAAAACTAAAACGTATCTTCAAACCCAAGATACCATAAACTCTAAATAACACTAATGCATATAACCATTGCTTGTTCACAGTATCTACATAAAAAGCCGTGAATCCCCACCGTCAATGTCATACACAAATTAAAAATAGGACAAAGGGCTATACTTGGAATATTGGAATAGAGATTGTGTATACCATATACCTAATGTTCCCGTAAATGCCTTCGAGCTGTTGTCCCCGATATCCTATTAACATTACGGTCATGCATTCATAATGAACACTACCGCTAACCTTTGATAGACAGTAGCTGTTTCTCTAGCGTCGTGGCTGGTCCGGACGATGCGTACGAATCTGTGTAAAGCAGAAATATTCACACACATTGTTTTACGAATTTTATACTTCGATGTATTATAGTTTGAATATGTGCATTATGATTGTGTGAAACTGCTTCTGCATAGAGACGTTTTCGGAGTTGGTCATATATTTTACGGTGGTGGTATATAAAAATATTTTGTATTGTATTTTTCGGATTATCGGTTGTGTTTCGGAGGCTGGCCAGCCAAGTTTTCAGAAGATTCAAGACAGCAGGAGTAGCGACCATATGTAGAAGAATCGGCGAGTAACAGCTCAGTTTCGCAAAGGTTGGTTGGCTTTTTATTTACATAGGTTGAATGAATAAATTAAACAAACTAATTAGAAAACCTAGGACTAGCTATCTTAAGGCAACACACATAACATGACCAATGCCAACTAACAATAAATCTCAGGGGTGCCAGTCGAAGGAACAATAGGTGCGTAAAAGACGTTACTCAAAGTCCGAGACGTAATGAGCTAGATATATTTGTAGGAAAAATTATGAACAGGAAGGAAGATTCTAGAATGGATAGGATAAGTCCTGGCCATCAACAAGCTCACTGAACGATGACATCAAAAGAGTGGCGGGCAACAGATGAACGAGAAAAACTGAAGGGAGGCCAATAACCAGCAGTGGAGATATGCTATAATTAATTAATATGTCACGTATCAATAATTTAAAGGTATGATCATCGACGTGGCGTCAGGAATACGTGAGAGAGCGTCACGTCATGGCGGCGTCTATCGCTGCTAATATGGTGGGAAAAATATTAATAAATGTACTATTGTAACTGAAATAAAAGGATGTATTCTCCAGGTGGGAACATCATTTTCGATTCTGCCGACGTAGTGTACCTGTAGTGAACATATTTTGTGTTTCATTTCTTTCGACCTCATAATCATCGTCATGGTTGCCAGTTGAGAGAAGCTGAGGTCGGCGAATCACCTCTGTCCACATTTCTTTTTTTCAGCTTTTACAGTTTTACAGCTTTATTTTCAATATTTAGCAAACTATTTGAAAAAAAAATGTTTATAGCCAGGATTTCAGTGCCAATAAGCCTCATGCAAACCCGCAATAACATGGGTTCTTCGCGGGGCGTTCCATCGCGTCGTCATCTAATTTGTCCACCTTTATGCATTATGTATTCTCCGCATTGGATCAACGGGCGCAAACTGATGCAATTTACACAGATTACAGTAAAGCCTTTGATAAGGTCGACCATTAAATATTAATTGACAAGTTTATAAAAATAAGTATCCATGGAGACCTCCTAAGATGGGTTATCTCCTAGATCAGTAACAGAAAACAAACGGTGGTCATTGGCGGTTTTAAATCAGATTGGGCGCGCATCTCTTCTGGAGTACCTCAAGGGAATTTGCTAGGTCCACTACTATTTATAATCTATATTAATGATATACACACAAGCTTTCAATTTGCCTACTTTCTTCTTAACGCGGATGATATGAAGATATTTGCCAAAGTAAAGTCCCTAGATGACTGCCATCAAATCCAAGATTATGAACCCTAGAAGACTGCCATAAAATCACCCGCAAGTTGGACAAACTCCTCCTGAATGCTAAAAAATGTTTTCGAATAAAACTCTGAAGAAAATTTAACAACATTAATTTTATTTACACATAGACAGCATTCAGTTAAAAAATAAAAGCGATGTTTAAGACCTAGGAATAATTATCGATAGAAAATTTCTTTTCAAAAATCACATTAATCAAATTACCTCCAAGGCCTATAGAATGGTAGGATTCATACTTCAAACTTGCAAATACTTCCAAAATCCAAAACGAAATACTGTATTACGCATTCGTTTGTAGTCACTTAGAGTACGCATCTCAAATCTGGAACCCATGGTAGATTACATATATGGCGAGATTAGAACGAATACAAAATAGGCTTAATGTTAGATCTAATCTATCATTCAACTCCTAATTAAATGCAGTAACATCCACAGTATGAAAATTCTAGAACATCGAAGAACACGTGCTGACTAAATACTTCTCTTTAAACTACTGCAAAGCCATGTTACTGTCCCAGCCATTAATATCTCTCCACGTACCATCTAAATGGACCGGCAGTCCGAACTCTTCCACTTTCCTAGAAGTAGAACATCTTACATACAAAATTCATTCATCCACCGGTCATGCAAATACCATAATGATAAATTAACAGAAATTGACTTTTTCGACATTAGCCTAAAGGGTTCAGAATTTCAATTTTAGGCAATCATTCTACATATAAACACATCTTGCTCTCTCTTTACCTTAACAATAGTTGCAACCTGCCCACCCTATCTCGCTCTTTTTTATTTTTTATTTATCTCTGCACCTAAACATACTTATGTACCTAAACATTTCTGTGGATTTTCATAAATCATCACATGTTAATAATTTATAATTAAAATAAAATAAAATAAATAGTCACTTGCAGGCTGCAGGATGCGGTGTAGACTTCACGGGCGACCCTGGAAATGGCCTCTTGCGAAGGGCCGTGTTATCTATGAACGATGAGCTCACGGAGCGATCAGGTACCGACGGCGCTAGAGGGCGTAACAATTAATATAATTAAAAACGAAACGACGGGCAAGGCGCCCGAATATGAGATAATAAAGATAAATGTTTTCCCAATAGACTGATATCTAAATATCTAATATCTAAAATATAATATATAAATACAATATCAAAAATCCACCACAGCAAGAAATGGAATTATAAAATTTATGTTTTCCCAATAGACTGATATCTAAATATCTAATATCTAAAATATAATATATAAATACAATATCTAAAATCCACCATAGCAAGAAATGGAATTATAAAATTTAAAAATTCGTTACCCATAAGAACATTGTCAATGTATACCTACTACTGCTGTAAAGCGAAAATCGACGATTTTTTTAAATTTTTATTTATGTATATTGTGACATTGCAAATTAGGGTCACGTTCAAAATTGCCATATTAGAAGCCATTTTTAATAATGAGCAACACCTACACCTACAGGTATTACTTATAAATGTTTCCCAGTTTAGAATTAAGGTAGAATGTGTGAAAATAAGGTGGGTATATGTTTCTGAGGTGAAGAACCCACGGATCTTGTGTTCACCACTGAGTACCCGGTGAGAGGGTAGAACACCGGTCTTTACTGCCCCAATATAAATGCCTAACACCACATGAATATTGTAGGAGGCAAGAGATTAAATTTGTTACTAAATGATGGAATAACTACACGGCACTAAAATTCGTATATCTTATATAAAATAATACTACTTTAGTGAGCGCTTTTTCTATTCTGCATTGGGGTCCAATTTTTGTAGTTACGCCACTGATTAAACGCAATGATTGATTAAAGTAAAAATGAATAATAGTATTGTCCATAACTAAATAAAAGAGGATACACTACGGCCGGGAATCCATTCTCGATTTACTCGCCGCAGTCTGCCTGCAATTAACATTTTTATGCGTTTTATTTCTTCTCCTGACTTCATTATCATCATCATCATCGAGAGAAGCGGAGATCAGCAAACCACCCTTGTTTTATCTTGTTTAGTCGTACTCTTGTATGCAACAATCATTGCGACTATAAAAGGAATATAATACACTTGTTACGAACATGTTTAGACACAAAAATAAATATTCCGAGAATTCACTGACCTTATATTTACAAATAACTACGTAAAACGGATGCACACATACAAACGTTATATTTTTATTGCGGCCAATGTCAAATGAGAAAACGCGGTTGAAGTGAATACCTGTTCGATTGCACGCGGTATTGTCAGAATATCACGTGTGTTATATATTTTTACTATGTACACCCTCTAGCAAGCAGATTTCTGCGCACACAACGTGGACTTAATTGAATTCGTTCTGCGTATAGCGTTCTATTTTTACCACATTCGCTCGGTACCACATGAACTGAGTAAATAATACGTGGACAACACGTAGATTGTCAATCTGCCTGTAAAAGGGAACATTAGTTCTCTCTAGTAAATCGACCATGTACTGAACGAGATTTAAATTGAATTCTCACGCGATGAATGCCTGCAGTGTTTGGAAACGATTGAACGGCCATTGTACGGCGAGTACAGCACCGACAACGACATCAATTAATATATACTGTAAACACGGGGCGCCAGGTAAACCTGGGTCATATTAAATTAAACAAAGACTGTCATTTTCTTATAAAATGCGCCTTGCTAATATGGTGAAATTATTAAAATAATCTGGAATGTATGTCACATCTGGCAATGGACTCACAATATTAAGAGGACAGGCGCCGCCCGAATGCGTGGTAATAAAAAATCGGCTATCTTTCGGACATGGGTGACACTGTCTATAATGGACGCCCTTCTGGCGTGTGTTTAAATATCTCTTAGAAATTATGAAAATGTATGTGTTTATTGAGACTCAAATCATATGTTTAACTTTAACGGCAGCGGTCGCGTGTAATTTCAATTCTTCTCATTTTTAGCTATTACTAAATATAAATTAACAACATAATCGTTTATTATTTATAATATGAGACATTGTCTTTGGATTAGGAAGCATTTTGGCAACAAAAATCTTAGTCAGTCTCTTCTGTTAGAATATTTTGTGATTGATGTTTTTCAAGAAGTATTCGCACCATTTTATCATCCCTAATATGACTTTGAGTCATTAAGTTATCCTCAAAACTCCAATCACAATGAGCATTGATGAATTTTTTAATAAGTTGTCTTTGATATATGATTTGAAGACAAATATATGGTAATTACATATATATATACACAATTTAATGTACCCAAAAGTAAAAATAATTACCACACGAACAAATAAACACAACCTTTTGTAGGTTAGGTTAGGTAAGAGGATATAACATATGCCAAAGGAATTACAAATATTTTTGAACTAAACAATTTAATAGGATGCTGAAAGACTTGGCTCAATCCAATTGTTCCAGTAACATGAAACTGAAAATAAAAACTTGGATTCTTTGGGTGCACTCACCCAAAAAAATTGATTAAACCTATAATAATTGTTGAAACAAATTTTCTAAAATAATATATTAAAAGTCCACTTCATAATTGCTTTTTATACATGCACCTTATGTATGATACATAGGATGTATGCATAAGAGGTAAATGTTAATTTCGGTTTGATACTTGTAAACATTAGTTTAGTAAATTATTACTGCACAATTATTTGTAAATGATGCCCATCTCAACACAGAATTTTCTTTTGACCTTATCATCATAATCACCAGTTGAGAGAAGCGAAGATCGGCGAACCACGGAACGTACATAACACTGAGTTTTTATTTAATTCATTGGTCGCGTATATCGTGAATCTTTTATATATATTGTGACATTACAAAACTGATGTCACGTTCGAAATCGTCCCGTCATTATTTTTAATGCCAACTACCTTGGTAATTACGAACAACACCCTCAGGTTGGCAATTCGCGAAGTTTAGAAAGTTATACAATCGGTCGTAGTCTATGGTTCAGGTTAATTTTCGCACGGAATCACAAAGAATCCAAGATGTATCCGTAAGGATCCAATATATAACTGAAGAGTAAATACTTTAATAATAACTTAATCACTAGTGCACAATTTACTGTTATTTGTTTTTACCTAATTGCATGATGAACGATCTTTTCAGGAAACATTTATTTTTTCTACGTTCTTTCTACATTTCTTTCTACCCTTCTTGTTTCGTCGGCTCGGGAAGTTGAGAAGATAATGATGCTTCACTTTGGATGAATGACTAGAGAGACATGATTTGGGTAACGACGACATATGGGCCATAAGAAATCCGTGGAATACGACCGGAATATCGCACGGATTAGAATGTATTTTGAGGTTACTCCATCTTTTGTTAAATTTTGAATCTTGTTGTCACCAGCCTGTACCGAAGCTCGTCGAATTCACGCTCAACCCGACGAAATTTTGATTATTTTATTTTGAATTAAATTGTTCTAACTTAAGCTATTTTTTTTTTCGATTAGATTCCATTTTATAATGTAAAACATCTTTTCATTTATCTCTCCCAAGTATTAATAATAAATTTTCCCAGATTTCTGAGGTGAAGAGCTCATCGTTCTCATGTTCTTCACTGACTAGCCGGTGATGAGGATAGAACGCCGTTCTTTACCCTCACAATATACCACTAAATTTATCATCTTTAATTCTACACAATCATTGCACCATATAAATCACATGAAGATTAACAAGTCAAATACATCTTTGTCCTGTATGTACGTAAATTAAATATTTTTAAAAATAGAAAAAACGGGAGAAGATTGTGGATGAATGTGAACCAACCCTGCCGCTGGTCGGGTAGGTACTCCACCATAATTCAAGATGCTAGCCACCCCAGTAAAACTGCACCCCACGCCCTCCCTCGCGATGAAAATTAAGATTTGGAGGGAAAGTTATGGCTGGAATTAGTAGTTGCTATCCGGAGTTGCAACCGCTAGCTGCTTTAGGGGCTACGTAACATACGAATATTTCAACCAGATACGTGCAAGTGATCGGACTAACGGATGCATTACAAAGTTCAATTTTTTTTATTTTTCAACTTTTCATTGATGACCGGCAAACAATTACTGTCAAGAAGTAAAGAATGTTGGAAAATTTTCAAGTATAAAAATAAATAAAAAAAAACTACAATCTTATTGTCATATTTTATTAATACAAAATGGAGTTTAACGATGCAGATTTTACGTTTTATAAACAATATCGTCTAAATGCTATCCATTTCTCACAAGACACTCTTGAAATCGGACTCTCAGCAACTTCACGGCGGATATTTTCTTGTAGGGTCTAAATTGTTCGAGGATTGTTGCTGTAAACTCTCGACTTAAGGTATCCTCATAAAAAAAAGTCGCACGGTGTAAGGTCCGGTGACCGAGGTGCTCAGGGTATGTCTCCGTACTTGGTGATTAATTTATTGGGAAAAAGTCCCCTCAGCTTCTCCATTGAAACTCTAGCTGTGTGTGGAGGGGCCCCGTCTTGTTGAAATTGTGTTCTGTTATTGAACCCGGGAAATAGCTGCAGTTGCGGTACCAAATACACGTCAGCAGTGACTGTCTCTCGCTGGTTAAAAAATAAGGGCCAATTATCGGAAAAGGTCGGCACTAAGCTATATCAATTGTTAAGGAAAACACATTCTTATTGTGAAGTTGTAATTATTCAGAACATAGGTCTGTGATATTTTAAATACTAAATTAATGTATTAATTATAAATATATACATATAAAATCAATTTTGTCGAAAAATATTGTTTTTGCGTCACCGGGATTCGAATCTGGAACTCTATTTCCAATCCGGGGAAGTGCACTACCATTGTGCTATAACGCCAGTATTTTTCTTGACAAATTTTCGAACCTATATGTTACATTTTTCAAATGAATACACCTGTCGTTCCATTATTTGAAAGCCATCTACATTATTTTTACAGAATCTATAAGGTATTTGAGATTCTGTAAAAATAATCTAGATGGTAATTAGTGAGAAAGAGACAATTATATTTGTACGTTTGTTGTTCTTTTCACTGTGAAAATAGTGTGTGATCTCTGTCTTTCATATCACAAATTGTATTTTTACCAACGTATTAATTTTACAATGGGTTGAATGGATAAAATAATTGTTTTTCTACGATTCCCTTTTCATAATTGGTTTTTCACTAGTCATTCCTATTTTCTTTAGGATTATCTAAAATATAAATTTTATGTTGCATGTATTTACCGAAATATTACAGGTTTAATTATGATGGTAGACCTGTGTTATTTTTCCTAAAAATCCTAGTAAATTTGTATTAAGTAACAATTTGAGTTAGGCACTAAATTTATTTTTTAAATAATCGTTGTTTTTTTTGAAAATAGATTCTGGTAAAGAAACAATATTATATGTTTTTAGTAAGTTATGACATCCGGAAGGTGAAGGAAAATGGTATTTTTCGAAACCGGTAGATGTATTTAAACTCAATTAAGCGGTTAATAAAACAAAGATAAGAAATAAAAATATGAATTTTTAATCAACTGATTATGTGGAAACATTAAATATAGAACTCGAGGAAATATGAGAAAGAAAGGAAGGCACTTACTTTTTCGTCTGTCAGATGCTGAGTCATTTGTTTATTTCTTCTCCACCACAAGAACAAGCGTCTCGGAATGTGTAAACACTCGCGAATAAGGATTGTTTTTATATAAGCGGAATTAAAGTAAATATTGATTGTAAACCTTAGAGGTTAATTAATAAGCAACGTTAGTTGGAGAGAGTGTCAATTACTGCAACATCTTATTTTTTCCTTGTGCTTAAGAATTGGTCAGGAAAGAAAAGGACGGAGATGCGCAGGTTACATTTTGCGAAATGATGTAGCATGCACGAGTGAGACAACAAGTCAAACGACAATAATTAAAAAAAAAATTAAATTAATTAAAAAAAAATCGTTTTTGATCTGATTTATGTTGATTAACAATGGAGTTCTATTAAATGAATACTGTCTGTATTAAAAAAATAAAATAATCAATCTCTTTAATATTTACATCTAACATCAGTGAAAATTATTTACAGTGACCTCAATCAGTTGAGACTTAGCTAGTAATGCAATTCCAAAAGTCTCGGATAGCTGACTCCAGCAACGCCTATCTACAATTGCGGTACTCTTTCAGGTTTTATTTGGCCCAAAGTTATGCTAGGGATGATCTCTTTTTCTGGGCTGTGACTTTAGTGGATGAAGAATTGGATGTAGAAAGCGCTTGAAGTGGTTGGATTTGTTGCAAGATTGAGATATTCAGCGTCGTGCTGTTCACGGGATACGTAACATCTGTCTCTAGCAAAACATTACAAATATTATCGCAATTGCGGACTGTCTCAAGTTTTCTCTACATATATAAAAATTGGAAAGATAAAAGTGTGAACCGACATCATTTTAGTTATCACTGATCATATTATCTATAATTGATTCATAGCAATGTTAGCTAGTTGAATGCGTCTTTGAATTACCAATATTCATGATACAGTAAACATAACGATTTTGTCAGGATTATGGTCTCACTATATCATATCATTCTAAGTATAAATAATTTAAAAAAGGTACATTTTGCTATTGTTCACTCACTACTCCAGTATGGAATAATTGGGTGGGGAGGAGCATACAATAATATAATGAACTCAGTAAAAATAATACAGAGAACAATTACTAAAGTGATATTAAAAAAAAGATCAACTTTTTCAACACAAACACTTTTTGCAAAATTCCCAGTCTCCAAAATTGAAAACATTTAAAAAAAAAAACCTCAATTAATCAATTAATTAAAGAAAATAACACTAGAAAATTTGAAACAAGCCCATCATTAAGGTTAAAAAATAACTTTAAAATCCCTAAATGTAACACCAAACACTATCAGCAAAATTTTATATATTTAGGGATAAAAAATTTCAATTTCCTCCCTACACAAATCAAAGAAATAAAGGATATAAAAGAGTTTAAAAAGTAACTAAATGAACACTTCAAAAACACATAATTGGACAATAAACAATATTACAGAACACTTCAGAAGTACACAAATAGACAATGAATAGAATATGTAAGGTATTATATAAAATTATTGCAGTGTGACTCCCTCTCCAAGCACAAGAGCTGGTCTCTTTTTTGGAGAGGTAAGCAAAAGAAAAACCATGTATGTATAAAACCATATATTTAAAAATTGAGTTTATTTTGCTATTGCATTTTGGCTAAATTAAATAAATAAGATCATTTTCATATCGTCTACATAAGTAGACGATATGAAAATGTATTTTTTCTGTATGCATTCGTTTGTAGTCACTTAGAGTACGCTTCTCAAATCTGAAACCCATGCCAGATTACGTACATTGCGAGATTAGAACGAATACAAAATAGGTTTATTCGGCATCTGAATGTTAGATCTAATCTATCATTCAACTCCTATTTAGATGCAGCAAACTTACACAATATGAAAACCCTAGGACGTCGAAGAACACGTGCTGACCGAATACTTCTCTTCAAACTACTGCAAGACCATATTGATTGTCCCAGCCAATTAGAATTAATATCTCTCCATGTACCATCTGGATCGACCCGGCAATCCGTACTCTTCCACATTTCCAGAAGTAGAACATCATACATACAAAATTAATTCATTTACCGGTCATGCAAATACCATAATGAGAAATTTACCGAAATTGACTTGTTCAACATTAGTCTTACTACGCTCAAAGGGTTTTTCTTATGAACCGCCACAATTTCAATTTTGCTCATTCATTCTACCTATAAGAACACATGTTGCTCTCCCTTTACCGCAACAATAGTTGCAACCTCCCCACCCTTCTCCCTCTTTTTTCTTTTCATTAATTTTCTGCATTTAAACGTACATATGTATCTAAATATTTTTGTGGATTTTCATTATTAGCACCACATGTTAAATAGCTATTATGTTTGTTATAATATGTTTATCCCTGAATAAAATAAAATAAGTCGTATGAAACAGAAGGATTAAAAGCCAAAATTGCAAACATACACATTGAATCTATCCAAAATAGAGCTATATGGTGTTTTTTTTTAAAGGTATAGAACTTTAAAATAATGGTAATGGCGATGGTATTGGCTTTATTGGAAACATAATTTTATTTCATTAGTGTTTAAATATGATTTCACGCATATGGGCGCTGCGACTGGCTCGAGTAAAGCGCAATATGGAAGTTCAATTTTCGACCACTTTTTGGAGCAGCTTGGGTCATATATCGGCAATAATGCGACGAATGTTGGCTTCCAAGTAGTCTATCGTCTCTGGTTTATCGGCGTAGACTAGCGACTTCACATATCGCCACAGAAAATAATCCAAAAATGTTAAATCACACGATCTTACATATCTATAAGTAAGTCTATTCACGGTTAAATGCCAAACCAAACTGAGCATAAATCAGCTATCATCTGTCAAATTAGATGTCGCTAGAAAAAGTGTTGCCAATTCGAAAAACAAACCACTAAAAAAATCATGCTTTACTATGGGCAGCGACACCTAGAAGATAATACTTAATCCAGGAGTCTAACTAATTAACCAACTAATAAACTTATTGTGATGTATCTATGGGACGACTGCGTGAACGCATGTAGGTTGGTACGATTAATGAGCGTGTGAAAGAGATAAATGTGTCAGCGTGGCTTCTTGCTTCCGAACCGTTGAACTGTAAACTTCTTATATTGACCTGTACTACATTATATCGAAACATTCAGAATAAACCCTTTTGTTACCACGAACTTTTGTTATCACGTTTGTTACCACGTATTATTCTGATGACACAAACAAACAAAAAAGTCAACATCATCATCAGCACGAGTTAAAAATATACACTTATCATCAAGAAAGAGGATAGAGCGCTATAATCTTTTATCCTTACACACAATTCTCGCCTCATCATTAATTGATTTTATTAAACAAGCTCGCCGATTATTGAGGCTTCTAACAGAACCATCTTCTAGTATCTGATTTATGTGAATCTTCCGTGTCCTCTATTTCTAGTGCTATCAATACTTGCCATTCATTCCCCATTCATCACCCACGTCATTTTCTCATAACTGAGGTTCGCGAACTCCATGAACTTTCGTCCCCTTGACTATGTTTCTCCATTTTTATCGGCATCTTGCAAATCTTAAAGCTGTCACCAGAGAAGTGCCTGTTGCCTTTTCTACTTAGTCGTTCCAACGTGTGGAGGATCTTTCTCTTTGTCGTCGTCCTTCGACGTGGTAAATAAGCTTCTTTAAGCTATCTTTTCTTCTCGCGAGATGCTCAAAAAATTAAAGAATTGTCTCAGGTTGCAGGTAGAGTGTCTGTTCTTGCATATTCAGTTCCTGCAGAATGAAGATATTCGTGGTATGCGCAACATGTATCTTCAGCATCACATCTCAAAGGCCCTTGCCTTCAGGGTCTATGATTCTACACTATATAAAAATATAGAATGCACCAGAGACTGTAGAAGCCTGAGCTTCCTTGTTTTTTCTCATTTATATATGTGTCTATTAATATGAAAGTGGTCTAAGTTAAGAAATTGTAAAAAATGAGTTTATCAATTATTTCGTGTCACATTGTTACGTGCAAAATTTATATGTCGAAATAAATTATAAATTTAGCAAACTAAATAAAATTTAAAAAATTATGTTGTAAAATATAAAAATATTTTTTAATCAATTCAAACGCAAACCTTTAAATATCTCGAAACGAATGAATCATAGACTTAGACCACTTTCGTAATAATGGGCAAATACGTTCTATATGACCTTTTTTAATCTTTCTCATTATTAAAGGTTTATTTATTTTGACAGAATGATGCGCGGAGTGTTCTGCATAGTGAGCTTGAACAAATTGACGGTCGAGCGGACATTTTTGAAAGTGAAACTCAAAGTCCGGCAGTGGCCCCACTCGACTCGGAGGCGAGCTTAAAAAATGTGGGCGTAGTCTCGATCCCCTGACAAACGATCCGACGGCGCTCGTGCGGCGACAGGGTTCATTAGTCACACCCCAACCAATTAGTGAGGCCCCGAACCCCAGGCACCCCACCCCCGGCGCGGGGGGCTATCGATTCTAGAACCCGCTACGCCCATGGAGCGGCGCCAACTTTTGTCGCGTGATTTACGCCCGGGGGTGGGGCGGCCGGGGGCGCGATACGCCACTGGAATTTCGTAGGAAATTTTATTAAAATGTCGGAGAAAAAATTGAGGATTTAAAAAAAAAAAACGGATTAATGGGTTGGAATTTATGAACGATACTGGGGATGGCATTTTTTACTGTATAAAAATAAACGAAAGTTCAAGGGTTTATTATTATACACGGGGTTGTTAATCCTTACATTATTAGGGCAGAGCTTCCGTGTACTGCCATGGTTCAAAACATGGCTAAAATCTATTTTTAAATTATGTGACATTCGGTCCATATTGAGCGAATGAAATTTATAAGAAATGTGACGTCAAAAGGCGACATTTTAATTTTCGCAACTGAAATTTGAACCATACATACTTCGGGATATTCTGTCACTACTGTTGTTTCGAGAAGTAGACTCCCTCTCGTCATCAAGTGATAACTAAGTAAAACATTTAGTTGAGAAAATTAAAATAATAATATTACATAATATTCTTCTGCATATTTGAATTTAATATTAACTAAATAATAAAACCAAACGCTTTGTATATACTAATATTTAATATACATACAAATACTAGGGGCTTACAGTGAGATAAATTTGAAATTTTAGATAAAATAACACAATCATTTTGTATGAAACCACGAAATTTATTATACGTCAACCGGTTTCGCTTATCTCAAGCTTCATCAGGTCGTATTTGAAACTAATCATAAATACAAAAAGAGTGCGCTTATATATACATAAAGAGTATAAAATTACATGTGAAAGGGAGAGATAGAATACATATTTGAAAATAATATGTTACGCGTTTGCACAGTCACATTTGCAATACGGTATTATTGGATGGGGAGGTGCATACGAGGTGTGTGAGAAAAGTAATGAGATTGGCAACACTGCGGGAGATGTGGTAACGTTGTGTCTACCAGGCTATGCTAAATCGGTTTGTTTATCCCTTCCACTTCCTCAGTCCGAGTTACAACTCCGTACAGTGAACACGTTAGTTTTGACAGCGCCATTAGTAAAGTTGTATTTTCATTGTGCGTCACAGAAATGGAGCATCGGAATTTTGAGCAACGTTGTGCAATAAAGTTTTGTGTTAAACTTGGTGAATCCGCGAGTTGTACTTTTGAAAAGTTGAAACAGGTCTTTGGGGAACAGTGCTTATCGAGAGCACAAGTTTTCCGCTGGCACAAATCATTTTTGGAAGGCCGAGAACACGTTGAAGATGAACCTCGCTCAGGGAGACCTTCGACTTCAAAAACTGACGAAAACATTGATCGTGTGAGGGCTCTTGTGAGATCAGACCGTCGTTTAACAATAAGGATGATCAGTGAACAGTTAAATTTAAACACTTTCACCGTGCATCAAATTTTGACAGATGATTTGAACATGCGAAAGATTTGTGCCAAAATGGTGCCGAAAAATCTCACAACTGAACAGAAGGACATTCGAAAAAACGTGTGCGTTGATCTTCTTGAGAGGATGGCCAATGACCAAGAATTCTTCAATTGTGTGATCACCGGTGATGAATCCTGGATATTTGAGTACGATCCTGAAACAAAGCGGCAAAGCGAAGAATGGCACACTCCGTCATCTCCTCGGCCGAAGAAATGTCGAATGAGCAAATCAAAGATCAAGACCATGCTGATTTGTTTTTTTGACATCAAGGGTATCGTGCACAAAGAATTTGTTCCACCAGGACAAACTGTCAACCAAGTGTTTTATAAAAGTGTCCTTGAAAAGTTGAGGCAAAGAGTGATCCGTGTGAGACCAGACATTGCAGACAAGTGGATGCTTCATCATGACAATGCTCCGTGTCACACGGCCCTTTCCATCCGTGAATTTTTGACCTCAAAACGCATTACTGTTGTTCGTCAACCTCCCTATTCACCTGATTTGAGTCCTTGTGACTTTTTCCTTTTCCCGAAATTGAAACATGTCCTAAAAGGACGTCATTTTGGAACTCTGGAAAACATTCAAAAGACTGTGACCAGTTAAAAGCCATACCAATTGAAGACTTCCAGCGCTGCTACCAAGAGTGGGAACGACGACTCCGCCGGTGTATAGCTGCCCAAGGGAACTACTTTGAAGGGGATAACATTGTTGTTTGAAAATAATAAAAACTTTGGTTGGTATGAAATCAGTCTCATTACTTTTCTCACACACCTCGTATAAAACTTCAATGTCACAATTAGAAAACACTAAAAAAATGATAATAAAAATTATTCTAAAAAAAAAAGATTATCCAAGCATACAAATTTTAAAGTACCAAAAATAGCGTAGACGTATTCAAAAAAAATTCACTAATTCAAATTTTCAAACTTAAAAATCAATTAAATTTTAGAAGAGAATTCCGATCTACAAGATATAGAGATCAAATTGATATTCCAAAACTAAAATATACCGCAACTCAAAATCAATATATTTATCAAGGCATCAAATTTTTTGACAATCTCCCCATCACAATTAGAAAAATTACGGACTATCATAAATTTGTATCTGAAAGTAAAAAAATATGTACACAGACTAACTTAAACATAAATTAACTCGTATATATATATACCTTCTCGAGTTTTTCTCTCACAGAGAAGAAACAAAATATATATCCACTGATTATTCAAATTGTGTTATATTTTTAATATTAATAAAAAAAAATATAGTTAAATAGAATATCAAGGGAGACAGAGTATAAAATTATATGCGAAATAGAGAGACAGAATACATATATAGATGAACGGAACATTAAGGAAGGGGAAAATAGAGTATTATTTGACTTTGATATTAGATTAGTTTCAAATACGTCCTGATGAAGCTTGTATTAATACAAAATTAATACCATCATCATAATTAATATCTAAAAGGTAACATATAGGTTCAAAAATTTATCGCTAAAAATATGTAGTTGGATAAGACACCTTTCCCGATTTGGAAAGAGATCCAGGTTCGAATCCCTATGGCGCAACAACAATATTTTTCGATAAAATTGATTTAATATGTATATCTTTCTAATTAATATATTTAATTCATATTTAAAATATCACAGCCCTATGTTCTGAATAATTACAACTTCACAATAATATTTATGTGTTCTAATAATAAATAATGGTTTAAACAAAGTGTTTTGTCTTATTATTTATATAATATGGGCCACAAAGTAATTTTGCTAATATTGAAGAAGTTTATATAAGCTAACCTTTTCGTAAGCCAATTTTAAACATTTGAAAAACTGTCGTGTAATAGAAATATATAACAATTTAGAAAAAAAAATTGCTGTTTGAGCCCCGCGGTGTACAAAGCAACTATAACATGTTCCAACAGGGAGCGAATTGTACAAAGGAAACACGTTAACAACATATTTATGAAACGTCCCCGAAAAAGGTTTTTTTTTACCGTTTCAGAGCGACATCCGGCTCCGCTGAAAACTGGAACGTGTGGCCGGACCCAAATTATACATTGTTCGTTTCATTCCGTTTTGCTGCCGCTTACCGTTTCAGAATATTTAATATTCATACAAAATGGGCAAAAGTAATGAAATGTATCCGTCAATAATCTAGTCATACGTCTACCTATCTTTGTCCTAATAAGAGGTAGCCGTAATAGGTAGGTAAAAGGCTGTTCTAATAAAAGGTAGCCGATTGATTCGTTGGATCAATTGGCGCCGTACTAAGGGTATTTTTTAGAGGTTTGAATTGGCAACACTTTTTCCGGCGACAGCCAATTTAACAGCTGATTTGTGCTCAGTTTGGTTTGCCATTTCACCATGAATAGACACGTAGACCAGAACAACGCTTGCAAATTTATCTCGAAAATTGTGGTTCAGTTCGCAAAACTTACCCATTTACCGATTAAACTTAAAAATTTGAATAACCATGGATCGTTTTCGCATCAAGTATACTCTAATTGACGTGGAAGCCGAAGAAGCTGTTATTTCTTTAAAAATGATGCCGGCCAGAATGTTAGTCACTGTGGATCCATGATTACTGTCTTTTTCGTTATCCTGTTGAGTGGCATTAAAGTGAAAGAGCTGTGATTTTAACCATATAGAGTGCGCTACAACTAATTTATTGAAGGAAACATTCGATGAGCGCATGCACCTGTGAATTGACCTCCAAAATCGCGTGATTTAACATCTTTGGATTGTTTTCTGTGGCGATATGTGAAGTCGCTAGTCTACGCCAATAATCCAGAGACAATAGACGACTTGAAAGACAACATTTCTCGCGTTATTACCGATTTACGGTCCCAGCTGTTCCAAAAAGTGGTGGAAGATTTGATTTCCAGATTGCACTTTATTCGAGCCAGCTGCGGCGCCCGTATGCGCGAAATCATATTTAGACATTAATATAGCATTAAATTATTTTTTCAATAAAGCCAATACCATGGCCATTGCTGCGATTTTTATGTGTTTTATTTATTTAAAAGTTTTATACCTCTAAAATAAACACCCTTTAGGTGATAAGATTTTTCTGAGTCTTAAAAATATGTAGGCAGTTTTCCTTATTTTGTTTGTAAGATTGATAATATGTTCTTTCAATTTGAGTTAATATTAATTTCAACGTTATCTTTTTAACAGTATTAATTGATAGCATGTGTCTATATTAATTAATGAATAATAAAGAGATCTCTTGCTGGAAGACAGTGAGGGGTGTATTTTGTGTGGTAGCTGAGTATCGCCACTCTGTTGCTCATGTAAAAGATATTTTTAATTATATTATTTTTATTTATTAACTTAGTTTTATTAACCACTTATTGATTTTAAATACATCCAAAAATACCATTTTCTTCTTCAAGTCGCATTCTAAAATTTTTCCTAAAAATTATTCGAGTAAATTTGTATTAATCTTTACCATACCGTGATATAAAATAACTATATGCAGCCATGCTGTCAATTCGTGTTACCGTAAGAAATTTTTAATATTTTAAATGTAAAGAAAGCTTTTATTAGTTTAAATGGCTTTAAAATTATTAATCTTGTGAACTTATTTTAAATATTGAACGTTAATTACGAAAATGGTATCAATATCCTAATATGATTCGGAGCATTCATCAAGTCCTATTCAATACTACCTATCTTCATTAAATTAGTGAAGAAGAGAGATCATATAAGTCCTTCCAGGGTCCAGTTCACCAAGGGACTTTGAAATGTACGTGAATGTATGATTGATGGTTTGACTGGACTTAGACACCGCTCGCCCAGGAATGCAGACTTAATTTCTAATGGGACGAATCTTGTTTTATATAAGGAATTTATTAGGGTATGGGTGACTCGTTGGAGCTCCTTAGGTGGGTAGTTGGGCCAGCCTGTGTGGGTGGGACTCCACTTCTCCATACCTCATCTTTTGCAACTATGTTGTATGGATTTATGTTATATGATTTTTTTATCGCACTTAAGGGACGCTGGAGGATATAAATTTGAAATCTTAATTGTTAATAACCACATTGAATTTCTTCTCCTTTTTCGTTTTGCTTACACTTAAATATGTATTTTATTAGTTTTGATGAGCGGGACCGACAAGGAACTAGCTTCTAAACCGATCCCGGGAAAGGTGTCCCCCCTCCAGCTGTCCTTTTTTTAAAAAAAAAGTTCACCAAGGTCTAAAAGTAATAATAAAAAAATGCGGCCGAAGAATTGGGAGAGATTTAAAACATGAAATTTATTCATATGTACTTTTATATTGTGACAGTGATGATGGACCCGCCGCTTACATAGAATCGTTTATAAACAAAGGCTTCTATATGGTCCTACTCAATTGCAGTGACATCTCGTATAGTGACAAGACGAAGCCGCACAGCTATCACCTCAAAACTCTCATTGTTCCTAAACTTAAATTTACTTAAATACTGAAATTGTGACAAAAGGTATGTAATGCTTTTATGTAAGTTTTGTATTAAATCAGTATCGACATTTGTGACATTACAAATCGTGTCCCTGTGAATGCTGCATTATAATTTAAATGCGCGCGGTAGCTACATAGATGGTTGTAGCATTGCAAAATCTCCGCTCCATTCGGATGTAAGGAGCGGTCCCCTGGCGGCAAATTAGATAAGCTGGTAGGCAGACACGGGACGGCAGCGAGAGGCTTGCGCCGCTCATGACGCGGTGAATCAGGAAATTGATAAGAGCCCCGATTCACCAGCAGACTAGAAACATCGCCCAGCAGAAATGGAGATAGAATATATTTACAGAAGATACATTTATAGAAGATACCAGCTGCATATTTAGACTATGGGGTGAAATTCCTGTTCTGAGGCGTCCGTCTGGAAGATGGTCTTCACCACTACCTCCCATGAATGAAGCAAGAATTTTAGTTGACAATGGGTCATTTTGTTTATTATATTTTTCGAAATCATGCATCAATTTTGTGAAAAAAAAACAAATAAGTTTCTTTATTCATAATTTTATATGTAAAATTGGTTGACTTTGCATTTACTGGTGCATTCTCTTCTGTCCGACAAAATACTGAACTGGTCGATGGCAATGATTTCTGGCATTCGATCCGCCAGAGCTAGAAAGCACTATTATTACACACAGTTAAGATAATTCAAATTCATTTTCAGAGTATGGTGTTTGAGAGGTACGGTTGTTGCGCACGCGTCTGATGGAGATAGATCTACGGCTACGTTTTCACGCACGGTTTTAAAGTTTTCATCTAAATGTGTAGGTGTTCGTCACACACAGAGTCTGTCACTGGACTGACCGCTTAGTAGGTGCAAAATGGCCACTGAAAATTGCACGCAATCGTTGAATAAGTATTTTGCTTACGTTCCTTGTTACTTCAATTGGCACCACTGAGTATCCTGGTTTATACTAATGTATATGTGTGCGTGTGAGTGTTGCCGCCCTTTTTTCGGAAAGCTAAGCTCATTTAATTACGAGGCGTGTCCGTAAAATAAGTTCCACGAATTTTTTTCACATAAAAAAACTGGTTTAATTTTAAAGAAAAGTATATTTTTGGAAAGTTCAGTCCTTCTTTTATTTTTCTACATAATCGCCGTTGCGTTCTATGCACTTCTGCATTCGAGACACCCACTTCTTTAAACCAGAGTCATAGAACTCTGCCGCCTGTCCGCGTAGAAAACTAACAACCGCATTTTGTACCTCTTCATCTGTCTTGAATTGGGTTCCGCCAAGGTTTTTCTCCAACTCGGGGAAGAGATGGAAGTCACTTGGTGCTAAGTCTGGACTGTAGGGTGGGTGAGACACCATTTTCCATCCAAATTTTTCGATGAGGGCTGTGGTTCGATAGGCGGTGTGCGGTCGGGCGTTGTCATGGTGAAAACGCACTCCTTTGGTCAGCATTCCTCTTCTCTTGTTCTGAATTGCACGTCTAAGATTTTTCAAGGTCTCACAGTACCGTTCAGCATTGACTGTTGTCCCGCGAGGCATAAACTCGCACAACAATACGCCCTTTCGATCCCAAAAAACGTTAGCCATGATTTTTCCTGCAGACAGGATTTGTTTGAACTTCTTTGCTCTTGGCGAAGAAGGGTGCTTCCACTGCTTCGATTGCTCCTTTATTTCCGGTGTGGTGTAGTGTACCCAGGTCTCGTCGCCAGTAACAATGGAGTCCAGAAATTCCTCTTCGGTTGTTCCGTGAAAAGCGAGAAATTCTTGGGCCGCTTCAACCCGCTGCCGCTGGTGATCTGCAGTGAGCATTTTTGGTACCCATCTTGTGCAGACCTTTGAATAGCCTAAATGTTCAGTCAAAATCTTGTCGATTGTGGTTTTGCTGGCCTCCGGAATCTGTTCGCACAGCTCCCTAACTGTAATCCGTCGATCTTCGAGCATTGCCGCTTCGACTCTGGCAATTGTTTCGTCGGAAACCGATGGCCGCCCTGCACGGGCTTCGTCGTGGACGTCTGTTCGGCCATTTTTAAATTCCCTGACCCATCTGCGCACCATCCCGGAGCTCATACACTCTTCTCCATACACTTCACAAAGTTCTTCGTGAATTTCCTTCGCCGATTTCTTCTTAGCGGCCAGGAAACGAATAACAGACCGCAACTCGCAGCTGGCGGGAGACGCAAGAGGAAGCTCCATCGTTGACGGCTGCTGGGCCTAGACTAAACGTCGCAGCGACGCTGGCTTGGTGAGGAATTGTAGTGGGGGAACCAAATAACCTGCCTCTGCTGTCTGGTCGCGCATAGAAACAATCCTAGCGCCAGCGGCAGTCCGTGGAACTTATTTTACGGACAAGCCTCGTATATTCCGTGCTTCGATCAGTCCAGGGGTCTAAATAAACTACGTCAGTCGAAATCTAAAGAAGACAACCCAGCTAAAAGAACAACAACATTGGACCAGAAAGATAGCAAAATTAAAAAGTTTAGTGCAGTTCATATATTATATGTGTGCTTATTGTTAATTGGAAACCTGGGAACCAGCTATCGAAGGTTTTTACATTTACACAATTTTTTTGTGGCATTCTACAGACACTCTTTGTAGAAACACATATCCGATAGTCTATGAAAGTATTTACCTTTCGAAAGACGTATTTTTTACAATAATGCATATTATATTGTTAGCGTTCAAATTTTCGTTCCAAACGAGTCATATATTTAAAAAAGGTCGCCGAGCTATTTGATCACGTGAGTGACACCAAAATGAAAATATTGAAATGAGGAATTTCAGTTAGTTCACACGTATGTATTTGGTAGTCTGTGGTTAATCGTAACAATTTTTTTTCCACACTTCCCAGACCAAAATGACCTCAACAATATTGTATTTTCTCTCTCTCCCCTAAAATATAATACAAACAAAAGATTGCTAAAATAATAACAAATTAAAATAATCACAGCCCTAAAAGGGTCGGGAACATACTTTCAGCAAAAGTTGTTGCAATATTTGAAAATTGTACGCTCGCGAGAATTGCTTATATGGGGGATGATCGCCGAAATTTTATTCAAAATTTTACGCAAACACTTCGGTACCGAAATTAATATTTGCTGACCTTTTGGAAATAATGTAATTTTACATTTAAGTATGAGGTAAATTACTTTTCTAACAATATTTTCGCTCTGTTTTACATATCTCGTGTGTACCCCGACAATTTTACAAAATAATACATTTTCGCATCAAAAGTGTTCCATAATTCTTCCTCTTCTTCACGTGTGACTATTGTTTGTGAAGTTGTCGCGTTTCTTTCGTTTTGAGATATTTAAAGGTTTCGCTTTTGAATTGATTAAAACGTATTTTTACATTACGCAACACTGTGTTTCAAAATTTATTTAGTTTACTAGATTTATAATTTATTTCGGCTTATGAGGAAATAAAAAAAATTAAATTTGAAATTGAAATCGTTGAACGTCTTAACAATACACTGAATATAACAATTCAAATTTTTCATAATTGTGATGCGAAATAATTGACAAACTAATTTTTTTACAGGAAACAAGACTGTAGACAAGGGTGGTTCGCCGATCTCAGCTTCTCTCAATCGGTGATGATGGTGAGGTCGAAAGAAATGAAACACAAAAGATGCTCAATATAAGCACAGTATGGCGGTAAAATCGAGAATGTCTTCCGCCAACAGAATACTCTGTTTTTATTCAAATTCATAACAATACGTATAGTCGTATTTGCCAGTACACGGTGATAGGCCGCCGCTTGAGACGTTTTACTAAAACGTCATTGTTTTCGGCGCCACGTCGATGATTACACATTTAAATTATTAACACGTGTCTTATCGGTGCGATACTGATTCTCAAGGTAATAATTGGTCATTCCTTTAGATATCCATCAGATCTTATATTTAAAGAGTACAATGTCCTAAGATATAAGACAAATCTTTATGTTGAGACTCGTTCAATATTTCCATACTAACAACAACTCTCCTCAAGCAATAAATCATGGACACAACACAAGACAAACAACAAACATCCACACACCAGTTCCGAGAGCAACAACGACATTTTATCAAAGATTCTTCATGTTCTTAGGTCCGAAACTATACAAAACAAAATCGTACAATTCCAATAAGATTACACAAATATGGACCCAATATATGATTCAATCAGGTAGAGATGGATATCTAACATTCTAATATAATTTAAACAATACCTTCACTAATAATTCACTAGTCCTACAACACTCCCACTACATATATTTTTATTATATTTTTACTTTTTTATACATATTTGTAATTCTCTTTTTATTCCTATCGATGACTTAAATAACACCACAACAGCACGAAAAAAATAACTGACTACTTTAACACAGACTTCAGTCTAGCAACTTTGCTACTTAGCCAGGACAAAGCTGTATATATCAGATGCGAAGTCTACTCCATCCCACACAGCAAACTATGAGTATTAATTATGTCTTATGTTTATTACGTATGTTTATTATGTACTCACCTCTGTTAGAACAAAAATATGTATGTCAATATGTATATATATATATAAATAAATAAAAACTGCCAAATCATTTATCTAAACATGATCTCAGTTTTTTCAAGGATATGGTCGCGCTGTCAAATGCGACGCGAGATGTTATATGATTATGCATTACATTACAGTCAAAAATTAAAACTGCCGTGAATAATTGTTCGTTATGGATAATATTATAAATTACCAGTAACGACTCTTGTACAAATTTAAGCCCAAAAAAAGAAATCAAATGTCTCGGTGTAATTATTGATCAAAATTTAAAATGGCACAGTCACATTAACGAATTAGTGAAAAGAATAAGAAAATGTATCTATATATTCATAAGATTAAGGAACATTCTAAGTATAAATAATTTTAAAAAGGTATATTTTGCTATTGTTCACTCACTACTCCAGTATGGAATAATTGGGTGGGGAGGAGCATACAAAAATGTAATGAACTCAGTAAAAATAATACAGAGAACAATTATTAAAGTGATATTAAAAAAAATATCAACTTTTTCAATACAAACACTTTTTGCAAAATTCCCAAAATTGAAAACATCTACAAAAAAGAGTTTAAAAAGAAACTAAATGAATACTTCAAAAACACATAAACAATATTACAGAATTCTTCAAAAGTACACAAATAGACAATGAAGAAAATATGTAAGGTATTATATAAAATTATTGTAGTGTAACTCCCTCTCCAAGCACAAGAGCTGGTCTCTTTTTTGGAGAGGTAAGCGAAAGAAACACCATGTATGTATATAACCTTGTATGTTAGTAACCATCTATTTTAAAAATTGAATTTATTTTGCCAATGATTTTTTTTCGCTAAATTAAATTAAAAAAAAAAAATTTATATATATATATATATATAATTTTTGGTTACTTTTGGTAAATTTGAAAATAATTCATCATAATTAAAAAAAATTATGTGTTCTGGGTTGAGTGAGAAAGGCATTCATCTTTAATTAAATTCTTTAGTGTTTTTTATTGTCTTTCCGCGATTCTTATACACCATCTAGATGTCATTTTTTTTCGTTTCGACAGCTGACTTACAGGTGGAAATTTTTTAATTACATCGAGATTTTTTTTAAGTGTGGTTTGTTTTCGGGAAAGATCTATCATTAAAATATAAATTTTATTCATACCGTATAGCGTAGCGGTCACTAAAGGTCGCTCAGTGGCTACTATAGCCGCCCGCAGGGCGTAGCAGTAAGCAATCGACGATAACCGATGAGACCCCGATCGAAGTATGCAGCTTCATTTATAAATAGTTGTTATTAGTTCTCTCGACTTATTCATGCGTCTTAGTACCGCTTCATCGGTAATGTGTTCAGCCGAGATCTGACATTTATATCAATCTGAAATATTATGAATATTCATTTTACGATTTCTTCTTTGAGTTTGATACATTATGGTTCATAGTAAAAATTTTATGAAAGTTTTTTTTTAGTAGTAGAGTTATGTACACGAAATTCGTGTCACATCAATATTAATTACTATTTTCAAACTAAGCTTGTGGTATGGAAATAAGACTAACTTGATGACGCCCTGGAACGAGGCTCGAATCCCCGACCACCAGATCACTAGGTGAGTATCGAAACCAGTAGACCTTAAACACGTTAATTGATGATATAACGTATACATTTTATTTGTATCAAAATCAACAGTAGTTATATCTAAAAAATAGTGTACGCGCTACTTTAAAATATAAGTTTGTTTTCTTGTTAACGAATTTATTTGAACAGAATTTATCCTAACAATTTCCCAGCATCATATATGGCGGACCCCTTCTATAATGGCTCTGGGCTTTGTTTACCTTAAAACTATTAGTACACCCTTTGTTGCAAACTGATACAAACATTCTCACACGTACTGTTATTTTAATTTTTATTATAAAGGTAACCCAAACAAGAGCTGAAAATTTAAATTTTAAATAAAACACAATTTATTTTGGAGAAAATATCGAAATTTTGATTTAATCATAAAGTAGACACTTGGGAATTATGTATGGAACAACATTTCTGATAAATAATCGTACCTTCCGAATTCGAGACTTTGCTAGCATGGTTTTATTTCTTTTCTTTTTTTATTAATATTAAAAATATAATACAATTTCAATATATATATATATATATATTAACATTTGTTTCTTCTCTATGAGAGTAAGACTCGTGTATAGAGAAGGAGAATATATGAGAAGTTTGGCATATGTGTGACTAGATTTCAGTGATACAGCGTCTATTCTCCTCATTCAAGGTTTGCGTGGTCGTGACATAAACTTTTGAAGTTCAAAGGCTGTTTCGTACAGGAATCAAGAATGTAGACAAGGGTGGTTCGCCGACCTTAGCTTTTTTCAACCGGCGATTATAAGCTCGAAAAAAATAAAACACAAAAGATGTTCATTATCGTGACACAATCGAGAATGGCTTCCCGCCTGCAGAATACTATGTTTAATTCAGATTCATAACAATACATATAGCCATATTTGCAAGTGCCTACACGGCGACAGGCCGCCGCTGTAACGCTTTACTAAGACGTTATTATTTTTTTGAAATCTATTTTTTGCGCCACACCGATGATTACGAATTTAAATTTTGACACGTATTTTATCATATCAATTAAATGGTGCCTCCTCGGCGAGTAAAAGGGCGCACGATCTAGAAGGTCAATTCCGGTCGTCCAAACGGAAGATTTCACGACCAGGGGGTGTCTCGTGCAATAATGCTATTGTTTCACGTGATGTGTAGCAAGTGGCACCGTCCTGTTGGAACCACATGTCTTCGAGATCCATACCATAGATCCATGCAATGTTCAATTCTTGATCACGATGCCGAATGGATGTTCCCTGATGAAGCCGTGATGTTTTCTACTGAACGACCTGGACGAACACGTGACCTATTTATCGATTATTTTCTTCACAGTTGATGCACTTTTTGATAATCAAAAATTAGACGCAATATGCGAATCGTGCAGTCAAACTTTCACAATTTTTGAAATAATGTTTAACAATAAGAATACGTTGTTGTGTCGAATAGCGATCCATTTTTAATTAACTGTCTACCATAGAACTGTCGAAATGGTTTGACTGTCAAAGAACAACAGGAAAAATTAAATTAAGTTAAATTTACTTTATTTAGTAAGAGTGTTTTGTATGGATTAAGGTTTAATGTTTGTGAGGCGTAGGAATAGCAGATGAGTAATAAGGATGTGTTGTAGCGCGGATGAATGAATGCCCTAATAATCACCCATTTACTCACATGTTCGTTTGATTATGATCGTGTGTGAGAGTGTGCGTGGCCAGACTAGAGCAGGTTGGAGACAGTCCTCCAAGGTGATGGTCGGAAAGATGACGGCGAGCGGAGTGGTACGCAGGAGCCGGCCTTCTTTGGTTGCGGGCACATGATCATTTGCGTTTGTACAGGGCATATTTTTGTGGCTATCACGCCACTGGTTTACGCTCAGGTATCTGAAAGTTAGATTCAGGGATTATCTACTAATTTTACGGTGGTATCTCAGCCATTTCTACCTCGTGTTTGCCTATTAACGTTGTACCATCAGCGCATTTTTTGGAGTTAATATCGCCTGTTTACACAAGGGGGTGGGGAAATAAGAGATGCAAAAAGAATGGAAGGAATTCGGGAGAGGGACAGGAATAGGGAACAGGGAATGGCTGAAGGACCACCAGAATCAGAAAACATGACCCGCCTGTGAAATGTTCCTTTCGGTGATCTACAGGTCTTCCGGCTTCAAGATAAGTACAGCGCGGTAATAGTGCGAAAGTGTCAAACAACATCTTGCGCAATTGCACAATGTCGAGGTTTCGGCACGCACGGTAGCGAGGAACCAAAAAAAACAATAAACTCAAGTCAACGATTCGTTCCCACAGCAAAGCAATGGTAAACGCTTACTTGACAGTTCCAAGTTACAACTTTAACTTCAACAAAAATTATAGAAATAGATTATGTTCTGGTGTAGGACGAGGGGATAGTGGGTAGGCACGATCGGCGATCAATACACCATAAATACCGAATATCCCCTTTCCCATCTGTCTAATACTTTCTTCATTATGTGAGAGGTGTATAGATGATTAAGGTCTAAATAATATATTGCATTGGAGTTATTATTAACAGATATGTTATCCCAGGAGGATGATCCTTCCTCGGAAGCAGCTGATACAAATATTCCCACACGTCCTTTGTTCTGTATTGATTCTCAGAAACGTTATCGAACTTCTTTGTCTCTAGAGAACGTAATTCGATAAGAAAGTTGCAACGATTAAAGTAACAACGCCATGTTTTCAATAACAGCAATACGATACACGCGGCATTTTATTTTTGGTTGTTTTTCTTCTTTGGAATTGCTGCAGTTATTGTGGATTTCCTTCTGTTTTCATCGGCTGCATTTGTGGAACTATATTAATTAATTTTTATACATATCTAGTATTATTAACACATCATGTGTTCATTCGGTTAGTCCCGTGGTAAGATTGCGTTGGAAAATTGCGTTGGAAGTCACCAAAATTGCGTTGGAAAATTGCGTTGGAAGTCATCAAAATTGCGTTGGAAAATTGCGTTGGAAGTCACCAAAATTGCGTTGGAAAATTATAATCATTTCACTTTTATTTTGCGTTTTTATTTTCACCTTTACCGGTGCTGAGATCGAACTTTTTTGAAATCAAATATATTTCGCAGGCACCGAGTACACTGAGATGTCAAATGATCATATTGTTTCGGTGCTTTTGGGCCCTGATAAAAGGTCAGCTGGAGGGGAGGACCTACCCTTTCCCGGGACCGATTTAGAAGCTAGGACTTCCTAGAAGCTAATAAAAATATGCGACTTTAATTTAATAATTTAATGTTTAAGTATATGCAAATTGAAAAAAGATAAGAAATTCAATTAGCAATTATTAGCAATTATAGCAAAGATTTTAAAATTTAGACCCTCCAGCGTCTCTTAAGTGCTGTTTGTATTCATAAAAATCATATAACATTAATCCATAGAACACAGTTTTACATACAGATGGAAAATTAATGAAAAATTAAGGTGCAGTAGTTCAAGGCAGACACTCAGAGATCCATTCATCAAAAAATACTCCCAAGAGGGACATTGGACTGCAACACATAAATGCGACGTCTACCCTCCCATTTTGGGGGTGCATTATTTCAATAGTTTCTCTCTGGTTGCCCTCTGAATTTAATGTGATAACGAGTCTCACGTCAAATTGTATAGGTATGGCTCTGGTATGCCGGAACCAATCTATGATGGTATTGAGATATTAATAACTGAATATAATAAAAAAAAAGTAATGTTGACGAATCGAAACGAGAGTAAACAGCTCTAAAAACGACTCTGAATAGGGTGTAAATAAATTTAAAAAATGAGAACACTTGCTCTCCAAATGGTCGAAATACAATTTAAAAACAACCAACAAAAAACAACAACGAGGTAAAGGAACGGTGTGTACCGGTTGGGAGTGGGCTAAGGGGGTAGGAATAAAACTAAAAACTGGTGACAATAACACAACATTTTACAATAACATTTATTTCAAGTTATGAAAGAACACTATAAGTACATTAAAAAAACAATGAAGAATACGGAACAACGTCATTACTAAAAAAATATTATCTTTAAAGCACTGGCACTCCATGTACTTCAGTTAAGTGTTGAAATTGCGTCTGTCTCCCAAGACCCTCAGGATTTATCAGGATATTAATTTTGGGTAACAGTTTTAACTGCGATCCAATTTAACGGATGAAATTTTAATTAATATTTAAACGAGAAAATTATGTCCCTCCGGAAAAAGCATTTTCCGGATCCGGATCCTCGTATCAGGTTTTTTTCCATATTTAAATGACTCTGATTGGACCCAGGTTGACCTTTCAGAGATAGCTTGGTGAGTTTTTCCACCTTGGCGCAGTATGGTTAATTTTGATAAATATTTTAGAAGCATGGGTGATTGGATTGAATTTAATATTGTGTTATGCTGATAGTTGAATAATAATAATAATGTGTTTATTCCAGCGTGATCAGGTTTTTTTTTTTAACCCCATTCGCCATAAAAATAATACATATTTTGTTATACATTAAAGGTTATGAAATAAATAAAATGTTATGAAAAATAAAACCAAGCAAAATATTAATAAATAAAAATAAAAAAAATAAAAAAGTAAAAAGTTCACATATACACATAAGTACACACAATATAAATATTACATATATAACTACTTCAGTCACGGCCACTGTTGTATATGTAGCTATTTTGTAGTCACTGGCATTCTCTGGTCAAAGACCAGCTTTCCATGAGAGCGCCGCTTGCACCAGAGAGTTGGTGCTGAGTTCCAGCCACTCGATGTCTCAGAAGCGGAACGAATCCATGTATACGGCCTTCGGTAAATATTGTAGATGCGCTACAATAACGCGCCAATCCGAACAGTATTCTGTATGAGTTGTTGTATTGAATTCTTGTTGTACTGTATGTTGTATAGAATTGGAAAAAGCGGATAAAATAGTCTACCTGGAATACTGATTAAACGAAAATTGGGACCCTTCAATGGAAATTGAATATTTAGGAAACCCTTAAGGGTCCCACCCTATCCTAGCACCGTATTGAAAGATGTTTACTCGCGCTTCAATAATCAAAGCTTTTTTGGAATGTATTTTTATGTTAGAACAGTTAATTACTAAAATCTTAATAATTAACATTGAATTCGAACTGTAAATCCAGATCGATAGGATCTAAATGAACGAATTACGGAAATCTCCTAGTTGCACGTCCTGCAGAATGGAATACGACAATTCCGGTCGTAAATCAAAATCACCGCAAGGTATGCGAGGGAGGGAGGGAAATCTTAGTGCAGGATGAGATCGGTGATGGGATAGGGATTCTAGTTCAAGAAAGACTGCCTTACCTTGTATAAGAAATCTTTGTAACCCTGCAGTCGCCTCCGAGATTACACAAATGGTACGCGGATGAGCCGATCTCCGATCCCAACTGAAAACGGCGGTGTCACAAGTTTACCCATGGTACATAAACAATAAACAATACGTGATCAAAATAAAATATCACAAAATACAGTGCTGGTGCACTGGAGCTGTAATTCCACATCGCGAATTCTATCGCGATGTCAAGATCGAACAAATATCCCACATCCTAAAAAATTCCCGGAATAGTCCGAGATTTTTATAATTTTTTAATAGGTCATCGTTCCGGGGGATTCGATGACCTATCATAAATATTCAATTGAGCAAGCCAGAGCTACATTCTTCAGCATGAAGAGAATTATGCAGCCATGATCTGAATTTAAATTTCAAGTTAAAGTGGACAATGCTAAATTGAAAATCATTGAAATAATGCTACTGTGGGGATTTGATTGGGTCGCCAGGGTGGAAATTAGAAGGATTTTGAAGGTTATGTTTTAAATGTGATATGATTAATGTATGAGTAGTAGATGCCTCATTAACACATCCACCACTTTCGTGCTCATTTGAAGATCGTGGAATGTATTGTGTATATCTGTTCTGAATATATTGTTGCTACCGGAATTCGAACCTGGATCTCTTGCAATCCAGGGAAAGTGCATTATCCGATTATGGATGTGGATTGGCGACAAATTTTCGAACCTATATGTTACACTTTTCAAATTAATACATCTATAATTCCATTATTTGAAAGCCATCTATTTTCTTTTTACGGAATCTTAAATACCTTTGAGTAAACCGATAGGAGGCACCGGAATTAACAATCCGAATCCCGGTAGCGCAACAACAGTATATTTCGATAAAATTAATTTTATATGCATATCTCTAAAATCAACACATTTAATAAGTATTTAAAATATCACAGACTTATATTCTGAATAATTACAACTTCACAATAAGAATGTGCTCTCCTTAATAATATATAAGTTGTATCAATGTGTCCAAAATTTAATAAAACTGAAGATGTTTGAGATTCCGTGAAATGTAAAGAAGATGACTTTCAAATAATGGAACGACAGATGTATCAATTTGAAAAATGCAATATACAAGTTCAAAAATTTGTAGTCAACTCACAGTGTTGGTGTAGCATAATCGGTTAATGCATTCCCCGGATTGGAAGAGATCCAGATTCGAATTCTGGTCGCAACAACAATATTTTTTCGATAAATTGATTTTATGTGTATATATTTCTAATGAACACATTTAATTTGTATTAAAAAGTTTTATTAATTTGTATTAAAAAATTTGTATTAAAAAGTTACTACTGATCGCACAACTGCCCATAGGCTTATTTATTTTATATATGTGTTCCCAATTCGGTCGTTGGCGCGGCAACATGTAACGTTTGTAATATTTCATCATGTTTAACACATCCTCTGCGGTGGTGGGTCAGATATGACCCGGGTGTTTGTAAAAATATGAATTACGCTACAAATATTCGTTTAATGATGCTTTCCTTCTAGCTATTTTTTTTATTTAATATTTACAAATAACTTGAGATACAAATAAATACACGAGACTCAAACGAGTTATTGATAAAAATGTGAAAAACGCTAAAAAATCAGTCACTTTTACGGGATTGAATCTCAGCGCTTACACCGAAATATATATTGTCAATATTTTGAGCGCGTAGATAAAGGATACCAGGTATGCGTCCATTTTCACTTATTTTCGTCTGGCGGCCCCTAGACAATATCAGTAATATAACTATTCGAGAGGGGCACCTACCTGTAAGTTCATGACACTATCTGTTCGGGTTCCGACGAGAAGATTACATGCTCAGTGGATGTTTGTATTTTGGCTGTGTAGGATGTTTGTTGATGCGTGAGAAAATGTACATTATTCGTAATATTTTTAAATTTTTAACTTTAATTTTTTGCAGAAACAATACGGCATATGGCATTGCATTATATCACATTTAAAATTAAATATCTATAAAAAGTCTCCCACAAAACGGCTAAAAAACTGATTACTTGAGGTGGGTCTAAATTGACCGTGTTTTGTTTTGACCCACCGGGCAGTAAGTGTTAAACATGTTAGTAACAACATATATTTCCCGCTAGAAGCGTGCATCTTTTTTAAAAATATTTTGAGAAACATATGCTGCAAAATCACAAATGAAATGTGAATTGTTAAATATTTTTTATGCATAAAAGTACCGTTCTGGAAATTCTTCGGAAGAATAATAAAATAGCATGGAATAAATCATAGAAAATAAAACCGCTGAAGCTAGATGTCGCTAGAACGGTAAATGATCTTGTAAGCCGAGAGGAAACTGCATAAATGTCATATCCGAACGTCACAATTTCGAAAAAAAGTACTCTTCGAGCAGTGACGCCGCACGAACACCACATTGATCCACACTCAAATGACTCCAAAGTCAGTGACGTCGAGTGGTGATAGAAATTTTAAATGTAATTTTTATGATGTGCGTTGAATGATAACTGATAAACTAATCATTAAGGAAAACACATTCTTATTGTGAAGTTGTAATTATTCAGAACAGACGGTCTGTGATATTTTAAATACTAAATTAATGTATTAATTATAAATATATACATATAAAATCAATTTTGTCGAAAAATATTGTTTTAGCGTCACCGGGATTCGAACCTGGATCTTCATTTCCAATCCGGGGAAGTGCACTACCTTTGTGCTATAACGCCAGTATTTTTATTGACAAATTTTCAGACCTATATGTTACATTTTTTCAAATTAATACACCTGTCGTTCCATTATTTGAAAGCCATCTACATTATTTTTACAGAATCTCAAATACCTTTGAGTAAACCGACTTGCAAAATTGATTTTATATGTATATATTTATAATTAATACATTAATTTAGTATTTAAGATAAACTAATCAGTAACGAAGATACGTGACGAAAACCCCAACGTCACTTTTACCTCGATCTGGCTAATAAGGTATCACACCACCTCAATTACTAATGTTGAGTATAAAATGCTACAACTCTAGCTGTTAGATTGAAAAATTATAAACGGTTTTGATTTTATCTTCTAGTCTCGTTAACAAAATATTTAAAGTTCCAGTTAGATAAAATTGAGCAGGCAAGAATAAATTAGTTAAAAATATTAAGAACGGAAAAATGAAGCGTTTGCCCGAAACGCGTCTCAAATAAATTAAACGAGTGGAATAAAAAAACAAGTGTTTTATTTTTGATAATGGAGTTTTATAAACTTACCTCGAAAACAGTAAATATGTAACATAATTATTTGAATTTTCAAAACTAAACATTGTACTTCACACACGTTGAGTTATTAAGAATTATAATTGATGTACTCAGAGCGCATATTTAATTTAAAATTAATGAATCTTAAGAACATTCTCTAGATTTTTTCAACCGCCGTCGAGTGAACAATGCAGCGAGGCGACCATATGACCGAATTATATTCTACCTAGAGAAGTGTAGAGAAATTTATAAATGTGCAGGTCTAAAAAGTTAAAATGATATGTATTTTTGAATATTCAGAATTGTATATTTTACGTTGGCCTTGAATAACAATTGATAATTCTATACTTGACTAGAGAAGTTTCCGCTTTAATTTAAAGTTTCAGAAGCGGTTAAAAAGTAAACACCTGACCGAAATAAAAATAAGTGACCGCGCCACTGCACACGAATTGCAATGTTAAAGCGACTGCTGCCCTCGTGACGTCACCCCTTTCCTCGTTGCAATTTCGTGAAATGAATTTCAATGTAGTCTCCTCCCTGTGATTGGCTCCGCTGTGGAGGCTGCGAAGAGCATTTTACATTTTGTTTTTTTTTTTCCTCTCTGCATCCGGTTGTCGTGATTACTATGCGACTGGATTATCCGATTCTGTGTTTTTTCGAGTCGCGATTTTTATTGAAAATTTCGCTCGGAGACGGGCGCAACAGCCTTTTAATCTGCCTTTGACTTTGGGTGCTTATCTCGCGATAAAGAACAACTGGCGACAATCGTCGTGCAAATTGTGGAGCAAATTTGCAGTAACACTAAATTGCCCTAGTCTTCCCGAGCTTTCTGTATGGAAGACGTGAACAATGAGACAATAAGAACGCGACAAATATTGTTACGGACACGGATAACTAAGAATCCATCTACAAACAAACGAATACATGTACAACATTTAATGGCAAAAAAATACACCTGCAAGCCTTAAATGTGTCTAATTCGTTATGATATATAATAAGACCTGCACACATATAAAGTTCTCTACACTTCTCTGCTCAGACCTCAGGTAGATTATAATTCAGTCATATGGTCGCCACACTTCATTGTACACTCGACGGCGGTTGAAAGAATCCAGAGAAAGTTTATAAGATTTATTAATTTTAAATTAAATATACGCTCCGAGGATATCAATTATGATTATCTCCTTAGCCGTCTGAAATTGTTAAACTTATCAATGATATCGATGACCTACCTTATATTTCTATACAGGATCATCAATGGTATGATTAACTACTTCCAGATTGTTGGTCTACTTGACTTTCACGAACCATTGGGATCATCGAGACACAATTTATTGTTTTATTACAGTAGTAATGTCAGAATTCATGCAATAGCTAACTCCGCAGTCCCCAAAATGCATTCTTTGGGGAATGAATATGCGGAGGTAGTCGACATTTTTGCTATTAATTTAATTATTCATAGAATTATTACAATTTTTTGTCTCTCATCTCAATGGTGACGGATAAATTGCTACTTCACATTTTAAATTTTGATTATGTAAAAACATGTTGATACTAAAAAAAATTTTTTTTGCGTATTGCACTTCTGTTGTAATTTTCTGTTATTTTACAAATTTTGTTAATGCTTGAATAGGGCGCGTATAATAATAAATAAATAAATAATATAAGGGCATATTTATGTCACGTCCGTCGTAAGTATGCAGGAAATTTGCCGGTAAATATTTTGTAACCAGTTCTCTTGAATAAATCCAATGCGAAACAACCTGAGTTTTTATTGACAGAGTATATCCTAAAACGGAACCTTCACGCATGTCATTGATTAAATCACTGTCAGATGGTTAAAATATCAAGAAGATTGAAAAAACGCAGGTACTGACCTGAGAAATGGCCAAATAAAGAGAATGTGAACAAAGTTTGAGTCTAGACCGTCTTAAAAAATATATGGACTGTTTACTATACATACGCGGCATTCAGTTAGAAATATTTGTAATGCAAATTAAATGTATTAATTAGAAAGATATACATAACAAAACAATTTTATCGAAAAATATTATTATTGCTACCTCCTTTGAACCTGGATCTCTTTCTAATCCGGGAAACGTGCATTAACCAATTATACTAGACCAGACAATACTTTTGTCGATAAATTTTCGAACTCATACTCTTTTCAAATTAATACATCTATCGTTCCATTATTTGAAAGCCATCCACTTTATTTTTACGGAATCTTAAATACATTTGAGTAGTCCGATAGGAGACGTCAGAAATAACAATTCATTTTTATTAAATTTTGGACACACTGATACAACTTATACATTATTAAGGAAAACACATTCTTATTGTGAATTTGTAATTATTCAGAACACAGGTCTGTGATCAAAGATATGCATATAAAATCAATATTGTTGTTGCTACCTGGATTATAACCGACTATGCTACAGCACACAGTGCTTTTGACGGCAAATTTTCGAACCTATTACTTTTCAAATTAATACATCTATCGTTACATTATTTTAAATGCATCTATTTTATACGTATATATTTCTAATGAATACATTAAATTAGTATTAAAAATATCACAGACCGTCTGTTCTGAATAATTACAACTTCACAATAAGAATGTGTTCTCATTAATATGATTTATTTGTGTACAACGTAATTTATTTATTTATTTTTATGTCAAACGCGAATTCGCGTATTCTCGAATAATATTGTTATTCACGCTCGTAATAATGTGCATGCTTAAATGATGCAATGAAGAGACTGGTGGTAGAATACATGATTTCTTCAGGAAGCTGTCAGAAATGATGCAGATTAGGGCAGATGGCACCGAATTGTTTTGGCTGTGGCATAATCATTATCATAGCGACCACGACTGCCAAACCAAGACCATGAACAAGGAGAAGAAGTATTGCACTTGTGGAAGCTTGGTGGTGAAATGAACGCGTGTCGTATATTGAGCAAGAAATAGGTAGACAGCGCGGCTTCTCTCCTCGGAATCTTGGAGTTAGATGTAGATAATAGTAGTGAATTTGAATCGCCGCCCCCACACACCATTGTCTGTCTGAGTATCTTCGTTTGATTTTATCAGAAGCATTAGAAGCCCAAAGCTTAGACAATGCATTTCCATCTTTCTCTGCCTTGCAGTGTTTCAATATTTGCTGACCAAGTAAGATCTTCATACACTTTTTTTTATGTTTATCTCAGCTTATTCTGGGACGATCCACCAGTCTGTCAATTTCTCACTGGAGTTGCTCAAAATATTATATATCTCGGTAGTAATTCCTCTGACCTTCGCAAGAGGTGTTAATTGCCATGCTAATTGATATTTCACCATGCGTAGAAGCAGGGGCTCTATTACGGCGGATGCCTACCGCCATCTATGGATCGTCAAGCAAAGCACAAGCGGCATTAGCAAGAATGGTCATCAAATCAATTCAGTGTGTAATCATTGCTACTCTTATTCGATAAACATCGTGATACCTAAACGAACGACTATGGAGGCGGATTACCATTCCCAACTCATCCTTCAGATAACATCATACATACCACATTATATAGACTTGCGATCATTAGCTTGTTCATACAAGTCGATCCACAAAAAAGTTTAAGTTTTTAACCTAAAAATGTCCACAACCACTCCAAGTGATTAAAAATTATTACTGCCACTTCTATAACGAAATTTTACCAGTTTACCGGTTCAATTACTGTCGGGATATAAAATAAAATTATCAAGATCTCCAATATGTCATTAATGTATACTGGGCACCCTACTCTGTCAACACTTCCAGGACGGGGGGCATATTTAATGGAAAATTTGTCAATTTTATATAATACATTATTATATTTTAACCATTCCAAAAAGGTTCGTAAATGATTAAAGAGGTTATTAAAAAAAACATCGTTAATTTTCCGTTCTGATATCGGGAGGGGAAATCGAGATTGAATCTGTTTACGGTACGTAGGTACTAGGCAAAGGGTCTAAAGCTTAGCGAATATTGTATTTTCAAAAAAATATTTGTCACGCATGAACTGTAAATGGTGTTTATTAAAATTATTTATTAAGGTTAACCTTTCAATAATAATTAATTTATTTTCGCGTTTCTTACGAAAATGTGTGTTTTAAAAAATTAATTTATATCAGAACTTATACACTAGACTAGACATTTTTTTTAAACATTCGACTAAATTTGTATTGAGCAGCAATTTGAGTTAAAAATTTAAAAATAGATTCTGGTGAAGAAACAATGCTATATTTTTAGTTAGTTATGACATCCTGAAGAAGGAAAAGGTATTTCCCGAAACCGGTAGATGTTTTTTAAACTCAATTCAGTGGTTAATAAAACTAAGATAATAAATAAGAAATATTATTTGTATAATATATTCAAATTTCTGAAAAATGATAAATGTCTGATCAATAAATACCTAGTTCAGAAGTTAAATTTTTTTAAATTATATGTATTTAAAATTGGTATTTTAATTATATCTTGCCTACTATATGCAAATGATGCAATATACATGTAGAATCTCTGTATTCGACTTTGCGAGTTATATTGTTGTATACTTAAATAAGTAATAATGTTTTAATTATAAACATAATTTATTTAGTAGTAACAATTTATAATAATTACCATTATATAAAAAATTGAAAGCCAGTTTAAGCCCGTGAATCATTTTAATTAGATTAAGACAGTGAAGGGCAAGTGCCGAATGTGTCGAGAGTATTGCCGTCGCAAGTTGAATCCGGATCACGAAAAAACTACTTTTGACAGCATCACGAAGTGCTATGAACTCTCCCTCCTTCACCAAGAAAGTGCGAGCCGAGGGAGGTATATATTTGGGATCCAATCTGGGACTGAGATAAAGGTAGGCCAGATTCTTTATACAAGTGTTATTTTCTTAATACAACTCAAGATAATCAGCGTTGATTACAGGCCACGAGATCTATTCCCATAAGAAACATTCACACGTCTCGCCATCTATGGTATGTGCAATATGTGTCTCCAGCACCACATCTCAAAGGCATCAATCTGTGTTTTCTCCCTTTCTTGTAAGATCCATGATTTCACACTTTTTAAAAATATATGTTGTCTTGGAAATACCGCGGTTTTTTCATATTTTATCATGTCTGGACATATAACTTTTAGCCATTCATATGTGGTGGGATAAGATCCCGTGGACTGTATCGAGAATAATATTAATCAGTTAACACGACCCGAATCGGAAGTCTGAAGAAACAAAAGGGCAGATGGATCTGGCCAACCTTGCTTCCAAGTCCTGGGTTGAGCGTCGTCTTCACCTCCGGTCGACGAGCACGTTTGTTGTGCCGAACCGAGAGATCACTGCACTTCCGGAACTATTGAATACACTTCCTTTTCGCGGTCCCAGCGTTACGCATGGCGCGGATGTAGAACGGCAGAAAAAAGGCACAAGATCTTGATAGTTCGCGGTCTGAGCGCAATCTGTCCCCTCGTCGGCTAAATCGCAAGTAATGAGTTAGTCAGAGGGGGACAAGTATAAATTATTAGATAGACAAAAGAGATAGGGAATGACTATTCGACTTGCGTCAACATATGTGTCGTTTATTTTATAGGTCGCATCTAATTGAAATCTTTGACAATTTCAAGGTCTGGAAGGGCATCTATTCGTAAAAGTTGATTATGTCGATCAATGATCGAATTGGAACTGTAATCCGGATCGATATGATCTAATTGAATTGTGCAACGTGCAACGGGTCGCACGTCTCGCGGAATGGAATACGACAATTTCGGTTGTAAGTCAGAATCATCACAGGGCAGGGGAGGGAAGTAGGGAAACGTGGTACAGGATGAGGTCGGTGAAGGGATAGGGGTACTAGTCAAAGGATCAATTAGAGTTATAAAATAGTTTCATTTATATTCATACATAAATTAGGTAGTTGAGACACCCCCTGTAATAACACTGTAAATAGGTTTTTAAAAATGTTTATACATAAAGTGAGGGTTGGCCATCTTGGATGATATATAATGTTGTTGTAGGTAAGATCACTTAAAAATGATTGCCCAAAAATGATATACAGTGTTGTTGCAGGGATGGTCTCAGTTGTAGAACATGTTGTTTCCTGAAAGTGATTTTTTCCTTACAGAAATTGATAGTTCCGGCTTCAATGTGTAACTTTTGCAATCATATATCGATTCTTCGTATGCTTTGGACGTGTGCACTGTACTTAAGATTACGTCTTGAGCCACATCGAGATAGATAATGTAATTGCACCTGATAATGGTAATCCATAGAGATTTGGTAGACGTTTCTAGATGCTCAGTACCCTCAAGGAAGTAGTGCTTCCGGCGTAAGTCGTGTTCTCAGTGTCGTTGTCATTTTAGATACAATGCGAATCCGATTTAATAATTATTAAGGAGAACACATTCTTATTGTGAAGTTCTAATTATTCAGAACAGACGATGCGATGTTTTAAATACTAATTAAATGTATTAATTATAAAGATATACATATAAAATCAATTTTATCGAATTGAATTTAAAATGTCACATACCTATGTTTTGAATAATTACAACTTCACAATAAGAATGTATTCTCCTTAATAATATACAATATGTCCAAATATTAATAGGAAAGAATCATTAACTACTGAAAGGTATTTGAGATTCCGTAAAAATAAAATAGATGTCTTTCAAATAATGGAACGATTTGAAAAGTGTAACATATAGGTTCAAAAATTTGTCGTTAATACACTGTGTGTTATAGTACAATCGGTTAATGCACGTTCCCCGGATTGGAAGAGATCCATGTTCGAATCACAGTAGCAACAAAAATATTTTCAACAAGATTTTATGTGTTGGTATATCTTTCTAATTAATACATTTAATTTGTATTTATTATATTTTTCACTGACGGATAATATGGCCAAGTATGCAGCTTTCCTTCGATGGCTATTATTAGTTCCCTTGAGATAGAAGGCATCAGAGGCGTAGATGTGAAGAGATTATTTTGGCTGTGTAACCTCAGACAGTAGATTTTATATAGGATAAATCAACATACTGCAATATGATCACCAACTTTCAATAGAAGATGGTGCATAAGTCTCGTCAAAAATTGTATTCACGCTGTATTTTATTCGTGTGCGCGCGCACATTCCCCCACACCTTACGGAGAACGTTGTCTGCTTATGTGTGACTAGTTGGTGCACCAATAAGCACCCATCACTCGCTGTATCCGTGGTTGATGATCGTGTGTGTGTGACATTTGACAATAAATTTTTTGTTGAGCATAGATTACAGATATGTGGAAGGCGGCGGCGAGAAGAGTGGGGCCCGAAATCTGACCATCTAAACGATTGCGAGCGCATTAGTATTGATCTCGAACGTTGGTACTGAATGCATTTTTACGGCTATTAGAAGCTTTGTTTTACGCACCAGTATAAGCAAAGTACGACAATGGAGGCGATATACGTTCACATACAGAACAAAGGCTGTATTTCTTTTCTGTTCAGGTATTAGTTTCTTCAATCATCGAATGATATTGTAGAATTTATAAAACGCATTAGAGATATGGGTGTAGATAGTATATATAAAAGGTAGAGAAGATTCTAGATGTTTCAATGAATAGAAACTCAAGTTTTTGTTGTGGTTGTTACAGATTTATCGAACAGAAGTAACTTTAAAAATATAGGCAAATTTATAATTTGTGTTGTGCATTACAACCGATCATATCCCTTCCTAAATTCTTACAGTTCACTATCCGTACTAAACAAATTACTCTTGTACAAAGCATTCATCCGTCCTATATTTACATATGCAAGCTCTATCTAGAGTTCAAGTAACACAAAATTTTTAGAATCCAAACAATAATACATCCTTAGGAGAATCACAAACCTAGTCTGGTTTGTCAGAAATACAATCATTCATAGAGACTCAAACATACCCTCACTCAAACGAAACATACACGATTTATCGTCTAAATTTTATTCTAAATTAATTTCCATCCCAAACCCTTCCATAGACTCCCTCGGCCTGTATGATCCCTCATCCGATCCCCATCATCTTCGTCCCACTTCACGTCTTTGCCCTGTTCTTGACCCTATTGAACAAAATTTATAAAAACTTACGCTAAGAAATTCAATGAAATTAAATATAAAAAAATAACAAAATAGAAAATTAAAAAAAATGTAGTATATAAAAAAACTTTATACATTTTTACTACTATTTTATACAATTATATACATAGTTACCTGATATTTAAAAAAAAAAACAATTTCACCGTGTTCCTCGAATAGTGTGCCCCAAAAAATCTTACGCCTTTGTTGTTAACTCATATGTCGGAGACAAGAGGACTTAGCCCTTACCAGAGACAGAGTGTTGTTTGTACATATGCATGTACTAAGTGCTCACGGTAAAAATAAAACGTTATACATATTGTGTCTTGGGTTTACTTTAATATCTGAGTACCTACCGTCAAAAATAATTGAACTGCGCGACGACGTTCTAGTTCCTCGTATCGTATAAGGCAAGATATAGACTTCCGTTTCCTGTTTGCCAACGCCATTACCAACTGCCATTCTGCCCGGCGAGCTCTAGGCGCTAATAGTCTCCGATGTTGATTTTGAATTCCGATAAATAATTTGCCTATATCCGAAGATTAATTGGAAAAAATCCTTCGAAATCTACCATCTGATTTACCATTTATATAACTCGAAGCTCGCATTATCCACATCATCTCATCGTGCTATTCGCATTGGCAACATCTTGAGCACACCCGACAACATCCACAGAAATCCTGATGCCGACTGCATCACCCGAAGATCGCCAAACATTTTGCATCACAGTCTCATCATTTTAAATAATCCTCCGGCATCCACGACGGACCCATGCTAGCCGCTTCTGCTGTCGTGTGCCTGATCATTCCTATTTTACAGTCGGCATCGTTTGACCAGGAGTCCTACCACTGTCATCTGTACCTTTCAACGTCTGTGCAGAGATTCTACAATTATCTTCAGGTTTACTAAATAAATTTAAAGGTATTTATTGAACATTTAATCTAAGTAAAATCAGTGAGTAATACGGCCTACAAGGCGCCAATATCATCACCGCCAGACTGGCATGGTAATAAGTTGATTCCTGAAATATTTATATTGAGAAATTTAAGCTAGCCGGCCTCCTGCAAGACGCGCATCTATTCGTACTATTCTTTTCTACTATTACTTTTATAATATTATTTATCTATTCATTTGCATATAAATATTTCCCCCTTCTGTAAATGTCATTTCCTGGAGGTCTGATTCTTGTATTTTGTATTACATTTCTTAAGGGGCAACTTTCATTTTTCCAGTTTTAATTTCGAGATATTTTTGCATTTTGCATACCCTTTCAAGATGAGACTAATAGTTAATTCTTTTACAGTATCAAGTGAACATAAAAGTGCATTATTTTTTACGTAAATATTGCTAGAGTGAAATGTATCAATAGAAAAGGACAAGTATACATTTGTTGGTTTTCTTAAATTCCTAGGTAATAAGCTATCTGAAAATAGCCATTTCTTCGGTATTCATAATACACATGTATTGCCATTTTAAATTATCAAGCGAAAATTAAATAATTTGTTAAAGTTCTCACCCAAGAATTATTATGTTTATGATAAAAACTATCGTTTGTGTCGATGATTATAAAATATTAAAATTTTGTCCTGTTTTATAATGAAAAAATTGGTGTAAATTTATACTGATAAATAATATTGATAACTTTTGAAGCAGTCTGTAATCTGAATTATAATTATTATAATAATTATAACTTCACAATAAGAATGTGTTCTAATAATAAAATTGTATCAATGTGTCCAAAATTTAGTAAAAATGAATTGATAATTTTGGCGTCTGCTATCAGATTACTCAAAGGTATTTAAGATTCTGTAAAAATAAGGCAGATGGCTCTTTCAAATAATGGAACGATTAAATGTATTAATATCAAAAAGGTAACATACAGGTTCGAAAATTTGTCGCTGTAGCATAGTTGGATAATGCACCTTCCCCGGTTAGGAAAGAGAACTAGATTCGAATTCCGGTGGCGCGACAACAATATTTTTCGATAAAATTGATTTTATATGAATATCTTTCTAATTAATATATTTAATTAATATTTAAAAAATTTAATTGACTGAAAGTCCTAGTGCCATCGCAAGCGTATTTGAGAATCGTTGCAATAAAAATATAGTCGTTATTAATGTAAAAAAATAGATGTCTCAATAAAATAGAAAAAAAGGTTTTTTATAAGAACGTAGTTCTGTAATATTTTAATACAAATCAAACGAATCAACTAGAAGGATATACAGATAAAATCTATTTATTGAAAAAATATTTACTTGCTACCGGGATTCGAACTTGAACCTCTTCCTATCTTGAACCATTTTGCTATAGCGACTAAATATACTTTCGACAAATTTAGAATTTTTATTCTGTAATCTTTCCAATTGATACACCGAATATTCCATTTTTAAAAACAGGTTCGAATCCCAGTAGTAACAAAATATTTTTCGATAAATAGATTTTTTCCGTATATGACTAATTTAATTTGTATTAATTGTAAGATTTATAGAGTTAATAGAGCTTAAATGGTAAAGCAGTCAACCGGAAACAGAAAACTACATGTATATTATCATCATCATCATCAGTAAAAGCCTTTTTATAGATAAATATTGCTGTATGAAGGACTCCCCAAGTGTCACTCATTCGTTGTCACATACATAAGTACATGTATATTTCGAACTGGTGTCTGTTCTGGGTTAGATCGCATTTTTGTAGATGAAGATAGATGGAACCAGGTTTCCTTTACGCGTTACAGTGTCGACGTTTTGGCACCCCGTGCCATTGTCGAGTCTTTGCCTCAAAACGTACTTGTGCACGGGAGATATAAATCTCCCACAGCTGACTTGCAAAGCCTTAAAACTTCGGCAAGGAGACATTTAGTAAGATCCTTTTAATACTTATAATTAAAATTTTATAATATATATATATCGTATGTGTGTGTTGTTAACCCTGGATAACTAAACCTTCGTAATTTTGACGATGCGTCAGTCACAAAATTTTCAGAACTCGACAACCACGACCCCAGCCACGCCTTCCCGCCCGTTACCTTCATCCTGTTGGCTCTAGATCTCAGTACCGGCTTGGCAGCTGTTTAGTGTATATGCTTGTAGCCATACTGGAGTGTGCGTCGTCACCACGACGAAGGTTTAGTGTTTGGGTAACTTTTGATTTTAAGTATAGAGTTCTACCTGATGTCGTTCTAGTGGCTATAAAATTGCCTTACATATTTTTTTATGCATTATACACTGTAGTTTCAGGAAACGTATTTGTAAATAAACTAAAACGCTTTCATGAATTGTTTTATTTTTTCCCCGCTAGAGCTTGCAAGTATAAATTACAATTTTGTTGTTGTATAACTAATAGTAAAACCACATATCTAATAAGTTATACAATTTAAAACAGTAACATTTCTTTATTAAATTTTAAAAATTTACAATTACGAATTGTAAAAAAAAAAATATACCGGCGTCGTCAAATTTACGAAGGTTTAGTAATCACGTGACAATGAAATAGGTTTAGTTATCCAGGATTAAGCGTTGCCGTAAGCTGATTGGCTTGATCAATCGTGCAATCTAGTAATTACTTTCTGTAATCAGATTATTAATTAATCATATTTAGCTTAGTCCGTCTGGCAAAACCGAATCCTGCGCGGTGGTCAATTGATTACTTATTGGTGTTGGAATAATGACATCTACGATATTGATGGATATAGCCAACATGACAGTGTTTAAATTGTTAACGTTATATATACGAAAATCAAGTAAATTATGTGTTACTAGCAGATACACTTACTGCTAGACCCTATGGGCGGCTATTGGTGAACTCTGACTATATTTCAATGCGGAAATCCTTCATTATATCGCTTTAACAATAGTGTATTGTGCATTTTTGTTATACAGACCCTACAATAGCCGCCCGCAGGTTCTAGCAGCAAAAATTGCTTGCATTACTTCCCTTCCCTGCTAGTAAATTCTGTGTTGCTCTCCCTAGAAATGAACAAACGTGAAAAATACGAACAAAAAATTTATGTCACATTTGACAGCGACACAGATAAGGAAATAAACCATAATGACCATGGGTCATAGATGAGATTACAGAATGCTTTTCTTATCTATGACAATGAGTCTCACAAAACTTGACACAGAAAGTCATAGATATAGACGGTGAAACGTAATATTATTATAGATAACAATAATAATAATAATACATTTATTAAGTTCACTTTTTTTACATACATTATGTACTTACATTGATAAATAATGTCTAACTATCTAACGTATTACTCTTCCAAATTAATATTCATTAATAATACATTCTCACCTAGTTAATTACTACGAGTGTTACAAGTGTATGGAGGGTATGCATATAAAATTAGGTAAGTAAATACAACATATCAGTAAGAAAGTAAGACATATGTTTGGGTACCCTGCCTGCTACACTAGTAATTTACTGTATTATAGTAGACAGTGTTCCTCCGGTATAACAGTAAGTAAGTAACTGTTATACCGGAGGAACACTGTCTGCTATAATACAGTAAATTACTAGTGTAGCAGGCAGGGTATATATATATCAGTGGCGGTCGGTGACGTTTTGTAAAAGGAATGCTAGTAAACAAGTTTAAACCTACTATCAAAAGTGCGCCACACAAACAAATTTCTCAAAACAATCCGCTTGCTTCGTAATACGTAAGCTGTTTTGTGCATTATACCTATAAGCATTAAAGTAGTTTTTTGTACACTGGATGCTGTGAACGAATACGTATACAGCATCGAAGATGCTGATAGGCGGAACTGAATGCGCATGCGCAAAAGTCGAATACTTTTAAACTTTGTGGATACGGAATGAATGATAGAATCCACTGTTGCTGGTATGTATATGTATGCTCTTGAGATGTATTACGACTCGCTCGTGTGATATGACTGGTCTTTAAAGGACAGGACGAATTTATTTGCAGCAGTGCAGTTTACGGCTAGAAATAAGAATTCCAAAGCTTTTTGACTCTAGAACACAAGGGATGCGGAGCATCCAAAGCATGTATGAAGCGACCGCGCCTAATATATATATATAAACAATTAAGAGATCTAATTAGGTATTTCAGTATACTGTGGGAAGGTTGGTTTGTGTTCTCGTGAAAACCATTTTTATCCGAACATGTTTATTCTCATCGGGGAGAAGCCACCGAGAGCAAGAAACAACACAGAAGACGTAAATGTTATGTAAAAAATGACGCACGGTTAGAGAAAGGTGAGAGTCGGGATGTGCATCTGCGGTCCTGTCGGTTCGGGTACTGGGCGCCGCGTCCTTCGCCGACCGCCTCCTCCGCTGCGGGTATATTGGTGCACATCTGTAGTGCACGTGTGTCATACCCGCTGGGTGGCGCAGTCCGGCCTTCCTCGAACGTTTCCGCTTTGTACGCGTGGAATGGTGCAATACCAAGGAATGACAAAACGAGGGACACCTGGACGATGCGTGCGAGCCGCCACAATACTGTTGTAGCAGTTTTATTCTTAGGTTTAGACCTTTAAAAGTTCTTGGGCGTAATTTCTCCCCATTTCGTGGAGCCAGAACTGTACTTTTCGTGAAAAATATTCAAGACTGTGGTTGCAATCTTTCACTTTTGCTTTTAGACCGTTGTATATTTTTGATGCTAGAAATAAATGGAATCTTTGTGCAAAAGTTTTGTTTAGTTTTGGCACAAGATAGTGACGGTTAGCCTGTGTCCTTGTCAAGTGAGGGTGCGTAATTTGCTAATGGATAATGGATCGAGATTTCTGATGACATAAAAACTAAATTAAGTCTAAATTTAAGATTAAGATAGTCTTGGCGTTTCATACTTCGATGGGTAGGCCTGGTATAATAGTTTGAATATGTGCGTTCCATTTATGTAAATTTAAAACAGGAACAACAGCAAAACTGCTTCTGGTTTGATATGATTTCGGAATCGTTCGGATATATAAAAACAGTGGTGATATAAAAACATTTTGTACAGTATACTTAGCACTCGAAGAGACATGCCCGACGTAATTTTCCCACACAAAATAGCCAACTCTAAAGTAGACTGTCCTGATTTACTCAAACGCATATCCATTCGAGTGCCAGCCAGGTCAACCAGAACTAATCTTACATTTAATCTTCCACATTGCAACACCAATGCTAAACAAAACTAATTTTTATACCGAGCACCCCTTAGATACCCCAATTAAATCTAAATTCAATACATAAACTTTCAAAACCTTTATTTTTCTTTTTATTTTTATCACTCAGATTTTGTTCTCTATCCAATTTTTTAAAACTTTTTTCTCTTTATTAAAATTTTTATTCTTAACTATTTTCTCACATTTTTCTGCTTTATAGTTCTTCTTAAATTTTAAATTGTACTCACTGTATTAAGTATTTTGTATCTTCTGAGAAATCATTTAATCGGTTTAATTATTGTTTAGCTTTTATTGTTTTTCGTATTTACTGACAAACTGTATGTTGTGACGTCGTATTTCATCCGTCCTTTGGCTGGCTCAGGGTATAGCATTAGGTGCGCGGTTCTGATGCACAGAATTCACCGTGTCGCCTCCCATTCACATCAGCTATCAGCTTATCAACGTGTCAATATCAAAATTAGCAAGTTATCCTTTAGAATGAATGGTGAGATAAAACACTATGATACGCTAGATATTAAGATCTTCACCTCTGAAATTATATTACAACAATTTAAACACCTGATGAGTTTATTAGGTAAAATATAGCAGAAATTATGTCACATACATGTGATAACAAATAAAGATTGACTAGTTTTTCTTCAGCAAAATAATGGACTTTCATCAAATCGTCTTGAATAAAATTAGCAAGTTCACATTTGAAATTAAAAGGTGAGAATAAACACTAAGTTATATTAGATATTAAAAATTCACATCGAAATTTACTTTACTTTACAACAATTTGACCACCAGATGTCTTCGTTCTTCATGAGAAATCCACCGTCTTCGTTTAGTCTCGAGGTTCCGAGTCAAAACGTGAAGAAGGCTGGGTCGTCGGCTTCCTTTTGAAGTCACAAAGAATCATTGAGTCCTCTTTTGTTGTAAAATAAGTCAAATTGAGAATAAAAGAAGCAGAGGAGACCAAATCGTATCGTATCGAGTAATCCTTCACGAAGAAATAGTATTTTCATCTACATAACACCTCTCTGCCGTCATGTGAGGAAGGGATGCTTCACATCCTGCAAACATACAAGTGAAATAGCAAACAAAAAATCTCACTAACATGGTGCAGGATAACACAGATGCCCAATATATTTAATCATTCTCACCCTTCCTTAATTCAATATGAATCACATCTTCGTGATTATCAGGAGCAGCTCCTTCGCGCAAGTCGCTAAAAAATCAAAATTCCACAGATAAATTTTCCTTATGCAGTGCAGTGTTGCCATTTGGTAAATGTCAACTCCCATCACATCTCGTGCGCGGTAGGTATCAGATATAACGTTATAATGTTTTCTGAATAAAATAAAATAAGTTATTTTTTGGTTATTTTGGTTATTTTTGGTTTTTTGGTTTTTGGTTAGTTATGGTTATATAAAGTTTCAGAGGCTGGCCAGCAGAGTTAAAAAAAATTCAAGACTGCAAGGAGAGTTAACATCGGTAGAAGAATCGGCGACTATTGGTTTGAGTCTTTGAAGATTGGTGTCTTTTCATTTACATGGATTGAATAAATATTTTCAACAATACTGATAGAAAACCTAGGACTAGCTATCGAAGGTAATTACGTCAAAACTTGGTGTAACAATTTTTGCACTGTAGTAAAAAACATTTAACTGACTTTTGTCAAACTCTTTATACAGGTTGTTCCGGGGACAGTAATTTGATTAGGAGATATCACTAGCAACCCATTGGTTTCAAATAGGGATATCCGAAATTCAATGGTTTGGAATTTGAACGTTAGTGATACTCATCAAAAAAGTTAAAATCAGATAGTGTGCTGTCTATATAAATGTTTAAGTATGACGGACCGCGGGAGAACGGTTTCTTTTGCTCCTCGTCTTCCAACGCAGATAGATCAAATAACATATTGTAAATTGTTCTAGTGTGATAGAAATAAATGAGGTGGTTTAGTTACTTTAGTTATCACCTGATGATGAGAGGGATTGCACCTCTCGAAACTATAGTAGTTGTATCGCACAGAATTACTCGCCGAGGAGGCGCAATATAATTAATATGATAAGACACGTGTTAATTATTTAAACGTGTAATCATCGGTGTGGTGCCTTTTGGTTTTTACCCGTGGGACAGATTTTAGGAAAACAATGACACCTTAGTAAAACGTCACAAGCGGCGGCCTGTCGCCGTTTAGGTACTTGCAAATATGAATATACGTATTGTTATGAATTTGAATAAAAACAGAGTATTCTGCTGGCGGAAGACATTCTCGATTTTGCCATCGCAGTGTGCCTATATTGAACATCTTTTGTGTTTCATTTCTTTCAGCCTCGTAATCATCATCATCATCGCCGGTTGAGAGAAGTTGAGTTCGGCGAACCACTCTTGGCTACATTATTGTTTTCTGTACGGAACAGTATTAATAGTTTAAGTTTAATTGTGAATATTAAGATCATTTAAATCGCTAAAAATCGCCAGTTTCATAATTTACAATGGTCAAACTATTTTGCTTACAGTTTTAATATATATTTTATTTACAAGCAGAACAATAAAATAAATTAAAATATGCCACTTTTGCATACCTACCTATATAAGTTATTTATATATTATAGATTGTTTATTCTTAAACTGCTCAGTACGTGCACTCTTGAAAATATTTCAGAATTTAAAAATTGTATCAAGCAGTAATTTCGTATGAAAAGTCCTCGTATTTAAAAGCCAATGCACATTGGAGCGGCTTCTCTCGTCTAGTGTGGGGCGAGTTTTTCACGAAGTTGTATTAACATAATAAATTATGTGCATGAGATGTGGAGATTTTTTGAGTAAACTCTTGGGCGAAGAGCCACTTAGTGAAATGAAAATAGCGGTCCTGTAAGGTATTTTAAATGTTACATTTTCAGGATAAAGTTTTTGAAATCTTCCAGTTAGTAGCACTTGACTGTAGTACGTTTTTAACATACGCTGATATGAACGTGTTTAAATCCGAGATCCGAGAATTTATGTATATTATGAGCTATATAGAGCCGGAGGCTCTACATCTCCACCGGCTAGTTCAGTGGAGACATGAGATGTGAATTCTACGTGCCAAACACTTACCAGAATTCCTTACCTTACCAACGACCTCACAAATCTGCGTTCGTCCCTCGGGGTAAAATAATTATAGCACAATCATATTTATATAATGTGAAGATGGGGTGTATTAGTGAAAGAAGATATGTTAAATTAACAAATTTAATATAAAAATATTTTTTATATATGGGTGATGGTCAAAGACAAGATCCTGGAAAGATGACAAATCCAAGCAAAATATATAATAATCAGATCAACATGGTTGCTCGGCGACGAGGTGGCGTGAAAGTATCCCCAGATCATTGTGTTGACCACGACTCCAACTGTGGTAAAAAGAATTGTTGGTTATACAAGAACATGACCTTGGACACGAGACGCTCTTCCTCCACATTGAACTCATTTTCGTAGCTTTCTAGTAGAAGTATGATGGGTTACGTGGAATTAACTTGGAGGCCTAGGTCATTCGCTTGCAACATCGTCCAACTTTAATTATGGATCTTTATCCCGGGTCCAAGAAGGAAATAATATATTTCTATAGAAGAGATGAATACAATACGTATTAGAATTTATCACAAGATCGTAAGAATATCGATGCACTAAAAAGGACAGCTGGAGTGGGGGAACCCACCCTTTTCCGGGACCGGTTTAGAAGCTAGTGCTTCCTTGTCGGTCACACTCATCAAAGTTAATAAAAATAATAAATAACATATTAAAGTATATGCATAACGAAAAAAGAGAAGAAATTCAATTATCGCAAGGATTTAAAAATTTTTACTCTCCAGCGTCCCGTAAGTGTCGTCTTTATTAAAAAAAATCATATAACATAAATCCACAGAACATAGTTTTACATACAGATGGACAATAAATTGAAAATTAAGGTGCAGTAGTTCAAGGATCCATTTATCAAAAAACACTCCTAAAAGAGATATAGTGGACGAGACACAAAATGGATTGAGTCACACTTACACAGACAGACTAACGGAGTTGCAAAACACGAGGTATGGAATGTGAGAGGAAGGCGCGTAGGTGAAGTCCCATCCACGCGGGCCGGCCTAAGTAGCTCCAACGAGTCACCCATACCCGAATACATTTCTTATATAACGCAAGATTCGTCCCATAACTACCGATGCGCTAGTTAAATTATAAATTTAAATAGTTGTGCGATTTGTAAAGTCGGCCGAAGCCGCACGCAAAACGTGTGGACAGCCGTATCACTCCTCTAGTGGTAAATGGCCGTTAGCGTTCTATAGATTGTCCTCGATAACGACGACCGACCACGCATGCACAAGTGATGCTATTATCATAATAATTATTTCACAATGACCTTTTATTTTTAAATAATATTAAGTACTAATATTTAAAATACTGGAAGGTAATTTATAATTTTACAATATATTATGTATACCGCGACAACTGCCTCCTATTTGGCAGTTGCTTTCTGCACATATATAAATTTAAACATTGGATTAACATTAACGAAAACATTATTTTGCAATTAGTGTCATCTGTGTACTAGTAGAAAATTTAATTGTTTAATTTTGAAACCGCTGTACTCATGGCGCTCTTTTTTTATTCGCCGCATCGTGCTATTTATATTACTCAGTTCTGTCTTTAAGCTAGTGAATTACTCAAGTCATATAAATGGCTATTTACTGAATTGAAAATTCTTTTCGGCTGATCCGTTTTGTATGGAGTCGTTACCTATGCTGTTTTTTAATAGAATAACTTTAGAATGGGTTACAACTGCGTGCAAATCATTGAAGTGTCTAATTCCTCTTTCACTTATTCGCCAATTTTATTATCTTACTGTTTTTAATGTGTTGATTCCATGATTGTTCTTTAAATTTGGTGCATGGATTTGGATTGGCAATTGGCAGAACTATTTCCTACGTTAACTTTTAATACAAATAATTATTTTTAAATTTTCAAACAATAAATGAATCATGTTCAGTCATAGAAAGTGTTCTTAAAAACCTCCATACATTTTTTATATGGGTAAGAAAGTAATAAGGCTTAAAATTTAAAAACACTATTAATAGTACTCTAAAATTACAAATAAATACATGGTAGGGATTTACTTTGTCTAATGACGTTGGTTAAACGAAAGTACATACATTATATACGATTGTATAATGTCATTGGTAACAGCATAACCTAAATCTATACTTTTAAAATTAGCAATATTAACTTGGTGGTTAAAATTCATATTTTTTATTTATTTCCTTAGTTTAATTAACCACAATTGAGTTTAAAAAACATCTACCGGTTTCGGAAAACACCTTTTCCTTCTTCAGGATATGTCAAAACTAACTAAAAATATAGCATTGTTTTTCTATTTATCCAGAATCTATTTTTAAATTTTTAAATAATTGTTGTTTTTTAAAAAAAATTAAAAATAGATTCTGGATAAATAGAAATACAATGCTATATTTTTAGTTAGTTATGACATCCTGAAGAAGGAAAAGGTGTTTTCCGAAACCGGTAGATGTTTTTTAAACTCAATTGTGGTTAATAAAACTAAGGAAATAAATAAAAAATATAAATCTATACCTACTGCATGCCACTGATGTATGTTCAGCTTATTTTGAGCATTTTTCTGTAGATCCACATCATGGACAAATAAATTTTAGACTCCTAGGTGTTATAATATACAAATAAAATTTATCAATATTTAGATATCCGAAGAATCTAAAAAGTAGGAATTCAATTTGGATTGGAGAGATGGGTCGACCTGTTATTGGGACACTCATACAAACATAGTGTCATTAAGGAGAACGCATTCTTACTGTGAGGTTGAAATTATTCAGCACATATGTCTGCGATATTTTAAATACTAATTAAATGTATTAATTAGAAAGGTGTATAATATATATGAAAAATATTGTTGTTGCGCTACCGAGATCGAACCTGGATCTCTTTCTAATCCGGGGAAGAGGCATTATCCAACTATGCTACAGCGACAGTAAAAAAAGACGACAAATTTTCAAACTTATATGTTACACTTTTCAAATTAATATAGCTGCTTCTGGGAAAAGAGATTGTGATTCGGACGGACTTTTTACGGCGGCAATAGTGGAGCTTTTAGTGTATATAATTTCGGATTGGCGGTTGTGTGAAGGTGTGAACGTGGCTGACCAGCATATTTGCGGACCATCAAGCTACAAGGATGGCGACGTCGGCCTCAACCGGCACAGGTTCGCAAGGGTTTGTGTAATTTGAATTTGCATGGATTGAATGACTGTGTTCATCATTGCCAATAGAAAACCCAGAACTGGCTATCGAGGTGTTTACGGAAACATAATTTGGTTATTATTACATCTATCGTTCCATCATTTGAAAGTCAGATTTGGTAAGAGGTCCAGGTTCGAATCCCGGTAGCGTAACAACAATATTTTTTGATAAAATTGATTTTATATGTATATCTTTCTAATTAATACATTTAATTAGTATTTAAAAAATGGTGACAACTAGAATGACGTATGGCAGGTAACATATTATATTAAGGTATTTAATTATCACAACTATTCATAATAATATTACGCTTCTCCGTCTATATCTATGACTTTCTGGATGTGGCGACAGTAGGCTGTAAAGTACTTGCTTAATCGGCCAGGTCTGTGAAACTCCTGTTATCTCATCTATGTCTCATGGTTTCTTTCCATATCTGTCGCTGTCAAATGTGACATGTTGTACAAATTCAGGGAGAGCTATTGCTAGGACCGGCGGGAGGCTATTATGGCCGCAAAGCGGCTGATAGTGGCCCATGGTGACCGCTGCGCGGTTAGGGCTTCATTAAGATCTATATTTCATCTAAAGCAATATAATAAGAGATTTTAGCATTAAAATATACATTTTACTAAGACCCTGACTACGTAGCGGTCACCAATGGCCGCGTAACGGCCACTATTGGCCTTGAAGCACCCACAATAACCGCTCGCAGGGCTTATCCTAAGCCGATTGTTTATTTTCTTGTGATATGTATATTTGTAGTAGAATGTAGTCGACGATAAATCAAATCAAATAAAGTCTTAATAATTACTGAAACCTAATTAAAAGTAAAAAATGTATAGCGCTGAATAAGTAAATAATTAATACTTTATCATAAAATCTCTGCTTTAAATTTTTCAATGTTCAGTCCAGGATATTTTTTTATACTCGTAATGGTTTTCGTGTGCTTTAGAAATAGTAAATCTAAACAATTTTTTAATCACGATATAAATTTTATTCTGTAAATAACACTCCAGTGAAGAATCTTTGAATCCCTGTTTAGGCTGCGGTAACCAGCCTTGCTAATAGCAACCGTTTTGAATTACACGAACCTTCGAAATGTGTGTCATGTAAACCCTAAATAGGTTACATTACACGAACATTGTTTCTAGAGAGTCCTGGTTTTATTTGATCCCGGGGAGGGGGACAATAGCGTAACCTGTGTCAATTGGGTTACGGGGCAAGAAAAATGTTTTAATTAATTTTTTCACAAATAACTTTTATTATAAATTTGATAATTAGAACAGATCCAGCTGAATGAGTGACACGATACTGGAGAATTATTTAAAAAAAAATGCATCGTGCGGTTTTTAAACATGGAACATGTTTTCAATATTTTTTAAAATTAATATGTATATCTAAACAAATATGATATATCTTGGAGATTAAGCTATTTTTATTATGTTTAATGGAAAATATATATGGAAGTATGGCGTACCCGTACTCTTCCACATTCCCAGAAGTAAAACATCTTACATACAAAATTCATTCATTCACCGGTCATGCAAATTCCACAATGAGAAATTGACAGAAATTGACTAGTTCAACATTAGCCTTACTGCGCTTAAAGGGTTCTTTTTATGAACCACCTCAATCTCAATTTTGACTAATCATTCTACCTACAAACAAGTCTTGTTCTCCCTTTACCGCAACAATAGTTGCAACCTCAACACCCTTTTTCCCTCTTTTTTATCTTTTTATTTATCTTGTGCACCTAAACATACTTATGTACCTAAACATTTCTGTGGATTTTCATAAATAGTATCACATGTTCAATATTTATTATGTTAATTATTATAATAAGTTTATACACTGCCAAAATCCCTCATACAATAAAATAAAAAAGAGTAATTACAGGTCTTATGACCTATTTTCGGCTGGCTTAAGTGATCACTTTATATATATATATATATATATATATATATATATATATACAAATAACGTTCACTATTTCTCACCCTTCAAACTCCACATTTATCAAATTTTTGAAAGTTGTATATATGTTAATATGTGAACTCGCTTCGAGTATCACTACACCATTACCATTTATGGACCAAATTTGATAATTTATTTTCCCTTTTTTTAATTTTTTTTTAAAAATATATTATAACGTTATTTTATGGTACCTACCAGCCACGATGCATTATTTTGAGTTGAAATTTCCCAAATGGCAACACTGGATCGCGGGAAGGAATTTTTTTATGGCAGTTTTCGTTGACGGCTCGAGAGTGTGTGCAATAAGCTGTTCGTGAAATTAATATTAAAAAAATGTGATTTCATGTTTAGAAAAGGAAAGGATGTAAAAATCCCTTCCAGTCACGACGTCTGTGAGATGTAATTCGGATGACAATACCTATTTCTTCATGAATGATTACTCACGAGCTAAACATGATGGGAACATGATTAGGTTCCATCTGCTCAATCTATTTTACAACACGAGGACGCAAGGGTTTCTGCGCTACTTCAGGAACTACTCCAGGAAGCAGGCGACTCAGTTTTTATGACGTTGGCGGTGCGAGGAGACACCAAGTATACTACAGGGTGACTCGGTACATCGAAAACTGAATTCAAATTATGGATTACTCTCGTGTCTAATTGTTGTGAAAGAAATTCTTAGTTGTAAAATTTTGAAGAGGTAGTAAATTATAATAATTATTCTCACATTCTCACCACTGATTTTAATGCTTGTTGCTAATTTTATTGAAGACGATATGTTGAAAATCTTTTATTGAAATCTCACTGATGTGATATTATTTTTTGTGTTCTAACATTTTCTTATTCTATCATGCTCAAATTTTGCATGCAAAAGCTAATTAATTATAATACTGTAAATCTCAAACTTATTCTATTATTTTTTCCTTGAGGAATGATTACTGATATGGATGGGAGACGGTATGGTGAATTCTGTGCATCAGGACCGCGAATCTCATGCTTTCCCTTGAGCGAACCGTAGGACGAAGACGTCACAGGTTGGCGCATCCAACTTGTCACAATATATATATAAAGTTTTGGTGTTTTAAGTATAAGAGGATGATAGTCAAAGCTAATAAAAAAGATAATAAATAAAAAGTACCCTGGGTTTGTTGTTAATTTATTCGTCCGGTATTACGATATTACATTGAGATAGGTATGAAGTATTTAAATTCACAGTAATTTACACTTGATCAGACATATAGAAGACATCAGTCGCGAGAACAGAATGCCTGTCTCGTTCTTCGTGCCCGCCAGCCTAGCGGGATGTTCTCCTAGCGGGTGTCCGACACATCGCTTCGGTGCTACGATCGTCAGATGGCTAGGGTGCCTTTCACTACAAAGTGATACAATATATATGTAACGAACAGTTTATATGTATAACTAATAAAATAATATAAATATAAGGCCATCTTAATAGAATCTATATTTCAATGATTTCTTTCCTCAAAACAAGTTATCGATGTAACTAAAATTATTCCATCTTCGTAAGTTAGCTGTCAAAATGAACAAAAATGACATAACAATCGCGGATAGATAATTACTGTGGTAAGTAAGATTTTACCTTTACCACAGAGAGCATAGATAAAATTAATTAGTACAGGAAAATTTTGAACTTAAATTAAAAAATTTGGAACTTCAAGGAGTACAGTGGTAGAGACTACGGTCAAGGACTTTCGACGTCCATGAAAGAAGAAGAACAAGAAAAACAGATTATTTATATCAATAATCTATTGTTTTCATTCCTACCATGTGCTTGTCCCTTTGGTGGCCATAAATATGGTTAAAAATAATGTTTTAATTTTTCTATTAGATTAAGAGCGTGTTCATTATTTTTATAAATGTTGTCGATAAGGAGATCCCAGTGATTTGAAGGAAACACGAAAGTTGTCATCGTCCATTATTCGCTCGACACAACACGCCTGGGGTAGTTACTGCCGGGTCATGCTGATAACATGATAACATGGTCGAGCGATCAGGTAACACGTCACCACTTTGCAAAATGTGAAACTCATGGGGCTTTGAATAGGTCCCGTGTGCAGTTCCGTTCAACAGACGTATTTGTTTACTGTAGCCAGGAAAACCCCTACAGTAGACTGGCCTGACCTGCTGATGTTCTCCCGTTTCCAGGATCCCGAATTCCAGCAATTACAAAGTCCAAGGCTTCATACATTTCCGGGTGTCTCATCATATATCCGAGATATTGAAGATTCTGTATTTTTATTGTTTTAAATATTAGGTGTACCCATAAGTAATCAATTATTTTGAGTGTGGAATGTTTGCTTCAGTCTAGCTCAGAGCGTGAACGTGTAAAGACGTGTTTTATACGTAATATTACAATCCGTGGTCTTGTGACTTGTGACAAGTAAATTGTAAATTTTTTATTACTCTGTTGTAAAATGGCGGACAATCAACTAACTGAAGAATTAATGTCATTCAATTGGGGAACGAAAAAGTCAGTAATCTATGCTATCTATGCTGTGCACGATGGCGAATCTACTCATTCGGTCCTCTCAATACTACGCTCCACTGCAGCAACAGTTCAGTACGACGTCTCTGCTGATACATATTATCAATTAGAGTATGCGTGGTGTGAAAACGATCCACGGTTGTTCGAATTACTTGCTCAGACAGACGATTGTATCGACCGTAAAATGAACATAGTGCACGGTAAGTTTCGCAAACTGAACCACGATTTTCGAAATGAATTTGCACAATTCGCTAGCGTTGTTCTGGCGTAAGTCTATTCATGGTGAAATGGCAAACTAAACTGAGCACAAATCGGCTGTCAGCTGTCAAATTGGCTATCGCTGGAAAAAGTGTTGTCAATTCGAAAAAGAAACCTCTAAAAAACATCTTTAATGTTTAATAATGAAATAATTCAAATATTATTATGACCAAAGAAATAGAAACGTAATAATGTAAAATAAATATTTTATGTACGTAGAGTGTACACTACGTGATAGTATTAAAAGTATTATACGTTCAGTACAGAGGGAGTCCATTTACACAGCAAAGTTTAACCAATCAGATTACAGACAGAATCGCTTCACGATAGTAACTTGAACGCTTGTAGTAACTGTACTGGCTAGATAAATTTCCTTTTCATTGAATTATGGTTGTACCGGAAAATATAAACTAAATAAAAAACTTATGAGACGGAATTCAATTTTTAAAATACTGTTTTATGTTAGAGATTCTATTATATTGAAAAATATTATTATGATCGGATGAAGTGAGAAGGATTTTAGATGGTGGATGAAATTTAGATGCGGTAGGTATTGACTGAAATCTATTTGAATGGGATAAGAGAAAAGAGCGGATAGAAGGGAATATTGGGGATGAGTAGATGGGTTAATCAGGGATTCCTTCAATATGAATACGGAAGGCCTGCTCGACTCACCCGATGATGAAGCCGGTCCCTTTCTCCTAAAGTTCACTTTGCACAACGAGACTACAGTATTTTGGAACTAGTACTATCCATAATAATATTACGTATTCTCATCTATTTTTATCTATTTCTATGACTTTCTGGACGTCTAACAAGTCTTGGACGTAGTGTCAGTTAAAAAAAATGTACGCCAAAATAGAGAAAATGTCTAACATCTTATTAATATTCCTAGGTTATGATGACTTAGGCCGGGTTGCGTCATCCTCGGTAATCATAACTGAGATTCAAACGAGTTTAAATTCAAACTCGTTTACTTTTAAACGAGATTCAAATAATTTGACAGAAATCGAGTTGCGTGAACAAAGTTTATAGTTATCCAGTGTAGCAATTACATAGGACTCTTAAAGTCTTATTTTCAAAAACAAATGCCGCGCGAGTAATTTTGCTTATGGCAACACATGTAGGACGCTTCATTTGACATTTGACGTTTACGTTTATTTGGTATGTGTACTTTCTCGCAATTGACGTTTTGAACGATGAATGTCAATATAAAGTAAGTATTCTAGTATTTCAACTATATTTAATAGTTTATGTTGTAAATTACGTATTAGTAAACATTATTTTAAATATTTATCCAAAGAATCCAAGACGAAGCAAGAAACAACAGAATGGATACGAATGGTGATGCAGATGTCAATGGATAGCGGGTTTCGGTATTTGATGATGATACAGATTCTAACTGTAAGTACTCTGCAAGGCCTTACAATGCAAATCTTATCACTTTAATTTAGAAAACTTTTTTATCACTCGTTTTGCATTTAATATGGTACCTTTTAAAAACAAATAAATACCATTCACACCCCAGTTGTAAGCAGATCAATTATACAAATGGAATATGTTTGTATGTTCGTAGGTGGAAGATGTTGAGCACAAGCCTCAAGTCTGAATATCTTGGCGTTGCATTTAAATGCCAACTGATGGCATCACCTCTAAAAAGTGAGTAGAATGATAATTCACAATATAATGAATTAATTTTCTGGTTTATGCACACTTACATAATGTAAAAAAATATAAATATTAGATATCGATAATGCTTTTATTTAGTTTAATTATTTCATTTATAATATATACCCTTTCTTTGTTCGCAGATAAATCAAAATGCAAAATGAATTCAACAACCCCAAATGAACAAATAGACAATACACAAGAACTGCGTGTTGTAATTTTAGTCAGACGTTAAGCTGAGAGATATTTGGCCCAACTAAATTTTAAATTAGTTAAAGAAAAAAATAATATGTAATTAATTTAATAATTTACTTCTTTAATTTTATAAACATTAACAATTTCTCTATTTTTAAATGTTTACTGCCTCGCTGTTTTTAGCTAATGTGGTTTCATCCCCTTTCATTTTAACGATATTAACATAAACCGTTTTTCTATTTACTAAAATAATAACGTGTAGTTATGTCGTTATTTATAATTAACTGTAATTTTACTTACTAGACTTTTCACTGAACAAATAAATTATGGTAATTTATGTATGTGATTTATGTTAAAAGGTATATATATAAATATAATAAAAGAGTTTTTACAGAGGAAGAATTGTTTTATTGTAGATCCAATATTATTGTAAAATAAATGTGACAATTTAGGCTAAATCTCAGAAATGAATGATCTACAGAGCGATGAAGATCTTTAATGAAATGCCAGATGAAGATACTTCATAGATTCAAAATGAAACTAAGCCAATATGTGTAAGATAAGTTTAATCTTATTTATATTAGAACATATATATATACACAATTGTACGCACAATATTAAGAATAAATAAATTAAATGCTATGGCTGGTTTAATAATTGGTAAAAATAGCCATTTATTAGATCTCGTCTTATATTATTTCCATTCTATGCAGGTTCAGAGTCAATTTCACATAATATTGCCACAAAGTCCGGTGGCTCGGTAACATTATGCAGCACTACTGTGGCTATAATGACTGCTTCCACTCTTTCAATACTCAGCCTGAGTTTCATACCTATTGTGGGGAAACGCCTTTTCCACACCCCAAATATTCTTTCTACAACATTCCTAGTCCTGATTTGGCTCTCATTATATAGTTTTTCAGCCGCAGATATTGGATTCGTAAATGGAGTAAGTAAGTATGGTTTGAGTAGATAACCACGGTCACCAATGAGATATTTCTCATTAAAAATATCATCTAGTTGCCCTTTTAATCTAGAATGACTGAAAATAGTACTGCCGTGTATTGAGCCTGGTTACCTTGCAACAACATTTGTGTATTTCATTGTGGCATCTATTACTGCCTGCACATTCATGGAGAAGTAATCCTTCATATTTTGATAATATTCCACATTATTTCCTCCTGGAGATAGGATTTCCACACGAGTGCAATCTATTGCACCAATCATGTTTGGAAATGCTGAAATGTTGTAGAATTGATTCAGATATTGCTAAATTTCTTCGTTAGATTCAGGTAAACGTAAATTGTGATCTGAGAGCGGATATTGCTCTGCTCAATTTGTTCACAATTCGTGAAACAGTGCCCTTGTGTACACCAGATATATCACCCGTGCATCTTTGCATTGATCCTGTGGCATAGAAATGTAAAGTTATCGAGACCTGGTTCACAGGACGAACTGCGTGATTTACTTACTGTTATACTTACTTTTCCACGATCAAATTCCCACCCATCCTTTTTTTCCCCACTGCTTGACCAGTGTGTATAGTGACCTTAACAGTGTAAGTCAGCAGACGTTAACGCGATGCGATACATGTTCGGTTGCGGCACCGCTATACCGTTGTGGATTTTGTTTACCTCGGGTGCATCAGCACTGTTATATTGTGATCCTGTGATTTGTGTGCAGTGGTATTGTGACAGCCGCGGGTGACGTGATTGATATCGCCGTCTTCACTTGGAAGCGGAGATTTTCCCGTCCGCGTGCCGTTTTGTGTGATCTCGGCTGCGACTGCGGGAGTAACAGAGACGTGATAGGAGGGGTAAGGCGAGCAGTCCTTCAGATTCCCGATTCTAATTTTATTTCCAAATAATAATTATTGTAATACAAATAAAATGTTTCAAAAATAAATATATACAGATATAATCAATTTTCCGGGTGGTAATACAAATATTTTTTAGATATTTATCGAAAAAATAATAACAATTAACAAGGACATTTTTCCTTCTTGTTAATAAGTTTAATTTAAGTATATTAAAATATCACAGAACTGTGTTCTGAAAACGTACAATTTCACAATAATATGTGTTCTCCTTAATAATAGTATATTCTATTAAAAAAATCTGTGAACTCTCTATATTTAAGGTAGTTTACAGTTACCGTATTTCCAACGTATTTTCTCTCGTCAGTCAGTACGGAAACTTCAGTCGCGGTGAAATATTCCTTAGGACATTCTCTTGGGAAATTTCAACTACCAAGTTATTACTTGTGGATGCATTTAGGCTGCAGCGATGGCTCTCTATAGATCAGGTGCGGCACAACTTCGGTACGGTATAGCTCGACTCTCGGTTCAGCAGAGTGTTTGCTATTACGTCGTATTACAGTCTACGCTTTTGATCAATTTTCATGATTAAACTAATGGATTTGGTAATGCATAATTTATCATTCAGACTAGTTTAAACCAGTCACGATAAATAATTTCAAACCCAGTATTCGAAGCAATCGATTCATTTTTGGAACTATTGTCTTATGCGTATACAATTTTTTCGTACTCTGTATATAGAAAAATAATGTATTTTAAATATGAATTAAATATATTAATTAGAAAATTATACATATAAAATCAATTTAATCGAAAAATATTGTTGTTGCGCCACCGGGATTCGAACCTGGAACTCTTTCCAAACCGGGGAAGGTGCATTATCCAACAATGCTACAGCGGTGATATTTTTAGCGAGAAATTTTCGAACTTATATGTTATCTTTCTTATATTCATACATTTAATCGTTCCATTATTTGAAAGAGCCATTTTCCTTATTTTTACGAAATATCAAATACCTTTGAATAATCTCATAGCAGACGCCAGAATAATCAATTCATTTTTATTAAATTTTGGACACATTGATACAACTTTATTATTACACACTAAGAGTATTTTATTTCATATATATATTTTTCTAATTAATATATTTAAATTATATTTAAAATATCACAGACCTATATACTGAATAATTACAACTTCACAATAAGAATGTGTTCTCCTAATAATAATGTATTTATCTAAGTATATTCATCGATAATGTATTCAATACTATTATTTTTACATATAATACATATTGGAAATCTGTTTAAAATCTTATTTAAATGTTATGAGATTGAGAGTACTTAAATTATTTGCGGTTTATGAATTTCATATTCAAATCTATTTTTGTCAGCTAATAATTAGTATTTTCATTGAAATAAGCATAACTAGAAAAATATTTTTTTACAGTAATACTAATTAAATAAATCAATTAGAAAGATATACAGAAAAAATCTATCTAACTAAAAATATTTAGTTGCTACCGAGATTCGAACCTGGACCTCTTTCTATCCGGGGAAGAGGTCCAGGATCGAATCCTCGATATAGTTTGTGTAAATAAGACGTAATTCTGCACCGATAGGATCTAATGAACGAATTGCGCGATCTTCGAGTCGCGCGTCCCACGGCTTGGATTATGACGATTCCGGTCGTAAATCGGAATCGCCGCAGGGGGGGTAAAGGAAGGAAATAAGTGAACCTGGATATAAGGGATAAGGGTCGATGATGGGATAGGGGTTCCAGTCGAAGGACCAGTGATCTCGGGGAACCGAGATCGGAAGGACTACTCGTCTTACTTTGTGTATGATGCCTCCGTCACCCCTGCTGTCGCCGCCGAGATCACACATGATCGGCCAACAAACACGATCATCCAACACGAGATCACAAAATACAGTGCTAGTGCACTGGAGCTGAATAAATCCACACCGCGAATGCTATCGCGATGTCGCGATCGAACAAGTATCGGTCACGTTGACGTCCGCTGACGTCAAGGTCAGATTTCACGCCGACAAGACAAGCATTAAGGAATGGTCTGGGAATTTGGACAGAGAAAATATTTATTGTCAATAACACGAGTCGCGGCCGATTCGCAAGATGAACGCATAAATGTGTTTTAAGATCCGAAACAGTTTGTATTAATAAACTACAGAACTATGTTTTGACAATATAACTTTTTTCCAAAAATGTGTTCACCCAAAAGTTCTGGAGTTGATTGCAATTGAAATACACTTTCATGGTAGCAGCTTGGTTGATCTTCTTATCCTGTAAAAAGTTGCCAAAATGCTTCGACAAGAGATAATCTGATATGGTATGGTGGATGAGGCACTATTTCATAGTCCAACATGTGGTCACAGCGTGGAACCAATTTCGATTTGGTTTTTTATTAATTTCGTGCGGCACCCATTTGGTTTTTCTAGCGTAAAATGTCGTCTAGAAACGTTGAGTGTTGTCTAACTTTTATGCAAGCTCTTGAATTATTGTGCTTGGTTCTGATTTAACTGACGCAAAATGAAACATTTATCATTTTGTGCTAACCTAATCTAACTACCCACACATTCTTGTCACCGACTATTGTATATTACTGACAATAATATTTTCATAATTTTTTTTCAATATTTTTTATAACTTCTGATTATACTTTTTTTCACATAACTTTTTATAACTCACTCATTATACTTACTTACCTCTTAACATTTAAAACTTTTTAAAACTGTACAGGTAATTGCTTTAGAACAGACCACGTCTAGTTTTTTATATGTACTATGTATGCTACAAAAAATAAATAATTCAGTTGGTCGTTATCGAATGCCCAAAACCTTCTTCATTTTTAAAGTTTTTAAAACGAATCCGAACAATAACCACACAAAAATCATTGTTTACTTTACGAAAATTTTCTGCTGCATTTCCACCCGTTTTAAAGTCGTTTAAAAAAATTCTATTCAATAGTCTAATTTGAAGAAAAAAAAAAAAATATTACTAAAATTTTCACCAAAAAATGCACTCTAAAATGATATGATTGTGAAGCCAAATAGTTACATACATTATGTACCTATTTCATATAAAAAAGGTTTGCACTGTCAAGGATCAAAATCAAAATTAAAGATAGCGTTAAGGTTGTTATCCATCGTAAGGGCTATTAAAGGACTTAAAAACATTTATTTTATTAGGTCAATGGAGGGCATTCTGGCATCCCTACATAGTCCTACGTAGTTATCCGCCAGGACTGTAATCCGGGAAGATCCAGTGTTCTATTTCCACATCATCCCTTACGGAGTCAATAGGAGATGGGTGCCATTTGTCTGGAAGGCCGCAGCTCGCTGGACCAAGTAGATAGATCGTAATTTGTGGAGATAAATGCACCTTTAAAGCGGGATTCACAATTACAAAGCCTCCTGTGTGTGTGTTTTTTTTTAAATGAAAGTGTTCATTGTTTTAAATTACATAAAAAACCAAAATAAAATAAATTGAAATTAAACAAGATGTGAGGTAGAATTTTTCCGAACTTTCCGAAATTTTTCAATTCATGTTTCAGGAATGCCGGACGTAAATTCTTGTTTCATAAATGGCTGGATATAAATTCGTATTTCAGGAATAACTGCACCTAAATTTGATTTAATAAATAACTGGACTTAAATAAATTCATAAATTCGTATTTTAAGAATGAATGAAAATTTGACATAAATTCGTGTTTCAGGAAAAATTGCACCTAAATTCGATTTAAGGATAATCGGACTATTATTCAAGTACAAAAATAATAAGTTTTTATTTTAAATCGTGTTTCAACTTACTGGGCAGAGAGGATAGAGCGCCACACCTTCTGTCCTGATACATAATTCTCGCCTCATCCACATGCATACATCTTCTCATACAAACTCGACGATTTTTGACGCTTCTAACAGGACCATCCTCCCAGTATCTGGTTTACTTGATCGTACAAAGTCTTCCGCGGACGTCCTCTAGTTCTAATGCCATCAAAACTTGCGTCATATAATTTTCATACCATTCTCTCCTCATTCATATGTTCAATATGATCAAACCACCTAAGTGATCCTTTCTTAATCTTACTCACTATGTTAAGGTCAGATTTATATTCGTTTTTTATTTCTTCATTATTTACTCTATCATAAATGGAATTGCTATATATATATATGCCTAAATAATCTCATTTCCACTGCATGTCAAGGTCCACTGCGTTTCAAGGTAAATTCGTACTTAACATAAAATATTTTTTCAGGAATAACTACATATAAATATGCCTTTCAGGAATTAAAAACAATTGAATATAAATTGATGTTTCAAGGTAAATATTTAATAATGGCAATTTATAAGCATAAATTCGTGTTCTAGAAATTGAAGATAACTTGACATAAATTTCACGTACAATAAATAATTAGATTTTAAATCGTGTTTCACGGTAAATAAACATAAATCCGTGTATCAGAAATTAAAGATAATTGAACATAAATTCATGTTTCAAGGTAAATATTTAATAATGGAAATTTATAAGCATAAATTCGTGTTCTAGAAATTGAAGATAACTTGACATAAATTTCACGTACAGTAAATAATTAGATTTTAAATCGCGTTTCATGGCAAATAAACATTAATCCGTGTATCATAAATTAAAGATAATTGAACATAAATTCATGTTTCAAGGTAAATATTCAATAATGAAAATTTATAAGCATAAATTCGTGTTTTAGAAATTAAAGATAATTTGACATAAATTTCACGTACAATAAATAATTAGATTTTAAATCGTGTTTCATGGCAAATAAACATTAATCCGTGTATCATAAATTAAAGATAATTGAACATAAATTCATGTTTCAAGGTAAATATTCAATAATGAAAATTTATAAGCATAAATTCGTGTTTTAGAAATTAAAGATAATTTGACATAAATTTCACGTACAATAAATAATTAGATTTTAAATCGTGTTTCACGGTAAATAAACATAAATCCGTGTATCAGAAATTAAAGATAATTGAACATAAATTCATGTTTCAAGGTAAATATTTAATAATGGCAATTCATAAGCATAAATTCGTGTTCTAGAAATTGAAGATAACTTGACATAAATTTCACGTACAGTAAATAATTAGACTTTAAATCGTGTTTCACGGTAAATAAACATAAATTCGTGTATCAGAAATTAAAGATAATTGAACATTCATTCATGTTTTATCAATAACTACAAAATAAATTCAAGTTTCAGGAATAACTGGATTTAAATTTACGTTTCAAAAGTGACTGACCTTCTCAGCAAAATAAGGGAATGCTGTAAAAAAGTATTCCTGCCAATAATTTACAGTAAACATCACTTCTAGCAACGTATTGTTGTTTTTCAGCAAGGCTCCGCGGGGGTCGACATTATAAATGAAATCAATTTATAAAATATTAACTTCCGGTTAATAATTTGGATTGGCGCCCCGCGGGCATGACGAGAGCAAGCATTGAAAAATGTAATCACTTTAAAGACTTAAACAAACATCCGGTGTAACGAGGTGCAGAGCCGGCGCGTCCATATAGGCGAGCTAAGCGATCGCCTAGGGCGTCAATATTTGAGGGGCGGAATAGCTGATATAATAGATAATAATATTATGCTTCCCCATATATATCCATGACTTTCTAGATGTGGCTTCAATAGTGTTATTTGTGGCTTATCGTTATACGGCCGGCAAATATATTAAGTATTTGTCATAGATAAGAAAAGCACCCTATCATCTCATGTATACCATAAACCATATACGAACCAACCATAAAATGGTTGCAGTTTTTTTCCTTATTTATTTCAAATATGAAATAAATGTTTTGATTCATATTTGGAATAAATATATATATATATTGTGTGGCATTACAAACTGATGTCATGTTCGAAATTGCCCCGTCACTAGTAAGGTAAATACTTTTATGTTATTCAATCACTAGTGCATAATTTACTATAATTTGTTAATTTGATCGCATCGGGCTACATTACTCCTTCGGTCTACTTTCAATTTTACACTTTGTTTTTCTACAATTCTTTGTACAAATCCTATTGAGTCGGCCTGGATGCTGAGGACCAACTATGACTATAGGTTATGGAGATAGTATGCTACGATTGAATGTGCACGGAAGAGCATAGATTGGAGGTTATGCCACCTTTCGTAACATTTTGATCTTGTTGTCACCAGCTTGCATTGAAGAACGTCGAACTCTCGCCCGACTCGACAAAATTAAGATTGTTAATTTTAATTGTATTTTCTTCTAAAATTAATTGTGTTCCTTTTTTGATTAGATTTTATTAATTTACGTTAAACATCTTTTCATTTATCTCTCCCAGATATTATTAATTTCCAGATTAGGATGAAGCCAGAATGGGATAGATCGAGGTGGGTATGCGTTTCTGACGTGAAGGACCCGCGGTTCTTGTATTCTCCGCTGACTAGTCGATGAAGAGGGAAGAATTGAATATATTTCAAAGTAAGAACACCGTTTGTACAATTCTAGGAAGAGCAATACATAATGAAATAACAGAAAAGCTAAATAGTGATAATAATCACTTCATTGTGAGCGGATTATGGGTGATAGTAATGTTCCCGTATCGGTCAATCTCATTGGTTGGAATATTTTTAACGCCGCCGTGCAACATAGGTAAGAGGGTAGCTATACGCAGCTATCAGAAAAAATACACCCTTCACCATCCCTCGGTGAGAAAGTCTCTTATTATTCGTATAATATAATAAATTGTTACAATACTCGGGTTCTATGTGTCCACAGGTTGCGTAACTTCAGCAATATATTTTGAAGGCACCCGTCTCCAAGTGCAAGTCTCCGCAACGCCATTTTAGTTATATAATTGATAGAATTGGCGTTAACTTTGTAGAGTTTCATCAAAATGGATGGATATAAATAAAACAATGTTATAACTTTACTTGAGTTTATTAACACTACTCACGTTTAAAGTTAAATAAAGTAGTGCAAATAAACTAAAGTAGAGTTATAACATTGTTTTATTTATGACCATATTTTTTTTCATTTCAGTTGCTTGTTTGATATCTCGATCTTTCCATATTCTCTACAGTTGGTACATAGCAAGTCTGCCCAATGTCACCAGTATTTGCGATCGAATAAATTGTCTTTGTTTTCGTGGATATAGATTTAACTAAATCAAATTTTCCAATCTTTCAGACACACGACAGGTTTACAAGTTTCAGACAGGTTTACAAGTCTAGTTTTATAAACAAAAGTAGCATAATTTCAATTGAACCAGCTCTGGTGACAAAAAATTTACCGGGCGTACTTTTTTCGTTTAAAGCGAGGCATTGTAAAAATAATTAAAAATTCCTTCTTTTTATACTTTCTTCCAGTCGTTCTGAAAGCACGAGGCTGCAATAAGTGAGTGCAAACATCCGCATCCGGCTGACTCTACTCTGACATTACTTTTTATCAGAACTAAAGGAATTTAAAGTAAAGAAAATTATTTTATAATTTTTTTGTTCTCGTTTCTTTAGCATCTTGATCGAAGAGATCTTTGGTTAAGCAAGTACATGGTCTAGATTCATATTCTTCGGCGGTCTGTCGTCTGCGTCTGATGTGAATTATCATCTGTTAGCAGTCAAATGGTAGTTCGCCGATCTCCACTTCTCTCAACTGGCGAAGATGATGATTATGAGGTAGAAAGAAATGAAACACAAAAAATGCACTATGGCGACAGAATCGAGAATGGGTTCTCGCCCGCAGAAAACCTTGATTCATTTGAGTTACAAATAGTACATTAATTTTTTCATATTTTTACCACTTTATTAGCAAGTAGACAGCGACGGGCGCCGCCCTGACGTGTTTTATCATTATCTTTATATTATTTATCGAAATTTATCTAACGTCTCTCATTATCTTATCTTTATATTGTTTATCGAAATTTATCTAACGTCGGCACCACGCTGATGATTATACATTTAAATGACTGACTTTGTCTAATCATATTATTTAATTAGCGTCACCGCGGCGACCTCGCAATTCTGTGTGATATACTCTCTATTATCGAGGTGCATATCTTCTATACATCTTCCTTTTCCTGCCTATTTTTCTTCTTTCCAACGATCTCTTCCTTCACACGTTTCCTAAGCACGTTACTTGTTAAAGTCATTGGACTCGATTATAGGCCGTGGCTTTCCAGTATTCGTGTGTTCAACTTTTTAGTGTTCAGACTGGTTTTGAATCTTTTTCTCGGTCCATCCAATCATCATCTTCAACATTCCCATATCTTAACCACTTTAATCATTCATGACTCTACCTAACGACCATGAAGCTAAAAATTAACAAGTCTTTATTTACATTTGTTTGAGTCTTATATTTATATATGATATACCTTGAATTAATTAATATTCAGTACCTCCCACCTCCCCATCCCTCCCCCGCCGCTAACAAACAGTCAGTCGATCGGCGACCTTGAATCAGAACAGTAAAATATTTTTAACAATCTCGAAGGGCTCCATAAGTCTATGTGTCGATCTTTGGCGAAATAGTGATATAATCCCATAAAGTCCACTGCACCGCAGGTAATTGAGAGAAATGGAAATCTGTGACTCCCTTTTTCTTGTTCCCGTGTTTCTGGCACCTAAGGTGCGATTGTACCAACATTATCTGACCACGAAATTTTAGATATAACTATTCTTTATCTTCATTCAGGTTTATTATTGAATAGCCATTTTGGCGGTTGACAATTATACATACACTCTACATGGCCTAGCCTCTTTTTCTTCTTATTGTGCTCTGTCCGTTTAACAAACATTAGCTAATATGTTGGCTATCATCACTTTTTTTACTGCATCTCGAAAAAGCTTTACAGTAGACTGGCTAAATCATTGCTTCAGATTTTTTGCCTTTAAGTTTGTCCAAAAAGTTTTGTATTTTTTCACTAACCATATAGTATTGCGCTAAATATTAAAGAGATGTCTTGCCGGAGGACAGTGAGGGGTGTATTTTGTCTGGTTTAAGATAATCAATTATCAAAATTTCTTTGATATCCTAAAAAACTGATGCCATTACCTTTTGAATAGTTTTGCCTTCTTTGGCACTAATTTTAAGTTGGTAATTCTTTTTACTTTAAAGTTTCATAATGATTACTGTTTCGCGTTTTTGATTACGGACTGCAACATAATGTCGCCTTTCACTCAGGCAACCATTAATGGTACTTGCTCGCACCGTGAATAGCCATTTCGAGGAGTGGCGAAGCAGACAAAACCAAAGAAAACAATCCCGTCTAGACTGGGAGTGTGCTTCCTTTGATACGAAGTCGGGTGGGGGGCTTCCTACCGTGAAAAATGGTGCGTCAAAAGTCGCGCAAACACTGAAAATTGTATTTTCAGTGCTCAAACACGTGCACGTGCAAGGGTTAATTTTAATTGCGTCACTTTCTCGGGGCGGGGGGTGAGCGCCGCTCCAAGTAGGGTGGAAATGGAGAATGTACGTGGCTTTAATACTCATTGTGTAATTTTCCCCGACGGTGTCATGCGTCACATATGACGTTAATTTATTTTAATATCTTTACAAGAATAATTTAGTATTATTAACGTTGAAAAAATATTTTCACCGTTTTGAGGACGTCATTAAATTATAATAACACAAATGCTTAACCATTTTAAATATATTAGGCGTCTACTTTTGTATGTCATTTTACAACCCTACCTGGTTGTCTGATCATTAGTAACTTTTTACTATGGTAACTTTTTACTGACGCCCGTGGTTAAAATCGTTTGCGGGTTGTTCAAATGTCTAATTTAATATTATCAAAGCATAAATGGAGATGTCTGTAGGTGTGAAATATGCTTTATTTATATCAATAAAAATATGAATAACTATTTCCAGACGGACGGGTTATGTACGGACTTCAGCAAAGCGTTCGACAAGGTTTCACATAAACTACTATTAAAAGTTTTAAATATGAATTAAGTATATTAATTAGAAAGATAATAAGAATAATTACAACTTCACAATACGAATGTGTTTTCCTAATAATAAAGTTGTATCAATGTGTTCAAAATTTAATAAAAATGAATTGATAATTCTGGTGTCTAGTATCAGATTAGGTATTTGAGATTCCGTAAAAATAAGGTAGATGTCTCTTTCAAATAACGGAATGATTAAATGTATTAATATCAAAAAGGTAACAACAAAATTTGTTGCTAAAAATATCGTCGCTGTAGCTTAGTTGGATAATGCACCTTTCGCGATTTAGATAGAGATCCAGTTTCGAATCCCGGTGGCGCAATAATATTTTTTGATAAAATTGATTTTATATGTAATTAATATATTTAATTCATATTTAAAGTATCACAGACCTACGTTCTGAATAATTAAAACTTCACAATAATAATGTGTTCTCCTAATAATACTTTTAAAAGCTCTGGGTATAAGCAATAACATAAAAAAATACTTAATAATAAATCTAAATACATAATTATAAATCTTTTCAATTTGAAGCGTCCAGTGGCGTACCACAAGGGACCCAACTTGGACCTGTTTTATTTATACTATTTATAAACGGCATTGTTGACATTTTTAATGGAGTTCATGTTCTGTTGTTTGCAGATGATCTTAAAATATATAAAGCAATTTTTAACATAAATTACTGTATTACTTTGTAAAATAATCTAAATTTGCTTTACATGTGGTGCTGTGCTAACGAACTATATTTAAATATAGAAAAATGTGGACAAATAAGTTTCACAATATTTTGAGTATGTTCAAATCTTAGAAGTTAAAAATTGAAAAATACTGCATTTTCAAACGTATTTTAGTATATGTGAATTTCCTACACACATAAAGGATATTGCCTCCACTTCAAATTAAGTCTCACGCTTTAGCGACATCTATACTATTACGTGAGAAAGAATATCAAATTTACAAAAAAATGTCAATAGATGGTGACAGCATAATTGGTAATAAATAAATGAAATGTTCCACCTTCGTTTAATACATACAACTTCCAAAATTTGATAGATGTGATAGCGTGGGTAAACAGGTGAACGTTACATTGTATAAAGTGATCACTCAAGCCAGCCGATGACAGGTCGTAAGCCCTGTAATGCCCAAGACTTCCATACTTCTCATATTAAAATAACAGCTTCGTCTCTGTGAGACATCTTAATCTTAAATAAGTTTCAATGTAAGTAAAAATCAACTCCTTTCTCAATACATCATTAATAATATTGATCTAAGTAGAGTCGCAGTTGTGCGGTATTTCAGTGCACTCTTCGACGAAAAATTGTTATTTATTCAACATTACAACGAAATTTATAATTTGTGTTAAGGACAACCAAAAGCGACCTTAAAAAGACCTTAGGATTTGTGTTAAGGACAGCCAAAAGCGACCTTAAAAAGACCTTAGGATTTGTGTTAAGGACAGCCAAAAGCGTTAACTCACTTCGCTCTATAACAGCATTACATACATCTATTGTAAGAAGTACGCTGGAATTTAACTCGACTCTGTGGTCTCTATATTATAATATAAATTGTAAGAGTGCAACATAAATTTCTAAGATTAATAATTTTAAATTGCATATTCCAATAGAAAATATAAATAACGATTATTTAATGAGTCTACTTTATTTGAAAAATTTAGCCTGGAGAAGAGATGTGAGCGATATAGTATATATATATAAAATTATCAATAGCATGTTGGATTGCCTGAGTTGACAAATGGTTTTGAATAAGGTACCAACTCAAACGAGACAACATGAAGTGTTCTCTGTAGGTACACATAAATAATTATGCTATTAACTCTCCAATATCGCGGACGCATCGGCTTGGTAACAAGTTGAATTTCGTTACATTTTTCGTTACAGGAGCAGACCTGAACTGAAGAAATATTGTATTTGTACGTAAATTATACTTAGTTTTTATTATTTTTATTATTATATTTAATTAAAATAAAATATTTTAAGCATTATCTATGGATTTTTTGAAAATCTGTCAATATTATGGTGACATTTTTTCGTATTATGTGCTAATGTATATTAATCAACGAGATCACAATCGGACGAACTCTCATCTCTAAAATAGCTGGATATTGAATAATTAATTAGCGTGTACTTCAATTTTCAAAGCATCAATGTATTAGATGACTTTTGGAACAGCTGTGTAAAGTCCGTCATATTTAACTATCGATTTTCGATTTTACTATCGGTTAACGCAAAGTAAAATGAGTTTACTGCGGGATGTACTTCTGAGAAGTAATTATTTTTTACTAACAAATTTTTAAAAATTTAATATTTTAGTAACTTTTTTACTATAGTAACTACTTTCAATGTTTCCTTGAGTATGGTGGAATTTTGTAAGATATTTTAGACTGTTTTGGAGAAGGTATGCCGTAGATAGGCATTGGAATTTTAAAAGAGTTAACTTACCTTAAAGCCTCATCGCAACGCTGCATCAGACTCCCAGTAAAACCTTTGGACACACTGACTATAGAACGCAAGAAGCTGAACTCAGCTTGGTCAAAGCACAGATTGTATTAACCGGTCCACTGAATATAATAATCATACAATCTATCCGAATTAAAATATCGATGTGCTGTATATGTGAGGTCACCAATTATGACGAAAACTAACGGGTCACCGGTGACCTTTCACTAACTTATATTCAATAAGCCACAATTTATAAATGTCTCATAGAGAGTGTTTATGTAAATGTCTTCGATAGCTGGTTCCCAGGTTTCCGATTCACAATAAGTACACATATGATATATGAAGTGCACTAACCTCTCTAGTTTTATTGTCTTTCTGGTCCGATGCTGTTGTTCTTTTAGCTGGGTTGTCTTCTTTAGATTTCGACCGACCGAAGCGCGCACTGGTGGTTTATTTGAACCGCTGGACTGGTCGAAGCACGGAATGTAATAAGAATGTCGGTTACCGTCTTCTTAGCTTTCAGAAAAAAGGGCGAAAATACTCACATACACACACACACCCATGTACATTATTATAAACCAGGAAACCTAGTGGTGCCAATTAAAGTAGCAAGGCGCATAAACAGAGTACAACGTAACGTTCACCAATTCTACCCATGGTCGACTACCACACCTATTAAAATTTTGGACGTTGTATACATGTTTTTTTTTGCTTTGTTGAATGGAATCGAAACGAGAGTAACAACTCCTCAAAAAGATTCTGGAATAGGGTGGGACCTTTGGGATTTCTATTAAATCATCACTTTTTTTACTGCGGCCTGGTGCAGCTCTACAGTCGACTGGCCTAACCATTGTCTTAGGTTCTTCAGTCATGATATTTTTCTTCCAGGGCCCCGACTTTCAGCAGTACCTGCATTATGATGAGGTGCAAGATCTCCGGATATCTAATTACATGTACGAAATATTAAAGTTTTCGGATTTTATTGTTTTGAATATTTATTTTTCTTTATTCATCAGAACTGTAACATCTTCATTCGTAACTCACTTAGATCCACATCTACAATGCTTCAAGTCGCCTTATTTTACCATGTAAAAACCTTTCAAGTATTTTCTTAGTACTACGCTGTCGCCATCTATGGTGTGAAATTTGATATTAATTCCCTTGAAATAGCGTAGATGTCTCTAATTAGAATCTTTTTGATAGAAGTATGAGAGCTTTGTTGTGGGGATAAATTCAATAATTGTGTTGGACATACACAAAATATTACGAATCAACATTTTATTGTGTTTTGTGTAGGTTATCGTAGTTTAGTGCGAGTCCCAGTGCTGACGACATTTTTTAGATATTTTCTATGTTCTTCCACTACTCACTCCATAAGTGCTCTCCTACTCCTATCTCAGACCATTTTTATCCAATTCCTGGACCCTTTCTCAGTCAGCCAACCTCTTCCTTGGTCTACCTCCAGTTCGCTTCTACTGGGGTATCAAGTCTTCGTTGATATCTTTCAACATCGTCAGTCCAAATTATGTACACGATCCTTCATTATTTATCTATATAAATCTATATCGGCTCGTAATAACTAAATCATCAGAAATTGCAAACAATTACAAAATACAGTTAACAAATTATTTCTGTGCGATTGACCTTAATGTTGCTATATAGCTAGTTTAGTTAGATACTTTTATTAATGGCTGTAATTGTATCTAGATAGATATATGAAGATGTTAGAAAGCCCTGCCGACAAGCCACAACGCGTGTCAGACAAACCAGCGACTATCATACACTAAAGAGGTTGGGTTTGGAGCTCGGCTAAACGGACACAGTCGTAAATGTCGGGCGAGATGGAGTGGGACACAGTTTCGATAATACTTATATAGGAAACAGTGTTCTTGGTGATTTTATTTAGTCGCTGGCGTAGGTATCAATAGTTATTTAATGTAACAGTAATGCATGGAACACAACTTAGCCAAAATATTAAAAAAATCTACCTTTTCTGCCCTAACCTACCTGTTCTACCCACCTTTCTACATCTAGAGCACAACCGTATTCTGTAGTGTTATTTTGGACCAGTGAGTTAACGTTTGCTATTGGAGTCCGTTAGACTGTCAAGTGACAAGTTATTTTTCTTATGTACGGAAATGATAAATGGAACTGTGAAATAGACGACCTTCTATCGAGCTCGTCAGACTTGGTGAACATATAAAGTATACGATAGTTTAACTATTCACCTTGCTATTATGATTGTGTCGTCCCACTTCGCGCTATTAACGAAATATGAGTTTGAGAGTACTTCGTGCGGAACAACAAAGCACGTGTCTTGAAATCAGATACCTAAAGGTGCACCTCAGGTAGGTTGTGTCTCTCCCTGGTGTCTGGTTGGTCTTTGAGCTCTTCCGTTCCTATTCCTAATTCCTTCCATTCGTTCCTTCTCCTTATCATGTCATGTTTTCTTTATTGGTTATTAATTATAATTTTTAACCAAAGCGTCAATTCGCCGTGTTCATATATGTATTTTAATAAAATTGACTTCGGTTCTTTGCAACCAAACTATTCGTCGTATTTATAAACTAACGTGTGCTTTTGATATAGTTGTGATGGCACTGATAATGGCATAAATAAACAGTACAGTCTGCCTGGTACCCGCCAAATTACAGATAACAATAGATCGCGATCGAACCAGCCCGAGAAGCTGTAGAACCGATCACTGGCCAATCTCCTCGGACTCATCTTCGGACTAACACTATTTTGAACTTTGTATAATGTAACAAACAGTGTAAATTCAATAGTGTTTTTCCGGTAAATAAAGTACTGTTTCATTTATAATACGATCGCTCTATCCACAAACCTCACACAAATACCACTCTCTATATTGGTAACTTTTCATAAAAGCGAGGAGGTATAAGGCCCTCGATTCTCACCGCACACATTCTTTTGATACATCATAAATACAATTCTTATACTGGTGACCCGTTCGAGTCTACACTAACTAACACCAAGAAAGCAAATAGTTATTATTAAAGAACGCATGTCTCAATGGTAATTCAAAAATTACTTACCATAAAGACTAATAAGGTCATGGGCGTCCAATAACCAACAACTGAAGATATCAATTGAATCAAAACCATGTACTCAATTTCTAGAGCTTGTAATGAAATTAGACGTAAGTCGTCCAACAATTCTTGATCAAGATTTAAGTAAAAACAGCTAGAAAAATCATAAAAGCTTGACAAATGGGTGCCGCACGAACTAAACATTTTTTTAATGAATATTCTTAAATACCCTGTCGTTTTTTAATCTGTTAGGATAGTTGTTGTTTATTTATCTTTATTTGAATGGTACTACGTATGAAAGTAAATAAATAAATATACATGACTAACTACCCAGCCATACTTTACTTGAGGTATACCGATGTGTGTAAGTTAATTAGATTTTGAAATTTAACTTGCTCAAGGTATATTAAAGAATGTCTTCAGAATGCGTATCAACTTTTTCAGCCCACGTCCAAATACTGATACAAGAAAGATCTTAACAACTGTCAATCCTCCTTACCTTTCTGCAATCATTTTTACCTCACGAGTCGGGGAACGATCTATGCTTCAGATTCACACTAGCACCCTCAGTAGGGTGTCTAGATCAACATCGTTTGTTATCGGAGGAATACATCTTCTACTTCAGTTCTACGGTGAATTCTTTCAATTCTATTCCGCAAAGAGAATCCGAGGAAAGTTTTCCATAACATAGGTAACCAAGCGGTCACACTGAAAAATAAAAAATTTCTACATAGGTTATATATTTTTAATGAAATTTCATTTTTATCGTTAAGTTGCAATTTTAAAACATGGTTATTAGATAAATAAAAGAAATTAGATAAATAGTTAATAGTACGAATGTAATAATGTGAGTAGCTTGTTGCTAGCTTGCTGGCCTAGTGATCTAGTGGTCGGGGGTTAGCGCCTCGTTCCAGGAGACCAGCAAGTTAATCCTATTTTCATAGCACAAGTGTTTAGCTTAGTTTGAAAATAGTAAGAATATTGATGTGACATGTATTCCATGTACGCACCTACATAAAAAAAAAATAAATTATAATAATACTTCATCTAACATTAAAATTCCACAATACTCCAAAATAAAAATATCAATGCTCGGAGTGTCGTAGTGGGATAAGATGAGAAATGAAGATATCCGCAATAGTACTGAAGTAGAATACGTAGTTTGCCAAATAATAAAGCTTAAATGACAATAGACTAGGCCGCTTAACCGGATTAACAGATATTGAAGTATAAAAGTCGTAGAATGGAGATTTCGTACTGCAAGACAAAATGTAGGTCGTCTCCCAACTCGCTGGGCTGACGAAATAATACAGATTGCACTTCGTTTGCGATAAATCGTAAACTTTTGGTAGAAATATGAGGAAGAAAGGAAGGCACATACTTTTCGTTCGCCAGATGTTTGTTCATTTGTTGATTCCTTTCCACCACAAATACAAGCGTCGCGGGGTGCATACTAACACTTGCGAAAACGATTATCATAAATTCATTGCTAGAACGTCTAACCTATTCCAATCGCCTTTTACTCTAATCATTTTATATTCCTCATTTGTTCGCAGTCAACTTAAACCAGTTAATGGTGGATAGTTCTGTTAGAAGCCTCAACAATCGGCGAGCTTCTATGAGAAGATGTATGAATGTGGACGAGGCGAGAATTGTGTGTCAGGACAGAAGGGTGTGGCGCTCTATCCTCTCTGTCTACCCCTGCGGGGAAACGGCGTGATGTAAGTAAGTAACTTGCGGATCGGTAGTTTGGAACACACATTCAACATAAATTTTTCAACATATTAAATTTACGTTCCCGCTTAGACACTATATCTTATTCAGAAAGTGAGTATTTCCATAAAATCCTCCACCTTTTAAAAAAGAAAAAAAAAACACTGTCGTCTCTTTCGCACATTTTTTCATGCGGACGCTTTACCTTTCCGCTCTGTTTCTCTCACTTGGAACACGGGTGGGAACTTTGTCGTGCGAGTGTATCGCTTACCTGGGCGCCGTCAGAATGGTTCAATTTACAACCGAGCTGGTGTTGGAGAAAAACAGGTTGTCAGGGTGCAGCCGCAAACAATAAATAACAGCGCATAAAATATTATGACGCGGTGTTTCGCAAAAACCTTACGAATGCAGTTGCACATTAAAATTCAAGACAAAAAGTGCAACTGCAGAAACTGCATTACTATAAATCGCCGGTTTTATAACGCGAAAGTTTTCCACCAGTTCCACTGGCCCGCGGTGGCAGTATGGACTGTGAGAAAATGTAAATGGACGATTTTCTTTATTTTTTGAAATTTCCCCTCGTTATTTTTTTGGGGGTTGCTTTTTCTTTACGACTTTCTATCACAACGGGCGGCGGGCGCGGAGCGTTCCGCACCCATCACGCACGGCACGCGCTGGGGGTGGGCCTTTGTTTGAAATTCTGTTGAGTTAATTGTATAATTGTAACATTTAGCTTTTGATTTTTTAATAATTAAAAATGAAAACAAGGCGCTAGTTCTGCTTTCCAGACAAAATTATTGTCAAGAGGTCTTGCAAATCGATACCTCAATCTGCAAAGCAGCTAACTTCACCCACGATCAAAAAACCGAGTTAGAAAAATGGTAGGGGTATCGAAATGTAACTCTGAAGGAAAAAGGTAGCTTAATCTAATCTCTTCCTCGCTGTTAAATTACTGTTAAATTATTTAATACAAATTAATATATATACATATAAAATATTAATACAAACAGTTTTTTTTGTATATCTTTCTAGTTGATTAATTTCATTTATATTAAAATACCACAGAACTATCTTCTGAAAATGCAACTTCATAACAAAAATGTGTTTTCCTTAAAAATACAGAAAACAATTGCATGCATAGGAGTGTTAACATGAAAATGTCATTAATTTATTGATAGTAATAAAAAATTATAATTTCTTTAAAACGTTCACGCAGATTTTGTATATTTCCGTGGATCTTAAGAACGATTCTTTTTCACGAGGCGCCCTCGTCAAACCTTACGCAAATCTCGTCCGGCATCCCCGCAGCAGTCACTCAAAAAGCCTAGTAAATAAATCGTAAAATGGAAAATAGCGGGAGAGTTATAAACTCGCGAATAGAAGTGCCATATTTTTTGTTGTGTATAAGATAGATCTCGTGAAAATCTGAATGAAAGAAGACTGAGGTAAAAAGGCAATTTATGAGTAACCATTTTGAAAAAAAAATATTACGTTTCTCTCTGTGGAGGAAGACACTGTCGTGTTTTTTTATGATGCTGCTTGACTGACAAGATTTTGAAAATGTCGCGATGAATGACTGTGTGTTATGTTCGTAGTTTCAGAAGTTATTAATTTATTAAGTATAATAATAATATCTTTATTACAATTCACTATATAAATAATATATAGGTACAATTTAATACATTCGAGTGACAAAATAATATGTATATTAAAAAATAAAAGTGTTCCCGTGAATGTCTTCGACAGCTGTTGTTCCTATTGACAATATGGTCATGTACGCAGAATGAAAATTACCACTAACCTTGATTGACAGTAGCCGTGTGTCACACATTCACACAACATACATGACCAATACTAATTATCAAGAACGGTACCAGTCGAAAGAATAAAAAGTGCGAAAACAATATATAAATAATAAATTTCAGATATGGCTATTATTATATCTGCAGTCGACGCCATTCTATAGTCAGGGAGCCAGCCTTCCGTGAGAGCGCCGCTTGCACTAGACTTGCTGAGTGTTGAGCTCTGGTCTCGGATGTGGAACTAATCCATGCACACGGCCTTCGCCAAACATTGTAGATGCGCTACTATAATGCGCCAAGCCGAGTTAGTATTCTGTATGAGTTGTTACATTGAATTCGTGGACGGTTGTACATCACTTGCTTGTATTTCGACCAGAGTTAGCAGGTATACTTGTTGGTGAAGAACGATTTAAAAATAATGCTCTTATATGTCATCATCGTCTTGTCCATTTTCATAATACTATAAACTATAGCGTATAAGTTACGCACGTATAAGTTTGGTTAAAATAATTTTCATATCTTTTTGAATAAAAACAATGAAGTTGTGACATTGAAATTTGAGCAGTGGCACCGAGCGTTCTACTATACCGACACGAGTGGACGCGGTCGGTTGGAGAGATGGCTGTATGATAAAAGGAGAACCGATTTCGGTGCGAGCGGCGTGCAGAATGGTGGAAAAGACATCGTAAACATAGGATTGCAATAGGCGCGGTGAATCAAGAGAGTCTGAGTCTTAGTCCACCCGCGCGCGGGAAGAATCTCTTTGCTGGGACTAGCGCGGAGACTGCCTATGAGCGGCTTGAGATGGCGACGCCAAAGCTCGGAAGGTGAGAGGAATTTTCGGCGTTCAAACATCACTCCCGGTAATCTAGTGCGAACCAGCCTTCTCCAAACTCGTAGTTAGCTTGTGTGACAAATTCGTAACTAAATTGATGGTGAAAGGAATCAGAACTCAAATTGTGCAAACGTGTTTGTTGGGCAAACTCTTGTTCATGGTAATTAAATTGCTTATCATGTGATACAGCGTTTTGCTATTCGACCATTTCCATCCATCCGAGTCAGCCATACTGACACCATAGACTGAGTATTCGAACCGCATGGATATAATATTATGAGATATAACGTCGATCCTTCATGACTGACAATCGTGATCTTCATGAACTCCTGCAATCTTGATTATACTCCTCCACTTTTTACGACATCCTGTACTATACCATGACATAAAATACCTGAATACAGCCATGCTGTCAACTCGTGTTACCGTAAATAACAGTTAGAAAAAATAACAAAGATGATAAATTTAACAATTCTGGCGTCTATAAACTTAGTTGCAAGGATTGTGCTGCATTTTATGTTGGTAAAACGGGTAAAATTTTAATGTAAGAGTAAAGGAGCATTTGAGATGTTTGAACAATAGTGGGTTTTCAGAATTTGCTAATCATTTGATAGAAAATAGTCATGGTTTTGATAAAAAATTGGGATTGTCAATTTTGCATATAAACGGTGTAGGTCACAAATTAAATAATTTGGAATCGTTGGAGATAAATAAAGCATGTAAAAGTAATCAGGAAATTCTAAACAGCCAACTAAATTTAACTACGAGTCCTATTCTAAAATTTTTTCCTAAAAATTATTCGACTAAATTTGTATTGAGCGGCAATTTCAGTTAGGTACTAAAAATTTTTTTTTTTTTAAATAATTGTTTTCTTTTTTAAAAAATTTTAAAAATAGATTCTGGTGAAGAAACAATGCTATATTTTTAGTTAGTTATGACATCCTGAAGAAGAAAAAGGTGTTTTCCGAAACCGGTAGATGTTTTTTAAACTCAATTGTGGTTAATAAAACTAAGATAATAAATAAAAAATAGAAAAAATGTTTTTATTAGCTTAAATGACTTTAATGGCACGAATTTACTTTAAATATTAAGCATTCAATTTCGAAAAAATGATTAATAACATAATTTGGAGCATTCATTAAATCGTATGCAATGTGTCCTTCCTTCCTATCTCTCTTCATTTAATTAGTGAGAAAGAGATAATTATATTTGTATGTTTGTTGTTCTTTTCACTGTGAAAACAGTGTGTGATCTCTGTCTTTCATATCACAAATTATATTTTTTCAAAACGTATTAATTTTACAACGGATTGAATGGATAAAATAATTGTTTTTGTACGATTCCCTTTTCATAATTGGTTTATAACTAGCCATTCCTAAGCGCTATTATTTTCTTTAGAATTATCTAAGATTTGAATTTTATGTCTCGAATGTATTTACCGAAATATCACAGGTGTAATTATAATGGTAGACCTGTGTTACAGCATGGTTTGGGAAGGGTTAAGCGAGTGCCAGGAATCCAGAGAAGTGCCTCTTGCCTTTTCAATTTGGTCGGCTCCGTCCTTCGACGTTTCACCCACCACGACAAGTTTCTCTAAGTCATCTTCCCTTCTCGCAAGATTCTCAAAAAATTGATGGATTTGTCTCAGGCAAATGGTTGAGAGTCTCTCCTTGATGTTTGACGTTGTGACCGATATAAAATTCAATGTCCAGTTGAGAGTGAACTTATAGGTCTGAGTTTTGTGTTGCCGATCGGTTTTAATTCAATTAAAAAAATTTAGCCAACCTCACGGCATAAATAATTCATCAATTGTGTAAACGATATTGGCACACCCGACGCGGTTTCAGAAACATTGATTGGACTGGCTTAATCGCGAAATCCGGAAAAACTGTTGAACTTGTAAAACAAACAATGCAGAATAAATAATCACTTTTCCCCACCGGGCGTGTGTCACCGCATCCCATTGGAGGAAACTGAAAAAGCCTATTTGAATATAAATTGAAGAATATCATGAATAAGAAATCGTAATATATACCACTCTTTGCAAACTTTACATTTACTTTTACATATTTTCAAATCTTTGTTTTTTAACTATAAATTGAAAGTTACACGTGAAAAAATATTTTTTTCGAGATACTTTAGATTTAGATAATTTTATGTAAATATCGATTTACTACCCTTTGTTGACTCCAGATCATTAGGGTTTAAAAATGATGTGATTTGTGTGAGGTATTGCATGCCCCAATATTCACCCAAATACAAGATCATGCTCGCCAGATTCCCGTTTGGCCTTCTTTTTTGGCGGCCCTAAGAAGGATATTTTTTGGGATCACTCAAACGTTAATGAATCCCGAGGTTCCAACGGACCCGGGAAATCAGGGACTAGGCAAATTATGTGAGGTGATTCCCCGTGGATGGATGCTATGTATATTAAACCATTAATATTAAATAAATAAATCAAAATGAATTGCCCCACTCTACAACATACGGGATAATGATAATAAACGAATAAAAATCCCCTAGCTGTAAGATTTTATTTGAAATGAAACAAAATGTAAGAGTAAAGAAAAATCTGCCGGCCCGAGCGCTGCGTCGTTCGACTGTCGGTAGTTTATACCTTTTACCGCCAGGCGGCAGACGTGCCGGATCGTATAGGGCTGTGAGTCCGCTCCCATTAGTCCGGCGTGAGACGGGGGGCCTGAGGCGGCCGGACCCGTCCCTTGGTATATGAATAAACCTCCGGCGGCCGAAGAAGTAACACTGACCACCACGCTCTTTGAGTAAACAAATGTATAATTTTGTCTACCTAGTTTTGATCCAGCTTTTAGTCTGTTCCTTTTGACAGCGATTGGACTATTGGCTACACCGGATTATGATTTTAGACCAGATTGGACCCTGCGCGTCGCTGCACAGGCATCGTCAGGTTGAGGGTGAACCGGCGAACAAAATCCTGCAATACAATTCTTGTTTCCTCTACGGAACAACCCTCGTGTTCTTTTGAACTGCGGAGTGTATTGTGCCTCTTAGCTATATCGAAATATATGAGTATATATGCGGAAGTAAATGTGTGACAAGCAGCGAAAGTACTTAGGGATGCACTAAATCTATCAATGTTAATTTGTACAATGTTAGTACTAGGTCTTTATATCTTACCACCTTGCTGACCTCGGTTACGAGATTGATAGTCTTTTTATTTAGATTTTTACAACAAAGCTTTGCATTACACACACGTTGGATTATTTTCACTATTAATTTTGAGAGGTGCAGTTTCTCTCATAATCAAGTAATAACAGAACTAAATACCTACGTGATCCACCAGGAATTTTGCTTTGTCTCGCGGATAACTCGAGAATAAACTGACTGGGATACGTGCACTTCCTGTAGGCCCTTATACTTTCGGTCCACCAGGTTGCCCGATTATACCTACCCGGATTGGTGCGTTCTACTGTTCAGTGCCTGACTGAATCGGTTACTTACCAGGGTAGGCTCTCTCACTCCCATTTCATATATCATACTTCATTTCATATTCATCTTTCAACACTAACCTGAAGTTGTCCCAGTCTGCGTTCCTGGCACAGAATTTCTATATTCTAGCACAGGTATGGGTACCTTGAAGAGACTGAAATAAACGGGTGGTGGTCACTGTTAATAACCCCCTTTCACACCCTCTAGACGTTTTCTATTTGATTGTGTTTTGCCTTCAACGAGTTATTTATTTAATTCTTAACATAGCACATACATAAGCACTCCTTATATATGCTCTAATATAAACAAGATTAAAGTATTTTCTTTTACTAAGCTTATCTTGTACATATCTGGTTATATTCGATTTTGGTTTTGTCAAATAAAATTTGTTTGCCAATTTACCCTAAAGTAGAATTTACTAGTAGTATTAACCCCAGTAGGGCAATGCATTTTAAAAATCTGTGTAAAATATACGAAACAAACTGTATTTTTTTTAGTTGTACAATGCTTACACAATTACAGTATATGTAATAAAAAGTCTACACCGAAGATCAAGATCACTAGCGTTTGCTAGTGATCTTGTCAAGAAAGTGGTAATGAGAGAATTGGCCTCCAGATACAGGCTTCCCAGGTGGCTGCCGGCGCATATTATTACTGTCGGTACCGGGAATATTACTGAGTCTAATGAAAGCTCAGTTTTACACACAGGTATCTGTAAGGTGCGTACAGGGAACATCGGCGGCGTTTTTATTTGCGGAGGCCGATAAATAAGAAAATTAAAGAAATTTATAACATATAAATTACTATAAATTTAATACAAATCAAACATTAGAAAGATATACATAAATTGTTCCACAATCCGAGGAACGTGTATTAACCGATTATGCCATACCACCACAGTGCATTGACGACAAATTTTCAAACCTACATGTTACACTTTTTAAATGAATACGTCTATCGTTCCATTATTTGAAAGCTTTTTTATTTTTACGAAATACCAAATACTTTTGAGTAATCTGATAAGAGACGCCAGAATTAATAATTCATTTTTATTAAATTTTGGACACATATAATTAAGGAGAACACATTCTTATTGTGAAGTTATAATTGTTCGAATCTCGGTAGCAACAACAATATTTTCAGATAAAATTGATTTTATATGTATATCTTTCTAATTAATACATTCAATTTGTATTAAAAAAATAATAGACCTATGTTCTGAATAATTACAACTTCACAATGATACAATACAATACAAAAATATAATACAATAAGAATGTGTTCTCCTTAATAATATTATAAATTTATATAAGTGATATATAAACAATAGTTAATTGAAGCACGAAAAAAATTGGCTACTTTAACACAGACTTCAGTCTAGAAAAGTAGCCAGACCAACGCTGTATATATCAGAGGTGTAGTCTACTCCATCCCACACAATAAAGTCTAAATAAATAAATAAAATTAATCCAGTTTATAATTACTAGCAATTTGTCCGATGATGAAGTACTTACTAAAAATTTGCATGGAGTTGTCCTGAAATAGGGTCTGACGACATAGGCCCTTTAACTGAAAGTTGTGGTGAGAATTTCTTCTGCATTTTATGGCTTTTAAACGACTTTCTCCTCGGCTAGTTCCGGTGCGTCATAACACTCCATCTTAACCGTTCCTCTCTGTTCGTATTTATCTTCTCCGTCAGAAATTCATTCATCCGCGTACTGCGAAATAAGGTCAGAAACCACACTCTGTGTTAGTATTCTGAAAAGCAAAACGACACGTGTACACGCGAAATCTGTCTTATTTTATGTGAATTTTTTTTTATACCGTGTTGTGAAGAATAAACACGCTAGGAACGAATGCAAATCTGTCAGATAGAATTAAGAAATTTTGTAGGAAGAATTTTTGTTATGTAAACATTTCAGCTCGTAGCCCCTCCCCCCCAACACTCCGCGGCCACTCCTCCAGAAATAGATACACACATATTATAGATTGTGTTCCAAAAATATTAAAAAATGAACGTGTGTAATAAAAAAATGTTTATATTGCATTTAAGTACAGTCCCTGGGAATTTATTTATTAAAAATTATGTTTCCTAAATGTGATCCGTTATTTTGCTGGCACTCTTCTAAACGGGAGGCAAAATTTATGAGAACGCTGCCATTTCTTCTCGTATACTTTCTTTTAATTGGTGCAGAGAGGGAGAATTGTTTCTGTGTATATTTAATAAGGTAGTCAATTGATGTCAAATCGGGGCTACGCGGAGGCCAGTTTGTGTTGCCTCGTCGGAATATGAATTTTTCATGGAAAATTTCACGAACAACTGATAAGGACATGCTCTATAGCGACTGAATTCCCAAGGACGCGGCTAGCGATCGGAAAACCCTCCACCCCTCTCTAATCGTGCAAACGTAGAGATTCTACAGTTATTATATTATTTTTGTTATCACTTTTTCTTTTTTTTACAGCGATGCCAGGGGTAGTATTAAATAGTAAATTAACAAACTTATATTAAATTAATAAAATATTATCAGTGTCAAATATAAATTGGTATTAATTAGGGTAGGGGAAGAATTATTGGTAGGGGAAGAATTGGGGAGAGATAAAAACATCATAAAGAATCCCTTGGCTGAGGTTCGTTTCAGTGGTATTGGACTTATTGCTATATTTCCTCCCCCCAAGTTAATTTTTTTAAAAGCCTTGAAAAAGTGTTTGATCAATTATTCAATTCTCGCTCGGGGCCTCGGCCCGAGGTGTCTAGGCCGTTATCCGGCCCTGTGCACAAGGTATGGATGAATAAGTGAAGGATTGATGTACAAGGGAAGTATGTTTTTAGGGGACGGTGATGCTGTAAAATATACCTGAAATTGGGGAATGGAGTGAATTAGGGGTTTCAAACCGGGCAAAACTGGATGATCGGTTATTTAAAAATAACCGAAATCTGGTTATTTTTACTGTTTCCAAGGTAAGTTTGTAGAAATTCATAATCATATATGTGAAATTATTCTACTCATTTAATTGACTTGTTTCGCATCGCAAGGGCATTATCAATCTAACAATTAAACTCAACAACTTGTATTTATAACTATAATGGGGGACATATATACAATTTTATTTACACGAGGTGAAAAGGGACAACATTAGAATTCCTCATAATGTAAAATAATAGCATGATTTATAATAATCTTGTGATAAATCCTAATTTGTATTGTATTCACATATTCTACAGAAATATTTTATTCCCTCTTGGACTCGGGATAGAAGGACTCTGTGTTAAATATTGGACGATGTCGCAAGCAGGATGTGTAGGGGACGTCCGATCGTTGGCCACCATTGCCAATACGGGTGACGGATGATCCAGGTCGGCGATCCAATTCCTTATAAACCCTCCATTACGCTTCGACCAGGAAGCTAAAACGAGTTCAAATGTGTAGGAAGTGCGACCCGAGTCCAAGATCATATTTTATAGTTCTATTTTTCTGCTTTGGGTCGGATTACCGACGTATAGTGATGGCGGTATCTGGGGATACTCGCGCGCGTGGTCACAGGGGATCGTTGTCGAGTAACCAGATTTTGACTATTATTATTGATATTGGCAGCGTGTGATTCTGCGCAAATCTATTTTTGTAATATTAGATTATATTTGTCATGATTATTTTCTCCTTTTTTACAATAAACAAATACAAATATATCACAAGTGAAGAGAAAAGTCGTCAACAAGGTGAGTTCTGAGTTCCGCACTAACATTTCATGTTTCTCCACTGATCTAACCGGTGAGTGTGAACGAGACTCAGGTCACGTACGCCACAATCTATAAACTTCATAATTTTTATTATTTGCCAAACTGTACAACAGATTTACGGCAAAGATTGAACTTCACAGAGTAATTAAAGAATTTTTATCAACCCTATTTTATTTTATTTTATTATTATTATTATTATGTATTCTTTCGCTTTATATTTTAGGGTGGTTCTCATTATTTTTCATAACGTTTAATAATTTATTGATTTCAAGCTTGGCATAACAAATTCTCTCGTTCTATTACCGTACATATTGTTCACGATCGGTACTATTATGGTTCGACCTGACGATCTGGTAGAATATCTTAACTTATACTTAATTTTATTTAATATGTGATACTACAGAAATGTTTAGGTACATAAGGATGTTTACGTGAAGAAGGGTGGCAAGGTTGAAATTATTGTTGCGGTAAAGGAAGAGCAAGATGTGTTTATAGATAGAACGATTGGACAAAATTGAGATTTTGGTGGTTCATAAAAATAACCCTTTAAGTGTAGTAAGGCTAATGTTGAAACGGTCAATTTCTGTAAATTTCTCATTATGGTATTTGCATGACCGGTGAATGAATGAATTTGTATGTAAGATGTTCTACTTCTGGAAATGAGGAAGAGTGCGGATTGCCGGGACGATCTACATGGTATGTGAAGAGATATTAATTATAATTGGCTGGGACAGTCAATATGGCTTTGCAGTAGTTTGAAGGGAAGTATGTTCTATGGTTTCCATATTCTGGAAGTTAGCTGCATCTAAATATGAGTTGAATAATAGATTAGATCTAACATTAAGATATCGAATAAACCTATTTTGTATTCGTTATAATCTTGCAATATATATAATCTACCATGGGTGCCAGATTTGAGATGCGCACTCTAAGTGACTACGAACGAATGCGTAATACAGTATTTTGAGGCAATATGGATTTTGGAAGTGTTTGCAGGTTCGAAATAAGAATCCTAGCATTCTACAGGCTTTGGAGGTAATTTATTCAATGTGATTTTATATTATTTATCAACTCATAGAATATTATACTATGTTTCTTTTTTCAACTAGCAAGATTTTGCATATAGTAAATAATTTACTATAATTACCTTTATACAAATACTTCGTTCTGTTATTTACTATATGCTTTAAATATCTTAATTGTTTAATTTTATGAGTACATGTTTTATAAGTTAGTCCATAGCTACTCACTCCATAACTGATAACCGAGTCGATCATCGCAAAGATAAGTGTGGCCCGAGAAGTGCACAGACTTAATATACAGGGTGGTTCAAAAAATGTGAGAATTTCTCATAACAAACAGAGTTATTTCAAAACATAATATAATTAATTATAATACTTAATGTAATTTTTTTTGGACTGTATTTAGCTAATCAGAAATCACGTTCAATATATCATCCTTGTTTCTCAGTGACTTTTTTTAAGCGCCTACGTCACTCGTTAATGCATCTGTCAATAAAACACTGCCCCAGATTTCTCCATTCCTCAATCATTGCCAACTTGAGCTGATCAACTGTGGTCAATTTTGGCCGAAGGTAGATTTTTTTCTTGTAAAATACCCCATTTGCATAATCTACTAGGTTTAAATCTAGGCTGTTCGGTGGTCGCATGCCTGGCTCGATAAAATTAACATTCTCACGACGAAGAAAGTTGATTGTGTTTCTGGCTGTGTGAGATGGAGCTTCGTCCTGCTGTAATGTCCAGTTATGCTGTAACGTCTACTCCAGCCTTTATTTTGAAACTCTTTGATCATTTTCCTAGCACCCCAACGTTTTTTAATTCGCAAATATTGGAAATAGTTCGTCTGCAGTGCTTTTGGCATTCCGAGAAATAATTTGAAAATGGGAAAATTAATAATCAAAGATGGCGACTGGATTTGTCGTCATAAAACGTAATATAGTTAAATAGGCAAGTAAGTAAATTAGTAAACTATTTAAGCTATTGTTGATATAGTTAAACTAATTTTGATGTAATTACATCACATTTTACGAAATATTCTCACTTTTTAACGTGGAGCTCAGTTTTTTCAGAGACACGGAGAAAAAGCGAGCAGAAAGAAGATGGAATTAGATAAAATAATTGTTGACGTCTGTTTATAAAGCAAGTTTTTTACTGTTAGTTTAAATGACCTTTTACTGTTTAAACACGCTATAATATAATACCCAGTTGAAAAATTCTACAGCCGAGTGAACATACTCCCCATTTATTTATTTATGCAAAGCGCATGATTCCAGAGGGTTTGAATTTATTCCCGATGTATTGAATTTCCCTGTGTTCCTCCCGACTCACGTGCACCCCCGAAACAGGTTTTATAGAAATAAAAATGGAAAGACCGCGAAATTCCCCATTACTTATTTATTCTCTTTGTGAAACGGTCCGAATACTTTTACATTAATGTGTTGCTTCGACGCTTGTGATCCGAGAGCTGTTCAAATATGTCGTCTTCACTTGAATGACAAATCATCACGGTGCGTGTATAAAGAACGACACTTTTATTGCGAGGAGGTACGCTTCCGTTAAATTGTTTTCTGTGTGAGACTACTCTCGACATTCGCAGTTTGTTGAGTCTCAGCGATGGGGTATATGGTGATGGGTGAACGCCTGCACCTGATAGTACAGTACTAAGCCACTAAGGTCACAGCGCGTCTCAATTCCATCACCAGGTCCGATAGCAGTGTTAGCATCAAATCTAGATTGTAGTATCGCTTCATATAGATTAAAGCATCACCAGGATCTTAACGTCATTTACATTTATTGATGAGCACCGATTGAGTAGATGGACACATCTAGCGCACTCACTCACAATTTTTTGTAACCATTCTTCAATAAATTCAGTGATAACTGTAAGTACGCAATTTAAATTACTTTTCTTCTCATTAAAACTTATCTACCTCACGTAAAACAGACTTTGAGGAAGCATTATTGTGAGATATTTGACATCTGTCAAAGTGTATGTATGTGTGTGTGTAGCTGCTTGGTGACATATGTGAGAAGGTTAACCAGTGCCGAGTAAGCACGGCAGAGGGGGAGAGCCGGGAGGCGTTAAAAGACACTGGATGTGCAGTCGCGGTCTCTTTCAAGACTCTTCGGTTCTACAGATATTACATTTTTGTACGGTTATAAAAGTTGTAATTAATTGTTAACTATCTCAACGTTGGACTCTCGCTTCTACTACCGACATCTCACCGAACCTTCAGGGAATCTATAAGAATATTGCCGTGGCACAGACGGTATAAAGAACAATACGATATCGCGGCCGATAACGTTACACTCAAAGCTACACGATAACGTAAGTAAACAAGCATATAATCTAACCCTATAGAAAAAAACCCCACTTGAAAAGTTCAGGTTTCGTACTTCGGTGGTAGATTTTTTCAAATATGAATTAAATATATTAATTAGAAAGATATACATATAAAAACAATTTTATTGAAAAATATTATTGTTACGCCATCGGAATACGAACCTGGATCTCTTTCCAAACCGGGGAAGGTGCATTATTGAACTATGCTACAGCGACGATATTTTTAGCGACAAATTTTCGAACCTATATATACGTCATCCCGATGGCGCAACAACAATATTTTTCGATACAATTGATTTTATATACCCATGTTCTGAATACTTACAACTTCACAATAATAATGTGTTCTCCTAATAATAAAGTTGTATCAATGTGTCCAAAATTTAATAAAAATTAATTGATAATTCTGGCGTCTGCTATCAGATTACTCAAAGGTATTTGAGATTACGTAAAAATAAGGCAGATGGCTCTTTTAAATAATGGAACGATTAAATGTAAAAATATCGATTCGAAAATTTATCACTAAAAATATCGTCGCTGTAGCATAGTTGAATAATGCACCTTCCCCGGTTTGGAAAGAGATCAAACAACAATATTTTTCGATAAAATTGATTTTATATGTATATATTTCTAATTAAAATATTTAATTCACATTTAAAATATCACATACCTGTGTTCTGAATAATTACAACTTCACAATAAGAATGTGTTTTTCTAATAAGTAGATTTTTTTTGTATAAACTATATTTATTTCTGTAAGTGATTTATTTTATTAAGTACGTGGTACTGAAATTTATCTAACCTCAATTTTTGTAACTTATCTCATAGTTGTAGACACGTGTGCATGCACCTCCATAGAATAGTAAATTAAATAACTATTGGCTTTCTTGTTATCGTAGCGTTTCAAATTTCTGGCAGTGGTCCAATGCCTGGGCAAGCGAGATATTAAATATTGATTCACATTTTTGGTCTTCCTAATCGTTCGTGACCTTCATGGAGCTACTCATTGATTGTTCTGCAGTTTTCTTCCGTTCTTCTAGGCATTCTGCATTTCTCAGCGTGCGAAGACTTTTTGCTCGGCTGGTTCAGCTAGCTGAATTGACTCATTGATGATGGGAGATTGCCTCTAGGGGGGATACAGTAGCTGCGATCACATCCACCATAAGATTATTTACGCCATTATTAATTTTGATATAATGCTGATAAAATTGAATATTTTATGATTTCGACGAATCCCTGTTTTCAAAATCATTATCAACCGACGAAATTATTAATTATCTAGTCTTCGTAGATTTCTCAGAAGACCACGTGGACTAAGCGATTAGATAAATAAAACAAATACAATTAATCAATTATAAAGATATACCAAAAAATATTTTTCTAAGTGATCCACTTAATTTGTATTGAAAATACTACAAAACTATGCTCTGAAATTGAACACAAGTGGGAGTCACCGGCGGAAGTGAAACGGATTACGACGCATGCTCCAAACAGCTTGATTGAAAAAAAACCATTAAATCGAGTGCATTTCTTCAAGAAGATACCATTTTGAACAATGTATTATAGGAAACTGTAAAAAATAACTATATTCTGTAAAAGTAATTTTATTTTTCTACGTACTTAACTGTCAATTTCCGTACGAGATCAGTTTTCCTTCAGATCTCGAACGCACGAAGTGTTCCAAAAGTTCGTGGAATTTGACAGTAAAAAAGTTGCTTATCTTAACTTCTAGTTTCCACCGTCTCCTTCGAAGTTATTCCTTAGAGCATGTATACAGCGATCCACGCATTCCTGGAAGTGTGAAGTTGACGATTTCCTGCGATTCTGTCTGGATCTCCTCAATCGTATTAAAATTACGATTTTCAATGTAATTTTATTCAGAGAAATAGAATAAAGTTACGGGAGCAAGACCAGCTAAATAGGGGTGGCGTGGAATCATTGTAATGTTTTTAGATGTCAGAAATTGTTGAACAACATGTAGCATGTGAACGAACGCGATATCATGGTAGAGAAACCAATTGATGTTATTCCCGTATGACTATTGTACTATTTCACAAATACTGTGAATATTTTTTCTACTATCTACAAGGTTAGCATCGCAAACTTTTGCTATAGTTTCCGATGTTGTACTCGTTGATGGTCGTCCAGAATGCTCAACGTCGTCGACAGATGTTTGTTCATCCTTAAAGCATTTTTACCACAAAAATGTATTGCTTTGGCACATGGCTTTACTACAGGTTACAGGTTTTTTATAGTATACAGTGGATTTCTGCAGCAGTTTTTTTAAGTATGAAACAAAATTTGTAACCTTAATAATAATAACCGTAATAACCTTACAAAATCGCATTCGTTTTCTTAGTTGCTCAAATGTTGGTATATTGATTCACAAAGTATACTGTTCGCCCTATCGAGTGGCGGAAGAGCATACTAATTCAGTTTGCGCACGCTGTTCACGCACTAAATAATACAGCGCTGCTTTGGGCTGAATGGCTGTCGGCACACTGATTCACAAAGCATACTGTTCGCCCTATAGAATGGCAGAAAGGCATACTAATTCAGTTTGCGCACTGCTCGCCCCGTTGAGTTGCGGAAGGGCATAGTAATTCAGTTTGCACACTGCTCGCCCCGTCGAGTTGCAGAAGGGCATACTAATTCAGTTTGCGCACGCTGTTCACGCACTGAACAATATATCGCGTTCTCTGGGTTGCACGGCTGTTGGCACACCGATTCACAAAGCATACTGCTAGTCCCGTTTAGTGATGGAAATACACACTACATCCACTTCGCGCACGCTTTCATATTCACAGAATTTTTTTGTAGCACTTCGTATCTACATATATATTGATAACAAGGACGTTTATTTTTATTTATTCAGATCAGTTGCAGCACTTAAACGTGAACAATAGATAACATAAAAAGTATTACAAATAATACAAATTCTACAGCCATCAATCCGCTTACAAATGTTCACCACGTGGTTAATCCTTTAAATACCACGAGTTAGTGAAGTTGCCAAACTTTCCGTGTCACGCTAGGCAACCGACGAACGAACTTTTCAACTTTGCAGAAGCGGCATCAAAGTGTCATATATTTGAAATCATCTGATAGGAGAGCAATTTCTTAACCATATAAAAGTGTTAAATATGAATTAAATATATTAATTAGAAAAATATACATATAAAATCAATTTTATCGAAAAATATTGTTGTCCAACGGGATTCAAACCTGGTGTTTTTAGAGAAATTTGTCGCTTAAAATATTGTCGCTGTAGCATAGTTGTATAATGCACCTTTCCCGGTTAGGAAAGAGATCCAGGTTCGAATCCCGGTGGCGAAACAACAATATTTTTCGATAAAATTGAGTATATCTTTCTAATTAATATATTTAAAATATTACAAACCTATGTTCTGAATAATTACAAGTTCACAATAAAAATATTTTCTCATTAATAATGTATAAGTTGTATCAATGTGTCCAAAATTAAAAATAAATAAATTGATAATTCCTGACGCCTGCTATCAGATTACTCAAAGGTATTTGAGATTCTGTAAAAATAAGGTAGATGGCTCTTTCAAATAATGGAACGATTAAATGTATTTATATCAAAAAGCTAACATATAGGTTCGAAAATTTGTCGCTAAAAATATTGTCGTTGTAGAGAATCTAGAGAGATCTAGGTTCAAATCCCGGTGGCGAAACAACAATATTTTTCGTTAAAATTGATTTTACATGTATATCTTTCTAATTAACATATTTAATTCATAGTTTAAATATCACAGACCTGTGTTCTGAATAATTACAACATCACAATAAGAATGTGTTCTCCTAATATAAAATGGTCGTCATTAATGATCTATTAATAATCTGTACATGAAAAGAAATGTTATTTTTTTTGCTCTTATCGCGATGCTACGGAGAGGTTTTCAATAAGCTATCGCCTTTTTGTCACGATTTTTTTTGCGATTCTCCGTTTCATTGACTCGCAAAGGTTCGCGTGTCTCACCGTGCAGCCCCCGTTCTAAAAAACAAATTCGTTCTAGAATAATCTCATTTAAATATGTGACGAAATACGGCACGGTGTTACTTATTCACAAAATCACGCATTCAAAAAGTCGCAACACTAGCACGATTTAAAATTGAAATACGTCTTTTCTCACCCCGATAGGTAGGCGAAGAGCTGCTTTGTAGATTCGCTACCTTTGTGGTACCTATCTAAGTAAGAATTTAAAAAATAATACAAACCTAGTTAACCTACTCATACAAAACATAACAAAATAAATAACCGCTTTTTGACAAGCGAGATACTGTTTACGCGCTTTTATACTTCAGTAAGTAGGCCTAATACAAATTTTTGAATATGTGTGTTCTTTTTGTGTAGATTTAAAAACAGAAAACAAAAGCGAAGCTGCTTCTGGTAAGAGATTTATTGTGATTCAGACTTTTTACGGCGGCGATAATAAAAACATTTAGTATACATATCTTCGGATTATCGGTTGTGTGAAGGTTTTCGGTGGCTGACCATCAAACTACAAGGAGAGCGACGTCGGCGTCTACCAGCGCAGGTTCACAAAGGTTTGTGTAATTTGAATTTACATAGATTGAATTACTGTATTCATCATTATCAATAGAAAACCCAGAACTAACTATCGAAGTATTTACGGCAACAGATACAAAGATGTTCATTAATTCCTTCACACTCTATGTTTTTCAGTATATTAAGATATAGAGAATCGCCATGTTTAAACTACTTGCATAATCTTTGTCATTTTGGAATCATTAATGACGAAGATGAACTGGCAAATCGGTCATAACGTATGGAAAAGGGACAGATAATATCACTCCCGTGTGGCTGGATCGTACCTTGGTAATATATTCAATGAAGATAGACAAGATGGTGATGATATAGAACGACGGAGGAGACAGTTGAGCGTTTGTGCAAATATAAGTAAGGAAGTGAAGAGGATCCTGTTTAAATCCTTCTTCATTACTATGTATACCTGCGTTCAACCGCCTCCGAATTCAGTACAACAACTCGTACAGAATACTGTTCGGATTGGCGCATCTACAATGTCTTTCGAAGGCCGTATAGATGGATTCGTTCCGCTTCTGAGACATCGAGTTGCGGGCGTAAAGTTACGGCTGGAGCTCAGCACCAACTCTCTGATGCAAGCAATGCCATCATGGAAAGCTGGTTTCCTGACCAGAGAATGGAAACGATTACAGAATAGCTACAGATACAATAATGGCCGTGACTGAAATGTAGTGTTTATATTTTGTTTATACTAAGTTTTATTTTTATGTATTAATTTTTTGCTTTTCTTTTTATAGCGAATCTGGTATTTATGAAAAAAAAACCCTGGAAGAACTAGAGGTAATAATTTTATTTCTAAAACTTCAACATCGATATCCTGTTGTAAACACGGTTCCAAATGCACCAATCACATTAGTGAGTAACCACCGCTGGGAGAGGTCAGCGCACGCCAGCGCGCGTATAGAACAAAGCCGTGGCTATCGCGAGGCCCGTTCCACGGCAGAATTAATTTCCTTTCATCCCGTATATTTTATTAAAATTTTGTGACTTGACTGGAATAAATTCAGCGTAAACCGTAAGTAAAAAAGTTTTTGGCATCTTGCGACAAGAGAAGATTGTTGTGGTGGGCCTTGTTGAAGAAGCATAGTCAAGAGGGCGGGAATTTATGGAGATCGCCATCCTGAGTTTTAAGAGACACACGTTGTTAAAACCGTAAGTATTCGTTGTTAATAAAATTAACTGTCTGCCTACACTCATACGATCAAAATAAACTTCTCGATCTACACAAAAATGGAATGGTAAATCGACTTGGCAGCGGATTACCATTCCCATTTAATCCTTCTTCATATAACACAAACCTATAATCTAAATTGTAGGTTTGCACCCACTTCTGTGCAAAAGTGGTATGATGGTTAGTAACTAATTGAATATTAGACACTGTGGTTTAGAATTAAACGTGAATTTAAACTCCTACGGAGAAACAAAATTATAAGCTTCGCATTTTAGACAGGGGGTGGGAAAGGGTTAATTATTGAAATATTCAGAGTATTCTATTTTCCCTAGGGGACCGCAATAGACGCTTGTGGCCACCAAAGAAACACCGTCCATACACGTACTGCGTACATACTTGGTCGCTCGTACGAATCTCAGGAGTTCGGTTCCTGAGCTGGCTGGACACAGTATTATCCCTCTCGGTAATTTTGGTAATTTTATAAATGAAATGAAAAAAATTATAAATGAATTGAAAAAAAGAGATTTTTTTTCTTTACTTTTACGATTACTCAAAGGTATTTAAAATTCTGTAAAAATAAAGAAGATGGCTTTCAAATAAAGAAACGATAGATGTATCAATTTGAAAAGTGTAACATTTAAGTTCGAAAATTGGTCGTCAATGCACTGTGATGTTGTAGCATAATCGGTTAATGTGTTTTCCCCGTAAAATAATAGATGTAGGTTCGAATCCTGGTAGCAACAACAATATTTTTCGATAAAATTGATTTTATATGTATATCTTTTTAATTAAAACATTTAGTTAGTATTTTAAAAATATAGCAGAATGTGTTCTTCTTAATAGACATTTTTTTACTAATTTTTACTAGTTTACTTCTGTTATTAGAACTTGCCCCTTACTGATGAATAGAAAGAAATTATTTTTCACAGATCAAGGAAACTCTCTCAGAATCGAGTTCGCAAGAAGCCACCACCCCATGGCGTGCAGTCGCCGGTCGCCCGATGAATAATCCATGACATGTCGCAGGGTTGAAAAGAAAAGCCGCCCCCACGCTCTCGGGTGCCTTCAGGACGCTCTCGACAGCTAAATGGAACCTCGCGACCCGCACAGCCTCCGCGGCGCGCTGTTTGCCTCCAGGCATGGCTTCACATGCGAGGCTTCAACTCCTGAACTCCTCAACGAGAAGCGAAATATATTTGAATATAAATATGTATAAGTTCGTAAGTGTTCGTATCGTTGGAACCTTCTCTGGAGGGTTCATCGAATGCAAGACACATGACTGAAGAAATGAGGGGTTCAATATGATTCAATAAATGTATTCATATAATATTTTATATTTTGTGAACAATATTCTAAGGGCGGCTTGTGAAAAACTTCAGTTTTATATATTTTATTCGGTATTTGACATTTCATGAATATTTCAGAAATTGACTTAATTTTTTAACTACTATATTAAAGGTTAAGGATTATTACTATGTAATATGAATAATTTTTAATTAACTTATAATTTATATGTGAAGTTGTGATTTTTCAGATCGTGATAATTTTTAACATTTTTTATTTTTTTGATTTTACTTTTCTGATACAGTAATGTATACACAGTGTAAAAGGTGTTCTTGGTTTAGTGGTTACAATACTCGCCTAGTGTCGGGGGTTAGAGCCTCGATTAAGGAGGCCATCCTATTTTTATGAAAACAAACTTTTAGCTTAGTTTGAAAATAGTAAAAATATTGATGACACATGTAAAAAAAAATAATCTCAATATACACCAGAAATATTAAATAATTTATTTAACGTAATTAAATAAACAAAGCTGTTAAATATATTTTTTAAATAGTCTCGCTTGACCATGATTGAAGTTAAAGAAACCACTTAGAAAAATAAAATATCTGATAATGGTAACATGCCCTGACAGTTTTTACTGATTTGTGTATTCATTGAAAGATCTGAATAATGTGCACGCCCAACAACTTAACTGCAGATTTAGCATTTGCAGACATTGATTCCTGTATTAAGTTTTGCCTTCTAGGTGTTGCTGTCCATAGTAATTCTGTTATTTTGTGCCATCCACTCGCCTATTTTCTCTACGAATCTTACAATTTTTCCTTTTAATGCCTCAGTCTCACCTGGTTTACAGAAATAAATAGTTTTACGTATTGTATGCATAACTCTGACCATATTATTATAAATTCTATATCTTTCGTATTTAAAATATACAATAGTGATCCGAGAACTGATCCCTGAGGTACTCCGATGTAAAGGAGGTTGAATTTTGAAATCGCACCGAGTGCGATCTATTACAAAGATATGATTTAAACCAACCATGTGCATTTTCATCTACCCTGTAGGTTTTTTGCAGCCTCTCAAGCATGATTTGATGATCGACTATATCAATTGCAGCATTCATATCTAAAAGAGCAAGCAGGACCAGATGGTCCGAGTCAGTAAGTGTTATAATGTCAGCCAGGACTCGAATCACCCCTGTTTACATTACATTACATTACAATATTACTTAATTGGTCAATATTATAAAAGTAAAGGAGAGGCCAAGTTACTCCCCTTTGTTTTCATTGTTTTATTTTTACACGTCGGGTGAAATATGGTGCAGGGGATGAATGCTTCGATCCATTGGATGGATTTTGAAAATTATATTTTTTAAATACTAAATTAATGTATTAATTATAAATATATACATATAAAATCAATTTTGTCGAAAAATATTGTTTTAGCGTCACCGGGATTCGAACCTGGATCTTCATTTCCAATCCGGGGAAGTGCACTACCTTTGTGCTATAACGCCAGTATTTTTCTTGACAAATTTTCGAACCTATATGTTACATTTTTTCAAACTAATACACCTGTCGTTCCATTATTTGAAAGCCATCTACATTATTTTTACAGAATCTCAAATACCTTTGAGTAAACCGATTTGCAGACGCCAGAATTATCAATTCAGGTTCGAATCCCGGTGACGCTAAAACAATGTTTTTCGACAAAATTGATTTATATGTATATATTTATAATTAATACATTAATTTAGTATTTAAAATATCACAGATCTATGTTCTGAATAATTACAACTTCACAATAAGAATGTGTTTTCCTTAATGATATTTTTTGTTTTCTTCTGGCTCCTACATCAAGCTTATAGTTATCAGTCTTGTAATGAGTCTATCAAAATTGCAACATTACGATGTTGTGTCGGAAATGTTAAAATTGCAATTTTGAACCTGTTGCGCTACCATTGGTCAGCGCGTATTATCGGTGTTTCTATAGGTAAAAAAAAATGTGGCACACATTTAAATGCAAAATAGTAATCGAGCCTTCGTATCGTTGCAGTGTGCTATTGTATATTCCCCTGTGTTGAGTAGATTTGAATATGTAAACATTGAATGAAACCCACGTGGCATATCTAATCAATTTAGCAATATTAAAAATAAGAAAATGCTTTAATACTAAAACTAATATATTAAGGAAAACACATTCTTATTGTGAAGTTGTAATTATTCAGAACACAGCTCTGTGATATTTTAAATACTAAATTAATGTATTAATTATAAATATATACATATAAAATTTTCGAACCTATATGTTATATTTTTCAAATTAAAATTTGTCAAGAAAAATACTGGCGTTATAACACAATTGGTAGTGTACTTTCCCGGATTGGAAATAGAGATCCAGGTTCGAATCCCGGTGACGCAAAAACAATATTTTTAGATAAAATTGATTTTATATGTATATATTTATAATTAATACATTAATTTAGTATTTAAAACTAATATAATTAATTAAGTGTGCAGTGCAGTGCAATTAAGAAATAAGGAAAGAATGTAAAGCTAATGTTAGTATAGTGAGTAAGATTAAGAAAGGATCACTTAGGTGGTTTGGGCATATGGAAAGGATGAATGAGGAGAGAATGGTAAGAAAGATATATGACGCAAGTGTTGATGGAACCAGAAATAGAGGACGTCCGCGGAAAACTTGGCACGACCAGGTAAACCAGATAATGGAAGATGGTTCTGTTAGAAGCCTCAACAATCGGCGAGCTTGTATGACAAGATGTATGAATGTGGATGAGGCGAGAATTGTGTGTTAGGACAGAAGAGTGTGGCGCTCTATCCTCTCTGCCTACCCCCACGGGGAAACGGCGTGATGGTAAGTAAGTAAGTAAGTGTACAGCTGGTCATTTAATACTTTTTTCTATTCCAATGTCGTTATCTTCTCTCTACAACTCTCAACATAATCTCTTTGTAATTTTTAATTTATGGATCAAGTATACGTCCATTCTGGCGATGTTACAGTAGCATCAAAACTTATGCTAAAATAATACAATTTTAAATTAATTAAATTTTAAATGTTTTTGTCACTTACTTAAATATCTACTTTGGTTTAAAACATGTTTAAATTTTGCACAGTATCTGGGGTAGTTAAGACGTAAAACATGTCTATTCCTAGGGTGGCGCATTGTATGCTACACCCCCACCGCCCCGTAAGGGTAACGTTGATGTTCTCTTTCTCACGAGAAAATGTCATGTGATTACATTTCTACTTTGGAGCTTATCTTAAGCGGCTTATGCCATAAACACAGATCTAGCTTAAGAGAGCTGGCACCGGATTTGAAACTCAGTCTTCTGGGTAGTGCAGGTGGGCTTATACCCACCTGCAGTAAAAAGTCATGTAAAAGACGATAAAACTTGGAGTCAGATCTCATCTCTGGTAACCTGAATATATTGTATTACACATGGGGTTACGTACATATGTATTTACTTTATTAAGGAAAACACATTCTTATTGTGAAGTTGTAATTATTCAGAACGTAGGTCTGTGATATTTTAAATACAACTTCACAATAATAATGTGTTTACCTTAATAATATATGTTGTATCAATGTGTCCAAAATTTAATAAAAATGAATTGATAATTCTGGCGTCTGCAGTCAGTTTACTCAAAGGTATTTGAGATTCTGTAAAAATAATGTAGATGGCTTTCAAATAATGGAACGACAGGTGTATTCATTTGAAAAAATGTATGGAGAAATGTAAGGTAATCGGCCAGAGCGGGACAGGTATAAAAAAATTGGATGGACGAAAGAGGACAGGGAATGAGTATTCGACTTGTGTCAATACCCCTAAATTCCCGCAAATGGGACTAGTAGCTGATGCAAACTGCCTCGTCCTTGGTGCTCGTTCCGGCTAGGCATACAATTCCTAGCGAATGCGTCACCATAAATATTATTAACATTTTCCAGCTTCGGTATTTAAACCACTGCGTTTGGGTATTGGCTATTATTTATTTTTTGTTCTGGTTCATATTTATACTAATTTTATTACAGATACGTTTATGGGAATCGGCGACGTTGGCTGGGTCACCAGTGTGCGGGTAGAGGAAGATGCGATTGTGAAATAGTATTTTGTATGGATTGATGTTTCAAGTTCGTGAGGGCTTACGACGGTTGAATCAGAAGTTGAATAAATGTAGCGTGAATGAATGACTTCTGTATATGTGGCTAGACTAGAGCAAATTGGAGACGAGAAACACTGCTCACAGTTCATCGAGACAAAAGTTCATGGAGCTCAGTTATACAGAATTGCGAATGAAATTTGACTGCACAATAAAGTTACGCGCACGTAGTTAAAGGAGGCGGGTCTTTCTGATGGTTACAGGCGCATGGTATTAGCACATGTTGGCGTCGGTGCCGGGCGTGTTTTCCGGAGCGCTGTTTTTACGCACCGGCAAACGTGAGATGCGTTCAGGTAATGAAGGCTGTAGAGGCGATAGACCTCAACACGTTCATAAAATAAACAATTAAAAGATGATGACAAGAGTAAAAATACAATCCAGTAGCTGTCAACCGCATCAACATGAAATAAGGATAACTGGAAAATATTATACTATTTTCATGATCACGATCACCATGAATACCCGCCCTCTTAACTATTCTCGGCATCCTGTAGACTTTAGGACTGTCATTAGAGAAGTGCCTGCTGCATTTTTTACTTGGAGTATCTGTTAGGGATAATCAAGTGGACTGTATAAAATAAATCTGGAGGAAGAAACATGATGATACAGTACTCAGAAACTACTACTCACCTTTTGAAGTGCCGCCTCCCTCTCTCCACGCTCAGAAATGAAGAATCCCTCGACGGATGCTGGGAGTCACCTTTTAAGACACTCAAAAATCATGTAGAAGGTACCATCGGCTACTTTGTAGACATTTCTCGGTGTAGGTACACAGGTTTTAACGTTTAAGTAGTTATGTATGTGTCTGGAAGTTGAAAGGAATCTATTTCGGGATTAGGAACTTTCTCTAACAGATCTTCCTCTTCGTCCTTCGACGTAGCCCACCACAACAAGTTTCTCAGACCTGTCTTCTCTTTTCGCAAGATGCTCAAAAAATGGAGAGATTCGTCTCAGATAAATGGTTGACAGTCTGTTCTTGATCTTCAGTTCCTGCAGAATGGAGACATTGTGTCTCCAGCATCAATCTCTTGCCTTCAAGGTCTATGATTACACACCTTATAAACGTCTGACCTTCGTTGTCTTGGAAATACCGCGGTCTTTCCACATTTGTCAAGTCTGGACATATAATTGAACAATTTCATTAAATACAAACCATGAATGAAATAATTGGTACGCACTATACGACCTTGAAAAAACTTCATCAAATACAAAAAGTCTTTTGCTGGCCTTAAGGTGGCCCCATGTCAAACAGGGTTGGCAGTTAAAAGGTTTGTAAGCTTTCTCAGAATTAGAAATGTTTCTTGTTTTATACGAGTGTTTCCAAATGTTTTTATTTATCAGTACAGTAACGCTTCAACGGAAAGGTCATAAATCAGTCTATCCCGGGTGCTGCACCTGCCCTCGTATAGTAGGCTCAAAGGGTTTATTTATTATTTATCGATTTAATAATATCAAAGAGGGTGGTGGTAATGTTTTAAAAAAGAAACCTCGGACATGTTTTAAATACTTGTACGAATTAAAAAAAAAAGTATTGTAGGTACAAGCGTTGTCGGTCATCAGCTTCTACAGGTGTAAATGTGTTCCCTCTTCGTTCCCGGGACGCTGAAGTCCAGCAGTTCTTTTAACATTTAGCTGACCTTGGTATTATTTACATTTGACATTGAAGGCCATAGAAAATAGATATTTCATTCACTTCATTCATAGATAACACCCAATTACGTTTACCATAGATACAAAATACAAGGAATTAAATTACTGAATAGGGTACCTCACCACATTGTCATTAAAGCAAGGTTCTAGGTTTGGTTAATAAAAAATTACAATTCTATTTTTAGGTTAGGTTAGGTTATTTTATTATAATTACAATGCTATTTTGACAAAAAACTTAATTATCTATGGTCCACGTATTCATTTATGTCTCTTTTATCTATGGTAAACGTACATTGAAACATCTATTTTCAACCGAAAAATATTGTTGTTGCGCTACCGGGATTCGAACCTGGATCTCTTTTCCAATCCGGGGAAGGTGCATTATCCAACTATGCTACAGCGAAAGTACTTTTGACGGAAAATTTTCGAACCTATACGTTACATTTTTCAAATTGATACATCTATCGTTCCATTGTTTGAAAGCCATCTACTATATCTTTCTAATTAATAAGTTTAATTAGTATTTAAAATACCACAGAGCTATGTTCTGAATAATTACAACTTCACAATAAGAATGTGTTCTCCTTAATAACATTTTATAACCTATAATTTTGTAGGTCGAACGTTGAGAGCGATTATCTTAGTTCGAAGAAATGTTTTTGAACTTTTTTTTTTTTATATCTCTTTTAATGATTAGTTATTGTTACCAGAATTTTATTGTGATAACTTGTTTAATATTTGATTTTATTCCGAGTATCGAGTAAGAATGGTGGTAGGTAAGTTCTGATCCATACATCATTTGTGACTAGCCGGTGAGTGCGGTCGGGATATAGGTCCCGTGCGAATACAAATACTGATGGTTAATAACGAGTAATAATAATGAGTAATAAATGAACCATTCTATTTCACGCATTCACTCACATGTTCGTTTGAATTATAACGCGGAGTGTGCGTGTGCATGTACGAATGTGTGGCCAGAGTAGGATGAACAATAAAAAAAATTACTTACAGTAGTAAATGATGTTTATTGACGTTTAAAATAGGGTTACGGATACAAGTATAAGAAATCAAAATTGTGAAATGTAAAGCGATGATTAATGAACTTTACTGGAAGTTTGCTGTGAGAGAAGTGACGCGCTGTGACAAGTTAAATCAAAGTGCTTACTTGTATAATATAAAGATGTTTTTTTTAGAGGTATATAATGTTGGTTTTTAAGTCATCTATCATTTTTGGTTTACCGGCGTAGACCAGCCACGTCTAGGAGGCCAATTCACAGGTCCATTACGCGAAATTATTATAAAAAAAAAAAATAGAGATGGTTACACGGAATACATGTCACATCAATATTCTTACTATTTTAAAACTATGCTAAATGCTTGTGTTATGAAAATAGGACTAACTTGATGGTCTCCTGGAACGAGGTTTGAACCCCCGACCACTTGATCACTAAGCGAGCATCGTAAGATTATAAGAATATGCATCGAATATTTCCTTCAATGAATAGATTGTGTGACATGTTGCGCCATCTTGTTGAAACCACAGCTCTTCCACATTAATGCCATTCAATTGGAGAACGAAAAAGTCAGTAATCATGGATCTACAGAGCAGCCGGCATCATTTTTGAAAAACAACAGCTTTTTCGGTGCGCACTGTACGACGTTTCTACGGATGCGTATTATTATCAATTAGAGAAATGGCAAACCAAACTGAGCACAAATCAGTTATCAGCTGTTGAATTGGCTGTCGCTGGAAAAAGTGTTGCCGATTTGGAGAACAAATCTCTAAAAAAATGCGACATGTACGCAGATGAGATTTCTCTAGGTCAAAGTTCCATGAATAATTATCGCGTGTGTGTCACTTCCGAATTAGAATGACCTATCCAGTACACACTCATTCTCAGAGAAAGAAGCCTTATTGAGAGATCACCATGGACAGGGGTCATTAAGCACCCTTAAAGTGAAAGCTTTTACGAAAATGGCGCTCTGCAAATTATCCAATATTATTGTAATCGAACATAAACTTATTTATTTGTTTATATATTTATACAGTATGACGTTAATAAAAATGAGCTAATGATGACGTTGACTCTTTGTGTCTTCAGAATAATACCTGGTCGTGGTAACAAAAGTGTTTATTCTGAATGCTTCCATACAATTTTCTGTTCGTATACCATCGGGGTGAGATAAGTGAGAGGGGTATTGTCCGACGCGTGTGATTTGCGGATTTGACAGTCGCAATGAGTCACTGGTCGGGAGCGCACCACCCGTTCGCGGTTGAGCAATATTTAAAGTGCGGTGATTCATTGATTCGTGCGCGTCGCACATTTTAGTAGTAAGTGATGGGCCGAGCACGCAACTCATCTGGTGGTGGGTTTGAAAGTTCAGACAAGAAGGGGCAATGGTTAACAAAACTTCTCCGGGACCATCGACGCCAGAACATGTGGCTCAAGTTCGACGTGAAATTATGCGCAATCCGCGTAAATCGATAAAGAAGATTGCAGTCTGTACTGGAATAAAAAAAAACAACAGTGTACGTTATTTAAAAAGATAAACTACAAACTGCAAATCATCCATACAAATTGGAAATCGTGCAGCTTCTCAACGAAAATGACTATTCTTTACCTTAGCTTGAACGATGCTGGAACGTTTTGGAACAGCACGAACGCTTAAAAACATATTGTTTACTGACGAAGCATATTTTCATATGGATAGCTATATTAATAAACAGAACATGAAATGAAAACTCAAGGGAAAGATATCAAAAACGTTTGCATTGTCCAAAAACGACAGTGTGGTGTGCAATTTCTGCCCGAGGGATAATTGGCTCTTATTTTTTTAACCAGCGAGAGAGAGTCACTACTGACGTGTATTGCCGAATGATCGACGAGTTTTTGGTACCGAAACTGCAGCTGTTTTCAGGGTTCAACAACAGAATACAATTTCAGCAAGACGAAACCATTCCACACAGCTAGAGTTTCAATAGGAAAGCTGAGGGGAATTTTTCCCAATAAATTTATCAGCAAGTATGGAGACATACCCTGGGTACCTCGGTCACCGGACCTTATACCGTGCGAATTTTTTTTTGTGAAGATACCTTAAGTCGAGAGTTTAAGACAACAATCATAGAAAAATTCAGACCCTATAAGAAAATATCCGCCGTGAAGTTGCTGCCATTGAACCGACGCTTTGCTCTCGCGTGTTCGCAAATTTAAGAGTCCGATTGCAAGAGCGTCTTGAGAGAAATAGACGGCATTTAGACGATATTGTTTATAAAACGTAAAATCTGCAACGTTAAACTCCATTTCATTACAGATTTTATTAAAAATTTAATATTAAACTTGAAAATTTTCCGTTGGACGCCCTTTATTATAAGATAGTTACAGTTCAATAGTTCTGAGGCAAGAGGCGCGATACAACCTTCACGCGCTCACGCATTCGTCCCATAGATACGTCACAGTTATAAAAACAATAATACCCATATAGACAGATTATTGAATAAGCTTGGTGAAGATTGTACAAATTATCTACATTCTAATTCTATAAAGAAAATTAAATAAAAACAAGTAAAAAAAGTACAATAATGTAATTAATACGTTATAATATAACTTAATTTTTCTTACATCTGGAAAGTTGGCGGGTTATCGGGAGATAAAAGATAGGATGGCACTAACTTGTTGGTCTCCTATCTCTGGAAGCTGGTTCGTTTCTCCCTGGTCCACCAATTCACAAGCGACGCAGAATTGTGTCACGCACTTGTTGACACTCGCGTTAAAAAAAGTAATTGGTTTAAATCTATTAGCGGTAGTAAAAAAATATAAATTAGCGGTAATTAAGGTTAGCGGTTGTAAGCGTATTTACAGCGACGGCAACGTACCGTGTTCGGTTTCAAAAGCGGAGTAGCTCGTTCAGGCATATCAAGCAGACTGCAGGAATCTTCTTTCTCCCTCGTGCCTAGGGACTAGGATTGGACAAGAGTAACAGGGAAAGGATATATTTCTGTAATCCAATGAGATGCGCGCGCGTACACGAGCGTAGTACATTTAATGGCGCTAATAACATCAAAACAAAAAGAAAATATTATATATATTGATTTTTGACGAGTTGTAAATAAAAAATAGGTATCCAAAAGTTAATTAAGTTAAAATGTGTAAAAATAGCAAAAGTATTTAGAAAATGTAAAGAATAAATGTTTATATCATATACAGTGAAAATTATTTAAAATATGAATTAAATATATTAATTAGAAAGATATACATAAAAAAATTATTTTATCGAGAAATATTGTTGTTGCGCCACAAGAATTACAACCTGGATCTTTTTCCAAACCGGGGAAGGTGCATTATCGAACTATGCTACAGCGACGATATTTTTAGCGTTTGTGTCTCTCTGTCCATATGTTATAGTGACTGATAGCACTGATTATAGTCCGTTGTATAACACCTTTTTTATGTACTTACATTAATAAATAAAGTCTAACGGCCTGACGTATTACTCTTCCAAATAAATATTCATTAAGTATACATTTTCACCTGGTTCATTACTATGAGTGTTGCGTCATATTTCAAATATCAGACAAATATATATACATGTGCATATAAAATTTGGCAAAGTTAATACAACATATCACTAAGAAAGTGAGACATATATTTGGGCACCCTACCTTCTACATTAGTAATTTACTGTATTATAGCAGACAGTGTTCCACCGAAATAACAGTAAGTTAAGTGCAATGATCAATGTATAAAAAGTATATATATAAACAGTTAATCAAGAGATGCAATTAGGTAATTCAATATACCGCTGTAGCAGTTTTATTTTCGGGTTTGGACCTTTAAAAATTCTTGGGCGTAATTTCTCCCCATTTAATGGAGTCAAAACTGCACTTTTGTGAAAAATATGCGAGACTGTGGTTGCCATTTAGACCATTGTATATTTTTGGTGCTAGAAATAAAAGGAATCTTTGTTTTGTTTAGTTTTGGCACAAGATAGTGACAGTTAGCCTGTGTTCTTGTTAAGTGAGGGCGCGTAATTTGCTGGTAATATTGCTTATGCCGGTAAAAGTGTTTTAGTATACCAATAATATACTTTGGATCAGCCGAGCTGATTACATGAGGCGACGACACAAATGTAATTATGAACATATTCAGATGATTTAGAGGTGGAGGCATGCTCATAGATCAGGCTAGGCGGAGATGATGGGAGGAACGGCAGCGCACGTGGATACGGGATGATGGATGGAGAAGTCCTTGCAGCAGAAGTGCAGACGAAGTTTATAATGAATAAAACGAGCGTCGTCGGGCTGGATCGCGCGTGGCCTTCGCTGGGCACGTGGCAGGTAGAATATCATGAATGACTATCTACGTGAGATTGTATGATGTATAAATAGGGAGTGCACAACCAGATGAAGATCTACGGCGGAGATTGGATCTGATAATGAAATTGGGCCGTTGGAGCGATTAACACATGAACAGTGCGGTATTTAAGTAATCCGGGAACCACGCTGCACAGATGATATCACAATATATTAATACAGTAGTAATATGAGGGGTTTACGTCCGAACAATGGTCACAGTACTCTTGGAAATATTAATTGCGGAGCGGACGGAGATCGCTGTTGCTGTCAGAGAAGGGAGCCGAAGGTAAACGGATATGTGTTCGCACCGCGTGCAGTGCTAGCGGCTAGATATACGATCGGTCTGTTTAATATTCTTGTTACGTAGGTGCTTGGACATTAAAAATAACCCACGACAAAATATGGCCTGACATGTATTGTTCGATACAATTTGTTGGTGACGTAAACATTTGAACACCAGGCTGGAGGATCCCAGCCGCGGTTTTCATAATACATAAGTAACTGGTGGAATGGCAATGCGCAACTTATCCAGTACAATGTTTTATTCAGGAGACGAGGTGAGGTATACTGGAACGGTTATAACTTAAGCCGCGAACACTGAAACTGGAAAAAATCCTCGCTCAGCTCGCTTTGTACAGATCTGCGAAGCTTTTGTTACTATTTTACAGAGTTTCTTGTATCCCGTAGCGAGTTTGTTTCTTTACATTTTTGTTTCGACGAAGTGAGTGATATGAATTGTACGAAGATCCTGTTGTCTTGAAATCAGTTTTAAATTCCTAAAATTCTTTTTTATATAATTTATTTTTTATTTTATTGAGAGATTTTGGTAGTGTAAACATATTACAACAAACGTAATAACTATTTAACATATGGTACTAATAATGAAAATCTACAAAAATATTTAGATACATAGGTGTAGAAAATAAATGAAAAGAGAAAAAGATGGAGAAATGGTGGGGAGGTTGCAACTATTGTTACGGTAAAGGGAGAGCAAGATGTGTTTCGGATTCGTAAAACACCTTTTAGCAATCAAAATTCCCTGACCTTTTCTCATGTTCGTCTCCCCAGTGTGAATAGTGACCTCGACATCGCGTGAGCATTAGCGGTGTGGATTTCTTCAACTCCGGTGCACCAGCACTATATACTTTTAATATCCTGTAAATTGTGTGCACAGTGATATTGTTGATTGTTGTTTTGTGTGCCGCTGGTGAAGTTTGTGATATCGCCGTCTTCGATTGGAAGCGGAGATCTGCCCGCGTGCCGTTTGTGTGATTCTCGGGTCATTAAGGTGAGGCGAGCAGTCATTCAGATTCCCTATTCCCCGAGATCACTGATCCTTCAACTAGAATCCCTACCCATCATCGACCCTTATCCATTAAATCCTGGTCCCCTTCCTTCCTTTCTTCCTTTACCCCCCTTCGGCATATCCGATTTACGACCGGAATTGTCATTATCCAATCTGCGGGACGCACGACTTGAAGATCGCGCAATTCGTTCGGTAGATCCTATCGGCGGAGGATTAACGTCTTCTTTACGGGTAGAATGATTGGCCAAAATTGAGATTGTGGTGGTTCATAAGAACCCTTTGAGCGTAATAAATCTAATATTGTAAAAGTCAATTTCTGTAAATTCCCATTATGGTATTTGCATGATCGGTGAATCGGTGTTCTTAGGTTTTCATGACCATTCAGAATCTTCTGTGTATGGTTTTATGGGCTAATCTGCTTGATGATGGATCCTGCAATGGGATCAGAAACGTCGATCACACGTAACAGTCTTGGCCTGTTAATTAATTTATCTGTACTGTAAAGGGATAAGCAGAGGTGGAACAAAAATAACTGTATTAGTGGGTGCGGTATGTACGTCTTTCATACACTTCAAAATAAATGTAATTTTATGCCCACGATTCCGCGTATCCGCGTCCGTACAGTGATACAACAAAAAAAAAATTATAAATATTTTAAACAATTCTTCAATTATCTTAACAGTAGTTTTGAATATGGAACATCTTTGATCATGATGCAGTTCTGGCTCCACGAAATGAACCACTCCATGCGTCGAACCGATTTTGAAGGTGTATACACGTCAAAAATTGCAAAAATCTAAACAATGGTTAGGTATGTAAATTGGGTACAATAATAGATAAAAAAAACTATTCATATATTTATACCAATCACCAACACCGACACTTCCGAATCGCCTGCACGCACGCAGCCGCGCCGAATTGCCTTCAACGCAATAAATTTCTAGAATTTTTATCAGTTGAAAAAACGAAAAGTGTGATTATTGAACCGTGTGAAGAAATGGCGATAAATTTGCCGAGGGTAAAAAATTGCTTATATCACGAAATTAGTATCGATATTATTTCTCCCTGCTGCGTTCGCCGATGTACAAAATGAGAAAATATTTCGATTCTCGATTTATTTTTGGAAAAATGCACGAGATATAATATCGCCCGGAGCGCTCACTGCCATTTTAAAAGCTAAAAATAATGTCATTTATTTGTTGCCGACTGCGTTGGGTTGGTCGACGAAGACAGAGAAGATGATATTGATTGTGAATATTGGAATTAATATATATATATATATGATCAAAAATACTGGTGACGGTGCGACAAGAAATTCTGAGACTCGTACAACTAGTTTAAATTACTATGAAATAACTTGACAATATGACAGTGACATCAAACAGGCAACCATAATTATACCATTAATTAATGGTTACTTTATGGTGTAACACGAATATTTAAATTTACACAATAAAACTTCTACTTCGTAGAGAACACTAATTAAGAACATAACATTTCCTAACACTTCGCCTTTACTGTCTATATTCTTGTTAACGACTGAAACTTATCCTCTCTTCTCAAGCTCCGCCCTATTGCCCGAATATACTACAATTCTGTATATAGTTTAGTTATCATCTGATGATGATAAATATATTATACCTCTACACCTCTCGAAAATAGTAGTGAAAATAACCCAACGTGTGTGTGTAGTGCGATGTTTAATTGATAAAATTAAAATTAAAACTAATAATATGGTGGTTCCACAGATTACTAAATATCATACATCACCCATGTGATCACTTTGGTACCACTTACGCAATTAAAAAGTTCCGCGATGTTTTAAAAATATATGACTTGATTGGAATGAAAATTTAAACACAGACAACATAATATGCATTAATGTAAAAAATACGTTTTGTTTGCAAAAATATTTGATTTTTGAAGAGTAAATACTTTTACTGTTGCATAAATGTATCATAAATTATCGAATTTATGTTTCCACAAATAATGTGTGTAGAATGCCTTAATATTCCAAACCTCTCTCCTTTATTTCGTGTCTATGTGGTTGGTTTATACTGTTATGATTGAATACAAAATTGATTGAATGAGCTTGACGTCACCTAGTATTACTCATAGTTTATTGTAATTCATTGCAAATATAATATAAAGTTGATTGTTAGCGCCGTTTATCTCCTTCACTTTCTTTTCCTAACCTGTCCCTTGAGCACGAGGAAGAAGAAAAGAGGTCGCTGCAATCAACACTCTCGAACTGTAACGAGCCCAGTGTGTGCTTAGAACTGTATACGGGCTAATCTGCCGTCGCTTCAATTCGCTTCACTACCGCTAATATTAATTAATAAATATCTAATTCCCGCTAATACATAAAAACAATCCTTATTACGCGAGTGTTAACAGTGTTTACAGATTCTGCGCCGCATGTTTTGTGGTTGGAAAGGAAAGACAATTGATCCAGTATCAGACAGATTGAAAAAGTAAGTGCCTCATATCTTCCAACATTTCCACCATTGATAATTTTAAAATGGAAATAATAAATGTGAAAAAGACTACGAATGTAAGTGTAAAATTTATTATAAACTTTAATAATTAACGTGGTATAATGGTAACACAAGAGAAAGTTCGATAGATAGATTGATTAATTTTTTTTTACATATATTACCTAGATTAAATGTAAATAAGTAATATTTCTAACTTATTTTTAATCTTGTAATTTTACAGTTCACGTACAAGGGTAGTTACCCCGATGCAGGGTGTGGTTTAAAAACGGAACGTGTTTCGGATCAAATTTGGCTTATTTATTATTCACATTCAATGTATAGAGTTTATAACGTATTTTTGTCAGCTTTGTATGAGACAGTTAATTTTTTTTTTATCACAAAAATAGTACTTCTCTTTGATTATTTAAAGTTTTGCAATACTTAGTAGGTAATATATATTTATTAAGAATTTTTGACGTGTAAAATTTTAAGTCGAAAAAGTGTCCGATAAATTTATCACACTCGTAACCATGGTGATTACATATTTTATTCAGCACCTGTAAAAGTCAATCTTGAGTTCTTAAACTTTAAAAAAAATGCACGTTTTGGAATAATCACCAACACCACAGCAGGAAACCTCAGGAAAATAAATGGAAAAACAACTATCATGGCGACTTCAGATTATATTCGGTATTCGTAAACGTTATTAGTGTCAATATTAATTACCGTTACATATGTTTACAATTCACATGTTCTAAAATTAAAATATATTATTCATAGGTAAGTAAATATTTTTTTGCTAATTCAGTACCTATATTATGGTACCTACTAAAAAGTTTAAATATTTAAAAAAACTGCACATATCTAATACGTACCTATATACAGAACTTTGCAAAGCAAACGTATTTTTCTAACAGAAAAAATTATAATATTTCGAAAATAAATGTTGTAAAATTTTATTCCTTCTTTCCTTCTCAGTGAACTGTACACATTACCTACATAAGTATACTAATCGGACAAGCAATATTTTATTATTATATTTATGTTTATATTGCTCGCGTTAACAACAAACTGCCAAAGTGTTTGGTATTCCGTTGTAACGGCGACAAATAACTGTCAACGTCGATAAATCGCAAATAACGTTATTACCATTATTTAATCACAGTTAGCAACTGTGATTTAACGATAATGGTGATCGGTTCGCATGTTGTGATTTTGCGCTCATCGCTAGTGTTTCGCGAAGGACAATGCAGACCGACCTTTCTAATAAGTTAGTCCGTTCGATTGTTAAAAACGAAATTTATTTTAGATCGGATAAAGGAATGGAGTTTGACGTCTTTCCCAAATTGAGATATTAAATTATTTAAAACAAATCTTTAACATTTTAAATTTCCGGACTCAGACAAAGTGTCGGACGCAGAGAAGGTTGATGAAAGATTGATTGGTTTTGTTATTTTTGTATTGAGTTGCCATTGTTCAAATCTTTAATTATTTTGTACATTTTGTATTATACAGGGTGTTTATAAAATACCAAAAATTTTTTAGTGAAAAATATAAAAATATATAGATTTAAAAAATAGTCACGTTGAATAGTAAGAAAAATATATAACGCGAATATCGGTGACACCAGAAATAGAGAAGACTTGGCGTGACCAGGTAAACCAGATACTGGAAGATGGTCCTGTTAGAAGTCTCAATAATGAACGAACTTGTATGATTACCTTAGAAAACACATTCTTATTGTGAAGTTGTAATTATTCAGAATATAGGTCTGTGATATTTTAAATACTAAATTAATGTATTAATTATCAATATATACATGTAAAATCAATTTTGTCGAAAAATATTATTTTTTGCGTCACCGGGATTCAAACCTGGATCTCTATTTCCAATCCGGGGAAGTACACTACCAATTGTGTTATAGCGCCAGTATTTTTCATGACAAATTTTCGAACCTATATGTTACATTTTTTTCAAATTAATACACCTGTCGTTCCATTATTTGAAAGCTATCTACACTATTTATACTGGCGTTATAACACAATTGGTAGTGTACTTCCCGGATTGGAAATAGAGATCCAGGTTCGAATCCTGGTGACGCAAAAAACAACATTTTTCGACAAAATTGAACTTGTATGATTAAACGTATGATGAGGAGAGAGTTGTGTGTTAGAAAAGAAGAGTGTGATGCTTCACCCTCTCTGCCTACTCCAGCGGAAAAAAAGGCGTGATGGTAAATTAGTATTTTTCTTCTCTTTTTATAATATTTCAATAGTTATTAATAATGCCCACTTGCTAGATGGCCCTGAGTCGAGGTAGTCTATTGTTTAAAAATTATTCAAGCGTCTATGTTGCTATCGATTTTCATCGTCTCGTTATATAATTATTTAATACTTATTATTAAGAAAACACATTCTTATTGTGAAGTTGTAATTATTCAGAATATAGCTCTGTCATATTTGTCGCTAAAAATATTGTCGCTGTAGCATAGTTGGATAATGAACCTTCCCTGGTTAGGAAAGAGATCCAGGTTCGAATAGCAGTGACGCAACAACAATATTTTCAAATAAAATTGATTTTATATGTATATCTTCTTAATGAATATATTTAATTCGTATTTAAAATATCACAGACCTATGTTCTTCACAATAATAATGTGTTCTCCTAATAATAAAGTTGTATCAATGTGTCCAAAATTTAATAAAAATGAATTTATAATTCTGGCGTCTGCTATCAGATTACTCAAACGTATTTGAGATTCCGTAAAAATAAGGCAGATGCCTCTTTTAAATAATGGAACGATTAAATGTATAAATATCAAAAAATGTAACATATAGATTCGAAAATTTGTTACTAAAAATATCGTCGCTGTAGCATAGTTGAATAATGCACCTTTCCCGGTTTGCAAAGAGATCAAACAAAAATGAACAGAAGCAATTTTGTAATCGTTTTCTGTTTTAAATTTATATAAATGGAATGCACATAACCAAACAATAATGCCAGGCCTACCCATAGAACTATAAAACGCGAAAACAGATGATACTAAATTGAAAATATTAATACAAGGAATTCGCGATAGTTCACGTCTATATATTGGGCGTATGCATTAATTCATGCGTTTTTTTTTCAAAAATTAAGGCTTTATTGTGAAAAAATGGTTATACACTCAATGATCAAAGTATTGTCCATCGGAAGCTACAACATTTGCCCATCTTTCTGGCAGTCTGTGGATTCCATCCCTAAAGAACTTCTCCGGCTTGGTGGTGAAGAACGAATCAAGCCAATTTTTGATACCCTGTTCTGAAGTGAAGCGTATTCCGGTGAGGGCATTCTGCATTGATCTGAACAAGTAGTATTCAGAAGGGGCTATGTCTGGGCTATAAGGCGGGTGAGGTAGAACTTCCCACCCACTGTTCTCCAAATAGTTTTGAACCGGTCTTGAAACATGTGGCCGAGCGTTGTCATGATGGAAAATTATGGATTCGTGTCTGGTTGCATATTCTGGTCGTTTTTCCGCAATCGCTCTCTTCAAACGAATTAATTGTGTTCGGTAGAGGTCCCCTTTGATCGTCTGACCCGATTTCAACAGCTCATAATACAACACACCCTTCTGATCCCACCAAATACAGAGCATTACCTTGGCGCAACGTCTGGAAATGGTTGCTTGATCAACTCCCAATGATTTTGCAAGATCTTTTTGCGTTTGGCACGCATCTTTATCAAGCAATGCCTCCAATTCTTCATCTTCAAACCTTTTTGGCTGTCCGGGTCGTTCATTGTCTTCTAAGTTGAAATCGCCACTTCTAAACCGTGCAAACCACTTCTGGCACGTTCTTTCAGCTAGAGCATGGTTACCATAAACCTCTACTAAAATACGATGACTTTCGGTAGCACTTTTCTTCATGTTAAAGTAATGAAGAAGAACTCCCCGCAAAAACACTTTTTCTGGCACAAAGTTCGACATGTTCAAATGAATAGAAAAAAATGTTGTTTACACTTCAATCAAATGACATATACTGAAAAAGACGCGCAATGACAGTAGCTTTCAAATGAATATAGTCACGGATGAACACGGCGCGAAATAATACTAGTAACACCCTCTCTTAGAAAACCGCATGAATTAATGCATACTCCTATTATTTGGTATTGGTTATTATGTATATTTTTGATAAATTTCTTTAATACATATATAATCTAATTGACACGAAGCAACACACGTTGACGTTGTCGTGCGGATTCTCGTCAACATCCCCGCTGGATGCTGTATTTTGATATCCACCACAATTTCCGCAGCCGTTAGGTGCGGTCCTTTGCCAGACACTTGTGAGTTATTTCCGGCTGGCCCTGCGTCAAAGGCAAAACACCTAACCCTTCAGGAAAACTGGCAGAGGGAGGTAATCCGATGGAAAATTCACGAGCGTGAAATTTCAAATCTTTTCGTCGTATCAAATAACAATAAATTGTTTTCGTTTTGGTGTACATTTTTGAAAATTAGATTTTGTATATTGCAAGCGTTTATGAATACACCAACACAGCCTTACTGGACGGTTGGGTAACGTGTTGTAGTGTGTGTGTGGTTTGTGTCGCTTTCGTGTTTTCAAAGTATATTTTTGATGTGTAAATAACATTAAGGTTTTACTATTTCCGCTGAACCGAGTACTGAGACTTTTGTGCAAGCACATACAACCTTTATTTTTGAAGAAAAGTCGTGTTCTTAAATAAAAACATGCCAAATTCTATACAACCTTTTTACACCGATAACAGATTAAATAATTAAATATTCAATAACAATAATAAGGATGATATAAAAAATCGGGGGGTCGGTGAGGCCTGGAGCTGGCATAAGAGGAACAAAAGTAGACTGAATGCGGTGGAAATGAGATCACTCAGGCGTATACGTGGCAAATCTATTTATTATGAGAACACATTCTTATTGTGAAGTTGCAATTATTCAGAACACAGGTCTGTGATATTTTAAATATATTAATTAGAAATATATACATATAAAAACAATGTAATATTGTTGCTGCGCCGCTGGGATTCGAACATGGATTTCTTTTGGATTACCTTATTTTTACAGAATCTCAAATAGATGGCCCTTTCAAATAATGGAACGATTAAATGTATTAATATCAAAAAGGTAACATGTACAAATTTAAGCCCAAAAAAGAAATAAAATATCTCGGTGTAATTATTGATCAAAATTTAAAATAGCACAGTCACATTAACGAATTAGTGAAAAGAATAAGAAAATGTATCTATATATTCATAAGATTAAGGAACATTTTAAGTATAAAAATTTTTAAAAAGGTATATTTCGCTATTGTTGACTCACTATTCCAGTATGGAATAATTGGGTGGGGAGGACCATACAATAATATAATGAACTCGGTAAAAATAATACAGAGAACAATCATTAAGTTAATATTAATATTAAAAAAATAGATCAACTTTTTCAACACAAACACTTTTTGCAAAATTCCCAGTTGACCAAATAGAAAATATTTACTAAAAAATCTCAATTAATCAATTAATTAAAGAAAATAACACTGTAAAATTTGAAACAAGCACATCATTAAGGTTTAAAAATAACTTTAAAATCCCCATTTAGGGATTACATTTGTAACACCAAACACTATCAGCAAAATTCTATATATTTAGGGATACAAAATTTCAATAGCCTCCCTACACAAATCAAATAAAAAAAGAATATAAAAGAGTTTAAAAAGAAACTAAATGAACACTTCAAAAACATAAAATTGGAAAATAAACAATATTACAGAACACTTCAGAAGCACACAAATAGACAATGAATAGAATAAGTAAGGTATTATATAAAATGATTGTAGTGCAACTCCCTCTCCAAGCACAAGAGCTGGTCTCTTTTTTGGAGAGATAAGCGAAAAAAAAACATGTAATTTAAAAAATATGTAAAATTCATGCTATAAAAAATTGTAAAAAAAGTCTAATAAATAATTTTAAAAAAAGGTTAAAATATTGTCGCAGTAGCATAGTTGGATAATGCACCTTCCCCGGTTAGGAAAGAGATCCAGGTTCGAATGCCGGTGGCGCATCAGCAATATTTTTCGATAAAATTGATTTTATATGTATATCTTTCTAATTGATATATTTAATTCATATTTGAAGTCTATTTATGGCAAAGGAATGAAGAAATAAAGAAATAATGTGAAGCTGATGTTAGTATAGTGAGTATAGACCAGGTAAACCAGATAATGAAGGATGGCTTTGTTAGAAGCCTTAACAATCGGCGAGCTTGTATGAAGTTTTCACAACTCCTCTAAAACTTTTTCATTTTCATTTGTTAAATTGAATTGCTTGGGACATATATTTATTAGTTAATTACTTATTGTAATAAATAAATAAATAAATAATGTACTGTATCTTCTCCTCTCCTCCCTCTACTCACCCGGCACGCCGCGGTCTTGTCGAACGGCTACCTTGAAGCGGTGCGGTTATTCGTGAATAGAAGAATATTATTATTCAATTGAGACATCCCGTCTATACAGTGTATTCTAAAGGACCCTAGACGAAGATAGTGATAAATTTACAGTCCACCTTGGAGGTGTCTGAAGAACTCGATTGTGGTGAGTGCAAACCTCCTTCCGTATGTTTTCTTTCGGCATCTATGCTTTTACGCAACACGAATATTTGGATTTTTTAATCGTTAATAATTAATCTCTTTAAATATAATCGCTGAGTGTATGTAGTTGTAACCAAAGTAGGTAAAACAAAAAATACTACATACAGTTAACAAAAGTTTATTGATGGCTATGTAGTTATTGATAAAAATATGCAATATGAAGTCTACAATGAGGAGCGTTTGTTAGAGATCTTATTAGCACATGTTGTTCGGTCAGTACCGGCGTGTTTTTGGTACTGATATTATACCCAGGTATTTGTAAGATGTGTTCAGTTGCTATCGGCGGTGTTGCCGATTACGGAGGCGATATACCTCTTCAAGTCTTACATCAATCTTTCAGGTATTTTTTTTATCTTATGTGATAGTTTTTGATCATCGGTTATCCCATTTAATGGGCTATTTAAGTATTTTAGTAGTGAAAATGACATTTTTTGTCTGTCTCTTTTAGTGATTCACTGCGCACTGGGGTGAGGGAAGGAGGGTGCATGTCATCAATCCTCTTTAATACTTTAATATGTACATGGACGAATTGAGCGAGCGACTATCCGATGCTAAAATGACGGGTCAAATGTGAACCACATTAGTTATGGCGATGACATGGTTATACTAGCGCCATCTATAAAAGGGATAATAAAGCTTTTACAGATATGTGAAACATATGCCAGTGAACATAATATTTTATACAATGCCAGCAAATCGGTCATAATGGCGTTCAAATATGGAAAAGGGCCAGATAATATCCCTCCCGTGTGGCTGGACGGGACGAAATTGAGCGTTCATAATAAGGTCAAATACCTTGGACATATATTCAATGAAGATGGACCAGACGATGATGATATAGAACGGCAGAGGAGATAGTTAAGTGTTCGTGCAAATATGCTATCGCGGCATTTCTATCGATGCAGTAAGTAGGTGAAGAGGATTCTGTTTAAATCATTCTTCACCAGCATGTATACCTGCGAGCTCTGGTCGCAATACAAGCAAGCGACATATAGCCGTCTTCGCATTCACTACAACTCATAGAGAATACTGTTCGGATTGGCGCGTTATTGCAGCGCATCTACAATGTTTACCGAAGGCCCCGTATACATGGATTTGTTCCGCTACTGAGACATCGGTTGCGGGCGTAAAGCTGCGGCTGGAGCTCAGCACCAACTCTCTGGGGCAAGCGGCGCTTTCATGGAAAGCTGGTTCAACCAATATATTCAACCTTCCATTATTTGTGACTGTGATATATCTGTGGAATGAATACGTGACAGGCGAAATGTTGGCAAAGTGACCAGTGAATGAAAGAGATAAATGTTGTTGGTGGAGTAGGGCGAACTCTCTCGTTTCCGAACCGTTGTACGGATCATACATATTATTGACTTGTTTTAATTATATAGAAAGACCCAATCCCGCACACAAAGGGAACATCATCACAAGCTCAATAGTGGATTTAAAGGAGTCCAGCGAAAAATTAAAAAAAAACAACTGCAATGTTATTCTCACACAAATCTAATACAAAATGAAGTTTGACGATGCGGATTTTACATTTTATAAACAAAATCGTCTCTAAATGTCGTCCATTTCTCTCAAGACACTCTTGAAATCGGACTCTTAAATTTGCGAACACGCGAGAGCAAAGCGTCGGTTCAATGGCGGCAACATTACGGCGGATATTTTCTTGTAGGGCCTGAATTGTTTGAAGATTGTTGCTGTAAACTCTCGACTTAAGATATCCTAACAAAAAAAGTCACACGGTGTACGATCCGGTAACCGAGATGCCCAGGGTATGTCTCCGTACTTGCTGATTGATTTATTGGGAAAAATTCCCCATAGCTTCTCCATTGAAACTCTAGTTGTGTGAAGTGGTCCCGTATTGCTGACATTGTGTTCTGTTGTTGAACCTGAGAAACAGCTGCAGTTGCGATACCAAAAACTCGTCTATCATTCGGCAATACGGCTGTCTCTCGCTGGTTAAAAGAATAAGAGCCAATTATCCCTCGGGCATAAATTACACACCATACTATCGTTTTTGGACAATGTAAGCGTTTTTAATGGCGTTCCCTCGGATTGTCGGGGCACCAGTATGTCAGGTTCTCTTTATTAACATAGCTGTCGATATGAAAATGTGCTTCGTCAGTAAACAATATGTTTCCAAGCATTCGTGTTGTTCCAAAACGTTCCAGAATCGTTCTCGCTAAGGTTTCACGTAAAGAATAGTCATTTATGATTTGCAGTTTGTATGGGTGAAACTATAGTTTATTTTTCAAAATAACGTGCATCGTAGATTTTTTTATCCTACCACAGGTTGTAATCTTTCTTATCGACTTTCGCGGATTACGCATAATTTCACGTCGAACTTAAGTCACATGTTCTGGCGTCGCTGCTGACGTTGATGGTCCTGGGGGAGTTTGGTTAACCATTGTCCCTTCTTGTCTGAACTTTTAAACCCGATACCAGATAAGTCGCGTGCTCGGCCCATCACTTACTCGTCGAATATTAAAATGAGTATAAAAAGAGCGACGCGCACGGACCAATGAATCACCGTACTTTAAATATTCCAGTGCGCTTCCGACCAGTGACTCATTGCGACTGGCAAATCCTCAAATCACGCACGTCAAACAATACCCCTCTTATTTACCTCACCTTGATGGTTTACGAGAAATTACAATTTGATATAATTTATAAATTATATCTATAAACTTAGCTGAATAAAATTTTGATGAACCGCTCAGTCTCAATAAATATTAAAGAAATTAATGCCTAATATTCTACATAGCTCTGTATGGAGTCGAAACACTGAAAAGGAAAGAAAGAAACATGTTCGATCTTTATGACCTACAGATCGTCGATTGAAATCTCGCGCGTATGTGAACGCGACATATAGATAATGGTTATTGTCCATTACCTATCTCTTACCTTCTTTCTAATATCCAGATTATGACTACGTTGTTTTTTGTGGTATTATCTATTTTATTTATATATATTACTCCTTCTTTTTCCTTAAAATAATCCGTTTCCGCAGCTTGGATGTTGAACTTGTTCTCTCAGTACGATTCCATATTTGGTGACCGCACATCAAAATGGTCCCATACACAACAGTTTGGTTTTGAGATTTATCTCGGATACGTTTATCACCACGCTGTAAAGGGAACGTAAAACACCCCCCAGCAAATAGGGGTGGATATTTTATTGAAATAAATAAAAAATATTATTATTACTAGGCATTAATTTTTAAACAAGCAGTTTTGCCGGAAATAAAAATATAATTTGTACATATTTTTCTTTGTTTACTGAAGCACGTCTTTGTAAAAAATTGTTCAGTAGGGAATACGGAATGTATATTAAATAGATATTAAAAGAGAGTCTTAACAATATTATGGTCCTCGGGCAGTGGCGTCACGATATTATTTTTCGACAATTTCCGGTCGCCATCTTTGATTATTAATTTTCCCATTGTTTATATTTGGTTTTTTCAAATTTTTGCCTAGAATGACAAAAATCACTGCAGAAGACCGTATCATGATCAAAAATTTGCGAATTGAAAAACGTTGGGGTGTTTGAAAAATGATCAAAGTATAGCTAGACTAGAGTATAGCTAGACATTATAGCAGGACGGAGCTCCATCTCACACAGCCAGAAATATAATCTACTTTCTTCGAATGATGATGTGAGAATGTTAATTTCATCGAGCCAAGCATGTGGCCACCGAACAGCTCAGATTTAAAACCATTAGATTATGCAATACGAGGTGTTCCGATGTTTTCTGATTAGCTAAATATTGTGCAATAAAAATTACATTATATTATGTTTTGAAATTAATAATATAAATGTGTTACGAGATTTTCTCTCTTTTTTGGGCCATTATATATATTAAATAAGACCCTTGTTTCCGTCTTGGTGCACCACTGGTGTCCAAGCATACATGTGATGACGAGAAAATTTAACTAACCTCGGTCTAACTCAAAGAATATGAAAGATAATGACGTATTATGCGAAATAATGTGACGTCATTATCCACATTGCCCCCCCCCAAATAATGTACTAGGAGAATGGTCGTAAATTTTCTTGGTCGTTGTTGGATAGCCACACAATTTATAAAAGATAAAAGTTAAGTCAAATGTGTAATAAATCATAATAATTTATGTTGTTTTTGTGTGAACCTTTGGTAACACTTGCAGACCCAGCCTGTCCGGTGAATAACGCGTGTCCACGTCAAATTAATGACTTATATTAGGGCGCAGAAAATACGAGATGTATAATTTTTATTAATGGTTTTTACATGCATATAATATAAAACAATATGCATTTATCCAGTAATCTACATATTCATATTTAATGTAATCAAAATACATTTTTACTGTGAGGTCGCAATTGTAGAACGTTTTCTCTGCATGCAGTAGGCAGAAAGGATAGAGGGACATACTCTTCTATTCTGACAAACAATTTTAGCCTCATCCACATTCATACATCTTCATGAGTCGTATGAAAAAGCTCGCCAATTGTTAAGGCTTATGACAGAACCATCCTCTATCTGTATCTGGACGTTCTCTATTTCTGGTCCCATCAACACTTGCGTCATATATCTTTCTTAATCAAACTACCTAAGTGATATTTTCTTAATCTTACTCATTATACTAACATCAGCTTTATATTATTATTTCTTCATTATTTACTCTGTCATAAATAGATTTGCCACATGTACGCGATATAAGTGATCTCATTTCCACTGCATTTACCTCACTTCCATACATCAGTGTCGGTACCAGGACTCCATTGTGCACCGCTAGTCTTGTCTCAGTTAACAAGTTCCCGATATATCTATCAAAAAATATACCACCGGTACCTGAACTCGGTACATTCTGCTGATGGGAAAATTATTTTTTTTATTTTAAATAATCTAAAAATGATTTTTAACCACATATAAGATTTTCATATTTTTATAAATAGTTTTAATTTTTGTTTATTTATTTCATTCTTAATATAGTGTATACATAAGCACTCCTACATATGCTCTAATATAAACAAGATTAAACTATTATCTTTTACTAAAACTTATCTTTTACATATTTTTAGTCAGTTTCATTTTAAATCTATTCAATTTCTCCTCCTTTCTTATGTTTTCTGGCATTTCATTAAAAATCTTCATCGCACTATACATCATCGATTTCTGAGATTTGGCCTTCTTCCTGAATGGTAGTCTCAGTCCTATCCCTTCCTCTTGTACGATGCCCGTGCTCATGTTGATTTGCATCAATTTTTCGTGTAAATTCCTATCGAGCATGTTATAAAAAATACCATTATATAAAAATATATCTTCTGTTTAAAGGTCACCGTATTCAGATCTACACTGATCCGAGTATATCTATTTTTCTGAGTATATTCTCAAAGGTTTATTTTGCAACACTGACAATTGTTCCATTTCTTCTTCATTAGGCAAAAACGAAATGCTGCTGCAGTAGTCGATGCGAGGAATAATAACAGAGTTGTAAACTATTTGACAAGACTCAGTACTAATAAATCTTTCGATCCTCCCCAGAAGTGAGATTTTCTTAGCAATCTTTTTAGTCACTAACTACTACATAATAGATAATTAGATACTAGTATCTAATTATCTATTATGAATCTATTATGATGCCCAAATATTTTATTTCAGTTACTTCCTTCAGACTTTCACCACCTATGATAATTGCTGCAGGGGAGATTCAAAATCGCTCAATTGACGAACGACTGAATTTAACGTATGTGACGGGCGTGAAGTAAGGTAAGATAAAAATATTGGACAAGGGCTGTTATGATGGTGGCAAGAATGGAAGAATCATTGAATTTAAATTGAGGTTATCAAATCTGCAGATAAACTCCATAGAGATCGTGTCGGCGATATTCAGATCTCGCGTACGCGACACAGAGATGAGACGTAAGCTGCTTAATATGGCTGAAGCCAGACTTTTCAGTTTTCTGATCTCTGCCCCTTGACTGGGGCTCAGTGGATCAGATGTGACCTCCTCGGAGACCCCTCGTGATCTCTGGGCGTCACCCGGTGATTTTCAAACATATCTATTTATTATGAATATATGTTTGTTGTGTAAATTGAATTGTACACTGTTTTATTCCGCTATATTTTATTGTATTAAATGTTAGAACGTTTTCGGGAACATATTCTCATTATCAATATTATAATTCAACTAAAATTAAAAATGACATTATATTCCCTCTCTTATCCATTTTAACTCCACCCCCATCCCCACGTTCGTTAACTCCAAGCACACCATACATATACTACCGTGTTCTAAATTTTAGTTGAATTATAATATTTATATAATGGGAAGATATCCCCGAAAACGTTCTGACGTTCAACGCAATAAAATATAGTTATCGACTTAAGACAAGCATTTTATCCTTCCAATATATACCTGTTCCGCTCTGGCCAACTAATTTCGCCAAAGGGGGAACAGATTGCTTTCTGACACCGAACTGTCAAGGTCTGTGTTCTTTTTAGCGCCGTGCGTAACGCTAGGACCATGAAGTGGCGGTGTTCTAAACAGCTTCAGAAGTGCAGCGATATCTCGGTTCTTCACTAAAAAGGTGCGAGTCAACTGGAGGTGAAAATGACGTCCAATCGTGGTAGGCCAGATCCATTTGCCAATATCAAGTGGCAACTATTGGGAAGATACTCGGCTACCTTTTATCTTCTTGACCACAAGCTTTAGATCAGCCTTTTGTGCTGGTCCGTTATTATACATATTCCTCATACTCTGCGGTCACTCGAACATAATAGAGAACTGGGAGATATAGGGTCCCAGTTCCCGCACTTACAAACTTCTAATCAACACACATAAGGGTGTTCTTTTAAAGGTATAGAACTATAACATGAAATAAAACACATACATTTCTTAGTAATGGCTATGGTATTGACTTTATTGGAAAGATAATTTTATGCCATTGGTGTTTAAAAAAGATTTCGCGCATATAGGCGCTGCGGCTGGCTCGAATAAAACGCAATCTGGAAGTCTAATTTTCGATCATTTTTTGGAGCAGCTGGGGACGTATAACGATAATTGATAATAACGAGACGAATTTTGGCTTCCAAGTAGTCTATAGTCTCTGGTTTATTGGCGTAGACTAGCGATTTCACATATCCCCACAGAAAATTATCCAAAGGTGTTAAATCACGCGATCTTGGAGGCCAATTCACAGATCCATTACACGAAATTATGCGCTCATCGAATGTTTCCTTCAATAAATTGATTGTGGCGCGCGTTTTGTGTTGCGCCATCTTGTTGAAACCGCAGCTCTTTCACATTAATGCCTTTCAATTGGGGAACGAAAAAGTCAGTAATCATGGATCTATAGCGCTGTCTAACGTTCTGGTCATTTTTGAAGAAACAATAGCTACTTCGGTTTACACTACAGATGCGTATTATCTATTAGAGTATGTATGGTGCTAAAACGATCCCATAGTTAGTCGAATTACTTACGATTATGTCAACCGTAAAATGAATGTAGCGCACGGTAAATTTGCACAATTTGCCATTTGTTCTGGCGTAAGTCTATTCATAGTAAAATGGCGAACCAAACTAAGCACAAATTAACTGTCAGCTGTAAAATTGGCTGCCGCTGGAAAAAGTGTTGCTGAGAAACATTCTTTATATACCACATCTAAATCTGATAAGCTTATATCTGGCAATACATATAATACTTATTTGATCGTGGTTAAATATGCAAAAAACTAAACTCTCTAGGTATATAAAGGGACAGAAAGGCAACAGAGCTAGAAGAATCGAGATTATTAATGAAGTTTTACGTTCCTTTTATAAACTAGACCAAACTGGTTGCCTTTAAGCCTAATTTAATATTCGGACACCAAATATTGATTCTAACATAAAGAGTGAGACTAAATATCTAAACTGCTAAAATGAAGTCTCTTAGGGGAATAATACTAGACTGAGTGAGGAATACTGGGATAAGGGGATAAGCTCCTTCTACATATAGAAATGCTAGAGGAACGACTACTAATATGTCTCTTCTTGACTATATCTATAGTGAAGGGGGCCGATGGGTTACTCCAGACAGATAAATAGCGACAAATAAGAGTCTTACGTTCTATACGGGCTGACCAGGCATCCTTTCCTCTCGATCACGCCATAGATCATTGGCCGAATAACAGGCTTCTCATTGGCTGACCGGACTGCGGCCGGTCTCACACACCGAGCGATCTTTTATATCTGATGTTTTTAGTGGGCTCGCATACGTGGATGCATGCATCATAACGTCACAATAGATTGAGTCTTGATCGGTTAACAAGTACCGAAGAGTACCAAGATAGGGGAAGATGGAAGCGTCTTGTCGTAATTTTGGGATCCGAATACCTAGAATAAGAAGACGAAAATGACGATGATGAGTTGTACAAATAATATCGAAAAACAGATAATTTAATAATATTTTGTATGGAAATAGTTTGGGAAACTCTGTTCCCGTACGTGATCCCAATTCCGAGTCGGGCTGACACACCTAAACTGTCTTATTGAAAATGTGGAACTTTTATGTTATGGAGGGGGAAAATACTTAGTTATTGAATATAAAAACTATGTAAAACAAGCAATAAATAATAACATGTGACATGAACGTTTTTAAATATCACATTCTGATTTCGCTACAATACGGGATAGTGTTCTTGATATTAAACACAAATAACATGTTTTTTGTATAAAATCACTGCTTTTTTAAATGATGAGCGTAACTAGCAAACTTCCAGGGAGGATGTAAGCCATTTCTACTTCACCGCTTCTGAGGCAGCATCCGTCTTTTGAACGGGTAAAACAATTCGCCACCGGGGGGGGAGCTCTGAGGTGGACAGAGAACGGCATCTGAAGCCATGCGCGGTAGCCACGATACACAATTCTAGCAGCAGGTAACGTGAGATATTTAAAACACAGCCGACAGAGGCGATACCGATAGCTTCAGAGGTCGGTCGTCAGAGACGGACGCAGAAGGGAGAGGAGAGACGACCACGAGAATTGTATTCCTGTGGCTCGACATGATCACCTAGAGTGTATTTTATACATACTATCTATAACCTTATTTTTTTACTATTATAAACTTTAAAATAAGACCCAATACATGCCTACTTATATTATTTGGTCCACCTTAGTCAACCGAGTACCATCCGTAAGTGCATTAATTACGAAAGCAACTTCGGGACGATATATCACCCCAGATATCTTGAGCAAGGTGAAAACAAGGAAGCCGTACCAGTCAGGACCTGCAGCGAGAGTAAGTGAGTCTCATGACACATATAAAGTCAACAGGACCAAGATACTATGTGATAAGTTATACGTCACTGGAAATTTTATGAAGTAGCAGATAGTGATCAGCTTCGCGCATTGCTCTTACTAAATATATCTAATGTATTTAAAAAAGAAAGTGGTTTATCACAGAACAATTAAACGCGGATCACGTACACACTCAAGTATCATTTAATTTTTAATTTTTTTTTAAACATTTTATTAAGGGATTTTGACAGTGCAAACATATTGTAACAAACATAATAACTATTTAACATGTGACACTAATAATGAAAGTCCACAAAAATATTTAGATACATAAGTATGTTTAGATGAAAGAAGGAGAAGGGTGGAGAGGTTGCAACTAGTGTTGCGGTAAAGGGAGAGCAACATGAGTTTCCTAGCCAAAGTTTAGATTGTGGTGATTCATAAGAAGAACCGTTTGAGCGTAGTAAGGCTAATGTTGAACAAGTCAATTTTTGTAAATTTCTCATTATGGTATTTGCATGACCGGTGAATGAATTAATTTTGTATGTAAGATGTTCTACTTTTGGGAATGTGGAAGAGTACGGATTGCCGGGTTGATCTAGATGGTACATGAAGAGATATTAATTCCAATTAGCTGGGACAATCAATATGGCCTTGCAGTAGTTTGAAAAAAATGCGTTTCGAGTAACGGCTCAGATGCGAGAGAGCGCGCCCGACACCCGGCCGATCTTTTATGGCGTGTCATTCTTGCCAACATGTGCGCGCAAATCACATTATAACATTCATTTCAATATTTCAGACAATAGAACTGATTTTTGAAGAAATTATGTTTTTGATATATCCTTACCAAGATTTTTATTGTTTATTTTTATGCCTATTTCTATTTACTTACTTACTTACCATTAAGCCGTTTCCATGCGGAGGTAGGTATAGAGGATAGAGCGCCACATTCTTCAGTACTCATACACAATTCTCGCCTCATCTACATTCATACATCTTCACATACAAGCTCGAGGATTATTGAGGCTTTTAACAGGACCATCTTCCAGTATCTGGTTTACTTGGTTGTGCCAAGTCTTCTGCGGACGTATTCTACTTCTGCTGCCATCAACATTTGCGTCATATGTCTCTCCTCATTCATCCGTTCCGAATGACCAAACCACCTAAGTGATCCTTTTTTAATCTTACTCACTATGCTATATTTCTCCATTCTTTACTCTGTCATAAATAAATCTGCCACATACACGCCTAAGTGATCTCATTTCCACTGCATTTAGTCTACTTTCGTTCGTCTTCTGCCAGCTCCATACATCAGTGTCGGTATGTGTCAGTGTGCTCTATTGTTAACCGCTAGTCTTGCCCCAGTTGACAAGCTTTCATTGGCTATAATTCTATATCCTTCTCTGTCTTTCCATTTCCATCGAACACATTTCCCAAATACACAAATTCGTGCCTATCTTCCCAGTTATTTAATTTAATTTTTGATGAATTTAAATAATGATTTCCAAACAAAAAATTAGCACAGCCTGTATATCAGCTCCCACGATCGTTACCCTATTATAAATAGACATTGACTTCGGGTGTTCTGGCGTTGTGACGTCACGTTAAACTTTTTTCATAGCCGACGGCTCTCAAATGGTGAATTTTCTTATATTTTTTCTTTTTTTAATAAAAACAGTCCGAGAGATGTTTCCCATCAAGTGTCACTTCAACCAATCTATAGTGACATCTTTTGATCTAGCTAGGTAGTGATTTGCTTTGCCAGAATTCAATAATAAGTTTTGGATATTTTTCTTGTAAACGATCATACATTAAATACCCTGACGCTATTTCCACAGTATTGATCAGAAAGTATAAAACTTTATAAACTCGTCGAAAATGTAAATCCTCAAAAACTGAAAAAAAGTTAATAATTGGTCGTAAAAAAAAAAAGTTACTGTTAAGTGTGAAAATTATAAAATATATATTTTTTAAATTTCAAGTCTTACTTACTTACTTACTTACCATCACGCCGTTTCCCCGCGGGGGTAGGCAGAAAGGATAGAGCGCCACACTCTTCTGTCCTGCCGCACAATTCTCGCCTCATCCACATTCATACATCTTCTCATACAAGCTCGCCGATTGTTGAGGCTTTTGTGGTTCTGGTGCCATCAACACTCATTCATCCGTTCTATATGACCAAACCACCTAAGTGATCCTTTCTTAATCTTATTCACTATATTAACATCAGCTTTACATTCTTCCCTTATTTCTTCATACAAGTCTCTTAACCTCGTTAGTATTAGAAATAGCATAAAAAGTAAAAACATTATTTCACACATAAACGAAATCTACGCGATTCTTGCGATCAGTCCCGAAAGGAATTTATCATTTAAATATGTATATCTGTCATGACACATATTTATCATCAGGTGTCTTCGTGTTCACCTAGAATCGTAACAATATTATAAATTAAATTATAAAATATTTAAAATCTGAACAGACAGTGACACCTATCGACCAAGTCCACACCGTTTCGCTGCCGAGCCATGTCTCCGCTAAGCCGACAACTCACGGCCACGAGGGATTGACAAACTTCCCCTAGCCGAGAGCGTCAACTTTTTCCGGGGGTGGAGTAGTTCTGACGGGGTGTCATCATTCCTTAACATATCGACAACTTTAATACGACATCAAACTTTTCCGTTTCATGGTCGTTTGTGACGTGCCAACGCATCATGTTCCCGCAAAGTGCCATCTTTATCGGGCTATAACATTGCATTTAAGGGTGAGTACCAACGATAAAACATTAACCCTTCAACATTATTTAATTATTCTTCGGCTTTAAATGTTGCGGGAAATTTTATTTTTCAAGTACAGCAATCTGTACTTGAAAAATAAAGTTCAACACTTTGTAAATATTTGTTAAATAAGGTTGCATCTCTTTTAAAATAGAGTCTTGGAGGCTTTAGTCCTAACTGGAGAATGGAAGAAATAAAAGTATTTGGATCTTCAGGAACGGAATACCGCCCTAGATATCTTGAGGAAGATGAAAAGAAAGGAGGCTGCAGTGGGCGGGATGTGTAGAAAGAGCAGAGGCCCCTAATAAGCACAAGGCTTCATATACATGTCAACAGAATATGGACTGAGAGCAAGACTAAGACTGCAAGAATTGGGCACTTTATGCATTGATATGACCCGATTATTTCCCGCAAACGTTTCATAAGTTTTCACTTGTATACCGGTTCATTTAAACAATAGCAAGAAAAGTTTAACTTACGAGAATCTATATGCAATTTTGTATATTTAAAAACTATATTACATAGTGAGAGAAAAGACAATTCCATTTGTTTGAGTCACGCTGTTCTCTATCTCATTTTAGCTTGGTGGTCTTCCCAGCATTTCCATCGCGAGATACACACCCTAACGAAACTGCGGAAAAGTCTGAGGTTCCGTTCGTTCCATAGCAAGTTGTTGTTCCGTGGTGAGCGACGTGATTATCCCAATCAGTTCTTCAATCATAGTTTTTCGCGCATCAGACATTATATTACACTCCCATAGAATGTGCTCTAGCGTCTGCCTCATCCAAACACAGATACAACCAAGGATCGCTTAGTAGCCTATAGTCAAAAAGCCAGCTCAGAAACTGACCATGTCCTATAATTATCTGTTGCGCGCGGTGAGTCAGCCCCGGTGGTCCCTTGGGGAGAAACCCCACCCACCATTCTTGCTATCTTTCGAGAGTTTTAAATCGCAATTATTAAACGCGATCGCGACTAACTAAGATTGCCATTATTCAAAATAAATGTGGCCTGTGTAGGTACTAATACACAATGGGTTCTTACTTTAAACTTTAAAAAAAAATAGAGATGTGTACACGGAATACACGTCTAACAGAATTAAGTGGCTAGTCTCTTGGAATGCAGTACGCTACTCAGCAAGTTACTCAGTTTAGTGTAATGTGTACATATAGCGAGGCTCCATTTTATTTTAGGTCGACCTTTCGCCCTTCTATATTTCAAAATTATTGACTAATCTTTTTTGTAAACTTGACTGATAATAAACACAGTAGGGAGATGCGGAAAGATTATATAGCAGAAGATTCAGTATGTACTCGATTATATTTACTGTTCCTTATACAGGCAGATTTACGACGTGACGTAAATAGAACGTTATACCAATCTAATAAATAAGATCAGTTGTTTCATTATCGTGAGAACTCGAATGCGACTACATCGTCCACGTGTTCCTATTTCGGTCATTGGCGCTGTACACATAATATATAGTTTATAGGTAGATGTACCGTGTACATGAATTTTCAGTTAATATATTGTGACGTTACAAATTAGGGTCACGTTCGAAATTGCCCCGTCACTTGATTTATTGGTATCCCAATTATTTTTTAAGGTTATAAAAACGGTCACCGTCTATGGTTCTTTTTCAAATCATCGAGTAGAGCTGTCAAATTTGCGCAGTTCAATTGCCGCGACCAGCGCTACTGATATTGTGAGCCATTCAGTGTGACCAAAGGATAAATATTTAAATGTTATTCAATCACTAGTGCATAATTTACTATAAATTTGTTGATCTAATCGCACGGTGAATAAGCTTTATAGGAAACGAGATGTTTCCCTTTGGTTTCTTCACCTACAGTTATTCTCACCGTAAGCTACATTTTTTGATGTGATGTGATCTTCTACAATTCTGTCTGCATCGCAGAACGTCGAACTCGCTCCCAACCCGACGAAATTAGGATTTGTCAATGTGGATTGTATCTTTATTTTATATACTTTGTTCATGTTTCTTTAATGATTAGATACCATTTTTAAATAAATAACACATCTTTATTTGTCACCTCCAGGTATTATTTATAAATTTTTCTTCGTTTAGGACGAAGGCAGAATATGAGAAAATAAGGTGGGTAGGTGTTTCTGCGGTGAAGAATACAATATACTTAAATACTTTCGTAACAGGATAAATTAGTTCAATACGATAAATGTATCGGTAGTTTTATGGCTCGGTGCAGCACATCAGCTCGAGTACACAACGAATCCCATAACCAGTTCATAAATTCAACATTTACCCTGTTGCTGTAGGCATTTATCGGTTTAACTTTATGTATCTTGCCGCCCCGGTGAATATAGCGATTAAAAGTTATCTGTGTAGCCCAACACTGCGTCGATACTCGGTGTTTGCGCAAACGCTTCTCGATGTTTGCTCTCGAATACGATCCGGAGTAAAAGCGCCTGGTTTACAATTTGCATCGTAACAAATACGAGTGTTATGGTATAGTTGTTATTGGCCAGAAGATTTCCATATCATGTGCTCAGCAGATGTGCAGACGCCGACAGCGCTGGACCGGGATCTCGATCCGCCCACAAACATGCGTATTTTCTTACAATTAATATATTTTTTTGTATTAACGCATTGAATTATATGACAGATTTGACTTTTTTAAATACTATTACTTAGACAAAACCTTATCACTAATGTAAAACCAATAGATTGTCTGTTATTTGCCATAATTAAGAAAATACTACCATTATAAGGAAGACCGCGACCATTAAATTTATTTTTCGCGTCCCGCAAAATTGCCTTAATATAGAAAATTCTTGCATATACGAAATATATTTTCTTATAATATTGAAGTTAAGATTACGGAGACAAATCTGCATTGAATTAATATAGCAAAATTTAAAAAATTAATAGAGTTGTAAACCATTTAATTTTAGACTTTATTAAAACACTTTGTGTTAGTGAATACAAAATATTTTAAATAATATGTTATTACATGCCTTGGGGCTTCAACTACTATTTAAAATTAAGTTTTACACCAAAAATATAATAATTTCTTACTAAATAATATTTATATCGATTCTATTAATATGTGTACATATATACATAATACATATATCCGGTAGTATTTAAAAAGTTTTTACACTTTATAATATTTTCGAAATTTTACAATAATAATTAATGTCATTTGATACACTTTTTTGAAAAAGGCGTGGTTTTCAATAAACTACCGTATCCTACTTCAAAATAAGTAAAAACGACTGTTGACTGAATAATTTCACTGTAGAGTTTCTAAAAAAACCATAATATACTCAAAAATAATTTTAACGCACCATAATTAAAGATAAAATGCAAAAAAGACACACCGTCACCAATATGTGTAGGCATCATTGGATTATAAAATTTAACTAACCTAACATAACCTGTTTACGTAAATACCTTCGATAGCTGATTCTCAGGTTTAATCCCAATAAGGACACGTTTGATATGGTGATGAGAAATAACGCTACTTTTGACTCACTGGTGTGATTGTGATTGATATTTGATAATATCAGTGATTGAAAACTGTGACTGTGATCACAGTATCATTGCTAATACCCATGCGCCGATATCATAATACACGAAATAAATAAAAAACATAATTTTGAGCATATTTATTACTTCATTTGCGTAAAAAACGTATTCCAGCATATATAACTAATTTAATATCACCACAAAGAGAATGAATACCGTAAAAAAATGTGAGTTTATTTTTCTGGCCAAATTCTCAGCATTTCAGGTCAAATGCGTAAAATGTTTTGGCAGAGTTTACCAGATGACGTCTGTCACGAATTATAACGTCGTTTCTTCATGAATATTTTCGTTTCATATACACATGCGCCGAATCACGGTTCACAACCAAATACAAATAAAATAATAAAATGAATCGCGAATTCATTCAATCACTGACAGTGAGTGTAAATTAAAGATATCAGTGATTGACTCACGGTTCGTAATTTTGAGCTCAACATTAATATGATATATGAACACTGTGCTAAGATTTTTATTGTAGTTTTTGTCTTTCTAGTCCGATGTCATTGTTCTTTTTTATTTAATTCTTAACATAGTGCATACATAAGCACTCCTATATATGCTCTAATATAAACAAGATTAAAGTCTTTTATTTTACTAAGCTTATCTTTTACATATTTATTAGTCAGTTTCATTTTAAATCTATTCAATTTCTCCTCCTTTCTTATCATTTCTCGCATTTCATTAAAAAATTCACGGCACTATGATTTCTGAGATTTGGCCTTCTTTCTGAACGGCAGTCTCAGTTTATCCCTTACTTCTGTACGATACTCGTGCTTATGTCGATTTGCATGCAAATTCTTAAATTCTGATATTTTCTTATTGAGGATTTTGTAAATAAATACCATTATATTAAAATATATTTTCTAAATAAATAAATATATTAATTAGAAAGATATACATATAAAAACAATTTTATCGAGAAATATTGTTGTCGCGCCACCGAGATTCGAACTTGGATCTCTTTCCAAACTATACTACAGCGACAAATTTTCAAACCTACATGTTAACTTTTTGTTATAAATACATGTAATCGTTTCATTATTTGAAAGAGCTATTTTTACGGAATCTCAAATACCTTTGAGTAATTTGATAGCAGACGCTAATATTTTTCGATAAAATTGCTTTTATATGGATATGCTTTTATATGGATATTTTATATGTATATATTAATATATTTAAAATACCATTATATTAAAATATATCTTCTGTTTAAAGGTCACCGTATTCAGATCTACACTGATCCGAGTATATCTATTTTTCTGAGTATATTCTCAAAGGTTTATTTTGCAACACTGACAATTGTTCCATTTCTTCTTCATTAGGCAAAAACGAAATACTGCTGCAGTAGTCGATGCGAGGAATGATAACAGAGTTGTAAACTATTTGACAAGACTCAGTACAAATATATCTTCTGATCCTTCCTAGAAGTGAGATTTTCTTAGCAATCTTTTTAGTCACGTATCTTGTATTTTGCGATAAATTCAATTTGGCTGGGTAGATTTCGACCGACCGAAGTGCGCACTCCTGACGATCGGTTTATTTGGACCTCTGTATACTGGTCGAAGCACGGGATGTATAATAATTGATCCGCCTGTCGTTAGTGTCTTCTTCGTTCTCCGAAAAAAGGCGGCAATACTCACACACACACATGCACAATATTATAAACCAGGAAAGAATTTAGAATTTATCTGACTTGTTTATGAATTAAGAAAATTTGTCATATCTACATATAAATCGTTTAATATGTTAAAATGTATGGTGCGAATTAGAAATTTTAAATTAGTAACTTATATTTTTGCAAAACTCCAGAAAATACCATGTTCTTCATATTAGCTTATTTTTTTTTTTTAATTCTGAACGTTGCTCAACGCGGTCGGCACGGTCGTACCCTACTACCAGGCATAAAGATTCAAGATACTAGATGCGTGCAACAGTGTATGTATATGCGTACTCCGGGTGGATAAAGCCACTCCACTTCAAATACTGACGACCACCACATAGCAACTTCCAAATCGACCTTTGATACAATAGTTTCCACTATTTAAAAAAATAGATTAGGTTAATAGCTATAACATGATTATTAAATAAACATGGATCGTATATTTTGTACTATAATTGTAAATGTATCTCATAAAATAATCAGTTGTGCTAACCATTATGATATTGTAAAAGTATAAAATATAAATAGCCTGCCTCAAATAATCCGGTATAATATTACACAAGGGGTGTGGAAGCGGGATGGTAGGAACTTGGTATAGAAACAGAACAATAAGGGCTGAAGGATCAATCAGGAAAAACACGACTTACCTGAATTTTCTCCGCTGTAGTCACAGCTCTCTCGAACTTCAGGAAAAACTTCGCCGATTCACATGAAGCAGTCTGAACACAATACCAGTTTTGGCACGTGCCCCGAGAAAAGCGAAACACATAATAGCATCAGTAATTGTACTAAACAGAACAGCGTAACGAGCTCGTTGCAGGACGTTGACACCTTGACAGTTCAAAAGTCATAGTCAGAAAAGTTGTGCTCCATGGTATAGGGTATAAGCGGGGGGGGGGGGATAGTCAACGGTGAACTATCATAAATACCGAACACCTCCATAATTGATAATATGAACATATATAATGTAGGAGTATGTGTGTGAATGTGTATGTAGATAAATGTGTATCGATGTGGTATCTGTGGTGGTGTAATTTTCAAGGTTGTATGAAGTGATTAATGTGCGAGTAGTCAATACCCCATATTATATACACCACTCTCGTATTCAATTGAAAGAGGAGGAATGTTTTCAGTGAGTTTATTAAGACGAAAATTAACCCTTATACTGTAGTTACGCAAATTGGTTTCGGTGATTTCTATTAAAGGAAGCTATTGGTAGAAAGGTATCGCTCATGAGACGCCAGATGGTATTGTTACCTGCTGTTAGTACTGGGTAATTTTGCGGCTGATGGGAGTTGGGTTTCACGCACCAGTATTTGCAGGGTACGTTCAGTATTAGCGACGATAAAAGAGGAGGTGATAGACATTTTTAACACGAGTCCACCTCTATAGAAGTACTGGTATCATGATTGTACGATTAACCACATTGTTCCAATATTCAGTTTCCTGTCATAATTTTAAAAGCAATATCAGACGCTCGAGGCAGTCGCACTGCTGACACCAGCCGACCCTGGAGTGGGGTGCACCGCCATCTGCGGCGCAGCCTCGTAAAGGCTCGATTCCTTGTCTGGGTCCGTATGGTATCTGAAACAATAGAGAACAATTCTGAATCTGATGTTATTACATTGCTTCCGATATCACAAAGTCTTTGTTTTGAAATATGTCGGTGTTAGATTGCCGAGATTATTTTCTACTTAATTTTGTGGAATATTATACCTTATTAGGTATTATTATTTCGATCTAACCGGTAGATCCCAAACATCTATACATTTAATAGTTTTAGAAGACATCGAAAGAAGTCCCGCAAAAGGTGCAATTCATTTATAAATAATAGATTTAAAAGTCTTAACACGAGACTTAGATCCCGTGGATCGTATCGATTAAAATTAATGTTTAGTTGACTCAACCCGAATTGGATTCAGAAAGGAATATTGGCAGATGAACCTGGCCTACTTTAATTTTCACCTCCACTTGACTCGCACTTTTGTAGTTAATAACGGAGATATCACTGCACTTCCGGATGCTGTAGAACATCGCTTATTTTTCGCGATCCGTATATTCCACACGGCGTTATTCTCAACCGTTAAAATAAACACATGTGTTGAAATAAGGTATATTAAAAATACGAAATGCACAGAGAGAACTCGATTTACGTCAACAGACACAATATTGTTGAATGCTAATAATCAATAAGATCAATAAGGAAGCATGAAAGACTAGATGCTTAAGTTACAAAGGAGGAGAAGTTACATGGAAGACTAGATGCTTAAGTTACAAAAAATGTTTTCATTTAACTTTTTTGAAATTATGTTTGTATAATGTTGGTACTTAATGTTATTTTTATATTTCCGTATAATCATATGTATTATATGTGAGGTATAGAATTAAAATCAGACAAGTGCAGTTTTTATGGATTTTGAGTTAAGTATGTACAAATATAAAGAAAATTAATATCTACAAGACTGTTGAAATTAGACAAATGTTTAACTCATTTAATATTTGCTTGTTACTTCAATCGCAGATATATCCAATAGATAATTAATTCAAACATAGGCAAATATGTTTTCAGCTAATAAAATAACAGTATTTGGTCATATGACCTGTGGTTACAGGTCATATTCAATATGATCCCAAATATGACAGTTGTGGTATAATGGTTTTTTGAATTTTGACATGTGGACATGTCTCCTTTTGATTCTGGACCTCATATATTATGTTTTCATATATTTTCCATTGTAATTTGTTCAGATACACATTGTAACATCTCATTTTCATATATATATTACTTATATTTCATTGTCAATGAATAATTCATACTTACTGCAGTATCTATAGCTATAGGCTACGGTGGGTAGTCACATTATAGTAAACGCATGTGATGAACACTTTAAAGTGTTTTAATGAACATTTTTTTAACGTTGCTTATATATATTGTGTCATTAAACGATTGTTTACTGCTAGGTCCTGAGAGCGGCTATTATGACCTCTTCTGTTGTCGCCGAATGCTTGCTGCTAGACCCTACGGGCGTGCATGAACTGAATTTAAAAAAAAAATACGTATGTATATATTTAAAAATATATATTAGCTCGCTTTCGTGCTTACGCGTCCTATAAGTGCACGTGTTAGTGATTTAGATGTTTTCAAAAATCACAAATAAAAATCCATTTTCTTTCACAGACTGCTGAGAAACTGTTTTCATATTCACAGTGCAATTACGAACGCGAATGCAATTAAAAATTTTGTTTAAAAAAACATGTCCTTGCGTATACTGACGAGAAACCGCTTTCATGTTAACAGAGCAATTATTCGTGCAATCGAAAATCACAATTAATAATCAATTTGCTTTCACACACTGATGAGAAACTGTTTTTATGTTCACAGTGCAATTAAAAATTTAGTTTAAAAAAACACGTCCTTGCGTACACTGACGAGAAACCGCTTTCATGTTGACAGTGCAATTATTTGTGCAATCGAAAATCACAATTAATAATCAATTTGCTTTCACACACTGCTAAGAAACTCTTTTCATGTTCACAGTGCAATTATTCGTGCAATCAAAAATTTAATTTAAAAAAACACACCCTTGCGCGTACTGACGAGAAACCGCTTTCATGTTGACAGTGCAATTATTTATGCATTCGAAAATCACAATCAATAATCAATTAGCTTTCACATACTGGGGAGAAACTACTTTCTTGTACTCATTACAATTAAGCGTGCAATTATAAATTGGATCAAAAAATATATGCGCTTACCCATACTGCTGAGAAACTGTTTTCATGTTCATAATGCAATTATTAAAAAAACATGTATTGTTAAGAAGCCGTTTTTATGTTCACAGTGCACTTATTTGTGCAATCAAATATCATGCTTAAAGAAACGTGTGCTTATGCATTCTGGTAAGAAACAGTTTTAATGTTAACAGTGCAATTATTCGTGCAATCGAAAATCACAATTAATAATCCATTTGTTTTCACACACCGCTGAGAAACTGTTTTCATATTCACAGTGCATAATAACATTCGTTAGACCATGGAGGGAAATTCTACCAAATGTAGTAAGTGATTTTTTGGATTCTATCGAGCCTGAAGCAAGTGAAATATCTGAACTATGTGAGCTAATGGCAAATTTACATGGCTTTGAAAATATTAAAGAGCGGTTGGATGGGATATGATTCATGTGATTTAGATTCTAAAATGATGAGTGACGCGGTTAATATTTCTAATCTCATTCAACCAGAAGAGAAAGGAATGAGGCTGAAAGTGAAGAAGAAGAAGAAGAAATTATCAATTGCATTAGTCACACCACAGTACTGACGTCTATTGACAATTTATTGGAGCGTAGACCAAAAATGTTACATACAAGCATAGCTGTCGGAACAATCTCAGGACAGGAAGGTTTAGGCACTCACCATAATCTGGATTTTGCTGACATCTCCAAAGACGTGAACTGTATATTTTTATTCACTATTTTATCAAGTATAAACGTATAAGTCTCGAGATTGCATAACAGTATTAACTGTTACGTACACATTGTAACCGTACTGGTTCAAGGTCGCAAATGGATGAATCGTATATCGATGAATGAGAATTTGAATATAACGATATTAAAGCTCTTAGGAAAATTTAAACTGATATTAAAAAATCATTAAAAAATTCCTGCAAACAAACCAAAATCACAGATTTTCTTAACAAATAATGAGTATTAAACATGTTCAAATAATAATCGGCTTTAGAAATATATAATATGTATGTATTTTGAAAAGAAAAGAAATCAGTTTTGGATTATCCGTGTTTTTCAATTGTCCGTGCCGCCTCTCCCCAATAATCGGAACTCTACTAGGAGTATATTCGATTACATATATTTTTAAATTTGCGTCTATTGCGATATTTGTACTAACATAATTCATATTTACCATGCTTTATGTTCTCTTCTGTATCCATTATTCTTTGACTTTGGTCGAATTTCCGATCCTTCTAACTTATATGTTTAATTTCAGTTCGATATTCCCTTTAATTCCTTTACGTTCATTCCAAGTCCTTATTATTACAGAAATTTAACGTAGATAAAATTAAAAATTCTATGATTAAATGACATTTTCGTCGAAATATAATTATTTATCTTTTTATATTTTCGTAGAAAGCAATCACTTTGCGGTTTGACAAACTAGATAAAATAAAATACACTTTGTATGAAACCACGAATTTTATTTTACGCCAACCGGTTTCGCTTAGCTCAAGCCTTGTCATGATGTATTTAAAACTTGGAATAAATACAAAAATAATGCATTTGCAGTATTTTACCTTCCATTAATGTTCCGTCTAACTGTACATCTATTTTCTCTCTTTCTTACACATGTAATTTTATATTCTATCTCCCTCTATATGTATATATAAGTGAACTCTTTTTTCATTTATTGTTAGTTTTAAATACATTCTGACGAAGCTTGAGCTAAGCGTGTAATAAAATTTATGATTTCATATAAAGTGATTGTATTTTATTTAATATTTTATCGTTTTATTTTTCTATCCTCGTATAATAATCCACTTGAAACAATTAGCTTTATGGGTCGTGATTAGAGCACGAGGCACGGTGAAATAAATCTCTGAGATTTTGTTAGATTGAATCTCAGTATGAGTAGACATGTTAATATTTTGATCTGGATTCAAAGATTACCTTGAGATTGGTAGAAAGAGACAAAATCTCACCCTCGTGCATACGACGCACGATCTGATACAGATACGCGACACGCATACATCGTAGATATCTAGACAACTATTTATCCTTAAAGTTAGACAAACATATGAAATTAAATTGCAAACAATTCACCCAACAGCACAAACGCACGAATATTTCTGAAACGTAGTGACACAGGTATCTGTATCTGATTTGCCAAAATTTAATGTAGATTGAGTGTGATCTGATAAATGTGATAAATTAGACATTGTCTCGAGATGAAAATCTCATCCGTGGATGTGGACCATTACAAATAAATTATACAGTTAAATTCACGCTCCACGATGCGCACAATTTTGTATAAAATTGTATTTACGAGTACGTTGCCGGAGCGATTTGCTGCAACTGCTGGTTTACGAAATCCCATTTTCCGAGTGACTACCGAGTTCCAGTGTATTGAGTCTGTAAGGTCGCTGGAAAATCCGTTAAGCGAGTCGGAGATGTAATTAAATACGCATTAACGGATTCGTTCGTTGCGGTTTCGTTTAACGGCAAGAGTAGCGCGGCGTTCTTGCACGTCGCACGTCGGCCAAATGTTTGGGAGTGTTTCAAAATTTGAATTAAGCACAGCGTTACTTCGGGCGGACGCGAATTTTGGAATACAATTGTTGGCGTGAAGATTCGCGGGTTAATTAATATCGGTAGGATGCTGTCTTCGGAGATGAAAATATTCACCGGTAAGATTAACCATTTTATAATTTGATATATATGAATTAAAGTATTAGTGTAAAAAAATAATATTAAACACAGATGGCGTGCAACAGCATTGTTCAAAACAAAAATCAATAAAATTCATGTATTTTTGAGAACCTATTAAATTTTCATTTCATATTCATATACATACAGTAGTCGAGATAAATCGTTGTTTTTTTGGAAAAAAACGTCGATCTTTACCGAAAATTAGGATGATTTTAAAATTATGTTATTTTACATGACTTTTGCCTGCCCTATATAATACTATTTATGACTTTTTATTCCATTGTTCTCCAAACTTTAATTAAATATATTATTTGTGCTATTGACTTCACTCTTGTCATCTAAAGACTGTACAATAAAGTTGAACGTATCTTCAACACAACTCCCAATAGCCATGAAGACGCAGGATACCGATTGTGCGCTACAATAAACACGAGGCATGGGCCGAGCTACGCCGAGTCAGTCTATCTAACAACGTCGCCTGAGCAACAGCTTTAGAAGCCGCCTCCAATCTGAGTTAGCGCACCAAATATTAACGTCTACCTTTCTACAACTTAACTTCAATAAACTCAGTGCATCTGTAAGTAGTTTTGGTTCTTATAACCTACCGTCCGTCACATATTCATATCGTCATATAATTTAAAACACAATACGAACATGAACACTTACACAATTATCCATAATCGGTAATCCCAAATCTTTATATATAAAACTGAATATCTGTGTTTAGGCACAATGTTATTTCTTCGGTTGGTATCCCTAGTTTTTGCATGTTGGTATAGGGTATCCAGCGGAAAAATTTCAAGATTAAATTGTAATTGCTCGTAAACCATCAGGGTGAGGTAACTAAGAAGGGTAATGTTCGACGTACGTGATTTACGGATTTGCCAGTTGCAATGAGTCACTGGTCGGGAGCATACCGCGCGTTCGTAGTTGAGCAATATTTAAAGTGACGTGATTCATTGGATCATGCGCTTCGCGCTCTTTGTACTCACTTTAATATTCGACGAGTAAGTGATGGGCCGAGCACGCAACTTATCTGCTGTTGGTTTCAAAAGTTCAGACAAAAAGCGACAATAGTTAACCAAACTCCTCCGGGACCATAAACGTCAGCAGCGACGCCAGAACATGTGGAATTTCTGCCCGGGGGATAATTGGCCCTTATTTTTTTAATCAGTGTGTGTTGCCAAATGATCGACGAGTTTTTGGTACCGCAACTGCAGTTATTTCTCGGGTTTAACAACAGAACAAAATTTCAGCAAGACGAGGCCACTCCACACACAGCTCAAGTTTTAATGGAGAAGCTGAGGGGAATTTTTTCCATTAAATTAGGCACCTCGGTCGCCGTACCTTACAACATGCGCCTTTTTTTTGTGGGAATACCTTAAGTCGAGAGTTTACAGCAACAATGAAGTTGCTGCTATTGAACCGACGCTTTGCTCTCGCGTGTTTGCAAATTTAAGAGCCAAATTTCAAGAGTGTCTTTAGAGAAATGGACATTTCGTATAAATAAAATATGAGAATAACATTGCAGTTTTTTTAATTATTTAATACATAACTTGGAAATTTTCTGCTGGACACCCTTATCTATCATTGTCCGTGCGAATGTAAGGTTGCCGCTGTTTGTGTGAGTATCAGTCGCAGTTAGCCTTCCGTCAGACTTACAAATGATAAAAATAATACGTATAGTCAGCTGTCGGGGCATCTGGACCAGATTGGAGCACAAGGAAGAACAATACAATCTCCGACGAGCAAGGAAACGAGGGTCTTTAATATCAGATTAGCGGTTATGATTTTCATATTATTAACATGAAACCCGGGGAACAACAAGCTATTGAAGGGATTCTCTAGTACAGTCTGTTTGTTCTATATAAAATCCTAAAATCTTTGACCAATGTAAATCCAATTTTGCATAGTTACTCTTCAGAACCCTACGCAAAATACAGGCACCCTCACTTTGGGTTTATTTTTATTGAACACCATTACAATTTTGTACAGTTGTATTTCAGGATCCTGAGGAAAATATAGTCATCCCACCCCATCCCTCCAGTACCTCACCATCTCCTTGTCTTGACAAAACTTTGCATACATCGTAGTGACTACATGACTTTAATTTTTAATAAAAAATAATACAATAGCAATTATAACATTATGTATCTACGTATTTATACAGACTATAATTATAATTCCGTATAAAAACCTCGGCATGAGACCACTTTGTTGTCTGATGATACGCTATGTGAAATATTGTTGCAAATTTGAATTAGGGCAAACAGTACAGAAACTGGTACTAAATCATTTACCGTAATTTAACGATTATTTAAGTGAAGTTTCTTTGTTTATATGTCATTATGTGTGCGATATTTGACATCTGTCAAAGTTGTGTGTATGTGTGTGTGGCAGATTGGTGACAGATGTTAGAGTACGTAAGAAGGCTAACCGGCGCCAAGTGAGCGCACGGAGTAGGGAGCCGGGAGGCGTTAAAAGACGCTGGAAGCGCAGTCGCGTTCTCTTTCAATACTCATCGGTTCATAAGGTAGTTTATCTTATTATGTATATGGTATATTGTTATACGGTTTAAGTAGTAATAAATTGTTAAATATCTCGACGTTGGATTCTTACTTCTGCTATCATTTATCATCGAACATTCAGGGAATCTGCAAGATTATTACCATGGCACAGACGATATAAAGACAATACAGTGTCGCGGCTAACTATGTTACATTATATCAACCACATCCATTGCAATAATATGTAGTCGTATTTATTAAATGATAAACAATCATAATTAAAAAAAAACTGATGGTCAATTTCGCATTGAAGTCTATTGAGTCCTGATGGTATCAACGCCGATGTATGGAAGTAAAGCTTGGAGTTAGTAAAATACTAAAGTTGGCAGAATTCAGTGAAAATATTGCGAATATATATGGTAATTACAAGTCTCGGGTACATTCTACGAATGTTTTCATTCTGCAGGAACTAAAGATCAAGGACCTGCAACCTGCAGATTGAGAGGAATCCTTCAATTTTTGGGCATCTTTCGAAAAGGGAAGATAGCTTGGAGAAGCTTGTTATGGCGGCTCACGTCAAAGGACGAAGAGAAAGAGAAAAATTCCCCTCCCCTTGGACCAACTAAGTGAAAAAGGTAACATGCATTTCTCTGACAACAAATTGAGAGATTGCAATCCTCTATCATGAGGGACCGACGTGAATGGATAGTAATTATAATAATTGCGTGTATATGAAATCAAGACGTGTGAGATATATTGCATATCAAAAAAATCTTGAACATTAGTTTTGGGATAGAATATTAAGATAGGAAAGAATAAATTGTAAGATAAGATCCGGAAAATGATAAGTATTAGGAATCACTAAGATACACAGTCAAAAAAGATAGAAATATGAAGTTAGCCACACAATTACATTGCGCCAGCCTCCCAATTAGATCATGAATCATAAAGAATGCAAGTATATTATTTATTATAACAAATAACTTTAAAGTGTCCCGCACACCCAACACGATCAAATAATCTTTTTTACCCAAATTTCGGCAAAACTAATTACACAAAAAATTGTTTTGTGATCCACTCTAGATCAAAATATAATGTCGTAAATTTTTCTAATAACATTTTCAACGATAAATTGCTTTCCTTCAAAATTAAACTACGCCAACTTTTCAATAACTATTAACATAAATTGTACATATTGCATTCCGTTTCCCTCCCCTCCTTACCCATTCCACTTTGTATGTTCAGTTTAAAAACACTATTTTGTTTCTTTTTTCTGTTTTTTTTTTATATAATATATACTTACTATTTTTTAGTTATTATGTTTGTTTTAATGTAAAATTCTTTTTGTTTTTCAGTTTGTTTAAGTAAACTATTTTTTAATTTATTATGTATTAGTTATTTAATTTCAAAGAAACTTGGCTGGTGTTATTTTTATATATTATAATATTATTAGTTATTATTATTACACTGTTCGTTTCTATAAATAAAATAAAATATAGATCTGGTCTCAGCTAACTAAGTCAAAAGAAGAGTTGTGGGCTGGTCAATAATATTAAACACAATTACAATACAATACATTCAAATCAGATTACAGTAAAATAGTGTTCAAAATCGCATACTTCGCAATGGGCTGGCCAAATTGCGACCGATCTATAAATCGAGTATGGAAGAAATGGGGAAAGGAATTGGAGCCATATCGAGCCTTGGTCTCCTGGAATCTTTCAACTCGACATGCTCCGGTTTGCATCTTGCTGTTTGGTATCTGTAGCAGCTATTCTGCGTTTTTATTTGAATATAATACATTTATTTGATTACAAATGTGTCTACTGTTTCCGAGGTAAGTTTGTAGAATTCCATAATCACATATGTGAAAATGAAACGCTCGTTTTTTGATTCTACTCGTTTAATTTAATTCAGACGCGTTTCGCCTTTGAGGGAATTATTAATTTAACAATTTAACCCAACAACTTGTATTTGTCCTCTTCTACATATTATAATCATTAGAAGCATTCAAAATCCTCAGAATTCTAATGAATAGTTTTATATTTTTTTATCTCTTGAAAATGCAAGTTGTTAAGTTAAATTGTTAGATTGATAATGCTCTTACAAGGCGAAATGCATCTCACGTAAATTAAACGAGTAGAATTAAAAAAAGTGTTTTTTTTTCACATATGTGTGAAGAATGTGGATAAACTAAGAAAAATCACTAAAGTAAATGTTCTACATATTGTAAATACCAGTAATAATATTAACCCGCAATCCTACCTCATGCAAATAAATTTGTATAGCTGTGTTCGTATTTAGTGAAGTATGCATACAAAGTGTTGAGTTAAATTGTTAGATTGACAATGTCCTTACAAGGCGAAACGCGTTTCAAGTCAATTAAATGAGTTGAATCAAAAAACAAGCGTTTTATTGTCACATATGTACAAATGTGTCCATCTAAATGTAACAAAATAATATTTTTTTTTATGTTTATTGGTGGTCGACGCGTGTACAGTTTACCCTGACCCAGACAGCAAGAGTAATTACCTTCAGAGAATTTGACTAATGACGCCCGAGAGTAAACCGCCAAATTGACTCGGCGGTTCCTCGGGCCGCCGCCGCCGCCAGCGCCGTTCCGAATTTGAAATATCGCGGTGAGAAAGGGTAGCGCGAGATCAACCCCTACCGATCGTTAGAGGAGACGTGTGGCAGAGGGATGACACGATTGTTTCGGGGAAAATAAGGAAACTTTGTTATTAATGACATTAATTTCGAAAGTACCGAGACGCGCGGAGGATTATTATGGATGTGGAAGAAGCGGAAGATTGGCACTTAAAGAATAAGAACAGTCGCAACTCACAATAATAGTAATCCAATAGCAATAATAACTGTGCTATTAGTTATTCGAGCGTACGATCCCGGCACTCAGCAGTAACAAATACACACAAAACATATATTGAAAGATTATTACAATTTTGCTTTTAACTATTTGGATAACTCGCATGCACATTTCAACCATGTTACAGCTTTCAGATACAACTTTAATGACTTTATTTCTATCATGTGCCAAATCAGGTATCTATCCAACTTCTGTGGCAATTCTTCTCCATTATTCTCGGTCTTACGTTCCGAGCAAGGCTGCGAGGAGTGATGATTCAACGTGTACCTCCGGGTGAGGCAAACACCTAAGCAGATACTCTGGCATTGCGTGATTTTGACGAATGAAAGGCAGGATATGGTGGAAAATTTAGAGGGAATAGATCGAGGTTCCGTCGGCAACTCCTACTACTCAAGCCTGGCAGGAATCTGGAGTAGTTTAGACCCTTTGTTCAAGTGTGGGTCTCTACATGGGAAATCCTCCGGAGAACTGCCGAGTATCTTCATCATTATCTCTTGTTCACTTTGTTATTCTTATTTGCTATCTTCTGCCCAAATATGATTTTGTGTGTTAAATCTGCCGGCAGTGGTGTGTGAAGCGTGAAGGGTGAGTTTCCAATATGTTTTTAGTGCCTCTTCACTTCCCCTCTGCTCCCCTGCCTTGTTAATTGTATTATTTAATATTATCTTTATATAAAGTGAGTTAACCGGGGACAATGATGGAAAATTTTGTTTTGGCAGCTGTGCGATATCGCCCTGTCATATAGGTGGTGAATGAGTCCTGGGTAAGCGGTGGTTCCACCCTCCGCCCTCATGTGTCCTCATGACCGAGGATCGCGATGTCTATGAACCCCCGCTCTCTTGACTATGCTTCTCCACTTTTTTCGGCATCAAGGGAGTGCCTGTTGCCTTTTCCACTTGGTTGAACCAACGAGCGTGGATCATCTTCTTTTCCTTGGTCCGACAACGTGGGCCACTACTATCTTCCCTTCTCGCAAGATGCTCAAAAATCGAAGGATTCATCTCGGGCTTCAGGTTAAGTCTGTCCTTTGTATTCAGTCATCAATCTAAAGAAAACTACAAAACATCTGTAAAACTGCACTAGTATTCCCGATTCGTTGATAAGCTACTGTAAAATCGAACCCATAGCAAAATACTGTCGAAAAAATATTATTATCAAAAAAATTTGCTTTTTTATTTATGTTCTTTTAATCTAATAATTTTGTGGACAATATTCCAAATTATAATACAGGAATAATATACGTCGTTAAACCCCAAAATTCAACCCTAAAGCTCAGCACAAAATAATAGGGCTTAATAAAGAATGCTAAAAGAGCCAAGAAAAAATAAATAATGAATGGTCCACCTTAAATTTATTAACGCGAGTGTTAAAATCGGTTCGTGAAAATACACACGTTCGGTAAAATTATTGTTTTAACACCTGCTACAGTGCTAGTAATTTATTACATTTTTTAACCCTTGACCAACCGACTGGGGTTCGTTTTGTACCATGTATTATGATCGTTTAAAAATTAATTCTTCTTCTTCGTCGTATGTTAAATGCTAAGCATCCTAGTTCTCCGAAGTGAAATTTGTGCACCATACGTCTCCTCTCAGCCAATTTATCTAGTTGATGGTTGTTTTTAAAGAGGACCCAGTTAATTCTGTTGTGACCCTGTATGCTCCCATAGACATGACCGTGTAAAGTGTAACCTATCTACCATATAGGGCCCAAACTAAAGCGACCAATTAATAAATCACATACATCGTGACGGACACTGTCCAAGCAGATCAAACCAAAGCGACCAATCAGAAGACACAATAAATCACATACATCGTGACGGATACTGTCTAAATAGATAGCGACCAAATCAAAGCGACTAATCAGAAGACACAATAAATCACATACATCGTGACGGACACTGTCTAAATAGATAACGACCACTTCTCCGCAGAGCGTTTTCTCATCGACATCTTCCATTCACCACTCGAGCAAGCCTCTTCAGAGTTGAATGCGTATTTAACTGTATAATTCTTTACTTAAATAATCGCCAATCCTAGTAAGTTCTCTTTCAATTAAATAGGTACCTTGCTCTAGTTCTACACTAGAAGATGTTAAGAGATTCAGTCTCACAGCAACAAAACCTTCTGATAAATCACATCAAACATATAAAACAAACACAACCTCTCTACACTGACACTATCTTGCAAGAGACCGTGCTATAGCTCACTTTTCTTTAACTGTCTTTGTGATCACGTTTTTTCTGGCGGTATGTCCATAGATTTAAGAATTCTTCTCCTTCATGTTGTTGAAAGTTTATGTAGTTCTCCTGTTCCTGGAAAAGAAATTTGTGCTCCTTGTGGTCCATGGGATAGTGTTCGCTTTCACCACCACATCATACACAAAGATCTTAATAAAACAAACCGGATTCGTGAAAGGAATTGGCAAAAGATAACTATTTACAAATTGAGAATATAGATTACACGAAAGCTTGTGTTAAATGGGATTGTTTGTGAATAATTTTGGTATAGATGGGGATCATACAAACAGCTCGTAGTACTGATTCACAACCTGTATGTACAAAATGAGGCAACTGGGAGAGCAGATCAACTTCTTTTAGATCCGTTCCAAGTACAGACAGGTGTGCACGGTATGTAGTTTAACTTTTGATATATGGAGAATACAAAATGAAAAAATACTAGATAGGCGGTGTGCAGTCTCCAGCCGATGGACCCAGGAAGGACCTAAGGAGAATGCTGAATTAGAATACAGGACGACTGAAAGGAATTTGGTACACGGATAGGCTCAAAGACTAACTACAACCTAACTGTAGCGATGCTCCTGTTGTCTAGATTTCTTCTCTCTCTGAGGCTAGAGGTCTCCCAAAATCCCAGGAACGTACTTCGCTGATAAGCTTGAAGTGAGTACTCATAGAAAATACAACGGAAAAAGGTTGTACTCTGAAGTATGAAGAGAGGGGAGGGGGCAACATGCCGATTCATGAACCTTTCATAAAGATCGAGCAGGGAAGGCTGTGTGGCCGTAGATGGGAGGTTGCAAGATCTCCAAATTAAGATTCGCAGATGATAAAACAATTATAATCAAATGACAAATAATAAAAAAAGGAAAGGTTTTTTAATATATTTTGAAATTTTTTCAACTTTATAATATTACTTGATTCTATACCAACTAAAGTTAATTTTTTTCTATATCGCTGTATCTCTCCAAAATAAAGACTAACTCTTTGTACTTGGAGAGAATTATACATGAATATAATCAAGAGTTATGCCAAAAGAAATTAGAACTTGTAATTGCTGTTGAAGTTTTGTAGTGATTGGTTGATTTGTGATTTGAAGGTTTTGTATATTTTTTATAGTTTTAATATTAAGTAACAGTATTAATTTAAGTCTTTGATTAGTATTTCACTTGGAATATTGGATATAATTGTTTTTGCCTCATGACACCTAACATCTCATCTTTCATCTTACTTCTTTCATCATTAAACCTAGTTTCTAATACACTTATTTAATATTATTCTGAATGTGAGTTCCAATTTATATTCCATGTTGGCCGCTTAATGGTTGAATTGATATACAATCGTTTTTGTATTTAGCACGTGCTAGGGTTCTTGCGGTGGTATATTAACATGATTTTAAACAAAATTTTACAGATTTATACATTTAATAAAATCATTTACTAAAAGTTTTTGATACATAAGATATTAGGATATATAGAAAAAAATATTTTTTTGACAGAATTTTTTTTTTTACATACATATGGCTAATTGATTAATTTAAATCCTATCATCATATTGGATCTGGATCCTGTACATGATCTGTAGTTGGATATCCGAATGTCAATGCTTGTAAGAAAAAAATCCTTATGTTTACCGAAGTAGCAAATAACAAATAGTAGTTTTTAATATCTGCACGCGTGCAGGGTCATCACATTATTTTTCGACTTAGAAAATATGATTTTATAATTATAAGAAAATCTAAATTATAAGAAAAATTGATGCAAATCAACATGAGCACGAACATTATACGAGGTGAAGAGATAAACTGAGACAGCCATTCGGGAAGAAGGCTAATTCTCAGAAATCGATGGTGTGCGATGAAAATTTTTAATGAAATGCCAGAAGACAAGAAAGGAGGAGAAAATACAATACACAGATTCAAAATGAAATAAATCCAATACGTGCAAGAACAGTTTTAGTAAGAAGGAACACTTTCATCTTATTTATATTATAGCATATATATATTTACATATGTATGCATTTTTGCTGTAATTAAATTCGATAGCTAGGTTATGGATTTTCTATTGGTTTGTTAAATATGCCCATTATGTAAATAAAAAAAACACTAATCTTTACGTTAATTGGTTGTAAAGCAGTAGAAACTACATAGATTCAAAATGAAACTAAGCAAATATGTAAAAAATAAGTTGCAATAAAAATTAACTATTTTTATCTTGTTCATATTAGAGCATATATATATTGTGACATTACAAAACTAATGTCACGTTCAAAATCACCCCTTCTTGTCAATTTGCATAAGCCACATTCCTGTCAATGACGTTTTGGATCCGCGGATACTTCACATGGGTACTTGTGATGGGTTTTTCAGACATTTTAGATCCAGAAAGAGGCCGATGTGGCATGGTTGAAATTTTGCTGCCGCATTGTAAAAACGACAACATGTTGGTTGTAGTTTTGGTTTATTTTGCATGATAATTGTCTTTGCAGGAATCAAGATTTACTTCGTTCATTATATGGAAGATTTGTAATGGTGTGACGCTCATGCAGTATATATCGGCAGCGTAAATCTCGTGTGGTGCTGCAAACCTGAAGGGAGGACGTTGAGCGAGTCTCCAGTGTCGATTAAATATTGGAGATGGCGTTCTGAGAAGACTGCGGATACACCAGGCGAGAAAATCATGCCACCTGAGGGTCCCGGCAGAATAACGTGCGTTGCTGTGTAACTGATTATTATTGTTATTTGTACGATTGTATCTCTTCATTATCTGCAAATAACTGTGGGTCCGGTGTTTATCTCTTGGTATCATTTCATTTAATTAATTATAAATTAGATTCTAGTGATGAACTAAACCGCTATTTACGTTAGTAACTGATTATTCGTAATCCAGCGAGCAATTACTGATATACTGGAAGCTAAACCTCTAACTGTTAAATATCAGTTACCAATCATTGATATAAAAGAAATACCAAGCGTACAATCGCAGTCACAATAACGTTTTGCTCATCACTATTAAATACTATTTTATAACTGAAAACATCTTTTCATTTGTCTCTCCCAGTTATCGATAATAAATTTTCCCAGTTTAGGGGGAAGGTAGAATGCGGCAGATCAAGGTTGGTATGGCATAACCAAATAAAGATGGCATAACCTTCAATTCACGCTCGTCCGTGCACATTTCATCGTAGCATACTATCTCCATGACCCATCGTCGTTGTTGGTTCTTAGCATCCAGGCCGACGCAATAGGATTTGTATAAAGAATTATAGAAAAATAAAGTGTGAAAATGAATGCAGACCGAAGAGGAATGTGGATCGAAGGGAAACGTTTCTGGCCACAGCAGCTAACCGCGTAGTTTGACAGGTCTGAGCGATAAATTGAAAATGACCATAGATGATGACCATTTTTATAACCTTTATAACAATGCGCATTGTCGACATGAGGGTGTTGTTTGTGATTACAAAGTACTTGGCATTAAAACTAATGACTGGCTAATTTCGAACGTGACATCAGTTTGTAATGTCACAATATATATAAACAAGATGCTAAAAAAATAAAGGATTCGTCTCAGGCTGCAGGTTGAGAGTCTATTCTTGATGTTCAGCTTCTGCAAAATGAAAAAATTCGTCCAAATGCCGTGTTAAATAGGAACAAGAAGCATAAAAAATGTTGCAATTTATTTAGTATTCATCTGTAAATCGAATAAAAATAACTGAACCAAGGAATACGTACGTACGAAGTATGTTAGCATTGCTTGAATACAGCAGCCTGTCTCTTATTCTGATAGTCTTGTGCCGCAACAGCAGAATATCTGTGCTTCAGAACGTACGTTATTGTATTGTATCCGCTTTCAATTCATCACATATGGCACATCTAATAAATCTTTCATAAAACGTGTGAGTCCTAAAAACGTCAAGTCATTTTTCCGAATCTACCCCGGCGAGAAGATTCTCACATTTCACAAATAATAATCGCACGCCCACCTGAAAAAAAAGGACTTCTTTAACACGCAATAAAACGAAACGTCCTTTCCTCGAAAGGTGGAAACAATTTGGCGAAAGTCGCCGGGAAAAACTCGATATAACAAATCGTTAAACCCTCCGTCCTATCCATTGTTTTGTATGAAATATTTACTTCAGACGTCTGTGACAGATAAAGCCGTCAGCCATCAAACCTGGCAACCCTCCGCCCGGAGGCTTTACTGCCAGCCGATCCGGGGGACGGGGCGCCCAGGGTATCCCGCAACACCGACACAATCATTTCAGGGAGATTCATCAAAGCCTGAAAAATATTTTAAACCTGTTTTGAAATATTGATCGGATTTGATCATTATATTTACTTGAATAACTTGTGTAATTAATGAATTAAGGAAAAGTGTATAACAAAAGAATCTCTTTTGCGTAAAGACTTAAGACTTGAACACTAAAGACTCCAATTACGCGACATCATCAACTTCTCGAGTATCAAGTAGTAAAATCTTAAAATACTCGAGTACTTGAGTATTCTCAAGTAGTTTCCAATATATCAAAATAGCTATTAATAATTCAAATTCATGTATATATTATATATAGGGTGTTTTTTTAGAGGCATAGAATTGGGGTCCAGTATCCATTATGAACATCACGGGTCCATTATGCGTTCATCTAATGTTTCGAATGAACTGAATCTTGTAAGCTCGTAAACCAAGATCTTTCCACAAAATCTTCCATAAAGTGGATGGACACAGCTCCAATTGCTGTGCACGATGGTGAATCGACTCATTCAGGTCCTCCTCAATACTACGCTCCATTGCAGCAACAGCTTCTTCGGTGCGCACTGTACAATATCTCTGCGAAAACGTATTATCAATTAGAGTATGTGTGGTGCGAAAACGATCTACGGTTATTTGAATAACATGCTCTTAAATCTGTTCATAGTGAAATGGCAAACCAAACCGAGCACAAATCAGATATCAGCTGTCAAATTGGCTATTGTTGGAAAAATGGTTGCCAAATTCCAAAAACAAACCTCTAAAAAATATCCTTTATAATAATCCAATCAAATCACAATACATTAATTTTCACACACATTTTTTACTCTCAACGATTCAAAAGGAACTGATTTTACTTGGAAAGCGTAAAATATACAAATGTTTTGTTTTGTAATTTCTACTGACGGAATTAGTACAAATATAAACATATAATATAATTTCCTGATTTTTAACAGTTTAACAGCCACAGATGCATCCAAAAGATTTTTTTTTGATATTTTATATAGTTTGTTAAGGCACATCAGGAGGACACGAAGACAAAACAAATTTTTCCGTCGTATCCCATTACCATAGCCGACGACCGAAACTATCCAATAAATCATATCTGACAGAAACCGCTCTAACCTGGTCAATAAATGCTGAACGCATGATAAATATGTAACATTGAAAAAAATAAAATTTATTCAATGTTCCATATTTGCAAAACACACTTTAGCGCGTTTGTAATACCAGGCGCAAAAAATATTGTCACACGCTCGCGTCCAAATTTTTTACTCATGACCAATGACTCAATGCTTGCCCACCAGTGTGAAATGTGACCTTGATGCCAGCAGACCTCAACTTGAGCAATCTTGTGTTTGATCTCGACTTCGCGATATCATTCGCGGTGTGGACCCTTTTAGCTCCAGCGCACCAGCACTGTGTTTTTTATGATCCTGTGATTTGTGTACGCATATGGAAGCAAACTGACATCGCCGTCTTTAGTTGGGAGCGGAGATCCGCTCATCCACGTACCATCATTCTGTGGTTTTCGGCGGCGACTACGTAGATTTGCGGATGCGTCATACTCAAGGTAAGGCAAGAAGTCCTTTCAAATATCGGTTCCCGAAATCACTGGTCCTTCTATTAAATCTCTATCTCCTCAGCAACCTCTCCCAGTATCACGTTTCCCTAGTTCTCCCTCCCTGCGGTGATTCCGATCAACGATCGGTATTATCGTAATTCATTTCCGCGGGACGTGTGACCCGGAGATTGCACGAGTATACTCGAGTATCGAGTACTCGAATTGGAAAGTCTACTGAAGACCCATTAGAGAACAATAAAATAAATACTATGTTTTACCCGTGGTGATCTGTAGAGTCGAGGAAATAATGCTGAATAAGCCAACATTAAAAAACTGGAGGCATCTGAGACGTGCATTGTTGCACGTTAAAGATCTTTTGTTTTGACCACTGCGACAGAAGTTACTGTTCTTGAAGCTATGAATATCGCTTTTATTAGTGACACCTTCCAGCTCGTCCACGATCTGTTGATGTGCTGAATTATTGTACTGCTGCATGATAGCCAACCTTCTATAGAAGACAGCAATTAAAGATAACCGAGCTTAGAAAGAGAATAGGTATAGCAACGGATATGATATCTAGCCTATATGTTAGAACAGCAATTCTATTGTTTTTCAAGGTTTTGTTTATATATCTGTGTGTATTATATATAAATACGCCATGACGACGTGTGTGTGCACGCATGCCATTGGGTGACTATAAACGGGTTTTGCTAATGGCTATCGCGTTGGAAGCCTCAATAAATATAGGTCAACGTGTCGTGTTTGACGAAAATTCAACCTCGATCTACAACCCGTGTACACCATTTCATTACTATACTGTCACTACATTTCACCGCAAAAACCGCCTCCGATAATAATTTGCCCAGTAAATTCTTTGTACGGTTAAACTTTTAACTTTATACAAGAAAATTAAGTAGTTTCTATTTTCATAACATTCCGCTTGCAACACATATATATATGGACTTAAGTTCCCATTGACTCTTACAGATACACTCCGCGATATTGACAACAATAATATGCGCGGGCAGCCGTCCAGCAAGTCGGTCTTTTTGATACATTTCTCCAGCAGACGCTTCACTGCTTATATTTTACCTATCACATCCATGCACACATTCTGCGAACATTCTCAAATGAACACGTGTGGGCTGAGAGAAATGGCGTACAAGCTTCTCTCACTATTTCATAAACATAAATCTTTTCCCTAAAGCCCTTTGGTAGTAACACCCGGCACTTTTTACAATATCATACATATTCACACTTTCCAAATTGTTAATCTACATTTTCCATATTTACCAAACAAATATTTGACTATTATATAATCCTAGGAGATATAATACACAATTACATAATTTTAGGCGTATTAATAATTTGTTATATAAACAGATAAAGAATATAGTTTCCATAATTTCTAATAAAAATAAAATTCTCATTAGTGACATCTATGCTCTTTCAGCGAAATGAATATCAAATTTCAGCCCATAGATGGCGACAGCGAAGTTGTTAAATACTCGAAGTGTTTCTACTTGGTAACAATGAGGGCGGACCCACCGCTTACTCAGGACCGATGCAATAAGCTCAAGATTCCTATCTCGGTCCTACTTATTCGCCGCCTGATTGGCATTTTTAATGCTACTAGACAGATGTTCGATAGTGCCCCGAATATTGACAGGGCGATTCCGTACAGCTTCCAAAACCAAATTTGCCCTCGTTTTTCACTTTATTAATAAATAATACAATAAATAACATAAAGATAAAATAAAATAATACAGTTAACAATTAACAAGGCTGGGGAGTGAAGAGAAAGTGAAGAGGCACTCCCTTTTGGGAAACGAGACGGCACAAAAGAAAAATATATAGGAGACTCACCCTCCACACACTACTACCGGCAGATTTAACCCACAAGAGCAGTATAACGGATATCATATTTGGGAAGAAGGTAGAAAATAAGAATAACAAAATGAAGAAGAGACAATGATGAAGATACTTAGCAGTTCTCTGTAGGATCTGGAGACCCACACTCGAGCAATGGACCTAAACAACTCCACATTCCTGCCACGACCCTCGAATCTCGATCTACACGGTAACATATATGCAACGTCCAAAAATTTGACAGATATGGAGGTTAATTGTGTGGAATGGTGAACGCCACATTGTTTAAAGTGATCACTTAAACCAACGGAAGACAGGTCGTAAGCTCTGTAATACCCATACTTCCCATATAGTATACCCGCTTTGTCTCTATGAGATATCAATAATTTGTCTTAATATATTTTTGAAATTTCTTTGAGTGGAAGTTAAACAAGTAACTTGATGATCTAGTGGTTAAGACGCTGGCATAGTGATCATATATGGTCGGAGGTTTACGCCTCATTCCAGGAGATAAGCAAGTCAGTTCTGTTTTCATTAAACAAGCGTTGGAGTATGTGGATGTGGAGAAAATTCATCTAAATTTTAAACAATCTTTAAACCTTGACCCATATTCGAGATTAAAAATTTTAAATTCGATTTCTGGCGCTCGAGGAACTTCTTGTTCTCTGTATGTGTGCCGTATCCTCACTAGCGTGCAGTGGAGCTGGTGGGATAAGATTCCGTGGACTGTATCGAGAGTAATAATAATCAGTTGATACAACCCGAATTGGAAGTCTGAAGGAAAATAAGGGCAATCTTGGGTTGGGCGTCGTCTTCACCTCCGGTTGAAGAGCACGTTTATTGTGAGAGATCACTGCGCTTTCGGAAGTATTGCATACCTTCTTCGCGGTCCCAGCGTATCGCACGGCGCGGATGTAGGACGGTAGAAAAAAGGGCACAAGAACTAAACAGTTCGCTATCGGAGCGTAATCTGTTCTCACGTCGGCGAAATCGCAAGTAATGAGTTGGCCAGGGCGGTATAGATTATTGGATGGACGAAAGGGACAGGGAATGAATATTCGACTGGCGTCAACAGGAGCGGTTAGACTTCAAAGCAAAGTGTATCAATATTCGACGAGACGATCTGAACAAAGTTCTTTAAAATATTTATACGGAGTGCCTCGTGTTCCTGCAATTCAAGAACGTGCCATTCTGCAACACTACATCGTGCCGACCCTGAATAAACATGAAGTATTGCTGCAAACATTCACAGCTGCCGTATGACAGTTGATGTGAGTAAAAAAATATAGATATAGGTACGCAGAAATACATGAAAATTATAGATTTTTAAGTCATTCTATATGAATTTTGAATAAACATGATGGCTTCAACTGACTAAACCTCCTTCCAAATTTCTACAGTTCACTATCCCTACAAAACAAATTACTCTTGTACAAAGTAAAAATTTTAATACATTTTAATATCACTCACCCTAGTTTGTCAGAAACACAATCATTCACAGAGACTCAAACATGCCCTCACTCAAACTTTATTCTGAATTAATTTCCATCCCAAACCCATAAATAAACTCCCTCGGCCTGTATGATCCCTCATACGATCCTCATCATATTCGTTCCATTGCACTTCTTTACCCTATTGAACAAAATTTATAAAAAGATTCTGTAAAAACTTTCTTTAAAAATATGTATTTTATATGAAAATTTTACGCATTTTTCTACTACTTTGTACAATTATATACAAAGTTAAAATTACCTGATATTAAAAAAAAAACAATTTCACAATATTCCCCAAACAGAGTCCCCTAAAAAATCTTACACCATTGTTGTTATCTCATATGTCGGAGACAAGAGGGCTCAGCCCTTATCCTCCCCTCTTTAACAACTTGCACAACTGGCGATAACAGTTAATAATTGTAAGTAAATTATGGACGATGTTATAATGTATGCTGTAGATAGTGATAGATTAAAATTCAATCAAATTCAATATTTAAATGATCAGTTGGATTCATTGAGGTAATCGGACGGAATAAGTAAAATGAATTTAACGATTTATTCAATATAAATATTAAAAAAAAACTTATCCAATAATTATAAAAAAAAATGTTATCAATATTAGTGATATGACTATAATTGATTGATGTATATAGAGCGTGACTCAAAAAAGTGAGAACATTTCGTTAAATGTGATATAATTACATCAAAATTAGTTTAACTATATCAACAATAGCTTAAATAGTTTACTAATTTGCTTACTTGCCTATTTACCTATATTACGTTTTATTTAGACAATTTCCGGTCCAATTTCCATCTTTGATTATTAATTTTCCCATTGTTTATATTTAGTTTTTCAAATTGTTACCCAGAATAACAAAAATCACTGCAGAAGACCGTATTCTGAATAAAAAATTGCGAATTGAAGAACTGAAGAAGTTAGTGGGTGCTAGAAAAATTATGAAAAAGTTTCAGAACAAAGCCTGGAGTATAGCTAGACAATACAGCATAACTGAACATTACAGCAGGACGGAGCTCCATCTCACATAGCCAGAAATACAATCAACTTTCTTCAAATGTTAATTTCATCGAGCCAGGCATGTGGCCACCGAACAGCCCAGATTTAAACTCAACAGATTATGAAACATGGAGTGTTTTGATGATTTCTGATTAGCTGAATATAGTGCAAAAAAAATTACATTAGGAATTATAATTAACTATATTCTGTTTTGAAATAACTCGTGTGTCACAGTCACCGGTCCACTATTATTGCTATTACTGGACTCAGAGTATTAGTTAATATGATAATGTTAAGTGATCATATAATACAACAATAATTGAATTATAATTAATTATAAGATAATGGAGCGATTATTCATCATGTCTGCGGGACTGCATGACAATCGTTGAACCACTCCCACATACAGTAATAAAAATAACAGAACACCATTGTTCTATATCTGCGCTTGTTGACCACGCCCCTACACCCACCCAACTCTAATCCCTCCTTCCACTTGTCAACCATAAGTAGCATATAGTTCTTTAGTATTAGTAACATTACTGAAGATGATGCGTCAGCATTGAAAACGTTATAATAAATAACAAATTATTTTAAATATAACTATTAAGTTTAAATTATGTATGTGAAAGAGGACTACATAACACAAAATTCGCTGGTTTTGTAATTTATTTATCACAAGGTACAAGGAAATCACGGAAATGCTAGTGGTTTAAGACGAAGAAGAATAATTCCCTTCACGTGGCAGGTCATCTCACAGAACTGGTCAGAACTGTAAAGGATTCTACTAAGACTCACCCAAAAATGCGACGAATATAGTCTAATAGGAACGCAAGATGATAATGAAAAAGAAGGTGAAGTTGTAGGAGAATATGTGTAGAACTAATGAACATTGATGTGGTGAAATCCCGCAGTTGAACAAAATAAGTAGATACCGACTACAACAGTGGACTGATGATACAAAGTGGCTTATATTGATGGAGGCTTGTGTAAATTGAGTTAAAACCTTGTTTTATTCCATTAGAACGTTTTCGGAAATATCTTCTCATTATCAATAACACTGAAGTGTATTATTGATAAGATAATGAGAAGATGTTTCTAACGTTTAATAATATATACTAAAATACAGTGAAATAAAATAGTGTTTCAACTCAATTTACTGAAAAAAAAAAAAAACGTATTGTAACTTTTTTAATAAACCGTGTGATTCAACAGTGAGTACCTCTTACTCATGCATTACTGTTCGATTAATTAGTGCTGACTTAAAGACAAAAGAATAATCATTGTATAAAAATATTAGGTCCACCTTTAAAAATTTTTGTCTATTTTTTAATTGTATCTATTGAAATAGAAGAGCAAGCGAATTTAGGAGTCTAGTGTTTTAATAAAACGGAGCCAGGGGTGGGGATGGGGGGATCACTGTATTTTGACGTCGAAAACAAACCTGTAAATCGATTCTTAGAACAGAATGTTTAAGTAACCCTTTAAGACAGGTCGGATTCGTATTACATGAATTTTAATTACATTTTTGATTTATCCTAGTAAATCTTCAAGCCTTATATTCATCATCATCATCACCATTTTCATCCCCTTCAAAGGATCAGGAGATTGACAGGGCGCTTTCATCTGCCCTTGTCAGGCATCGCTTTGGTATTTGTTGTACACAACCTGTCTTCATGATAATTCTGATGTTGTTTATTCCAGCATGGTCATAGACGACCTACGAGCAGCCTTTCCTCCAAAGATACATTTTGGAAGATTTTTCTACAGGGTGAAGTGTTTCAGGCCGATTTTGTTTGACCACCATTTTTGTTTAGAAAATATTTGCTTATTTGTATTTACTAGTCATAAAGCGCAGTTGACTACAATTTATTATAAAGCATCTAACTCTTTTACAGCGTGTCGAAGTCATAAAAGCATTTTATCTAAATAATAATGGTTGGAAAACTTCTTGGTGGTTGATATTGGGTTGATTGGGCCTGCAACGCACTTGGTTTCAACAGGACTGTGCCACCTCAGACATAGCCCGAGCTGAGCTTGAAAATTTGCGAGAAATTTTTCTTTGAGGCACGATTTCATATTCCATGCATAATTCTAGTAAATCAAGTAATTGATAAATAAAAAACAAATTAAAAAACTGTGTTTCATTCACTAGTTATTCAAAAACAACATCGGCCTGGAACATAATATTCACCCTCTATATATAGAAGTGAAGGTCTCTATTAGGTTCTTATTTCTCATTCGGTTCAATATTCTGAAACTTGAATTTTTAACCTTACTTGGGGTCAATCACCAACGCAATCATTATCACCGCTGACGGCCGCTGTACCTCTGTTTATACCTGGGTATAAAACTAAATTCTCATCAGCCGCATAAATATAGCCGCTACCGACGCAAACAACATGTGATAATAACATGCGCTGGTAGTCATCTTTTTCTATTTTAGACTTAATTGTATATTTTTCTAAAGCATCAATAAACATTTGTCTAGGGTTCATAATAACAAAAAAAGTTGAGGTTAGTAAACCAGGTCAGTTTTTAGTAAAGTTTGATCGTAATCTGATAAGAACTAAAAGAATTAACGTAGCCTCAAAATCCCAATTGTTTAATTTAAGGTTTCCGTGATCATGGAGTGTAAAGAAATTGTGTCTTTTCCAAGTTAAATCGCGTTTCTTGTAGGAAAACTTAGGTTGAAGTTCCGGCATGGGTTACCGTGCCATTGTAAAGGCTTAACGTGAGTTGGGCATCATTAATACGTTTTCTCCCTCTATATATATATTGTTGAGGTGTGACCTAGAGGTCAATCTTCCGAGCTAAATTTATAACAACTTGTGTAATTCGGATGGACAGGAATCTACTCTAAATTATTCAAAGAAGTTACTTTTAATGACAGTGGTTTACTGAAAGTTACATAGCGATCACTATAAATACAAATTAGAGGAATATAAGTAATTATAGTACGCGAAGAAGGCCCATAATTGAAGATGTGTAATGACTTCGATATTTCTCTATTAATATTAATTTATAATAAATAATATAACTCCTGGTCCAAGGCACCATTGAAGTGATTTCATCTTTCTCTAGGCTTATATTTAAATATTATTAGGTTTATTATAAATAACAAACCTCTAGGCCTCCTGGTTGCGAGCTCTCCCGGTCGCCAGTGTGGAGATCTATCTTTCTACCTTACTTAATACTAATTTTACGCTTAATGCTAGTCTATTCGCTTAATATCTAAATTTGGCCAACGTGATCGTTCTAGAGGTTAAGAATATTCCCCATGTTATGTCCGTAATGATCCTAGTTCTTTTAACCCGCGTTTTCAATTATCAAATATCCAAAGTTTACAAATATCCAAATATTATAGCCGTTAAAATACCTATAGAGCAATTATTAAAATAAATATACCGATTATCTTATGGTATACGACTAAGTAACAGAAAACTTCCCGTCAAGCGGTATGATATTCAAGCGCGCCCGTTATAGTATTAATTATGTGCGTGTTATTCAGAGCTAGAATGTAAGAGTGTGGAAGAAATTATACATATGTACGCATTATTCGGAGCTAAAATGTAAAGTGGGGGTGAAACTATACGTATGACACCAACCTTGTCGTAGACTCGTACTCGTGACTGTGGCCGCTTCGTGGCGTCGCCTAGCTGTTCATAAATTATGTGGACATGTGAAACAACATGCGACATGCTAAGTGTCTGCCTCGCTTGACAAATATGTTCCGTGGTTACATGATAAGTTCCCCAGACACCAGACTGTGGCGTACGTTCGACTCCCCTGACCCCAAATTCAAAATCCGTACGTCTGGCGCATATTCGCAGTAGACGTCGGATCCTGAACTTCGAACCCTGATCACCCAACGCGTTCAAAAGTTTAAAGATGATGATGATGATAATCCAAAATTTTGATTCGGCCAATGTCTAAGTGAACAATATCATTTGTTATGACTCATTCAAGATGCATGGCCGAGGTCCTTGTATCTCCAATACGCTGCTGTTCAGTATCGGTAGGAAAGTGGCCAATCCGGGCTGCGTCCACCACTGAAGGTAATTAATTGTGATGAGGTTGTGACATGACAATACGACCTTCAGGAAATTCCCTTGATTCCTTGGGTGCGTCTGAACACGTAGGTCATGTGACAATGGTGTCAGAAGAATAGTTTAATTTATCTGCAGGATGATCCTCGGTGTCTCGAACAATGCATCTCGAATAAGGCCAGGAACAAATAGTTAGGATTATTATTACTGCATGCTGGTGCGTGTGTATGTGTGTGGATTGCCGACGTGGCGGCTTAATTGTAGCACATTTCAGGAACACTGTCTCGGGGTATTAACCTCTAGAGACACTACTATCATCCTCCTCATACAGCTGAAGTACGGGTACCACGGCGACCACACAGAAACCATCTCGATGCAAACTCAGTGCGGACTAAGCTATTTACGCCAGATTATATATCGGAAACAGATCATGAACGGTAAACATACGTAGGGTTAGCCTGTAGCCTTGTGCACCCTACGCAGACCGATGATGTCCAGAACTCTTTCGTTATGGTTATCATTACCAAACCAATATAACCATAGCTAGCCCATCCACACTTCATGCCACCGAATGACTCTGTTCAGCCTCCAAAAGCACCTTTTCCTCCCAATCAAATCATCTTAGGAAAACTACAATTCACATAGGCGTTGAAGGTCGGTAGAATGAAGCACCTGGTTTCGGCTTGATAACCGAAAAGATAAATGTTTAAATAATGTAGGAATCAGTGAGGAATCTTACTTGTGAGATGTGTCGTAAAGTAAAATGTTCAGTGAGTTGTTAGCACAATATCAATTATAAAGGTCAGTACGATTCGCATACGCATGCGATTGTGTATTCCCAAAGTAAATACACACACAAAGTTCTCGGATAAATTCTATCATTTCTACCTACTAGCCATTACTTCGGATCGAAATGTAATCTTAAAATGCGCCCGTCAGGATTTATGAGATTTTTAGATCTAGATTTCCGCGGATAAGTAAATATACAAATAATTACGTACATAGTTACCTGATTATCTACACGGCCAATAGTAGTATATAATTGGTCCTAAACAATGAGATACATGTAACTGAAACTTGTAGGTGGGTGTTCCCAATTTATAAAACGGACAGTAATTAAATAAAATGGAATATCAAGTGGCCTAGCGGTTACTCCAGTCCCTTTCTATGAATGAGTGATTACATGAGGATCCGATTCACACTACAGTATTTGTTAGCGGTTTTAATTATGTATACAAGCATGCTAAAAGGTAAACTTAGTATTTTGGGTCTTCTGCTGCGGCCCACGGCGTCAGCGTCAGTCCTAGTCTGCCCTCTGGATCCCGGAACCACTGCACTCGCGATTTATGAATTTTAACGCGGCCTTTGCGGACCCGGAGAACAACACGATCATCCCAATAACACTCGCGGCGCAAATCTAGTTTCGTTCCCCGCGCGATCCCGGCTCAAAAGCGACCCTCTCACGTGCGATCACGGAACTCTCCCGAAAACTCGCCAAACTGAAAGCTCGAAACCGACCTTCTCGCCCCCCTGAAGCCGACTGCCCGCCCGCTCGGACCTGACTCCCTTCAAGCTTTCGTTTTTCAACCCTCGACCGTCTTCACCTCTCGACCCGCCCCTCGCGTCTTTTCGAGCCCCACCCCCTCTGTGGAGACGCTTTCGCCGCCCCTTGCTCCTGTCGCATATGCTCTAGGAATTTCTCGGAATTCATATTTTTTTATCAGTTCGGTTATATGTGGATCATCACAGATGTAGAACCGAAAAATGTAACACCAATGATACATGACTTTGGGTATGGGACGTGCCTCCTCCATGTTTCGAACTCGTTACTTGTAATCCTCAGTATGATACCGAGTCATCCGCTATCCTTCTCGATAGCGTGGCCGGCGATCGTACACCCATGCGACATCGTCCATCATAGTTTCGGAGTTTTTCATCCCACACCCAAGAGGGAAATATAATACTTCCATTTATCCCATTATGAATTTATTTAAATTATGAGTTTAATTTAACTCATTTGACGGCCGCCAGAGCCGCCGCCATGTTACGGTTAGCTGCCAAAAACTATGCTCGTCAACCAGTAAAAATCTAATACCAACCGAATTATTTAAATGATTTAAATAATTGTGCTGCTTATGTTACAATATATATATATATCTGTAATAGCATAAATATACAATACCACGCATGCATTTTACTCAATACATAAATCAAAGAAAAATAACACGCGTAAAACACAAAAATAAACAAATTTATAAAAATATTTTTTAACGAAGATTTAAATATTTGACAGTCGTCGTTTAAGTGTTAGACGGCCATAGTCTGTGACTTTGTGACGGGCAGTTTTTCCTGCCACTGTTGTATCCCCATATGGCGCTGGTACTGCGTGGACTAAATAAAGCTGGTACACGTTTCATTGAAATAATTTAATTATTCGGCCCAAATCTTTTCACTGGAAAAGTTAACATTTTCAATATTTGTATTTTTCATTCAAGAGTTACGATATATAAACAAATTCAGATAAATCATTTAGAAAGATATGTGGAGGGCCATCGCTTCGACTCTCATCATTTAGAGATCATCACAGCGATGCTGAACGCACCCAGCAAGGCGCCACTTGAAACGCAACTCTCACCAGCCATAAAGATGTTGGGTACCGACGATATGTAACAATACAAACGCGACCAGTAGTACTCGGACAGCTTCATAAACAGCATACATCCACATACATATTTTCCAAGATTAGTATATAATAAAATAATACATTTTCGTACAGAGCAATCACTTTATGGTTTGACATATGAGATTAAATAAAACACAATTACTTTGTATGAAACCATGAATTTTATTACACGTCAACTGGTTTCGCTTTGTGCAAGCTTCGTCAGGGTGTATTTAAAACTAAGATTAAATATAAAAGGAGTGCATTTGCTCTGATTTCCTCTCCCTTAATCTTCCGTCTAACTGTATACGTATTCTGTCTCTCTCTTTCACGTGTAATTTTATTATAAATATTACATCTGAAAGAAAGAGACAGAATACACATGCAGTTAAACAGAACATTCTATATCTACATTCATCTTCTTCTAAATTATTGTATTGATTAAAATATTATTGAGCCTATTTTTAATGATTGATCTATTTATTAAAATACTGAATTTACTCTTGCTTTATTTTTGAATATAACATTTTATCGAACTAAAATGTCTTTCAATGTTAAAAAACTCATTTTCACTGCACTTTACGTTGAAATAATACTTATTGTTGATCTCATATACATTTTTCGCAAGCGTAAGGAAAGTAGAACTTCATTAATGAGAACACATTCTTATTGTGAAGTTGTAATTATTCAGAACACAGGTCTGTGATATTTTTTTGATATTACGATTGCTTGCTTACCAAGCTGAACACCTCATTCTACCCCTAAAAATGTATTTATATATATATATATATGTATATAAAACTGAATGTCTGCGCATCTGTTCTCTATGATATCCTATACCTTTTGACTTACCTAAATCAAATCATAGTTGTCATCTCCTTTTGCCCTGGCCATACCACATGCCTTATTTTCGATATAAATGTGCTTCATATGGAATAGCATCTAATCACAATTTTGGATAGATACTCTTTACAATTCTGTGTAAAATAAAAGTACCATCCTACCTATCTTTGGTCACCATATTCTCATACATCACATATAGAGAAAAGAAAAGGAAAATAGGCCACTCGGAATCTCCCTACCTGGCGAACGCCAGTGCACGTTTTGTGGAAGGGTGTACGATTTAAGATACGGGTCCTCAACTACACTTACAATCTTACAATCGATAAACCATTGAAAGCATCATCCTCGTTACGAGGGACCAATGAAGAGACGATTCACTCCAAATTTTGTTTACTTACTCTTTAGGATCATGTGTGAAATACAGTTATATCTCCACCTGGTCACCGTAACAAGGATATAAACATACATTTTATTAAATGCCTGCTTAAATGTAAGAACTTTTAAAATTGTAGGGAAATATTGCTGAAAGTTAGAGCACTGGAAGAAGCAGAACATCAAGGCAATAGTTTAGCTAGTCTATTGTAGAGTTCTCCGGGCAGTAGTGAACAATATGATGGTAACCATTGTTTGGATAGGGCCCATTGTTTGGTCGTGAGGATGGCTCGACTGTAAACTGTATTTATCTATTCCTTTCTTCCTGAATGGCAGAGGATTACGGAGCATGGACAATTTCGGAGTAAACTGTTTGAGTTTAGACTTGTGAATGCCCTGTGGTGTACATGTGGGAGAGTGGAATAGACGCCTGACCATATTTTGTGGACTTGTGACCCGTCCAGGAATGCAGACCTTATTAGTAATGGGACAAATCTTGTTTTATATAAGGAATTTATTTGAGTATGAGTGACTGTTGGAGTTCCTTTGGTGGGTAGTTAGGCCGACCTGCGTGGGTGGGACTCCACCTACGCGTCTACCTCTCACTCTCCATTTCGAGTGTTTTTTTAATGAATAGGTTTAATTTTCCATCGAGTATGTAAAACTATGTTTCAGGGCACAGGAATAAAAGAGAAACTCTTTAGAACCCTGACGAAGCCACCGAAACTCTCACCAAGCCCAGAACATATTATTATTCTCTATCCGGACTAAATTTTGCGTACACAAGCTTAAATATCTATCTAAAATTACAAGTAAATCTGAATCCCGGACGATTGTTTGCATTGAAGATACTCTATCAATATTCAACAATATTGATATATTTTATTAAAAAAATGATAATTTTCCTCAAAAAATACAGTATAAATGTAATATAATAATCTCTGGATTATGTGTATGCTCGCTCGATAAACAGACAGACCGGAAGAAGAGATCTCGAAGAAAAATACATTCGCCAAAGCTATAGCGTCCGATTTCCGCTTCGATAGTTTCCTTCCGCTTTCTTTCAGCGTTACTTTGGACCCGACTCATATAGATACAATATACACACGCCCCACCGGTACGTATGTACGTACACCTCGCGGAGTAAGTCTCGAGGCTTTACCGAGGGATGATTTAGCATGTGGAATGCTGAAAAATATTCACTGTCTTTATTTTTTCTTTTCAATTTTGTTAAGTGTTATGCCTGACGGTAAATCATTATAACCTACGATGGGAAAAATTGAACGCCTTCGAATAAAACAATGTATTGGCTACTTACTAATAACTCAAAAGTTGTTATAGAACTAAAGCAACTGGAAATAATCATACAAAAATATAGTTTTTATATCATTTAAAACAATTGATGCCATATAAATATTGTGACATTTCAAATAAACGCGCCAAGACCGAGGCGCCATCTACCGATGCGATGGAGAGGAAGGTCGGTGAAAGTAGAAAAACTTCGTTGCGAGCACCCGAGATGAGAGGTGCGTGAGGCAAGCGCCGAGCGGCGCTCCGCCGAAATTATAGTATTATTATATTATAGAATATTATATTATAGAACAAGAGGTAATTGGGCCTTGTTCTGCCCATGTAAATCGTGTAAGGGGGACTCTCCGCGGGAACGAGCGGTAGGCTGCGAGCGTGCAATGGGGACGGGGCGAACACTGTCCACGCCGCAACGTCAAGATAGAGCCTTTTAGAAGTCTTCAGAAGTCGAGAGATGTTTTGGTCCGACCTAGTAGCGATTCGGGACCCCGGCTGCCTCATCACACCATGGCAGCCAAGTGTGATTCGAGTAACATTTCAACCTCTAACCTAACCATAAACATAGTGTCAGTTTCGTAACCAATAGCGTCCACACTCAGTGGATGGATCTAAGGCGTGTAAAGAAGACGAAAGACTCTGCTCGTGCTCGCAATGTCGGGTTTTGCTTTAATATGTGATTAAATTGTTCTGAGTATTATAAAGTGTTTTGCATTGTTCAGAACTCCCACATTCATCTGAGACAGGCATTCCGACACCAATCTTTATCAACCCACGGGCTGAGTATAGCTGGTGGCGTGGTGCGCTGGCATTCTATCCACCGGTGACAGCGCGCGACGTAACAATATATTATTCTATAATAAAAGTTCAACCTCTGTCACGTCGACCCCTTAGAATAATAAGGTTCCAACAACATTTTGGGCTAATTAAAGTTATTGCGTGAAAAGGGTTCCAAATGCGTTATTCTTTATTTCACGGATATTAAAGGAAATAGCAAGAGCTGCAGTTCCAACTGCATCAGGTATTTATTTCGGTTTATGGATCATTATTGTTAATTTACCATGTTTTATTTATTATTTTTAATTTCCCTCATCTTACAGTGGTCATTGACAATATTAAACATAAGTTAAGACCTTAAAACTGATCATATTTGCATACTCAAAACAACATTTAATCATTATTTTTTATTTATTATCTTAATTTTATTAACCGCTAATTGAGTTTAACCGATTAGTGGTTAATAAAACTAAGATAATAAATAAAAAATATGAATTTTAACCACAAAGTTAATATTGTTAATTTTAAAAGTACAAAATTTAATCAACACTTTCGAGCTCATTATCTCAAAACAGTGTCAGCGTCAGATGGAACCTTGTTATTCTGAGGGGTCTATGTGACCCTTTACTTCATATTCCCGAAGTAATATTCCGGATATGTAGAGGTCCAGATTCGATTCCCGGTAGCAATTAAAAACATTTTTGATAAATTGATTTTTTCTATGTATGTCTTTCTAGTTAATTAATTTAAGTTCTGAGAAAATTCAACATCACAGTAAGAATACATTCTTATTGTGATGTTGTAATTATTCAGAACATAGCTCTGTAATATTTCAAATATGAATTAAATATGTTAATTAAAAACATATACATATAAAATCAAATAAGGTTCAAATAATGGAACGATTAAATGTATTAATATCAAAAATGTAACATATAGTTTAGAAAATTTGTAGCTAAAAATATTGTCCCTGTAGCATAGTTCAATAATGCACCTCTGCGGTGAGGAAAGAGATCCAGGTTCGAATTCCGGTGGCTCAACAACAATATTTTATTTTATATGTATATCTTTCTAATTAATATATTTCATTCATATTTTAATATGTTCTTTAATGTTAATTCAATAAGAATATTTGAAAAAAATAATTCTTCTTACACTTGGGAATTTATTCCATTAATAAATGAAATAATTCCGAATGTTCTGTGTAGAGTTTTCTGCGCTATTCTGCCACGTGGATCCAATTTCTCTGGTCGACGTTGAAGATCACTGTCGATCACTGATGCATCAGCTATGCTCATTAATGTAAGAATGTATAAAACGATTTGAGCAAAGTTGAAGAAATAACATGTGAACTGAAACATCAGAAGAATAGAATGGCTACGGATATAATAATATTGCCACCGAGTATATCAAGAATATAGGCCCATTAATTATTTCATGGCTTCGTACACTTAAAAAAATGCTTGGAGGAGAGAGAACCATATCCCGTTAGATTAGAGGTGGACTGTCTTTATGCCTTTCTACCATGTCATATATGGTCGCGAATGGAATGTGGAAACTACAAGGCAATTGTATAGGGAAAACTATAAACTGCCAAAAGATGTAATACACTCTCAACTATCCCAGGGAAAACGCTTATTTGGAGGCAAAAAAACGCTTTAAAGTTTCTTTGAAAGCGGAACATTATAGGCGACACTTGAGGAAAATAAAGAGCAAGACTGTTAAACTATCTGCAGGAGAGAGATCTAAATAAATGACTATACTTCATAATGGTACCTACTATGGTGGATCCAGGATCAGACTTTTCAGCCATCTCAATATCGCGAAATAAAATCTTCCTTGAAAACGACAGACGCCATTGGTGGTGATGACCGTAGATTTTAATTATTAAATATTTTCACATAAACCGTCCTTTGTATATTTTTCACTCCTATCCTGAGACGAGATTTAAACACTAGTAAATAAAGGTTTTAAGTAATTACATTTGAATAATTGAAGAGTTTTGCTGGAGTTAGCTCTTGCAGTCTTAAAAATTAATCAGACTAAAAAGTCCTTTTAACCAAATCTTTCGCTCGACCATTGCGATTATGCATTTTGGAATGTTGCAATTTCACGTTCCACATTTGCGAGGGGTACAGTCTACTCCATGAGATCTTACCAAAGTTTAGTGCAAGACGTCGAGAGGAAAGTATTTCACGGCGTAATGAAAGTCTGCGGGGTGTGACGCGAGGGTTAATTCACTTTCCTCCATATTTATTATTCATTATAAATAATATTACATATTCCCATCTATTTTCAACTATTTATACGACTCTCTGGATGTCTAGCAAGTCTTGGATGTTATGTTTCATCTCTCTTATCTATGGAATGAAATCGTATAATTTTTTTCTATAGTCACACTGTCAAAGAATTAGTTTACATGTGCTTAATCATTTCTGTAAACGTGATCTCAGTTTTTTTTTAAATATGGTCGCGGTGTCAATTGCGAGGAAAGATGTTAAATGTTTCCTTTTTTATTATGCATTACAATTAGAGCCTCCAATCCGAATATTCGAATATTCGAACCCCGAATATATTCGCCTGTTTTTAAGTATTCGTTATTCGAATACTTAAAAAAGCATTCGCTCATATTAATATTATAAGATTTTTAATATTTTTCTAAACGAAGCAAAGGTTTACGAACTCTGAAAGTTAAAGTTAATTAGTATCTAAAAAATACGAAAACCCTTTTAATCTATAATTCTTACAATTTTTTTTATTATTTAATTGGAGCCAGATTGTATGTACATATCTATATAAAATATTATGAAAGTTTTTAATTTTTTTCCTGTTTCTTTACTCCAAAATGCTTACAATTTTATTTGATATAACAATTTTTTTTTATAAAAAAAAAATTGCAGTTGCCGCCAGATGTAACGCGAGCGTACACAAAATATTTTCACAATACGTGTTCAATTTTTTTTAGAATTTGATAGCGTGTCGAAAACGGAAACCTTTCCCAATACTATGGCCAATTTTCAATATTTTTCAGAATTTGATGTGATACGTGTGTACACAAAATGTTGACTCTGTAAATAAGCTAAATTTTTTTCAAAATTTTAAAAACGTATTCCTTTACTCCGAGGTGGCTTCTTGTAGCATTTTTTTTATAATGTAGTTGGCGCCGGATAAATTACATTTGAAAGTATGTCGAAAACGGAAACTTTTTGCTGTACTCCAAGATGGTGGCTTGTAGGACTTTTGTTTGTAATATAAAAACAACAATTTATTTCATTATTTAGATGGAGCCAGATATATTACACGTGTACACAAAATGTTTTCGCAATATGTGTTCAGTTTTTTTCAGAATATGAAAGTACGTATAATAATTATTAATAATTAACGAAAAAACTTGGACTGACGCTAATATATCGGCAAATGAGAATGTTAATACCTACTATCAATTAATACCGATAAAATAAACTTTCTACGATTTGCTATTCAACAGAAACAAAACACCGAAATTCATATTAAAATTCACACCAAAGCCCGTACTCGAGAAAACACTTGAGATCAATGTTCATCAATTGAAGAAAAAGACTGTATCAAGTGCCTTGGAATCAGAATAGATAACAATCTCAAATGGAAGGAACATATTACTAATCTCACAAACAAAATAAGGAAAACTGCCTACATATTTTTTAGACTCGGAAACATCTTATCACTTACATATCTGAAAATAATATATTACGCATTTGTACAGTCACATTTGCAATACGGTATTATTGGATGGGGAGGTGCATATAAAACTTCAATGTCACAATTAGAAATAACTCAAAAAATTATTCTTAAAAAAAAAAGACTATCCAGATATACAACTTTTCACAAATTTTAAAGTACCAAAAATAATAGACATATAATTCAATAATTCAAATTTTCAAAATTAAAAATCAATTAAATTTTAGAAGCAAATTCCGATCTACAAGATATGGAGATCAAATTGATATCCCAAAACTAAAATATACCGCAACTCAAAATCAATGTATTTATCAAGGCATCAAATTTTTTATCAATCTCCCCATCACAATTAGAAAAATTACGGACTGTCATAAATTTGTAACTGAAGTAAAAAAAATATGTACACAGACTAACTGAAACATTAATTAACTCGAATATACTCCTTCTCTATACACGAGTCTTACTCTCATAGAGAAGAAACAAGTGTTTAAATATTTATATATACATCCACTGATTATTGAAATTGTATTATATTTATAATATTAATAATATTAAAAAAAAAAAAAAAATGTCGAAAACGGAAATTAGAATATTACCAAGAACACACAATTACTGGATTTCCACCTACAAAGGCACTGTTATTAAACAAATAATAGATATCTTATGAGATACGAAGCAATTTTTTATTATATTTAATGGAAAGATATGGAAGTATAGGTAATTACAGGGATTACGACCTGTTTTCGACTGGCTCAATTAATCACTTTATATTCACCATTAATAAATCTCAAAGTGAGAACATCTCGTAACACACGAGTTATTTCAAAACATAATATAATTTTTTTTGCGCATTATTTAGCATCAGAAGTCATCAAAACACTCCATATTGCATCATCTACTGGATTTAAATCTGAGCTGTTCTGTGGCCGCATGCTTGGCTCGATGAAATTAACATTCTCACGACGATGAAAGTTGATTGTATTTCTGGCTGTGTGAGATGGAGCTCCGTCCTGCAGTAATGTCCAGTTATGCTGTTATGTTTAGCTATACTCCAGGCATTGTTTTGAAACTATTTGATCATTTTCATAGCACCCCGACGTTTTTAAATTAGCAAATTTTTGATCAGAATACCTTCTGCACTGATTTTTGTCATTCTAGGCGACAATTTGAAAAAATCAAATATAAACAATGGGAAAATTAATAATCAAAGATGGCGACCGGAAATTGTTGAAATAAAACGTAATATAGATAAATACGTAAGTAAGTAAATCAGTAAACTATTTAAGGTATTGTTGATATAGTTCAACTAATTTCGATGTAATTATATCACATTTTACTAAATGTTCTCATTTTTTTTGGGCCAACCAGATGTTACTATGTGGAAACACTTCGAGTACAACTACACTATCGCCATCTATCGACTAAATTTGATATTAAGAATCTAATTATTTTAGAAATTATTTATATTATTTATTTGTAAAATGTTTTTTTTTTAACACATCATACTAGAATACGCATGAAAAATACATTTTTTTTATATATTTTCTTATTTAATACATATTCTAAAAAAGATACATGTTCATATATAAGATAAATGAATGTATTTAAATAAAAATAAAATTAGATAGCAGCGCAGACAATCAAAAAAAATAAATCTTTATATTGTATAAAAAAATAGCTTCGTCCTTAAGAGATATCTATTATTTGTTTGTAAACTTTTTCCCTTACTCCAAGATGGCGACTTGTAGAACTTTTATTTTCCATAAATACTTAAATATATATTTTTTTTTATATAATATTAGCTTCTTGTTTATCATAAATTCTAGGATTTTTTTTATTTTCTGGTAGGTTCGTCACTTTAGACACATATCTATAGACATCTATACAAAATATTGTGACTATGAGTTAATTTTAAATCTGAATCGTACACGTACATTCCTTATGGGAGAATGTATTTAATATTTATTCAGGGATTGTTAACTATTTTTACTACTTAAGTTTTCTAAACTGTGTGATATTTTAATCCGTATTTAAGTGAAAAAGTACGACAGCGCGACTTTGACAGTGGCACGTGTTACCGTCATGAAACGTCGGTGTTAGAAACTTTCTATAATAATACGCCATCTAACCCAGAAAATACGCAAGTGTTCGCGGAAACTTTTAATTCAACATATTTATATATTTAATATTTCAACCTTAAATATAACGACTCCATAATAATTTCTCACACCTGGACAGATATTTTAAATACAGCCGTCCACAAAAAAATTATCTAAATAATAAACCATCAAAATTTCCCAATTATAATCAAAGAACCGCTTAGCAAGGTAATTACGCGAGCGCAATTAACAACAAATAACTAAATTACAAGCCACCTTTCGTTACCATCAGATAAAGTTAATAGAGACGTCAACTGATAATATTCAGTACCTACTAAGATTTTAACTCATTTTCATTTCGGCCATTATATACAGTGAAACTTATATCTATCGTTTTTGAAGGGATCTATTGAAATAAACTATGAATGCGGGAATGCAGAAAAAAGTTACATTTTTCATACTTAAATGTTTAAACATGTTTTATAACATGTAAATTAATGTGTTTAAATAAAAAAAAAATTAAAAAGCTGCACAGAAATGATTTAAGAGAAATTAAACTTTGTATTGTACAATGTCAAGCGGCAGCCAACAGCAGCGTTCTCTCTCTCTCACTCTAATGATCCGCTCATTGTTTACAAGTGCCGTTAACCGAAACGAAGCATTTAGCTACGAAGCATGATGGGTAATTTAAACGATTAATGCGGTAAAATTATGCGTGGAAGAACGATCCATGCGATCTATTTTTAGGTGTTTTCTATGAAAATAATTCGAGAGTGGAAGAATTAAACGATACATGCGGGAAAACGATTATTCGAAGAACGATAGATCGAGATTTCACTGTATGTATAAACATGTGTATTTCTACTGTTAAAAAACTTTTTTTTTATATAAAGGTATTTGGATGTTAAAAAGCTTACAAGGGCGTAGGGGCGTAGACATAAATAAATAAATTATATTTGATTGTGGGGTAACTAGTATAGGAATATATATATTTTTATATTTGAAATTTTACTGGATACGCTACTGTAACTAGTATATATATTTTCTATCAAAATTAATAATTTTTTCGAACTTTTTCAAATACATATATTTTTAATTGTAATATTTTTACCACTCGGCATTTTAATTCACCTCAATTTAATTAATTATTATTGAATTATAAACCTTTTAAAAATAATGTCCGCGAGGTTAAAAATAAATTTTCTCCAGGATTAATTACTTCGCAGAAAAATCTAAAAGTTGGGGGACGCCTTAGAAAATTGTCCGACTAAATTTTCTTAGCAATTTTTCAGACTCATTAATTAGGCCGCTTAAAAACTTTAGTATCTGTTAACAACTTCGGCCTGGGGGTGTGTTGAAAAATAGTTTTTTTTTTTTTTGAACATCTCTCTTAATTACGGAAAGTTTGAAAACTTCATATTAATTATGTGAAAGCGTTAATTATTTTAGGCTGTGATTTTTATTTTTATAAGTTTGCTGTATTTCGTTTCAACCCTTGCTGTTTGCTGTATTCGGTTTCAACCCTTGCTGTTTGGTGAATTTTACGTCTCCAATTGTAGAGAAGTTAACGTCTCGAGCAGTGCTTTGCTAACTAAGGACTGCGGTTCTCAGAGGCTCTTGAAACACCTGCCACGATTTCAGTGGGTTCCTATTTGAATAAAAAACACATGATTTTTTTTTTTCAGTATTCTAACAGAAAAACCTTCGCTATATTTTGATTACTCTCTTGTACATGAGAAGTTTTGTGTTAATCAATCATACATTATCTCCAAGATTGCGAAAACAATTCTAATATATCTGAAAGTTTGCAAGCTTGTTTTTTTATGTCGATTATTACGCAATCTGAAAGTACAATTTTTTTGGAGCAGCTGGGAACGTATATCGGCAATAACGCGACAAATGTTGGCTTCCAAGTCATCTATCGTCTCTGGTTTATCGGCGTAGACTAGCGACTTCACATATCTCCATAGAAATTAATACAAGAGTGTTAAATACACCATCTTGGAGGCCAATTCACAAGTCCATTACGCGCTCATCAATGATGGTATCGATGGCTTCGATTCTTGCACGAGCTGGATCTTGGAAGCTTGTAAACCAAGATCTTGCCACAAAATTTTCCATAAAGTGGATGGACACAGCTCCAATCGACTGGACTTCGCTTCGGGTTCTCCTTAATACTACGCTCCACACCAGCAACAGATTCTTCGGTGCGCACTGTACGACACCTCTGCTGATGCCTATTATCAATAAGAGTATGGGTGGTGCGAAAAAACGATCCATAGTTATTCGAATTACTTCCTCGAATGGACGATTACGTCGACCGTAAGCTGGACGTAAACTGAACTACAATTTTCGAAATAAATTTGCAAGCATTATTCTGGTGTAAGCATATTCATGGTGAAATGACAAACTAAACTGAGCGCAAATCAACTGTCAGCTGTCAAATTGTCTCATTGTACCGATACTCACATGCAAAATATTAAAGGCAATAGTAATGCGGTCGTTAAAAACAATGTATTGGATGACGAGTATGAAACAAGTAAATAAAATCAACTCAACAAGAATATAAAATCAACAATAACTGATTTGACATTTCCTTGAATTAAGTGAATATCTCTGTAAATATTTAAAATGAAAAGTTAATATTTTAGGTATTCCTCCGTAATATATTCATGTATTGAATATAGTTATTAAAATGTATAATACCATACGCAACAATAAAAAAATGTTTTTTCGAAGAATCTGACGTGAATTTGTCAATACGTGTATGTATGTATGTGCGGAGAGGTGTGGACGGTGCAATGCGCAGGGTGCGGGGATGAATGCCGATCGTTTATTTAGTGGCAGAACGTGCGCTGGCCGAGTTAGTCGTGACACAAGTTTCACCTCATCCATATTCATACATCTTTTCACGCAAGCTCGTCGTTTGTAGAGGATTCTAAGAGAACCGTCTTCCAAAATCTGTTTACCTATTAATTTTTCTCAAGTTTCATCAATACTTGTTCAGCTTTACATTCCAGTTGTATCAGCTTTACATTCCCTCCTCATGTAATAAATTTGAACTGTTCTTAAACTTCACAAGACTATTCTATGACTATGAAACTTTGATTTCTAATTTAAGTCTTCAAAAATCGGAATACAACCTTATCGGATAGCTGATAGTGAAATCATTTTATGAAAATTGGATGAGTAGATGCGCTCACCCCAAATTTGGGGTACTATTACTACAAATAATAATAAGTAAAATTTGTCATGAAAAATACTGGCGCTATAACACAATTGGTAGTGCACTTCCCCGGATTGGAAATAGAGATCCAGGTTCGAATCCCGGTAGCGCAAAAACAATATTTTTCGACAAAATTGATTTTATATGTATATATTTATTATTAATACATTAAATTAGTATTTAAAAATATTCAATTCACTTAGCGTTGAGAGTACCACTGCTTGGTTAGTGGAAGGGATTTTAAATAGTAATAATAATGATTTAAATACCAGAGATATTTAAGTGACGTCTAATATAATATACAATCAATACTGATACACCGTATTGTGTCCAATATCATTTTTATTTTACCTATTTATATATTACCGTTATTATAGTTTTCAAAACATGACGTAAGCGCTTTGGAGTAAGATTCCACGGTTAACCCTTCCTAAACTATGCAGTAACACAGGTCTACCATCATAATTAAACCTGTAATATTTCGGTAAATACATGCAACGTAAAATTCATATCTTGGATAATCATAAATAAAATATTATCGCTCAGGAATGACTAGTGAAAAACCAATTATGAAAAGGGAATCGTACAAAAACAATTATTTTTTCCATTCAATCCATTGTGTACGTTGGTAAAAATACAATTTGTGATATGAAAGACAGAGATCACACACTATTTTCACAGTGAAAAGAACAACAAACATACAAATATAATTGTCTCTTTCTCACTAATTAAATGAAGAGAGATAAGAAGGAAGAACACATTGTATACGTTTTCAAAATTGTATGCTCAATATTTATAGTAAATTCGTGCTATTTACTTACTTACTTACTTACCATCACGCTGTTTCCCCGTGGGGATAGAGCGCCACACTCTTCTGTCCTGACATACAATTCTCGCCTCATCCATATTCATACATCTTGTCACACATTCGTGCTATTTACGCTAATAAAAACATTTTTTCTAACTGTTATTTACGGTAACACGAATTGACAGCATGGCTGCGTTTGGGTATTTTATGTCGTGGTGTGGTAAAGGTTAACAAGAGAAAAATGATCATATTTTATGAATGTGACTCAAGTAGAAATAAATGTTACTTGTAATCAATCTTGTCAATTTAATAAGGAAGATTTCGTCAAGTTAATATATCTCTTCAGGCAGAACCGTATCATGTTTCGTAATTTAGACAGAAATTAGCTTATTATATGTCGAGTGTGTTGATGTGTGTGGCGGTACTTATGTCTGATGTGCTCCCCTTAAAATTAAACTGTTCCAGGTGGGGCATCAACCCCGGCGCCTGATATATACCCCTAACGACTTTGAGCCCGGAGCCAGTTGAGAAATTGCTCGAAATGTGATTTTCTCCACCCAAAGGGTGCCCGACTCGGTGCAGACGAAAAATTACCCCGCCGTCCTCACCGCCCTGCCGGCGGAGGGATGAGGGTGGCTGCCCATCTTGCCCCCGAAGAAGGCTTCGCGATGTGACGTGACGAAATTATGCTGACGTCATTACTTGGCATGTCACAACATGATAAATGTTTTATGGATATAGAATATGAGTAAAAAAATTGTGCCGTTATTGACGCTGCGGCGTAAGGCTGATCAGGGGTGATCTTCTTCTGGTGCCTTATCTGTTCAACAGACGTTGGCTATCATCATTTTGTTCACAGGTTTACGTTTCTTTAGGTATGATGTACTGGTTGCAAGTCAAATTGTGTTTTTTTTGTATTTGTTTTGTCGTTTTACCCTTGTCGGGAGTGTTTACGTGCCTTGTTACTTCGATTGGCACCACTGGGTTTCCTAATTTATAGTATTGTACATGTGTGTGTGTGAAAGTTAAGAAGACGGTAATCGACGACGTCATTCTTATTACGTCCCGCCACCAATGCGCGCTTCGGTCGGCCAAAATATCAAAATTAAAGAGGTTAGTGCACTTCATATATCATATGTATGCTTATTGTGAATCGGAAACCTGAGGACCAGCTATCGAAGGCATTTACATAAATAAAAAGTGTGTTTTTATCTTTCCCTCTACTCGCCGACTAATGACACATCTATTTATTTATTTTAGTGTTATATTGATCTGTTATTTGTGCTTTTGCTTCTATGTTTTTATATATATTGTGACGTCGTTTTTTACACGTCCAGGGTATAGCATAAAGTGCGTGATTTTGATGCACATAATTCACCATGTCGCCTGCCACTCGAATTAGCTACCATTCTCAGGAAAAATAATATGATTAGTTTTAAGTTTTTATAATAACAAAATTTAATAATTTAATCAGATACGAAAACACATGAATAGTAAAGTAAAATGTAATAAGAAACTTATCACTTGAATATGATTACATGCAAAGATTAAATGACAAATCTTGCCTTAATATGAATTCTTACTACCGTGTGAACATCAAAATCAACAAATTATTATTTAAAAGTAATAGTAAAATAAAATACTTTGATTCATTGAATGTGAAAATCTTCACCTAAAAAATTAGTTTTTCAGGTCAAATATAGCAAAAAATAAGACTACAGTACTTCAAATATCAACAATTCACTTTTAAATTTGTTTTACAACCATTGAAGCGTGATATCCCCAGTCTCCGTCCAGATTTGATGTTCCGAGGCACCCGTAAACATCTCCTTACTTAACAAAACGTCAGGAAGGCTGGGTCATCTTTCTCTATTTTAACTTACATGGAATCTCTTGCATTCTTCTTCTGTTATAAAACAAATTCAGTTGTGGAATTATGAAGCGGAGGAGATCAAATCGTATCCCCATCCTGCTTCGTTCATGAGAAATCCTTCATAAATCAAAAGTATTGTTATTTAAATGACCTATCTTCCGTCATACAAGGAAAGGATGCGTCTATCATGCAATCACACAAAAAATCAGCAAACAAATCTTAAAATATGGTACAGAATAACACAGATACCTAATATTTTTGATTATTCTCACCCTTCCTTAATTCAATACGAAGTCACTTCGTTATTTTAGCACCAGAATAACTTTCCCGTACTCGTCAAAACTGTCAAAAGAAAGAACGCTAGCGAGAATTTTTTTCTTACGCGGTGCAGTGTTGCCAATTGGTAAATGTCAACTTCCAACATATCTTGTGCGCGGTAGGTACCAAATATAACTATCATATTATATTGAATTAAAATTGATTAATTTAATATATTTTTGTTTATACCTCAATAAAGTGGAAGTTCTCTGGATCTATGAGGGGAATATTGTATTGACAACCACGCGGCACCGCACTGTCACTATATACGAACGTTGTTGCACAGTTGGCGGCGAATAAGCAAAAGCTTATGTTTATAAACGGTCCTTGGTAAACGGTGGGTTTTCCCTCATGGCCATGATGTTCTCCCTTTTCCAGGACCCCGAATTTCAGCAATCTTTCAATAGATGTCTCATCGCGTGTTTAAGGTATTGAAGTATTCGAATTTGATTGTTTTCAATAATTATTTTTATATATTCATCCAAACCATAACATCTACATTCGTAACTTTATCCAACCGTATTTTAAAGATGTTTCAAGTAGCCTTATCATTTATTCGGTAAGTGTACATTCTTTCATTCGATTAGGTTATAAATATACCGAGAACTCATAACATCTGATAATATATCAGAGATAATAGCAACTGGATTCCACTAAGAAAATAATTAATTTGTAAAGTAAATTGAAATTTTATTACAAATTAAATATTCAATTCTAAAGATATAATCAATTTATCGAAAAAATATTTTGGCTGCCATCGGGATTGCAACCAGGAATTTTTTCTATTCCATTACGTAAAATAACAATAACGTTGTATGAAACTACGAAATTTATTATACGGTAACCGGTTTCGCTTATCTCAAGCTTCATCAGGAAACTGATCATAAATACAAAATATATAAATACAGAAAACGGATACATTTGTATTTTCCCTTCCCTTAATGTTCCGTTTATCTGTATATGTATTCTGTTTCTCTTTTTCGCATACAATGTTATATTTTGTCTCCCTTGATCTCTTATTTAACTGTTTATGCATTCTGCCTCTCTATTTCACATGTAATTTTATATTCTATCTCCGTCTTTATGTTTATATATATAAGTGCACTCTTTTTGTATTTATGATTAGTTTTAAATACATCCTGATGAAACTTGAGATAAGCGAAACCGGTTGACATATAATAAAATTCGTGGTTTCATACAAAGGTAATGTTATTTTATTTAATATACGTCAAACCACAAAGTGATTGCTTTCTACGAAAATATTTTTCTATTCTGTTTTTATTAAAAATAAATATCAATTATTTTGATACAATATATACCTAAATATATTAATGAAGCTTATTTATAAAAAAAGGATATTAAGAAAAAATACAATTTATATTTTAATAAGGCATCTTTGAACAAAAAATAACTTAAAAATAAATAAAATTCCGATTTGAGACTATTTGCACACACGTTTTACGGCAAAATACAACATATAATATTGGTGAACTAACATTCATTACTTACTTACCATCACGCCGTTTTTACGCCGGGGTAGGCAGAGAGGATTAAGCGCCACACTCCTCTGTCCTAACACAATACTCACCTCATCCACATTCATACATCTTCTGGTACAAACTCGCCTATTGTTGAGGCTTCTATAACAGAATCCGGTTTATCTGGTCGTGCCAAGTCATCCGCGGACGTCCTCTATTTCTGGTGCCATCAACATTTGCGTCATATGTGATCTTTTCTTAATCTTACTCACTATACTAACATCAGCTTTAAATTATTTCCTTATTACTTCATTCTTTTCTCTGTCGTAAATAGATTTGCCACATATACGCCTCTAAGTGATCTCATTTCCACTGTATTCAGTCTAATTTAGTTTCTCTTCTGCCAGCTCCAGGTCTCACTTCCATACATTAGTGTCGGCACCGGGACTCCATTTTGCACCGCTAGTCTTGCCTCGGTTGACAAATTCCCGTTAGATATAATTCTATTCAAAGCGCCGATCACTTTATTTCCTGCAGTCACCCTCCATTCTATATCATTTTCAGCCTTTCCGTTTCTATCAAACATACTTTACAAATACACAAACTCATCTACTTGTTCTAACCATTCATTACTTACAAGTATTTTGCATGGTGTCTCGCTTTCCTTCTTCTCGAATACAATCACTTTCGACTTGTTAACATTCATCATGAGGTTGCTTTCCTTGCATAAATCGTACATTCTACTCACTAGACTCTGTAGTTCTTGTAAATTAAACGCCATTAATACTTCATCATCGGCGTACAATAAAACAGCATACAATCAAATCGCCCATTTTTGCTCCTACATTCATACATTTCAGTTATTTCACAAATTTAAGATACCTATAAGATTTATTTGATTGATTTCTTATAAGATTGTTATTGGTTTCTTTATAAGCAAGGAAGATATTTACTTTTAACATTTGAATCAAGACAATTTGCACCCTTACAGAATAAATTTCACCACCCTTGGAGAAATAAATAGTAACATTTCCACTAGACATGGATAGAGCATATGAATTAAAATTATAGAGGTACATATGTATTTTCACTGCCAATTAAAATGTATTTACCGAATATATATTTTGCTTACGTAATTATCAATTAACATAATTAATTAATTAAACATATAGATGGTAAATGAATGTGTACCCTTTCAAAATATAAAATGATAATGTCAAAAAAAATTAGTAACTAGAGTAATCTTAGCAAAATATGTGACGAACAAATTATCAAACAATTACGTTATTTTTTAAAATACTAATTAAACGTATTAATGAGAAAGACATAGATATTATGACGTTATAAATGGGGGTCACGTAAAAAATTGCGTAAATATTTTTAATAAAATACATTATTATTTTTATCACGGTACATTTTATTTAGAATCCATTAACGTCAAATTTATGCTTTGACACTTTTTGGAAAATTGCGCCATCAAAAAGCTACAACACTTGCATGTTCGATCATTAAAATATTATATGTATTAATAATTTAAAAACTTATTTATGAAATCACATAAAAATCATTAAAATTTGACTTCAAAAACCTAGTAAAAGAGGTTTATAATGTAATATAAAGAATAATAAGATATATAAGAAGAATATTGAGATAGAATAATAGGAAGAAGGCTAGAAGATTTTCAATGAAATACTAGATGATATAAGAAAGGAAGAGAAACTACATGTATTCAGAATGAAACTAAGAAAATATATGCAAGACACGTTTCAGTAAAAAATGTGTTTGATCTTGTTTTTTTAAAGCCCATTATTATTATTATTTATTATTATTATTATTATTATTTTTAAGCCCATTAATGGAATCATCATGCACAACTCATTACAAATAAAATTTAAAAAAATATATATTTTTTTAGAAATTTCCTTAATATAAAACTTCTTAAAATGGCATACTTCGCTATCTGTCAACCAGTCATAGAGCATGGTATAATTGCTTGGGGTGGAGCGACTATTTCTGCAATTAATCTAATAATAGCAGCTCAAAAAATTATATTAAAAGTTATCCTCAAATTGATTGGGGAATCACAACGAGCACTGACGAAATTTTTAATAAATTCGATGTCTTTGATATTAGACAAATATACGCTAATACTACTCTCAAATACATATATAAATACAAACAGACACATTTTAAAACAATTCAAAATATAATTTCCACACGGACAAATACAAATAACCTACAAACCCCGAGAGCACATACTACATTTGGTCAAAGGAACTACAAATATTTTGGACCTGAACTATTTAGTAGAATGCTAAAAGATTTAAATCAATTGAATTGTTCCAAGAACATGAAACTATATATTAAAATTTGGATTCGTAATATGGGTAGAGCCAGTATTGGTGCACTCACCCAAACATATTGAATCATACCTATATTAATTATTGCTACAAAGTGCTCCAAAAATTAAGTCTATTTAAAAATTGTTCTTCATGTACACCTTTATATAGTAATAAATGTAATTTTATCTACTTGTAATTTTAATTAATTGAACAATTGCTTGTAAACTATGCCCGTCTCGACACATAATTTCTCTAGGGAGACGGGCACAGTCCAAACAGATTTTTACATAGTACTATATAGTTACTAATAAAATTAAAAAAATAATTAAAAAAATATGATAGTGGTCCAAGTCAAGAAATTGAAAAAAAAATAGTTTATCAATTATTTCTTGTTACATTGTTTTAAATGAATATAATATGATGCAAATTGTAAGAATTGTAAAAATTTTGAAGCCTTATATTCAGTGTACTGTTACGACTTTCAAAGGTATTTCGCTAGTGTTTTTTTTTATTATAAATTAAGTCATTTAAAGTTTAATTTTTTTATTTCAAAAATGAACTTATATGTCGAAATAAATTATAAATCTAGTGGACTAAATAAATTTTGAACACAATGTCGTGTAATATGAAAATATTTTTAATCAATTCAAACGCAAACCTTTAAGTATACCAAAACGAAAGAAACATGAAAATGGGCACATATATACATATTTACATGTGTATGCACTATATTAAAAATAAATAAATAATAAACACAATTGAAAATCAAAGAGCTCATGGATACTCATGGATGGAGTATTTTAATGTTTAAAAACATGTATACAGGGTGTAACAGACCTAGTCCACAGTACTTCGGTTATTAGTTATATAAAGTTTCCGAGGCTGATCAGCAGAGTTTGAAGATTCAAGACTGTAAGGAGAGCGACCATCGGCGTCTAACAGCCCAGTTTCACAAATATTGGTGTATTTTTATTTGCATGAATTGAATTAATATATTGAACAATACCGATAGAAAACCAAGGACTAGCTATCGAAGGGTAATTACAGCAAGAAATATATTATGTAACAGTGCAGAATTTGCACATATTCCTTGAACATTTTCGACTCGTAATAGAGTCAAGAATCCACCCATAAAATATTGTGGACTGGTCTGTTACATCTTGTAAATCATAAATTAAATATGTTTAAAATTAATAAAAGCTTTAACATATAGACTTAACCACCACCATAAAAGAGCCAAATCCTTCAAAATCACATTATACAAAGCATCTTGCTTTCGTATCTCTTTTTACGTATTCACATTGTCTCCGGGTGGTAAGTCTAGCAGAGCTTAATAAATGACTCTGAATTTGTCTACTGCCTGCTATCGAAGAGTATGTGTGCTATAAGTCATTATTACAGTGTGTTCCAAAAATGTTTGTAAATAATTACAATTTTTTTTTTTTTTAATAAGTTGATTGCGATCAAAGATTTTAACCTCCGTCCCTGCTGTATTGAATGGGATTGAATTATCATGCCTTCCTCGCCTGGAATATTTGGAACAAACCAAGGCCGTAATCCAGGCCGTTTTGATAAACACGTGGTCAAAAAAACCATAAAGTAATAAAATCAAATCGTAAGTAATCGTAATCGTAAGGATAGGCGCATAGGCGCTAGAATGCACGCGAGTGAAAAGTCGGCATCTGCTCTAAACAATAAGTGACACTGTTCACAACAGCGTCTTTCTGACGCCTGTTTTAGTGCCTCGTGGAAATAAATGGAATAAAAATTATTGAGACTCGCCTAATCAGCACATCACGTATTTAAATTTGATTATGAACTCATGAATGCTTAATTGTTACGGAGTCCAGTGGAAGGACCAGTGGATTTCAGGGAATCGGGAATTTGAAAGTCTGCTCGCCTTTCCTCGTGTATGACGCCTCCGTTACTCCTGCAGTCGCAGCCGAGATCACACAAACAATACGCGGATAGGCAGATCTCTGCTTCCAAATAAAGACGGCGATCTCACTCACTTCACCCGCGGCTTACACAACAATCACTGTGCACAAATCACAGAATCACACCGGAGCTGACGCACCGAAGTTGAAAAAAATCCACACCGCTAATGCAATCGCGGTGTCGCAACCGAACAAATATCGTAGTATTTCCAAAATAAACTAATAAATAACATTTTTAATGAGAACACATTCCTATTGTGAAGTTGCGATTTTCAGTTAATCCCGGTAGCAACAACAATATTTTTTCGATAAATAAATTTTATATGTATATCTTTCTAATTAATACATTTAATTTGTATTAAAAATAAATAACATCCTATAGATACAGCACAATTGTCCGTACACCTAATGACTCCATAAATCTAAGTATTCACTCGGGTATGGGTATTAAGTTAACGTTTACGGTTTTCTCACACACTAGGTAACAAACTGTCCAATTGTGTTAATGATGCTGGGTCATGTTTTATCATTTCTTTTTACTCCTGCTGGAACATACTCTTATGCTGCAATGATCTCAATTTGAAAAACAATATATAAGGTGTTCCAGAACAGAACAGTAAGGAATCTGTTGTATTCATACTTTGAAACTGCAAACACTTGCAAAATCCATATTGCCTCGAAATACTGCATTCGTTCCTAGTTACTTAGAGTACGCTTCTCAAATCTGGAACCCATGGCAGATTACATGTATTGTGACAGATTACATGGCAGATTACATGTACAAAATAGGTTTATTCGATATCTCAATGTTGATCTAATCTATCATTCAACTCCTATCCTCCAAAATGGAAACCATAGAACATACTTCTCTTCAAACTACTGCAAGGCCATATTGACTGTCCCAGCCAATCATAATTAATATCTCTTCACTTACCATCTAGATCGACATCGGTAATCTGCACTCTTATACATTTCTAGAAGTAGAACATCTTACATACAAAATTCATTCATTAACCGGTCATGCAAATACCATATTGACTACATTAGCCTTACTTCGCTCAAAGGGTTCTTTTTATAAACCACCACAATCTCAATTTTGGCCATTCATTCTACCTGTAAACACATGTTGCTCTCCCTTCACCGCAACGATAGTTGCAATCTCCCACCCTTTTTCCCATTTTTTCTCTTTTCATTTATTTTCTCTAAACACATCTATGTATCTAAATATTTTTGCGGATTTTCATTATTAGCACCATATGTTAAATAGTTATTATGTTTGTTATAATATGTTTACACTGTCAAAATCCCTCAATAAAATAAAAAAAGCAAAATTTATTTATTAAACCAGATATTAAATTTACATTATTTTTATCCTTCAATAATAATTGGCCATTATGTATCTCAAATAGCACGCAATATTCACAAAGCACTCCTGAAAACGAAAGAAGCTCTAGTGGAAGAAAACTCGCAACAAATAACCAGTACTGATTAGCCAGAAAGGATCCGAAGTGCTACAGGTTTACATTCAGCAACGCGACGCCTGAGCGCGACAGGCGACCCGCGTGAACCCACCGAGTGGGCGCTGAACGCTCTCTTTCCACCGACGTCCAGCGCATCAGCATCTTCATCGCACCGTCTCCGAACTCATCGTAAATTTTGCGAAGTAATTGAATTCGACTGTAACTTGTACTGAAAATTCAGTGCCAACAGTAAGTACCGTTTTACTTATTTCGCAAACACAAAATGGTTAATCGACTATGGAGCCGGATTCCTATCTTATACTCCTGACGGCATTTTATTTTTATTTCTTTTATTTAGACTTCATTGACATATATAATTTTGTTGTAACAGATGTGAATATATTATAATATAACATGAAATGAAAACATGAAATACAATTATATTGCAATTCGTAGTTTATTGTATGGGATGGAGTAGACTTCACCTCTGACTTGGCTACTTTGCTAGACTGAAGTCTGTGTTAAAGTAGACAGTTTTTTTGTGGTGATTTTAATAAAGACAGAAAGAAAAATAGAGATAAATTTTTTTTTTTCATAAAAATGTAGTGGGGGTGTTGTAGATCTAGTGAATTATTAGTGTAGGCACTGTATAATGATTGTTAGAATGTTGGATAGCCATGCTTCTGATTGCTCTCTACCCGATTGGATCATATATTGGGTCCATATTTGTGTAATCTTATTGGAGTTGAACTGAGTGTGTTGTACAGTTTCGGAGCTAAGAACATGTAGAATCTTTGATAAAATGTCATTGTAGCTTTTGGAACTGGCATGTAGATGTACGTTGTTTGTCTCGTGTTGTCCATGATTTATTTCTTGGGGGTGAGTTATTGTTAGTATCACATACTTAATAAGTGACATACAAAAATGCATAGAATCAAATAGGTCTTACATGATAAATCTTTACCATACCGTCATATAAAATATCGATATAGCAGCCATGCTGTCAACTCGTGTTACCGTAAATAACAGAAATAAAAAATGATTTTATTAGATTAAATGGTTTTAATGGCACAAATTTATTCTAAATATTGAGCATTAACTTTTGAAAAATATGATTAATATAATAACATTATTTAGACCATTCAATAAGTTCTATATAATGCGCCCTTCCTTCTTATCTCTCTTAATTTAATTAGTGAGAAAGAGACATATTATATTCGTATTTTTGTTTCACTGTGAAAATAATCTGTGGACTCTTTCTGTTATGTCACAAATGCTATTTTTTATCAAAGTATTAATTTTACAATAGATTGAATTGAAAAATAATTTATTTTGTACATTTTCCTTTTCATAATTGGTTTTTCACTAGTCATTCCTAAGGGCAAATATAATTATATACAGCGTACATTTACCGAAATATTACAGGTTTAATTGGAATGGTTGACCTGTGTTACATGCATGGTTTGGGAAGGGTTATTAAAGTTTTCTTTTTTTATTGATTTTGAACGTTTAAATCGGCCATCAATTTTGGAACAACCTAATAATGTGAAATGATTTCATAAAAGTTGCCTATACCAATAAATGTATTTCTCATTCGATCATTCGTAGTCGTGGCGAACATTATTAGTTCTGTGTTCAGTGAACTTTCACCCTTTCAGCTGCAAGTCTTTTTTTCCCCATTTGAAGCGTTTAAAGTCGTGGAAAAGGTCGCCCGACACATATTCATAAGCGTTGTTTTATTTCAACAGCCTCTTCTTCACGGCAGACGCCGCGCCGCCTGTCTGCGGGGAAAACACCCAATAAAGATAAGGGCACTTTGTCTTTGTCGCCCTGTTCCACTAAACAAGTTTTTACTTTTGTTCCGCGTGACTGTCCCGCCACTTCTTTGGGGTTGTTTTCCCACCTTCTCGCGAAGAGTTTAATAAGATGTCTCAAGAGCCTCTCGGGGTGAAATAATTATTTCAAGAATCGCTTATTTTATTGTATTGTATAGCTAAAGAGGCACATACATAATGTATTGATGATATTTGTTTGTCGAAATATGGAATTTATTTTATTTTATTCAGTCTGTTTGAACTAATAAAACTAATTTTCCCACTAAACTGTACTCGTAAACAATTTACCAATATAAAATATGTAAAAAAATATACGTCCACACGGCGGAGAATCGAATCCTGGTCTTCCGCATGAATTAAGGAAGACGTGAAAATGGCAGTTTACAAGTATCATAAGCTCCAAGGGACTAGAACCTTTATAAGGGTGTGGGTGTCCATGTGGGGAATCCTGAGAAGATCAGTTAAATAAAATAAAAAATAGCTTCGTCTCTATGAGATATCTATTATTTGTTTAATAACAATACCTTTGTAGGTGAAAATCTAGTAATTGTGTGTTCTTGGACATATTCAAATATTGCTTATTAAAAAATAGTTTGACCAGTCATCGGAGCACCACTGCTGGCCGCTTTCTTCTACTGATAAGAGAGCAAGCAAATAAAATGACAGAAGCAAGCGTAAAAATAAAAGTATATATATTGTGACGTCTCGCTCAGTGTAAAGCACGATGGCCGTGATTCGGATGCACAGAATGCACCATGTTGCCTCCCATTCACATCAGCTGTCATTATCAGGGTAAATAAAATTAGTTTAAAATTTTTATAACAACATAATTTAATGGTTTACTCAGATACGAAAACATATGAATTATAAGGTTGAATGTAGTAAGAATCCTGTCACTTGAATGTGATTACGTAGAAAGATTGATTGCCAAGTTTTGCCTTAATAAAATTCTAATAGAGTTCTTATTAACGCGTGAACATCTAAATCAACAAGTTATCATCTAAAACTAATGGAGAGATAAAACACTTAGATTTATTTGATATTAAAATCTTCACCTCGGAAATTATATTACAACAATTTAAATCCCCCGATGAGTTTGTCAGCTCAAATATAGCAAAAATCGTATCAAATAAATGTGATCACAAATAAAGATTGATTTAGTAAGTTTTCTTTAGCAAAATAATGGACTTTCGTCCAATTGTGATTACAAGATTAGCAAGTCATTATTTGAAATTAAAAACGGTGAGAATAAAGACTACAATACTTCAAATATTAATAATTTATATCGAAATTTGTTTTACAACACGATTGTTCTTCGGCAGCGATCCATAGTCTTCGTTCAGAGTTGATGTTCCGAGGCATCCGTAAATATTTGTATTTCCTTACTTATCAAAACCTCGGGAAGGCTGGGTCATCTTCTTCTATTTGAACTCACGTGGGATCTTTGTGTCCTTTTCTGTTGTAAAACAAGTTCGGTTGTAAAAGAAAGAAGCAGAGGAGACCAAGTTATATCCCCGTTCTGCTTTATTCATGAGAAATCCTTCATGAAGTAAAAAAGTATTATCATCTACATGACCTCTCTGCTGTCATGTAAGGAAGGGATGATTCACATCCTGCAAACATATAAGTAAAATAGCAAACAAATCTCACAATATGGTGCAAGATAACACAGATGCCCAATATATTAGATCATTCTCACCTTTCCTTAATCCAATATGAAATCACATTTTCTTGATGGTAGCAGTAGCAGCTATTTCGCGCGCGTCAACCGTTAAAAAGAACAAGAAATACCACAGATAAACTTTTTCTTACGCGGTGTAGTGTTGCCATTTTGTAAATATCAAGTCCCGTCACATCTCGTGCGTGGTATAACGTCATATACTCCCTCTCTTTGGACAATATATATGACCCGGCTACACATCGTCTTATTTTACCGCGAAAGGAGATTCTGAAGCAACTACGACCGTCAACGCTAACCACGGGAAGGTTAAAAAAACAAGAGAACGAATAATTTCGAAAAATACGGACTTTTCTTGGCCACTACGATTTCCAGATTTAAATCTGGATGCCATTACTTGCACCCAATTTTTTTCTTTGGGGGTACTTGAAAGGGCGCGTCTACGTAAAGAAGTCGCAGACGCTACGGAAAGTCAAGGAAAATGCGTGTCAAAAATCTGCACAATTTGCAAGCGTTGTTCTGGCGTAAGTATTCATGGTGAAATGACAAACCTAACTGAGCACAAATTAGCTATCATCTGTCAAATTAGCTGCCGCTGGAAAAGGTGTTGCCAATTTGAAAAGCAAACCTCTATTAAAAACTCACTTTATTTTCAAAAAAGTTTTGGCAGAGTCTATTATCGATTCCGGTACCAATTACAGAGTAAAACGATATTTCTAATTTCTATTTTGATGTTAATTTTTTTTTTATAGCTATGAATTAAATAAACTTATACAGAAACAGTTTTCTAATAATATTGTTTTAGAAACACGTGACGGAAGTTAGATTTGAAAAATAGCTGGCGGTTTAACAAAGTTTGATTGTGTATTTATTTCACTGCGAGGAATAAAAACTAGAATTAAGTTGCTATCGATAAAATAAAATAACAGCTAAAATTCTGTGATATCGCTGAAAAAAAAAATTGATTATATTATATCATCATCGAGTCCTATTCTCGTAGTCCGGTAATAACATCATTTTTCATGTGGTTATTTTTTGGTGGAGTCATTCTTACGATTGCTTAATGTTGCGGATAATGTCACATAAAAAATAGACTGTCCATTGAGAATTTGTCCTTAATAAAGATTCAGTATTTACGATGTCCTTTATATCTCGTATTAAGTTGATCCTTCCTTTTTGTTGTCAAGAAACAAAACTGCTTTGTTGTCTGATTTTAATTTCGTTTGGTTGTCAACGCAAACTACCAGGCTTTGGACAAGACGATGATGATATAGAGAACGGCAGAGGAGACAGTTTAGCGTTCGTGCAAATATGCTGTCACGGCGTTTCTATCGATGCAGTAAGGAGGTGAAGAGCATCGTTCTTCACCAGCATGTTTACCTGCGAGCAAGTGACATATAATCTTTAGGATTGGCGTGTTATTATAGCGCATCTACAATGTTTACCAAAGGCCGTATACATGAATTCGTTCCGCTTCTGAGACATCGAGTTGTGGGCATAAAGATGCGGCTGGAGCTCAGTACCAACTCTCTGGTGCAAGCGGCGCTCTCATGGAAAGCTGGTTCCCTGACCAGAGAATGGTAACGCCTACAGAATAGCTACATATACAACAATGGCCGTGACTGAAGTAGTTATATATGTAATATTTATATTTTGTGTGTATATATATGTGAACTTTTTTTTTCTATTTATTAATATTTTTCTTGGTTTTCTTTTTCATAGCATTATATTTATTTCATAACTTTAATGTATAATATAATATGTATTATCTCTATGGCGAATCGGGTCAAAAAAAAACCTGATATAACATGAATAAACACATTATTATTATTAAAAATCTACCTTCTCAAAAACAGACGCAGTATGGATCAACTCAACTACATGCACTAGAGCGAGAGAACGCGACATGATTCGCTAAGAAATGATCGTCCGTATGCATATATGCATACGGTATTGATGATTCGCTCTCGCCCCAGGCTTTTAATTAGTGCAATATAACATGACCTACCTCAACGCGAATACCTACTATAGTACCTACCTCAACGCGAAATTAATGGTAGTAACTTTTCCGGCCACAACACTGGCAGACGCCTCGCGGTTACATTTTTTCTCTGTGGTCAAGGCGGAGGGGACACGCCGTTTGGTATAGCTCCATAAAAATCAGAAAAATGTGCTTCCAAGCGATCGAAAAGGGTAAATGTTATCACATTGAGTCTTTGATGCATGTAAATTACCTAGTTCGTGTCATTCTGATGCATTTGTGCTATGTTCATTATCTAGTTTGTGTCATTCTGATGCATCTGTGCCATGTCAGTTACCTAGTTTGTGTAATTATAATGCATCTGTGCCATGTTAATTACCTAGTTTTTGTAATTCTAATGCATTTATGCCAAGTTAATCACCTAGTTTGTGTCATTCTGATACATTTGTGTAATATTAATTATCTAGTTTGTAATTCTGATGCATTTATGCCATGTTAATTACCTGTCATTCAGATGTTTATTTTAGGATATATGTCCCTTTTTGTTGGTGGATGAGGGCTGTTTACTGATGACATATCGCGAGCCAGCAACACCATTATACCTTAATGTTTAAATAAACGGAAGGAGTGCCCCGGGTTCATTGATTTATACTTATTCAAGTTGACTGTAATTATTACATGGAGACGTGATGATTTAAGGGCTGTGGCCATCTCGTACCTTGAGGTTTTGGGACCGAGGCATGAAAATTTGTACCAATACTTCAAGAGGAGACGTCCACCGCTTCTGTTCGAGTAATATCAACTATATTATATTATTGCGATACAGCAAGGCTTCGCTGGAGCTTGGATCGTCCGAAATTCGACCTATATTCTGATCTGAGAAACTCCGATGTAATTTAACTGCCTTGATTGTATCATAATTACTTGAATATCTCCGAATTCTTTATAACCTTAATTTCTAACGTGTAAAATATGTAGTTTTAAAGATCAATTTTTATATATCTTAAATTTATGACAGTCCTCTGTGATAATAATCGTTGATCTTATTTAACGTCATTTTCTATTTCATCTTGTTTGTTTTTTTTTAAATAATATTACTTTAAACCACTTTATCTTTTACTAATTATTTTTCCCTAGAATAACTGTTTATGACAGATGATGAGCAGGAGTAGTCAGGTCTTTTCATAGTACTCACATTAACTCATGTGTTACCCTGGATATACCCGGTGGGCGTACTGACGTAGGTCACGTACGTCACAATGTATCATACAGAAGTCGGCCAGTTGAAATGGACAACTCCAATTCCGCAGTCATATAAACTATCAGATTCACTTACTTCCAGGTTGCTAAGAAGATCCTGGCTGAATGGAAGTGTGATAAATCTTGAATTACTACCAGATTTCCTTGATTCCTTGTAAGTGAAACTCAGTTTGTGGTAGAAGAGAGCTGTTCCCCTAGAAACGACCTCTTATAAGGTCCCCCACCACTCATCTCCTCACTTTTACGACACACACACACACACACACACATACATTTACATTTACAAAGTGAGAGTTCTCACAAACAGCTTGACTATTTTGAGCTGCCAACAAAAACATTATGAAGAAAATGTAAAATATAAATGAGATTAACTTAGGTTAAATTATATAAGGTTCCAAGGTTCGGTGATCAAAAAATAGATTGTCTAGAATCTGTCTGGGAGGTGTCCTCCAATTTTCCGACACATCGCCCGCAAAGAGGATGACAATCTTGAATAACTGATGGTGATTGGAAATGTGGAAAATCGAAAAGGCCCTATACTCGAGTGACTAGGATCCTACTGGCTATCTTACTACAAAGGGTCTTCATAAAACTGAAGAGTAACCACCAAGAACACTGACAGTCATTATTCTCAGCAATGTGGAAGTTGTGCAGGGAAAAAATAATAAATAAATACATTTTATAATTCAAATTATGATTTTTCAGATAGTCAAAAAAAAAAAAAATCTCTTCACAAAATACGTAGAAAAAATCTATTAAAAAAATGAATTCACCACCGAGACTTGAACCTAGAACTTTATATTAACGCTAGATCTGTATTCGTGAATTAGATTTTTAAAAGATTTTCGATTCGAGATAGTTTCTGAAATACGGATTTAACTCCATTAAATTCTTTTGAAACAATTCTCTTAAGAAACTACAACTTCAAAATAATAGTGTTCTCTAAAAAGTACTATGAATAATAATTATATTATTATTCAATATTAATCTTATATTTAAACACGTACATTACTTTTTCAACATTACTTTGTGGCTTCATGTTACATAAATAATTAGACAAAATACTTTATTTAAACCACTATTTGTTGATTATTCAACATGTTTCGATACCTATGGTATCTTCTTCAGGAAACAATGTATACTGCAATTAAATATATAATATAATATAGATAAAATCAAAACTATAAAGTGATGAATAAGTAAGAACTAAAATGAAAACAAATTTAAAATGTGACTATTTGCAAAAAGGATTTGGTTATTTGCTAATAATAGTCATCTTTTAAATTTGTTTTCATAATAGTTCTTACTTATTCACCACTTTGTAGTTTTGTTTTTAACTATGCTTGTATTTTTAACCTTGCCTTCCCGAAGCGGGGTATTCACGTTCCCCATATATCGCTTTAAACTCGAAAACTAAATAATTATGCAAACGATTTCATTCTTATTTTTAGTAATCTTCACGGAAATAATCATAAACATTTAGCTATTTAGTACAGTCCAGTCTAGTGATCTTCGCGCGGTACATACACCTGCGCATATTGATACCATACCCCTGTGTCTTATCTATTAGTTATTGTGCTTATTATTTGTTTCATTCTAATGCACTGTGTAGCCCCATCCCACAGATGCAAACAAGGGAGACAGCTATATCGCTTATCGCGACTCGCAGCATTCGGAGAAGAAACGTCCGTTGGGTCACGAACTTTTTATTATCGTTTGTATGAATATGATCTGGGGTGTTTATATACCCCGCTTCGGACAACACGAAAGTTCTGCCTGCTCGGTGATGAAAATATTAATTTCAGTATATATTGTTCCCTGACGAAGATACCATAGGTATCGGCACATGTTGAATAATCAATAAATAGTGGTTTAAACAAAGTATTTTGTCTAAATATTTATATAATTACGTTACCTAGAAGGAGTTTTTTTTTCTCATTGTTAGTAATGTGTGTGAAGCTTCCTTTATTCCCGTTCGAGCTACAGACCGGTTGTTCTCGCGCATTTGAAAGTTAAATTGAATGCTTTTGTTCGAAACTTTGGATAATTTTCTTGTTTAATTCTTCGAGTGTTTTTGTTTTGCTTAAAGTATTTATTCGCCCGAGTGAAAAATCAACTCTTTTGAAAAAAAAAAATATGATTGTTATAATTTAAAAGTTTATTTTTTATTCGTTTGTTACAAACTTGGAGTAATTTGTTATTTTATCAAAGTCAGACAGGTGCGGCGAGTCGGAGGAGAATGTATTGTATATAATGCAGTATGATTATAAAAATGAAAAATGAAGTATGAAAAAATTAAATTAGTCAAGATTTTTACATTTCAAGATTGTGGAATTTATCGAACTATTTATTAAATGTATTTATTAGAAAGATATACATATGATATCAATTTTATCGAAAAATATTATCGTTGCGCTGCTGGGATTCGAACCTGGATCTCTTTCCAAACCGAGGAAGGTGCATTATCCAATATGCTACAGCGACGATATTTTTCGAACATATAAAGGAACAATTAAACGTATTAGTATCAAAAAGGTAACATGTACCATAATTGGATAATGCACCTTCCCCGGTTTGGAAAGACATCCAGGTTCGAATTCCAGAAGCGCAACAACAACTAATTGCAAGTATGGCTTACAGGTGTCTTTTTTAGCCGACAAATGCGGCACACAAGAAATTTTGTACATGGAGTATCATGTATTTATTTGTTTGTAGGTAGATGCACTGTGCGCATGTATTCGCGATCGTAACACATTTATATTTATATTATATAAAACTTAGATAAAAAAATATTCACCAAATATTAAGAAGAACAAACGAAGATACGTCCAAACGACTTCTTGATGACGAGCATTGCACCAACAAGAATACAATTCTTAAATATGAAAGGAGTTATATACTCGTGTATATAACATGCTGCAGAGAAAATGATTACACATAAGCCTGTCCCGGCTTTTCAAAAACAGACTCACAGTTCACAGTTTATCAGAAAGTTCTGTAACAGTATCAAAATATATTTAAAACTTTGTTACTTACAAACTAATTTAAATGGAACACTGTAAGCTATAATTATTTCCACGTTAAGTAAAATTCTGTTTAGTTTCCAGAAATTTGTGCGTATTATAATAAACTTGAAAGTTTTGAAATTTCACAATAAATTCTATTGTTTTTCCAAACTATTTCTCGTCGTAAAAGTCCATGAAGCATCTCAAATTGAGTTAATTTGACAATTTAATTCCCTGAATGCAAATTTAAAAAACAAATATTATTTATTCAAGGTATCACAAAAGTATAAAAAAAAAAATAATGCATGGGTTTAATAAAAAAATGTTTATTTTACATTTACGTACAGACTCTGTGTTTTCTAAACGTGATCCGTTACTTTGCTGGCACTCTTCTAAACGGGAGGAAAAATGAATGAAAACTGCTCGGCACGTATTTTCCGTGATCGCTGTCATTTTTTGGTCCAGAGAAAGAGAATTGTTACTGCATACATTTGATTTAAGGTAGCCCCATAGGAAAAAGTCTATTGGTGTCAAGTCGGGGCTACGTGAAGAACAGTTTATGTCACCCAGTCCAGAGTAAAGGCAAGGCCAAAGCGAGGTAGAGAAAATATAACACTTGTTTACTCGAAGAGCGCGATGGCGAGAGTGCTATTCCTCGGCCACCGGTGGTTTATTCACAGTCAACCCGGGCGGCCTAGCCGCGCTAGGCCCCGTCTAGCGCCGGACCAATGGGAGCAGGCTTACAGGCATTCGCCGCCTGGCGATGAAAAAAGGAATCTACCAGACATTTGGACGTCGCACCGTCTGAGTCGACAGATTCCACTATTAGTCCACATAATCTTAATATAAAAATACAGTTTTATAGCTAGAGACCTCACGAGCATTTTATTATCATGTTTGCCATTTATCATGTCTGGGCGATCATCCAGGAATTATTTATTGGCAATTTAAAACATAAAAAAGTTCAATATTTAATAAATTCAGGCCAAGGCCCCACATTGTTTCTTATATTCGCTGTCTTACTCTAATTAAAAATGATTCACAGTTTTAAACTGGCTCCAAAAAGGCTCTTTTCAGGGCCGCTCAAAAAGGGTCTCTTTTCAGGGCCGCATCCCAGTATAACTCTCGAGAGTGTGATCCTGTGCGGCACAAATATAATATAAGTTCAAATAAATAAAAAATACATAATAAAAAAAAAAAATAAAGCTTACATAATTTTATTAAAGCAAATATCGATTTGTTTCTGCTAAATAATGAACACCTTAAAACTGAGTGAAGTTGATAAGTTTGGTATATATTTTGAACTTTACAACATCATAATAAAATACAATATAAGAAGGGTGATAAGAATTTGAAACAAGGACATAATGATAAGGGCTCAAGGACCAACCAGGAAGCCGACTTACCTGGATTTTATTGGCTATAGTCATAGCTCTCCTCAACTTCAACACAATAAAAATGTGTTCTCTTTAATAATGTGTATTATCGTTTATTGAGTTATGGTTAGGAAAGGAAGAATACAGAAGATAGTGAACTGTCGTCGTGGCGAGTGATCAGGCCAGACTGAGTCTGGCTTCTCTCAGCGGAAACCCTGGTCCCCCGAGTGTAGAAATCACCCGCTTGTCCATTCATTGTCGATCAGCAATGATGGTGGTGGATTTGAATCGCTGAACCCGTACTCGAAACTAAGCAAAAAGCAAAAAAAAAAGTGTAAACTAGTTGTAAAAATTATTTTCAGATTTAGATTTCAGATCAATTATTTTAATTGGAATTAAGAAACTTGCAACTATTAGTTTTTTTATGCAGCCTAGTATTTTCAGAGCTCTACAATAAAGATTTATATTATATAGACTATATTTAGTAATTTCACTTGTTAACTTACAATTAAAATCTAATTTGGAACTAGATAAATGTATAATATCTTAAATTATTTAATATTTTGTATTAAAAAAACCTTATGTATAATATTTTAATAAATACTTATTAAATGTATTAATTAGAAAGATATACATAGAAAATCAATTTTATCAACATTATGAATATAAAAATCGTATATTTATTTACAATGTATTAAGTATAATGAGTGTATCTTAGTAAAAGGGTTGTCATTAAATTATTCATATTAATAATAATATTATTTAATTAAGGAAAACACATTATAATTATTCAGAACATAGGTCTGTGATATTATATATACTAATTAAATGTATTTATTATTATTTATTAGAAAGATATACATATAAAATAAATTTTATGGAAAAATATTATTAGCATTTAACCTTTACCATACCGTGATATAAAATACTTAAAATGTGAAAAAATGGTTAATGCTATAAATTTACTTTAAGTATTGAGCATTAAACATAAAAAAAAAAATGTAATATTATAATTCGGAGCATTCATCAAGTTTTGTATAGGAGGTTGCATTGTATAATACAACCTTCCTTTTTACCTATCTTCATTTAATTAATGACAATTAATTATATTGGTATGTTTGTTACTGTCTTCACTGTGAAATTAATGTGTGATTTCTTTCTGTCTTGCCACAAAAGGTATTTTTGTCAACGTATTCATTTTATAACGGAATAAATTAAAAATAATTATTTTTGTAGGATTCGCCTTACATAATTGATTTTTCAATATTTTAAGCGTACATATTTTCCTTCAAATGATTTAAAATATGAAGTGTATGTTGCGTATATTTACAGAAATTTTACAAATTTAATCAGAGCGGTAGACCTGTTGTTACTGCATAGTTTGGGAAAGGTTAAAATATCACAGACCTATGTTCTGAATAATTATAACTTCACAATAAGAATGTGTTCTCCTATTGTTGTATCAACATGTCCAAAAATGTTATAAAAATGAATTGTTAATTCTGGCATCTGCTATCAAAGGTATTTGAGATTTTACTCAAAAGTATTTGAGATTCCGTTAAAACAAAGTAGATGGCTTTCAAATACTGGAACGATAGGTGTATTAATTTGAAAAGTATAATATATGGGTTCGAAAATTTGTCGTCAAAAGTGCTGTCGCTGTAGTATAGTTGGATAATGCACTTTCACCGGATTCGAAAGAGATTTTATGTGTATATCTATGTTCCTATGTTCTGAATAATTACAACTTCACAATAAGAATGTGTTCTCCTTTATAAAAAATATTACTATTAATATAAACGACAACCCTATTACCAAGATACACTCATATTACTTAATGCATTGTAAATAAATATATGATTGTTAATGTTTATTACTTTGACGTTGACTAGTTACGATACTAACGTATCTTCGTCAAGACGGACGTACACCCATGGCTTAAGAACCCGAGGCAGTGAACACAGTGATGATAGCTAGCGTCCATTGAACTGATAAAGCACCAGAAGAATAAGAGTTATAATTTATAAGTTTTAAATATCTTATTTAAGGCATCTGATGTGGTCCATCTCTGACATTAAAGACATTATAAATGTTCTACTAACAACAATTTTGCTGAGTTTCTCAATCAACTTTTAGAGTCATTTGTATTATATATATTGTCATTGACCATGTTGGAACAATGAAGATTTCTAAAACGTATTTCGCTTTTATTTTTTTTATCAAATCAATCATGAATTTTAGTATATTTTTGCTTAAATCACCTATAAATATATGCATTTTATAAAATATAATCTGTTCGATACAAAAATAATATAAAAAAGAAGGAGTGTTGACAACCCTTCATTTCAACTGAAAGGGTTAAGAAAGAAGCACAGCCGGGCCTCTGTCCCTTTTAATCTTATTTAATAACACGTCAGGTTAAATCCTTTCTACAAACGTGACGTCATCAATTAAGCCGAGCGAGTCATAACAGCTTTACCGGTTCGAGGTGAAAAAACCCCACATTCGTGGCTCTTTGTGGAACTTTCCGTCCCGGAGTACCATTGTTCCCGCCCTCGTCCGCGCCCCTTTGTTCCCGGGCTGACAAATTTCAGCCGGAGACGCATCCAATTCCACAAAGTATTGTTCCACAAGTGACAAACGCCGGCGGGGATCGCTCCGGGAATCCAACCCACAAATTATGCTGTCATTAAAAATGGCACGCAAGATATTTTTTGTGATATTCTTTCTAGTAGTGTTTCTAATGCGTTAACTTCTCTTTTTTCTTCTTTTCTTCGTTATCTTTTTTATCCTAGGCTAACGCATGAACAGCAGTCTTCCACCGTTCTCTTACTTACTTCTCAGTTTCTCCATTCGCCTTCTTCATTTTCTCCTGGGTCGTCCTGTAGGTTGATGAGAAAATATATTTAGGTAGCTTTCCGTTACCCATGTGGAGAGCATGTACAAGCCCATAAGCTGAGATTTTCATATTTGGGCAGCAGCAGGTTCATTCCAATATCCCCTCAGATGATATCATTATTCTGATTTGATCTCTTAACGTTTCTCTCGCTATTCCTCTTAGGTATCTCATATCTCCAGCCTCATTCCTTTCCATCAGTATCCAATACTGATGGCCGAAGGTCAGAGTAGGATGACTTGAGAATGGACCTTTACTTTCCTTATTACTGAGGTATACAGTGATCGTAGAATGAGCAGAGACCATATTTTTATCAATTGTTGAAAGTAGTACTCCCAGATAACTGAAAGTGTCAACTTGTTTCGGTCAGTTATTTACATTTTCATGTAATGTGAAAACTGTCCCGTTAATTCCGAAAATATTTGGGAAATCTTGGAAACAGGTCGAACGGCGCCAGCCCTCGGGCCGGCAGATCTTATTTCGTGCTACGTTGTTATTCAATACTACACTAGAGACATCGTGGGCATTTTATTCTTTATTACCACATGTGTCCGTGATATTTTATATGTAATAAAGTCGAGCGATCACCCGGGATTTATTTATTCGGCTTACAAAATTATGAATATACAAATCAGATTTACATTAAAAAATACCCAATATATATCGCACATTTCTGCACAAGTTTCAACATTTTATATTGTAGAATCCTCGCGCTTTCGGGATTTGACCACTTGTGGCTCTTATCAGGGCCGCATGCTACAATAGCTCCCTCGAGCGTGGTCGTGTGCGGCACAGGGCTTGTGGCGCTTTTGGGTTTGGACCTTTTTGATACATTCATATCAAAAAGGTCCAACAAGGTCTTCTCAAACAATATTGTTAAATGTTTACTCAGTTATAAGATGAGCATACTACAGATAACTCGAAGCCAACATCCCTTGCTGGAACCTTTTCTGAAAAAAATACTTTTACAGAGCGATGTAGATGCAGATCCTAGGTTTGTGAAGTGGAGTATAGAATGTACTGGCCGCATGTACTACGCCGCTTTCAAAAGCCATGGCGATTAGCGGCCTTTTCTCTCTTCCCGGCCCTGGCATCGTTAGCAGCTCTCGTGTCTCACTCCGCTTCATAATGCTTATTTATTTACCAGGAGGTATTTCTACCTCACACGTACACTTGTATGGAACAAACTCAATATTAGAGGCGAGTAATCCTTTGCCTCAAATTTTCACCTCTATATTATCGCCATCATCTCTTGTTACCATACAAATTACTAATAGATTAGTGCAACATAACACTCCCCCGCGTTATCTCTAAACTGGTGACCTAATCCTCCATCTGAGCCTCACAAATACATCATTCTCTAGAGCATGTACCTGCAAACTATGACTCGCGGGCAGGGGCGTGCAGTGCATACAAGCAAAAGAGGTATGCGTTACTAAATATTCTGGAAAACAAATATAAATTAAATAATCTTTAATATGGACCGTGAACATATATTTAAGGATATATTACAATTAGCGCCATCTGTGTATCAGTAGAAACTTTAATGGCTTAGTTCTAAAAACTACCATGACAACCCTTAACATGCAGCCTTAGTAATAGTAGCTACAATCGATCCATTGTAGTTATTCACATTACTATCTTCTACTTTTAAGCCAGTGAATTACTCAAGTCATACAATTAGCTATTTACTGAAAATTCCTTTCGCTTGATCCATTTTGTATGGAGTTGTTACTTATAAAGCTGATGTTAGTATAGTGAGTAAGATTAAGAAAGGATCACTTAGGTGGTTTGGTCATATAGAAAGGATGAATGAGGAGAGAATGGTAAGAAAGATATATGACGCAAGTGTTGATGGAACCAGAAATAGAGGACGTCCGCGGAAGACTTGGCACGACCAGGTAAACCAGATAATGGAGGACGGTTCTGTTAGAAGCCTCAATAATCGGCGAGCTTGTATGACAAGATGTATGAATGTGGATGAGGCGAGAATTGTGTGTCAGGACAGAAGAGTGTGGCGCTCTATCCTCTCTGCCTACCCCCACGGGGAAACGGCGTGATGGTAAGTTAGTTAGTTTGTTACTTATGCTGTTTTTAAACAGAATAACATTAGAAAGGCTTACAACTGTATGCAAATCATTAAAGTATCTACTTCCTCTTTTACAAATTCGAGAATTTAGATTTTTTATATTGATTTTTATATGGGTAAGGAGGTATTATTTTACATTAAAACTTAAACTTTAAATACACTTTTAATAATACTCTAAAATTACAAATAAATACGTGGTAGGGTCGTATAAACGACGGTTTCATTTTGTTTAAAGACGTTGGTTAAACGAAAGTTTATAATCCTATGTACAACATCTATTGTATAATATCATTGGTAACAGCATAACTTAAATCTATTTCTATTGCACGCTACTGCTCGCGGGTCACCAAGTGACCCATTTGATAATTTAAAGTGACCCACTTGAGTTCTGCAAATAAAATATAATATATGAAAATTAATTATAAAACATAAACATATGTAGCGTGGGCTATAATATATATAGTTATTTAAAAGGAGCGCGCGCATCCGTCAGTCGTGGGCCAATGAGAAAGACCCTGTGACTCAAGAGAATGCTTATAAATAAAGTTCATAAATTGTTAATGAACTAAAACATGATAATTATATTTGTTTTTATAATAATTAAAATTAAAATTTAGTTTTTTATGTTTAGTTTAAAATCATATTGTAATAGTTTTCTTAATAAAATGTACCTCATTATTCACTAACGGACTGTTTCAAAATGATGAAAAAATTGATCCGAACCCTCTTCTTAAAGTCATATTTTGGTTCATTTAAATATATAAACAATAAAGCCAAAAAAGGTTTCCGACGCCTGCTCTACAAGGAAATATACGACCTGGTGAGAGATAATCAGTCAGGTCAGTGACGTATACGCAACGTTTCCGAGTTTAATGATTTAGTTGGTATGGTAAAATCGATTAGGATAAAATGGAAAAAGCACAATACAGAACGTGATGTGAAACTATCTTCAAGTGGAGTGTTATATCTGTCGAATTGTACATTGAACAAAGGAGTAGTAATGAGTAAAAATTCCTTAAAAAATATTTTTAAAATGAAAAAATCCAATTCCCGATTACTATCACGCAATTGAAAGACTAGCCAGGATATTCATTTTGTGATATATCTATGGGTTGAATGCGAGATGCGCGCTTGGTTGGCAAGATTGACGCGCGTGAAAGAGATAAAAGTATCGCGCCGCTGTCAGCGCTGTATCTCGCCTCCGAACCGTTGAATTGATAACACATCATATTAACTTGTACTGCATTGTATCGAGGCACCATCATCAGGATATATTACACATGTAAAAACCAGATTACGAATTCAATAAATATTTTTTTCATTTATGTTACAATGTATACAAATCGATATTTTAATCATATTCAATGATATGAAATAAAAATGGAATTTTTATACTTATTATTTCATATTATTGTGGAATAAGATTGCCAGAATAGAAGTTAGACTACTGGGATCAAATAATACAATCAATTTGGCCGCTGTGTGACAGTTAGGCTCGATTCTTCGTAAACACTTTAGACACCAATTGCGATCACTATAAACGAATAACAATATGTTTTATTCGTTTATGGTGATCGCAAACATTTCCCTACCAAAAAATTCATACAAATTAATTTCAGAAAAATATTTTACGAAAAAATAACGGTAGGTATCTATATAAAAAATTGAATTAAAAATATATATATACTTAATATTTGTCTAATGCGCAATGCTAAGCTAACGTTTTCTATATGAAATAGAATTTTAATATGTCGAAAATACATGACATCAACATTCTTACTATTTTTAAACTAAGCTAAACGCTTGTGGTGTGAAAATAGGACTAACTTGATGGCGCTATGAAACAAAGCTCGAACCCCCGACCACTAGGCGAGTATCGTAACCACTAGATCACAAGCACGTCATTCGTATTATTTTTTGATTACTATAATATTACTGGTAAATGATATGTATTTCTTTCGCAGTATTAAATCTCAATTTATCGACTGCAATAACAAAAATAAAAAAGTGCTTTTTTGAAATTCCTCTCAATGCTTCAAAAATGTTAAGTTCATGTATTTAAATTGCGTTGCTTCAAATAGCTTAATCTTCGAAGCTACTTCTTGTTCAATGAGAAGCGACTACTTAACTTATATGTGTATTCACTTGGGTAGACTTAAAGGTCTTGGACAATTGAATTTCGTTCCCAGAAATTTGTTATCTTGTAATTTGGCAACAATGTGATCCAATTAAAATCAAACACATCCTTTTCGTAGAACCTTAAACAAATTGAATTTGGTTAAATAATGATGTAGCTAGCTATTAATTACAATAAACCCTTAAGGAAACTCGTAAATCCTTCACACTGGATCAGTGCTAAGGATGCTTAAGCATAAATGATTTCTAAAGCAAACATTTCCATTTGACTATAATACACATTAATAAAAAGGGTGCTAATAAATTAATGAGAGACTTTGTAATAAAAACTGTGTTCGTCGCAAGATATAACTTATTTTCTCGCCGCTGTGAGGATTCTACTTTGTAGATGTGGTAAATTGGCAAAATTTGAGGTTATGTTCAATTTATAGAGTATCTACTTTGATCTAGCTCAGTAAGTAGAGATATATCTTATCCGACTTGGACTTCAATAAAAGAGATGCTTTAGTTTAAATACAATTTATTCAAAGAGGTTGTACGAAATACAATAATCAAAGTACAGAAGAAATGACATGAAAAGAATGCGGGACAACATATATGCAGATGAATAATAGCACGAACAAGTGGCGGTGGAAGGACTTCTAGTCGGATGATGCCAACTGTAGGACAAGAATGATGAGGCAGGCGTCAGCAGAAATGGCTAGCATGGTTCCGAAGTGGATCCCGAAGATGAGATAATGATGCAATTTGTTCGGGCTGATTCAATCAGCACAAGATTACGGCGGAAGTTGTCGGGTATGCTCAAGACTTTGACAATAAGATGGTGTGGAATTGAGAGTTTCGAGAGTGATTGTAGTGCGACTGGTGATGACATTTTAGGGTTGACTCTGGTTTTGAATGAAAGCGAACGGCTAGAACAATTAGGTGTTCGAGCGCAGTTTAATCTCTTACGACGGTAGATACTCAGATTTTAAAATAGGTGTTCGCCATCATCAAATGGACAAACGGAAAATAAGGTTAAATCATGTAAAATAATTTTGAAAAAAATTATTGTGATCGGAAGACTTCCGACTAATTATGAGGATCAGTCGGAGATTTGAGGAATGCATCACACGCATGCATTATTAGGGTTTGAGCCAGCAGTACCGATGTTAGGTAGGCGTTTATGGTCAGTATTTGACTATCATATTCCAAACGAATGTTCTCCAAGCACGAAGAAACTGAGGAATACAGCTATTAAAAATTCTAAAAATATGAAAGAAAGACAATCTGTTTTGGAAGGAGAGAAAGAAAGGCGTTGATAGTAGGACAAGGGTGCTATGTAAAGGATTATAGGGCAGTTAACAGAGTTTCCTGGGTTAAGGGAGAGGTTTGGAAAATAATAAGTACTGCCATGCATTCAGTATCAATAATAAATGGGTGTCTGGGTCTGATGATAAAGAGGTAGATGGTTCGGTACCAGGCTGAAGTCAATGAACCTCAGTCGTGTTGGACTGTTTTTCTGTTTTCAGCTACAGCTCTAGTGCAACCTGGATACGAGAAAGAACTCCTGCCCCGGGTGTCACCATCATCGCAGCCACCAGCGTCAGAGGGACTTTGGGGTGTGACGTGTGAGAGGGTGATTGAGTTCAGTGGGGAGCGATGTGAGAATTGTTTCTTTGTAAATGTATGTGTGTGTCATGAAAGTGAGTAGATAAATTGTGGGAGACGAACCTTATAAGGGACAATCTCTTTACCTAGTTTCATCACTCACATCATCTCTGAAGTGTATAACGTGTTGTAATGAACATATAATTGTTACCCGGACACACAGAGTTTTATATTATAAGGAAGGGAGTCTGGTAGTAAATAAAGATTTATCACACTTTGCATTATTTGACAGTGCGACCATAGAAAAATTCGTTCAATTTCAATCACGCCTTCTATGATACTACTCGAGATGACATCAAAATTCGTACAGTTTCACAATGTTTGATTTACAACGCACACTTCATTTCAAATTGAATATGTTATATTATATTGAGTATACAAAAGAAAAAACATTTAAGCAATATTAACGCAGAGATATTAAAGACCTGTCTGTTTAATCAAGCACAATACAGCCATGTAGATCCAATACATCTAAGATGTCCAGAAAGTTACAGAAATAGATGGGGAAATGCAATATATAATAAGGATACTCATATCTCACCACACATATTCGATATGCGAGTCATCCTTTGCATTAACCTTCCACCTCATCAAAATACTCCTCGTTATCATTAATATAGTGACTCACTCACTTCATCTGAATCTCTTCTTCATATTTTTTTTTCGTACCTTATCCATTCAATAGACGTTGGCTATCGTGTTGGTTATCCATCATATTGTTTACTGCTGACAATAGAGACAGCATTGCTTTAGGTTCTTCATCAATTAATCTGACGTTCTTCTTCTTCCTTCTGAAACTTATTTGGATATTTCAGTTAGTAAAGTTATCGGATTTTTATTGTTTTAAATAGTTTTTTCTTTATTCAACTCAATCATGACATCTTCATTCACAACTCTATCCATCCGGATTATTTTGACCATTTTTCTATAAATCCACATCTCAAGCGCTTCAAGTCGCCTTATCGTTTCTTCGGTAAGTGCTTCAATTTCATTAAATAGTACCGAGAATACGTAGATAGCATCTGATCATTCGTATTCGTAATCTAAGGTAGAAATTTTGACTGGAATATGTTTTTAATGATCACGGGCTTGCTTTATACGGTATTTGATAAACAATACTATGAATCTTCCAGCAATATGAAGATTTTCATTGTCATTAGCATTCTTCTCCATCACCACGTCTCAAATAAAAATAACTCAAAGATAGTATGTTACGAACGTGTATATCCGGGAATCCATCTACCTACATAATACCCAATATACCCAGACATTTCATATGTGGCATATTTGACCGTTAAAAAGAACACCTGCACCCGATCGTTCAACCGGTTCATACATTTTTTCATATATATAAACACGTATCTTTATATATCACGGCCACCATACCTTGTATACGTACGTAGGCAGGAGTAACAATCTGCCTGTATAGGACGCCTGTAGATAATATATTATAATCAGTTCTCTTAATAAATTTGCCGCAAACACAACTCTAATTTGATTTTGTTTTTCGACCCGAGATAGATTAAAAATAAATACAGAAATAATTTATAATAATAATTTAGATTACCTACTTTTTAAAAATATATTTAAATAATAGATGCTATATAAGTACGACATAATATACGACAATATTAAATTGCAAAAGTTTTTAATAATTTAATAATTTATGAGTCAACCCAGTAACGCCACAAGAAAACGCAATTAACTCGTGGATTACTGCGTAATTCTCATATTAATACCCATTACTCAGTCATCAAAAAGTAATTTATTTGATTATAAAACCTCGGTTTGTTCTGTTCCTTACTACCTGGTTTAATATCCCTGCTTTCAGATGACCATTAGATAAGAATTATACGAAAATTGATTTTCGTTCAAACTCAAAATTGGGGGAAGTTTTAAGGCGTTGATACTTTTTTTCGTCAAACTGAAACTTTTAACTGGAAAATAAATTGGGAACTCTCGGAGAATTTTTTTTTTTTGTTGATGAGCAAACGACGCTCAGGAAAGTTGCAAACTTATTTCAACGTTATCAAATTATATTGCCATTAAAAGACAAAAAATATCCATTCACTGCTCGATATTGTGAAACGAGACAGGAACAGCGATCGACTAAATATTGAGATTTTTGGAAAAATATTACGTTGTGAAGTGTCACCTACTTACTCTTTCCACTAGTCAATTACTTAACTTTATTATGTGGAAGCCTTACTTTCACGAATCTGAACTTGTTTTTTTCTAAAGCATTCATCTCAAGTTAATGTACTGACCACTATTCTTTAAGGCCACACATGCTATTCTTACTAATGCTATAACCACACAAACCGTCTACCGTTGTACAATATTATTCTTTATAAATAGACATGTATTTATTTATTTTAGTCAATTTATCGCGTGAGATACGAATGTTTACGTAAATGCCTTCGATAGCTGGTTCCCAGGTTTCTGATTAATAAGCACACATATGATATATGAACTGCACTAACCTTTTAGTTTTGCTGTTTTTCTGGTCCGATATTGTTGTTCCTTTAGTCAAAACACAGGATATATTAAGAATGACGCCAGTCAGTTACGGTATTCTTAGCTTGCCGAAAAAAGGGCGGCAATATTCACACACACACACAAGGTGCGTAAACAACGAATTTGAAACATTCTCATCTTAAAGACAGATGTTAAAGCATCTATCGCTAAAATCATCTGTCGTATCTCTAATATAAGTGAACGCAAAGTTCTTTTCAATCAGATTGTGTTTAAATTTGAGAACTCCAAGTCTGTTTATTTTTATATGTAGGGGATGGCAGTTAAAATTCACCGCCGTTTCCAGCCGACACCGTCATTAGCGACATCTGCATTCAATACCTAGCTGGCGGCAAAGTGCTGCCACCACAGTCTGGCCCGATCGCTCACCATCAACATGTCTTCTGTTCCGCTGTTCCGCCACGGCGCTCGAGGCCGGCGTGGCCGACACCAAACACTGCCGACTCGCTCCATTATTCTTCAACCTCTACGCTTCGGAGATCTCACTTCTCTACATTTCATTTTTACATGTATACATTCTGTATTCTTTGTTCTATCGTCTGTCATAATAAACGACTCTACTCCAACCGCGTGTTTCCATTTCATTATCACCACCTATCCCCACATATAAATCCCCGTGAAATTGATTATTTATATATTTAAAGCTCAACAAACTTACTTACTTCAAAGTTAAGTCTTCATGTTCAAAATCATGTACATAACAATCTTATAAAGATGCTGCTATGCTCTAAAATCCGCTGGACTGATTAAATAACTAAATTCTGTAGAAATACGTAGCAGAGAAAAACAATGGATAACAGCTGACGATAACGCATTCTTTCCAATGTAGTTTCAACAAATTCAATACTACTCCATTACATGATAATTCACAGATTATCGAAACATGGGCCAAAAAGCTCTAGTCACCAAATGGAAATTGGTGAAGAATCCAAAATGCCGAAATGGTGACAGAACATGGAACTGAACGATACACACCAGTTGTAGTTTTTCCGTCGAGCTTAACGATCGGATTTGGACAGACAACCGCTTAGTTCTCGTATTTACGTTTATTCGAAAATTATTTCAAACTGGGGCCGGCGCTCGTTTCCGCCGTAAAACCATTCTCATTATTGAGTCAATCGATGGATTAGTGGAGTGAATCCTGGGATTAGGTACCTATTGAATGGTATTCCAGGCAGACATTCTCGAAGTTAAAATTCAAATCAATTTTAAATGGAAACATGACTGACAATTAAGTTCGTAGAATACTTTTCGTGCACTTTATGTGTAAATACTGCGGCATTGGCCAATGCCGCTGCAGAATTTCAAACCGAATCAATAAGGTGATACAAAAGTACGAGAGCGAGTAAGGCATATCCTGCTTGAATTGTTTGTGATCAAAAGATGGATCCTGCGTCAGAATATGCTACAGCACACACACACACACACACACACACACACATACACAGAAGGCTTTTGTCAAAAATTTAATCACCGAAACACCCATCTTAACTGTCCCCCGCTATATTTTGCTGTTCTCGAAAATCAAGAAAGACACGAAAGATGTTTAAAGCTCACGCGTGGAAGTGAACGGATTACGACGCATGAATGACTTTGAACACGGATCGTTGCAATGGGAAAAACTTTGAACCGAGTACATTTCTTTAGGAAGGGATTATTTTAAAGGGAACCATATACTAGATAACGAATCAGCATATTCTGTAACGATAATAATAAATATTAAATAAAATAACAATCACTTTATATGAAACCAATAAATTTATTATACGTCAATCGGTTTCGCTTATCTCAAGCTTCATCAGGACGTATTTAAAATTGATCATAAATACGAAAAGAGGGCACTTATATATGCATAAAGTGGGAGATAGAATATAAAATGACAATGAGAGAGACAAAAAACATATATAGTTAAATAGAACATCCATTATATGGGAAAGAGAGAGATAGAATACATATACATATAGACGGAAAATTAAGGGATAAGAAAATAGAGTGTTGATGGATATTGAATTGATTTTAAAGGAAATATACCTAATGCGGGGCTAATGGATAAATTAATTTGATTATTAAGAATTGGTGTACCACTATTTATTGTTTTTTTATTTCAAGGACTTCTAAATTGTCCAACCGGAGGCCAAACCCGTTTTTATGGAGGATATTTTACTTTTTAAACATTTAAGATATTCTTTGACACGAATATTGACATTACAAGCAGTTTTTCCTATACAGAATGAGGAACAATAATTATTGCAAGTTAATTTATATTTACTCAAGTGGCTTAATTTGTTATCTTTATCTTTTGAGTTTATTAAAAAAATATCTAAGTTAATGTTGGTGTAGAACGCTGGCCTGACGTTAGAAGAATGATTATTATATTATTATTAATATATACAACTCTACGTCATTGGTAACTTATGACATTATTAATATTTTTACTGGGAGGACTAGTGAACAAAACGTTTTAAGTAGCCATCTGTTTAAGCTTTTTGTTAAGAATTATATTTAAGTCAATATTTGATAAAGGATTTGTGACTATCCGACGAAACTATAATACATTTTGTGGTTTCATACAAAGTGATTGTTATTTTATTTAATATAATATGTCAAACCACAAAGTGATAGCTTTCAACGAAAATATAATGATAATAAATTTTTCTACGAACTTAATTGTCAATCCGTTATCGTTATGACGATGTTTATTTAAGAGATGTCGCTTTTAAATTGTCCAATAAAGGAACGGAAAGGTTGGTGTCTTCGTCAACAAAATCATACAGGATAATCGCGTTTATGAGATAATAATCTAACATCGTGCTTGTGAATACGGGTACAGCTTGACCGCCATCATTAAAGAATAACAAAAATAACAAAACTAAGAAAACAAGGGTGGTCGTAAAACAAACACAATGTATTATGGCAACTCCGGAGAGAGTTATTACTTTATTTATTAGGAGCCTGACGCCATACCGTCGCCAGTTATTCCCTCGATAAATAACGATAATTACACATTAATTTCGTGATAAACTGCCGTAAATAATAATATACTTACTCTATTAGGTGCAATAAAAAGCAATATTTGATTAATTAAACAATACCTAACATTAAAGAGCCGATAAGCTGATAATTTATAAAAAAACAACTACGCAGGAGGCGCCAATCAATTGATTTGATACGACACGTGTCAGTAATTTAAAAGTGTAATCATCGACGTGGCGCCGAAATAACCGTGGGATAGATTTCAGGAAACAGAGACTATCATTCTTAATACAACGTCACAGCGGCGGCCTGTCGCTATGTACCTACTTGCAAATATGGTAGGAAAAATATGATATGAATGTATGTATCTGAAATAAAACAGGGTATTCTGCAGGCGGGAAGATCATTTGCGATTTTGCCGCCGTAGTGTGCTTATATTGAACATTTTTTTGTGTTTTATTTCTTTCGACCTCATAATCATGATCGTCATTGCCTGTTGAGAGAAGCTGAGATCGGCGAACCACACTTATACGAAATTATTTCTTCATGTTTCCTTATTCATGTCAGTATTGACATATAGAGACCTCAATCATATGAGATTCGGCTCGCAAGTTCCGGTTTTGGGTAACCCTCACAACTGACTCCAGTGTGTCTTAAACTAGATACAACGTATCTTCGTATAGTATCAATGTTTTCTTCGGCTCGAGGTTGTTCTCTGGATAATCTCCTTTTCTAGGCGGTTATTTTTGAAAATGTTGTTTACTGTTGGAGGCGAGGCTTGCTGTGATTAGATTTATTGCAAGATTGAGGCATTCTATCCACGGGATACGTAGCATACATAACTCCAGCGACACATTTCAAAGGCATGTATTTTACGCTTGTCGCTATTGTGAACTGTCCGAGACTCCACCGCGTACATGAAGATTAAATATAATATATGAAAATACCTAACAATAAATAAATTATAAGCTCTTGATTTTTATAAAGACTTTTACTATTGAAATAAATCATATATTTACCATCATTAAGTATCGTTACCCCTTGTTACCACTTATTTGACAATTTAATATTTCCTTCATCCAAGAATTTCTGAAGTTTTGTTAAGTAAAGTATTTTAGTACAAATTAAATATTTTCCTATCTGGGAAAATGCGTTACTAGCTACACTACATCAACCTAGTAAGTTGACGGCAAATTTTCCAATTTGTATGCTGCAGTTCTATAAAATTGATACGTTCTATTATATACCTGTTCCAAATTTGTAAAATACACTTTTGGCTCGTTTTGTCGAATCAGCTGCAACCGATCGTATTGACACAATTCCGCATCCTAATTCCCACCTATAGTAAATTGTGCTCTTGACGTCAATAGACGTGAACTTGACAGATATTTGTTCGGTCTCGACATCGCGATAGCATTCGCGGTATGGACTTTCAGCTCCAGTGCACCGTGCAGTGTGATATTGTGTTTTGATCACGTATTGTTTGTTGTTTGTGTACCGTGGGTGAACTTGTGATATCGCTGAATTCAATTGGGATTCAATCGGAGATCGCTTCATCTGCGTGCCATTGTGTGATCTCAGCGGTGACTGGAGGGATAACGGAGGCGTCATATACAAGGTAAGGCGAACAGTCAGACCACTGGAGAGAAAGTATTTCAATGTTCTTAGTGTAATTAAAGTGTCATGTGCTTTCACATTATGGGGAGAAACTCTATTTATGTTCACAATGTAATTAACCATCCAATCTGAAAGGAGACGTAAATAGACATGTGCTCACGTCCACTGGAGAGAAACTATTTTTATGTTCACAGTGCAATTATTCGTGCAATCCGAAGGAAACCTTAAAAAGTCACGTGCTTTCATACTCTGGTGAGAAACAATTTTCATGTTCACAGTGCAATTGTTCACGGAATCGGAAAGGATCGTTATCGTATATACAGAATGCCAACATTTAGTAGGTTTGCAACCTGTGTTAAAATGACAACTTTGAAGCACGAACCAATCGTATGCTCTTTTTATGAAAAGTACAAAATAGCGAAGTTTACGAAAGTAGAACGGACAAAAGTCGGCACAATTAAAACCAGGGCTGTGGAGTTGGGGTTATGGTATTTTAGGCGGAGTTGGAATTGGAGTGGAGTCCTCAAAAATTGGTTATTTATTATTATTTATTTTTATTATTTTCTGTTTTAATCAATCGAAAATACATGTCATATTTACTAAAACGACTAAAAAGTGGATTCTTAGTAATTCGGAAAGAGAGTGATTCATTAATACCAAACACTTCGAACCTGGACCTCGTGGAAGCGCAATCGTATACATATACCGATAATTAATAATTTAAACTTATTAATTATTTATTAGCAATATTAACTTGGTGGTTAAGATTCATATTTTTTTTTTTATTTATTATCTTAGTTTAATAACCACAATTGAGTTTAAAAAAAAAAAAAAATCTATCTAATATAAAGCCTCTATATAATTCAGTACACGTCAATATTATGTGCTATCCGTTCCGGCGATATTTTATCTCATTCACGCCCGTCATCTTGTCAATCATGCGCACGTCTCGCATTAGTTCCATAGATACATCACAGCTACTATCAAATATGTCTGTGTATTGAGCATTGTTAACATAAAATGACGTAAGTGCGAGAACACTTTACGACCATATTGTATTTTAATGGCACATATCTACACGATAATTATACGTATTTTGGCAAAATTATACTGAGGTTTACGTTGTGCGGCCGATTGCAGCCAACTTCGTGCGGCATCTTCGGAAACTATTCGCTGTGTGAAATTCTGGCACTTACGTGCATAGTTGAATTTCACCGAACTCCTCGGTATCCATAATCGCGTTGAAGAAAATATGTACTCAAGGTGTGGTAATATACATATCTCACATAAAAACATTTTGCATTTAATGGTAAATAATATATTTTTTTAAATGAGATAAAATATTTTTTGTTTTTAAACCACTTTATAGTGCAAATACATTTTAAAATTTTTTTTAAATTTATTTTTTTAAATTTTTATAATCAATCAATTTAAGTTAGACCCAATATTCTTCAGGACAATATAGTATAGACTAACCTAAGTGCAGATATTTAAATAGGAAGTTAAGAAGACAGAGCAACAGTGGGACAGGGGCATACGTGTTATATAAGAATAGAACAGGTTTACACCTTCTTTTTAATAATTAAAATTTTCGTATGGGTTTTTATTATTCATTTATATCAGAAGTTATATACTACATTTGACTTTTGTTAAAACTATAACTTAGATAGAACCTTTATACTCATTTAAAACTAATGAATTGAATGTTCTTTTCCATAATTAAGACAATACATTATTAAAAAGACCGCGACCATTAGATGCATTTTCCGCGTGCTACTAAATTGTGTAAATATGAAAAATTATTGCATAAACGAAATATATTTTCTTATAATCTAGAAACCAAGATTACGGAGACAAATCTCAATTGAAACAAATTAACAAAATGTTAAAAATTAATAATATTATAAGCCGATCAATTTTAGTCGTTTTTAAAATAATTTTTTTTATTAACTCACATGCTTTGAGGCTTCGGCTATTATTTAAAATTAAGTTAGATACCAAAAATACAATAATTTATTACTAAATAATATTTATATCCATCCTAATAATGTTTTATTTTCTTTATTATCTTTAAATTGACTTCGTATTGACGTTTAATTCGCGCGAAATTTTTGTTAAAAAATACCGAAAATATTTGATTAACGCATATTTTATCTTCTGTTTGAATTAATATTAAACTTATTCACGACATTAGCAGTAAATTTCATAAATTATATATCTTTTTACTGATTTTTAAGGATTACAACGTTTTCTTGAACAAAGTAAACATTTTATGAACGTTATTTTAATGTAAGTCGGTATTAAATATTTCGTTTATATATAGCACTGATGCATTTTAAACAAAGCTGTCTGTTTCATAAATAATATACAATTGTGAAACAGACGTATCGCCAAAAAGGCAACGGGGCGTTTTAAATCGATAATATTAAACAAATTTGTCAACCGAGGCAAGACTAGCGGTGCACACTAGAGTCCTGGTGCCGACACTGATGTATGGAAGTAAGGCCAAGAACTGGCAGAAGAGGAATGAAAGTAGACTGAATGTAGTGGAAATGAAATCACTTAGGCGTATATGTGATAAATCTATTTATGACAGAGTAAAGAATGAAGAAATAAGAAAATAATGTAAAGCTGATGTTAGTATAGTGAGTAAGATTAAAAAAGGATCACTTAGATGGTTTGGTCATATAGAACGGATGCATCAGCAGAGAATGGTAAGAACGATATGTGACGCAAGTGTTGATGGCACCAAAAATAGACTTGAGACGACCAGGTAAACCAGATAATGGAGGATGCTTCTGTTAGAAGCTTCAACAATCGGCGAGCTTATATGAGAAGTTGTATGAATGAGGATGAGGCGAGAATTGTGTCAGAACAGAAGAGTGTGGCGCTCTATCCTCTCTGACTACCCCCGTGGGGAAACGGCATGATGTTAAGTAAGTAAGTATATTAAACATAATAATAAATTGAAGCTGTCATAAAATTTTTAAATTTAGAACATTGATTTAAGTGACCATCTAAATATATGTAGGTACTTTGTCTGATTTCAAAACATTTTCATACATATGAATTAGGTACCCAATAAATGATTTAATTTTCGATTGATTTATTAAAATGACAACACATATTTTTATTTCATTCCGTATGATTACAGTACATCAATATGAAAAGAGGTGGAAAATACTCCCGATACGACTTATGTTTAAAACTTATATTGAATGCGAGAAAATCAACAATTTTATTGTAGTCTCTTTTTATTCAAACCATCCTATCTCGCGTGATTTATGTAACAAATAACGTCATTAATTACTTATCTGATACTTGATAATAGTTCAACTATAAGCGTCATCTTGAAAGCATATTTTATTCGTGTAAAATTTCTCGAATTTCAAACTGGAAAAATGAAAGTTGAAGGTGAAGAGACCCCGTTGAGTGCGACTCAGGATCTGTACTTGTGGATGTGGATTTCGAGCCGAATCTCACCTGATTGAGGCCACTATACATATATAAAATATACTGGTCTAAAATATGAAGTTAAAAATTGAAAAATACTGCATTTTCAGACGTATTCTAGTATATTTTAATAATTCGAATGAATTTCCTATACACATAAAGGATATTGCCTCTACTTCAAATTAAGTCTCAGCTTCAGCGACATCTATACTATTAGATGAGAAAGAATATCAAATTAAAAAAAAAAGTTAATAAATGGCGACAGCATAATTGGGAATAAATAAGTGAAATGTTCCATCTTCATTTAATATATACAACATCCAAAAATTTGATAGATGTGGTAGCGTGGGTAAATAGGTGAACGTTACATTGCGTAAAGTGATCACTTAAGCCAGCCGATGACAGGTCGTAAGTCCTGTAATGCCCGAGACTTCCATACTTCTCATATAAAAAAATATCTTCGCCTCTGCGTGACATCTTATTATATATATATATATATATATATAACTTTGTACTACACACGTCGAGTTATATTTTTATCACTATTGCAGAGAAATGTAGTCCCTCTCGCCATCAGTGAAGATGATAACTAAGCTATGTACAGTTTTGTGCCGACCAATAAGACCTAACCTAACTTAATCTATTCGAGTAAGGAGAACCGGAAGCGCCGTGGAAGGATAAGGGTTTTTTTTAAACTTTCTGTATTTCCAATAATGACGAGAAACTGAACATGGTACCATTCATTTTAATTATATTCTTATTAAATCTGTCCGAATATTTCAATTCTTGTGGCTTCAAAAATAACTATTTTACGGATTAGACTAACATAAAAATGAGTGGTATGTAATTACAAGTGATGTATGTTGTGACATTTCGAAAATACGCGCCAAGACCGAGGGTGCCATCTACCGACGCGAGCAGGCGGGGCCGGTGCAGAGAGTGGTCGGGGGAAGGTAGAGGGGGACTTCGTGGCGAGCGCCCGAGCTGAGCGGTGCGTGTGGCGGACGCCAAGCGGCGCTCCGCCGTAAGTAGAGTATTGGCGAAGGAGATCGAGAAATGGAGGAGAATTTATCGCAACAAGGACTGTGAAACACGGTGAATGCTAAAGATGAGGCCTCGATTCATCCGCGTGATGTATGGATCGTCTAGCTGGGATTCGTGTGGAAATTACCGGCGAGCGGCCGAGGTATTCCTGTTTGGACCTGCTCAAGATGGCGTGCATTCGAAGGTCATCGATGGCGGGATGGAATACTGGTCCGAGCGCACGGCATCCGGAAGACAACTGTGACCCACTACTGATGGATATGTCGAGCATAATGGAAACAGGAATTCTTAAAAGTGTCTCCTCGTCAGTTGGGGAAGTGGCGAACTTTGTTAGAAATAATTATTGTTTATAGAAGATCTGGAACCCTGTACGTGCTTACAATGTCGAATTTCTCATTTTTATAGTGATTAAAGTGTAAATAATGTGTTGTAAACTAGTGTTATTATTGTCTGAGTCCTCCCCCACACATCTGAGATAGGCATTTCGACACCAAACCTTATTGACCCACAGACTGAGTATAGCTGGTGGCGTGGTGCGCTGGCATCCCATCCTCCGGTGACGGCGCACAACGTAACAATGTACATATTTTTTGGTATTTATTTATTCAATTATCTATATAATAGTAGATAAATCTGTGTTGAAAAATATCTAACATAACCCATTTTAATAATTCATTAACAACAGGTCGAAATTTTAACTTAGATGTTTAAATTTTTAATCATTTATTTGACAATGATAATACTTTTGATTAAAATTTGAGATTTTCTGTTTTACGTATTAACAATATCGATCTTAAATATAATAATTTAGAATCGTTAAAAATGAGTGAAGTAAGTAAGTAAAATTAATCAAAATCTTATCCTAAAAAAATTTACACGAATTTTAGATCGTTAAGTCAATTTCTACATTTTTAACTTTGTATTAGATTTATTTTTGAATCAATTATTATTTTTTTAAATTTTTCTTTTAAAACTTTATAACTTAAAAAGAAAAAAAAGTATTTTCCGTAACAGGTTGATGAATATAATTTAATTAACCGTAATAAACTTACTTACTTAAATACCATCACGTTGTTTCCTCGCGGGGGTAGGCAGAGAGGATACAGCGCCACACTCTTCTGTCCAGACACACAATTCTCGCCTCATTCACATTCAAACATCTTCTAATACAAGCTCGCCGATTGTTGAGGCTTCTAACAGAACCATCCTCCATTATCTGGTTTACCTGGTCGTGCCAAGTTTTCCGCGGACGTTCTCTATTTTTGGTGCCATCAACACTTGCGTCATATATTTTTCTTACCATTCTCTCCTTATTCATATGGCCAAACACCTAAGTGATCCTTTTTTAATCTTACTCACTATACTAACGTCAGCTTTACATTCTTTCCTTATTTCTTCATTCTTTACTCTGTCATAAATAGATTTGCCACAAATACGTGATCTCATTTCAACTGCATTAAGTCTACTTTCGTTCCTTTTCTGCCAGCTTTATTGAATTAAAATACATCTACCGGTTTCGAAAAATATCAATAACTAATCAAAACCATGTTATTGTTTCTTTAACAAAATCTATTTTTAAAAACCAATAATTATTTAAAAGATAAACAAATTCTAATTCTCACTTGATGATACAAAATTACTAGAATAATCTAAAAGAAAAAAATTAGAATATGATTTATAGTTATAGTTGGTTGTTTATAATTTTTTGATTAGTTTTACATGCTTTATTTATCTTCAACGATTCCAAATTATTTAATTTGTGACCAACACCGTTTACATGCAAAATTGACAATCACATTTTTTTATCATCACCATGACCATTTTCTATCAAATGATTAGAAAATTCTGAAAACCCACTATTGTTCAAGTATCTCAAATGCGCCTTTGCTTTTATATTAAATTTTTGATCTCTTTTGCTAATATAAAATGCAGCACAATCCTCGCAACTAAATTTATAGACACCAGAATTGTTAAATTTATCATCTTTGTTTTTATATATGATAATATAGGAAATTTTAATTATTCATAAATTCTAAATTAAATAATTTAGAATCGTTGGAGAATCGGTAGATGTATTTTAAAAACAAACTTAATTTTGCTAATTTGAAAAATATTATTAATTATTTTATTTACTTTTAGTCTTCAACATTTTTGTCATTTATTTGTACGCTAAATAAAACAAAATTAATATTGTTAAGGAAGGAAATACATTTGATACATAATTATCCGTAACGCTGCCTGATCTCGGTCAACATGAAGCGAGGCTTATATCATTATACATACACGTCGTCTGCGGTACTGCCAAACATCGCCATTGTTTGAAATGGATCGGGTTCGGAGACCAATGTTCAGAAGGTCGGGAGGTTCTGGTGTAATGGGGTCTTGCGACCTCTAGTTGGGTCATAAATAAATACCCCACAGAAATTTACTCTTGAAGAATGACATTTTCTACACATTAATTTGTAATTTACGAGTCAACATTTTACTCTGGATTTGTATGATACAAGTTGTATAATTGTTTAAATTTTAAAATTTCATGTTAACTTTTAGATGATATCTGTTGCCGACGAGATGAAATATTCCGAGAGTCTACTCATTATCTGCATATACCTAAAACAGATGCACTATATACAGATATTATATACTTTCTGCGCCAACAGTCGAATAAGAAACACGTGGACGAAGTAAATAATGTACATCGCCTTTGAGTTCACGCCGTCTTAAAAATAACGCAGGTTTATACCCAGTCACAATTTATTTTTGTTCTATTTTTATCTCGTCCGCTCGGTACCGCATGGGTTAATAAGACGCCAATAACATATACATTAAATACTATTTAAATGTATTAATTATAAAGATATAAAATCAATCAATCATCTATGCTACAGCGACAATATTTTTGATGACAAATTTTCGATCCCATGTGTTACACTTTTTTAAATGAATTCATCTATCGTTATATTATTTGAAAGTCATCTACATTGTTTTAAGGGAACCTTTGAGTAAACCGATAGCGGACGCCAGAATTAACAATTCATCTTTATTAAATTTTGGACACATTGATACGACTTATACATATTATTAAGGAGAATATATTATTATTGTGAAGTTGTAATTATTCAGATCATAGGTCGGTGATATTTAAAATATTAATTAAATGTATTAATTAGAAAGATATACATATAAAATAAATTTTATCGAAAAATATTGTTGTTGCGTCGCCGGGATTCGAACCTGGATCTCTTTCCGAAAATAAAAATATTACTAAACATCTCAAAGTTGTCCAATGTTACTCGAAATGACTAAATGATATTGCATGTAACAATATTCAAGTTTTATAAAATCAATTTTATTTTGCGCTTCCGGGATTCGAAACTGGATCTCTTTTCCAATCCAGGGAACGTGCATTACCAACTATGCTACAGCGACAGTATTTTTGATGACAAATTTTCAAATTAATACATCTATCGTTTCATTATTTGAAAGTCATCTAACGTTCGCGTTCTCCTTAATAACATACATATTGTAAATCTACATTTTGACATTAGTTCTCTTTGATAAATCTGTCGTATCGTGACGTACCACGTACAGCCTGAATCTTCACTGCCCGATGCCCACATGAATCTATCTACTGCTTTTATTATCATTAAACTAGTAGTCTCATCTTCTATCGCCGATTGCTTGCTGCTTCGCGGCCAATAGTGACCGCTACTGATGACCGGATCTTAGTATAATCAATAATTCAGTGGACTGGATGAATGAATGTTGGAGAAAGAGCTAGGATGACACAGCACTAAAAAAAAATCACTCACCAACTGAAGTCCAGCCTCTCTCAATACAATCAGTTATGCAATCCCTCGACGATGTTGAAGTTGGTCATTTTAAGACACTCAGTTTTAACAAAGGTACCGTTGGCTACTTTACATAGATTTCTCGAGGTAGGTAAGTAAACCGATGCTTAATCGAAATTAAAATTGTTTCAGTTGTTTTCAGTAATGCGATCAAATTAACACTGAAAGTACGCCGCACTGGTTGGCGAGCAAGTAGGTAACCATGCAAATGTCTGAGATTGGTTGAAAGGAATATATACAAAAATTAATAACTTTTTCTAACACAATGACAGAGCTATCTCAAAAACAAACCACACGTAGATATAATTAATATTATTTCACCTTTATTCGCGGATAGACAATAATAAACCCATAATTTGCCATTTGGTATCAGATGAATGGTTTTCTCAAGAGATTTTGAAATATTTTACGTCGCAAACTAAAAATCGTTGTTTAGACATTGCGGAAAGTGCTTTATTCTATGGTATACCATAGATAGTATAGATAAGAAAAGATGACATATGTATGTCATGTATATTTTTTCTTACTCGCAATAAAAACAATGTATACTTCATTTCAAATTGAATTTACGTACTGTTGGAATATATAAAAGATATATTTAAGCAATCTTAAATGAAAGAAATTAAATATTAGGTATACGAATAGGTTAACGCCTTAACAATTTAATATCCAGATACTGAATAATTTTAAAGTTGTTCCCTACCCTTCTATCTCATCCCCTATCTGGTACATTGTCCCACTCTGATATACTGTTGCTCTGTCTCCTTAACCTTCTTTTTAATATTTGTACTCAGGTTAGTCTATATACTGAAGAAGGTTGAGTTGAACTGAAAATAGTTGACTTTAGTATAGTGTTACAATAAAATGGTTTAAAACTAAAACCTTATTTTACATTTGAATTTAATAATCGCCTACGTATTCATTCGTACCTAACTTTTTTAAACTTACCTTGTTGTGATAATCGAAATAGTTTAGAAATTCTGGTCCCACTGGTGGACGGTTACCGAGTTGCCCAGACGGTAGTTTATTTATTTATTTATTTATTGGTTACTATATAATGGATATGTAAAAATGAAAAAAATTGTGACAATTACCTATAAACCCTTCCCAAACCTTGTAGTAACACAGCTCTACCATCATAATTAAACATATAATATTTCGGTAAATACATGCAACATAAAATTCATATTTTAGGTAATCCTAAAGAAAATATTAGCGCTTAGGAACGACTAGTGAAAAACCAATTATGAAAAGAGAATCGTACAAAAACAATTATTTTTTTCCATTCACTTCGTTGTAAAATTAATACGTTGGTAAAAATACAATTTGTGATATGAAAGACAGAGATCACACACTATTTTCACAATGAAAAGAACAACAAACATACAAATATAATTGTCTCTTTCTCACTAATTAAATGAAGAGAGATAAGAAGAAAAGACACATTGTATATGACTTAATGAATGCTCTAAATTATATTATCAATCATTTTTTCAAATTTTAATGCTCAATATTTAGAATAAATTCGTGCCATTAAAGCCATTTAAGCTAATAAAAATATTTTTTCTAACTGTTATTTATGGTAACACTAGTTGACAGCATGGCTGCGTTCGGGTATTTTATATCATGGTTTGGTAAAGGTTAAAAGTATGAATCAATATATTTGGGTAAGTGCACCAATACTAGCTCTACCCATATTACGAATTCAAGTTTTTATTTTCAGTTTCACGTTTTTGAGACAATTCAATAGGGTTAAACCTTTAAGCATCCTATTAACCTAGTTACCGCACCACACTGGATTACAACATTTTTATCATATTTTCATTCTTACTATTTTTGAAATGTGCTAAATGCTAGCTTGGTGGTCTCCTGGAACGAGTCTCGAACTCCGACTACTTGATTACCATACGAATATATTACCACTAGATTATATGCATTTGTTCGCTTACTGTTTAATAACACTTACTGCCCGGTGGGTCAAAACAAAACACGTCCAGCGGTGGTGGGTCATTTTGAACCCACCTCAAGTTTTCGATTTTTCAACCGTTTTTTCATTTTCATTGTTCATTTTAAATATGTGCATGATGTGCCGTAATATTTCTGTTAAAAAATTAAAGATCAAAATTAAAAAATATTCCGAATAATGTATGTATTCTCACGCATCAACAGACGCCCTACACAACCAAAATACAAACATTCATTGAGCATGTGAACTTCTTGTCAGTTGGGGATTGTTTCTACCTGCCTGAGTGTAATAGTGGTTATAATCACTTAAAATGTATTATTTAATTTTTATATATTAGTATTTATTACACGTAAACCGAATGAAAATAATTTAAATAAATTATTTATAGAAGTAAAATAAATATATTATAAAAATTACATCCTTTTTACACGAAACGCAATCAACAATATTATAAGCAGAAGCAAATGTAATGACATAATTTTTAAAAATAAGTATAACAATAGACAACTTATACTCAACATATATATAATATTGACAGTGTTCTGTGAAATCCGGTCAGTAAATTGTTTGTTATTGTTACAATATAATTGTCAAAAATATAAATAACCATTGCTCCATGGCCAATCCGTTTCTGTGTCGGAACCGCCTGTCGATACGCCCCTCAAATAGTTATATTACTCGCTTGTCTAGGGGCCGCCAGATGAATGTCAAAACAAATAACATTATAAATCTGTACAATAATTGGACTGGTTCTCATTACATGGACGCATACCTGGTAGTCATTGTATACCCGTCGTAAATGCTCGAAATTTTGATAATTTCGGTGTATGCGCTGAGATTCAATTCCGTAAAAGCGACCGTATTAGGTCAGTTTTTGAGCGTTTTTTCACATTTTTATCAATAACTCGTTTGAATCTCGACCGATAACATTCATTTGTATCTCAAATTATTTGTAAATATTTGATAAAAGGTTAGCTAGAAGGAAAATAGCATTAAACGAATATTTGTAGCGTAATTAATATTTTCACGAACACCCTGGTCAGATCTGACTCACCACCGCAGTGGATATGTTAACGTGGATAGATATTTAAAATTGTAACAATGTAAAAAGCTCCACTTGCACCAAGATTTGATATCTTTATAAATTATGGGAAACCATTCACTGAGCGAGGCCCTTAATCATCTAGAAACTTTAAAAATTAAAAAAACACGATTGTCTGCTTGTTAAAAATTGCGTTTCAATGGCAGCCCCTACCTTTTGTTCTGGAAGGGGTGTCAAATTTAAATTTATGTCGCCAAGTCTCTAAACTTGGTTTTAAAAGAGTCGCTGAAAATGATGAAAAACTCCAATTGTTTAGACATTATCGACCATTGAAAATGTTTTACGACCAGATTCTTAAATTAGATGAACATTTATTTATTTAAACCTTTATTAACATACATTTTTCTGTAAATCAGAAATGAACATATATATAATAATAATTTTGAAATTTATATTGGTAGAAATTTTAATATAAGAGTAAAGAAGCATTTGAGATGTTTTAACAATAGTGGGTTTTCAGAATTTGCTAATCATTTTATAGAAAATGGTCATGATTTTCATTAAAAATTGGGATTGTCAATTTTGCATATAAACGGTATTGGTCACAAATTAAAAAATTTGGAATCGTTGGAAATAAATAAAGCGTGTAAAACTAATCAAAAAATTATAAACAACCAACTTAACTATAAATCCTATTCTAATTTTTTTTCTTTTAGATTATTCTAGTAATTTTGTATCATCAAGTGAGAATTAGAATTTGTTTATCTTTTAAATAATTATTGGTTTTTAAAAATAGATTTTGTTAAAGAAACAATAACATGGTTTTGATTAGTTATTGATATTTTTCGAAACCGGTAGATGTATTTTAATTCAATAAAGCTGGCAGAAAAGGAACGAAAGTAGACTGAATGCACTTAGGCGTATTTGTGGCAAATTTATTTATGACAGAGTAAAGAATGAAGAAATAAGGAAAGAATGTAAAGCTGATGTTAGTATAGTGAGTAAGATTAAGAAAGGATCACTTAGGTGGTTTGGTCATATGGAACGGATGAATGAGGAGAGATTATAAACAACCAATTAAATTTAACTGCGCATTCTAAATTTTTTTATTTAAGTAGAAAATGGTATTTTTCGAAACCGGTAGATGTATTTAAACTCAATTAAGTGGTTAATAAAATAAAGTTATCAAATAAAAATAAAAATAATAAAAAATAATATATATATATTATACCTACCCTTATTACTATGTGGAATACAATAGGTATCCATCTCTAATGCATATAGCATTGTCCAGGCTATTTGACTAGACTACCGTCTGTGTTAAAGTAGACAGTTTTTTTTTCGTGGTGTTGTGGTGTTATTTAATTAAAATTGGAAAGAAAATATTCGACAGAGACATAAATAAAAATAGAGAAAATAAAAAAAATGTAGTGAATGTGCTGTAAACGTTAAGTGAATTAATAGTGTGGGTATTGAATTGTGAATGAGTTGGAATATTGGACAGCGATGCTTCTGATTGATGTCTACTTATAATTTAATTATATATTGTGGAAGTGAACGATTTCCAGTCAGTGTTAAGTGTGTTGTACAGTTTCGGAGCTAAAAATATGTACGAACGAATAGATAATGACAAGACAGACCTACTAGAGATAGGCGGGTGCCCGGTGGATTGGACCTTTAGGCGATGTCCCAGCCCCGTGAGAAAGGAAATAAGGGATTATTAAACAAGATAATTAAATTATAAACACGTATAAAATCTCCCAGAACGACGATCTATTAAGAAACGAAATAAGTTTATTAGGGTGTGGGTCTCTCGCTGGGGGTTATTGTGATGAATGATGCTAGGAAGAGCGGTGGCTTGGGAGACCTAGTGGAGCATTCCGCTAAAATTTCCTCGCACCCTCAACGGGGTGGGACTTCAACACATAAATGTGACGTTTATCCTCCTCTTTTGGGGGTGCATGACTTCCATAGCTTCTCTCTAGCTGCCTTCTGGAATTAGTATTAATACCGTATGATAATACTGAAGCCATCCAATATTAGTTAATTACCGAATATAATAAAAATGTAATAATTCTGATATATGATAAAGAAAAAAGTTAACTATGAAGGAAAGCCACAAGGGATTACTAACTATCTGCGGTAACATAACTTTAAAATATATTCTAAAAAGCTATAATGATTTTGTAAATTATCGCTCGCGCTGCTTTGTTGAGTGGAATCGAAGCGAGAGTAAACAACTCTCAAAATGATTACAGGATAGGGTGGAACCTTTTAAGGTTTCCTTCATCACTTAGCGTATATAATGTTTTCTTACCACTTCAAAAATAAATAGATTATGATTGACCTTGATCTCTACAACCTGCGATCACGAGAAACATAATTTATGTTGAGAAACTTTCACCAGGAAACTGTTGAGATAATTTGAAATTGCTGGTACACGGGATGGGGTTGAGCTGCCTCTGGAGCCTGTAGAACCGTTTAGGCCTGTGGTCCAGGGACTGCTGGCCCCATTTAACTTGGGCGATTTGCGGGTGTGTAATTTGCGGACACCCCTCCCTTTAGGGATCTACCCATAAAATAGGAATGGTTCTTCTAAGGGAAGGATGTACAGGATGTCTTTTTAGTTCACGTCTTTATTTAATAGAAGATGATTAATACGTCATGAACTTTATGTAATTCTATTAGGAACGTGCAATAAGTGAACATAAATACAAATAAAATGTATTAATTAAAAAGATATACGTATAAAATCAATTTTATGGAAAAATATTGTTGTTGCTACCTGGATCTCTTCCTATCCGGGGAAGTTACATTATCCGATTATGCTACCGCAACCCAGTGCATTGATGACAAATTTTCGAACCTAATATTACACTTTACAAATTGATACATCTATAGTTCCATTATTTGAAAACCATCTTTGTATTTTTACGGAATCTCAAATACCTTTGAGTAATCCGATAGGAGACATCAGAATTAATAATTAAAAATATCACAGACCTATGTTCTGAATAATTACAACTTCACAATAATAATTTATTCTCCTTAATAATATATAAATATACTTTTTGTTATGAACTATATAACAATATTAGTAGTGTTAAAAAAATGGCTTAATTCAGGTTAAAATACAGTTTTGTAGAGAAATCATTTGATATTTTAGTAACAAAATGTTTTACCAACCAAAAAGTATTTAACGCGTAAATTTCGTATGTAAAAGCTTTATATAATTCTAATTAGCCCATATACTGTAGTATAGTATAGCTAACATTTTGTAGTTATTCAAATGAGGTTATTCAAGTGGGAAACAAAAAGTCCTTTACAATAAAATACTTTTTTTAAGATACTGAGTAATTTTTAATCAAGATAGGGTCAAAATATAAATCTTATTTCATAAACACATACTAATTTAATATATATGTAGGGGACAGCGGCTTAAATTCAATACCGTTCCCAGCCGGCACCGACACCAGTGACATCTGCATTCAATACCTGACAGGCGGCAAAGTGCTGCCGCCACGGCGCTCGAGGCTGGCGGGGCCGACACCGAAATTTCGGTTTTCTGCATTTTATTTTAACACGCATTCTGTACTCTCTGTTCTATCCTCTATCACAATAAACGTCTCAACACCAACCTGGGAATGAATTTTAAACGTTTTTTCGTGATTATAAATATATTGATTCTTCATACCTACTAAGGTAAGACTATTTATTACAAAGTACGAGAAGGAATACACACAATCTAGCTTACTAGATTGGGTACAATATACGTATTGTACAATGAGGTTAAAGACTCGAGTCTATTTAGTTAAGATACATCTTAATAAATTCAGAAATCGACTTGAGATTGATAGAAACATTGGTAGAAAGGGACGAAAACCCAAATCAGTATACACGACAGATTCGAAACGCGCGCACAGCCGTCAGCTAAAATCTGCATAGGAAGTACAATTTATTCTGCAAATTTAGAAATGAGTCATGAAACTTTAACACAAGACGTATAATTACGAAATTTTTTGCTGAAAGTTTTAACTGTTGCTAGGTGATTCTAAATCACCCAACTGATGAACGACAAAAACGTTTGACGAGTGTAAAGTGAGGCGTAAAACGGCAAATCTTTGAGACGTGGCGTCTATACTAAAACTACTTAACCTGAGAAATGTCTCCAAAGTAACTCTGTCGATTGAAAAAGCAAATTCAATGAGAACTTGAATTTAACAACGTATTGTAACTCAAAAAGCTACATTCATAAAAGCCTGAATCTTTAATCCAAAGAGATCTAAGGTCCAAAGTTACGTGACCCTGTATTATACTCCGTAAAAGCACTTCTGTAATTCTGTCATACAATTTTTAAGCAAATTTATCATCAAACAAATATCAGATATCTCATAGAGATAAAGCTATTTTTTTAAATTATATTTAATGAAAAATATATGGAAGTATGGGGTAATGGAAGACAGGTCGTACGCCTTGTAATTACCCCATACATCCATATATTTTCCATTGAAGTATAATTAAAAAAAATAACTTTGTCTCTATGAGATATCTGATATTTGTTTAATAATAGTGCCTTTGTAGGTAAAAATCCAGTAATGTGTTCTTGGACATATTCAAATATTGCTAAATTTATTAACCGTTAAAAATATCATCCGTTAACTGGTATATGCTAACTAATATTTCAGTATTATTTATACTGAAATTAAACACACCCTGTTGACAGTAGTCTTAAGGGATTGAACATTGAATAATTTAATTGTTTAATTTTAGCGTGGGTTGGAAATACACACGCGCCATTAGAGACATCTATGAACACAAGTAATAAGCACATGTTCAATTTCGATGTTTTTGTACATGTTCATATAACATGTTATAATATTTCATATTGTTTTATTAAGTAGATAAACACATTTGGGAGAATTAATTGTTTCCTTCTCTAAATAGTTTCCATCCTGTTTCAAACATTCATTCAATTAAATTATTATCTTTTAAATATCGATGTATTTTAAAAATTGGGGTCTAGAGTTCACGAGGCGACCAGATAAAGTGTGCACAAAAAGTCGTGAATATCCGATGGCAGCCGAGCACGCTCGGATCTGCCAATGTTTTTTTAAGCTTATTTATGTTTTACTATTTTTTCTTTTAGCTTTCTCTGGTGTTTCTGTTGTTAATTCTCTTTCTTCAGTAATTTCGGGGCCTTCTAAAAAGCGAGGCCCCTCACGATGAGGTAGTGGAGCATGTCATAAATAATCTGTTCCGGTGGTGTTTACATTCATTACTTATATTAATCATTAAAATAATAGTTGGCATATATATAAGTGAATATTTAAAATAAACTATTGTGTAAAATTGCTAAAAGGAGAAAAAAACATTGATCATCATAAACGACAACGTATATATTTATAATTAATACATTAATTTAGTATTTAAAACATCACAGACGTCTGTTCTGAATAATTACAGCTTCACAATAAGAATGTGTTTTCCTTAATAATATAAGTTGTATCAATGTGTCCAAAATTTAATAAAAATAAATTGACAATTCTGGCGTCTGCAGTCGGTTTACTCAAAGGTATTTGAGATTCCGTAAAAACAATGTAGATGGCTTTCAAATAATGGAACGACAGGTGTATTAATTTGAAAAAATGTAATATAAAGGTTCGAAAATTTGTCATGAAAAATACTGGCGTTATAACACAATTGTAGTGTACTTCCCCGGATTGGAAATAGAGATCCAGGTTCGAATCCCGGTGACGCAAAAACAATATTTTTCGACAAAATTGATTTTATATGTATATATTTATAATTAATACATTAATTTAGTATTTAAATTATTCATTTATTTGTAACTATATAATATACTCACTGGAGAAATTCTACGTCGAGACGGGCATAGTTTACAAACAATTATGCAATTAATTAGTATTACAAGTAGTAGACAGAGTTAACATTTATTACTTTATATATATGTGTATATGAAAAACAATTTTAAAGTGGACTTTTAAATAAATATTTTTTGATAAATTTGTAGCAATAATTAATAATGGCATGAGTCAATATATTTGGGTGAGTGCACCAATACTGGCTCTGCCCATCCAAGTTTTAATATTCAGTTTCATGTTCTTGGGACAATTCAATTGGTTAAAATCTGTCGGCATTCTATTAAATAGTTTGGGTCCAAAATATTTGTAGTTCCTTGGCCATATGTTGTATGTGCTCTTGGGGTTTGTAGGTTATTTGTATTTGTCCGTATGGAAATTATATTTTAAATTGTGTTTATTTGTATTTATATATGTATTTAAGAGTAGTATTAGCATATATTTGTCTCATATCAAAGACATCGAATTTATTAAAAATTTCGTCAGAGCTAAGTTTTAAAATAATTTTCTGAGCTGCTATTATTGGATTAATTGGAGACATAGTCGCTCCACCCCAAGCAATTATACCATGGCCTATGATTGATTGACGGATTGCGTAGTACGCCATTTCGAGAAGTTTTATATTAAGAAAATTCCTAATATTTCTAAAATAGTATATTGTTTTTTTAAATTTTATTTGTAATGAGTTGTGTATGATGACTCCATTTGAGATAAGGATCAAATATAATTCCTAAGTATTCGATTTGGTCAGTACGTTCTATTTATGCTCGATAATAGGTATTTAATTTTATTGGTATTAAGTGTTAACGTGTTCAGGTCGAGGTCATTGCGACTTGCGTGACTATTCGCCACATGACAAGTGTCCCCCGGCGGCGTGTGCCCCGCCGATGTTCCTTCCGACGTTACTCGCACCACCGCCACTAGATGACGCCATGTGTTCTCTTCATCCAGCTTGGCAATTTGCTTACACATTCTCCAGAAGTGCTTAAAGTATGATACAGATAATCGTACTAGGAGCCACAAATCAGAAAGAGGTACTATGAACCCATCAAAGAAACTCGATTGGATTAATTCAATATATAAAATTATGTAACACTAATCAATTGTGGATGGAAACATAAATGAAGAATCTTTTAAATACCACGAGCGAGCTTACACGCAAACTTTGAACGACACGCCATGCCACTTGTGCGATTGCACGCATCTTGCAATATGATTAAACACGATTTTCATTGGCATGTATTTGATTGAACCGATACAAAAGGTGTGTTTTAAATCGCTGGGTATCGATTTGTTTAGTTATCGTGATCTTTCTATTGAGGTTAGAGACAGCTTAACAAGACTGCGAACTATATACGAGTGTAGCGCTGCAGTTGCGATATTACGCATGCATAATAGTTTTCTTCATCCGTTCACTCGCCATATGCAACGTTAGAGATATTCATATAGTCTGGCCATCTTGCAGTGAGTGGTTGAAATATTCGAGACAATAGATCTGCCCGTTGACTGTGAGATACGTTCCGTGAAGCATGAAACCATCTGACATTCATCGCCAAGTGTGTCCTGTTTTTTTAGTGGCAAGCGTTTTGATGATGATGATGAACTCAAAGACGGACTACAGTAGATGATTTTCATCCTAGACGGCATCATTCTATGATTAAGGTATACAAAAATTAGTGTCCCATTATGGCGACTTTGTTGAGAAGTAGTTCAAGGAGTGTACCGTTCGAAGAAACTTGAACCAAGGCTGAAACTACACCCCCGGGAGCCTGGCATTTGTTGCGACTTTTCCTCGTGGCAAACTGGGTATAAATCGGTAAAATTTTGTGTCCTCACTAAGAGGAAAGTCTGATTGCAAAAACTATTATCGTACGTACAATGTTTGTTATATTTCATATAATTAAATGTATATAATGTGTTGAATCTAGGCCTATTATTATTATTTGAAACCATTTATATTCATTCTAGTCAGCCATTCTGATACCATATACAAATAGACTAATAGCCTGAGCCCAGCCGGTGGAGTATGCACTGATGTTCAATCCGCCGGAACCAGAACGCAGCGTAACAATATATGTATAAATATATATATATATACATATATATATATATATATATATATATATATATATATATATATATATATATATATATATATATATATATATATATATATATATATATATATATTGCTATGTCGTGCGCTGTCACCAGAGGATGGGATGCCTGCGCACCACGCCACCAACTAGACTCAGTCTGTGGGTCACTAAGATTTGGTGTCGGAATGCCTATCTCAGATGTGTGGGTGAGGTCTCAGACAATAATAACACTCGCTTATAACATATTATTTACACTTTAATCACATTACATAACCATCCGACATTCTACACACGATAACTGTCTTTGACATCTTCTTTCTTGATGTTAACTCTCCTCCTAGTGAGGAAACTTATGTTGCCGATTCAGCACACCTCGATCTCCACCCTGTTAGCCACGGGGTGCCGCGGCCTTGGTCTCTCTGAAGTGATCTCGTCATCCAGAATACTACCCCGCACCCATCTGGTCATTGTGGAGTCCCTCCTTACATGATTTGCACGGGCAGAACAAAGCCCAAATCTCTTGTTCTGCCGCGAAAATAGTCCTCCAATTCGATCTCCGTCGCCAGTCTTAAATCTCGGCAGAGCGCCGCTTGGAGACCGCCCACACGCACCGCTCAGCTCGGGCGCTCGCTACGAAGTCCCCTTCTACCTTCCTCCGACCTCTCTCTACACCGGCCGCGCCTACTCGCGTCGGCAGATGGCGCCCTCGGTCTTGGCGTGTATTTTCGAATGTCACAATATATATTAAAAATTGATAAATACAAAAAAAGTAAAATAATATGCAACAATCTTCTTCTTCGAGAAAAGTGATCCTCCCAGCTACCAGAGAAGTGCCTGTTTCTTTTTCAATTTGATTGATTCAATGAGTGGGAGATCTACCAGTTCGTGTTCATCCTTCAACTTGACCCACAACAACAAGCTTCTCCGAGCTATCTTCCCTTCTTGCGAGATGTTTAAAAAATGAGGGATTCATCTCAAGCAAATAACAGGATGAGATTTTGTTCTGATATTCAGTTTTTGAAGATTGGAGACATTGCAATATGTGTCTCTAGTGCTACATCTCAAAGGGATCAATCCGTCTTCTCTTCCTTGTCTTCAGGGTTCATGATCCCACAGCATACACAAATATAGAATGCATGAGACTGTACAAGCTTGATTTTCGTTGGAAATACTGCGGTCTTTCTATGTTTTGTCAAGTCTGAACTTTTTCGCCTTGTATCGTTTATTTTCTGGCTTGCAACTACGCTTATGAGTAATTATGAAACCTAGAGAGTTTAAAGTCTTTAACAACTTCAAGATCTGGAAAGGTAAGGTTATTTTAATCAATGTTCATTAGTTTTGTTTTTTTCTTGTTTATCTCAAAGCCCAATTTTATTATTCTATGCGACAGAGTAGTGTTATAGTGTAGCGATTTATTTTTTTTAAGTACCGATCAAAGCTATATTGTTCGCGTACCTGAGATTGAAAATCTTTCTGTCTCGAATTTTTACTCTACCATTTCAGTTTTCGAGTGCATTTCTCGTAATATATTATTCATATATATGTAGAGGGCAGCGATTCAAATTCAGCGCCGTTCTCAGCCGGCACCGACACCAGTGATATCTGCATTCAATACCTAGCCGGTGGCAATGTGCTGCCACCACAGTCTGACCCGATTGTTCACCGATGATACATCTTCTGTTCCGCTACCCCGTCACGGCGCTCTAGGCCGGCGGGGCCGACTCGCTCCTCAAAACTCTCCGCATTATTCACTTCTCTACATTTCATTTAACACACATACCTTCTGTACTCTCTGTTGGGAAATACTCCGGAGAACTTCTGAGTAGCTTCATTATTGTTTTATTTTTTTCTAGTTTCTGCCCAAATACGATCTGCGATGTACTGTTCATGCCGGCAGTGGTGCGTGGAGGGCCTCATTATACTCTCTGTTCTATACTCTGTCACAATAAACGTCTAAACCAGCTGCACATTTCCATTTCTTTGTATATGTATGTTAAATAGTTCCGACAATATACATCCTTGTCTGACTCCTTTTCGTACTTTAAACTTTTTATACCAGACGGAGTTGAATTAGACTGTGGGCGTAATAGTATATAGTAGTAGTAATAATCCAACTAGACTCACTTCAGAACTATTCAGAATATTTACGCACCAATGTGTTAGTAAACATTCGATACTGTACACACAAGTCAGTTTCTTGGGAAACTTCCTCAAACTTAATACATGTACATGCGTTGTTGGGAAATACATGTATACCTTATTTACCCGGAAGTAAAGTGAAGATCCGCTGACGCCATTTTGAGGGATGTTGTGAAGGTTGTCGGTACTATATGAAATATTTTCTGAAGTCATCCATCACGAAACGTCTACCCTAATACATGTCTAAACAACCAACACCATATTAATTATATAATGTTACATCATACATTACAGCAAACGGTGTTCTATATTTTCTTGACTTTTATTCCTGATGGAGTTACTTTTAAATATTTTGTATATTTTTCTTTAACAGTAAAGACATTGTGAACTTTGAAACCAAAATAGATATAATATTAGGTCAATGACAAAATTGTGAGTTTTAAACGGTATCTTCATTTTAATAGACATTTACAGGTATTTCGGTTCTCGGTAACTTCTGCATCTGATTCTAGTGCATGTCATGTCATCGAACATTTGAAAATATGTTAGCGATTAATATTCCGTTTGCAACAACTCGAATGTAATGTAAATAGTCGTCTTCCAAGGCCTTTTCTGCTATCAATGGTTTAAAAAAATTTTTTTTTTGGTGCCGCAGAAATTCGACGTGACATTAACCTTTACCATACCATGATATAAAATACCCTACGCAGCCATGCTGTCAACTCGTGTTACCGCAAGAAATTTGAGTTTTTTTAACACTTTAAATGGAAATAAAATGCTTTTACAAGCTTAAAGAGATTTAAATTAGTTAATGTCGCAGTTACTATAAATATAATAAGAAAAGTTAAATAAATATTTAAATTCGTTCATTTTATTCTCAAACATTATTCTTGTAACGCATTCGTCAAAAAACCCATCTAACATGATCTTCGTCTATATCTCTCATTATTAAAATTAATGTGTGATCTTTTTCATGTAGTAAAAGTGGTATTTTTAAGGCAGAGAGGATTTTATATAGCATTGAATTCAAAAATTATTATTTTTATTATGATTAGCTTTACATAATTGGTTTTCCACTACTCATTTCCAAGTGCAAATGATTTTTTTAGGACTATGTAAAATGTAAGTGTTACATTGTGCATATTTATAGAAATACGATTTAATTGGCTCGGTAGACCAATGTTACTGCATGGCTAGGGGAGGGTTAATGCATGTGTATCGGAGATTTCAAAAATGACATCGGCTCTAGTATTTGAGATATTATAGCATGTTATCTTTCACCTAGTATATTAGATTGAGATATTCTCGATATTTTCTCCTTGGACAGCAAAATGGTCACACAAAATATCAGCTAAACGTGAACACTGGGTAAAAAAAATAGTCGCATTTGAGAACAGATAAAATTTAAGGAAAACAAAATATATTCAATTAATGGAAAATATATGGAAGTATGGGTAATTACAAGGCTCACGACCTATCATCGGCTGGCTTAAGTGATCACTTTATATAAATATAACGTTAACCATTATCAGTCATCAATCTCCATATCTATCAAATTTTAATCCACATATTAACATATATAAAACTTTCAAAAATTTGATATGGAGATTAATGGGTGAGCATGGTGAACGTTATATTTATATAAAGTTATCACTTAAGCCAGCCGAAGAGATGTCGTAAGCCCTGTAATTACCCATACTTCCACAAATTTTCCATTAAATTTGTTTAAACAAAATATAATTTAGATAAATTATAGATATCTCATAGAGACTATTACAGGACCTAAGACCGGTCTTCGGATGGTTTAAGTGGTCACTTTACACAAAGCAACTTTCACCAATTCTACCCACAATTAACCTCCACATCCATCAAGTTTTTGGAAGTTACATATAAATATTTTCGTGTAGAAACATTTCAAGTATTTAACTACAACTTCTCTGTCGCCATCTATGGTTTGAAAATGAGAATCTTATTTTTTTTAAATATGAAAGCTATCTTATTTATTTTTATATATGACGAATGATTAACATATTATAATAGAATACGCCTGAAAAGTCAATTTTCAATTTTATATATTTCTTATTTTGAACAGTATATTATATTAATAGTATTTGAGTATGCCCATGTCATCATGTCTACATGGACATATATATAACTTCCAAAAATTTGATGGATGTGGAGGTTGATTGCGGGTAGAATTGGTGAACGTTGCATTGTGAAGACGGGTCGTAAGCCCTGTAATGCTCATACTTCAATACTTCCCATATAATATAACAGCTTCGTCTCTATGAGATATCTATAGTTTGTCTTAATAGAAATGCCTTTGGAGGTAAAAATTCAGTAATTGTGCGTTCTTGTACATATTAAAATATTTTTATCGAAATATAATTAATAAACTTTAGTAAGTAAAAAATAAAATTATTCTACAACCAATACTTATAAAACTTAACCTATTGAGACAATTTGTTAAAACTATGGATAAAAATAGCTAGTGTTTTAAATAATGAACAAATTGATCATATCCAACGGATAAGGCACGTGAAAATGAAGAACTCCTGATATAGCCGCAATATTACAATTTTTTAAATTTTTATTTATTAATATTATCAACATATTAAATTAAAGTTATACTAAAGCTAAAACCTATACCTTTAGCGAGAGATCAAAACCTCATCCGTGGACACGCACTAATAAGACTCTTATTTCAATAATGACATTCTACATGAAAAACATTTTTAAAATAATTTCTGATAGATTAAATCGTTAATGAACTCTGACAGGCTAGTGAGCATATTAGAAAATCCCGTTGTGCTCCGACATTAACAGCCCTTTAGCACGAGAAGCTCCCTCTCCCGGCGAGGGTAGGTAATGCATCTTCTCGCTCGGGGGAATTTAATTTTTGCTCCAGGAAAAGGTGATTGCCTTTTACTTCCAAGGATGGAACTCAATTTCTACGGAGCGAATTGAGTTTAGGGCTTGCAATATCTTAAATCAACCTTTTTTCCTGTTTTTCGCTACATTTTTAATCGTCACTCCACGTACGGGAAAAAAATAGACAGAGATGGCGATGAATTATTTACTATTGTCTCAGATCGTAGCCATAATTATTGAAGGTGTATTACTCTAGAAATTAGATTATGTAAGGGATAGCTTATTACCTTACTTGTTAGTAGTGAAGAGAAAAAATGCTACTCTTGACTCACCGGTATGATTGGTATACTATAATATCAGTGATTTAAAACTGTGACTGTGATCACAGTTTCTGTCATCACAATGCACGATATATATATTTTTTTAAAGCATAATTTTATTATATTATTAAAACTTACTTAATAATTAGAATAGATAGTAGAAAATTATTGCACATACATACACATAACTATAATATTTTAAAAAAAATCGAACAAAATAGCATAATAATTACCAAAATAACAGATTCCAACAGATGGCGCTAATCAAATTATGGAAAATCCTGTAGATGGCGCTGATTCAAGTGGTAATGACTTAAACGGCGGCGTCAGAAAATCGATAGAATCAGTAAAAGCACGATATTCCCAGATATTCAATCACTGAGAGTGAGTGTAACTCAAATATATTAGTGATTGACTCACGGTTCGTGATTTTAAGCTCATCACTACTTGTTAGTCGAAGGATAGATTTTATGACCGCTGCTTAGCGATTTTATATAAATAATTAACGTCTTTTCTTGATTTAACTTGGTTTCTAGACACTCGTCTAGTAAATAATAAAAAGCTAACCCCTCAATTATCAGTCCATAATCTCCCTGATATTTCAAATGTTTCAATTTCAATTCACCCATATCTGGCTGCTCCATCATCTTCGTAGTATTTTTTGGTTTGTATTCTATATTTTATCCATGAATTACTCTCGATCGAATCAAAAGTTTTGACCAAACCAAATTGACATAGTTATGGTGAGCTGGACACAGAGTGGCATCTATCAAAACAATGTCAAACTAATACAGTAACGTCTGTTATGGGCACGATTACTTCTGTACCGAGATTTGTTCAAGTAACCGCATCCCTCGCAGAAAGGGGGTGTAGGGGTTGTGGTTGTATAATAATATTATTGACTGTGATTGTATCAGAAGGTTTTTGTGTTTTTTTTATTTGTTAGTGCATGTCGCAGTGTTGTGCTTATTTATGTTATGTCTAGAGCAAGGTATTTAATTAAAATAGCACTTACAATAGTTGGCATTTATTGCTGGATGAATTACAAAAACAGGTTCGACGAGTATACAGTTAAACGCCCGTATGAAGTTGAATACTGGAGTGGCTCACTCGAGATGTCGGTGAACGGACGGTCTGCGGAGAAGTGGTCGCTAACTCCTTGGACTCGTCCATCACGATGTATTGGATCACACTATATATGGCTGTCAGATGAGTTCTTACACAGCCATGTCCAAAACACGACTGTATGTAACTTATATTTAGATTCAAGTGTAATTCGTTGATTACTTAAATATATATTGTTGATGTTTGTAGTATTAACTTTGTGGTTAGATATAATTTAAATTTGTATTTATATTTACCTTTGTTTAAACCACCGTGTTGCTTTTATGTCAACTGGTTTCGATACTAACGTACATTCGTCAGGACTAGCGTATAACTGAACTATTTCATAAAATTTAAACGACATCCATTACGGGGTGTAGGTGAAGTTTTGATAAGAGTGGGGAGGTGACTGACAAGGGAGCATTGGAATAGTAAATATATTCAAAAATAGGTTGTTTTAAGGTTTAATTGGTTACTAATTATATTGAACTAACGTTGAGTGATTTTTTGTTTTCTAGACTTTCTAAATTATTCAATATTTCATATATAATTGTAATAAAGTGCATAATTGAGAAGTAAAAATAAAATTAAAAAATTGTATTTAATTTCCTAACTAACTTCCTATCTCGCCGTTTCTCTGCGGGAGTAGCCAGAGAGGATAGAGCGTCACACTCTTCTGTTCTGACACACAGTTCTCGCCTCGTCCACATTCATACATCTTTTCATACAAGTTCGCCGATTATTGAGGCTTATAACTTATAACTCTATTTCTGGTGCCATCAACACTTGCGTCATATATCTTCCTTACCATTATCTCCTCATTCATCCGTTCCATATGACTAAACCAGCTTAGTGATCCTTTCTAAATCTTACACACTATACCTAAGATCAGCTATATATTCATTCTTATTATTTCTTCATTCCATACTCTGTCATTTCCATCGCATTCAGTCTAATTTCCTTCTATTTATTTGTATATTTATTATTACTTATGCAAATATATAATACACCACATTCAGTACATTAAACGCTACTTTTCAATAATTTCTTCATACAAACGAAACTTCGTGTAGATTAAATATTTCAGAAGAAATTTTTAAATATATTATTACAGTATAATTTGGACAACCCTGTTTATGTGAGCCATAATTTGAAATTGCATTTTCATGATTTTATACGCGGATTTCTCAAGTTCAGCATATTTTGAAATTTATTATTTAGATAGTGCTTTCATTGGTCAATTATTTCAATTATATTCAAAGATTTTGGCATGCTGTAGGCAGACAAGAAAAAAGGATACATATTAAGAAGCCCAGATGTTAACACCGTCACGCGTGAGTGCAGTTTCACCTGGCATACCGATGTCGGATGGTATGGTAAGCAAATGAAATACAACAATTAAACAATGAATTGAGGTAGCTTGGACATGTCTTGTGAATGCCAGAGAAAAGGTAACTCTGGAGGGAAAGCGGCTGGTGGGTTGCTTCACGACAGTAAATATTTTAAGATGTCATATTGTGGTGTGACTGGTCCCAAAGTACTGAAACAAAGTAAAGTAGGAAAATATCAAGACTCTCAACTCTTCTAGGATAAAGGTATGAATATAACGACCCTGATTTCCGGGTTTCCTATTGATAATATGGTCATGTATGCAGAATGAAAACTACCACTAACCTAGATTGACAGTGCTGGTTCTCTGGCGTCGTGGCTAATCCAATGTTATTGTTCTTCTGTCTGGGTTTCCCGAGAGCAAAAAGCAGCAATATTCACACACATAGAAATGACCAATATCAATAACAAGAAATCCGAGGGGTGCCAATCGAAGGAACAAAGATGTGTAAACAGTGATAGTGAGTGTTTTGTAGATAAATGTTTGGTGTTTATGTAGGCGTTTAGTAAGTGAATCAGAAAGATATGTTTTAGTGTGTGATATGTGCCCCAACAACCACTGACGTGTTGAACAAGCAAGAGTTATTTCAGTCCCTTTCATCATCTTCTTGTATTCTCCTTCATATAAGTATTCTGAACTGAACAATAGATGGATCCAAATAATTACAAGGGTAGTCAGCTTAAAATAATCTTAAAATAATCCAAAGATCTATTCTCCAACAAGAAAGTCTCCAAAAGAACAATATCAAATATCTCTAGAATAAAAATTGGGCATTGCCAGATAGCCTCACATTTATTCAGATTGAACATAATAGACTCTCCAATGTGTGAGTGTTGTGCAGAGGAGGAAACCCTTGACCATATCTTTTTTGCCTGAATTGCGAATCGCACGTTGCGGATCACAGGTTTTTTTTAACAGTAATCTCGTCAATGGTAATTTTCAACTCCCGGTTAACTCGTGTCATCTTATTTTCCTTAACACGCCACATTTAATCTATATAATAGCAAATTTATTGAACGACAATGGTATTAACTTGTAATATAATATTCCATATTCTATAATATTGTTGTAATAATGTATTAACTTGATTAATGGAACAAATCACTCTTGAAGGGTGGATTGCCTGTTTAAAATAATAAGAAGAAGAATTATAAAACTAAAAATATTCGAATAGTTTATGAAGTATGCTATTAGTATCAAATAAATTAATTCGTACTATACGTGATTACATCAAAATTTATAAGAAAACAAACTAGTTTACCATGAACTGTTTATTTATTGTAGTTTTAAAAATACATACGAATTGAACGTTTCGTATTTTAAATTTGTTTTTATCGTTACTGCAGTTAAAAATAACCGCTCAGTAACGGTTGAAGTTGGAATAACTGTTTGCATGTACAAGTTGAGCCTAGATACAATATACGTACAATGAAACGACTACACGCAAGGGATCCTGGAGATCTTATCCGGAAGGCAGTGGCGAGAAAAGTGGAGCTCGCTCAGAAGCCGGCCTCACGGACGGCAGACCGTCTCATGTTATTGTCGCTCGATCGTAGTGGAGTCGGTACCGGGCGTGTTTGTGCGGCTGTTAGATGTTAAACACACGGATATACGGAAGATGCGTTCAGGGATCGTCCCCGGCGATGATGTTACGGAGAGACAGGAAAATAAACAAGTTAGAAGACAGATAAGACCTGTCGATATAATAGAAAACGAAGTAGCAATGAGTAGACGCAGTCGTCTAGTGGTACCAGAGGGGATTGGGTGGGAATAGGTCGACAGGCCGCCCTAAAACCCACGTGACGATGACATTATCAAACATAGCATTGAATTACAATGTACAGAGAAAAGTGAAAGACACTCGGGGAGGCCTTCATCCACCAGTGGTCAGAAATCGACCAATGATGATGATAAGAGTATCAATTAGTAAAAATAATCGATTTTAAAATGACTGATTGAAATGAGCATTTTGATTTGGTGGAAAAAAATATGAAATGTATTATATTTAGAATTGAAAATTTAAAAAAATTGTTTAATAAATCAGAAATACGTAACGTAGATAAATAAAAGTATACAGATCGCTTTAAAATAATAGTTAAGCAAATGCAGACATTGAAACTCATTAAAATGGAAACAATTTGGCACAAAGCAGGGGCGACTTTCACACCCGTTTTATGCACTTGTATAAAAATGGCGAATTTCCCGGCTAAGGGAGCAGAAAAACTATGTAAATCAGATTCAGACAAAGTGTGGATGAAAAACTAAAAGCTGTATCAGACTAAAACCTTCCAGCGGACAACAAATTGCGAGAGGAACTTTTTAATTCAGTTTAAAGTTCCGCTGCCGCTGCGTCCGCGAGTTATGGCATCGCCCGTTTAGATGGGGCTTTATGTTTACAACGGGTACATTTGTTAAGGTACCGGATATCTGCGTTGTTCGTTAGATCGTCTTGTCTCGAGTAATTGGATTATACAATTTCATTAATTTATTGTTTACTATAATCAGTGCTATTTTCTTGGCCTGCCTACGCCTGCGAGCGACGATAGTGACGTGGCGCACAATTGTATGAAGGCGGCTGTAATTTTAGTTAGTGACGGGAAAAAATGTTACTCTTGACTCACTGGTGTGATTGTGATTGGTGGAATAAAATCCCGTGGACTGTATCTAGATTAATTTTAAGTAGTTCACGCAACCCGAATCGGAAGTCTGAAGGAACATAAGGGCAGATGGATCTGGCCTACCTCGCTTTGGAGTGCTGGATTGGGCATCATCTTCACCTCCAGTTGACGAGCACGTTTATTATTCCGAACCGAGTATCAATCACTGCACTTCCGGAAATCTGGAATCCACTTTCTGCGCGCGGTTCCAGCGTTACGCACGGCGTGGGTGTAGGGCGGCAGAAGGAAGAACCCTGGCACTTGATGTTTTGCTTTCGGAGTGCAATCGTAATTTGGTCCCGGCAGCGAAATCGCAAGTAATGAGTCGGCCAGAGCGGGACAGCTATAAATTATTGGATGGATAGAAGGGGACAGGGAATGAGTATTCAACTCGCGTCAACAGTGATTGATATTCGATAATATCAGTGATTGGAAACTGAGACTGTGATCACAGTTTCATTATTAATACGCATGCGCCGCACGATAGCATAATACCCGAAATAAATGAATAAAAATAACATAATTTTGAGCGCATTTACTTATATTATTCAAACTTCATTTGCGCAAAAAAACATATGAATTATATATATCTAATTGAATATCATCACAGAGAGAATTAAATCCCTTGAAAAATTGTGAGTTTATTTCTCGGGTCAAATTCTCAGCATTTCGGGTCAAATGCGTAAAACGTTTTGGAAGAATCTACTAGATGGCGCTTATCGCGAATTATAACACCATTCGTTCATTAATATTTTCGTTTCATTTGCGCATGCGCCGAATCACGGTTCACAACCAAATATAAATTAAACAAAAAAATAAATCACGATATTCCCAGATATTCAATCACTGATAGTGAGTGTGATAAATATATCAGTTAGTTTTTTGTTTGTTCATGATTTTAAGCTCATCACTACATTCAATGGCTGGGAAGTCAGACACAAGGGGTTTAAGTGAACTTCCCGAGTACCAATTTCCCAACAGTACATTTCTCGATGTATTGATTCCCCGGGAAGCCAACTTCCCAAAGACCAACATCCCGAAAGGCTAACGTCCAGGAAAAATTTAATATATTGGAAACTTGGTCTATCAGAAAGTTGTCCGGCACCCTAACTGAGACTAACGCCATAGAAATGAGATTAAAATCACTGATATTTCTAAGTCACAATCACTACCAGTGATTTTGTACTGGAAAAAAGCTTGATTCGCGATTCATGTTTGAAAACATTGTTAACTTTTTTTGAAGAATGGCATTCGAAACTCCATGACCGCCGTTATAGTCCAATATTATGAACACTCACCCATCTTTTGCAGGTATGTTGGGATGTTATGCGGTCGGTTTTTTTTTAGTGGTTGTAGGTCATGGCCTCCTTAAGTAAATATCGTGTATTTGGTCGGGTTCACAACGTCAACTAACTACATTTCTAAATTTCATTAATTCATTTAATAATAAAATACAATTTACATTAGAAATGGAAAAAAATTCTACCCTAAATTTTTTGGATCTAACATTGATTAAAAATAATAATAAAATTGAGTTCAAAATTTTTAGAAAACCAACTTTTACAGATACTATCATACACAATGAATCTAATCATCCATTATCACACAAACATTCAGGGTTCCACTCCGTGATACATCGTTTAGTCAATATTCCTATGTCAACATCCAATTTCAATACTGAATTGAATACAATTAAAAAAATAGCAGTTAATAACGGGTATAATACAGGTTTGATAGACACTATTTTAAAAAATAAATTAAAAGAATATAATAATCAGTTTTTATATAAATCACAGATAAAACATAATGATAATAATGATAATTGGCGTAGGATTTTACACATAAATAACTTTTCGAAACAAATATCTAAACACCTACCACGAAACATTAGACCGGCATTTTATACAAATAATAGAATAGGAAATTTACTCATAAATTCTAAAGACAAAGATGATAAATTTAACAATTCTAGTGTCTATAAACTTAGTTACAAGGATTGTGCTGCATTTTATATTGGTAAAACGGGTAGAAATTTTAATAAAAGAGTAAGGGAGCATTTGAGATGTTTGAACAATAATAGGTTTTCAGAATTTTCTAACCATTTGATAGAAAATGGTAAAAAAATTGGGATTGTCAATTTTGCATATAAACGGTGTTGGTCACAAATTAAATAATTTGGAATCGTTGGAGATAAATAAAGCACGTAAAACTAATCAAAAAATTATAAACAACCAACTAAGTTTAACTACGAGTCCCATTCTAAATTTTTTTCCTAAAAATTATTCGACTAAATTTGTATTAAGCAACAATTTGAGTTATGTACTAAATTAATTTATATTTTTAGTTAGTTATGACATCCTGAAGAAGAAAATGGTATTTTTCGAAACCGGTAGATGTATTTAAACTCAATTAAGTGGTTAATAAAACAAAGATAATAAATAAAAAATATAAATGTGAAATTTGTCACTCTTCTTTTTCAGATCATTTTATTAATTGCATGCCCACCCTGCTTAACTTCTTACAGCTTACCTCTTCCGTGCTATCTTAATAACTAAAGAAATTATTTTATATCAAAAATGTTGGCCTCAGGAGTGTTGGTAGCGCTAAGCTGCGGTGGTCAGATGGCGTTACCCAGGACGCTCATGCAATCGGTATCGCGAACTGGACAGTTCAGAGTGGCGATACTTACTTGAGGAAGTTCAAGGTTTAACACCGGGTCATTGCGCCATTAATGCTGACTGTTCTGTATTCATCGAACACATTTTTGGCGCTTCTTGAAAATCGGTTATGACCTATATTATTGACACCTTTCCACGTTCAAATTCCCACCCATACTTTTTACCTATTGCTTGTTTTTAGTGTGAATAGTCAGTTCTTGACATCAGCAGACATTAACGCGACGCGATACTTGTTCGGTTGCGACACTGCGATAGCGGTGTGGATTTTCTTCAACTCCGGTGCGTCACCATTGTATTATGATCCTGTGATTTGTGCTCAGCAACAATTGTGTGAGCCGCGGGTGAAGTGAGTAATATCGCAGTCTTCATTTGGAAGCGGAGATCTGCCCCCCCGCGTGGTGTTGCGTGTGTAATCTCAGCTACGACTGTGGGAGTAACGGAGGCGTCATACACGAGATAGACGAGCAGTTCTTCAGATTCCCGATTCCCCGAAATGGTCCTTCGACTGGACTTCCTATCCCATTATTGATCCTTATCCCCATTTATCCAAGTCCCTTATTTCCTTCCTTCCTTTACCGTCCCCCCTCGGCGATTCCGATTTACGACCGGAATCGTAATCCTATCTGCAGGACGCGCGACTCGAAGATCATGCAATTTCGTTACGGTAGATACAATCGGAGCAGGATATACGTTTTTTTTTCACTGACGATGATGCATTTTCTTATTCTTAGTGCTTAACATTATTTAGTTCGCACTAGCTCGAAATAGTTGAACTGTTGAGATCTGTGGAATAAGATCTAGTATTTTTTCTGGGTGGGATACTGCCACACAGGGGAGATGGACTTATACCTTTCTTTCCTCCATGATAGGTGGGGATGGTCCTCCGGCGCTAGATTACTACGAGATGCGGATGATCTCGGGGCATGGAGAATTCCCAAGTAAGCTCTTCGTCTTAGGACTTGTCCGTGAACTGTGGTGTGTTTCCGCTCGGGTGAGGCAGATGCTGTACAGTAACTATGAATAATACATATGATATCTTGATTAGAAGGAATAGGTAATTGGATCCCCCGGAACGATGACCCATTAAAAAAGGAATTTTTGACTTTTCCGAGAATTTATTAGCTTATAGGCCTTCGGTTTTAGGTTGCTGGGATGGACGATGCCGGGAAGAGCGAATGTTAGGGACACCTCTTGGGTGAATTTCTGCCAGACTGTGACCAAGTGTGACAAATAAATGTGATGTTTAAACTAGCCTTTTGAGGATGCGTGACTTCCACAGCTTCTCTGTCTTCTAGAGTCAAATAGTATGACGAGTGTCACGTCAAATTAATACCGTACGGATAAATGTTGCTTTTGTAAAATGATACCGGAGCCAGCCTATATCAGCTAATGACCGAATGTAATAATTCTGCTATATAATAAAGAAATAAGTTAACTACGAAGGAAAGCCACAAGGGATTACTAACTACCTGCCGTAGCATAAATAACTGATTTAACTTTGAAATAATTCTAGAAACCTTTGAAGGTTTTGTTAATTATTGCACGCGTTGATTTGTTCAGTGGAATCAAAGCGAGAGTAAACAACTCTCAAAACGATTCCGGTGTAGGGTAGGACCCTTTGGGATTTCCTTCATATTTTTTCCGAATGTCTCATGATGTGACCAAAATATTACACTTTCCGAGGTTTTATTATTTAAGGATCTATTTTTCCTTTCGCATCCGGATCAACACATAATCATTTGTCACTGTATCAATTCAATTTTTTTTTGATTTGCCGTTTGTAGATTCACATCAATGAATTCAAATCGTTTTGACTTGTCCATGATTCCATTCCATATAAAACTACAAGATGTTCGGATGAATGAAGGAAAAGAACAACAATTATAATTTAAAACAATAAAAATCCAAAAAACTTCAATATTCAGAGTTTCTGTAAAAATAAGGCAGATGGCTCTTTCAAATAATGGAAAGATTAAATGTATTAATATCAAAAAAGGTCACATATAGGTTCGAAAATTTGTCGCTAAAAATATTGTCGTAGTAGCGTAGTTGGATAATGCACCTTCCGCGGTTTGGAAAGAGATCCAGGTTCGAATCCTGGTGTTTATATATATATAAATATTTATATCCCGGTGTTTATATATATATATATATATAGATTATAGATTTCTGGGATTCCGGACACCGGAATATTTTTCGATAAAATTGATTTTATATGTATATGTTTCTAATTAATGTATTTAATTCATATTTAACTATAAAAGTCATTCTCATTTGCAAATTTAAGTTTTGGTTATGGCTACACAATACGAGTACTTATAGAACGGTGTCTATGGTAACGTTACGTGTCATAGCTGGAGTTCTTCCTGCAGACCTCGAAATTATGGAGTCGTGGGCGCGTCGTTCCCTGAAATCTGGAGTGGATGTGAATTATTTAGGCACTCTTTTCAGACCTTCGAACACTCCCTTCAACGAGCAGGCTAAGAGAATGAGGGTATTTACGTAAAGTATTAAGGTAAGGGTACAGCGTCGCAGGGTAGATGAACTCATTATTTTCTTCCCCGTGTCCGAGTGACAAATAACTATTGAACACGGCCAATTCCGGAGTAAACTGTTTAATTGTAAACTCATGTATATCGGAGCGAGTAAATCAAACTCCAGAACACATCGTTTGGCATTGCGGGATAATGAGGGATGCTCGTGATCGCATCATTGGAGGATTAACTGGGTTCACTGGTCAATCTCAAGCCGTACAGAGATGTCATCAAAACGTGGACTACGATATGGGGCATATTAGGCAGACGATGACAAGATCGTGTCAGCGAGAACGCGGACACTTCACTTTTCATAAGATAAATTCTTAAAACAAACAAAATACCGTGTATGTTGTGACTCATACATCATTGTATTTCGTCCAAGTCCCTTAATGGGAGAGTGTCTTCGATAGTTAGCCCTTTAATGGCTGTCTTGAACCCACTAGTTTCTTTACTTCCATACATAACACTTGATTATCTATTTGTTTGTAATATTGTTATATACCTGTATCAAAAAAATAAATAATGACAACACTTAAAAGGGCGCAGGAAGGCTCTGTTCTTACATTAGCTTTTGTTTTTTCTTCTTTCTTTTGTGTTTATTAATTGTAGATTTTGCGTTTCTGTAGCACTGTGTGTGGAAGCGATAAAATAAGTTAAAAATTTTACAACGGTTCCGGGAAAGATGGGTCCCCCCCCTTCATTAATACGAGTATATTCATTACGTGTAAGAATGCAGTTCGGAAGAATAAATTAATAAATTTCCGGTCGTATAAATATAAACATTGTCGTACAAATATTTGCGTACAAAATTCACAGAGTTGTAAAATATTCTTGTAAAAAAGAGAAATGCGTGAATAAATAAAAAAATAATTTAATATCGCTTCTAAGCTCTGTTCTTGTGAACACACGTGTATACAGGTAGACACACACACAATGTACACGTTTCACGAAGAAAACACGGGAAAAGACTAAACAAATATTTTCGCGAAACTTTGCTCTATATTCAACGACTGCCTGAGGAGACAAAAATATCTAATTTCGGCAAAGTTTCCCGCGTCGAGGGCGGAAAACGCCAAAGCCTAAGGATGTCGTCACGTATTTTGATGTAATAAGGACTGCGACACGTGACACGTGAGAATTCGTCTGATTGGCTGTATTGTTCGGTGTATTATGTCCTGTCGACACGTGCGCATCGCCGAGGTCTCGTCAATTTGTCTTTCGACTATTTTTTTGGCAAACTATTCGGTTTTCGTGTCGTCTGCGCGACGGCGGGGGGCCCGTTCTGGGTTCTGCTTGTGGAGTTGAGCTGGTCGATGGACACGTGAAATGGTCGCAGTAAATGGACAAAATGCAAGGTCAAGGTGGCAATGTTAAAGCCTTCAATTTTTTTAGATGCAATGCAGTCATTTCGAGTAATATTGGACAACTTTGAGATGTTTTAGTAATATTTTTGTTTTCGATAAAATTGATTTTATATGTATATATTTTTAATTAAGATATTTAATTCATATTTAAAATATTACAGACCTATGTTCTGAATAATTACAACTTCACAATAAGAATGTGTTCGCCTTAATAATAAAGTTGTATCAATGTGTCTAAAATTTAATAAAAATAAATTGATAATTCTGGCGTTTGCTATCAGATTACTCAAAGATATTTGAGATTCTGTAAAAATAAGGGAGATGTCTCTTTCAAATAATGGAACGATAAAATGTATTAATATCAAAAAAGGTAAAATATGGGTGCGAAAATTTGTCGCTAAAAATATTGAGGCTGTAGCATAGTTGGACGATACACCTTCCCCGGCTTGGAAAGAGATCCAGGTTCGAATATTTTTCTATAAAATTGATTTTATATGTATATATTTCTAATTAATATATGTAATTCATATTTTAGATTATTAATTGTAGAAGGTTTATTATCAGAATGTTTTTTACCATTCCAATTCATGTATTAATACAAAACATATACGTTATTTATTACAATAAGGTAGTTAGTAAAAGAGTCAATTGCGATCAGCGGTGATCCAGAGCATCGTAGACTCTAAGAATTGAAAATAAGGTGTTTTCTACATCGACATATGCTCAAGATCTCCTGGATTGATTACATTATTATGGGCGCGCTTTCATATGATAAATACTCCAGATACGAGTTGTTTTTGACACCTATATCGAATGTGAGAAAATCACAATTTTTATTGTCGTCTCTTTCTCTCTCGCATGATTTACGTAACAAATAACGTCATTAATTATTTATCTGATACTTATAACAATTTAACTATTAGTCTCATCTTTAAAGCATATTTAATTCGTGTAGAATTTCGCGAATTTCAATCTGTAGAAATGAAAGCTCGCCCTTAGCTTATAACAATTGAACAAAAAGCTGCATTACAAGATTGCGTGTTCGAATAACGTTGGGGTCACCAATATTGTTAGTGTATATTTGGCTGAAGCAGGTTATGGAAAGGTTAAATGACTTACAGTAAACACTCGACTTATTTGTCAGGCACAGTTTACAAATATACAGTAGTTAAGCTTTACAATAAAAGTTACCACGCTTGAGTAGTTTACAAAGGTGATTCTTATAGCCGTTGTTGAAAAGGCGGCAGCGAGAAGAGTGAGGTTCGTTAGACAACCTTTCTGCTGCTGTTTTTGCATGACGTCGGTATTGGATGTGTTTCCAGCAGCTAGGATGTTGGTTTCGCGCACCGGTACCGGCTGGGTGCGTTCAGTATCGCCGGTGATCTTATTCAGAATAAATCAGCACACTGTACATGACATATTGCAGACTGTCCAAGTCTTGAGTTAGAAGATCGAAAAGATAAGAATGTGAACCAACATTAATAAGGTTGTTTGTTTATTTTGGTTTGTTTGGCGGGCAGCCGTATCACACACTGCTACCACCGACGTCAACCTTTAACAGCCTAACATATTGCTTAATTAAGACTCGATTATAACTCGTGCAACTGTGAGTATCATTTCATCTTGATCATTCCTGCTGCCTGCTTACGCCTCGCATAATACATTAGCCAAATCTAAATGCCAGGAAAACTGATTAGTAAAAGGTCAATTCACCAAGGGTGTTAATAATATAAACTTCACGCACGGATATCATACAAGGGGAAAATATAGACTGAGACTGCAATTCGGGAAGAAGGCTAAATCTCAGAAATCGATGATGTACAGTGCGGTGAAGATTTTTAATGAAACACCAGAAAACTACATAGATTCAAAATTAAACTAAGCAAATATGTGAAAGATTAGTTCTATATGATCTTATTTATATATAAAAATACTTAAAAAGAAAGTTATTTTTAAAGGTTTTTTTTTCTAACTATAGCTGATAGCTGATTTGTGCTCAGTTTGGTTTACCATTTCACCATAAATAGACTTCCGCCAGAAGAACACTTGCTAATTGTTCAAATTTATTTGTTCAGTTCGCGAAATTTACAGTGCGCTACCTCTATTTTACTGCCTAAATAATTGTCATTCCATCATTTGAATAACCATGGATCGTTTTCGCATCACGCATACTCTAATTGATAATACGCATCCGCAGTGACGTAGTACAGTGGGCACCGAAGAAGCTGTTGTTTCTGCAAAAATGATGCCGACCAGAACGTTACTTACTCTTTCGTTCCCCGATTGAATGGCATTAATATGGAAGAGCTGTGGTTTCAACAAGACGACGCAACCTTCCACACAGCGGGCGCCACAATCAATTTATTGAAGGAAACACCTTTGGATTATTTTCTGTAGAGATACCGGAGACGATAGACGACTTAGAAGCCAACATTCGTCGCGTTATTGCCGATATACGGCCCCAGCTGCTGCTTCAAAAAGTGATCGAAAATTGAACATCCAGATTGAGCTATATTTAAGCCAGTCGCGGCGCCCATATGCGCAATATCATATTTAAACACCAATGCCATAAAATTTTCTTTTCATAAAATTCAATACCATAATTTTTATGGGTTTCGTTTCATTTTAAAGTTCTATACCTTTTAAAAATAAACACTTTATAAGCATTGTTTTAAGAATAAATAAATACATTATTTTGTTTCGTACTACAATGCACTGAAATTTTCAGTGTCAGGTGGTCACCTATCGATTAAAAATATAAGTAATCGAAACTAACGCGTTCATTAATGAAAGTGTTCTACCGATAGGCATAATCAGTGGCAGGGTGGCTCTTAAAATCGACAGATAAAAATGTCTACGACCGAGTTGACACAGGTAACGATGGAGACGAAGAGATTGTTCTCCGAATTCTCCACCATCCGCTTATCGTCTTAAAAGAGTAGGTAGGTAATTATGTTAATAATCTTCTTTTCCTAAACTGCAGTGCTTCAGAACCCCCAAATATTGGGGTGAGGGGAAGTTAATTCAGGAATAATACCCTCACGTAATTCATCGAGGGGATCAAAGAATCATAAAATTTTAAATAAAAAACGAATCTTTCTTCTTTATTTAATTTTTTTTAATCAATACTGCTACACTGCAATATTTAAACGAAATCAGATGAAATATTCGGTCGCTCTTGAGAAACGAACACAAAAATTTTATTTGCCGATTACTTGAAAACTTAAAACTAGAAGATAGACTATCGACTACATGAGAGGTGGCGTTATGAGAGCGGTGTTGGGGAAGGGGGAGGTTTCAGTGAAAAGTGAAAGTGGTTGTAGGCGGGGTTAATATGGACAGGAGAGGAGATATAATAGGGGGTGTTTGTATGTTAAGTACATTTTGATTCTTAACATATTAATCTATTTATTTTCTAGAATCTCTCATTTTCTCCCCTCTGAGATAAGAACTCGGTGTCCTTCAATGTTTCTTCCCTGTTTATCGAGCGTCCATCATATAGTGTAGCAATCACCTTCGAAGTGTCTCGACCTTCAGAATAAATCTTTTATTATCTAATTTAAGCCCGTTTAACTCTTAGAGGTTCCGCCGTAGATTTATTAGAAGCGGCATTGGATAATTTTTGCGAGGTCACAGCAGAGATGCCAATTCAATGATATTATAAGACACGCGTAGATGATAAGACACAATTAAAGGTGCAATCATCATCGTGGCGCCAAAGAACACGTGGTATTTCGGGAAAACAATGACTATCATTCTTAGTGAAACGTCACAGCGGCGGCCTGTCGGCCGATGTCATATTTCATACATAATTGTAATAAACCAAATAATCGATAAATAAAAACTAAATTAAAAAATTGTGTTTCATTTCCTAGTTATTCAAAAACAACATCAGCCTGAAATGGCAGATTAATTCGGAAGAAATTCAACATTTTTGTTTTTGAAATTAAAAGCTGAAGTATGAAGTTATTATTAACAGAAGGGACGTTATAATTGAATACAATAAAGATTAAATGATTAGCGCACCTATCGGCAGGTGACAGTTGCGTGAGAGATGGAAAGTGTTCCTCCAGCCCTCGTTTGAGGGTGTAGAAGGCCGGTTCTTGTTGCCCACGCATCCAGTACAGTTTGGCCTTTTCAATGAAAAGCTCTTTGGAACTATATTTGTCACCATTCAGTATGTAAATGTATGCCTGAAAGAAAATAGTGAAAACAGTAAGTGAATGGCAGCAAATGCGCCTCCTGCCCCTACTCGAGGCTATAGAAGCCCAACTGTTACTGTCCAGTACAGTTTGGTCTTTCCTTAGTCCAGCAAGTAAATACAGTAGAATCTTGACTTATGAGTATAATTCGCTTCGTAAACGTGCTTGTATCTCAAAACACTTGTATGTCTAAGCAAATTTCACCATAGTAAACTCAATTAATTCATTCCAAGATCCAAAAATATTCATATCAAAATTACTCACATTTTTAATATTTTATTATTATTAAAATTTATAATAAAATATCCATATTGAAATCACTGATGGATCAATAAAATCTTTTTCTTTTCGGCCGAATATTATATTAATGTATGTACTGTTACGTATCTGAATAAAAACAGGGTATTCTGCAGGCGGGAAGCCATTCTCGATTGTGTCGTATCGCCGTAGTGTACCGATAATGTACATCGTTTGTGTTTCATTTCTTTCGTCCTATAATCAGCATCATAATCGCCGGTTGAGAGAAGTTGAGATCGGCGAACCATCCTTGTCTACATTCTGGTTTTCTGTATGGAACGATATTGTTGGAGTCTACTGGGACTGTCTTGCAAAACCTCACTCCAGAAATAGTTATGGAAGAAGATTTTATAAATTCGTGAATGATATTTCTATCCTATTTATTATATCTATATCTTTACTCTAAATATTTTTCAATGTTCATCATGTTACATAAATTGTTTGTTTGTCATTACAAATAAATATAAAATTATATTTTCGTAGAAAGCAATCACTCTGTGGTTTAACATATTACATTAAATAAAATAACAATCAGTTTATATGAAACCATGAAATTTATTATACCTCAACAGGTTTCACTTATCTCATGCTTCATCAGGACGTATTTAAAATTGATCATAAATATAAAAAGAGTGCACTTATATATACATAAAGAAGGATATGGAATATAAAATTACACGCAAAAGAGAGAGACTGAATATATATACAGATAGACGGAACATTAAGGGAGAGGAAAATACAGTGTTGATGGATATTAAATTGATTTTAATGGAAAAATGCCTAATATAGGGCTAATTGATAAATTAATTTGATTATTAAGAATTGGCGTACCACTATTTATTGCCTTTTTTATTTCAATGACATCTAAATTGTCTAACTGGAGGCTAAATCATATATTCTGTCTCCCCATATTCCAAGCCAAACTGTGTATTCTGTCTCCCTTGATGTTCTATTTAACTTAATATGTATTCCCATCCCTTAATTTTCCGTCTATCTGTATATGTATTATATCTCTCTCTTTCGCATATAATTTTGTATTCTGTCTCTCTTGATGTTCTATTTAACTACGTGCGTTTTATGTCTCTCTCGTTCACACGTAATTTTATATTCTATCTCCCTATTTATATGTATATATATATATATATATATAAGTGCACTCTTTTTGTATTTATGATTAGTTTCAAATACGTCATGATGAAGAGTTTGAAATAAGCGAAACCGGTTAACGTATAATAAATTTCGTTATTTAATTAAATTAAATAAAATATAATATAAAGTAAAAAAGCTGGATATTCTACATCTCCGAAACTGATAACAACAATCTAATGCCACTTTTTTTTTTGGTCGTCTCATATTGATCGTATGGACGATGCATGTATTTCTAGTTTATAAATATTCACGAAACAATACAATTTTCTTACACACACGTATAAAAAAAAACATCTATAAAAATGTGATTGCCAAACAGCAGCCATCGCTCACATTTTAATCTAGAATATGATGATATTGGTTTTGCTACCAGCGCGACCATTTTTTATGACAATAGTTTGCGATGGATTCTTTAATCACAATGTTCCGTTCATCTTTCATTGTCAGCGGGAACAATGATAAAGCGATGAGGATTGATGAAAATTTAAGAAAGGCCCGGAGAAAATTATCAGAACAGGGCCGTCACACCATCACCCGCAGCCTGCTTTATCAATCATACGCACCCAGAACTGCGCGGAAAACTGGCTTCAGTGACAACAGAACTTTTCCAATTACTGTAAACAAAAACGGTGATTCTGCACTCTGCTCGTCTTGTGTTTTATCAATGGAGTTATATAGATTTGTATTTGATTTCTGTATATTCAGATGCCTATTTCGTGAAACGTCGTACGTGAAGATTGTGCAGAATTTATTTATTTATTATTAATTATTAAAACTTATAAAGAGAACACATCATTATTATGAAGTTGTAATTATTCAGAACATAGGTTTGTGATATTTTAAATACTAATTAAATGTATTAATTAGATAGATATACATACATAATCATTTTGATCGAAAAATATATTGTTGTTGCTACCGGGATACGAACCTAGATCTCTTTCCAATACGGGGAAGGTACATTAACAATTTTTTGATTAGTTTAACTAAATTTAAATACGAGTCCCATTCTAAAATTTTTTTCTAAAAAATATTCGAGTAAATTTGTATTAAGTAAAAATTTGAGTTTAATTAGCTTTGTTATTATAATTCATATTTTTATTTGTTAACTTTGTTTTAAGCTTAGTTGCAAGGATTATATTGCATTTTATATTGGTAAAACGGGTAGATATTTTAATTTATATTTATATAATTATACTCTTATGAGTAAAGGAGCATTTGAGATGTTTGAACAATAGTGGATTTTCAGAATTTTCTAATCATTTGATAGAAAATGGTCATGGTTTTGATAAAAAATTGGGATTGCCAATTTTGCGTATAGACGGTTTTGGTCACAAATTAAAAAATTTAGAATCGTTGGAGATAAATAAAGCGCTAATCAAAAAATTATAAACACCCAACTAAATTTAACTACGAGTCCCGTTCTAAAATTTTTTCCTAAAAATTATTCGAGTAAATTTGTATTAAATAATAATTTGAGTTAGGTACTAAATTTATTTTTTAAATAATTGTTGTTTTTTTAAATAATAAATTCTGGTAAAGAAACAATAATACGTGTTTTTAGTTAGCATTGACATCCTGAAGAAGAAAATTATATTTTTCAAAACCGGTAGATGTATTTAAACAAATAATATAATAATAATTATCCCGTCAGACTCCTTACGTGTTATACATTGCTACGGGCGAAACGGAGCGGATGGCGTTCATCCGTCACTGCATCGTTCCATCCGTCACCGGCAGATTAATCGGTGAGCATGAAAGCGTGGGTTCGACTGGTAAGAGTCTTGATGACCTTTTGCTGACTACCTCTATCTTTCACCTGTGGTACATTTATAGTAGTGTTGTATAATTTCGGCTGGAAGGGAATCTAACCTAATTAATAAAAGAGGTTAGCTTAACTCTAATGAAATAAAATAAGGTATACATTGATTGAATTTCTGTGGCAAACTTATAGGATCTGACGTTACCCCAAGCGTGCGCTACATCTGGCAATGCTTCGTGTACAATTTGCAAGTTACAGAATGTAACAGAAGCAATCTCACCTCTCAATAGTCACCCTAATGGCTTTACAGTTAACAAATAGTTCGGTCACCATAACCTTTAAGTCCCGGATGCCGTGTCCGTCGCATCTATTTGATCCCCTGATTAATGGTGGCTAACATAACATAGATAAACATATATACAATTGAATTCTAACATAATATACATACATAACTTAGTCCACGTGTTACCTTCTGTTCCTTTTGTCTCCGACATATAAGGTAACAATGGTGTAAGATTGTTTAGGGGACCCTGTAAAAATACATTTTTTTAATGTAATGTAATATAAATTTTGTATATAATTGTATAAAGTAGTAGCAAAAATGGGTAATTTTTTTATATAATACATTTTATTTTATTTTATATTTCGTTATATCATTTTTGTTTGATTTTATTGAATTTTTTACAAATTTTTATATTTTTAGTGAATGTTTTTATAAATTTTGTTCAACATGGTAAAGAAGTGAAATGGAACGAAGATAATGGGGATCGGATGAGGGATCATCTGTATCTGTACCTGTGTCGAGAGAGTTTATGGAAGGGTTTGGGATGGAAATTAATTTAGAATTAAATTTAGACGATAAATCGTGTATGTGTCGTTGGAGTAAGTTTGTGATTCTCCTAAGGATGTAGTTTGGTTTGAATTCTAAAATTTTTGTATTACTTGGACCCCAGATGGGTATAGAACAGATGATTGCTTTGTACAAGAGTAATTTGTTTTGTATGGATAGTAAGCTGTAGAAATTTAGGAGGGGGTATAATTAGTTGTAACGTTTTACCCATGTAGACGCCGTGCACAGTATAAATATTATAATTATATGGTATGGAGTGGCCTGAGGCAGGGGGTTGAGGGTCCTAAAGAGTAACTACACAAAATTTAGTTTAGATCGACTACTTTTTCTGAAAGTTAGTTCACTGAAAACGATCGAAAATACTATTACACAAATGGTGTTGGTTTCTTGTCAGAAATCCTTTGTTCTTTCAAAATTTTATTTTAGTATTTGACCTCGAATCGATAAGAGTATTTATGGTTCCCAATGGGTCCCCGAGTGCATTATTGAAGTGGTCCGGTCAGTGTGCCGTCTTGGATTGTGAAACATTCAGCCTCCCTCGGGAAATAGCGGAAACTAACGCCATAAAGAATAATGTTTATGGTGTGGACCGACGATTAGCGGGGATATGAACCATTGTAATAATTTTATTTTAATCTTACATCACCACTTTTATAAAACCATAAAAATTGTAGAATTACTCTCAATATTGCAAACTTACAGTTACAAGAATCGCTTCTATCGGAATTATCAATCGGAGACGTGAGTGGTGGATGAATATTAGGACATCTAAGTACAAATCAATATCTGCATAATCCTCGTGATACAACATTATTCACACAAACATCAATTCTCATATACAGGGTGAATATTATATTCCAGGCCTGTTGTTTTTAAATAACTAGAAAATAAAACACAATTTATTAATTATGTTTCTACTTATCAATTATTCAGCTTATTAGAATTATGTATGAAATATGATTTGGGCCAAGTGGCCGCCTTTGCTCTTTTAACCATATTTTTCATAGCATTGTGGCACACTTCGGGTGTTATTTCAGCAATTTCATTTCGAATATTGTACTGTAGCATCAAAATTGTTGTTGACTTCTTGGCGTAGACCTTTTATTTCAAGTATCCTCACAGAAAATAGTCAGGAACCGTCAAATCAGATGATCGAAGAAGCCAGTCCATATCACCAGTTTTTAACATTATGCAGTCGTGAAAAATTTCAAACGTAGGTCGGGCTGTGTGTAAGGTGGCACCGTCCTGTTGAAACTACATATGTTGCAGGTACAATCTACCTAATTCGGCTGCCAAGAAGTTTTCCAACATGTGACAATAGGGATCACCATTAATGGTTACAGTATTCCCTCTTGCATCCTGAAAGAAATAGACACATACATCACATGGCGCACCATACACTCATTCCGCATGGATGTAAAAACCGTTGGTGTATCAATTAAAGATTTTTAGTACCCCAATAACGACTGTTTTACTCGCCACGTCAAAATGAGCTTCATCCCTTATAATGATTTATTATACAAAAGTCGGGATCATCAATATTGAGCTACAAAACGTGCTGTTGCATGTTGTTGAAGCGTTAGATGCTCCATAATAATAATTGTAATCAACTATTCTGCTACGACTACTAAATATAAGCCTACAAATGTCTGCCAAACCAAAATGGCGGTCAAAGAAAATCGATCTGGATCATAATTAAATAAATTAAAATAAATTATCATTAATTCCGTGTTGAGATTTGTTTTGTGAACTGCAAAAACTTTTCAGTCATGCACACTTATAAAGTCCTTTACACTTCTCTAGTCAGACCTCAGGTAGAATATAATTCAGTCATATGGTCGCCACACTTCAGAGAAAGAATCCAGAGAATATTTCTAAGATTCATTATTTGTAATAAAATATACGCTATATATATATATATATATATATATATAATCAATAATGATTATCTCCTTAGACGTCTGAAATTGCTAAAATTATCAGTGAGACGTACGATGATCGACCTTATATTTCTATACAGGATCATCAATGGTATGATAGACTGCCCCCGGATTGTCGGTCTGTTTGTCTTTCACGCACCATTGAGGTCATCGAAACACAATACATTGTTCTATTACAGTGGTAATGTTAGAACTCATGCATTAGCTAACTCTGCAGTCCCCAGAATGTATTCTTTGGGGAATGAATATGCGGAGATAGTGGACATTTTTGCTGTAAACTTAACTCTTTATAGGACTAAATTATTACAACGTTTTGTGTCTCAACTCATTGGTGACGGATAAAGTGCTATATTTCACATTGATATTTATTTTTTTTGTGAAAAAACATGCTGATATTTTTTGTTATTTTACAAATTATCTTAATACCTTAATAGGGCTTGTATAATAATAATAAATAAATAATATTCACCCTGTAAAACATCTCTCGACACGCAATTTGAGATTGTTCTGTAATTTCGGTAAATATTGACTAGTGCTACGTCCCACTGTAAATTACAATAATTTTGTTTATTCCTGAGATATTTGTTGCATTATTATTCGGATAACGAATGGTTATTACCGAATATCACGAACCGTTATCGGTTTCATTTGCATCGCTGTACTTCCGACGATAGCCAAAAATGAAACAATTCGTATTTCAGCGTCCGATACCGGCAACTTCCTTCCCCTGCATGTAGGGAGATAAATCCCCCGCTCGCTCTTCCCCATGGGAAAATCTGATGCTGTGTAGGATGCAATCAGCCACAGGAAAACCATGAATCTTATCCAAATAGGTTCCGGGACTTTCATTGTTACCTCGTACTGTTTTATGTTTTTTATAAATAATGGTCACCCTTTGCTTGTTTTAACTAACTTTAAAATCCAATATATGAAACCTCTACAGGCCAAATTGAGTCACGTACTCCTTGGTTTTCTGCTGCTTATTTCAAATTATCTTTCCGGTGTAAATCTCTATCTCATTTTATATACAGGTGAATATTATGTTCCAGGTCGATGTTATTTTTAAATAACTAAGAAATAAAATACATTTTTAAGATTTGTTATATATTTATCAATTATATGGTATATTACAATTAAGTACAACATATGATATTGTCCATGTAGCCACCTCTACGTGCTCCTTTAACCATATTTTTATTTCATTTCGAATATTGTCTTGGCTTATTGGCGTAGATCTATACCTTCAAGTGCCCGCACAGAAAATAGTCGGGTGGCATCAAATCAGGTGATCATGAAGGCCAGTGGATATCATTAATACATTATAATTTCTCGCCAAATTTCAAACGTATCTTGGGCTTTGCATGAGGTGGCACCGTCCTATTGAAACCACATGCGTTGCAGGCCTAATCGACCCAATTCGGCAACAAAGAAGTTTTACAACATGTGACGATAGCGATCACCATTAATTGTTACGATATTACCATTATTTAAATAAAATGACTTTATTACGACTACGAAATGTGAACTGATAAATGTCTGCCAAATCAAATGGAGGTAAAATTTCCCTTGCTGTCTGATAGCTCTGTAATATTCACCGATATACTCTAGGTTTCACTTCTATGAGATACCGAACAGATCACTGTTGTTTGCGCGTTATACATGCTTCGGTTAGCAATCTTGGGGTATGTACTTTCCAATATTGTGTGGGTACACCACAAAAAATCTACAATGGCAGAAATAATCGAACCGTTACCGGTATTGGAACTAATAAGAACTGTCTCGGATACAGAATATTAAAGGCGGGCATGCGAGATACAGATCTGGTCTTATCGATCTAAGTGTCGGAGACCGACCAGCAAGAATCCTACCACCACCATTGGAGTGCAGTCCTGAAGATCGCCGATCGACAAACAGATTTGTGGCTTTACCTGCATAATACTTGGAATTGCATACTTAGCCAATAGAAAACCTAGGACTAAAACTAACTTACTGTTGAAGTATGTTTACACTGATAACTGTTTTGTATACAACTTTTGTCATTTTATGATTATTCTTCTTCTTCTACGTCGTATACTCACTACTGAGCGATGTAATCCGATGTAATTTTATTTATTTATATATTTAATAAAAAAAAGAAAAAGATATATAAAACAGAAATTGATTTAAAAGAAAAAAAAACAAAAAAAATAGGTTTAACATAGAATGGCTGAACACAAAAGAGCATCAAAAACATCACTATTATATTAAAACATTGTATATCGGAATATATATATAAGACCAAAATCATTTCCAAGCCTGTGACGACGTCTTTGTGTGGGTGCATGCCGTTAAAAAAAAATGTATTTATTTATTGGTAACTGTTGACGCAAATCGAATACTCATTCCCTGTCCTCTTTCGTCCATCCAATCATTTTTATACTTGTCCTGCTCTGGCCGAGTACCTTACATTTTTGCTGCGAAACACGACAGTTTTGTTGGGCTCCTCGTAAACAGATCCCACCGTCCTACCCTCACGTTGTGCGTATCGCTTGGACCGGAGGGAAGCAATTTTGTTACCCGTTGAGCGGGGGAAAAAAAAAAAAAAAAAACAAAATGTAAAAAAAGTACTAATAAAAAAAAAACAAAAAAAAAAAAAATTTTATATATACACCAAACCACCCTATATACCCGCTCACGGGATCCCCAAACTTCACCATAGTTTATGACACTCGAGATATCGGAGACAAGAAGTGGAAATCTCATCACTCCATTCATCATCATTCCCTGGTTCGGCATAATTTACATGTTCGTCAACCGGAGGTCCAATCGACGCCCAATCCAAGACTTCAAAGCAAGGTAGGCCATATCCATTTGCCTTAGTTTCCTTCAGACTTCCATTTCGGATTGCGTCAAAGATCTAAAACAATTCTAGATACAGTCTACGGGATATTATCTCATCAGCGACTATATAATGCATATGTAAAAATGTGGTTGGACTGTATCCATCTCACTAGATAAATTCTGTGTTGAGACGGGCATAGTTTACAAACAATCGTACTAATAAATTAGCATTACAAGTAAAAGTGGACTTTCAAATAAATTATTTTAAATAAATTTGTGACAATTATTAAAGGTTTGAATCAATATGTTTGGGGTGAGTGCACTAATATTAGCTCTACCATGTTACTAATTAAAGATTTTATTTTCAGTTTCATATTATTGGGTTAAACCTTTCAGCATTCTATTAAATAGTTTAGGCCCAAAATATTTGTAGTACCTTTGGCCATAAGTTATATGTGTTCTTGGGACTTGTAGGTTGTGTATATGTCCGTATAGTAATTATATTTTGAATTGTTTTAAAATATGTCCGTTCGTGTTTATATATGTAAATAGTTAAGAGTAATATTAGTATATATTTGCCTTATATCAAAAACATCGAATTTATTAAAAATTTCGTCAGTACTAATTGTGATTGGGGTTTTGAGGATAACTAATAAAATAATTTTCTGAGCTGTTATTATTGGATTTATTTCAGATATAATGCATTTATATGGAACAGCGCCGACGACCTGATACTCCTCGCGGGAACGTGGTATACAATCAGTTCAGTTAAATTAAGGGCGTCCAGCATGCAATTTTCTATTTTAAATAAAAATAATATTAAATAATAAAAATAAAATAAGCAATGATGGAAGATGCCTTCTTGAAATTGCGTGCCCATCAGCGATATTATAATATGTAACCAACATATTTAATAGTTCGGAATTTCAAACTCTTTCTAACAAAACCAAGGAAGTAGTCAATCTCAATTGACTGATAAATTACACAAATTTGAACGCGAGATATGTACTTTTAAAACGAACAGAACGAACGAAGGAAATGAAAAGGAAATTATGATAGATAAAAATCGAATAAAATTTTATTGATTTCCGAATTTGACATCTTTCTCACCCTTCTGCGTGTTTTGGAGGGAAATTCTTTGGCACTAAAAATAATTTGAGAAAGAGTTGGAGCGTGTAGGTCGTATCGGTTTGTCTCATGTTCATTTTGAAGATTATAAAATCTACCGTATCTTGTGATGTGGATGATACGTACGTAGGGGACAGCGGTTCAAATTCACCGCCGTTCCTAGCTGGCATCAAAATATCCATTCAATACCTAGCCGGCGGTATAGTGCTGCCTCCACAGTGTGGCTCGATCGCTCACCGACAAGTCTTCCGTTCCGTTGCATCACCTTAAGGAAACACTCAAACAATGTGTGAAGTAACATATATTATAAACAATTAATTATATTCCTTACTTTTGAAATTAGCAAAATTAACTTTGTGGTTAAAATTTATGTTTTTATTTGTTAACTTTGTTTTAAGCTTAGTTGGGAGGATTGCGCTGCATTTTATATTGGTAAAACGGATAGATATTTTAATATAAGAGTAAAGGAGCACTTGAGATGTTTGAACAATAGTGGGTTTTCAGAATTTTCTAATCATTTGATAGAAAATGGTCATGGTTTTGATAAAAAAATTGGGATTGTCAATTTTGCGTGTAAACGGTGTTGGTCACAAATTAAATAATTTGGAATTATTCGAGATAAATAAAACGTGCAAAACTAATCAAAAAATTATAAAAAACTAACTAAATTTAACTACGAGTCACATTCTAAAATTTTTTAAATAATTGTTTTTTTTAAATATATTGTGGTAAAAAAACAGTAATGTATGTTTTTAGTTAGTATTGACATCCTGAAGAAGGAAATGGTATTTTTCAAAACCGGTAGATGCATTTAAACTCAATAAGTGGTTAATATAACAAATAAAAATATAATTATATTCCTTTCTCATTTTTAAGGAAAACACATTATTGTAGTTGTTCCATACAGGAAACAAGAATGTAGACAAGGGTGGTTCGCCGATCTGATGATGATGATGATAATGATTATATGGTCGAAAGAAATGAAACTGTTTAATATGGGCACACTACGGTGGTATAATTGAGAATGGCTTCCCGCCTGCAGAATTCCCTGTTTTTAATCAAATACATAAAATACATGCATTTATGTAATATTTCGTATCATTTTCGCAAGTATCTACATAGCGACAGGCCGCCGCTGTGACGTTTTACTAAGAATGATAGTGTTTGTTTTCCTGAATTCTATCATTACGCATTTAAATTACTGACACGTGTTTTATCATATCCTTGGCGAGCAATTCTATGCGAAACAATTGTGAAGTTGCAGAACATAGTTCTGTTGTATTTCAATACAAATTAAATGTATCAACTACTTTTCGTGGGTCATCTCTGACCTCTCACCTCTCGTACTGATGATGATATATGATCATTAAATTATAATACTTTGTCAATATTCCAAACCAAGAGAAATATTAAAATAAAAATGTTTTAAACCACGCACCACCCTTTTTACTGAATACGAAATTTTCTGACTGTATTTCATTTCACTGTTAATGAGAGAGAAATTATGGTTGTGATAATAATAACACTCAATTGTGTGTATCGTACAATGTTTTGTTAATTTAAAAAAAAAACACGTTGCACCACAGAGCAACTTAACGATATTAGGTACGGTTCGAATGAATAAAAAAAAGAGATCAAAAAGAATCGACAAAATTATAATACCTATGAAATAGAAATTATTTTAATTTCAGTAATATTAACACTGCAATATCATTAATGTAATATTAACATAAACAGGTAGTATCTGGGTTTAGCCTTTAGGCCATTAGTGATCGCAGCCTCATTAAAGGCTAAATATTTAATTTGCTGCGCGTTCAGCGATTATCCTAATGAGCAATTCCAGGTGTTTAATGATTAGGTTCAACATATTTAGAACCCTGTTTATTAAAGTAGACCAAATTGATTTCACAAATTAGATATCGTCTAATTGTAAATCGATTACAGACATTCCGGGTAACTTTGCATCACTTTAAGATGTTTTTTAGTGACATTTTTGTTTTTTTTTAAAACAGTCCGCTGCAACTAATATTGGCTGTAAGAGGGGCAAAAGGAATTTAGGAGAAAAACCGGATGGGCTGAAGGACCATCCGGAATCAGAAAACACGACCCACCTGTAAAATTCTCTTTTCGGTATCTAGATCTTCTTCCACTGGATCCATAGATATTCTGGGTCCAGGACACGTACTCCGCTAAAACTTGTCATGCGCGGTAGGGAGATAACCGAACACACACAAGTACACTATCCGTCAATTTATCATTCCCGCATGGCAAGAAGATAATTCACGCAATTGTCACAGCCTACCGTACAACACTAATAAAAGATAACTAACAGTTAAAAGGTTCAACTCCTATTGATCTAAAAATTCATAGAGAACACAACTACAGAAAAGTGCCATACATGTACAAGTGGCCACCGAACAGCCCAGATTTAAATCCAGTAGATTATGCAATATGGTATGTTTTGATAATTTCTGATCAGTTAAAAATTTTTCAAAAAAAATTACATTAAGAATTACAATTAATTATATTATATTTTGAAATAACTCACGCGTTACGAGATGTTTTCACATTTTTTGGGCCACCCTGTACATCTGATTAATTAACGTTCAGGTTAACTGAGAAACAATGACAATCACAAATCGTTCCGACACATCTTGACAGTTGAGGTTATGTCGGTGTTTTGGATCTACCGCCGGTCGAGGTCACAAGATCCAATTTCAAACCTGGCATCTCCAGATCAGACAAATTATGTTAAAATAATTAGACGTTGCTTGTGGCGTTGCTACAGCATTCTCACATTTACACGGCGATGCAAGTTTTGTACGACTCCTTCTGTCCAGCCATCGTGTCTTCTTGCGCTGTCAGTCGTCATGGTAGCGCCTCAAAGAACAAATTGGTTCGTAATGGCGTCGCCACACGGCGAAATCGCCATCTCATAATACAACAAAGGGAGCATGTCTTGGATCAAAAAATTAAAATGACACACACCTACAGTAACCGAATCACAGATTGTATAAATTACACTGTATGAATATATTTCATTTACCCTTTTTTGATAAATTAAAGTTATATTTTGATAGATTTTACGGAGCCTTTCAATTCGTGCGTATCGCTAGTTAACCATAGAAAAAATGTGTCCGTTAACTGCCAGCTAGTGTTGTAGTTCGCACGGATTATGACCATAGATTCCTAGACTCCTAGGTTGGATAATATTTTTATACGTTTTATAATATCGGTGATATTCAAAGTCACGTGGTATCCATTAACTGCTTCTACCCATCCACCATTATTATAATTATTTAAACAGTGCTAACTCGCCCGTTCCGGAACGGGGCACAACATAACCCCAAAAATCTTATTTTTAGAACTATTTATAAAATATTAATGATATTGAGCTAGTATTCATTGTAATCCTCATAAATGTTCCCAGAATGCAAAGTGCAAAAAAAAACAACAATGTATAGTAGAGAAAATGATGTTTTTCCATCGGGACCATTTTATAAGATAGGTAACGGCAGACATGAGGTACGTATTTGTATGAGTCGCGTCTTAGATCTCTTCGCTATCATAGGACATGCATGTGCGCGGTGTGTTCGCGAACGCGACACGTCCGAGTGCGCCATTCTACTCGCATAGCTCCCGATGGCCGGACGCTTATAAGTGATGACACTTCAAAATACTACCGTTTCTTATAAAATGACGACAAATTTAGTAGTATCTTCGCATTGTATAAGAAATTTTTATTAAAAATGTGATAGAACATACTCAAACCATTATACTTCATTAACGTTTGAATGCGGTCACTATGTACCCCGCTCCGGCCCTCGATCCTATTTTAGATCTTCCGGTGCTCGAAGGTTAATGGAGATTTTTAAAAATACATGACAAGTATTGATTTATCTCATTTGTGAAACATAAATTTGGGATAGGTTTCAAGTCTATAATTACAATAGGGAAATGTGAATAGGTACCATCAATATAATTATATCTAGGGGTTTTTGCAAATGATAATTAAGTGTGATTGTTTTTTAGATCATATTTTATTATTTTAGATAGAGACAAGACTTTCTCGGAATGTTGAAATCTTGGAAACATAATTTTTAACATAAGGTTCTGATTTTTAAGGAACATACGAGCTTATTACATTCTTGAATGATAAAGAGCTATAATAGAGATACGTAGAATAACCAAAAACTTTTCCAGTTACTTTAGACATGTCAAATGTTACCCTGAATGAGGTCTTATTAAGTTTTTGCTTAAGCGCAGCATAATTTAATAATATTTTTGCTTGTAAGCTAAGTGTGAAGTTTGAAATGATAGATTTTAACAAAATTTACTTTATTGGGGGAGTAAAAATATAGTAGATGATGAATTGAAAAGAACCTTAAAATACAGAAACGCTAGTCTTATCTTTTTTGTGTTCATTTAAAAATAGTTCGTCGAATCAAAGATATTTTTTTCTGTTAACTATAGAAAGTCAATCAGCCGTCTCGCGCGCACTTGAACACGTGCATATTATTTCTATCCAATATCTACCCACTACCCCCTTCTCCCATACATACCAGAACAGACCTATTTCTATGGTGAGTTCTTCATAGAGTTTTGCGGTTGGTTTGATACCTTCGAACTGTCAAGTAAGCATTTACCATTGGGTGCGTTTATTGCCGCCAAGTTTGTTCTGCTGTGGGAACAAATTGTTGGCTTGAATTATGGTCCTGCTGTGTGGGGTTGATAGTTTATTGTGTGTGTTTTGGTTTCTCGCTAACGTGCGTGCCGAAACATGTACATTGAACGATTATGCAAGGTGTTGTTTGACAATTATATGTGTGTATGTTCAAGTATACTTCATACTGAACAGCGTTGCACGTATCCTAGAGCTGAAAGTCTTTTAAATCTAGTGGAAGAAGATACCGAAAGGAGCATTTCACAGGAGGGTCGTATTTTCTGGTTTTGGGTGGTCCTTCAGCTAGCTCCCGTTCCCGATTCCCGTTTCTCTTCAGAATTCTTTCCACATTTCCTGCATCCCTTTTATCCGCACCCCCTTGTTTGAATATTTATTATTAATATCAATTTATTCGGGTTTATTATTAATATCAATTTTCGGAATGCTCAATCATAAAACCACAAAAAAATAGACTTGCTCAGGTTTTGTCAAATTTGTTAAATTTTAACATAAATTTCACAAATATGATTGTTCGTGTATCTTTGTTGAATAGAAACTAATTTCACAACCAAGTTATTCTAGAAGATTTAATGTCTTTGCACGTTGTAATTATGATTCATCAAATTTTCACAGTCCGAAGAATATAATTGGATTACCTTGATACCTGAGTCATATGTTGCAATTTACACATAACCATTTCTCACCACACAGCTGAAGATGGGAAGCCGAAGAATTTGTATTCGCAAGCCCTCAAGTCAACCAGTTAAATTAGAAATGTGCCATTCAGATATCTTTGTATGGTGAAAAATTTCATCGCAAATCTAAAGAAAGTTGTACGAAATATTTTATAAAATTATAACACTCAAATAGTTGTTGGGAAGGCGGCGGTGAGACAAGTGAAGCTCGAGAGACAGCCTTTCCGACGGTGTTGACTGCGATCGTGATGTGTCGGCTGCTAGGTGTTTTATTTCACGCACCGTTATCTGTAGGATGTGTTCAGTAATGCCGGGCTGTGATGCTAAGGGTTGAAACGACATAGCTTCACAAGAGCGTTGCAGATGTATGTAGCTGCCCAGTTCGGCTGAATACTTTTTTTGATTTTGTCGTCTTGTGTTGTTTGATTAGATTATCTTTTGTTGTTATAAAACAAGGTTAAGACAGGTTTATAATTTAAATTGTAATTCTTTTAGACAATCGTAGTATGCATACTTAAACTTAGTGTTTTTAGTTATTCTTCTTATTATTGTTCTCCTAATAACAGAGTTGTATTAATGTGTCAAAAATTTTATAAAAATGATTACTCAAAGGTATTTGAGATTCTGTAAAAATAAGGTAGATGGCTCTTTCAAATAATGGAACGATAAAATGTATTAATATTAAAAAGGTAACATGTAAGTTCGAAAATTTGTCGCTAAAAATATCGTCGCTGTAGCATAGTTGGATAATGCACCTTCACCGGTTTTGAAAGAGATCCAGGTTAAAATCCCGGAGGCGCAACAAGAATATTTTTCGAAAAAAATGATTTTATATGAATATCTTTCTAGTTAATATATTAAATTCATATTTAAAATATCACAGACCTGTGTTCTGATTAATTATAACTTCACAATAAGAATGTGTTCTACTAATAAATAAATTTCATATAAAATTATATTTTTAATCGTTTAATTTAAATAAATGATGGTTTTATAATTATTTACACGCATAGATTGTGCGTAACTTTGTGTAAAAGATATTTACGTGGGATTTTTGTGTAAGCATCATTTTTAATGCACATTGACGTGCATTAGTATAATATTCCGTGCGACATTTCTGTTTTATAGATTGCTGAATATTACAAGTTAGAAGTACAAACATACATACCGATCTATATTTTCGCTTACTAGGTAAGCTATTCTTTTTATTTTGATTCCCTTGTTTTTTTAAATAATTTTTTTTAATTTACAGTGCTTGCGTTTATTTAAAAATTCTTATGAACTTCATTAATATACGCAATATTTAAAATAAGTTTGCTTGACGAGTGAGCGAACCACCGTTTTTTGCGGAAATTGAGATCTCGGTAAGCTATGTAAGCACCTATACATGTGCATATGTATTCATGAGGGCATACTTAAGTAATGTAAATCAGCTGATTTAACATCTTAGTCGAGGAATTTCTAAAGTATTGTACTTTTAGCATTTTATCAATAAATTAATTAGCGAATCAATTTATAAAAACTGATATGAATTACTTTAATGGTAGTCCAACGTTTTACAAAAGATAAATAAGAAATGTTGAGAAAAAAAATGCTAGTTTTTAAGTCGTTGAACTCGTTAACTGTAAACATTTTACCAAAGTGTAAATAATATTTTCTGTTCTAAATTGAATGCAGTTTCTCCCCCGAAGTTTTTTCTACTAGCTATGAGACACCTGGTATATGTGAGTGTGACAGGCTGTGGATTATCAGAATGATACCTGCTGGGTGTGTCCAGTATCGCCAGGCGACGATGATGAGAGTGGAGGCGATTAACCTCCATAATTCTATAATACAGTGGAATCCGCTTATTGTGATCACTACGAGATCTGTAATCAGAGATCAGGCCGATGTTGTTTTTGAATAACTAAGAAATGAAATACATTTTTTAAATTTATTTTTTATTTATCGAATACTTCGTAATATTACAATTATGTACGCAATATGACATCGGATGAGTGACCGCCTCTGACAGCGGCACCATATTTTTCATGTTTTTTCAATTATCATAATTTTGGTTTCATTTTTAGGCCAATAAATTTTGACACACCGTTAAGCTATTGAAACATTTTTTCTAGCTCTTTTCTAGTGCTTGCAATAACTACAATGTATAAGTTCATAAAATATTATATATCAGACAAATCACGACATTATTTTATCTTCACTATTCGTTCACTTTTCTCCCTGTCATGTAATAAGATTTGACTTCTCAAGTTGTACTGCTCCTCTCGGGGGACCTCCGACCCACGATACCTTTCACGTGAATTAAAGGGTGGGAGCCCACCCCCACTTTCTCAAAGGTGAATGTAATTCTCGTTCACTTCAATCTATATTTTACTTTATATACACATCGTCATAATTATTCAAAAAGTAAATAAAATAAAACAAATTATAGATATCTCATGGAAACGAAGCTGTTTATTTATATTATAAGTATGGAAGAATGGGTAATTACAAGGTTTACGACCTGGTTTACGTTCACCAATTCTACTCACAATCAACCTCCACATCTATCAAAAGTTTAAAAGTTATATATATGTTACCATGTACACGTCATGTACAACTTTGCTGTCGCCATCTATGGTTTGAAATTTGATATTCATTCCCCTGAAACAACATAGATGTCACTAATGAAAATACTTCCATATTTCTATATTTCCCATTTAATATAATATAAATAGCTTCGTCTCTATGAGATATCTAAAATTTATAAATAATTAGACAAAATACTTTGTTTAAACCACTATTTATTGATTATTATAGATGTTTCGATGCCTATGGTATCTTCTTCAAAAACAATGTATACTGAAATAAAAAATACAAGCATATATAAAAACAAAACTATAAGTAGTAAATAAGTAAGAACTAACATGAAAACAAATTTGAAAGGTGATTATTAGCAAAGAAGATTTTGTTATTTATAATATTTAGCTTGCTATTAACAGTTTTTCTTATCTCTAAGATTTCAAATTTATCTAACTGTAAACCTCTAGTATTTGTATGTATAATTTCTAAACCCTTGTTAATATCAAAATAATGATTTGTTTCTAAAAGGTAATTGAAAAATTCTGAACAGTTGTTATTTAGACATCTAGAAACATGTAGAATAATCACTAAAATAGTGGTTTAAATAAAGTATTTTGTCTAATTATTAATATAAAACCAGGCCACAAAGTAATTTTGCAAATATTGAAGAAGTATCTATAAAAATCAGGCTAAAATGTAGTAATTGTGTGTTCTTGGACATACTCAAATATTATTAAATAAAATGGTATGTCAAGCGTTTTGTGTACTAAGATTTTGGTTTTATAGTGGATGCATCCTTAAAGCGTTATGAGATTCAAAAACTTTTTTGACTTTCGCAAACACGCAGATGTCACACTACGCCATTAACGTTCATATCTCACACTCGTAACAATAAAAATATTGTATCGGATTCTCGCTCCGCAGTAAAAACATATCACACGGCGTTAATAAAAGTTTTTATATCTGACGCCAGCTTCGTTCGTTTGAAACAACTTTTAAATCACGAGTTCCGAGATTGCCGTCCTCGTATCCAGTTGACATATTGCGTTCCACCATTCGAAAACCGCCAAGTTATTGCCATCGTGATCGTTTCCTTTCGGCGACTGTAAAATGTGAATATTATTTGAGAATGGTGCGAGTCGGTTGTCGGGAGCCACCGCGAAACACCTGACGCTATCAAATAAATCACATTTTGAAACAGGGTTATATTTTGAAAATAAAAATAGGGTTAAGGATTGTTTTTTCAAATAACTTAACATCAAAAATATTCTCAGGTTTTTACACCCATTGCATTATCAACATTAAGTGTTTCACTGCAATACCGTGTCGAAAGCAGGTTGTTAGTGTTAACTAAAAATCACAATCAGAAAATATTCATCCAGGTTCGGAAGATACACTAAAGGCTGAGGTGATCATTTAGCTCCGTCCCCGCAACAAAGCCCTTCAGGAGCTCCCAACGAGACACCCACACTTTGAAAACATCGAAAAGAATTAATGCTTTGGAATACGCGGTTCATGAGATGAGATCGGAAGAGTCGGATGTGAATGGTGAGTCACCTCCAAGTCGGTTTCGTGTTCGTATATATTACGATATGCATCTCGGTTTTTGCTGCAAAGAAGACGTCCGTATTAATGACAGTGGCGAAGCAACTGAATTGAAACTTTTCACTTACACGATGACACTGAATTTATTATTAGATGGTTACTACACTATGCGTATATAATCTATATAGGTGGGAACGGAGTGTAGGCATGGTTGTGGCCTGTGGCTGATATCCCACAGTAGTTGTTGGGTACTATTCCAACAAAGAGTTTAAGACGATGTCTCAATCATTAAAATGCCTTTGAAATATTGCGCTATAATTAAAATTGTGTTACATTTCAGCAACTTACTTGAAAATAAAATAAAAACCTAAGGATTAAGAGACATGATCACTAAAGGGTAGGCGACCTTAAATATTTACAAATTCTATCAAAATCTCCCATAATTTTCCTTTCCTTACCTTTTCTTTCAGATTCCTTACGTCCTTCAATAATATTTAATCATATTTTCAAATTATGTTGGAAAAACATTAAAAATAATTGTATCAAAATATAAATGATTTGAGTGGAATATGGTATGCATTCTTATGATTACGTGTTGGTAGAATTTGATGCCAAATCAAATTAATTACTATCAATCTCAAGCTTAACGTTGAACTAATTAATTACCAGAGATCAACAGATATTTAGGTAAACCCTCACCGGTCTTACTTAATATAATTATGTGTTCAAACAGATGCTAGAGTGTAAGTTAGCTCGATAAATGTGGCGACGAACCAAAAATATTCTGGAAGATTCAGGAATATCAGTGTTAACGCACTTTCTTATTACTTCGACTGGCACTCCTGTTTTTTTTGTTGTTGGTATGATTAGTTTATGTAGTGTGAAGACCGCTGCTTTCTGCGACCAGTCAAATCACGGTTGGACAAGTTGACAATTGTAATAGGTACCCCGCCAGAGAAGGACCTATTAATCGGGAGTCGGCAAATCCAGACCCAAGATCCGAGCACATTATAAGTGGTGACACGTGGGTTGAAACATTTAAGAGGGCAGAATTAGCCACTACTGAAATCAAAAGTATTCTATATAATCACCTACTAACACTTAAGTAAAAAAAAACATATTTTATTGACCTTTCGTTAAAAAAACAACAGAACCATTTCATTCCAAAAACTTTTAAAATACAAACATGCATTTCGGATTCAAATCAAATATGTAACTGTAATATAATTGAAAAAATGAGTGAGATAATTTATCTCGGATTAATTATTTACGATGGGCTCCTCATATCGATTGAGTTATCTCCAAAGTAAGAAAATGAATGTATAATTATTATATATTATTCACATTGTTAGATTCTCATCAGTTACGCAATATGTGCATAGAGCGGTGCAGTTCTTAGTATAATTGATTCTCTAATTATGGCTCAGAAATAGGTCATCAGAGTGATAAACAAGATGACATTTAGATATAAATCTGAAGAAATTTTTAAATCCTTTCATGTTTTGGATATAAGACATTTATTTACAAACTTTCATTACATCCGCGATCCGATTCAAAGGTGGTGTCTGCTATCCGTTTACCCAAAGGTATTTGAGATTCCGTAAAAATAAAGTAGATGGCTTTCAAATAATGGAACGATAGATGTATCCATTTGTAAAGTATAGGTTCAAAAATTTGCCGTCAAAAGTGGTGTCGCTGTAGCATAGTTGAATAATGCACTATCCCCGGTTTGGAAAGAGATCCAGGTTCGAATACCGGTAGCGCAACAACAATATTTTTCTTTGAAGTTAGTTTTATATGTATATCTTTCTAATTAATACATTGAATTAGTGTTTAACATATTTTTCTCTATTTTTTAATTCCTGCCGAATCTTAATTTTTTTTTAATTAAATAACACCACAACAACAACAAAAAAAACTGGCATCTTTAACATAGACGGAAGTCTAGCAAAGTAGCCAGGACAATGTTGTACATATCAGAGGTGGAGTCTACTCCATCCCATACAATAAACAACGAGTATTTAATTGCAATATAATTGTATCTTATGTTTATCATGTTATATTATAATATATTCACCGGTTACAACAAAAATATGTATGACAATGAAGTCTAATAAATAAATACTAAAATACAAGTAATTATAAATAAATTGTTATCTCCTAAAATGTAGAGTGAATACTATGTTTTAGATGTTATTTTTAAGTCACTAAGTAATGAAACACGTTTTTATATATCGATTAGATGGTATATTACAATTATGTACAAAATATGACATCAACCATGTGGCCAGCTCTGGCAGCTGCACAAATGCGTGCTCTTTTAACCATATTTTTCATAACATTTCACCATTAATGTATTGTCATTATTATTTAGATAAAATATTTTAATAATTTTAACACGTTGTTAAGACGTTAAATACTTAATAATAAATTGTAATGAATTTTTATTTATGAAAATTAAATATGAACTAAAAAATATGAGCCAAAAAAAAATAGTAGCCGAACAAAATCTATCTGGAACATAATATTCACCCTTTATATTGAGAGTTAAGACTTCTTATAAGTTTCTAAAGTTGGATTCTATACACTCTAATTATTCACGAGTTCATAGATTCGAGGTAAGATTTCTCTTGCTCTACATTCATCACCGATATACTCTAGGTTTCACCTTTATAGGATACCGAACAAATAACACCACAAAAAAATCCACATCTTGATATAATTGTAATACAGTTTTATCAAAATATTTATATAAAATTTTTTTTTTACCAAAATGTCAGCTGATATATCTTTCTAGGTCATTTTAAATCTACCAGAGCATCAAGCAAACAGGAGCTTTACTGGTATTATTATTCGTATGTCGAAATTCGTTTAGGTAACAGGGCTCTCGCATATTTGTGTTTTAGTTGTAACCTTTTGCGAATAAACCTGTGACTTAACTGTAAGTACTATTTTTCTCATACAATATCTGTTGCATTAAGATTGCAGGCAATTTTCATAACTATCTTGTGTAGGCACCCTTGAATGACGTTAAACAAAAGTTATTTTATTATTAACATAAAAATACTCTTATTACATTTTAATATTGTAGCCCTTACTAACCCTTAACATTAATATATCTTTTCATATAGAAGTATCAGAAACTCGAACGTTACAGATTTTTATAAATTTTGTTTTAACTTACTTTAAACTGGTTGTAGTTGAACAATAAAACTGAAAATTATTTTATATGAACTATTAACATAAAATAAAAATTAATTGCAATGTATTATATATTTAAATAGAACTAAAAATTACTTACCATATACACTAAGATTGTTTCTATGATTATGCTTATTTACCATATATTGTTTTATGATTGAGTTTACTAATATTGTTCATATGATTATGCTCACATGCCATATATTACCATATATACTTTTATTTTTACTTACCATATATTGTTTTATGATTTTGTTAACTTAAATTGTTATTATGATTATGCCTACTTGCCATATATTACCATATATACTTGTACTTTTACTAACCACATATTGTTTTATGATTATGTTTACTAAAATTGTTTTATGAATACTTGTTAAAGTTGTTTACAAGTCCTTGTACAAAAAAAGTAAGGAAAAAAATAAAAGAAACTAAACAAAAAAAAAAAATACAAATTTAATGAATTAATTAGAAAGATATACTGTTGTTGCTACCGGGATTCGAACCTGGATCTCTTTCCGATTTGGGTAAGGTGGATTAACTTGATTTTATATATATCTCTTTCTAATTAATACATTTAATTAGTATTTAAAATATCACAGACCCTTGTTCTGAATAATTACAACTTCACAATAACAATGTGTTCTTCTTAATAATATTACACATCTGATTTTTTCTCAACTGTAATACCACCCTGCGCAAATAAAAAAAGGTTCAACCCAAGTTATTCCAGCTTCCACAGGGTTAGATACATAGGTACAATTAGTAGCCAGGAAATAATCAGAAGAAGTTCAATAATACTTGAAGAAATGAAACGACTTCTACATTATCCCGCTTATCTTCGCTTAGATAAAGAGTTTCATTTTCTTTGGTGGATACATTAAAATTCCATTAATTAAAATTTTTTTAAAAAGATACTACTTGTTTTAATTTAATAAGACGTTTAATAATATAAAATAAATTTTACAGTTTATTTATATGTGCACGTCTTAGTATGTTTGTCAAAACTTGTTTAATCTGTTATGCCTGTCTGTATAAAGATGGGACGGAATATTAGTGATGAGCTCAAAATCACGAACCGTGAGTCGATCACTGATATCTTTGAGTCACACTCACTATCAGTGATTGAATATCTGAGAATATCGTGATTCGTGTGCATATGAAATGAAAATATTCATGTAAGCATGACATTATAATTCGTGATAAGCGCCATCTAGTAGATTCTGCAAAAAAGTTTTACGCATTTGACCCGTAAAATAAGCTCACATTTTTTTAAGGATTAAATTATATTATGCATATATATGCTAGAAGGTGTATTTTTTACGAAATGAAGTTTAAATAATATAAGTAAATACATCAAAATTATGTTTTTTTAAATTTATTTCGTGAATTGTGATATCGTGCGGCGTGCGTGAACTCAATTACACACAAACAGTATCAACCTCACATGAACTTGGCGGCAAATCAACATACCCAATGGCAAAATGCTATCTTGACAGTTCAAAGATTTTATTTTTTATTTTATTAAGGGATTTTGACAGTGTTAACATATTATAATAAACAAAATAACTATTTAACATGTGATACTAATAATGAAATTCTACAAAAACATCTAGATACATAGGTGTGTTTAGATGCAGAAAATAAATGAAAAGAGAAAAAGAGGGAGAAAGGGTGAAAGAAGATACAAATATCATAGAAGAAAACACACCACAAAAAGGTCGTGTTCTGGTATAGGAGGAGGGGGTAGTGGATAGGCACTGGAGAGAAATTATATCTACGTCACGTTCATATTAACCGAAACCGATAGACGTATTTAAACTCAATAAGTGGTTAATAAAACAAAGTTAACAAATAAAAATAATACAAAAATATGTACCAAAGTACAATGATACAAGTCAGACTCCCAAAGAGCATCGCTAATCATATATTTTCCCTCAGTAGCTCAATCGAAAAAGTACTTGTATGAGAGAGATCAGCAAAATATCATCGATCTTATACGTAATGTAATTTGAAAAGTTCCAGTCACCGACGAATTGAAGTCTAGACTGAAAAAGTTCTGCCTTTGTCGACCTATAATCCTTCTCGAAGTTAATCACGAACCAATCTCCTGTATATATATATACCTGCACACACACACACACACACACACACACACACGCACACACACGCACACACACGCACACACACGCTCAATTACAAACAGCAATACAAACACACACGTTTCACAGATACAGGGTCATCAGAAATGTTACGATACTTTTAATAGCAGTATATTATTAGATTTATTTTTTATATTTAATATTCGAAATTATAATACAATTTTGAATAATTTGAATAGTTTTGAATATATATATTTTAACATTTGAGAGTAAGACTCGTGTACAGAGAAGGAGTATAGACGATTTAATTTATATTTTTTTTATTTATTATCTTAGTTTTATTAACCACAATTGAGTTTAAAAAACATCTACCGGTTTCGGAAAACATTTTTCCTTCTTCGGGATGCCATAAACCGGTAGATGTTTTTTAAACTCAATTGTGGTTAATAAAACTAAGATAATAAATAAAAAAAATATGAATCTTAACCACCAAGTTAATATTGCTAATTTTAAAAGGATTTAATTTATGTTTCAGTTAGTCTGTGTGCATATTTTTTTTGCTTCAGATACAAGTTTATGAAAGTCCGTAATTTTTCTAATTGTGATGGGAAGATTGTTAAAAAATTTGGTACCTTGATAATGATATTAATTTTGAGTTGCGGTATATTTTAGTTTTGGGATATCAATTCGATCTCTACATCTTGTAGATCGGAATTCGCTTCTAAAATTTAATTGATTTTTAATTTTTTATACACGTACTATTTTTTTGGTAGTTTAAAATCCGTGAAAAGTTGTACACTTGGATAGTCTTTTTTTTTTTTTAGAATAATTTTTATTATCATTTTTTGAGTAATTTGTAATTGTTACATTGAAGTTTTATATGCACTTCCCCATCCAATAATACCGTATTGCAAATGTGATAAGATGTTTCCGAGTCTTAAAAATATGTAGGCAGTTTTCCTTATTTTGTTTGTGAGATTAGTAATATGTTCTTTCCATTTGAGATTGTTATCTATTATGATTCCAAAGTACTTGATACAGTCTTTGTCTTCAATCGATGAACATTGGTCACAAGAGTTTTCTCGAGTACGGGCTTTGGTGTGAATTTTAATATGAATTTCGGTGTTTTGTTTCTGTTTAATAGCAAATCGTAGAAAGTTTATTTTATCGGTATTAATTGATAGTAGGTGTTAACATTCTCATTTGCCGATATATTAGCGTCAGCCCAAGTTTACACTATCAAAATACCTTAATAAAATAAAAAATAAAGTCTTTGAACTGTCAAGATAGCATTTTACTATTGGGTACGTTGATTTGCCGCCATGTTCATGTGAGGTTGATACTGTTTGTGTGTAATCGAGTTGTCGCTACCGTGCTGTACATCATGCATGTTTGACACTTCGCGCTACTATCAAAGTGTATATGTCCAAGAGTCCAACATGCTGAACATCGTTGTACGTGTCCTAGAGTCGGAAGTCCTGTGGATCCAGTGGAAGAAGATCCCGGATAGAGCATTTCACAGATTGGTAGTGTTCTGGTTCTGGGCGCTCTTTCATATTCAGATCTGTAAATCGCAAAATTGCACTGTTTTGCGGATCAGTTTCGGAGAAGGGTGGACTCTATAGAGAATATGTATGATACTTCTGATATATAACGCGGTAATTAGACCAGTGACACTATCCACTATCCGTGATATCCAGGACCATTATGGTGAATTGGACTTACTACTGACGTCAGAAGCACCCCGCAACGCACAGTGCTGAACGCAGCTGACGCCATCGACCGGCCGAAAGCGTGCTCTGCGCCAAGCCACTATTCATCGGTCACTCCTGTACTTTTTGACATCGCTACACTCCGAACTCTGTGTTGGCATTCAACCGCATTAAAACTACCTGCGTCATACTATGAATTATTATTAAATGCTAAGCCACCACTCGTCCGTAGCTCCCGAACTTGTCGACATTGTTTCACTTCAAACACTGTATTAGCGTTCCATAGTATAAATTTTACTCACATACGAGACATTTTGTGTCATTACGAGACGTAGATATCTTATAGAGACGAAGCTATTTTTTATTATATTTAATAGAAATATATGGAAGTATGGGTGATTACAGGGCTTACGACCCGTCTTCCGCTGGCTCAAGTGATCACTTTACACAATATAACGTTCACCATTCTCACCCATGAATCAATCTCCACCTCTATCAAATTTTTGAAAGTTGTATATTTTTATTTTTTTCTTTATTTGAAATTTTGAAATTTTTTTTATAATATTAATTATTAATTAAGTGTTGTAAAGAAAAGTAAAAACATTTAATTTTAATAATAAAATTACATGTTTTTTATTCGCTTACCTCTCCAAAAAAAAGAGACTAACTCTTGTGCTTAGAGAGGGAGTTATACTGTAATAATTTTACAAAGAGTTTTATACGTTTGTAGCCTATAATTATTCATTATCTATTTGTGCGCTTCTGAAGTGTTCTATAATATTATTTATTTTATAATTTTGTGCTTCTGAAGTTGCTTTAATTTGTGTAGAAAGGCTATTGAAATTTTTTATCCCTAAGTATATAAAATTTTGCTGACAGTGTTTTGTGTTACATTTAGGAATTTTAAAGTTGTTTTTAAACCTTAATGATGTGCTCGTTTCAAATTGTACAGTGTTATTTTTTTTGAGTAATTGATTCATTGACATTATTTTGTAAATGTTTTCTATTTTGTATGCTCCTCCCCACCCAATATTTCCATACTGTAGTGGTGAGTGAACAATGGCAAAATATACATTTTTTGAATTATTTATACTTAAAATGTTTCTTAATCTTATAAACATATCATTTTTATATATGTGGAAACACTTCGGGTACAACTACACTATCGCCATCTATGGACTAAATTTGATATTAATTTCCCTGAAACAGCATATATGTCACAATGATAATCAAAATTTTTTTTTGAAATTTAATTAATGTTTATTATTTGAGTGCTGATCGATTAGTCGACTTGACATAGAGGAATGGAGAAGAAGAAGGTGAATTATTTTGTACTGACACTATAGACGTCTATGTGCGAAAATATCTCCATGTTATCTCCATGTTTTATCGGCAGTGTACACACATACACGCAGAGATATGACGTGTACTAACGTTCGTGATAACTTCTAATTTGTCATCGGAAAAACTTTTCGGCTATATTCAATTTATATCCAAAGGGGACTGAAGAATACCTCGACAGGTTGAGGAAAAGGTCACGGAATGTATCTTGAACCCTAGAGGAATGAGATGGGGTCTAGCGGGCGTAATTCAAACCGGCTACGGTTATTTGAAGCAATTTATTTAATCCATATATAAACTTCAAATTCTTCATTAATTGACGTGGCGACTACTTTGTGGTGTAATATGACTATTTTAATTTTTACCGTAAAACTTTGTACTACACACACATTGGGTTATTTTCACCACTAGTTTCGAGAGGTGCGGTCCCTCTCATCATCGGGTGATAACTAAACTAAATACTGGATTGTAATCTATTCGAGCAGTGGGGCGGGGCTTATATTTCATCTCGTGCAAATAAAATTGTATAGCTATAGATATAAATACAAGTGTTTTAATTTTATTTTATTGAAGGATTTTAATAATAAATATTTAACACTACTATTACTAATTATAATTAATACTATTTATGAAAATCCACAGAAATGTTTAGGTACATAAGTATGTCTAGGTGCAGAAGATAAATAAAAAGAAAAGAGAGAGAAATGGTGGGGAAGATGCAACTATTGTTGCGGTAAAGGGAGAGCAATATATGTTTATAGGTAGAATAATTGGCCAAAATTGAAATTGATAAAAATAACACGTTGTAGTAAGGCTAAAGTTTAAAAAGTAAATTTCTGTAAATTTTTCATTATGTTATTTGTATGACCGGTGAATGAATGAATTTTATACGTAAGAAGTTCTACTTCTAGGAATATGGAAGAGTGCGAATTGCCGGGTCGATCTAGATGGTACGTGGAGAGATATTAATTCTAATTGGCTGGGAAAGTAAATATAGCCTTGCAGTAGTTCGAAGAAAAGTATTAGGTCAGCACGTGTTCTTCGATGTTCTAGGATTTTCATATTATGGATTTATTTTCACATATGTGATAATAAAGTTCCACTTACCTCGGAAACAATAAATTGGGACTTAATTTGACAAAAAAATATAAAAACTTATACATGAAACGACAGATTTTCATGCATACCATTCTATAAGTTAGTTTTAAATGTGATATATCTATGGTGACGAATGCGTTGACGCACGTGAGGTTGGTACGATTGATAGTGTGTGAAAGAGATAAATGTGTCGCGCCGTACACGGCGCGTTCTTTCACCTGTAAAACTGTAAACAACAAATATTGTTCTGTATAGAAGCGTCTGGAATAAATACTTTTGTTACCACAAACTGGTATTATTATGACGACACAATCATCAGCTCGATATTAAGATATCATAGGACTATGTTATAAAATTGCAACATCGGAGCTCATGGAGCATATTCTCTGAGACTGGATGATTATGAATGATGCACGTGAGATCATGATTGAGGAATAGGTTACCGGATCCCAAGGAACCATATTCTATAAGTAAATGAAAAGACTCTAGAACATTTCCGGAATTTATTAGGGTATGGGTCTCTCGCTGGGGGTTTCTGGGATAGACGATGCCGGGAAGAGCAGTGGCTAGAGAAACCTAATAGAGCATTCTACTGGTTCTGTGAATTTCTGCCGGATTGTGACCGAGTTCTGCGATAGCAACACATAAATGTGACGACTACCCTCCCTTTTTGGGGGTGTATGATTTTTATTGCTTTTTCTGGCTGCCTTCTGAATTGAATGTGATAAGAGTCTCACATCAACTTGTACAGGTATGGTTCTGGTAAGATGTTACCGTAGCCAACCTGTGATGGTATTATGATGATAATAATGAATAATAAAAAATATGTAATTATGACGAATCGAAACGAGAGTAAATAACTCTTAAAACGATTCTGAATAGAGTGTAAATAAATAATTAAATGTGCTTACCCAACGCAATATTTTTTTTAAAATGTATTTCTTTTCCTTTTTTTGAATTGATAATTTTATCTCACGGGTGACATGAACTCCACCCAACGGGTTCAAAGGTCTTTTATATAGGCAAACATTTCTTATTACAGTTCTCAAGTTTTTTTACTTTAATTCTCTGAAAATAAAATCAAACTTTGTTATAAGTAATAAACTGGAATGAAATATGTCTTAAAAACTTTTCAATTCATCTGATCCGACAACTTTCATTATGTTGTTCTGAACCATTACGATATGACGTCATAAAAGCTTTCAAGTTGGAGTGGTGTCTTCGAAACTTTCAATGTGGTATTCTGGAAACATTCTGATATTAATTGAAATATGCTTACAATAACAAAATGAATTAAAATCTTTGTCTTTAATTATAATTTTTTATAGATGTGCTCTCTTCAAAATAAAGTAATGATAATTATTTTAATTTTATTTTATATTATACAGACCATTAATAGTTATAGTTTCTGGTATGGGTGACTCGTTGAAGCTCCTTAGGTGGGTAGTTAGGCTGGTCTGCGTTGGTGGGACTCCACTTATTCGCTTACCTCTCACCCTCTATACCTCATACGTTACTATTCATTTTGTGTCTCTTCCATTGTCCCCCTTTTGGAAGTATTTTTGATGAATGGATCCCTGAGTGTCTGCCTTGAACTACTGCACCTTAATTTTCCATTAATTTTCCATCTGCATGTAAAACTATGTTCTATGGATTTATGTTATATGATTTTTTACGAATAAAGACATCACTTAAGAGACGCTGAAGGGTCTAAATTAAAATTTTAATTGCTAATAACCACACTGAATTTCTTCTTCTTTTTCGTTTTGCTTATAAGTAAGTATGTAATTTAATTAAAGTAGCGTATTTTAATTAAATTTGATGATTGGAACCGACAAGGAAGCCCTAGCATCTAAACTGGTTCCGAGAGAGGGTCGGTCCTCCGTTCCAGGTTTTTTTTTAGACTATTAATAGTTTAATAATAATGTAATATCTATAGTTGACGTATGTGAGAGCGCCTGAAAAATGTGAATGAGTGTGTGAAAGGGATACATGGAGTTAAACCGCTTAGAATCGCAATCCGGGTTATATCTAATAATTGTTTTGTATTTATATTGTCTGTTAGCGTCAAGGATAAGTAATACTCCGAGCACTCTGGTATTATTCTATAGACATAAACCCGAGAACCATCTTCAAGGAGATCGGCATCTGACTTGTTATAACAAGTATAAAGAGTCTCTACACTACGTTGTAATACACCACAGCTGGCACAATGAGGTGAACCTGCCGTTTACCCAGAACCGTTTAAAATCAAAAGCTCCTATATGGTCCTTATTATTCGCTGCCAGGTTAGCATTTAGCTGTACAATTTCGTCTGTCACTTAAGTGACAAAACAGAGCTGCACAAATATCCGCATTGTCCCCAATATTTTTTATTTTGTCAAAAAAATTCTACGTAATACATTTGAGAAAACACAATAATATGTAAACAGAATCATTGAATACAAAAAGCATGGTAGATAAGATATACTAACATACAAATCTGCATCAAAATAAACAGTTGAATTAAAAAATGGCAAATTAAAAACTCACAGATTTACATATTTTAAGGCATAAACCATAGCAGAGTAGGGAGACAACATTCAAGGGATAAAAGGAAAAACGCACCTTCGTAAAATGGAAAAAGACAAAACAAAATAATAACAAAACGAAAAAAAACACTGATATTGGTATTACTAGTTAACACCCCTAAGTAATTCCCATCTAGAAACCCAAACTCTCACAAAGGTCTTGAACCATTCCATATTCTTATTGCAGATGAGGAAATTGGAGTTCCGGATGGACATCCGATCCACCATATCCAATATCTTACAAATAATAATAACAGTTTACGGAGATCTATCGCCTAAAACAGGTATAAATGATACCTGATAGCCTCAAAAACACCCCCGATACCGACAACAACATGTGTCAATACAAAGCGCCGAAAGTAGTCCGGAAATGGACTCTTGAGCGTCACTCTACTCGTCGACGTCTACTTGCGCGTAACTTTGTTGTTGGATCAATCTGCTTAGCGTGTGTGGCAAAACTGAATAACGCATTGTTCCTGATAGGATAAGATTCAGGTTTGAATCCCAGTGGCAAATAAATTATTTTTTCAATAAATAAATTTTTTCTGTATATCTTTTTAGTTGATTTATTTTAATTTGTATTAAATATAAAAATAAAATGTTACAATATACATCTGAATAAATTGCAATGCAAAATATACGAAAGCATAATTTAATATAGATAAAATATAACTTTATTTTTAAAATGAATAAAAATTACAATGTAAAATTTGCGACAAATATTATAAAATAATATATTACAAATGAACAGTAACAAAATTTTTGTATACATTAGTAATAAATTGGAGAATATTGTCAAAAGGCGATCCAGTACTGGCGGATAGTCCGTCAACGTAACAATAGCCCCACGTTGGGCGCCATTATTACCGACTATCCGCCAGTGCTGGATTTATTTACTGTGTAAGTCATTATATAATCTAAACAATCGTGAAATCGGATTAAAGAACGCAATTTTCTTGTGGTAGGCATCTAGTCTGAAAGTTTCATGCTTGCTTAATGATATGGTACTTGCAAGATCGGTGTGCTATTGACCAGATTATTAACAATGTTGTACAGAAACATCAGATTAGCAACATTGCGCCTCGTATTGAGACTATTTAATCTATTGTTTATTATGTCTGTTTAGACCTGCTTGTATTTTAAATAATAATGGAAAAATTATCATCTACGATGATCTTCATGAACTCTTCCACTTGTTTCGTCATCCTACAGATTAGAGGACTTTCACCAGAAAAGCATCTCTCACTTCTTCAACTTAGTCGGACCGACGAATGAAGAGATCTTCCTCTTCCTCTTTGTGTTTCAACATGATCCACTACAACAAGCTTCTTCAAACTCATCTCCTCTTTGCGCAAGATGCTGTCGCAGTACATGTCCATGATGTATCAGAAGAGGCACAAGTCTAACCTTGGCTGCCTTGGATATACCGCGATGTTTCCATATCTTGTCACGTTTGGACAAATAACTTTTCGGCATACTCTTGAGAAGTTTGAATTTGTCCATGAAACTGGTTATGTTGATAAATGGGAGTAATAAGCTTTGATTTTTCTTTATTATAATCTTTAATGGGCCAAAATTAGGACAACGATTGATTTTTTAATTTATTTTGTGCACCGCGAATATTTAATAAATTGCCACTAGATCTCAAAGGATCAAACGTGGTTGATGAATTTAAACTAAAATTAATAAGGTGGTTGCTTAAAGAGAGTAAAAAACAAAATTAAACTATTTTGTTATTTGTGTTAATCTAGCTACTCACACATTTTTGTCTCCAACTAAATAAGTATTTTTTGTATAACTTACGAATTTACTTTAACAGTAATACAATACAACTTGAAAAATAGCTTTAGAACAGACCTTTAAAGTAAAATAATTGCGTGTATTCTTTTTATGCTAAAAAATAAATAAATTTAAGTAGAGACCAAATTTTTTGCTTTATTCTTGCTGAATAGCACTAAAATCAGATTAAGTTTAAAATGCATAGATATGACTTACAAGAAAATAATTCATTTTAATGTAATATTCCTAGGTTTCAAAGTATGGTTATAGATCACCTGAATTTATTCAGAAAAATAAATCCAATTCGAACATACATCTTAGTTTGTTTGGAAAGAAATGATAATATTCTGAATTATGTCTATCCCAAAAGCAAATAATGGTATTATCTAGTAAAATCAGATCTGTATATTTAGTATTTTGAGCTTCGTCCGTGCTGCGACAAACATTTTACATTTGTTAATCAATAATCATATTATAAAGATATTCTTTTAGAGGAATCTTCATGATCTCCCGTCGTCTTGACAATATTCCATCACTTCAGATCTGAGAACTGTCACCAGAGATCTTCCTCTCCGTCCTTCGACGTGGCCCACTACATCAAGCTTCTCCAAGCTATCTTCTCTTCTCGCGAGATGTTCAACAAATTCAAAAATTCATCTTGATGCCCGTCCACGGAAGGAGATTAAGTCGAAATGCATGTTGAGGTATTAGTCTCAAAATAAACTCAGAGATCGGTTTGATATTGGTAAAAAGTGACAAAAACTCAAATAATTGTAAATAGTGCTTTTTTTAATGGTAGAGAAAGTTCTAAACACATAAAAATTGTGGTAATGGCAATGGTATTGGCTTTATTGGAAAGATAATTTTATGCCACTAATGCTTAAAGCACAATCTGGAAGTAATATTTTCGACCACTTTCTGGAGAAGCTGGGGACGTATATAGTCGTCTATCGTCTCTGGTCTTTCGGCGCAGAAGAGTGACTTCACATATCCCCGCAGAAAATAATTTTTGATTTTAGATGTTAAATTACACGATCTTGGAGACCAATTCACATGTCGATTACGCAAAATTATGCGTTCGTCGAATGTTTCCTTCAATAAGTTGATTGTTGCGGCATCTTGTTGAAACCACAGGTTTTCTGCATTAATGCCATTCAATTGGGGAACGAAAAAGTCATTAACCATAGATCTGTTGCTATGCACAATGGCGAATTGACTCATTCAGGTCCTCTTCAATATTACGCTCCACTGAGCAACAGCTTCTTCGGTGCGCACTGTGCGACGTCTCTGCGGATGCGTATCATGCAACAATGCACGGTGTAAAAACGATCCATGGGTATTCAAATTATTTGATCAGATGGACGATCATGTCGACCGTAAAATAGACGTAGCGCACTGTAAGTTTCGTGAATTGAACCACGATTTTCGAAATAAATTTTCACAATTCGCCAGCGTTGTTCTGACATAAGTCTATTTATGGTGGAATGGCAAATCAAAATGAGCACAAATCAGCTGTCAGCTGTCAAATTGGCTGTAGCTGGAAAAAGTGTTCCCAATTCTAAAAAAATAACACCCTTTACATAGTTGGTTCAACAAATACACATTCGTAACAATTAAAAAAAGAAGGGAAATAAAAATTATAAAGAAAAAAATGATGCAATATTTGAAAATGAAAATATATAAGATAAGTTGAAATGTTAAAGTATTCGGTTAATAACAAATGTTTCCGGTTGGTGAAACACACACACACACACACACACACACGCACAGGTTGTTTACTCACTGGTGTTAGGGCTGAGGTCTTACCGAGCTCACTATCACACATACATTTCTTGTAGAACACACATTGACTCTGTGTGTATTTTTATTCAAGAGGTGACCATGCTTTAAACACATGCTCGATCTGAGTTTATTAACCAAAATATTATTGCGCCTTAGAGCTGTCTGCGATGCTCAATATTTTTTTATACATTAAGAAAGAGAATTATACAATTATAATGCCAGAAAAACATAACTTTTTTGCCCGTATGTGGTGCATATCCTTGTAATTGTCAAATCGTTTTCCCCTTAGAAACATTTAGATATTAAAAATATAAATATCATATAAGCTAACGGAGACGTCAGTTTATTAGCGGGTATGTTAGTCCCGGTGGGATTACACTCGAAATCTGCTTGTTATTCGTGCATTACCTGAGAACTTTAAAAAGTGATTTTGTTTATCTTACAGATTCCCTGAAGTTTTGGTTGGTAGTAGAAATAAGAGTCCAACGTCGAGATAGTCGATAATTTATTACTACTTTTGCAACCGTACGACAATACAATATACTATCTTATTTGAAGAACCTAAGAGTATTAAAAGAGACCACGACTGCGCGTCCAGTATCTTGAAAAGATGAAAATAGTAGAATACACTAGGTCAAAAAGTGAGAGGTCAATCATCAACATGTTTGCTTTACGTTGTCCTGATTAGCATCCAAAATCCAGAGTCCATGACCATAAGAAAATAATAGAACTACTGACAACTTAATAGTACTAAATTGTTAATCTTTTCCATTTTTAATAGAAAAGCAAGAAAAGAAAATATGGTGAGGGTATAAATAGTATAAAATAAAATATCATATTTAATTAATTTTAATTTTCACAACAAAACTACACACACGTTGGGTTATTTTCACTACCAGTTTCGAGAGGCGCTGTCCATCTCATCATCAGGTGATAAATAAACTAAATACAGTATTGAAGTCTATTCAGGCTTAAGAAGGAGAGAGGGGGGTGGAGATTTTGATAGTTAATGGGAAAATGGACAGTAAAGGCGAAGTGTTAGGGAATGTCATATTGTTAATTAGTGTTTTCTTCGAATTTAAATTCTTTTGTATTGACAATAAGAGGGACAGCATGTAAATTCAAATAACCCAACGTGTGTGTAGTGCAAAGTTATGTTAAAATAATTATAAGCATACGTGTACGTAAATTGCATATTTTGATGAGCTATTATAAATCTGTCACTCTCTATCGAGATTTTAGGTGTTTTTTAGATTGTTTTTTTTTATTTTGAAGATACTTAGGCTAAACGTATGGGTATTAATTAAAATGTGTAATGATATACTATATAGGTTATACTAGCCAATTAAAGAAAATGTAAGGAAGGATTACTATGGTAAGGTAAGGTGGTACTATGAGTCCGCCACAATACCAATCAATAATATTATTTGTCTCAATCTTGCTTACAAAATATATATTTACAAAACGAATGATAATAATAATGTCTAGCCTCCGTAAAGAATGGAAAAAGTAAGGACAGAACGAGCTGAAATTCTTTGTCCATCATATTTAGTACGCAGAGTAGTTGCATGCAGACCTACAAATCTTCAAATTGTGAGAGTAATGTCTCATTATAATAGCTGCAGTGCATGTAAGCTCATATCGGACCACTTAGTACATGAAAAATTCATGAGAAATTTTACTTCCGAAGTCATTCAATTTGAAATTTTAATGTAATAAAATACAGAATACGTTTAGTGTTTAAGTATTGAGTAACGAGCACCGCTCCCTTAGCGGAAGGCTCTGCAGGAGCAGCCTGTACGTTAATAACATTTGAATGAAAATTTGTGAATAGGAGAGCTCGCGCTGGTAATGCGGACTTAAGGATAATACGCCTGCAACACAAATATGCTCAAGTTTTTAATAATTATATGGAGCTTTAAATTTCCTACATTCACGTTGGTAGTATAATAATTTTTTTATTAATTTACAAGCGGTGGTTGTTATTTACGGTTGTTATAAACGGTCACCCTTACAGTTCTATAGAATCGATCAGGTATGTCACCGGTAAAAATTAAAAATTACTAATCAGTAGATCATTAGATTGATTTATTCCAGCTTTTAAAATATAAGTTATTTTTAACTTTATCTAGTCGATCTAGTTTATTCATGTATTTAAAAAAATGGAACCTGTTCTTAGATACTAAACTGGAACTGGAACTGGTGTTCCAGTAGATCGACGATGTCAACCATTGTTAGATATTGTATGTGTCTAAAACGAATGATCTATGTTTTTTAAACGGGAATTAATATTATTAAGGTATGAAATATACGTATTTTTATATGCTGGATAACATAAGAATGAAAATCAGTCAAAAAATTAAAAACATATTATTTTTAATCAATACAATACATCAAACACGATTTTTTTCGTTCTATATTGAATTCTTCCAAATAATTAGACGATCGTTTCGGCTGGTTTTTGATTTATTGTGTTGATTAATAATGGAGTTATATAAAATGAATACATACATTTATACACATAAAATCAATTTTGTAATCTGTGGAAGTACACTTGTACACGGATTGGAAATAGAGATCCAGGTTCAAATCCCGGCAGGTTCAAATATTTTTCGACATAATTGATTTGATATATATATTTTTTTAATAATACATTAAATTAGTATTTAAAACATCACAGACCCATGTTCTGAATAATTACAACTTCACAATAAGAATTTGTTCTCCTAATAATAAAGTTGTATCAATGTGTCCAAAATTTAATAAAAATGAATTGATATTTCTGGCGTCTGCAATCGGTTTACTCAAAGGTATTTGAGATTCCGTAAAAATAATGGAACGGCAGATGTATTCATTTGAAAAAATGTAACATATAGGTTCGAAAATTTGTCATGAAAAATACTGGCGCTATAACACAATTAGCGCAAAAACAATATTTTTCGACAAGATTGATTTTATATGTATATATTAATAATTAATACATTAAATTAGTATTTAAAACATCACAGAGCTATGTTCTGAATAATTACAACTTCACAATAAGAATGTGTTCTCTTTAATTAAAAAATATTATTTATAATTTATTCTACAACTGGCTGCCGTTCTGGTCCATCATCAGGGCTAATATCGCCGATAAAGTATTAATGTTTTACTAGGTTCTGTCTCGCAATACCGTGTCGAAAGCAGGATATATTCGTTGAGCCGCCGGGAAAACCTACGTCGTTGATTTTGTAAGGCGGATAACTAAAATGTTTTCAACTTTTAATAAAAATATAAATACGTCCCATCAGCGAAATCGGGCCTGCTAGTATATCCTGTAACTTCGGGCAGAGTATTCAGCGACACACGGACGAAGAGCCCAAAAAACTGAACGGCGAAGAAAACCTGAGAACATTTTTACCAAGAATATGGCGAAATCCCAAGTTTTATTTCCTTTTTTTGTATCGTCACGGTCGACTGCCAGATCGATCGCTATCGCTCAGCCATTAGCAGTACAAAAATAAACGAGAAACACTTAGGAATAGTAGGTTCCTGTTTTATCCCTGTAAGTACAATACAAATTACTGTGATATTTTGATTACTTCTAGAATTTCTTACAAGCACTAACCATCAAAAATATAGACATACACTAACTGAAATTCTTTGTTTAAATATTTTTATTTTGGTATCACGCACGTGATCACTACGGGCTCCGCGTCTTTCTTTAAATAATATATGTATATATATATTATTATATATTGTTACGTCGTACGCCGTCATCCAAGGATGGAATCCAGCGCACAACGCCACCAGCTAGACTCAGTCTGTAGGTACATCAGGGTTGGTGTCGGAATGCCTATCTCATATGTGCGGGGAAGGTCTCAGACAATAATAACACTTTAGTCACATAATTTACATTTTATTCACTATACAGGAGAAAATCATCATTGTGACACGTAGAGGGTTCCAGATTTTTCCGTGACCGGACCAAAGCATCATCTCGTTTTCTGGAGGTTTCCAGTGGACTAATCTTGACGTCAAAGCGTGGACCGTGCTCGCCTCGCTTCCGTTCACGCTCGCAGCCTCTCGCTCGTTCCCGCGGAGAGTCCTTCCTTCATTGACATTCACGGGCAGAACAAGGCCCAAATATCTCCTGTTCCTGCCGTGAATATAATACTACGCGAAGAGTCCTTCCTTTCTTGACACACACGGACATAACAAAGCCCAAATATCTCTTGTCCTGCCGTGATTATAATACTCAGTCTTATTCGTCGCCATTTCTCGATCTTTTACACCAATACTCAGATCTCGGCGGAGCGCCGCTTGGCGTCCACCCACAAGCCCGTCCAGCCCGGGCGCTGGCTACGAAGTCCTCCTCTACCTTCTTCCGACCTCGCTCTACCGGCCGCGCTGGCTCGCGTCGGAAGATATCGCCTTCGGTCTTCGCCCGTATTTTCGAATGTTAGAATATACATATACATATATATATATATATATAGATGACTCGATTTTAAAGAAAATTTAAGCGCTGGCAATATAATATGCAATAATGTAAAAAAGTACGTCTTGTTTACACAACGATTTAATTTTCGAAGAGTAAATACTTTTACTGTTGCATAAATGTGTAGTAAACTATCGGAATGCCCCTCATCCCGCAACTAATGTTTCGGACCCTTTTCCCATACGTATACTTTATTTCATGTCTATTAATTTATTGATCTATGGCGACAAAATAATTCTATCTATTGATATTTTCCTTCATCATGTCTTTAATTATAATAATTTTCCAAGAAGGGTAGTTTTAAATAGTGTGTAGCGAAGAACTTAGTGTTTTAGTTAATTAATATAAATTCATTTTTTATTTTATTTTATTGGAACATATATGCTTACCACATATAGAAAAAATGCATTATATGTATTATAAACATGTGTCATACCACCCCTGTGTATAATATATTTTTCCAACATATTTCTTTATCGTCGGTGTCTGTCTACTAGGGATTCTGTGTCGAAATAAACTGGGAATAAATTCTCGGGAATTTAATAGTTCTCTAATGTCTCAAGTCCCGGAACTTTAAAAAAATAACCCAAGAATCTAGATTCCGATTTGTCCATCTTCATACACCAAGTAGTGGCCCAGCGGCGAACGGTACATGTGTAAGTATATTTCAAAAATATGAAAAGTTTCCAATTTTTATTTAACTACCCCCGGTGTCTACAAATATTGCCTTAAAGCGAATAAAATTTTCTCAAGCTTCTCGGCCCGTCCGAGTACTGCATTGTATTGTTACATACCGTCGGTACTCCACGCTTTTATGGCTAGTGGGAATTATATTGCAAGTAACGCCTTACTGTGCGGTCTCTAGATGACAAGAATGGAGGCGATACCCCTCCACAGTAGTAATAGTATATAGAGTTATTAGGAGAACACATTCTTATTGTGAAGTTGTAATTATTCAGAACTATATAGGTTTGTGATATTCTAAATATGAATTAAATATATTAATTAGAAAGATATACATATAAAATCAATTTTATGGAAAAATATTGTTGTTGCGCCATCGGGATTCGAACCTGGGTCTCTTTCCAATACGGGGAAGGTACATTATACAACTATGTTACTTAGTTGGTTGTTAACAATTTTTTAATTATTTTAACTAAAGTTAACTACGAGTTCCATTCTAAATTTTTTTTCTAAAAATTATTCGAGTAAATTTGTATTAAGTAACAATTTGAGTTTAATTAGTTTTGTTGTTATAATTCATATTTTTATTTGTTAACTTTGTTTTAAGCTTAGTTACAAGAATTATGCTGCATTTTATATTGATAAAACGGATAGATAGAAATACCTCGACATAAAATGCATAGTAATGATAGTAAACACTCATGGTGGATAGTATTTATGTATTAATTAATTAATAAACATTGAAAATGCAAGGGGCAAAACCCGTAACTTGCCGAAACACTTAGTGCTCAGTTTAGCGTGGCGCTTGCCTCTCAATACAAACTCCGGCAACAAGACCTCCCTCCGCTCTAGAGTCGATAATTAAATACTCAAACTACGAGAAGAAACCGAACCATGTATTTTGAAAACTTTCCAAGACTTCAGCAGTTCCGTATCCTGAGCGAAATAAAAAGTATTTGGGTCATCCCGAGAGGGGCCTTGCTATACCCCTGAGGGTAGTGTTCTAATGCCTAAATAATTATATTTATTATATATTTGAAATAATAAATGTGAAAATTCATTAGTCCTTTAAAACCCGGTTTTGACAATCATTATAAGACTCGTTTATGTTATATATCGTTAAGAATACGTTTATTTAGTAAAAAAATTCACTAAACTAAGATTTTTCGTCGCCTGTATCGATTCCAACTAACGTTATACATATTATGCCGTTATACATTTTTCGGTCGACAATCCTGTGATTTCAAAGTTATAAGTATGTACCTTCTGGTTTTGTGTGGGTATACCACAAAACTTCAGCAACGTCAGAACTAATCGGATCGCCCTCGGCGTCGTAGCTAATCAGGACACTCTCGGAACATATCTATTTAACAGCGGAGCGCGCGACATATCGATCCCGTTTTACGATCAACCAGCTAGAAACACTCATAGAAGACCATCAGAAGAGCAGCCAGGAGAAACGATACATTGGATTCTCGCCCAGGAGGTTGCAGGCCAGACAAATTACGTAAGTGGCTTTACTTGAATAATCTGAAATTGCCCACTTTGTACGTTGCTAATAGAAAACCCAAGACATTTACACAAATACCCTTATAGTAGAATGTGTTACCAAATTGTCACATATGTATATTGGTGAGTACTCAATATTAGCTACCAGAAGAAATACAAGACAGGATTCACAGCACTCCGCCCTCTCTTGGATCTGCAAGCATCTCCGAAGTGGACTGTATATAGGATTATCACACACAATATTTCGTCAAAGGTTCCATAACACCAGTATAGACTCCAATGTATCCAAAATAGCTGTTGCTGAACTGTACCAAAGCAGGTTCACCTATCAACTGATTTGCATGGCCGTAGTTCTAAGTAATTAATACATTTATATGGTAATACATATATACGGTACGCAAAATCGCTTTTTATATATCTTGAGATCTGTGAAGGTATTTGATCTGTTTTCTTATCACAATCACTGTCGATAATGTTCTTTTACTTGATATTTTTTTAATTTAGCTTATATTTTCACGTTTTTCCCATTTCTTCGGTACTTTGAGCTTTTGGTCCCAACAGATTATATTGAAATAATATTGATAAGTATTAAATTGTCATTTTTAATACCGCATTCCGAAACCGGTCACGAAAGGAGGAACTCTCTTGTACTTCTAAACGGTCCAGGTTATTTGGGTGAAAAATCTTCACCAATAGATAGCTGTAGAGAAAATTTGCTGAAATGCAGAATACCGTGAGATGTATCTATAGTAAAATGGTCACCAACATTCTTTGAAAATTCGATTCACCCGAAACAGTGAAATTCACACGAAGACTATCTTCTTCTTCAGCTTGATTGCGTCCATTGTTGCACATAGGTAAGCCAATAATTTTGTCAGTCCAGCGCGTCTACATACTTCTCTGTCACTGTAAGATTTTACCATTATACCTTTCATCAGTCAGTCTGATCACATGTGGGGCATGATTCCACTTCAGCTTAGCGACATCATTCACGTCGTACTCTTAAGACTGAGGATCGTGATTTTAAAAAATACCCACCCTCTTGACTATGCAGATCCTTAGGGCTGTCACCAGAGAAGTGCCTGTTGCCTTTTCCACTCTCGGTCCAACGGGTGGGAGATCTATCAGATCGATGGATGGCAGTTCGCTACAATGTCGGTAACCTTAGAGATTTTCTTCTCATTTATTCGTTAGTTTCTCTGTCTCTTAAGCAGATCTCCCGCGATATATGACTGATGCATAATGGACGTATTCCGGAAGTTCATTAGGGTTTGGGTATCGCGTTGGCGTGGCAGAGATGATTGTAGGGTAAATCCAACTGCCAACTCGTTTGCTGTTGCTATACTAGAGTGACTTCCTGTTTGTTGTGGTCAGTCTGATATAGACTGTCTAAATTATTTGCAATGTCTTGATTTCTTGAGAAGAGTCCTGGTCTAATTCCACGGTTTGATGGTGCCATATTCATTATTAATATTTCTTGTATTTCATGTTGTCACTATATTCTCGCGTAACGTATTCACCAATAATTTGTATTTCTTTTGTTGATTCGCAATACTTCACTGCATAATATTTGTTTATATAAATGCCTTCGATAACTGGTTTACAGGTTACAGGATATATGAACTGCACTAACAGTTTTATTTTTGCTGTCATTCTGGTCCGATGTTGTTGTTCTTTTAGCTGGGTTGTCTTCTTTAGATTTTGACTGACCGAAGCGCGCACTGGTGTTTTATTTGGACAGCTGGACTGATTGAAGCACAGGAATTAGATTAGAATTACGCCTGTCGGTTACCGTCTTCTTAGCTTCTGAAAAAGGGCGGCAATACTCACACACACATATGAATATTATTATAAACCAGGATTCTGAAATGGTGCACTGCAGCATGGCGTTGCTGTCTTAATTTAAACCTGGCAGCAAATGAGTGGGACTAATATGGAAGCTTTTTTAAATATAAAACAGTCCTGTGTAAGCGATGAGTCATAGTCATAGACGTGTGCTGAAGTACTACGATGCCTTCATAGTCTTATATATAAGTCTTAGTCTTCCAAATGCTGCCCAACCCAATTTACGCTTTATTTTTTTAAATATATTCTTCGTTTAATTTTCCTTACTTAACTTTAAAATTAGATAAATATATTCCAGAACATTTTCTATTTTATTTACCTTGAAATAATTACGGAGTTGGAAACTTTTTACATATATAATATAAAAATTCGGCATAATAGAGTGATGGTTTGAATAAAGTAAAACGAGTAATCCATCCGGTCGGGGCGTGACGATACAGAAAAAGACGAGACGTTTTATTCCTTAACGTTCTTCGCAGCTTCCCCGCGTCTCCCCATAATCTTATGTAAGGAACTGAATGGAAAAGATAATAGGTAATTTTCTCTTGTATATATTTTCCCTCTTGGTTGAGATTTTTTAGCCAACTCCCCACCCCCCCCACCTCGGCGCAGTTTAAGGGATATCTTCTTTAATCGAGACGGGCCGAGAGCCTGACAATGAAATGAAAACTGTAAGGGGATGATTTAAGTCATTGTGGTGTTTGTTGGAATATTTTCAGATTGCAACCCTCGCTTTCTTTCATTGGATAATGAAATAATTTATTTATTAATGAAACTGATTTAATTATCTTTTTCTTTTTATGTAAGAAAGACTTGGGATTCTTTCGTAATTAATATGTGATATTAACACCTAATTAATATGTGATACTAACACCTAATTCATATGTAATACTAACACCTAATTAATATCTGATAATGAGGCCTGCTGATGGGATCAAATCCCGTGGACTGTATCGATTTAAACTATTGTTTAGTTGACGCAATCCGAATTGGAGTAAGAAAATAATAATGTCCTGGGTTAGACGGAAAATTACACCTCCCGTTGACTCGCACTATTTTGGTGAAGAAAGGAGAGATATCTCTGCACTTCAGAATACTGTTGATAGTCGTTTTTTCGTTGTCTGGATTCAACGCACGGCGACACTCGACCGACAAAAAAAAACGTGTTGACACATCGGCGTTCGAAAAGCAATATGTCGCACGTCGGCCGAAATCCCTAGGTTATCTGTTAACCAGAACGGGACAAGTATATTAAGGATTATTGGAAAGACGGAATGCACAGAGAGTACTCAACCTTGCGTCGACACCTAGAATGGAAAAAAATCATTTGTGTATTTTTAGAGCTAAATATAATTTAAATAGTCGGTTAATCATATTTACTGAATATCTATATAAGTGAGTACAAAAAGAATTTATAACGATGAAATTATATTTTCTATGAACTTTTCACTACATACATTGAGTTATACTTTTGTCACCACTAGTTTCGAGAGATGCAATTTCTCTCATTATCAGGTGTAAATCAATGATAGTTAAGCTAAATATAGTTTGTGGTAATAGCACAGATAATAGAACCAGCGCAAAGGTCTGACCACAATTCTTACTTAAGATAACAGCTTTTAATTTATTGTAGACGTGAGTAAATCCTTAAATATTTTGCAAAATAATATATGTATATTCTAAAAATGTAACCTCAGTGCAAATAAATAAACACCAAACCGTTGTCCTGGATACTTTGTATTTCTCTACTTGTTTCATCCCACTTTGTTGAACTCTTACACCAACACCACCATACGAATTTTCTAGGTTTCTAAGTGGCGCTTAGATGAGCTTCTTTCACGACAAATATAAAATCACTGCCTTTACAAAATCAAATTGATATACGTTTTACTAGTGAAATACGTTTTTGTGTCATTGATGCCGCCTGACGTCGGAACATTTCGGTCCTAGCTGGTGATGTGTCGGCCTACAGTAGTGTTTTTAAACTAGTGTAGATCTACAATGTACTTTCAAGGTTTTATACAAAGTATATTATGTTAGTTTTAAAGCTTATTTATTATCCATTGTAGGTATTGTTTCAAAAATAAAAATGCAGTTTTTTTTCGAAAATGAACACAATTTTTATAACTGGACGACAGAATAACTCGAATTGAATACTTTTTAGTATTTTAATAAACATAAATACGCAAATGAAATTTCAAAACTGTCAAATTAATAGTTTAGGGCAGTAAATAATTTCACTAGCTTTAATGATTGAAACGCCAGTGAAAATATAACTTCAGTGTCAGTGCACATTCACTGTAACATGTATGCTCTACTGGTGTAAAATAATAAAAAAATAAATCTTTTTTGATTTGTGAAAGAAGCCTATTACATCATGCCCGGCATTCGCTATCAAATCACTGAACTACTAGGCAAGGTCATAGATGTCATAAAAGTGGTCATCTTATAAAAACTGGACCTGGGTAAATCTCAAAGAGATCCCTTCACTCCTCTCTAGTCTGAGCCATGCTTCACCTATTGTCGACTCTGAGAACATTCAAGTTCCTCCGGATCTCGTCCAGCCAATAGTCACAGTTTTTCGGTGGTACTGAATACAGCTAGCAGGTATCGGAGCATGAAAAAAACTCCCATTATTCGTAAATACACTCAGTACCGACGCCATGCAATAATACCAACGCGAACAGCAGAGATAGAGAATTACGAGCTGGATACTTCATATCTCCAACTTCTAGACTGCATCTTTAGTTACTTCAGCATTTGTAATTAAATTACAATAAACAATGAGTGATTTATTTCTCATGCCACCTCACATGTACACAAAATGCTCTGCGACATTAAACGGATACTAGAATGGTGGGCGAAATATTGGAGCATTCAAACTCTCACACTAATCACAGAATTTACCACATATCCTTCTGATTCGAGTCAATATACATATATATCGACACAGTAGTCCATACGCATTTATTTAATCAACCATAATTGTATAACCAACATTTCTCTTTATATTGTCGATACGCATACCCCAAAGCCTATTCCTGGACTTTGATATTTGAATTTATTTTATTTATGTAACAGAGGTAAATATACTCGTATTATAATATAACATGATAAACATGAGATAGAGTTTATTGTGTGGGATGGAGTAGACTCTACCTCTGATATATACAGCGTTGTCTTGGCTACTTTATTGGACTGAAGTCTGTGTTAAAGTAGCCAGTTTTTTCGTGCTGTTGTGGTGTTATTTATAAATATTCGATAGAAATAAAAACAAATATAAAAAAAAAGATTTTTTTTTTTAATAAGAATGTAATGGAAGTGTTGTAGAATTAGTGTATTGTATAATGATTATATTAGAATGTTGGATAGTATATTGGGTCCATATTTGTGTAATCTTATTGGAGTTGAACGATTTCCAGTTGGTACTGAGTGTGTTGTACAGTTTCGGAGCTAAGAACATGTAGAATCTTTGATAAAATATCATTGTTGCTCTCGGAACTGGTGTGTAGTTTGTTTGTCTTGTGTTGTGTCCATGATTTATTGCTTGGGGTGAATTGTTGTTAGCATGAAAAAATTGGACAAGTCTCAACATAAAGATTTGTATTATGTCTAGGGTATTGTACTCTTTAAATATACGATCTGATGGATATCTAAAGGGACGATCATTTATTACCTAAAGAATTAAAACAATTTTAAACTACAATGTTATTTTGGGGTAGACGCCAACCCTGCGGTATTTGTGAGCATCGTGAAGGAATGGTTAAAGATTTTCTTTAATGAAAATTAAACACCTTTAATAGGGTAACAGGCTTTAGAATATTTCCGTAATCAAGGGCTTATGAAGCACTTAAAGAGATAAAATAATAGTAAATAAAAATGACTCAATTCACCCCAAATACGTTTGGTTACGAGTTCTTGCAGATATAATACTTTTAATTTAATTTCATTAATTATTTTAATGAAAAATGAAATAATCACCGCGACATCGTGTCTATAAGCATCTACCCCAGACAACCCCAGGCCATTCCCGCCGCCGAGAAACACCTCGTTCTGCTAATTAGGGCGATCTTACAAGTTCCCCTACAGTTCTAATTGGGACAATTGGTGTTCAACCGCTTTTTAATCACCAACTCTAATTTCTATAACTGGTAGCACTAACAACGGTAGTGCACGTCTATAAATTTCCTCGAGACAAAAATAATTATAATTTGTTAACCTTTCCGTTACGATGCCAGTAAAATCTCTTCCGACACTGGTTCTGAGAATTAAGTTAGAATGGAAAGTTTTTGATTAATTTTTAGGTCAGGTATAGTTGAACAATTACATAATTACGGAATAAAGACTGTATTTCATTTAATTTTATTCTTTCACAGTTGCTGGTTTTTCAATAGTAGATAATAACATTATAATAAAATTTACGTTTGCACGGCAAGTTTATCAAGAGAACTGATTATAACATATCTACCGACGTCTTATACAGGCAGATTATTATTCCTACATATGGGGGCGGTGGAACATAATGACACGTTTTTCTGTGCATTAAATAATTTGGGTACCGGTCGGACGATTGGATAGCAAGTGTTTTTTTTAATCATTAAATATGTCACATAAGGAATGTCGTGTATGGGGCTTCATTGCAGATAGATAGATTCCCGGTTATACGAATGTTGACTTCCCAAATTATTGCCATAGCTTTTTCAGTCAGAATATTCTTCGTTTTCCAGGGCATTCTATTTAAAATTTTTCCTTGAATTATGAAATGTAGGATCTGGTATTTTTCTGAATATCTCATAATATGGCTAAAATATTGCAATTCCCTGGTTTTTATTTTTTTTTCACACTGTTTACACTCCCGTTCCGGAACAGAGCACAATATGAGCCCAAAAATCTTATTTTTAGAACTATTTAATAAATATTAATTATATTGATCCAGTATTCATTGTAATCCTCGTAAATATCCTAAAGAATGCAGCGTGTAAAAATAACAATGTTTAGTAAGAGAGTAAACAGTAGAGAAAATGATGTTTTTCCATAGATAATTGCGACCATTTTATAAGTTAATTACCCTAATTAGGTAACGGCAGATATGACGTACGTATTTAGATGAGTCGCGTCTTTGATCTCCTCGCTGACTTAGGACATACATGTGCGCGGTATGTTTACGATCGCGACACGTCCGGCTGCGTCATTCTGATGCTCAAACCATTATTCTTGACTAAAATGAAAATTTGAATGGGGTCACTTTGTACCCCGCTTCGCTCCGGCCCTCGATCCTATTTTCGATCTTCCGGTCCCGAAGATTAATAGTAATCCTATCAATCCAGCTTATGTTTTGATCCACACCTCAAATGTTTCAAGTCGCTTTAGCAATGTTTCGGTGAGTGTCCATCATTCCACCCATTGTTCTCTATAACCGGAATTATTAATATTTTATATAATTGAACAGTCATTATTTTGAAACAAAATGACAGATCAGGCTAGCTAGCGAACTAAACTGATATATTTAGGTGTTTTTCAGAAAACATTATTCAAAACGTGGTTAATGATTTATTAAAATGGAATCCCACCCCATGAATTAACAGCATCAAAATTAGAAATAACAAAACGTGGGTATATCTACGGGTATTATCGTGTCCATAAAATATGTTATATCCCTTAAGGGATTTTATGGATTTCAGATAACCTTTTTAACAGAGGGTAATTTTGAAGTATACTGGTCATGATCAAAAAAGTGCATTGAAATTTCTGGAGGTTACGTTATAAAGCCTACTGCAAAAAAAGGCTTTCGTAATTTAACTATAAATTGTATATTTTTACGCCGAAATATTATCGGACACAATAAATAATTGAAGAATATTACAATCTAGTTATCTAGAATCTACTTACTTACTAAATTACGAGGGCTAGATATAAAGGATAGAGCGCCACACTTCTGTCCTGATACAAAATTCTCACCTTATCCACATTCGTACATCTTCTCATACAAACTCGCCAGTTTTTGTGACTTCTAACAGGACCATCTTCCAGTATCTGGTTAACCTGGTCGTGCCAAGTCTTCCGCGGAAGTCCTATATTTCTGGTGCAATCTAGAATTTAGATTATACTCTTATATCAATTTTATATCAGATGGATATTAGGGCAGAGAAGGATTTTTGAAGAACTAAAGTAAAAGTGGATAAAAGCATAAAGAACACCTTACAGTTTTATCGCAACATTGTATTAATTCTCTTGATACTCCAGGTTAGTCTCAGTTTTGTCTTGTAGTTGAAGTTGTAGGTCCACTATCCATAACGGTTGACACAATCACAGTAAAATATAACACATGTAAATAGTTAGAACCCCAATCAAAGGAAGCAACTAGCTGGTTTCCTTGCAAACGTGTCTAGCACTGTTTGGCAAGTAAGCGTGTTTAAAAAATATTTTTTTTATATATTACGTTGAACTTGTAAATTGAATCTTTAATTGCTTAGTTCTAAAAAGTAGTACGACTACCCAATACTGCAGACGTAGCGCTATTATCAATTTAATTGCGCATTTTGATCAATTAAAATTGCTATGTTCTGTTTGTAAGCTATCGTTCTACTCAAGCCATATAATTGCCTAACTATTGAATTGAAAATTCTTTTGAACTGATCCGTTTTTTATCCGTGTTACTTATTCTCTCTTTTACTAATTCGCGAATTATACTATCTTAGTGTAGTTTACGTATTGTTTTCACGATCGTTTGTGGCCTAGGTGCATGATGGATTTGGGAAAAACAAAAAGCAATCGGCAGAACTATTTCCAACGTTATCCTTTATTAAAAATAATAATTTGCTTTTATTTTCATTTTTTATTTTTATATGGGTAAGACAATATTATTTTACGTTAAAACTTAAAATTTAAAAACACTATGTATAGTTCTCAAAAATTATAAATAAATAAATGGTAGAGTCGTATAATCGACGGATTCATTTTACCAAAAGAAGTTGGTTAAACAAAAGTTTATAATCACATATTGTATAATGGAAATATTGTAGTGGAAATGAGATCACTTAGACGTATTTGTGGCAAATCTATTTACGACAGAGTAAAGAATGAAGAAATAAGGAAATAATGTAAAGCTGATGTTAGTATAGTGAGTAAGATTAAGAAAGGATCACTTAGATGGTTTGGTCATATGGAAAGGATGAATGAGGAGAGAATGGTAAGAAAGATATATGACGCAAGTGTTGATGAAACCAGAAATAGAGGACGTCCGACCAGATAAACCAGATAATGGAGGATGGTTCTGTTAGAAGCCTCAACAATCGGCGAGCTTGTATGACAAGATATATGAATGTGGATGAGGCGAGAATTGTGTGTCAGGACAGAAGAGTGTGGCGCTCTATCCTCTCTGCCTACCCCCACGGAGAAACGGCGTGATGGTAAGTAAGTAAGTAAGTAATTAGCAACAGCACGACCTAAATCTATACTTACTGTACGCTATTGATGAGCGGGTATTATTATTAATACATGTTCATATAAAAATTTAATATATTTTTGCGCTACCGGGATTCGAACCTGGATCTCTATTTCCAGTCCGGGGAAAGTACACCAATATTTTTCATCACAAATTTTCGAACACGAATATGTTACACTTTTTCAAATTAATACATCTGTCGTTCACAGACCTAGGTTCTGAATAATTACAACTTCACAATAAGAATGTGTTCTCCTATTATTATTAAATCTATATTTTTTGATTTCATGTAAAAATAATAAACCTCGTATTTGTTTAATAATTTTCGCTTATTCCGTATTGCCTTCGCTTTGTATCGATACAGCGTGTACTGTTGCCATTTCAATATCCGGTTCCGTCCTTAATCACAACCCTTTCCACAATTTTACGTCTACGTTTACAGTGCTTCAAATCTAAAGGCAGGGACGTTCGACTGTCGTTAAGTGAGACGTTACTCAACAAAGACACCCGTTTAAAGTTGCTTATTTCTCATTTTTCACAAACTTGCTCCGCTCTTCAGGATCCGTTGAACAAATACTTCTCTTAAACGAGAGCAGTTAATTAAACAAAACGCTTAAACAAACACGGCTTAAAAGACAGGGATACTCAAGAGTATCTGCACTGTAACGTAACTATTCAATTAATTATTACATTACTCAAGATGGTGTTCCTGAAAATTAGGCATATCTTGGCTAAGATAACACTATACTATATGATTTTTGACGACTATACTATATAATTTTTTAACTGTAATTAAATCAAAAAATATCCATCATGCACCTAGAACGCAAACAACGATCGTGAAAAAAATATATATACAACATTAAGATATTAAGGAGAACACATACTTATTGTGAAGTTGTAATTATTTAGAACAAAGCTCTGTGATGTTTTAAATACTAATTTAATGTATTAATTATATACATATAAATTCAATTTGATGTAAAACAATGTAGATGACTTTCAAATAATGGAACGACAGATGTATTCATTTGAAAGAGTGTAACATATTGGTTCAAAAATTTGTCATGAAAAATACTGACGCTATAACACGATTGGTAGTGTACTTTGCCGGATTGGAAATAGAGATCCAGGTTCGTATCCCGGTAGCGCAAAAACAATATTTTTCGACAACATTGATTTTATATGTATATATTTATAATTAATACATTAAATTAGTATTTAAAACAGTAAGACAGCTTTCAAACTCCCAGAATATATAATCAAATTGAAAATAAAATTAGAAATTTAACTGACATTAGGACTTTTGAAAGGGATATTTCAAATTGGTTGTTGCAATCAGGAAGAGCAGATACAGAGAGTCAACTCTTTCATATAATGAAATAATTTGTATAACTACTTTTGTGCGTTTTGTTCTTGTATATTTCCATCTACCTTATATCTGCTTACATAATTGGTATTATTATTATTATTTATTTTTTTATTCACTATTTTATATTATATTTATATATTTTTTTTCTTAAATATTTTCACATTATATGCTATGTATGTATTCGATTTTACTGTGTTTTGCCTTCGATGAGTTTTGGTTCTATAAAATATATTGGTTTATCAATTTGCCCTAAAAAAGGCTTGCCTAGTTGGGCAATATATTTAAATATGTAAACATGATACCTTATGAATATATTCACCTCTGTTAGAATAAAAATATGTATGTCATTTAATAAATAAATAAATAGTAAAATTCGCGAATTAGTATAAGAGATAGTAGTGACTGCAATGATTTACACGCAGCTGTAAGCCCAGCTGAAAAACTTTCAAATGTTATTATGATAAAAAAAAATGGCATAAGTAACACGGATACAAAACGGATAAGTTCAAAAGAATTTTCAATTCAGTAGGTAGCCACTTATATGGCTTGAGTAGAACGATAGCTTAAAAACAGAATATAGCAATTTTAATTGCTCAAAATGCGCAGTTATTTTCACAACAGCGCTGTAGCGTTGGGTAGTCGTACTAGTTTTTAGAACTATTTTTTGTGCAGATTTCAGATTTTGTATTCGTTTGTTTCTTTCACATACAGTTTTTTTTTTTGATTAAGTTAGTACTTTATTCCTTAAAACGTAGACTATAACCATTTTTGCAGAAAAGGGCTTCCAGTACTTAGTATCGTAGTTTCCAAAAATATATTTTGAAAAACTTAAAGAAGGGTTTCTTCGTGGAGCTGCAGATCAGTAATATGATGAAAGATAACAATTTTGAACGTATGTATAATGAATCGAGTACGAAAAAAGGCTTGGGTTACCGTAGATCGAAGAAAGATCTGAAGTACAGGCAAGGTTAACACAATGTTGCAGCATTTAAAGAAAATAGTCTGTATCATGGGTGAAAAGCTTCATTTTACTGCAAATGTAGCCACAAGTCCTCTGAACATCAGGAACAACTTCGATGATTCGCACGTTACACTGTACTACACAATACTTACTTCGGCACGCACAGCGAGAAACCGAATACACGATAACAACATTAACTGTAGGTTCTCCAGATCAGTGTATCGAGATCGTAGCAGGGCGTTCACGCATCTCGACAGTTCAAAAGTTCATAGACACGGAAATTCGTGCTCTGGGGTATATGAGAGGAGAGGAGGCGATTGTAAATATCGAACATTAATAATACTATCTTAACTATTATATTATTAGTTTTAAAGATGGCCCATAGTTGAAGACCCCCGATATAAAACAAGCCTTCTTTCACTGATCAACTAATGCTTCTGAGTTCGCTGCTAATGCTCCGACTTCAAAAGTCAACTTTCACCCCTTGAGTCGCTAAGGGATGCCGTTCTGTCGATTGTGCAACATTTATTTTAATTACCTCAGCGATTCTTCACGGGACGGTGAGGGGGGGGGGGGGGGCAGGGGGTATTAAAACCCTTTGAAATTGGATTGGCTACAACATCGAAATCTCATTAGCCCTGTCCATAGTGAAGGGCTACTTATTGTTCTGGACGATGCTAATGAATAAATATCACAAATTTCGCATAAATTTTCTCCAAGGGAAATTCTAAATTTAAATATTTCTACAAATTTCAGTAGATCAGATATATTTTAAACGAAATAAAATGAATCGCTCAGAAATATGTTAAAAAATATATGTTAAATATTTGTTGCAAATTGAAATTTGTAGATTACATTAATTTTAAAATAGATTGTTCAGTATTTATGACAGGTCCAGCATGGATGCTTTTTTGTTTTTACTATACCTATAACCCCCCCCCTCTCCCTCCCTCCTCACTTATCACACAGCATAATTTTTTCTGTGTGTATTATCTATGACTTTTGAATTGTCAAAAAGTGAACGTTCTGGTGTGTGTTTGTTACACTGATCTGTTTTTTGTACAGTTACTGTTACTAGTGTGTATTCGGTTTCTCGCGGTGCATGCCGAAATAGCTATTGTATGTTCCAATGCTTCGTGTGAATAGGCAAAGAAGTTTCTTGAAGTTCAGGAGAGCTATGATTATAGCAGAGAAAATTCAGGTAAGTCGTGCTTCCTGGTTGGTCTTCGAATCTTATTCTGTTCATATATCAAATTCCTATCACTCTACCTATATCCTGTTTTATCACCCCCTTATGTAAAGATAGATTTTTAATCTTTGTTTTTAATCACTTATAAGTTATATTAAATAAATATAGTTACCACCGGTCCCTAACTGATAAGAATGAATGGAAACGCGCGGTTGGTGCAGAGACGTGACAGAGTATACACAGTACAGAAGTGCACTAGATAGTACAGAAGGTATGCGTGTAAAAAATGAGTATAGAGAAGTGAGACCAGCGGAGCGTAGAGGTTGAAGAATAATGGAGCGGGTCGCCGGTGTTCGGTATGGCCCCCGCCGTCCTAGAGAGCCGTGGCGGGGCAGCGAAACGAAATATATTTATATTGTCGGTGAGCTATCGAGACAGACTGTGGCGGCAGCACCTTGCCGCCGGCTAGGTATTGATTGCAAATGTCGCTGGTGTCGATAACGGCTGAAAAAGGCGGTGAATTTGAACCGCTGTCTCCCAAAAATTTTCATAACCCCTCGTAATCTTTAATCCTCATAAAGCTACAGTGATTTTTATATTTTTTAAACTCTATAATAGGGTATGAGGTTCAATTACTCTATCGAAATACATCAGAAAAGCGTGCAGGCTTAAAAAATCACATAGTTGTATTGTGACCTCACTGGAAAACGAATTCAAAACACTTGGTATGAAAAGCCAGCGCTTTGCCCATTAGACTACGTGGGTCGGCAGCGAAATGTATGAATGTAAAAAGTCAAATCGACAGTTGTTGTTTTAAAAATATTACAAATGCTTATAAACTAAAACTTTATTTTCTTGTTGAGAAATCTCCTAAACAACTAAGAAATTTTAAGTTTCTTGATAATTAAAACAAAATAAATTAATCACTTATTGTGAGATATTTGAGTGATAGACGTAAGAAGGCTGACCTGGCGTGAGGGGGAGAGACATTAAAAGACGCTGGATGCGCTGTTGTGGTCTCTTTCAATACTCTTCGATTCACCAGTTAAGATGTCAGTTAACGATATAGACGTTGGACTTTTATTTCTACTACCGACATCTCACCAAATCAAATATTGCCGTGGCACAGCCGGTATAAAGGACAATACATTTTCACTACCAATTATGTTACATCAATCTAATTTTGAAGCATCTGATGTTGATCCCGGTTACAGTAATGTAGACAATAAATAATAAGTGAATGTATTTTAAAATACACTTTTTTTTTTAAATAGATGACATTGTCGGTTAAGATCTTTTACCGATCGGTGCTCGTTACTTTTCAATTAAACTGCAAGCGTCTAAAAATACAGTCTCTGACACGCTGAGCAAAGTTTTCCTTTGCTTTGTACGGCCACAAAGCCGTCTGGTCAACCGGCGGCGTGGGAATTGAAAGCTGTCAACATTATCCACCGGACCGGCAAAGTCACTGTCCCTTTGAAAATCAACGCCTTTTATGAAGACGTCGAGCGTTCTAACTGAAAGCTGGACGGGAACTTTAGTCCGGGCGAAGATCGATCAATTTGATTTTCTAAAGTTTCGCATCCAGTTGAATTGACATTAAAGCGTACATGTCGATAGATTCTCTCGATAAATGTAATAGTAATTTTGACATGTTTTTAAATCATTTAATAGAATTTAATCATAATTTTGATAACCATTGTGACTGAAGCAAGTCGCCGATCACGAGTGGTGGGTGATGATGGAGTCGGATGGGATGGATGTGTAGTTGGAAAGAGTTGGCAAATTGAATAGGGAATTGGAAATGAGGGAAGAATGGGATGAGGGTGAGTGAATTATTCGATAGCAGACCAGGATGGCTTACGGGATGAAGAGAACAGCTCGACTCCCTGACTTATCCTAAAGTTTACCCCAAAACTTGAACCCACGTCACTCTGTTCACTGAATTTTACATGCACAAATCTTTTGTTATTTTAGTGGATTCTACCACTTCCTTTCCATAATCTCGACGAATTTCACACATACAAAAACGAATTAGCTGAGCTAAGGAACACGTGTTGACTGATTTGAAATAGGCTAAGGGGTAGGAACAAGCTAAAAACTGGTGACAATATACTATATTTAACAATAATCATTTTGGTTCAAGTATGAAAATAAAATATTTTTTTATTTTTTATTTATTATCTTAGTTTAATAACCACAATTGTGGTTATTAAACTAAGATAATAAATAAAAAATATGAATCTTAACCACCAAGTTAATATTACTAATTTTAAAAGTATGAAAATAAAAGATAATAATTACGAATATGGAACAACCATTTAGTATGAACATAAAGATAGTATTGTAGAGGCTTCGAGGACTGGTTTGAGAAGTCAGCTGAGGCAACCTTCTCGGAACCACCTCAACTAGTATAAATTAATTTGTGCATTATCTTAAAATGAACGCCAACCGATTGTAAGTCCTGTTTCATCAACCTGCCCTAGCCACAAACACCAACACTTACACTCACACGCACGCTCCGCAACATTTGACATTGATGTATGGATCGTGTCTCAATCATTTGAGACACGATTGTAACACATCTCCACATGTCTCACATCGACTCACTCAAACGATTGTCAAACAACAAGTGCGCGTCCAAAATGGCTGAGATTTTGGTCAGTACTTATCAAAGTATGTGCAAACATGTTCCCCAACTTTTGTTGACGTGTGCTGCCATCTTCATGTTGAAATCGGAAATTTTTCAGACAGCTCTCGTGTTTTCCAAAGGTGTTTATTTTTTGCTCGTCTCTATGACGTAAGATTGAAAGATAAAAGTGTGAACTAACATCATTTCAAATCAATCCTAACAAGATGTATTTAGAAAAACTAGCAGAAAACCTGTTGGAAGCCATTGCAGCGCTTCGAAGCCGATAACGACCGCTTTGTTGCCAGATGCGAATAAATACGAAAATCCTTGTGCTAATGCACCGTGTAATGTAAACTAAATATTAGTAAAATGATACATGAGACTCGTTCAATATTTCCATGCTAACAACAACTCATCCCAAGCAATAAATTATGGACACAACAGAAGACAAACAACAAACATCTACACACCAGTTCCGAGAACAACAACGACATTTTATCAAAAGTTCTACATATTGTTAGCTCCAAAAGTATACAACACACTCAGTACCAACTGGAAATCGTTTAATTCCAATAAGATTACACAAATATGGACCCAATATATGATTAAATCAGGTAGAGATGAATCAGAAGCATGGAGCTATCCAACATTTTAATATAATTTTTTATTTTTTATAATTTTTTTTATAAGTGGTGTAATTAGTAAATCTCTTTTTATTCCTGTCGATGATTTAAATAACACCACGAAAAAAAAAAAAACTGGCTGCTTTAACACAGACTAACAAAGTAGCCAGGACAACGCTGTATATATCAGAGGTGAAGTCTACTCCATCCCATACAATAAACTATGAGAATGTCTTAGGTTTATTATGTATCCACCTCTGTTTGTACAAAAATATGCATGACATGTTTGTACAAAAATATAAATAAACATGAAAAAGCATAAACTATAGAAATGCAATATATAAACTTAAAATCTCAAATGAATACGATATCTTAATCAATGACGATATATTGGACAATGTAGAAAGATTATAAATAAATATTAATATATGTTCTGTAGAGGATACAATAATGTAGACAAGGGCGGTTCACCGATCTCAGCTTCTCTCAACCGGCGGAGATGATAATGATGATGATTGTGAACTCGAAAGAAATGAAATACAAAAGATGTTCAATATAGTCAATATCTTCCGCCAGTAGAATACTCTGTTTTTATTCAGATTCATAACAATACACATTGTCATATTTGTAAGTACCTACACGGCGACAGGCCGCCGCTGTTACGCTTTACTAAGACGTCATTGTTTTCCTGAAATCTATTCCACGGGTTTTTTGCCGCCACACCGATAATTACACCTTTAAAATTATCTGGTAATAAGTACTGCTATCTAGCGGATTTCTAAAAAAAATACACTAACATAATATAATTGCTACGTAGTACAAAAAAATTCTTTCAAATGAATCTAATAGGAGTAAAATATCACAGATTGTCTCGAGTCGAAAATTTCGTAATAATCTCATTCATGGACACGTTCAATTAAACAAAAATTCGCTGCTCAATAGGAGCGAATTTTAATACTTAAGTCAATACTTAAGTTATCGATTAGGTTGTTGTGAGTGATGATATAATCCGTAATACCTCGTTATATAACGATAGACGTATTATTATTTTTCGATACACCGTTTATTCTGTAATATTACAATATTTAAGTCATGTCGGTACGGAAAACTTAAAATTTATTTTTAACGAAAAATGTCGATACTTTCATTATTTATGAATATATATTTATGAGTACGCTTGGGGAATAAAATATTCAGAGGCAGTTTGAAAAGTGTAGTTTGCGAGCTGCGCCAGACGGTCCCCGACTAGCTTTTAATTAATGTAAAGCATTTAATAATGTTTTGTGACATTTTAACTTTCACATCATCAGAATTCTCGTCGCTTGTTTATATATTAACCCGAAGTGATCCAATAACACAAATAATACATCATATTTTTAAATAAGGACTCAAGAACCAACCAGAAAGCACGACTTACCTAGATTTTCTCCGCTCTCCTGAATTCAATCGTTGAATCATCAATGCCGCGAGTAAACTGAAGGACATGTAAGCAACGGTAACTGTACAATCAGACCAGTATAACGAGACGTTGACAGTTCACAAGTGGGTGGGTAGTCAGGCCGGCCTGTGTGGGTGGGACTCCACCTACGCACGTACCTCTCACTCTACATGCCTCGTGTTTTTTTGCAACTCCGTTAGTCTGTGTCCTCCGTTATTATGTTTCTGATATTAAACATTTAAATAGTAGTTGAAGCCTCAAACCTATGTTTTTACTAAAACAAAGTATTTTAAAAACGTTATAAATTCATCAAATGTACTGCAAATTGAATGATTTATAACTCTATTCATTTTTAATATTTTGCTAATTTGGTTTCCTACAGATTTGTCTTCGTAATCTTGACTTCAAGATTATAAGAAAATATATTTCATTTATGCATTAATTTAGCGTATTGACACAATTTCGTACCATGCCTAAAATGCATCTAATGGTCGCGGTCTTTCTTATAATATTTGTATCGTCTTAATTATGGCAAATAATATTCAGTTTATTAATTTTATATTAATTTAAAGGTTCAATCTAAGTAATAGTTGAAAAAAAAGACAAATCTATTAAATAACTTCTGATATAAACTGATATAAGGGACGCTGGAGGGTTAACATTTTTTAAACCTTAACTGCTAATATCCGTCTTGAATTTCTTCTTCTTTTTCGTTTTGAAATAGTTAAAATGTAATTGAATTAAAGTTGCATATTTTTTATTAGCCTCGATGAGTAGGACCAACGAGGAAGCCCTAGCTTCTAAACCGGTCCCGGGAAAGGCTTCTAAATCGGTCCCGCTTTTTTTTAATATTTCACAAGTTACAAATCACGTCACACACAAAAGTCGTGGTTTGTAGTATTGGGTGAAAGGAGGAGAGAGGGAATTATAGGTGTAGTAAGCTTAATGGAGCATCCACACACGCACGGCCATCGGCGATCTGTGGATCTGTCGTAAATACCAAACACACATATCAAACACTTATCAATCACATTATGTAACTCACATATTTTATATATGACACATATCACATCACACACGTTGTTTGCTCGTTATACATGATTCGGTTGGAAATCCTGGATTTTTGAAAATAAAAAGTATGTACCTTCCAGTTTTGTAGGTACACCATAAAAAACATGCAATGGCAGAAATAATCGAGCCGCCAACCATGTCTGAGGTAATAAAAATGTTTCGGAGACGGAATATTACCAGTCTCATTCTATATCATATACATTTTCATACTTTGTCAGTGCATGCTTTTATCAACTGAGACATCAGCAAAACTGTCAGTGCATGCTGACATCACCTGAGACAGATTAAAAGTATTCGGAGACATCTTCCTCTTGAGGCTGCCGGTCTACTCATTGTAGTGTCACATGTGGACTATTGTAACAGCATATATGCTAGCCTGCCAATGTTTCAGCTGGATGATAGATTACAATCCATTCTAAATGCGGCAGCACGGATAATATATGGAGTTTCCAAATTCTCTATTATAACATACCTTTTATATCAGATACATTGGCGCCGATTCCCTGAAAGATTTAAATTTAAATTGTGCTGGTTGATGTACAAGGCGACACACAGCATGGCGCCTCTGTATCTTCAAGAACCTTGTATCCTAGAAAATTTGAATGGTAGACATAAAACTCTAAAGTAAGGCTCTACTTTAGATGCAGGAAGGGTTGTAGAACCGACCAACCATTGCCACAAGTCTAAATTTAGTGAACGGGCATTCGTTGTGGTAGGCCCAAAAGCGTGAAACTCTTTGCTCTCCGTCATAAGAAACAGTGCATCAGAGACTTTATTTAAGAAGAAACTAAAAACGCACCATTTCGATGAGTCATTTCCATAAGTGAAAATAACAATTTTTAATTCTAAAAAAAAAGATAATTGTAGAACTATAAACAGTTGATGTGTAAAGGGCCCTTGAGGTGAAAGTTTTTACAGAAATGGCGCTATATAAATTATCCATTATTATTATTATTATTACACATCACACAAATTTCTTATCATGAAAATATATATTTCACATCGCAAACTTTTTCCATCATAAAATTCAAACAAATAAAATGTATCACGTCTCAATATTTTTCAAACTAAGCCAAACACAGACTACATAGATTAGATCATGTTTATCTACATACTATAAACAAACTCCATGTTTATTATATAAGGGGTAATTTTTTTTGAGGTTTGTTTTTCAAATTAGCCACACATTTTCCAGCAACAGCCAATTTGACAGCTGACAGCTGATTTGTGCTCAGTTTGGTTTGCCATTTCACCATGAATACACTTATGCTAGAAGCAATATTCATATTTCGGTCAACTTAATCATCCATCCGAGTAAGTAATTTGAATAACCATGGATCGTTTTCGCACCACGCATACGCATTGATAATACGCATTCACGGTGGCGTCGTACAGTGCGCACCGAAGAAACTGTTGCTGCAGTGAAGCGTAGTATTGAGGAGGACCCGAATGAGTTGATTTGCCATCGTGAACGGAAATTTTTCGACTTTTTTGAGCTTCAATTGAATGGAATTAATGTGGAAAAGCTATAGTTTAAACAAGACGGCACAACATGCAACATAGCGCGCGCCATAATCAATTTACTGACGGAAATATTCGATGAGCGCATAATTTCGCGTAATGGACCTGTGAATTGGGCTCCTAGATCGTGCGATTTAACACCTTTGTATTATTTTCTGTGTAGATATGTAAAGTCACTAGTCTACGCCGATAAACCAGAGACGATAGACGACTTGAAAGTCAACATTTGTCGCGTTATTGCCGATATAAAAAGTATTTGAAAATTGTACAGTCGTAGTGCCCATATGCGCGAAATCATATTTAACTACTTATGGCATAAAATTATTTTTCTAATAAAATCAATACCATGGCCATATCACGATTTTTATTTCATTTTAAATTTATATATGCCTAAAAAAACAGCCTTTATGTTTCTTAAAAAAAAAATATTTTTTTTTTAAATAGAGATGCGTACACGGAATATATGTCACTATTAATATTCTTACTATTTTCAAAATAAGCTAAACGCTTGTGGTATGAAAATAGGACTAACTTGCTGGTGTCCTGGAATGAGGCGCGAACCACCGACCACTAGATCACAGGCCAACATCGTACACCAACAAGCTACTCGAATTGTTGTAATATTATTTGAATTAAATTAATATAGTTTTCCTTGATTCCTGCTTACATAATATAATAAATAATATACAATCACTTTTATATTATTTAGCCCTTGTCGAAAAGCCACTCTAAAATATCTATAATACACACACTTAAGTAGATTTGCCGTACTCCAATTGAAACACATTGTTTATTGCAATATGCACAGACTCCCTGAAGGCTGTGTATCTTCATGGTAATTTTCCGCCGTTTCCCCAGCTAAGGGAAGCTTTCTATCAGCCCGGCACAACCCTTACAAATGACTCCAGCCCTATTTACATGTGGTGAGACTCCATCGATTAACCAACCCTCTCTCGCAGCCTCAGCCATCACATTCTGTAAACTAAACCGAAGGATTTCTTCCTCAGCACACACTTCTAAGAAGTTATATGAGGAGCGTTCTAAAACGAACACAATTTCAAACAATTTTTATTTTACTATTTTATTTATTTGTCAGTATTATAGAGCGGGTCAACTTAGACTGACTGATGTAAAATGCATAAAACTTTTGTAATTTAAATACTTATTAAAAAAAAAATTATTATTATTAATTGCAATAGCGCTGACTGTATGGCTAGTTTTAAAATAATAATCGACAGTACTTACGTGAAATTAAATTGTAACGTTACAGAATTCCAAAAACTGTTGTGTATTTTTTGAGTAACTTACACTTAAACCTCACAAACTGCAATTTGCAATTTATTTTTATTGTACGTCTAAAAGGATATATAAACAATCATTTAACACTTGTTTCGTCCCAGTCGAACTTACGGTTCACAAGCCACGGCGTCCGAAAGTTTACTGACGGATTGGCGGATACGGATAATGCGAAAAATCTCCTCAATTGATTGACATCATTATCTTCTGAGATACAAGCGTTTAAAGTTTGACCTATTTTCATGACAGTCAATTTTTTTTAAATGCATCCCATAACGAAAATGTTAAGTGCATTTTATATTTTAAGGTTATGCACCTCTCGGGCCACACTGTACTCAATGTACTTTGCGATGGTCGACTCGGTTATCAGTTATGAAGTGAGTAGCTATGGACTAACATATAAAACATATACTGATAAAATTAAACTATTAAGGTTTTTAAAACTTAAAATAGATAATAGAACGAAGCTTTTGTATAAAGATAATTTTTGCAATATGCAAAATCTTACCAGTTGACAAAAAAGTAACATATTATATAATTTTAGAAGAGATGATAAACAATGTAAATATGAATACTGACCCTCACCATAGCTCTTCTACCAGATCTTCGGGACGAACAATGTGTACAGTGAGAGAAGGAGAAAACGTATTGAGCCAAATTTTTTTTAATAAAATCAGTAATGAATTATGAATCATCATGGAAAATCAAGAAACACCAGTGAACACCCTCAAATATAAAGTCAAACACATTCTTATCTAATTATATGATTTCTCTATTGTATTAGATTTAAAAAACAATTTTGTTGATGATAAAATTTTATTAGATCACATTCTTATTGTGAAGTTGTAATTATTCAGAACATAGGTATCTGATATTTTAAATATGAATTAAATATATTAATTAGTGTTTTAATCTAAGTATGAATACTGACCCTCACCATAGCACTTCTATCAGATCCTCGTGCGTACCGTGTGTACGGTGAGAGAAGGAAAGAATTTTTAATAAAATCAGTAATGAATTATTAATCATTATGGAAAATCAAGAAATATCAGTGAACACATTCAAATATAAAGTCAAACACATTCTTATCTAATTAATTGTATTACATTAAAAAAAATCTTGTTGCTGATAAAATTTTTGTTTACTTAAATTGTGTATGTTCTTACGTTGCATTCTTGCTTCGGCGAATTGAACGCCAGGCAACGCCACCAGCCAGATAATAGTGACATGAATCTGTAGGTCCTCAACACCATGAATGTTTACTAACCTTCTGCTACCGTTCTCTCCTTGACTGAGTAACATTTATAATTGACACAGAGACACAAATGAAAAAGATTTTGCTGTTAATTTACAATCTAATTCAAGTACAAACACAAGTATGTGCAATCAGGTATGGTCTGTAACACGATCTGAATAAAATTCCGTCTTACCCACCCTGCAGTTCCCAAATGTCATTTATAATACTCAAATAATAGGTAAGAGACCAATCCTTTAAGAATTATCCTGATAACAATGGATTCTACGTTATCCCAAACATTAAATTAAGTCAATAAATTGTACAAATTAAGGTCACATTCGAAATCATCCCGTCCCTTGTTTTATTGCCAAGCACCTCAAAATCCCAAATAATTGCCCTAACGTTGGTATCGCAATCTGTTTAGAAAGTTATAAAAATGGTCACCATCTATGGTTCTTTTTCAAATCAACAGTTGCCACGACCAGCGTGAATAATCTGCAACTGTAAGCGATTCGACATAACCAGTTGGTAAATATTTTTACATTATTCAATCACTAGTGCATAGTTTACTATAAAATTGTTGATCTAATGGCATGGTGAATAATCTTTATAGGAAACAAGATGTTTCCCTTTGGTTTTCTTATGTAATTTTCGACAATTCCGCTTACGAATCTAATTGCGCCTGCCTGGATGCTGAGGATCATCTACGACGATAGGTCAAGAAGATGAGATACTCGGATGGCATGGACCGGAGTAATGCCGTCTAGTGGAACATCTGGTTGTCACCTGCCCGAAGAACGTCGAATGAATCCCGATGAAATGAGGATTTGTTAATGTGGGTTGTGGGTTGATCTTTACGGTTGATCCGATGGTTAGCCCCAACCATCTGATCGTGTAAAAAACGTGTCTGGCATCCTTACCTCGGGCCTGCAGTCGCCTTAAAAGAAGTTTGCTGCCGCAACATGTGCCGAAGGCATCACGCTGTTAATATGGGATTGCCTTCATTATCCCATGCCAGCGAAGGAAATATCAATTTCTATGAAGATGGTATGGTATTTCGAAGAATTCAACTAACGGCGCACTAACGATTGGAAAATTTAATCATGTTTACCTATCTATTAATGATTCAGTAATTTCGACATGGCGTCGTCTTCACGAAACGATCGACAATCTCACCGCGTAATGCGGTCCACCGAGGCTCTGGACCATAGTCGATAGCCACGATTCAAATATGGCTTACTTACTTACCATCACGCCGTTTCAGAGGCAGAGATGATAGAGCGCTACACTCTTCTGTCCTGACACACGATTCTCACCTCATACAAATTCATACATCTTCTCATACGGGCTCGATGATTTTTGAGGCTTCTAATAGTATCGTCCCCCTGTATCTGATTTACCTATTTGTGTCAAGTCTCAACACTTGCGTTATATATATTTCTTACCGTTTTCTATATTCATCCGTTTCACATCTTAAAACCACCTAAGTGATCCTTCCTTAATCTTGCTCACTATACTAAGATCAGCTTTCTTTTCTTATTTCTTCATTCTTTACTATGTCATAAATGGATGCCACTTTCATTTGCTTTGTTAATTATTTTAATTGAAAGGCAATCCTTTCCGTTAAACTGATATGCAGTTTGACAAACAAAATTGTTCTGTATTAAAATACGTATTCATGTCAAAGTTCAATAAATATATTTCAAATGTGTATTCTTCTAAAAACTTCCCTGACGCCCCTCGGCGTATCCCTAAAAAAAAGGTTCTCCCTATACATTCTGCAGTAATTCAATAATCTCATCCTGCTAAAGTATAAAGAAGCTCATAAGTTATTCCCTCCACGCAGGCCCCGTACAACAATTCTCCAGCCGACATGCCAACTAAACAAATCCAATCAACTGCCTGAAACTTGTGTATTCGTAATATTATTTCACATTATGTTCTCAGCAAGGTACACAACAAAGTACTTACTCACATTATTTACTAACGAAGCATATTTTTGGGACACGGCAATCGAAAAGCTTAATTAAATTTACATACATAATTTAGTTATGTTATTTTACAAATTTTGTTCGCCCACTTTCGGATATTCGGTAATTAAAAAAAATAAATGTTATGTATGCATGCTGGACGTCCTTAATTTAACTGAACCGATTGTTTACCACGTTCCCGCGCGGAGTACCAGGTCGTCGGTGCTGTTCTATGTAAACGCATCATTTATAGGAATGCACCCACACAGAGACTTCACAGACATGGAAACGATTTTGGTCTTGTCTGATGTTCAATGTTCATGTGTTTTTGGTGCTATTTTGAGTAATTGATTAAGGCATTCAGAAATCTCTGATTTATGTATGTATATTCCACAGGGGCATGCAGTGCATATAAGTGAAAAAGATGAGCATTACTAAACATTCTGGGAAACAAATATAAATTAAATGATTGTATTAACATAAACGAAAACATTATTTTTCCATCAGAGACTTTAATTGCTTAGCTCTAAAAACTACCACGACAACTCACCGCTGTACCCATCGCGCTCTTTTACATTCGCCGCATCGATCTATTTACATTGCTCTGTTTCGTCTTAAAGCTAGTGAATTACTCGAGTTATATAATTGGTTTTTACTTAATTGAAAATTTCTTTTGGTTGATCCGTTTTGTATGGAGTCGTTACCTTTGCTGTCATTACATTAGAAAGGCTTAAAACTGCATACAAATAATTGTAGTATCTACTTCCTCTTTTACGAATTCGCGAATTTTACTATCTTACTGATTTCATGATTGTTCATTAAATTTGGTGCATGGATTGGTTATTGATTTGGGAAAAACAAAAAGCAATTGGCAAAACTATTTCCTACGTTAACCTTTAATATAAATAATTGCTTCCTTTAGTTATTACTTGAAGGATTTTCAAACAATAAATGAATCATGTTCGGTCATAGAAAGTGTTCTTAAAAACGTCCATACATTTTTATATTGGTAAGAAGGTATTATTTTACGTTAAAACATAAACTTTAAAAACACTATTAATAGTACTCTAAAATTACAAATAAATACATGGTAGGATCGTATAAACGACGGATTTATTTTGTCTAAAGACGTCGGTTACACGAAAGTACATATATTATATATAATTGTATAATGTCATTGGTAACAGCATAACCTAAATCTATACCTATTGCACGCCACCGATATTACACGCTACTTGTGTTGTTCATATTTTTTTAATATATTTAATTTTGTAAAAGCCTATAAGGGCGTGAATACAATATAAATAAAATAAAATAAATAAATAAATCACTATTGGCTTGTGGGGCGCATCGCCTCCACAACCAGCGATACCGACGACAGGTCCTGAACGCACACACCTGGATGCTAAACAGGGTTTACAGACTTCCCGCTTTTTAAACAAAAATAGATTGCCCTAGGGATTATTTTTAATTCACAATTATTCAAGAACAAATAAGACGTTTAAGTTAAGAACGTAAAAAGACGCCGTGTTGTTATATGTATTTATAACTATGAAGGAATAAATTATTAAATTTGACTATAGAAGTAGATATGGACCTGATGAATGAAGAATTTACTTACCATAACGCCTTTTCCCCGCGGGAGTAGACAGAGAAGATAGAGCGCCACACTTTTCTGACCTGATACGCAATTCTCGCCTCGTCCACATTCATACATCTTCTCATGAAAGCTCGACGATTATTGAGGTTTCTGACAGGACCATCCTACTGTATCTGGTTTACCTGGTCATGCCAAGTCTTCCGCGGACGTCCTCTACTTCTAGTACCATCAACACTTGCGTCATATATCTTCAAAATTTGGAGAGTTTCCTTTAAAATCAATTTAATATCCATCAACATTGTATTTTCCCCTCCCTTAATATTCCGTCTATCTGTATATGTATTCTCCCTCTCACTCACATGCAATTTTATATTGTATCTCACTCTTTATGTATATATAAGTGTAATCTTTTTGTTTTTATGGTTAGTTTTAAATACGTCCTGATGAAGCTTGAGATAAGCAAAACCGGTTGACGTATAATATATTTCATGGTTTCATACAAAGTGATTGTTATTTTATTTATCTTACAGATTTTCTTAATTTTTGGGCTTAAATAATGGAGGGTCAAGTTGATCTTTTCATTTTCATTTTTGACATTTCTTTCGCCTTTAATCAAGGTCATTCAGGAGCTCAGCTGGAATATGATGCTGTATCTACCCAACATTTCTTGCTTCATTAGATGATCACCGTTTTTGGTCGCTCTCCAATCAAATGCGTGGCGTTACGTTCAACAACGACGATGACCTCGGAAATTGGTTCGATATCTATTTTGACACCAACCTGTCGATTTTTATAGAAAAATCATCGACAAATTGGTTTGAAGATGGGATGAAATCCTGTACAATAATGGAGAATACATTAATTAATAATCTTATAGTTTTTGTTTAAAAATTTCATTTTATAATATAATAAATCTTTGAACGAAAGTGTAAAGACTTATCAGACAATCCAATATTAATTAGTACTTGTAATTAGAGATCCTCTGTCTCTGATTCGATTGTTAAAAGGGGGAGGGATAAGGACTGAGTCCTCTTGTCTCTGACACATGAGGCAACAACAATGGCGTAATATTTTTTGGGGGACCCTATTCGGGAAACATGGCGAATTTTTTTTTAATATCAGATAATTTGAACTTTATATATAATTGTGTAAAGCAGTAGCTAAAATAGGTAATTTTTTAAAAATAATATATTATTTTAATTTTATATTTTATATTTTATTAATTATTTTTTATATTTTTAGTGAAAGGTTTTAAATAACCTTTTTTATAAATTTTCTTCAATGGGGTCAAGAACAGGGTAAAGAGTGAAATGGGATGAAGATGATGGGGATCGGATGAGGGATAACACAGGCCGAGAAAGTTTATGGAAGGGCTTGGAATGGAAATTAATTAAAAATAAAATATGTCGTTTGAGTAAAGTAAATTTGAGTCGCTGTGAATGATTATGTTTCTGACAAACCAGGGTGAGTTTGTGATTCTCCTAAGGATGTAGTTTTGTTTGGATTTAGAAGTTGTTGTGTTATTTGAACCTGGCGCGTACGTGAGTATAGAACGGACGATTGGTTTGTACAATAGTAATATGTTTTGTAGAGAAAATGAACTGTATAAATTTAGGAGGGGGTATAGTCGGTTGTAAATTATAGATACGTAAATCATAGGTAACATTCTTGGGGATTTACCACCGTTCTTGGTTATTCTGACATTCAGTTACACACATGAGTCAATTTTCTAGATGGCAGAATTATACGAACCATATTTTGTGAAGTTCACAAGAAAGTGGCGGGATCAGGTGTAGAAATGAGAGGTCAAAGTTGAGTAAGCCTCTTCATTTATCGTCCTGTTTTGTGCACTCTAGCGGTATACCCCCCAATTAATTGCGGAGGTTTCCGTGTGGGGTTGCTTCACTTCGCGACAAGCGGTGAGGGTTGTTAAATGCGTAGCTTAATAATAAAATAGCAAATCAATCTTGGAGAAATACTATTTGTTTAACATATATAATTATTTGTATTTAATTGACAGTATGCGCGGACTCTCTGGCTAATGAAGCAAAGATGGAGAGAAAGAAGCGAAGGGACATATGTAAGGAATTAGGGAGAGACATGAATAGGGAGTTCAAATGACCAATCAGACACCAGGAAGAAACACGACACACCTGAGTTGCTCCTTTAAATCCAGATTTATTCTTCCACTGGAGCTGCTCACATATGTACCTCGAACTCACACTTCGTTGATGGCGCGAACAGTGACACACAAGCACAATAGTAAGATGTATAGTACGATAATTCAAAATATAACCATTTGTTTCCACACGGCAGGAAGAACGCACTTCGACAGTAAATGTTAACACTTCAACTGATCCAAAACACCATAGATAACATCACACAAAAGGTTATGTTCTGGGTATAGGAAAGGAGGTACTAGGTCAGTAATGGATAGAATCTTGTTATAAAGGTCAAATAGACAAAAAATATATTTAATTAAGGAAGAAAATAAGGAATTAAATTTGAATAAATTTGTATAGATGGTGTGGTAAATATTCTTTCAAAATTTGATCATCCTGCTAGAACATATGGAAATGCCCTGAAGAAATTCGTGATCTTTCAACAGGATGGACAGATCGAATATACGCCGCACTAAACAAGATCCAAGATCGCTAAAAGCGGAGGCAGCAGGACCACGATCCTCAGTCAAAAAACACATCACACACTGAGAAACATTCATATTTGACATTTAATTTTTTTTTTTTTTTAAATAATATTTACTTAGCATTGTAAATTATCTAGAAAGGTACTAGTAGGTACCATGTAAATACTGAATTGAAAAATATATATGTACGCACCTACTTACACATACTTTAATTTTTGAACACGCCTAGTGTAGTGACATTTCAAACATGTGACAAATTTCTAAAAGGTGTTAAAACGCATGTTTGGGTACTGAATAAAATATATAGTCACCATGTATAACAATGTATCACATCTGATAATCTGTGAACGCGCTTCAAACCTATTTTATAATAAAATCAAATTTCTTAATAATACCATCAGTAAATACAAATTTAATGTATTAATTAGAAAGATATACATATAAAATTAATTTTATTGAAACGTGCATTAACCGATTGTGCTACAGCACACAGTACATTGACGACAAAATTTTCGACCCTTCATGTTGCACTTCTCAAATAGATATATCTATCGTTCCATTATTTGAAAGCCATCTACTTTATTTTTACGGAATCTCAAATACTTTATGCTGTAGCATAATCGATTAATGTACGTTCTCCGGATTGGTTCGAATCCCGGTAGCAACAAAAATATTTTTCAATAAAATTGATTTCATTATGTATATCTTTTTAATTAATACATTTAATTAGTGTTTAAAATATGACAGACGTATGTTCTGAATAATTACAACTCCACAATAAGAATGTGTTCTTCTTAATAATGTCATATATACGTAAACCCTTCCTACGTAATATATCGTAAGTAAAAAATGTAATTTTTAATCATACTAGTATTTTGCACGCATTTGATACATTTTTAAATGGCTGTAATTTTTTAAATATTATGTTTATTAGTACCTACATCGTAGAAAACAATATATATATATATACATTTTTAATTCAGAATCAATTTGAGAATCAAAGATAAAAACAAAGTAGATATCTTTCAAATAATGGAACGATAGATGTATTAATTTGAAAAGTTATGTATGTTCGAAAATTTCTAGTCAAAAGTACTGTCGCTGTAGTATAGTTGGATAATGCACAACCCCCGATTTGGAAAAGATCCAGTTTTGAATCCCAACAATATTTTTAGATAAAATTGATTTTACATGTATATCTTTCTAAATATAATATAATAATTGTATTTAGTAAATATGCAGTTTTAACTAAAATGAGAAGAAAAGTGTAAAGGTATTTGAGTCAATTTAATTATTCTCTCGTAGAATGTCGTTTTTTCCAAAAGCACTATAGTAACTGACAGACAAAAGAACTTCTGTTTAACTCTACTTTTATTTTAACTCGAGTTCAAAACATCCCCCTCCCCAGTCGATACGTGTTTTGAGGTTAAATGGCTTATTACAAGTAGTTGGTTTAAGAGTTTTCCCATTCCATTGTTTTAGCTGAATTTGCTCAGCAGTGGAACAAAATTAGCACATACCTTTCTACAATGTTTTCTGATCGTTTTCATGCCTTGTCTAACCTTTCTATTCCAATAATATTATCGCCTTGTTCTCATTCAATTTTGATTATCACGTTTTGATTTCGTTATTATGCCGTGGGGGGTAGCTACCCTTAGGTTAATCTCTAATGGTGTATTTCAAAAAGCATATATATCTAATATATTTTTCAGCCTGTACCTTGAAATAAATGTTTACCTATTTTATTTTAAGTCACACAATCTCGCATCTATTTTTATCGTAGCCGACGAAAGGGGGCACAACTCAGTGACCACCATCAGGGCTAAATTAATGAATACATTTTTATTATAGGGTTGAAATTGGTATTTTTAATACAAATTAAAGTAATTATTCAAAAAATAAAAATCTCGATAGCAATCAAATTATTTTTTCGATAGATATATTATATATATCCTGCAAATTGATTAATTTATATTGTATTATAAATAAATTAATGAATCATAAAATTGTGAAATACTACTTTGATCACGATTTGAGTACAATCCTCACATTATTATTACGCATATAAGCCGTTTTCTATCCACTGTTGGATGAAGGCCTCCCCATGTTCTCCCCTGAATGCATTTAACAGATTGTTATTCCCAGGTTTCCTATTGATAATATGATCACGTAATACAAATATACTAGAATAATTTTTAGGAAAAATTTTAGAATGGGACTCGTAGTTAAATTTATTTGATTGTTTATAATACTTTGATTAGTTTTACACGATCTCCAATGATTCCAAATTATTTAATTTATGACCAACACCATTTATGTGCAAAATTGACAATCCCAATTTTTTATCAAAACCATGACCATTTTCTATAAAATGATTAGCAAATTCTGAAAACCCACTATTGTTCAAACATCTCAAATGCTCCCTTACTCTTATATTAAAATTTCTACCCGTTTTACCAATATAAAATCCTTGCACAATCCTTGCAACTAAGTTTATAAACACCAGAATTGTTAAAATTATCATCTTTGTCTTTAGAATTTATGAGTAAGTGGTTAATAAAACAAAGTTAACAAATAAAAATATAAATTTTAACCACATAGTTAATTTTGCTAATTTCAAAAGTAAAATACATATAATTGACTTTATTTAAACATGAAATATATTTTGAAAATTTTAAAAATAATGAAAAGTTTGGAAGTCGGTTTTGTGAAAATTTTGTATATTATGAATAGACGGCATTGTTATACTAGGTTTCATAGATTCATTTCAATGCTTTAGTTTAGTTAATCTCCTTATAAATGAAACCTTGGGCGTTCCCACAAAATATTGGTTTAAAATATATTGTATTCTAGTTGAAAATGATGCTTAGAAATAAATGATATATATTATACTGCAATCTTTTATCATTATATAAATTCACCCATTCAATCCACAAAAAATCGCTATCTAATAAAATACTACAAGAGATATCAGTTTCATACACAAATTATTTTATTAAATATAGCCCACCGCTAGCATTATCGCTCCAATACGAAGAGCGATGCGAGCTACATCTGGGTTCAGAACGCAGGCTGCAGCAGGGAGCAGCTGCCGAGATTACTTCCATTCTGCCGTATGCCACGAAGACGGGCGGGACCTCTACACCAACCGCCCATTTCACTTCTTCCATTCTCACCATCTCCCACAGATATATAAAATAAAATTAAGTTAGGGGAGAAGTGTCTGAGATGGCATAGTGGTCGTATCTCCAGAAACATATTTATTTTATTACATTATATAGCATTTTAACTCTTTGTTTCTATAAGCACACTCCCTCTCATCATCATAAGTAAATACAATATTGTGTCTATTCGTACAATGGGGGGAGGCTTGAGAAGAGGGGGAGGTTTTTATCGTTAACGGGAATATGGACAGTAAAAGGGGATGTTATCTTATTAAATATTTTATTTCAACTGTTTCAAAATTGTTAATTATAAATCAATTAATTACGAAACCTGTAATAAAAATATTCCAATATGTGTATAATAAAAAGATTTGTTGTGAAAATAAAAATAAACATAAAATTATCATTAAGATTTTCCAAGCTGTGTCATTACCAACTCACTCATTTCAGGCTGTAGTCCGGGACAATTACTCCCGCAGCCTTAAGGCGACTATCAAGCAAATCCAGGTCCTTCAGGATCCACGGCCAGGCCCGATCGTCACTCCGGTCACGCGCTACGGAGTGCGTCATAAAGTATTTGGAGGTACCCCGCCGCTGTTCAGTATCTAAAGTCGGACTTTATGGCACAAAGGATTCTCTACCCATAGATAAATTGAAGATGATGCGAAATATTTTTTTGTATGATGGTATCAATGCTTACAAATAAACCTTCCATCTGCCAATCTGATTTTATTAGATACCAGAGGTCCGCACCCGGCATTACTCGAGGTTCAGATTTGTACGGTGAATATTATGTTCCAGGCCGATTTTTTTTAGCTACCATTACAATTTGAAAAATATTTATCAGTTCTTATTTAGTAATCATAGAGAATAGTTGATTACAATTTATTAAAAAGTATTTAATATTTCAATAACATGTTGAAAGTGATTAAAACATTTTGTATTAATAATAATGATAATGCAGTAATCATTAATAGTGAAAACTTCTTGGTTGTCGAATAGGATCGATTGGATTTTCAACACATGTAGTTTCAGCGAAGGCTTAACATTCACAGCTCACACATAAATATTTTTGAAAATTACTATATATTAAAATGTTGGGAGTTAAGCAGACCTCCTCTTTTTTTAACAGCATAAGCGCATGAGTTTTAAAAAATAGTAAAAATATTAAAGTGACATATATTTAATCTTCTTCTTTCACATTTAATAACTGTGTTCTTTTTGGTGCAATGCTTCCCATGCATTCACGAGAGATGGAAGTTGATATCTCCTGCGAACATGTGCAGTTGTTGCAACTTTTTAGGGTAACGCCTTGACGATGGGACGTGTTGCAAGTATGTAATAAATAAAAAAAATAAGTTAAAAATAAAAATATGTTGTTTTCACGGCATTCCATTATTCATCATATTCTAGTAATTTATCCCTTTTATTTCAATTAAGATTAAATCATTTTATATAGTTAAATAGTTTTCTGCGCTAATCTGCCGTGTATACACCCACGCGCGTGAAAGAGATAAATGTATCGCAGCGCGGTCATATTGACTCGTACTGCATTGTATAGAGGCATTCAGTTCAAATTATTCCGTAATTAAAAATAATATTCTTTATTTTTGCTAGTGTAATTAATTATGTTGTTGCCACACACATTAGTGGGTGTTTTAGTACCCTACCTTGTGTATCGGATTTACAAGTGATACCGGCAAACGTGAATTAATTGTACATACGACAGGTGTACCTTTAATAGTACATAAGTTTAGACTACTTCAGGAGACTAGTTCGACATTTACATTAGTGAAAACTAGCAGCGGTAGCACGAACAGCGATAAAATAAATAATTCATGATTCATTAAGAACGATACTCTATTGAAAATCTCAGGCTACCCCGCGCCGGGGGAGGCATGTTTCAGAAGTGATTATTTGCCCTAATTTCTTCTCTCTCTAATGGTTTTGTTTTACTTTTCAATCACGTCCACCCCACCGGCCGAGGGTCGCAAACTTTCTTCCCTTATCTTACAACCATTTTATAAGGTGACACGGTCCCACTTGCCTTTCGATTGGACAACTTTACTTTTCACAAGTTTCATTCCGGGACATTACATTATTCTGTTTATTAAACTTTGACCAGTTTTGTTTTATTTTTTTTTTTTTGCGGAGAATTCTTTTTGTTTCACGGCAGTTTGGAAATATTATTTTCGGAGTTTCTTCCGAGTATTATGATGTTCCGTGATCGTCTGCAGAACGATGTTAAGAACACAGTGAGTTCTGAAATTACTTTGGATAAATTGACAAATTATTAACGTTTTTGTTATGGTACTAAAAATTTACGTCTGTCCCGATACGAGGTAACAGATTTTATTTTTAATATTAGCATAATCGGTGAAATAAAAGACAATTACATTGTATGAAACAATGAATGCTTCGTCAGGATGTATTTAAAACTAACAATAAAAATGTCGTATTTATTGTGAGTGTTCTATACAGGAAACAAGAATGCAAGGGTTGTTCGCCGATCTCAGTTTCCTTCAACCGGCGATGATGATGATGATAATGAGGTTGAAAGAAATAAAACACAGAAGATGTTCAATATAAGCACCTTATGTTTACTTTTGTTTTTATTCAAATTCATAACAATACATAGTCATTTTAGTCATACATAGCCCGCCGCTTGAGACGTTTTTCTAAATCTATCCTGCGGGTTTTTTGGCACCACGCCGATGATTACACCTTTAAATTATTGATTCGTGTCTTATCGTATCAGCTATATGGCGCCTCATCGAAGCTTGAACTATGTGAAACCGTATACTAAAATTCGTGGTTTCATGCGAAGTGATTGTTTTCTACGAAAATATAATATCATAATCTTTCTCTTAAGGAAAATTTCTTTTGTTATCTCCAGTCTGGAAGTATATTCAACGTGTAAAGATATATAAATGCGAACTTGGCAAGAATGGTTTATCAGGACAGAATATGTGTCTCTCATTAACTGCTGCCCTTTTGTTATCATTTTAGAGGTATATCGTGTTGTTACAGACATACTTTACGGCTGACTGGAGTTGGATTTCACGCACCGGTATCTACAGGGTGCGTTAAGCTTATGCCGGGTGGTAGGTACAATCACGGAGGCGATAGATATCCACAATCTCACCGTGTCTCGTTGAATAATCATCATCACGCCCGATTTACGACTGTCACGTAATGATAACTTTTAATTTATTTTATCCATTTTTAAAATGTTTTGTTTTCGTTGCGTTTTCTTTCATTCCGCACATTAACTTCAAAAAGTAAATGTTTATTTGCCGCCCCCAACTAATGGGATGTTATTTATATTTTGACTGCCTCATTTTCGCCGTAATGTGGCCGCACGAGACGCAAAGTGCCCCCCGGCGAATGCACTCGGCGCCCCGGGAGCCGAGAGCCCGCCGAGGCAGCGCCATCTGACCGCATTATAATACATTAACATTTCAATTGGTCGTTAACGTCAAACGGAATGGCGCGCGACCGACAGTTTGTACAGCGGTGTGACTTGTTTTTGAAACTTAACAAGCCCTTTAAAAATAAAACGATAACGGTATCATTTCTATTTTGGAATCTAAATATCTGTGGAGATTGTTATAATTGCTTTCTACATTTAAGTAACCTTCGCATCGTATCGCACTGAATTACTCGCCGAGGAGGCGCCATATTACGATACAATAAGTCACGTGTCAATAATTTAAATGTGTAATCATCGACGTGGCGCCAAAAACGTCTTAGTAAAACGTATAGCGGCGGCCTATCACCATGTAGGTACTTGCAAATATGTTTATATGCATTGTTATGAATTTGAATAAAAACAGAGTGTTCTGTATGCAGCAGACATTCTCAATTTTGCCGCCGTAGTGTGTCTATATTTAACATATTTTTGTGTTTCATTTTATCATCGGCGAACCACCTTCGTCTACAATCTCGTGTCCTGTACGGAACACTTTCAACCTTGTAAAACTATTATATTAGTGTTAAATTCATAACAAACTAGTGCCCTCGCCTGGAGGAAAGAACGATGACAAGTGAAGAAGAAAAGTGAAACACTCAAATCGTGCAAATATGTTGTCGGGCATTTGTTGTGATCGTAAATAAATTTTATTATGTGTTTCATGTGTAAACCAAGTGTTTCATTTGTTTATGATCATTTACATACATCCGAGATAGCCACACTGGCACGTTGCACTAGAGACACCCACAGACTGAGCCTAGCCGGTGGCGTGATGCGCTGGCGTTCGTATACGTTTACGTAATAACTAAAAAAGTTTATTGAACCGTAATTTTATCCGTAATTTAATCCGTTATTGTCACTGTAATTCTGTTCGATTATTTATTTATTTATTATTATTATACACGCTCTATTCAGGCATTAGCATAATTTGTAAAATAACAGAAAATTTCACCAAGAAAAAAATTATACAATGACAGAATATTTTTTTAATAATCAAAATTTTAAAAAAATATAAAATGTGAAATGAAGCAATTTATCCGTCACCATTGAGTTGAGACACAAAATTGTAATAATTTAGAGTTAAATTTACAGGAAAAATGTATTCCGGGGACTGCGAAGTTAGTTAGCTAATACATGAGTTCTGACATTACCACTGTAATAGAACAATGAATTGTGTCTCGATGACAAGCACACCGATAATCTGGGGGGCAGTCTATCGTACCATTGATGGTCCTGTACATAAATATAAGGTCGGTCATCTTACGTCTCACTGATAATTTTAACAATTTCAGAAGACTAATGAGATAATCATAATTGATTTTAAAATTAATGAATCTTAGAAACTTTCTCTGGATTCTTTCAAGTGAACAATGAAGCGTGGCGACCATATGACCGAATTATATTCTACTTGAGGTCTGACTAGTGAGTTATAACAATGTTCGATTTTTATGATAGATCCATAGATCGCCAGTCGCCATGATCTTAACACACCATTATGTAGACATCATGGTCCCTATTCTAGTACTTACCGGTTTCTCTTCCCTCTTATACCTCATAGTACACTGTTTTATGTTGTCAATGACTCTAATTTATATTCCGAAAATTGTGCGAAAATCGTAGAACACAACGTACAAAATAATCTGACGAACATCCTTAAATGGGCTCATGACAACAGAATAATTTTAAATGTAAAGAAAACTAAATATTTACATATCCGATCACCAGAAGCTAAATAAAAAATAATTAAAATGAATCTCTTTGGTCATGATTACGAATCCTTACATAAAAATAAAATAAATTGCATATGAGAGAAAATAAAAAAAATAAAGCAATATAAATATTGAGGTTAAATAATTAATGAAAAATTTTGCTGGTTACCGCTTATTTATATGTTAAAGTAATTCTCCTCTCGGGCCACATTACTCACAATACTTTGCGATGGTCGACTCGGTTATCAGTTATGGAGTGAGTAGCTATAAACTAACTTATAAAACATATAATAACAAAATTAAACAGATACAATTAAAAATTTTTAAAACTGATAATAGATATCAGAACAAAGTGTTTGAATGAAGATGATTATTACAAATTATTTACAATTACGTATTGATTGTAAATAATTTGTAAATATTATTAAGGAGAACACATTATTATTGTGAAGTTGTAATTATTGGATTAACGGATTGAAAAAAGAGATCCAGATTCGAATCCCGGTAACGCAACAATAATATTTTTCAATAAAATTGATTTTATATGTATATCTTTATAATTAATACATTTAATTAGTGTTTTAGTCTAAATATGAATACTGACCCTCACCATAGCACTTCTATCAGATCCTCGGGCGTACCGTGTGTACGGTGAGAGAAGAAAAGAATTTTTAATGAAATCAGTAATGAATTATTAATCATTATGGAAAATAAATAAACATATAGAGCTAAACATATTCTTATCTAATTATATGATTTCTCTATTGCATTAGATTTAAAAAACAATTTTGTTATTAATAACAATGTGTTTTCCTTAAGGAAATTAACATTCTTATTGTGAAGTTGTAATTATTCAGAACAGACGGTCTGTGATATTTTAAATACTAAATTAATGTATTAATTATAAATATATACATATAAAATCAATTTTGTCGAAAAATATTGTTTTAGCGTCACCGGGATACGAACCTGGATCTTCATTTCCAATCCGGGGAAGTGCACTACCTTTGTGCTATAACGCCAGTATTTTTCTTGACAAATTTTCGAACCGTGTTACATTTTTACACAAAATTGATTTTATATGTATATATTTATAATTAATACATTAATTTAGTATTTACAATTTTGTTGCCGATAAAATTTTAGTTTACCTTTACTATGTATTTTTATGTTTTATGTTTATTTTTTGAGCGAGTCAATCTAAAGAGTTGACATTATTGTGCGTGTGATGTGGTATTTAATGCTATTGTGCGTGCTGAAATGTTGTGATGTTGAAATCTGGACAGCCTGTTTTACCGATCTATGACACGAGTGGTGATTGGCTGTCTAAATGGACGAATCAGGGACGAAATTCCCTCATTGATGACTCGACGATCCATTATATTAAATTTTGATAAAACTAAAAACACACAATTTGTATGAGACTTTATTTCAAAGTTGTATTACGTGTTGAAATGTTGTGATATTGAAATCTGGACAGCCTGTTTTACCGATCTATGACACGAGTGGTGATTGGCTGTCTAAATGGACGAATCAGGGACGAAATTCCCTCATTGATGACTCGACGACAATCCATTATATTAAATTTTGATAAAACTAAAAACACATAATTTGTATGAGAGTTTATTTCAAAGTTGTATCACGTGCTGAAATGTTGTGATATTGAAATCTGGACAGCCTGTTTTACCGACCTATGACACGAGTGGTGATTGGCTGTCTAAATGGACGAATCAGGGACGAAATTCCCTCATTGATGACTCGACGACAATCCATTATATTAAATTTTGATATAATTAAAAACACATAATTTGTAGGAGAGTTTATTTCAAAGTTGTATCAAAGTTATTTGGACATTAAATTGACATTTATAATAATAATAATAAATTTATTAGGTTCACTTTTGACATGTATTGATAAATAATGTCTGACGGTCTAACGTATTACTCTTCCAAATTAATATTCATTAAGTATACATTTTCACCTAGTTCATTACTATGAGTTTGCGTCATATTTCAAATATATATATAATATATATAAAGTATGCATATAACATTTGGCAAAGTAAATACAACATAACAGTAAGAAAGTAAGACATATATTTGGGTACCCTGTCTGCCTAGTAATTTATTGTATTATAACATATTGAGTAGCTTGTTGGTGTAGTGGTTAAGACGCTGGCTTATTGATCTAGTGGTCGGTGGTTCGCGCCTCGTTCCAGGACTACAGCAAGTTAGTCCTATTTTCATAGCACAAGCATTTAGCTTAGTTTGAAAGTAGTAAGAATATTGATGTGACACGTATTCCGTGTACGCATCTCTATTTAAAAAAAAAAAACAGACAGTATTTATATATAAACGACAAAAATAATTATTTGCCTAGAAAAATAAAAACGATTAGATTTTTCTTTACTGATATCATTGCAATCTGATATTGATACTGTATGTACTGTATGTTAACGATAGAATTTTTAATTACTGCCATTTCTCCAAATCTTAGTAGAAAGAATAAAACTCGCCACTCTTCACAACTTTTAACGGGACCCGATATTGTCTGGGCCAGGGGAAGGGAAATAAAGTATGCAGGATGGGTGGAAGGAATTCGAGAGAGGGAGAGGTACCACACACAACCAGAAAACACGACCCACCTGTGAAACGCTCCTTTCGGTTTCTGAATATTCTTCCACTGGATCCGCAAGTCTTCTGGCTTTAGGATACGTACAATATTGTTCAACATGAAAATAACTTGGACATACATTTTCGGTCAAGTGTCAAATAATACAGTACATATACATCACACGACAGGACGAATTTAGCGGCAGTCAACGCACCCAAAGGTGCAACATCAACTACGCAAAACCATAGAGAACACACCACAGAAAATATAGTGTTCTGGTTATAGGTGGGGGGGGGGGGGGGTAGTGGATAAAGGTCGAACAGATATAATACGAACGGTATCGAAGTGAAGCGGAATAATTAAATTAAATGAATTCTTCAAGACATTATTTAATTTCAAAAAAACTATTTCTAGAATCTACGCACATGTATAGTAAGTAGTATCTACTGCTGCAAAATATAGTTTATTTGTTTATTAAAAATATGATAATAAAAAAACACAGAATTTATATAAATAAAATCTGTAACAAATGTTCACCAACGGCGTGAATTATAATTTTACTACCCATCAACATTATCTTTCAGTTGTATATTATCGGGCAGTTCTAAACTCTCCTCTAAAACTGGATAACATCATTATTAATATTATCTATTATCATCGTTCACGTCGGTTCTCATAACCGGGGATCGCGATTTCCATGAACTCCCGCCCTCTTGACAATGCTCCTCTACTTTTCTCGTCATCCAGCAGATCTTAAGGCTATCACCAGAGAAGTGTCTTTTGTCTTTTTCATTTGGTCGGTCCAACAGATGGAAGATCTTCCTCTTCCTCTTCGCCCTTCGACGTAGCCCACCACAAAAAGCTTCTTCGAGCTATCTTCTTTTCGAAAGCCATGTTACTCTGGCTCCGGCGGATCGAACGCCAGGGTAACGCCACCGGCTAGGCTCAGTGTCGGAATGGCTGGCTCGGATGGATGGAAATGGTCTCAAACAATAATAACACAAGATTCAACATATTATTTACACTGTATATACAAGCTAATTTAAATACTAAATTAATGTATTAATTACACAAAGGTTTAACAAACGACGTAGATCTTGTACCAAATTATTAGGTAAATTAGATGAATTTAAAAAATCAGAAACTAAAATTTTACTTTCACGAAAATTTCATTTTGTCCAAAAATTTTTGAACCAATATGTTACGCTTTTCAAATTAATACATCCTTTTAACCATTATTCGAAAACCATCTACTTTGTTTAAAAGTATCCAATGCATTTCGTGTTGTTTAGGTTAAAAATATCGAATTCAATTAAACATAAAAAACAATAATTTACTTAATCTTATTTATACTATGGTGGTCCTAATCGCGCCCCCTACAGACCTGGCCGCGTAAAAAATCACTTGAAAGCCATATAATATCGAAACGTACCGACCAATAGCAGATTTCAATACATTGTGACGGACGAGTCCCTAGGAGCTAGCCAACCACTTCTCCGCAGATAATTTATACAATATATATCGTCCCGCAATAAACGTCAGCTTGTGTAAGTTTTGTTTAACCTTACTCTAGATACAGCATAAATACTCACATTCATATACATTGCGACATGCACCCACGCGTGTAATAGATTGAAAAATCTCATCATACATAAAACTTTCTGATAGGAATCGCATAATCTATCAAATATCGATTATTCCATTCGAATATCTCGACAACTCAGAACTCAGAACATATCATCACAATTACACTCACAATCATAATTCATTTATTTATTTATATATATTGACATACATATTTTTGTTCTAATAGAGGTGAATACATAATAAACATAAGACATAATTATACTCATAGTTTATTGTGTGGGATGGAGTAGACTTCAACTCTGATATATACAGCGTTGTTCTGGCTACTTTGCTAGACTGAAGTCTGTGTTAAAGTAGCCAGTTTTTTTTCGTGCTGTTGTGGTGTTATTTAAGTCATCGACAGAATGAGAATTACAAATATGTATAAAAAAGTAAAAATAAAAATATATGTAATGGGAATGCTGTAGGACTAGTGAATTATTAGTTAAGGTATGTATAAATTATATTAGAATGTTGGATATCCATGCTTCTGATTCATCTCTACCATTGATTGAATCATATATTGGGTCCATATTTGTGTAATCTTATTGGAATTAAACGACTACACAAATTACACGAACATTAACCACCAAAATACTACATTTTTTATAAAACGTATGGTATAATAACACAATTTAACAATAAATGATGATTTAACAGAAATAGGCCCATTATTTGCTAAGTCACTGCATCTCAATTCCATGTCTAACAAAGAGAAAATTGTGTCCACATTTCGTATGAATAACATTACTCCGGAAAATATATTATATTCTTTCACTTTCCAAATTGGGTCGTTTGGAAACACTTACACGACCGTGCCCACACACTCACACATCCCCCACCCATACACACAGAGTGCCAGTCCGCGTACATTAACGGTATCTTAAACGCGCGAGACGTGATCCGACTGACGATTGAGGAAAGCAAACATATTCATTTCCGAAGCTGGCGCGGGCGCCTTCGAGTTAAAAGTGAATTTTTACAAAAAATATTTTTCTATACAAATAAACGCATCAACACTCTCGCACTGAGTATGTAAAATGACTAATAGTTAATAAAATTACGCTTCTTCTATTATCATCATCTTGAACGCACCCCGCAGTTACCGGTGCGTAAAACCAAAGCTCCTATGTATGAGCCGTAAAAAAACACCCATACACACACTCACTTCAAATGAACATGTGAGTGATTGGTGGTTATTGGGCTACTCATCACTCACACTATAATAAACATACGAGTAGCTTGTTGGTGGTTGTTAGCGGTCGCTCATTCAGGAACTCCAGCAAGTCAGTCCTATTTTCATAATACAAGCGTTTAGCTTAGTTTGTAAACCTTTTTATCCCATACTCTCAGTTGTCTGAATATCCTAGTCCTTTGGTCATCTTCTATTGTAAAGTGGTTAACTATGCCACCAGTTCCTGCCCTGTGCAGTTCTCATCCATGTTTTGCTAGCATTAACTCAACAGGTAGTCAGCCAAACGCATTTCTGACCGATCTCTGCATCTACTTTAGCCATTTTTTTCCTCACTCAGTTACTTGACATTATAAGAACCAATACTGCAGAATCATATCGGATCAAATTTTGAAATAAATAGTTATTTGCAACGTTCTTGACGGCAACAGCAGATAATTTGATCGGTTACTTTTGCAACGGTTCCAAGAAATTAATTTTTTTGCTGTTCATCATACTCCACGACTCTGGGGGAATTTTAAACATTATCTAATTGATTACATTTTATCGGTTCCAAAAGTAACCGAACAAATGATCCGATATTTGAATAAATGATCGGAAGCTGGAACTGGTGTTCCAGCAAATCATCGCTTATCTACTGCCCAAACATGAATCTGCCAGGTTCAGGTACAGGTCCTCTCTTCTGCCAATCTCGCTAGACAACCCATGTAGTTCCATTTCAGCCTGGCGATTATCGCAATGTCTGGTCAATGTCGAAAATCTTATTTTTGTCTTACTAGAGTATGTATATATATATATATATATATATATATATATATATATATATATATGTATAGTAGACTGTTGATTTTCCTATCTATCTATATGATAATGATTTTCTAAAGTGGCATGTTCTCGTGAATTCTTTCGATTGCTTATTACTCCCGGGTTTCCTATTGATAATATGGTCGCTTATGCAGAATGAAAAATTGCCACTAACCTGGATTAATAGTAACTATTTGTCTGCCCGTCGTGGGTTGGTCCGATATACTGTTCTTCTTGTGCCCCAATCTCCGGGTATTATTCTGAACGACCGAAATAACGCACTCCCGGTGAAACTTATTAGGAGATGTTTATCTGGCGAGGTACCAGCGGCGAGCAGTCAGTACTTTGTAATAAATTGTAATGAACTAGAATTTCTGCGAAATAAATTCAAATATCTCATAATATTTACACCAATTTTTATAATTATGCAAACCTTAACACATACTCTGCGGTGGTGGGTCAGATTTAACCCTAATGTTTGTAAAAATATGAATTATGTTACAAATATTCATTTAATGCTGTTTTCCTCCTAGCTAATCTTTTATTAAATATTTCCGAATAATTAGAGATACAAATAAATGTTACTGGACGAGATTTAAATGAGTTATTGATAAAAAATGTGGAAAAACTCAAAAATCAGTCGTTTTTACGGAATTAAAACTCAACATTTTGAGTGGGTAGATATAGGATACCAGGTATGCGTTCATGTATTTGTTTTGACTTATTTTCGTCTAGCGGCTCCTAGACAATACCAGTAATATTACTATTTGAGGGGCATTGCGCCTACCTGTAAGTTTTATGACACTACCTGCTCGGGTTCCGACGAGAAGATCACATGCTCAGTGGATGTTTGTATTTTGGCTGTGGAGAGCGTCTGTTGATGCGTAAGAATATGTACATTATTTATAAATTTATATCTCTAATTTTTTAGCAGAAACATTACGGCACATCATGCCATTTCATTAAATCATATTTAAAATGACATATCTATAAAAAATCTCTCACAAAATGGTTGAAAAACTGAAAACTTTAGGTGAGTCTAAAATGACCCACCACCGCCGGACGTATTTTGGTGTGACCCACCGGGCAGTAAGTGTTAATATATCATCATATTCTATCAGACAAATATGTATTTATTCTTTATTTCCCAAAATATATAGTTGCGCACAACTTAATCGAAATCGTGTTTCGACCGTATTTTGGAAGTGGTAACATTCACACTACACAAATGAATCATACCAATGGAATAAAAAAGTGCATAAACGTGGCAAACCCAAATTTCAATATCTTATAACATTATACTAGGAGAACTAACGTACTATCATTGTAATGATTCGTCATATTTTTAATATGTGTGACTATATTTGATAATTTTGAGTAAATAATTTATGCCGCAAATCCAAAAATACTCTTAAAAAGCTATTATTTTATAAAATATACCTATGTACATTTAAAATTTTAATTACACACAAGAAAATAACATTGAAAGCGTCTCAATTAGAAAGCTTTATTTTTATTTTAAAAAATAAATGCACATTAGGGGAACTAGAAATACGTTTTATGCAATCTCTATAAAATGTTACATTCGTGCTTTAAAGCCTTTGTCGTAAGCACTGTCATTCTGTACTTACATTACTTGTCACGTTACTTTTAAATTTCTTTTAAATTAATTAAACTTTTTTACCCGAGTTATATTGTTTAATAATTTAATATAATCGGCTTTCACCCGATTGCTTAGTGACAAAAAAAAAGATAGAGCTTTTCACAAAACAAACCACACGTAAATGAAATTATTCCATCTTCGTGAGTAAGCTGTCAATACGAACAAAAATGACATATGCGAATCGTGGATAGAAAATTTATATTGTAAGAAGAAAAGATGACAGGTAGAGAAAACATTTAAGTAATCTGACCTGGCCGTTTAATCAAGCAATATACAGCCATAATGAAACTATTGAAGGCGGCATCTAAAAGTCTCAGATATAGGTGTGGAGTGTCATATTATTATGGATAGTAAGCTTACCTATACAAAATATCTATCATTAACCACTTCTGGATAAACTGACAAATATTTTATATTTATAATTATTAGAATTCTTACATTTTTTTTTTATAAATTTATTTATATATATTTTGACATCCATATTTTTGTACTAACAGAAGTGGATACATAATAAACATACATAATACATAGTTTATTGTGTGGGATGGAGTAGACTTCACCTCTGATATATACAGCGCTGTCCTGGCTACTTTGCTAGACTAAAGTCTGTGTTAAAGTAGCCAAAATTGTTTGTATAGATTTTATAAATATCCAGCCTTTAGAGAGTGGATTCAAGTAATCATGATTTTATCAGAGAATATGAGGGTCACATAGTATTAAACACCTTATTATGGTGTTCAGATTTTATCCAGGGGTGTAACTGAAATTATTACAATTAGTATTATATTGTATAAATAGAAATAAAAATTGATTACATTTATTTGTATTATTTTAAAAACAGTTCTCTTTGCATACTTTGTACTATATGTTATTTTAAGATTTCAATATTTTAGGTAGGCATCGTACAGATACTGAATTTACAGGGAAGTTAAAAGATCGCTTATTTTTTATCGGTACTGAATGATATAATGTGTTTGTAGTTTTTTAAAATGAGATTAAACTTATATATTATATATACATATACAATTTTAAAATATGAAAAAAATTAAATAAAGACCTAATAAAAATTAACTATTAATAAAGAAACATATCGGAAGAATATATTGTACCATATTTTAAAGAAAAAGAAAAAACTATGAATTAAGACTACTAGTGGTGATTAGACAAAATGCTACTCTGAACTCATTTGTGTAATTGTGATTGATATTTGATAACACCAGTGATTGAAAAATGTGACTGTGGAGCAGTTTCATTTCTATTATGCATGCGCCGCACGATATCATAATACACGAACGAATAATAAAACATAATTTTAAATGTATATACGTATATTATTAAAACTTAATTTGTGTAAAAAATATATTCTATTTACTTACCATTACGCCACACCCTTCTGTCCTGGCACACAATTCTCGCCTCATCCACATTCATACATCTGTTTCTAATTATTTGGGCTTCTAACAGGACCATCCTCCAGTATCTGGTTTACCTGGTAGTGCCAAGTCTTCCGCGGACGTCCCCTACTTCTGGTGCTATCAAAACTTGCGTCATATATATTTCTCACTATTCTCTCCTCATTCATCCGTTCCATATGACAAAACCACCTAAGTGATCCTTTTTTAATCTTACTCACTATATTAATATCTTACTCACTATATTAATAAAAAAATGTTTTTTTATTTTTTGGGTCAAATTCTTAGCATTTCGTGTCAAAACGTTTTGGCGGAATCTACCAGATAATGTCATTCCTTCATGAGTACTATTGTTACAAATGCACATATCCTGAATCTCGGTTCACATCTAAATATAAATAAAATAAAAATGAATTACGAATCACGATATTCAATCACCGATAGTGAGTGCGACTTAAATATATCAGTGATTGATTCACAGTTAGTGATTTTGAGCTCACTAGTCACTTGTTTAGTAACTAACTGTCGGAACGTAACTAACTGTTCTAACTTTAAAATAAATTCCAAAAAAGCTTTGAAAATTTCGTAAAATATGTAGAATAAAAAAGATTCCGGGATAGGGTGGAACTCTTCGGGGTTTCCTTTATAATCAATACAACCCATAAAATTGAATTTTAGATTAACACAAGAAAAATACTTTTCTTCCTGCGTCGTATAGACGAGGCGACGTACTCCGAATCCGGCGCCGCACCCTGCTAGAGCAACCCTGGAATCCCACCAGAGAATACGTCCCGCACGTGACTCCCATACTTGTGTAAGCTGTGCCACGCTGGCGAAATTATGTGGGACGTCACAAAGCGGGGTCGCAGATGACCACAAATCATTCGGCGGAATGAGTGGAGGAGCGGGAAGAGGAAATTGTTATCACTGTAATTCGAAATTCAAAACCGTGTCAGGGTTTTTAATTCAGTTTGCCGCGGGTCGGGTGTGGCGTGTTGTGTATCTGAAGACAAATTACACTGTTGTTTTTTTTGTAATTTATCACTTCAGCGAGGTGCTTATGCTAGCATTTAAAAAAAAAAATTAACAATATGCACAGCGAGGATGGAACGCCAAACACATTACAACATTCCGGATGGTGCCATCGTGGATTGTTCTGTACACTTTACGACAGTATGAAGGCCCCTGGCCACGATTTTGTGTATTTGAATGAAAAAAATTATAAACAGGTCATTATAATAAGCCTTGTAAGACATAAGAGTAAAATTTAACTTATAAAAAGTTTGTATGAATGTGAAATCATGATTGAGGTAAAGAATACATCTAAAAAAATATTGAAACCAATAGGAAAATTGAGAAGAATGAACATACGAGTATGCATATAATGAATACACAATTTGATGTTATGTTGCAAGTTTTTGAAATATATACAAATAAAATATTTTGTACTAAATTAATGTATTAATTATAAATATATATATATACGTATAAAATCAATTTTGTCGAAAAATATTGTTTTTGCGTCACCGGGATTCGAACCTAGATCTTTATTTCCAATCCGGGGAAGTACACTACTAATTGCATATCTAAATTTAAAATTTGTGTATTGGCATAATGATAACGGATTCTCTTGACAAGAAAAATATCCTATCTATGGTACACGCAGCACGCTTCCTTCTCAGTGTTCATGTTTTTATTCCTTAACAAATACAGAAGATTAATATAATTCAATGAGGGATATTTATATATATATATATATATAAATCAATAAGATTTATTTGAGATACTGTGAGAGGTCGAAATGGGGATTTCTATCCTCCGTCGATTAGTTATGTCTAATTTTTCGTCCCAAGATCACATTCTTCTGTCCACTGCGTTCCGCCACTGTTCTGCGCTGAGGAAATTTTTAGTAGCAACATTATGGACTTTAGTTTATAATTTCAAGATTTACACAAAATGTCATTTATTAAAGTTTATATACAAAGCATAACATAATCGACATGATTCACTAAATTTCTACATTCAATTTATAACCAAATTAATCTAAAACATAATGCACAGCATCTATACCAAATTAGTTTAAAAAAAAATAACAATTGGCGCAGCCTAATTTGTGAATAATAATCCTTATATTACGATTATCCACAACGATAACCACAAGTGCTTATTAAATGTATTAATTATAAAGATATACATACAAAATCAATTTGAATTCGTTGCGATACCGGAATTCGAACCTGGATCTCTTTTCCAATCCGGGGAAGGTGCATTACTAACTATGCTACAGCGACAGTATTTATAACGACAAATTTTCGAACCTGTATGTTAGACTTTTTCAAATTAATAAATTCCATTATTTGAAAGAAAACTACATTGATTTTACAAAATTTCAAATACTTTTGATTAAACCGATGGCAGACGTTAGAATTAACAATTCATTTATATTAAATTTTGGACACATTGCTACAACTTATATATTATTAAGGAGAAGACAGTAGTGTTGTGATGTTGTAATTATTCAGAACATAATTCTCGTATGTTCCCTTAATAATAACTACAAGACTTGAAATCTCTCCGATCACACGTTGACGACTTACAATCCTGACCACAAATTGTTCCTCCATGGTCATCATGATATTGAGGAGACCACCATTGCCAAACCGTGATCACCTCGTTCTCGGATCCAAGAAATATGAGCTTTCACCTCCATCCAGATATGTGGAATTTATTCCGCGATCTAAAACTGTGGAGATTCTGCTTTCATCAAAAAAACAAATATAACATTTCTGCAAGATACAGTCTATTGTTTACGTAATAAAAAATTGTTCCTGGAAACATTTTAATTAATACACGGGCTGTTACTGTTCCTTTTAATAAAATACAATTATAATAACAATGTTCTAAATAGAGTGGCTTCACACGGAAAAAATACAACAGGTGTAGTAAATCTGAATTTAACAATTCCCAAAATCACCGATGGATCGAGGACAATAGAATTTGTTTTTCCTACAATAAAAAATAAACTACCCGGATTTTTAGAAAAGAGCACGCTTTCTTCCAATTTAAAGAAATGATAAAAAAATGACTTATCGATGATAACCTCTCTTACCTGTAAGAATTAAATAAATTGTTAAAACTGTGACTGATTAATTGTTATGTTTTTGATTTTTTATTAAATGTAACAAAATTGATATAAATGTGTCTGCAGACAAACGTCCATTAAGACGTTTTGTGGGTCTAGTGTTAATATGAAATAAATAAAAAATATTAATATTTAAAAAAAATCTACAACAGTTGAACAATAAGTGCACTAGTATTCGAACAGATGATATTAGTCTTACCTTTTAATTACAACAAAAATTGATTGCTTTAACAATACTACCTACATTATAACAATAATCAGCACCTTGTTTTTGACAGCATAATAATAATAATAATAATCAATCAGTACGATGAGAAAAGATGGTTACAATATAGGAAATAAATATTATGCTACGTTATGAACTGTGAGTATTTAAAATTATAGTTGATGTTTGTATGGGTCAGCAGAATCTTCTTATGTGTGAGTGGTGGGTGTCCCAATAATCACCCATCACTCACATGTCCGTGGTTGCGGAGAGTATTGTGTAGTGGTAAGTGTGTGTGACTATAACAGGATAGAAATTATAAATTGATTTTATCTGTATATATTTCTTATATGGTACACTTAATTTGTATCACAACATATTTTTAGTTGTTTGCTTGATGAGACTATCTTTCCATATTCTTCTTAGTTGGTTCATAAAAAATTTTGCTAGACGTATGTCTTCGAATTTTTTGCCCACTGTGTTATTGCCTTTTGCCTACTATCTCACACGGTACATGAGAAGTTTGTAGTGATGCGCTAGTACGATGTCACGTTTGGATGTATGCGTCCTTGTGTGTGGGCCGACTGAAACAGCAAGATGAGAAATATCACGCTATGTGTGGGGCCCGATGTAGTTTCGTCAATCAATAAGAAGCCCGCTGTTCGGTAAATGATCTACGGCAAATCAATACGGCGAGCTGTCACTTCTTTGGTGAGAACGGATCGGGACTAGCTCTAAGAAGAGAGTGCTAGCCAAAATTATAAGAAATGATGAAATGCTGAGCGTCTCTGACTATACTTTGATTTATTTTGCACCGGCAATTTCTAGGATGGAGGTGTTCTTTTGTTGTAAACAATTCTGGATGGCGGTTCCGAGTTTGGCAAGCTAATTCTCACTGGCTCTCATCAGCTCGGTTCACCCAGGATACTGGTGTACGAAATATGTCAAGATGAAGAATAAATAGTGCTTTAAGAGATAGTTGGTCAAATGAAATGTGTACATTGCCGAGAACCCAAAAATATGTAAGTACCGATTGAAGCTAGACCGGTGACATGGAGTTCAGGATCCTGATGTTCTATCCATGAAATGGAAGGATGCCCGGTCATCCCGAGCTCAACGTGACAAGAGTCCACTACCAACATTTTCATTATAGACTGATTTATTTCTAAACCAAGAGTTTTCTTTAATTTATACGTAATTTTGTATGCTTAGCGTCAGATCCAAAGACGGGAATAATAAAATATAACATTGTATTCCGAGCCGACAGCATATTTCTTAAAATCTTTTATGTCGAGCTTAAATCAAGCAACTTCACACTGCTGTAGCGTCTGCCGACGGCAATAAAAATGTCTAGTTTTACATGGCAACATAATTGCAGAAGCTCTAAAGTCAGCACTCGTTTCTGTGAGGTAACAAAGAGGACGAAAGACTCCTCGGAGAGCCATGACTCGGTACTTAGTTTTATTTTTCACAATTTAAATTCTACATCTTATGGAAAATGTACACTATGTTATTTTTCGAATTCACAGTAAACAATGTAACAAACAAAATGATGGAAAAATAATTACAGTATATGGCCTTATAATCAAAATAAATTCATTGGAAGATGTCGACGTTATAACACAAATACGGAATTCGTCGCCAATTTAGGAAGAAATATACTTTACTGATGATTACATACGTTGTATGAATATGAAGTTTATGTGTTGTGACGTAATGATGCATCCAAGAACCCACCAAAAACGTCAGGTATAAAATGTCACACTATGTGTGAGATCAGCCTAAGTCTGACAGCCAATGAGAACTCCGCTGTTCGGCTAATGAGGGCAGAGAATGAAGCAATTGGCGTAGCTGTAACTTTCTCTGGCGAGACATCGGAGTTGATGCGGTCCAAGGAGAGAGCTAGCCAAGATGAGATAGCAAGAGTCACAATTGAAGGGGCCGAGCGATACTTTGTATATTGGTAATATTATATTTTTGGTGAGATGGCGGCGCGTTGTGCAGGTAAAAATTATGTAATGGCGTGCTTTGGGGCCATCAAATTTTGGGTCTGGGTCCGACTTCCAGGAGCTGATCAGCGCTCGGATCTCTAGAACCAAGATTTGCATGATTACTCAAAGAACAAAAGGTGCTTGAAGAATCAGAAAGTGTAGTGAAACATGGAATATGAGAACAGGGACAAAAATTGAGTAAGTCACGAGAAGTGTACAGACACAAGTTGTCAAGTGGACAAAATTGTATATCATTATGTGATCCAACCTCTTCTACAGACGATGAACTTCACCTGGTAAGAACCAGAAGTACCGATTGTAGCTAGCCGGTTACCTGAGCTCGGGATCTGGCTTTCTTTACATGTCATGGAAAGGATGCCTGGTCACCCCGAGTAGAATTGGCCGGAATATGTGAAGTCGCTAGTACACATCGATAAACCAAAGACGATAGATGACTTGGAAGCCAACAACCGATTTACGGCCCCAGCTGCTCTAAAATGTCGAAAATTGGACTTACAGATTTCGCTATTTTATTTAAATACTGAAAGCATTAAATTATCTTTCCAATAAAGCCAATAATACCACATAATTACCACGATTTTTACTTCATTTTAAAGTTCTGTATCTTTAAAAAAAAACATTTTTATTAGGTGTTAAGTACTTGGGTTCACCGCGCTTCCCAATGAAGATACCAACATAAGATTGTTGGTATCTTCACTGGGAAGCCAACATAAGGTTGTTGGTATCTTCACTGGGAAGCCAACATAAGATTGTTGGTATCTTAACAGGGAAGCCAACATAATAATTAATTGGTAAACGCTGTTGTCTACTGTGCTTGATGTTTCTACTGTATTCATTATTTATCCACGGGGGTAGGCAGAGAGGATAGAGCGCCACACTAGTCTGTCCTGACACATAGTTCTCGCTTCATCCACATTCATACAACTTCTCATACAAGCTCGACGATTAATGAAGTTTCTAACAGGACCATCTTACTTACTACCTCTACTTTCGGTGCCATCAACATTTGCGTCATATATCTTTCTTACCGTCCTCTCCTCATTCATCCGTTCCATATGACCAAACCACCTAAGTAATCCTTTTTTAATCTCATTCACTATACTAAGATCAGCTTTACATTATTTTCTTATTTCTTTATTCTATACTCTGTCATAAATCACTGTGATCTCATTTCCACTACATTCAGTCTACTTCCGTACCTCTTCTGCCAGCTCCAAGCCCCACTTACATATATTAGTGTCGGTACCAGGACTCCATTATGAACAGCTAGTCTTGTCTCAGTTGACAAGTTCCCGTTAGCTATAATTCCATTCAAAGCGGTACGTTATTTTCTGCAGTCACCCTCCTTCCGATATCTTTCTCTGTCTTTCCATTTCTATCGAACATACTTCCCTTATTCCCAAACTCATCTACTTGTTCCAAACATTCATCACGTACAAGTATTTTGCACGGTGTCCTTCTCGAATACCATAATTACACATCGCAACCTTTAGTTATTAAATCGCTAAAGTATCTTGAGATAATAATAAATTTATTATGTCAGTCATGACAAGTTGTAGCCTCTCACTATACTAGTATATTTAAATTACTTTAATCCTAGAAAAGTTTGATATTCTTCAGATTTTCCTTACGTGGATATTTTCATTTCGAATCCATACAAATTTAAAGTTATTTTATATAGTTACTTTTCGAGTATCTTGTAGAAGCATCTTCTTGTTATTGGTAAGGTCTTCTACAAACTTAATACTTCTATCGAACTCTAAACTAACACATCCTCTGCAGTGTGGGTCAGATCTGATCCATGTTTTTGTAAAAATATGAATTACGCTACAAATATTCATATAATGCTCTTTTTCTTCTAGGTAATCTTTTATTAAATATTTTCAAATAATTTGAGATACAAATAAATGTTATCGGACCAGATTCAAATGAGTTATTGATAAAAATGTGATAAAACACTCAAAATCAGTCGCTTTTTCGGGATTGAATCTCAACGCTTACGGAGAAACATATATTGTCAACATTTTGAGCGGGTAGTCAGAGGATACCAGGTAAGCGTCCATGTATTTGTTTTGACTCATTTTCGTCTGGCGTCCCCTAGACAATGCCAGTAATATAATTATTAGAAGGGCGTTGCGTCTACCTGTAAATTTTATGATACTACTGGTGACAATGAAGCGGGTCGCCCATGGGGCAATTGTTATTTATATTTATGATAATTATATTCTGGCAATAATAAACAATTAACTGACCGGAATTCACAGAACACAATCAATATTATATGTATTTTGAGTCTAAGTTGTCTATAATTACGTCAATTACATTTGCTTCTGCTTATAATATTATTGATTGCGTTTTGTATAAAAAGGATGTAATTTTTATAATATTCTCATTTCACTTATATAAATATTTTGATTAAATTATTTTCATTCTGTTTACGTGTAAAAAATACTAATATATAAATAATACATTTTAATTGTTTATAACCACTGTTACACACCAGCATGTAGTACGATCGCCAACTGATGACAAGATCACACGGCTAGTGGATGTTTGTATTTTGGCTGTGTATGGCGTCTGTTGATGCGTGAGAATATGTACATTATTCGTAATATTTTACAATTTTTAACTTTAATTTTTTAGCAAAAACATTACGGCACATCACACAATTTCATTAAATCATATTTAAAATTAAAAAATCATATTTAAATCAATAAAAAATCTCCCACGAAACGGTTAAGAAACCGAAAAATTGATGTGGGTCTAAAATGACCCACCACCGCCGGGCACTAAGTGTTATAAAATCAATGTGTAAGGCACGAGAACGTAAGTACGTAACTCCGAGTATTATTTTTCTTAATTAAGGCATGTTCTATCCGATAACTTAAGGAGTTTGCAATAGTTACCGATCCCAACTAAAGTCATCAAGTAACATTAATTTGGTTTAGGGTTAACCTCAAATCTCGGCTCGTGGAACTGAATACACGAGTATGAATCAAATAGAACGGAATTACACACTTCGCGTTATTAATAATTATTATTGCGACAGGGATTAACAGTTCATTTACAAATCAAAATCAAATATATAATAAATATATTAATTGTTAATGAAATAACATTTTATTGTGAAGTTTATTCAATTTTAGAACATGGCTCATAGATAATTGTGACTGATTTATCAACCTCGAAGGACTCCGTGAGTCAATGTGTCGTGATATAATTAATTTTATATACAGTCCACTGCATCCGAAGCTGATCGAGAGACCTGTGAATTCTGTGAGTCCCTTTTTTCTGTTTCTGTGTTTCTGGTACCTATCTAAACCTACTACAAAAAAACGCGATCTAACCTAGAATAGGCGCCAGATCTATACACTACCACTCATGGAAATCTGAAATTAAATATATTTATTTATATATAGAAGTGAATATACTTTATTTTCTTGCTTGTTTAAACTGCCAGGTGTATGAGATGCGAGCAGGGCAAAAAATGATTTTAATACCTCTAGGTTATGATCACTTAAATTAAATATTTTCTCTTTTATATATTCTATAACAGTACGTAAATATGTATCCGCGAAATCATATAACGGCTGGCAAATACATCTCATGGTCATATCGCGTAGCATTCTATGGTCGCAGTTTTTTTCCATATCTATGATAGAATTGTCTAATATGACAATAATATTTAGTTCGTATTTTTTTAAAATGTGGATATATATATATATTTTTAAATTAATACGTAAGAACACCGTTTGTACAATTAGTTGTTAGCATTACCCGATTATTTATCTGCTAGTATAACGTAATTGATGTACAATTTCACTGCTCAATATCACTTCAAGTGTATTTATTCACAAAATGACGCATGCGTGGGTATACTGGACATAGCTTTAGGACGAAAAAGACGATAGATGGTTGCTTTGCATCTTGGAGTCAGCTGTGAGGGCGACCCATGACCGATATTTCTAGAGCTGTCTCATCTGATTGAAGTCAAAACTGTCATTTTTCATGAAAAAATGTAATATTTTTATAACTCAAAAATTCATTGGTGAATTTTTCCAACTCACATTACTACTGTACTCATTTTAGTGACATCACACTATTTTAATTTATCTAAAAACATTTATATTTAGACTAAATTATAGGCCAGACCATATTTAAATATTGGCGAACTTATATGTTTGAAGAGATCACTCCGTTTGCTAAAGGACTTCCTCTAAGGAATTTAATACAGCATCTAGAGACCGGAGCACAAACTTGAACATCAGACATTCTCTGTAACAATGGAAGGTTATCCAGATGGCAGGTTGAAGTTTTGTATTAATCAATTTAGACATTAATTTAAAATGTTTAAAATTTGTTTATATCTTCATTTCATTTTTATTTGTTCCGTTTCAGTTTTTTCTTCTTATTTAATTTATTTGAGACGCGTTTCGTCTTATGAGAGAATTATCAAAAAAACAAATAAAACTTCTCAACTTGTATTTATACACTTTTTCTTCAATAATTGCAAAGTTACTTTATGGCAACATATTATTACATTTATGGCAACATATTATTACATTGCAAAACTTGCAGAAATATTGATATTAGAATTAAGGAGTGAACTGATTCCGTATTAATCTACGTCTATTTAAATATTTGTTTTATAATAAATAATAATTCTCCTGGTTTAACGGCGCCATTGAGATGAATCGATTAATCCTCTAATTTACTAATTAATTTATAATAAATAATAATTCTCCTGGTCGCCGGCACCACCTGTGATGAATTCGACATTTCTAAGCCTATTTATACATATAGTTAAATTTAATAATTATATTACTCTAAAATTAATTCAGAATATTTAATAAAACCCCTGGTTCCCGGCACCAGTGTAAGATCTAGCTTTCTACCTTACTCAATACTAATTTTTACGCTTAATGCTAGTCTATTCGCTTAGTGTCTAAATTTGGCCAACGTGATCGTTCTGGTGGTTAAGAGTATTCCCCATGTTATGTCCGTAATGATCCTAGTTCTTTTAACCCGCGTTTTCAATTATCAAAAATCTAAAGTTTACAAATATCCAAATATTATAGCCGTTCAAATACCTATAGAGCACTTATTAAAATAAATATACCGATTATCCTATTGTACACGACTGAATAACAGAAAACTTCCCGTCAAGCGGTATGATATTCGGGCGCGCCCGTTATAGCATTAATTATGTACGTGTTATTCAGAGCTAGAATGTAAGAGTGTTGAAGAAATTATACATATGTACGCATTATTCGGAGCTAAAATGTAAAGTGAGGGTGAAATTATACATATGTCACCAACCTTGTCGTAGACTCGTACTCGTGACTGTGGCCGCTTCGTGGTGTCGCCTAGCTGTTCATAAATTATGTGGACATGTGAAACAATATGCGACATGCTAAGTGTCTGCCTCGCTTGACAAATATGTTCCGTGGTTACATGATAAGTTCCCCAGACACCAGACTGTGGCGTACGTTCGGCTCCCCTGACCCCAAATTCAGAATCCGTACGTCTGGCGCATATTCGCAGTAGACGACGGGCCCTGAACTCCGAACCCTGATCACCCAACGCTTTCAAAAGTTTAAAGATGATGATGATGATAATCCAAAGTTTTGATTCGGCCAATGTCTAAGTGAACAATATCATTTGTTATGACTCATTCAAGATGCATGGCCGAGGTCCTTGTATCTCCAATATGTTGCTATTCAGTATCGGTAGGAAAATGGCCAATCCGGGGCCGCGTCCACCACTGAAGGTAATTAATTGTGATGATTGTGACAGCTATTCAGTATCGGTAGGAAAATGGCCAATCCGGGGCCGCGTCCACCACTGAAGGTAATTAATTGTGACGAGGTTGTGACATGACAATACGACTTTCAGGAAATTCCCATCATTCCTTTGGGTGCGTCTGAAAACATACGTCATGCGACAACGGTGTCTGAAGAATAGTTTAAATTATCTGCAGGATGATCCTCGGTGTCTTGAACAATGCATCTCGAATAAAGCCAGGAACAAATAGTTAGGATTATTATTACTGCATGCTGGTGCGTGTGTATGTGTGTGGATTGCCGACGTGGCGGCTTAATTGTAGCACATTTCAGGAACACTGTCTCGGGGTATTAACCTCTAGAGACACTACTATCATCCTCCTCATACAGCTGAAGTACGGGTACCACGGCGACCACACAGAAATCACCTAGATGCAACTCAGTGTGGACTAAGCTATTTACGCCAGATTATATATCGGAAACAGATCATGAACGGTAAACATACGTAGGGTTAGCCTGTAGCCTTGTGCACCCTACGCAGACCGATGATGTTCAATAACTCTTTCATTCTGGCTGTCACTACCAACCCAATATAACCATAGCTAGCCCGTCCACGCTTCATGCCATCGAATGACTCTGTTCAGCCTCCAGAAGCACCTTTTCCTTCCAATCAAATCTTCTTAGGAAACTACAATTCACATAGGCGTTGAAAGTCGGTAGAATGAAACACCTGGTTCCAGCTGGATAACCGAAAGGATAAATGTTTACATAATGTAGGGATCAATGCGGAATCTTACTTGTGAGATGTGCCGTAAAGTAAAGTGTTTAGTGAGTTGTTAGCACAATATCAATAATAAAGGTTAGTATGATTTACATACGCATGCGGTTGTGCGTTCCCAAAGTAAATACACACACAAAGTTCTCGGATAAATTCTATCATTTCTACCTACTAGCCATTACTTCGGATCAAAATGTAATCTATAAAATGCGCCCGTCAGGATTTATGAAATTTTTAGATCTAGATTTCCGCGGATAAGTAAATATACAAATAATTACGTACATAGTTACATGATTATCTACACGGCCAATAGTAGTATATAATTGGTCCTAAACAATGAGATACATGTAACTGAAACTTGTAGGTGGGTGTTCCCAATTTACAAAACGGACAGTAATTAAATAAAATGAAATATCAAGTGGCCTAGCGGTTACGCCAGTCCCTTTCTATGAATGAGTAATTACATGATGATCCGAATCACACTACAGTATTTGTTAGCGGTTTTAATTATGTATACAAGCATGCTAAAAGGTAAACTTAGTATTTTGGGTCCTCTGCTATGGTCCTCAGCATCTGCGCCAACCCCGGCCTGCCTTCAGTCACCACACTCGCGATTTTGGAATTTCAACACGACCTTCGCGAACCCGAAAACCAACACGATCACCCGGCACTTGCGGCGTAAACCTCGAAAGGAAAAGCTTCAAAAGCGACCCTCTCCCGTGCGGTCACGAAACTGACTATCGTAAGGTAATCGATTATCACTTTAACACATTAGATTAAGTCTAACAACCCTCGCGATCGCGTAAACCTATCCTTCCGACCCCCATCTGCCCATTCCCAAAGCTCGAACCCGACTCTCCGCCCTCTCGGACCCGACTGTTTTCCACGCGACCCCTTCGCCTTTTCGAGCCCCACCCCCTCTGGCCACCCCTTGCTCCTGTCGCATATGCTCTAGGAATTTCTCGGAATTCATATTTTTTTATCAGTTGGTTATATGTGGATCATCACAGGAGCACTTGAGATGTCTTAATAGCAACAACTATTCTGAATTCGCCAATCATTTTTTGGAAACAAACTTCTTTTGACGTATGATACCAGGGATTTACAGTTAGATAAATTAGAAATTTTAGAAATAAGAAAAAGTGTTAATAGCAAATTAAACGTTATAAATAAACAAATTATTTTTGCAATAGTCAACTTTTAAATTTGTTTTCACATTAGTTCCTAATTAGTTACCCACCACTACAGTTTTGTATTTTGTCTGTGCTGTATTTTTATCTTTTATTTTAGTATAAGAATCCTAATATCCTTAAGAAGGGACCGTAGGTTTTGAAACATGTTGATTTATCAATAAACAATGGTATAAACAAAGTATTTTCTAAGAATAATAAGTATTAATATATTTTAAATATGAATTAAATATATTAATTAAAAAGATATACATATTAAATCAATTTTATCGAAAAATATTTTTGTTGCGCCACCGAGATTCGAACCTGGATCTCTTTCCTAACCGGGAAAGGTGCATTATCTAACTATGCTACGGCGACAATATTTTTAGCGACAAATTTTCGAACCTATATATTAATACATTTAATCGTTACATTATTTGAAAGAGCCATCTACCTTATTTTTAATATATTTATATTCATAATTATTCACGTCAGTCTCTCTCATGACGCAGGATTGCGATGACCTTCCACTTTGCTCGGTATCGTGTAGGTCTTTGAACCTGCAAGATACCGAGAGAATCTTCTGTTTTATATGATTGTATAGCTGTATAATTGTTTGAATATACATGAGACGAAAAGATATAACTTTATCCTTAGGAACTTAGAGAGTTAACACAAATTTTTGCATGATTCTAAGAATAAAATCTGTTGAAATTCTAATGATATTTTAATTTAATGTTATATTTTATAAGCAGAGCTACATTTTTTTTTTTTAAAGTTAAAGAAAACAGACTTTTTTGGAATTTTAAATATTTATATGATTCTAGGGAATAATTATATTCCAGAAATAATGATATTTTAATAATGAAGTTGTTCCGAATTGATAGTCTTATTACAAATCCTTGATAAGCTTGTGGAGGTCTATCGCCTCCACAATCATCATCACCGCGACGACACCTGAACGCACCTTGCATCTACTTGTGCGTAAAACAGAACTTTATAAACATCTGTCAACTATTAGCTATCTTTGTCGTCTGAAACCTGCACTGGTCTAGCCACACATATTCTGCGATCATAATGAAATGAACATGTAAGTGAATGGGTGGTTATTGGAACACTCACTCACTTAGCACATCCTTTTGATTTTTCTGCCACGTTTTGAAATGTACACTCGTATAAGTATACATATCCCCAAAGGCCCCTAGACAATGTCAGTAATATAATTATTAGAGGGGCGTTGCGTCTACGTGTAAGTTTTATTACATTACCTGCTCGGGTCCCGACAAGAAGATTACATGCTCAGTGGATGTTTGTATTTTGGCTGTGTAGGTCGTTTATTGATGCATAAAAATATGTACATTATTCGTAATATTTTTAAAATTTTAACTTTAATTTTTTAGCAGAAACATTACGACAAATCGTGTCATTTCATTAAATCATATATAAATTAAATATCTATAAAAAATCTCCCATAAAAAATGAAAAATTGAAAACTTGAAGTGGGTCTAAAATGACCCACCACCGCTGGACGTGTTTTGTTTTAACCTACCGGGATGTAAGTGTTAACAAATTTGAGTTGTATATACGTATGTTTAATATTAAAAATACGTTTTGTTAGCTAACAATATTATGTAAAATGTTAAAAATACGTATTTGTATTCAAATTTTTACAATAATTAACGTAAATACATAACAATTTAATTTAATATGAAATAAGTTATTACATTTTCTAAAGAAGTAATTTAAGTTTGGCAGTTTTGCTTGATTTTCTCGAAATTATGAATGTGTTATGAAAGTGAGTGACTCAATTGAAATGTTATATTTTTTTTTAATATTAAGGAATTTGACACATCTCTTCAATGAAATATACGAAATTCTCACTGAAATTTAATTTGCGACAAACAAACATTCATGGCATTTTAGAATTTTATTTATAAGATAGCTTGAGCGAAAAATTAATTATTCATGTGCATAATATAATTTGAATGTATGCTTCTAGAACTATGTGGTTGTGACGTAAGAGCGCTCTCGGGAGCACGGGATCGCGGCGTCAAATTAGAACTTTCCAAAGTTTTAATCCCCCCTTCGGGAATGCGGGGCATGGGGCGGGGGGGACATGTCCTCGGTCGGCTCTGCAGTTATTTGTATTGCCGACACCCGAACTTCACTTAATATTTCATGTTGTTACAAATTTACCACGGCCAGATGGGAAGGGCTCTGTTTAAGCTTCCGAGTGGAGGTTTCGTCGAAGGAATTAATCCGGCCTCGCACATGAGGTAATCCGCACCCCCACCGTGAAATATATTTACAACCCTAAATCGATACAGACGAAGCTATATCTCTATCGTGGTTTATAAATAAATAAGTCATAGTCGAAAATACTAGTGAATCGCGCAAATGCACCACAACACACTTCTCGAACAACAGAGCCAATTAACTTGTAATATTTGACAAAGATGCAATTTATTTTATCATTTACATAGTTGATTCTCTGATCAGTATCGTACCACTGTAGGTGTTAGCATATTATAACAATTATGTTGCCTGTAAAACTAATTGTGGTTATGTGATTATCATTAGGATCGAAGAGTGGTGCCAGGGCCCTATATCTCCCGGCTGTCCATTGTGTTCAGATGTAGAATATATCGTGGAGTGTGTTTACGCACCTTATTACTTCGGTTGGCACCACTGGGTTTCCTGGTTGATAATAATGTGCATGTGTGTGTGCGTATTGCCGCCTATTATCGGAATAAATAAAATTGTGATTCTCATTACCTCCGGTCCCTTGACCAGTTGAGCAGTCCTAAAACCATCAGTGCGCGCTTCAGCCAGCCGAAATCTAACGAAAACAAAGTTAACAAGTTAGTGCAGTTCTTGTATCACGTGTGTAGCTATTTATTATTTTATTTATTTATTTATTTAATTTAGCGAAAATACAATGGCAAAATAAATTAAATTTTTAAATAGATGGTTACATTCATACATATGGTTATATACACACATGGTTTTTCTTTCGCTTACCTCTCCAAAAAAAGAGACCAGCTCTTGTGCTTGGAAAGGGAGTTACACTACAATTATTAATCGGAAACCTGGGAACCAGCGATCGAAGGTGTTTACATAAACAGAGTATGTGTGAGAGCATGAGGAACAAATAATTAGTAACGATTATTCTAGATTAATGCTGTTATATACAATCATAGATGCTGGAAAAATCCGGGACAGGAATGAGAAAACACTCACCACCGATCAGAATCTGCTGGTACCTCCAAAAGTGGACTGTATAAGATTTTACACACACTATTTCGGTCAAATGTTCGAAAACACCAATATAGACTCCGAAACCATTACGGTGCAGGGCCATTCGCGGCGGTGTAGTGCGAATATCGGTTATTGCTATGTAGAATAATGGCCAGTGGAATTTACCTGAGCGCGGTCGAAGCAATTTCATGGAATTTTGTCGCCTGTGTATGGTCACGGTAACTCCAATCGCTAGGTTTTCCTGAAATTCGGGCAGCGGTCGCTTCTGAAACGAACATAAATTTGTCGTCAATGCACTGTGTGCTGTAGCATAATCAGTTAATGCACGCTCCGGGTAGCAACAACAATATTTTTCGATAAAAATAATTTTATATGTATATCATACGAGAATGTCTTCTCCTTAATAAAAAAATACGCATTAATATTTGGTTTCATATTATCACATTTATCATCTGCGGGTCTTTAGAGCTAAATCCAAACATACATTTACAGTATATTTGTCAGTCGCTGACCCTTACTTTAACCCCCACTTTCACCTCTAGCCCACCACGACCTGACTCCTAACTCTAAGAGCCCAAAGATGACATGATGACGTTGAGAATCAGTCCAATACTTATTATATAAATATAGAGTAAATGGATAAAATCTCTACTTATTATAATTATTATTGTTGATTGATTGGATATTGACGTATCACATTCCAAATATTTAATGTTGGATATAGTAATGGCTCGTGTACACAGAACTAAATGAATCATCTGCATTTCTAATATTAATTTTCAATCTAGCATTGTATTGTACTTTAATATTACAACGAACGCCACCTTTTTAAAAACGAGAAATATATAAATAAATAAAGAGTACGCTTAAATATATACACAGGTTTGGATAGGTTAGGTTGGCCCAGAAAAAGTGAGAACACTTTGTGAAATGTGATATAATTGGATCAAAAACTATATCAACAATAGCTTAAATAGTTCACTAATTTACTTACTTACTTATTTAGCTATATTACGTTTTATTTCGACAATTTCCGGTCGCCATCTGTGATTATTTGGTTTTTTCAAATTATAGCCTTTAATGACAAAAATCACTGCAGAATACCGTATTCTGATCAGAAATTTACGATTTGAAAAACATTGGGGTGCTAGTAAAATGATCAAAGAGTTTCAAAACAACGCCTGGAGTATATCTAGACATTGCAGCATAACTGTACATTACAGCAGGATGGAGGTCCATCTCATACAGCCAGAAATACAATCAACTTTCTTCGTCGTGAGAATGTTAATTTCATCGAGCCAGGCATTTGGCCATCGAACAGCCCAGATTTAAATCCAGTAGATGATGCAATATGGGGTGTTTTGATGATTTCTGATTAGCTAAATATAGTGCAAAAAAACTTACATTATGAATTATAATTAATTATATTATGTTTTGAAATAACTCACGTTTTACGAGATGTTCTCATTTTTAGGACCACCCTGTATATCATTAATACAATTTAAAATGCTTAGTAATACTTTATTTGAGCTAAGAGATCTCTCTGTGCGTACAATGTTATATACAAAGTGCGGGAGGCTATTGTGGCCACTTCACGGATAATAATGGTAGCTGCGCTGTCAAGGTTTCACCAGTTATCGCCGATTGCCTGCTGCTAGGTCCTGCGGGTGGCTACTTAAAACTGACCATAGAGTGAGACGCGATAAGACCATGAGACATAGATGAGATAACAGGATAACAGATACTCGATTTATTTTCCAGCCGTAATAAGATTTCGCGGATAGCATAGTGCATACATAAGCACTCCTATATATGCTCTAATATAAACAAGATTAAAGTCTTTTCTTTTACTAAAACTTATCTTTTACATATTTGGTTAGTTTAATTTTAAATCTATTTAATTTTTATGGCATTTCATTAAAAAATTTCATCGCATCGATTTCAGAAATTTAGCCTTTTTCCTGAATGGCAGTCTCAGCCTATCCCTTCCTCTTGTATGATGTATTGTCTGTTTCTTCCTCTTGTATTGAATATACAAAAGAGAAAACATTGAACTTATCTTAACCTTACTCATAAAACACGTTCGTTTTTGCCCTGTTGGCGTCTCACAGTCCTGGCCGTTTAATCAAGAATTATAAAACCATAATGACATCACACATCCTAGACATCAGTCGTGGAAAATAGACGGGGAGACGTATTATTATTGAGAATTCAATAAAGAAAAAGATGTATATATGTAAAGTTAAATTTGTCTTTCCGCCCGTGTCATAAAATAAATAAACTTTCAAAAAACATGGCAACAAAACAAACAAGACTTGATGCTTTATCACTTTAAACTGTGCGGTTATAGCGTCAAATCAAGTAAATTATTTTACCCTCATTGTTTCACGGGTCACTTTAAATATAATAAAATATTTGCTTTAACAGAAAAGTTTAGAACTTCCGACGTCACGCGAAAAAGTGTACACAATTTTCAATATTTAAATATTCAATTAACCTTGTTTAACTTTCAATAGACTAAGAAATCAAAATGAGTTGGTGCGGAACCCAAGAGTTAGGAATGTAAATAAAACAGCGGTAATAATAAACTGTCGAATTTCCGAAAAGCGCGCGTAATTGAGCGGATGTAACACTGTTCGGATTTACCGAAGAATACCCCCTGACATCTTCATCCCTTCATCCCTTCATCCCCCGTCCGCGGGCGAGGGTAGCGGGTAGCGGGTAGCGTGACGCGTTTAAGGACAAACTCGGTGGGGATTACTGTAATATAACCGTCATATTTCATGGGGATACTTAAGTTTTTTGACTGCCGGACAGGTGGAAGCGAAGATTGATGACCACGCGGACCCGAGCCGAGGACGTCTTGTTTGGAAGTACTCCACGGTTAATTTACAAGTTATCCCATTTTTTGTGGAGCGAATGTGTGCTCAACCACTTTTCACACTAGTTCAGCGCTTCTTTCGCATTCATGTACTACTTTTTAGAACTCTCTCGAGTGAACCCTCATTAAAGTGTCTGTCTGTGCTTGGTTGTAAATTTTTTATCTAATTTTTGAAGGCCTCCCCGAGTGTCTCGGTACGTAGTTTATTTTGGCACAATTTATTGTGTGAAGATCTTGAAATTGCCGACTTCGCTGAGCGCATTTGAACGCACCGAGTACGTGAGGAAAATCGCGGGATAGTCCGGCTTTGCGTTGGTTTACCAAGTGGTGTGCATCTCTGCTATAGCAATTCTGTATTCTTGACTTTTTTCAATTCACAGGAATCGAGAATCAACAACAAGTCCCGAGAATTCCCGGGATTCTACACCATGCAAAATATTCAATTAAAAAGAAAATATATTTTAATAAATATTTATATGAACGATGTACATTAGCTATTAGGGATATTATTCATATTAAATCAAATAAAAATTGTTTGATCAAATAATTATAAGTCATTTTTTTTTAATGAAATTAAGCTTAGGTACATCTATAAAAAATACAAAACGAATTTTTTTTTTTAAATATACAAAAAAAAAAAAAAACAATTGATAAAGAAACATCGGAAGACAATAACTTATATATTTAGTCAAAATCAATGACAAACTGAAGTTCTAATACCCTTTTTCAAATAATTGAATTATATCGACATTTTATTTCTTCAAAAGATAACACAATTATATCCCCTCTTTAAACAAAACCACAAATTTCTCCTTAACCTTTTAAATGCCAACATTATTTAAAATGGAAGACACCGCATAGGGTAACACTAGGCTTTAAGGGTATTGACTTCTCTATCAAAAGATAGGACCTGTCACAGATGGCAAAATGATTTCAAAATATTAGTTTAATTCCTGCAAGTTTACAACATGCTTACAGCTTGGCGTGACACATACAAGGTTTGGCGTGTTAACACGCTCATGGAATTTAAAAGGATAATGCGTTTTTTTATTACTGACTATATACGAGTATTTTGCAATGTTAGACAATTGGAAACTTTACTCTTTTTTAAATACACGTGTACATTTCGCCGCTGGGCTGCCTGCTGTATGACAGTAGTCAGATGGGATTAACTTAACTTGTTTAAAATAAATAAGTCTCGAGTCTCTGATTATTTTTTTTAAAAGCTCCGATACTCGAGACAGCAAAAACTGTGGGATTATCGGGAATTTATTCCCGAGTTGTCTCGTTACAGAGTCCTTACTGCTACGGTGTGCTTTCCTTGACTATTCATAGATGGCGGCAGGGGTCTACTACAATTCCGTAATTTTATTATTTATTAGCTTCATCACTATTATTATTTTTATTTTTTTTCTACTCCCTTCTACCCAAATACGATCTGCGATGTACTGTTCTTGTGGGTTAAATCTGCCGGCAGTGGTGCGTGGAGGGTGAGTCTCTTATATGTTTTTTCTTTTGTACGTCTCGTTTGTTTAGTAGCATTAAAAAATGCCAACTAGGCGGCGAATGACCAATAACAACCCAATAAGATCGAGACCAAAGAGAAGACCGAGTCTGGGATGGGCGTATAATGTCAAGACAGCCCTGCAAGAGGTAGGCGCGTGCCTGGCAGACCAGACCAAGTAGACGATATCAAGGGATACATGGTGCTCCGTTGTGACTGCGGTCATGGACGATCGAGTCCCGTGAGTCAGTTGAAGAAGAAGATATATACGAATATCTTCTTGTGGATGTCGTATTTTCATAGAACATTGACGACAATTTGACTAAATAACTCCCAGTCCTATGAAATCCGTAAGAGTTCATCCACACCTGCCAATTGGTAAATACTGTTCAACATGGAGGTGCATGTGTCCAAGGTGTTCAGTTTTCCTCTGTTTTCTCGTCTTGTTGTGGCTTTCTAGAAACCTAACCTGCTCATTTGTAATCCGGACTATCACACACGTACACTTATAATTTCAGAAAAGCTGTGAGTGCAGCAAGAAAATTCAAGTAAGTCGTGCTTCCTGGTTGATCCCTGAGCCCTTATTGTTTTGTTCCTATACCGAATTCCTATCATCCTCCTTACAACCCATTTCTCCACCCTCTTATGTAAACAGTAGTGATGGTGATGATGACGTAGTCTCATCCATGCAAAAAAATGTGTAAATATGTCAAAGATTCAGTATTTATTAGTTAACTATTAGTTACTAAAGATCGGTTGTGTTTATTTTGACCATGGTAAATATTTACTATAGTAAATATTTAGTAAATAAATTCATGTTCATACATGAATCTTCGGTAAAAATGCGAAAAATATTCGGTAATATAAATTAAACGGCTAAATCATTGTTGGGCGAACTCTCATCACTAAAATAGCGGGATATTGAATAATTCAATATCGTATACTGCAACTTTCAAAGTATCAATGTGACAAATGACTTTTGAAACAGCTGTGAAGAGTCCACCATTTTTAACTAACGATTGACGATTTAACCATCGGATGTCAGAGAGTTAAATTAGTTTACTACTGGATATCTTTCGAGAAGTAAATCTCAAATAATATATGATAATAATGTTCCGTATTTGTAATTTTTTTTTTTTAGGTGAACACTTATGCTTCTATAACTTGAAACAAATGTTATTGTAAAATATAGTGTTACTGTCACCATTTTAGTTTTGTTTCTACCTCTTAGCCTGCTCCCAACCAGTACACATTATTCCTTTGGCTCGGCTGGTTTGATTTGAGTTTGTAAAATTCGTACAGTTTCGTACATTGGGTGAATTTTAGTATGTCCTGGTTTTTGGTTCCGTGAGTCCATCCTAGTCCGCTATCGAAGGATTCCCTCATCCCTCTCCATTTCCTTCATTTCCGATTCCCTATTTCCCATCCTTTCCGATTCCATTATCCACCACTTGTGATCGGCGACTTGCGTCGCTCACAAAAAATAAGAATAAAAGATTAACTTCACACATCACACGAAACACATTTCTGTATTTTTATTAAAATCAAAACGTGATAGTCCAAGGCGTCCGCCGTATCTTACCAAAGTAAGAAAACAGATGGTGAAACATTACAGGTAAATTATTCGAGTAAAGATCTCGTGTTTACGAAGACGGATTCTCGGAACGAAATGAACAAATTGAAGAAATTTCATTACTCTTTGTAAAGTAAGTTCTGTAGTGTTAATGGGATATTTTCCAAGGGTTCATTAAAATCAAGGAGCGCTTTTACATTATGAATTTTTCTCTGCTAAAACTTAATTAAATCTGAACTTTTTTGTGAATTTTGCTGCACTCGCGCGCAGATTTTTTTGCAAATCTCCAGAAACTTTTATTTTTTTCTACAAAAATGGAAGGAAGTTTTTGTTTGCATTTTTACGTGATGCAGGAAATAGCATTTGAAGGTCTTAATATATTTTTTAAGCTTTTATTTCGCTGTGAAGATGTACATTTTTTAAAATTTTAAATTAATTATGAAAAAAACAAACAGCTACATAAATAGCATGGATTATATATTTAGGTTTAACACAGAATGGCTGAGATCATAATCAATAATTATCCCTTTGACTCAGAACAGCATCAAAAATATTACTATCGGAATATATCTACAAGACCAAAATCGCACCCAAGCTTGTGAAGTCTTTGTGTGAGTGCATTACTATAAAAAAATCGTGTATATGACGTCGTGGTACTTCGTGCGGGAACGTGGTACAAAATCAATTCAGTTAAATTAACAACGTCCAGCATGCCATTTACTATTTTAAATAAAAATAATAAATTACTTAAAATTCTTCACGCGACAGGTTAGTTACATTGAGAGAGCTCATTAGGAAATCGCAATTCATTTGTTCAACGGGTATACACAGTTTGAAGTTAATAAACCTTATAAATTTATGTTGAACGATCGTGCGATCATTTCATGTTGGATCACTAGTTCATATACCGTTCTGATTTCGGTGTGTTATGGACGTTGAAACTCATCAGAGTTTTTTATGCCGTGGCAGTTTCGTACATTGAGTGAACTTTTGGAAGATCATGGAGACGGCGTCATCAAGCACGTGAGTCGAGCTGTCCTTTTGGTTCCTTGAGTCGACCCTGGTCCGTTATCGAAGGAATTCTTTATTCTTATCATTCCCTCATTTTCGATTTCCTATTTTCCATCCACCCGTCACTTAAAATTCCATCACCCACCACTGTGATCGGCGACTTGCGTCGGAAACAATTTTAATATTGCTTAACGGTTGTCTACTAGTAAAAAATCTATGTTAGTTGGAAAATAGTTTAAATAGTTCTGAAGGAGAGGCTGTATACCGACGTTTGTAGGGTTGATCAAATTAGATATTCCTCATCCTGCTGGCATTCACAAATTTAGAAATGAAAGATTTGATCTAACATCTATAACTATCTATAACTGGTCGCCAATGCGATGTGACCAATGTGTGAAGAAAATTTCTGTTCCTTCTTAACAAGATTTGAATAAACTGAATTACCCAAAATAATCAATGAACAGAATTTGATTCTTACGCTATCTTCGCCAGGAATGTTTGATAATAACTGAACGATGGTTGTAAAGCAAGCCAGGCGCCGAAGTGAAAAATAATTGTGATGAGGTGTTTTGATAAACAAAATCAAATCTTAAACGATGGGAAGGGCGCCGAAATGCGTATAAGTAAAAAATCGGCGGCCGCTCAAAACAATAAGTGACACTGTTTACAACAACGCCTTTCTGACGTCTGTTTTAGTACCTCGTGGGAATAAAAGGAATGATACGAGAACGCGGACACTTCACTTTTCATTAGTCAAATTATTAAAATAAACAAAATCGTGTGTAACTTCAATGGCCTGTATCGTGTATAACGTGACTCATACATCATTGTGTTTCATCCAAGTATCTTCATGGGATGGCTGTCTTATATACACTGGTCTCTTTACTTCCGTACATAACATTTGATTATCTGTTTGTTTGTAATGTTGTTATATACCTGATTTTGAAATAAATAAAGATAGCACTTAAAAGGGCGTAGGAAGGTTTAAATTTAAATCTCTCTTCGTTTTTGGAATCTCTTACATAACTGTTTTTTTTTATGTCTTTCTTTTGTGTTTATTAATTATATGTTTCGCATTTCTGTAGTACGGTGTGTGGAATCGATAAAGAAGTTGAAACTTCTATAACCTTTATATGAAGGCAAAAAAGAAAAGATGGATTGACTTTGAAATATAGTGCTGCGCGTATCATGTACGGAGACATGCACAAATATCATCTCTTTTCTACAAGAACAACATGACAAGGATACACTGTCAACCTAGGATGAATTCTTACATTTTTTGGATCTTGCGAAAAGTGAAGATAGCTTGAAGAAGTTCTTTGTGGTATGGAAAATTAAAGGATAGAGAGGAAAAGGAATATCTCTCACTTATATGTCTGTCTTGGGTTCTTCGTTACGAGTCTACGTACGTTATGACGTCTGACATGGTTTACTGATTGTGGCTGAGTAAACTCTTTTCTATGTATGCATACGTTAACCAAAAAGTTTATATTTTTTATACTTGCATGCTTCTCTGGAGACAGCCTTCAGAATGTCAAGAGGGTGTGAGTTCATGAAGATCACGATCCTTTCATGAGGGGTGGATGAATGGGGTGGATATCTATTATATTCGTGGCACACAATGTTTACATATCAAGTTTAACAAATAAATGACAGACAGAAGACTCGTGCAACAACAAATAAATACATTTATACGGTAACAACGAATTAGGTTCACCTGCTTGCCGAACATCCACCCCTGATGGCGGTCCGCGCCCCCATAACTCACGCGGACCGGCCTTGTTTACAACAAATTAGGACAGCCTTACAACGACAGTTTAATAGATTCGGCGTATTTACAAGTGGATTTTCCTTTTAATTTATTTGTCCGCCCCTAGTACCTGCGGAAACGGACGGTTTACTAGCGCGTATTCCTCCGCTGGTTTAACGGCACTAACTGTAGCAGTTAATCAAACATCGAACGCTCGATGGAATACGGCCGCACTGGCTAATGTTACAAATAAAAAGTTAACAAAGAAAAAAATTTAAATACTAATTAAATGTATCAATTAGAAAGATACACATATAAAATTAATTTAATCAAAAAACATTGTTTTTACACCACCGGGATCCTTTCCCAATCGGGGAAGGTGCATTATCCAACTATGCTACAGCCACATTATTTTTGACGACAAATTTTCGAACCTATATGTTACACTTATTCAAATTAATACATCTATCGTTCCATTGTTTGAAAGCCATCTAAGTATTTAAAATATGACAGATCTAGGTTCTGAATAATTACAACTTCACAAAAAAAAAAGTGTTTTTCTAATAAAGAAAAAAATTTTTTAACACAGAATACGTCTATTATACGAACATCCAAATTTTGTATTTCTCCCCCTTTTACCTTGTGTTTTATTTTCACCTTTATCGGAATCCGGATCGATACAAGATGCCTTCAAAACCTTCTATATAATCTGGTACACTTTTCATATTTAAGAAGTGCTCCATCATTTTCTTAATCCCCATTTAACTCTTTTTCTTCTTCTCCTTCTTTTCTTATCTTCAATATTTTTCTTATGCTTCGTAATAAGGTCAAAGTATTGTAGATTCCGGGTTCTTATTGATTTAAGGATTTATTTTCTTTTTGTATCCGAATTGTAACATTGTCATTAGTGGATTTATCAATTCAGCTTACTTCTGGAAGCCGTCTACAGATCCACATCTCAGATGCTTCAAGTCGCTTCAGTATTATTTCAGTGAGCGTCCACGATTCAGGGTGCATATAGCATCGTATCATTCATATTCGTGAATTTAAATTTAAGTCATGGCTACACATGCGGAGGAATGCAGCTCGGGCTCTCATTTAATTCTGGTATCAAATAATCCCACAAGAATATATGAAGACTATGCCTGGACTCTGCACGCGCCTGGTTGCAAAAGCCAGGCTCTTAAGAGCTATAAACTTTCCTGGTACCGTCCCGCAAACCTATAACAATGATATATACGGGAAGCCGCCTAGCAAATCAATCTTGTAGCATTACTTCTCTCTTAGCCGGCTTCCTGTACAGTTCGACTAACACAGACGCCTCATGTACCTATTGGTTATATTATACCTGTATTGTGCATTATACCTCAATAAACCTCTTTCAACCGTAAGTCGTATATTATTTGTTTCACCTGCTCTAGCCACAGCTATATTCATACATTTCTTACTCATCTGAACACAGTGGATAGCCGGGAGATATAGGGCCCTCGCATCCACTCATCGATCCTTCTGATAATCACATACACTGCTACATTTTCACATAACTACATTTTTTACATAATCGCTATAATATACTGCTATACTGGTGACACATTTATCGACAAATTCTATAACTGGTGACCCCTACGCGATTGATTTATATTAAAAAAAACTTTATTTTATTTATTTATTTATTATTATACACGCCCTATTGAAGTATTAACAGAAAATTACAATAAAAATGCAATACACAAAAAAAAAAAATTCGTAGTCAGGATGTTTTTACATAATCTAAATTAAAAATAAATATAAAACGTGAAGGAGCAATTTATCCGTCACCATTGGGTTGAGACACAAAAAATTGTAATAATGTAGTCCTATAAAGAATTAAATTAACAGCAAAAATGTCGACTACCTCCGCATATTCATTCCCCAAAGAATGCATTCTGGGGACTGCAGAGTTAGCTAGTGCATGAGTTCTGACATTACCACTGTAATAAAACAATGAATTGTGTCTCGATAACCTCAATGGTGCGCGAAAGTCAAGCAGACTAACAATCTGGGGGCAGTCTAGAAATATAAGTTCGGTCATCGTACGTCTCACTGATAAGTTTAAAAATTTTATACGGCTTAGGAGATAATCATAATTGATATCCTCGGAGCGTATATTTAATTTATAATTAATAAATCTTAGAAACTTTCTCTGGATTCTTTCAACCGCCGTCGAGTGTACAATGAAGTGTGGTGACCATATGACTGAATTATATTCTACCTGAGGTCTGACTAGAGAAGTGTAGAGAACGTTATAAGTGAGCAGATCTGAAAAATTTATTGCAGTCCGCAAAACAAATCCCAACATTTTGAGACCTTCATTAGTTATCGAATCAGTATGGGGAATGAATGATAATTTACTATCAAATGTTACATCCAGATCATTGATCTCTCTAACTGATACCGAGTGAACATCGCTGATAGAGTACGAAAATTTCACAGAATATTTTTTTTTGATAAATTAATATATTGGCACTTAGACATCATTAACATTATCAAATATTTTATTTTATTTTGAAATAGTTATCCCTCGTGTAATTTGTAGCAAGTTTGCGCTTCGGATATTTCAATAAGGCTAGTTCTCTTTTTTCTGCGTTTCTGTTGACCAAACCAATCCATCCAAAATTATCCCAGTAAACTAAAATCATTAGCCCGTATCAATTTAATGAAGGATAAACATTTCCCAATGAATCATCTGATGACTTCACAAGGTTTTTCAACTGGAATCTTGCTGCTTGGCCACTCTTTAATCTAGCTTGACTTTTGAGTGGTATATAGTCCACTATCGCTTTATTATGTGCTTCACATTGCACAAATTATATTTTGCTATTTCTCATCAAATATAATGCATAATTTTCTTAACTACAGGGTGAATATTATGTTCCAAGTCGATGTTGGTTTTGAATAACTATGAAATAAAACACAATATTTTAGTTTTTTTATTTATTTATCAATTATTTGGTTTACTACATAATATAACGATGGCCAAGTGGTCTCCTTTGGCAGCGGCAGATCGAGGAAGTCAGTCGATATCACCACTTTTTGACATTCATTTAATTTATTTTTATAACAACATTCTTTTTATACCTTGTGTCAATATAAAAAACTTAGTACAGATATTATAATTCATTTCATTTACATGCAAGACTGTTAGCCGCTTCTTATTTCACTAGGTACGTATATAGTACCTGTTCTGAGGTAGGTAGCCATAAAGTTCCATAAGCCAGAATATAAGTTGGACGTAATGTAACAAATTAAATTAAATTGTAAAATACAGAAAAATCAAAAGGAGACAAGTAGAGATAATAAGTAAATTGTACAAAGTTAATTTTTGATACAGATCAAATTTTTGTAAGAAGTAAAAGAAAATAAACAAGCAGGGAGCAAATAATAAATGATAAGTACGAGGTAGGATGTAAGGACAGAAAGAATTACATAAAATGAGTAGTTTTGATCATTTAACCCTTCCCAAACCATGCTGTATATTGGTAAATACACACAACATTAATATTTTAGTAATCCCAAGGAAAACATTTACGTTTAGAAATAAATAGTGAAAAACTAATTACAGAAAGCGAATCTTACAAAAATAATTATAATTATAATTAATAATAATTCCTATTTTATCTTTGTAAAATTAATACGTTGGCAAAAATATCACTTGTGGTAAGACAGAAAGTGAATACACATTAATTTCACAGTGAATAGAATTATAAACATACGATTTTAATTACGCACCTTTTCACTTATTAAATGAAGAGAGATAAGAAGGAAGGTTGTATAGGACTTGATGCATATTCCGAATTATAATATTATATTAATCATTTTTTTACATTTAATGTTCAATATTTAGAGTAAATTTATGGCATTAACAATTTTAAAATCACTTAAAATAACAAAAGCATTTTTCACATTTAAGATGGTAAAACAACTCTAAATATCTTACGGTAACGCGAGTTGACAGCATGGCTGCATACGGGTATTTTATATCACGGTATGGTAAAGGTTAAGGAACTCGTCCAGTTGACTTCTTCCAATTTTTAAAGCCATTCCTTTATAAGCACACAGAATTGAGGATACAATACTGTTGCCATCTCTTGTGGTAGCTTATTGTATACCCGCGTTCCTATAAAACATGCATGAGGTTTTCATTAACGGGACAGCTAGTTTTCTTTAAGTTTTTTCCCGAGTACACTTGGAATGTGTGATAAAGAGCATGAGTCTGTCTTTATGAATAATTGCCTGATATTTAACACCTTGAGTAGTATATTGTGCGGCCGGGAAAAATTTTTCGTAAAATTTTAAACCGCATGTGTTGCAGGCCTAGACGACTCAATTCGACCATTGAAAAGTTTTACCTACCAAGTCACCATCAATGATTACAGTATTGCCAGCTGCCATGTGCCAAGCTTACGACAATTTGGTATATTTATAGTATAGATATATAATTACTTATAAAATATTTAAAAACCAAATAAACAATATGTAAATGATTTAAACAGTATTTTTATTTTTATGTTTATAACTCTTTTTAAATAGTACTTTCTATTTTTTTTTCATTATACTTTAAGAAGTATCATTTTTTTTAATGTAATATAATAGTAACTAATGACATGTTGATAATTTGTTTGATTAAAAAATATTTTTCGTTTTGTTTCGTGTATTATTTTTAATATTAAGGCTTTGAAGGTATTGCACCGAGAGTAAGAAGTTTCAGGCTATTTATTTTGGACAAGAAATATGCTCAGCTACTTTATTTTCCCTTGTTGGCAGTAAAATGTCTCAATTTGCTAAATTAATTATTTTACGATCCACGCATTTTTACCTGTGTTTCCTGATAGTTCCACACTAAAAATACAACAATGAAATGGTATTAAGCTCCACAAAAATATGTTATGTAATGTATAATAAAAGTTAATAGTTTGTTAATTTTTTCTGAAAATAATACTGAAAACCCTTTAATATTAAAAATTTCTCCGAACACGATACTCGTCGTTCAAACAAAAATATCTTACTAGCAATATTTGAATATGTCAAGAATACTCAATTACTAGATTTTTATCTACAAATTTATTTTAATAAATTTTAAACAAATTATAGATGTTTCCGTACATACTTCGATAGCTAGTTCTGGGTTTTCTATTGGTAATGATGAATACAGTTATTCAATCTATGTAAATTCAAATTACACAAACCTTTGTGAACCTGTGCTGGTAGACGCCGACGTCGCTATCCTTGTAGCCTGATGGTCCGCAAATATGTTGGTCAGCCACCTTCACACATCCGATAATCCGAAATTATATATACTAAAAGTTTTATTATTGCCGCCGTAAAAAGTCCGTCCGAATCACAATAATTCTTTTCCCAGAAGCAGCTTCGCTTTTGTTTTCTGTTTTTCAAATCTACACAAAAAGAACACACATATTCAAAATTTTATATCAGGCCTGCCTATCGAAGTATAAAGCGCGTAAACAATAGATATCTCATAGAGACATTTCAAGTAACTAGTATTTTTGTATTAGATACATTGATCACTTGGATGGTGAGTAGTTTTGGTACCACTGTATGGTACCAGAGGATAGAGCGCTACACTCCTCTGTACTGACATAATTCTCGCCTCATCTACATTCATACATGTTCTCACACCAGCTCGCCGATTGTCGAGGCTTCTAACGAAACCATCGTCCATTATATGATTTACCTGGTTGTGCCAAGTCTTCCACGGACGTCCTCTATTTTTGGTGCCATCAACACTTGCGTCATATATCTTTCTTACCATTCTCTCCTCATTCATCCTTTCCATATGACCAAACCACCTAAGTAATCAATTTTTTCCCTGCAGTCGCCCTCCTTTCGATATTATTCTCAGCCTTTCCGCTTCTATCAAACATAGTTCCCAAATACACAAACTCATCTACTTGTTCCAAACATTCATTACCTCCAAGTATTTACCACGGTGTCCTCCTTCTCGAATACCATCACCTTCGACTTGTTGACATTCATTACACTCTGTAGTTCTTGTTCATTATTCGCCATTAGTACTGCATCATCGGCGTACAATAAACAGCATACAATCAAATCGCCCATTTTTGCTCCTACATTCATATATTTCAGTTCTTTCAAACAATTATCCACAATTTACTAACTAATCTATATATTATTCGTGTGTAAAAATGTAATACTTAATTTTCTAATCATAAGACGGGCTGAACTCAGAGAGAATAGACGATTTCTAGAGGAGGCCTATACCCAACAGTAAATAGATAAGCTGATGATGATAATGATGATGAATTACGTACCTGAATTGATGACCCAAGCTGTTGCAAAGAGTAGTCGCCTCAGTCTGGTCTGTATAAGGGGTGTTTTGAGATATATAACATTTTCTTTCCTATGTTTTTCTCCGTAAGAATTCATGGAATTAGATTAAATTTTGATCATAGCTGAAATTCCGCCACATCTTCTAGTATTCAACATCTGAGATTACCCCTGCAACAACACTGTATATCGGTTTTGGAGAGATTTGAGTTGCGAATGCCACAACGTTGTATATCTTCATGGGCAACGAATGATATATTAACAACCATATAAAATAAACAAAAATTTATATCTGGGCTTGTCTTCAACAACACTGTATGTTATTTATAAAAATCGATATACCTTGTTGTTACAGGGGAGAGGTCTCATCTTTTCTCGCTATAACATCTTAAGACTGATAAAATCCTATTTCTCAAAATAACCTTCAACATTAAAGTCATTTTATTTATCAGGTCCACCTATCTGCCATCCATTCGGGGTTAGTCCATTTAATAAGGGTGTATATTTTGACAAGACGTGGTAATGCGCAAAGCACGCTACCTGTGTCCTTGTCAGAATAAATCCAACCCTTCGTATGACAACTTCTTCTACTTGAATATCCCTCTGCGTAACCTCAAACACTACCATTTCCGCCCCGTGAAGATTTATGTCACTTTGGGGGATGATTTGAGAAAAACGAGTGTTTCAAACAAACTTGTTTTAAAATTCAAAAAAATTACGCAAAAAACCACAAAGGGGACCGTTTCATTTCACTAATATTCTGGCATATATAATATATATAGGTATATATTTTCTTGATACTAAATTTCTATAAAATGTGGATTAAGCCTATATCTAACATATTGGTTTTGATTTTATTTGAGTATTTTTAAATATGATTTTTAAATACTATTACCATATATTTACTATGCTTTTTTAAATGTTTCTAATGTCTAATTATTTTAATCTGCTTTTACCCTTTATTACTTTTACTCCGTTTCTTTAACACTTATTGTCCGGTGGGTCAAAATAAAATACGTCCGGCGGTGGTGGGTCATTTTAGACCCACCCCAAGTTTTCATTTTTTGCCGTTTTTTGGGTCATTTTTTATAAATATATTAATATGAATATGATTTAATAAAATGGCATGATGTGCCGTAATCTTTCTATTAAAAAATTTAAGTTTTTATAAAAATAATTACAAATAATGTAGGTACGTGCATTTGCGCATCAATGAACCTCCGACACGGACCAAGTACAAACATCCACTGAACCGTCGATACGTCGTCGGCTGCTGGTTTGTGACAGTGATTATACATATTTATACCCTCTGAATTAAATTATTTTATTTTATTTTTCCACATATTGGCTATAAACAGAATAAAAAAATAATAACAAAATACACACAGAAGTAAGTAAAATAAAAATATTATAAATGAAATATAAAAAAATTACATCCTTTTTTATATGAAAAGTAATCAAGTAATATAAGAAAAGCAAAAATGTAATTTACATAATTTTTTAAACAAGTGAAGAAATAGACAACAAGATAGATATAATATTTATTAACTTTTGTGAGGATAATCAGGGCAGTAAATTGTTTATTATTGTCATAATAAAAATAATTTAAAAAATATATGTACCTTAGTAAAAATAAAAAATATATATTCCAATATTTTTTAATACAAAATCCAATCAAACTATAAAATAATTGAAACTGACATATTATAATTTGAAAAATATATAAACAAAACCTCTATACAAAATAGATACAACCGATCAAAATTGATTGTCCTTACAATCCGAACAGTAAATTGTTTCATACTTGTGAGTCTTACAAACTGCCTTGCGATACTCTGCACAGAAAAAAATAGTATCTTTGTCATTTTTACAAGGACACAAAACTAAATTTCTATTTTATTGGGGTTTCTTTCAAGGGGCGCCAGCAAAAAGATGTCAAGACAAATAACAATACAAATATGTGGAAAATAACTTGATTGGATTACTATCACTCAGAATGGTTGGAGTGGAGCTGCATCCTTTATATCCCCTGTTCAAAAGGTTGACAATATACGATTTGACGCAAGTGGTGAGAGGCTATCCCGTAAAAACGACTGTCCTAGATCAGTTTTTGGGCGTTTATTAACATTTTTGTCAATAACTCGCTTAAATCTTGTCCGATAATATTAATTTATATTTAAAATTATTTGGAAAAAAATAATAAAATATTAGCTAGAAGGAAAATGGCATATTTCTATAAACAACCGGGTCAGATCTGACCCACCACCGCAGAGGATGTGTTTTAATATGCTGTAGTTTAATGTTCTTTATTTACATGTCTTAGTCTGTATTTAATTATTTAATTTATTCCTTTTACTTATACTTTACATATCTTTTTTTGATGTTTGTGTTATTTACTATGTTTAAATTAGTCCTACCTTACTTTTTACTTGTGCATATATCAATTTTCAGAAATATATAACACTATAATAAATAGTTAATCCAATCAAATGGCTGCCTACCCCAGAACAAGTACTTTTTATTAATTAAGGAGAACATATTCTTATTGTGAAGTTATAATTATTCAGAACATTGGTCTGTGATATTTTAAATGCTAATTAAATGTATTAATTAAATCCTAATTAAATAACCGGGATTCGAACCTGGATCTCTTTCCAAACCGGGGAAGGTGCATTTTGTCTTACAAAGTAGATGGCTTTCGAATAATGGAACGATAGATGTATTCATTTGAAAAAGTGTAACATATGAGTTCGAAAATTTGTCGTCAAAATTACTGTCGCTGTAGCATAGTTGAATAATGCACCTTCCCGATTTGGTAAGAAATCCATTTTAGATGTATATACTTCTAATTATTAAATTTAATTTATATTTAACCTTTCCAAAACCATGCAGTAACATAGGTCTACCACGCTAATTAAAACTGTAATATTTCGGTTAATATATTCATATTTTAGTTAATTCGAAGGAAAATATTTATGCTCAGAACTGTCTAGTGAAAAACTAGTCGTATAAAGTGAATCCTACAAAAATAATTATTTTTCAATTCAGTCAGTAGTAAAATTAATATGCTGGTAAAAATACCATTTGTGGTAAGGTAAATAGAGATGGTTCATTAATTTCACAATAAAAATAATGACAAACATACGAATATATGATCTCTCTTTCTCACTAATTTAATGAAGAGAGATTAGAAAAGTAGTATTGTATAGGACTTGATGAATGTTCCGAATTATATTAGGGTATTTATATCATTTTCGTAATTAATACTCAATATTTAGAGTATATTTTAAAGCCATTTAAACTAATAAAAGCTTTCTTCACATTTAAAATGTTAAAAATTTCTTACGGTAACACTAGTTGACATCATGGCTGCATATGGGTATTTTATATCATGGAATGGTAAAGGTTAAAATGTGTTAAAGAATATGTTTCCTTAATAGTTTATATTTCATTATTGCATTCATTAGCGGCGGCTCAAAATATAGAAAATGTGTGTGTGTACTTACAGAGTTTTTTCCCTTTTTTTACTGTACTCACGCATAACTTTTTTAAAAATTTCCTTTGCGTATTAGTTTATTGAATAAATACCTTTTATACATTCATTAGCCAGCCCGAATACATTATTTTCACTCTTCCAAGTCTTCTTCGTCCTAAGATTGTACACAAGACAATTTATTTTTCTTTTTTAGCTAAATCTGATTTGAATATAATATCTCAATATACAAATAATTAGTTATTTGTTAATGTTTGTAACGTTAACTTTGTGGTCAGACATTGTTAAAAATTGTTTTTATATTAAAATTTATTTATACACCTGTGTTGTTTTTACGTCAAATGGTTTTGAAACGTATCTTCTTCAGGACTGGCGTACAACTGAATTATTCCGATCCCCCCTGTCAATCACCTCCACACTGTTATTAAGACTCCGCCTATACCCCGTAATGGATTTCGTTTATCATTAATAATAATGCCTTTATTCTAGCGTGATCGAGTTTTCTTTATTTAGAAAAAAAAAGATTATATTTATATATCCTGTAGTTTTTCTGTAGTCTTTGCCACTCTCTGGTCAGAGAGCCAGCTTTCCATGAGAGCGCCGCTTGCACTAGACAGCTGATGCTGAGTACTGAGCTCCAGCCATAGCTTTACGCCAGCAACTCGATGTCTCAGAAGCGGAACGAATCCATGTACGTGGACAAAGTCCACGATGCCATGCCGATGGATGCCAAAGCAAACATTGTAGATGCGCTACAATAACGTGTCAACCCGAACAGTATTCTGTATGAGTTGTTATACTGAACTCGGAGACAGTTGTATGTCACTTTCTCTAACAATATAACATGTGTTTCTGATTAGTTAATGACATTCTGAAGAAGAAAATCATATTTTTCGAAACCGGTAGATGTTTTTAAGTCGTTAATAAAACAAAGTTAACAATCTAAAGAATATATTTTATTAAATGCGAAAAATCGAAAAGGCGGTATCAACACTGTTTTGTTTTTGATAAAGGGGTCCGATGTACTGGACATTTGATGTGTTCCCCGCGCCATCACGTGTTCCGCACGTGTCGATGGGAAACGGGGGCGGGGGCGCCGCACGCCGCCTGCGAGAAGACCGGAAGCGATCCTTTGTTGAGCTTTCATTTCCGGTAAAAGGCGGCGCTACGTTTGCGGCGCTCGGCGTTTGAAGGCGGAAGCTTTCGCGGGAACGCTGAAACGCCGGCCGCACAACCTTCATTGTGTGTGTGTGTGTGTGTGTGTGTGCGCGCGTGTGTGTGTGTGTGTGTGTCGGTGTCCGTTTATGACGTGAAATTACTTTGAACGTATTACGCGGTCACTTGCGGCCGGAAATACAGCCGGGGACGGAATTATGACGCGAAAACACATGTTTATTTGGTGGCACTTTTTTTTCCTTATTCTAGCTGTCGACACGTGTCACCTAATCTGTTACTAAATTTAAAAAAAATCTATTATTTAAATTAACATATATTTGATGTCAATTTGTAATCATTCACAAAATAGGTCTGTGATATTTTAAATACTAATTAAATATATTTATTAAAAAGTTATACGTATA